>CM034150.1:797218760-799618760 GCA_019776745.2 Taxus chinensis
GTATCCTAAGAAAAATACAATTTCTTGTGTTTCCTGTCTCGGTGAATTTCCATGCCAAGGATTCTCTTTGCAGCTCTTAAATCCTTTATTGAAAATGTGTGAGCTAACCTTTCTTTGAGTTTACCAATCTCCAGCATACTAGATCCTACAATCAGCATATCATCCACATACAGTAACAAAATAACATACCTCCCATTTTCAAGATTCTTAAAATAAACACAATGGTCAGATTCACATCTCATATAACCATGCTCATGCATAAAACTATAAAATCTCAAATACCATTTCCTTAGAGCTTACTTGAGCCCATATAGCTTTTTTTTTCAATTTGCACACAAGTTTCTCTTTACCCTTGACTTTATAACCAAGCAGCTAATGCATATAAATCTCTTCCTCCAAATCACCATGAAGAAAATTTGTCTTAACATCAAGTTGATCTAAATACAAATCTTCTTTTGCAGCTAAACTTAGAATAGTACAAATAGAAGTCATCTTAGCTACAGGATAAAAAATTTCATCAAAGGCAATACCTGCTTTCTATGAAAATCCCTTTACCACAAGCCTCTCCTTGTACCTTTTTAGACCACCCTCTTCTTGTACCTTTTTAGACCACCCTCTTCTTCCTTGATTTTGTAAACCCATTTTTTCTATAGTGTTTTCTTACCTGTTGGCAACTTGACCAAATCCCATGTCTGATTTTGCTCCAAGGATTTCATCTCCTCATCCATGCCATGCTCCCACTACTTGTGGGTATCTACCTACATTACTTCTTCAAATATTTCTAGCTCACCACTATTAGTCAATAATAAATAAGAAAAGGAAGGTGAAAATATCTCTAGAGGTCTACTTACCCTTATGATCGTCTCATTGAGATTTTGGGTGTTTGGGGCTCATTCTTTACCTGTTGTACATTCATGTCAATCTTTGTTAGTGAGCGACGCTGGTCACCTATAACCGATTGCGGTTCCTCTGTAACCGACCATGGTTCCTCTTTCTATCGACCGAATGTGGTTTCCTTATTGACATCGGTTTGAGGATTACCAACACTAGCTCCACTGTCTATCTATTTTAAACCTAATCTTTTCTACCAATGTTGGTTAGCCTGACCGACATCAATTTCTTTAGAACCAAAGTCAATGTCTATGGATGTTTGCTTTAGGTCTAAAAATTGATTTTCCTTCATAATATCATCAACCTGTTCATGTTTAGGCACCAAAAACTGATCCTTGTACATTTTTTTTTCATTCCAATAAATGTCACAACTCCTAACAATCTTATAATCTTCTAAATCCCAAAATTGATATCCATAATCACTAGATCCATAACCAATGAAAGTACATCTCTTAGATTTAGCATCCAACTTACTCATATTTTCCCTATCAACATGTACAAAAGTTTCTAGGCCAAAAACTCTAAGAAAATAAAAATATACCTCTTTTCCAGACCAAACTTCTTATGTTATTCCACCATCTAGTGTTGTTGAAGGCCCATGGTTAATCAAGTACATTGTTGTATCCACTACTTCTACCCAAAAATTTAAAGGCAAGCCGACATGTATCCTCATGCTTCTAGAATGTTCCATGATTATTTTTTTCATTCTTTCTATAACTCCATTATCATGTGGAGTTCTAGGAACCTTTATTTCTCTTTGTATTCCATTCACTGAACAATAATCATTAAAAGCCTTGTTGCAGTACTCACTACCATTGTCTGATCTAAGGAACTATAATTTTAAGTTTGTTTCATTTTCCACAAGGGCTTTCCACATTTTAAAAGTTTCAAAAAGATCAGATTTATGCATAATACAATAGATTCATACCTTCCTTGTGGCATCATCAATTAAAGTCACGTAATATTGGGATCCTCCAATAGAAGCTATCTGAGCTGGTCCCCACACATCTAAGTGTATAAGCTCCAATTTATGTTCTTTCTTTGTTTGCCCAACCTTGATAAATCTCACTCTCTTCTTCTTTCTAAATATGCAATGCTCACAAAATTCAAGATCTAATTGTTTCAAATTTGATAACTTACCTTTAGCCTTTAAGATCTTCATTCCTTTTTGACACATATGGCCCAGCCAATTATGCCACATGGTTGCATTTGAAACTATAGTAGATAGCATAGAAAAGGAATTAGTGACACAGGTAGACAGATATAAAGTTCCTACCTTCTTACCTATTGCCACAACAAGAGATCCGTTGGTAACCTTCCAAGAATCAGCTTTGAAAGTAACCACACATACATATTCACCTAATTGCCTTGAAAATATTAGATTTCTCTTGAGGCTTAGCACATACCTCACATCTTTCAATACCCATGGATTTCCATTCTGCAACTTTAGATAAACATCACCTTTACCAGTAATATTGCATGGCTCATCATCTCCTGAATAAACTTGTTAAAAATCACCCTGAACATAATTACTAAAATAACCCTTATTAGGGGTAACATAGAAAGAAGCTCCAAAATCTAAAACCCAAGATTCTAATTTACTATCCAATGAGAGAATAAGAGCATCTTGCTTTACCTCACTTGCAACGTTTGCCTCTTTACCTTTTTCTGATGTATTCTCTTTGTTTTCCTTGTACTAACACTCCTTCTTTACGTGTCCTCTCTTTCCACAATTCTAACAAAGTAAATCTCTATACTTGGATCTAGATTTGCCATGTCTTGACTTTGATCTCCCATTTTTCTTGCTCTTAGATGATCTCTCCTTAGATCTTCCCCCGATTTCTACAGTTAAAGCATTTCCAGATGATGTTTCTCCATAGCTTTTCCTACATATTTCTCATTAAGGATTACACTAAACACAACATCAAATTTCAAACCTTTAGAAGAAATCATTGTATTACTAACATCCATTACCAAGTTATCCCAACTATTTAGCAAAGAGCATAGTAATAAAAGTGCTTTCACCTCATCATCAAATTGAATTTCTACTGATTTTAATTGATTTACAATAGATTGGAAATCATTCAAATGATTAGATACAGATCCACCTTCTTACATCTTAGAATTAAATAATTTTTTCATCAAATAAACCTTATTCGAAGTACTAGGAGTTTCATACAAATTTGCTAAATATTCCATCAACTCTACCGTGGTTTTTTGAATCTATAAAATTCAAAGTCACCAATGTTGTCAAGCTCAATCTGATAGATCCCAGATCCTTTCTATCAATAACCTTCCATTCTTAATCAGTCATCATGTTCGGTTATCCATGCTCATCTAACGGTAAGTATAGATATTTCTGATACAAATAATCTTTCACCTACATCTTCCATAGTTGATAATTACAACTGTCAAATTTATCTACTCGGTATTTACTATCTTCTGCCATTTCTATGCTCCCACTCAATCAGAAAACCCTCTATGAGTAAATATTGTCAACATAAAAAACCTCCAAACAAAGCTCTAATACCATTCGTTAGGGTTAAACCATATAACAGTGTTGCACATATCTATAATTGGATAAAGCATACAAGAAATGAATATGGAAATAAGCCAAAAGATAAAATAAATAAGAGAAAGATAACACCAAATTTAACATGGTTCACCCAGTGTGGGCTATGTCCACCAAGAAATAGCCAATATTATTATTCAGTGCTTTACATAGGAAATAGAATGAAGATATGTTGTCTTCCAACACCTCACAGGATGTTCAATGCTCTTACCTCACTCAGGTACTCTTTCTTTCTCACCAAGAAAACTAGCATAAAACAATTACTATTTTCTTCTCGCATACCCTCATACAATGCATACATGCATATATATTTGTTCTAGGAAACTAACTATGCTTTTATAATCAAGAAATCATCTTTAAAGAAAAATATTTATTCTAATTCTTGTCAAGAAAAACAAAGCACCATTGCACAAGTAATCAATGACAGTCATGCAATAACCGGTGATAGTCAGTCATTAACCAACATAGGTCAGGAAGTGACCAGTGATGGTCGGGAAGTGACCGGTGAAGGTCAGTCATCAACCAACATAGGTCATGAAGTGACTGGCAGTTGATTTTCTGATCGTCATCAGTCATTTCCTGACCTATGTTGGTTGATGACTGAACATCTCCAGTTACTTCCTGACCATCGTCAGTTACTTCCTAACTGTCGCCGGCCATTGTCAAAACCAACAACATGTAAAAACAAGCTTTTTGTGAAGCAATTAAGCTTCATACTTAATAGATCTAGCCAGTGTCAGGTGATATCTTACTGGTAAGAGTCATTGTTTTAGTTGCATAGACAAAATAAGCCTAGTTGGCTAAGTAGCAAGGTATGGAAATACAATTTCTTACAAGGGAGTCACCAAAAATATTACTTGAATCATCTTGGGTTTTTGAGATACTCCCACTGTATAATTAGATTCAACTCAGCTTAGGTCTTAGGAGACCTTGTAGGTCTTAAGGGCTAATATGAGAAATATTCAAGAATGTTATGGTTTGACTGAACCAAAGGCCTAAACACCCTATACAAGGTGGATTATGAGGTCTCATATCAATCTAGGATGATAAGAAACATAGACAAGAGATTTGAATATGATGGAGCTATGAAGAGCCTCATTAGGCTATGTGTACAAAGTTTCTACATGTAAGAGTAAATGAAGTTGATAGATGAAGTGTGTGAGGAGTAAAATTTGAGATTATATGGTAAATGGAGCTCATAGCATGGGGTGTAGGGATAATGATAGTTTCATTAGTGGAGATCTAAATTTTTCATCTTGTTTGGGAAAAGGCCCACATATTTCTTGACAAAGCACCTTTGGAGAACTATAAGTTAGAGTTCTTAGAGTATCATTTGAAAGGTAGTAAAGGAGGAGTATTTGAAATGATCCTCAGAATAAGGGATATAAGAGACAAGAGTAGGAATGTGATCTCAAAATTGAGTGTAGGCCTTTAAGTTTAAACAACCTAGATAGGAATAGGACAAGTTGGGACATGATTGAGGGACATTTTACTAATAGTTTCAACATAGACAAATTGGAACTAGATCCTCTATACCAAATATATATTGAAATTGATTGATAGTTCTTAAAATCAAAAAAATGAATGTGAAAGCATAAGAATATTCAAAAGATAGATCTTAAACCATGAAAATGTTAATGTCAAAGTAGAAGATGTGGGAATCAATTAAGTGTGATAAGATACAAATCAAAGGATGACATAGAAATGAATCATCTTGAACTTTAGAAAATATGAGTGTCAAATTATAAAGCTTAGATTTGAGACAATTGACAAAGTGAATGTCAACGTCTGAAATGTGGTATAAGTGAGGACATTCAAATATCAACAAAATGAATGTTGAAATAAGATACTTGGAAAACAAAGATTGATTTCTCAAATATTAACAAAGTGAATGTTAAGAGAAGAGACTTAGGAAATGAAAATGAATGACTCAAATCCTATCAAATTTAATGCTAAGATATAATAGTTTAGAAAAGAGAGTGGATTACCTGACTCTTAGCAAAGTGAATGCTAAGATGAAAGAAGTTGGACTTAAAAGCTTCTAAAATTTAACAAAGTGAGTGCTAAATTTGTAGACGTAGAATGGGTAATTTCTTGAAGTATAATAATGTGAATGTTAAACTAGAAGGCTTAGAACAATGATCATGCTTGACTTTGATAAAGTGAGTATCAACGGTAAAGACTCAAATGCATAATGAATGTGCTTAAGTGACAACGTGGGTATCTACAACTAAATATTTGAACTTTGATTCTAATTTGAAAAAGAGGTGGATGAATTGTGTATGATAAGAGTGTGGAATACAAATTTTGTAACACGTAAATTAGGTGAGAAAAATGTTGTGAAGGAAGACCTCTAAGATTAAGTTGGCTTGGTCAAGTGGGGCTTCCTAAAGATGGTTCTCTCCATAAATACCAAAAATTACATGAATGAGCTTGATACACTAGGAAAATTCCTATTCATCGGCTTTACTTTACCCCTATTGATTTAATAAGTTATATTTTCATCTGCTCAAACGATCAAAACGGTGCTGCCACCAAGGATAATTTTGTCTCTAATATCTCACAAGGTGCACTAGTCAGATAAGTGGGTGTACCCATTCTTTTGGATAGTTCCCACAAGGAACCAACTACTTTGGGGATCCTTTACTATTCCTCACGATGAGTTTCTCACCCCTGACCACATGCTTCCAATAATTACAATGGTTTGGTGAATAAACTCGCCTTGAAAAAATCAATTAAGAGAGTTTTAAAAAGTATAATAAAAAAAATGGGATAATGCTTGTTTAATGCCCATGAACAAGGAAATCTATAGTCATTATTTTAAGTCAAGGAAAATATTTGTAGATACAGTCCTAAAAATAGAAAGTTAGTAGTTTTCCTAAGGTGAAAACAAAATATAAAATAAAGAAACAAAGTTCATCATTTTTTATTCCCAAGATCACCCAAGAGGATGTGAGAGAAGATAATACACGGTTGGTTTGACCTCTACACAAAAATAATCTTAACATATATTTCAAATGTAAGAACTATTTTGAGAAATTTTTCTTTGGGATAAAAAATATGGAAACCTACGCAAAATATTTAGTAATTTGGAGCAAAAAAGGAATCTAACTCGCAAAGAAAATGAAAAGTGTTAGGAAAAAAGCAAAACATAAGTTTTCTATAAATTTATAGACAAAACTTATGTTTTCATTGCATATTTCATCTCAATACCTTTTTGTTGCAAAAATAACAGAGTCATTTTGAGTTCGGGAGAAAAATTTATGGCCTCTAGAAGATAGGTTACGTTGGTGAGCATATTGATACGCTAGTGTGTAGTAATGTAAAGTGTGCTAGCGTGAAAGTAGACGCACTAGCGTAACAAAGAATTTTTGTAGAGTGTATTAGCATGCATGTAGACACACTAGTGTAAAAAAAAAATTGTAAAGTGCAATAGTGTTCAAGTAGATGTGCTAGTGTAACAACAACAATTGTTGTGGTAGCGCGTGTAATGATACGTAGATGCATGCAAGGGACAATAAGACAAATCTAGCGTTATGGAAACACGTGTAATACTATGTTAGTGCACACAGTAAATATATTTAAGTGGATTCTAAGTGGAGGATGAATAAGTAAATATATTTATTTCTATTTAAATAACTAATATAATTAGCTAAGGGATGTGAGTGGGAAATTAATTATTTAATTAAATTACCTAAAGGGTACTATAGTATGGTAGAATTAATTTTATCAATTATAAAGGATGGACTTAGGAATGATAGAATTAATTTGATTAATTCTACATGGATGGAATCAACTTAATTAATTTTGGAGGGATGCAAATAGGATATGGATATCCAAGGATAGACTAGAAATCAATATGTATTTTTAGGGTGTCTACAATTATGCTTGAAATTGTGGAACTCATGTAAAGAACTATAGTGGAAAATGAAAATGTTTAAATAAATGGATGAAGGTGTCTAGAAGCCTTGGAGAGAATGGGTGAAGTCATGCATGGATAAGCAGAGGTGGTTGGAGTCTTGAAGAAGTCCTAAAGTTGTTCAAACAAATACAATCCTAAAACTTGTAGGTCACTTTCTGTGTACCATGTTTAGGATTTAGAAAATGAGAAAAAGTAACCTAAAATGCATTCTATGCAATAATAAAAGTTGAGATTTAGTGGGCAAGTGAAGTTAGGCATTTAGAAGAGTGTTATAATGTTTCAAGTGCTATGAATGAGTTTTGATAGGGAAAAAGATGGAATCTCGGACTGACTGTGTAAGAAGAACCCAGGTTAAGGGTTTGAAACAAGAATTTGAATGAAGCAAAAGAGTCACTATTTTAAACCTAGTGAAACTTAGGAGGATTAGGAAGAAAAAATGAAGGTGTACACAGGGTTGTACATATCAAGTACAAATTTTTAGAGAAAACTGAATGAACACAATCCTATACCCTCTCTTTACACAGTTAAGGATAAGGATTTGTGTGGAATTCTCACGGAGGGTTCATTTAGTAAAATTATGGTATAACACATTCATTCAAAGGGTATTAAATAATACCCTTAATGTTATTTTTTACCTCTAATTATTTAATTGATAATACCCCCTTCGGTTCTAATATTAGAATGAAAATACCCCCTATTTTTCCCATGTACTTTAATTACCAATTTTTCCATACAATTTTATTTACCCCTTTTTATTTTTATTATAATATATCATGTTTCCAACCGAATTATTATTTTCTTGATACACATTTTATCTAAAAAGAGATCTTGAAGCCATTCAAGGAATATTACAAATCACCTTAATGTTAAGCTTTAATCATTTATTAATTGTTCTTCAAATAATTAAGATAGTGAAATAATATCATTTATGTTGAAAAGCATACTTAATCCTAGTTTTCTACAATCTTATTATTATTTGGTTAAGAATCTCCTAATTGAGATTTACTTATTCAAAAAGAGATTAAAATTTAACTTTATGCCCACAATCCTTTAGCAATTATAAGGTATTTAGCTTTTAAAAATAGGGTTCACATGTTTTAGTTTTATATTAAAATTAACCCTACCTCTCCTCGGGCCCACCTCTCTAACCCACTCTAATACATAATACAAAATGTTAGTAAATCAAACCCTTTTACCCCCTAATTTCTACCAATTTATTATATCAATTTTCATTACCTCAATATGAATGAATATGCTAGGATATTGCTTAGCTAATTAACGCCATGGGAATTCTAAAAGAGTGTCAAACAATAAAAGAGGAAGTTTGTATATAGAGAGTATACAGGAATTAAGAAGGTGGGGAGTTGGTTAAAAGAAGAAGTATTGAGTCTATTGAGTTTGTAGACCAAGAAAATTGAAAACCCGGTCTAGTCCTTCTTTGGACAATAGTGACAAGAGCCTAAGAAGTTAGAAAAGTTATGTTGAAGAGTAAATAAAGAGAGGAATATTGGCTTAGCCTTAAGGTAATTTTTTTATAGAGCTAAGGGAATTTAGAGGTTTGTGATGCAAAAGATGATATCCCAATCTTGAAAACATAGTCCAAGTCTACTAGAACAATGGTGGTCAAGAGATAAGAAAGTAAAATTGTTGGGTGAGGAAATTAATTCAAAGTTTGAACATGGTCAAGAACTCGTGTGAGGGTGTTTAAGGTGATGATTAAGGTTTGTGACAAAATGAAAGACATTAAACCTTGTTGATAAAGCCAAGACTTATAATAGACCTAATATAGACCTAATTCAAATGATGGGAGTTTTGTTGAAGGATGTATCTTGTGAATTGAAACTTGAAATTTGGTGAAAATATCAAGCTCATTAATGGGTATTTGGAAAGGTATTTACTTTCTCTTGAAAGTTTGACAGTTTCTCCCAACAATAAGTTTTTCATGAAAGGAGGGCTACTAAAATTAGGCCTATTTGGAAACTGTTCAAAGTGATTTGAAGGAGGTGAATTAAGAGATAGTGTCTAAAATTTTTTGAGAAGCATAAGGTCGTTAATGGGTATCAAAAAATATGTTCATGACTTTTTGAGTCTTTGTGTATCATTCTAGAAAATAAGCTTTGTATAGTTTTAGGGAAAGTAGCCTTATTTCTTGAGCTTGAAGGTGAATTTGACATAATGAAGGATTGATGAATTAATGGATGTTCTTGGGTGATGTTTGAACATGGAATAGAGTGCGAGGAGAGTATGAACAATAAAAATACAAATTAAATCATTTTTACATGATTTTGGTCTTTTGGCCTAAGAGTTACCTAGTGAAGATAAGAGAAATTACTTGGTTTGATGTCATTGAATCTAATGGTTGGCATGTTGGTGTGGTATAGTGTTTAGTTTTCTCATTCTCAGCATCAAGTATTGTTCCATTTTTTAAAAACCATAATTGTATGGGTTTGGTGATGATGTGGATGGGGCCTTTCGACCATTGTTTTGGGTTCCTAATGGTTTCTTGTACTTTTTTGTTGGTTTTTCTCCCATATTGTGTGCTGGCTCAAGTTTATTTAAATGGTTCTAATTTTAATTCAAGAATTATATAGATACATTAGTACATTAATATATTTAGGAAAATGAATCTTGAAGAAGAGACTCGTACATAGTCAAACATGTGTCAATATAAGGGTTTTGTTTGTTTTAAGAGGATCCCCGTGGTAAGAGCAGAATTCAAGGATAACATTCACTACTTGTTATATCCATTGAAAGAATAAGGTGTACGAAACTTGCATCACTCTATATTTCCCTCTCACTTGTATTATGTGATGTTTTAAGTATTTATTCTCTTAAGCATCCTAATTAAGACATGTGCCCCTCATTCTACACCTAGATTTAGATATAGTGTTGGGCTACAAGGTGTTGTAGACTAAGTAGGGTTTAGAGAATGGAGAGTTACTTCCTAGTGAATCACATTGAATTCAAAAAAGAGTGAGTGAGGTTTTCAGAGTTTGTGAGTAGATGAATATGGTTGTCAAATCACTTTTTAGTTGTGATTCTACATTTCTAGTTATGCCATTAAATAAGTGTTATGGTTCTAATCATGGTTCTTTGATTCACATGGCGTTAGTGGGTCTAATTCCAATAATTGTCTTGACATGTTTCCCATTATGTGTTTCAAATGATGACTACTAAATGAATGAAAAAATAAATATCATTCTTAAATTTTTTTGTTTTAAAACTCATGTTCAAACATTTAAATTATTCTATTTTTCCTCTTCTCCTAAAACTATCTTAATTTTTATAAATATGTTTGATATAATATGACGTGTCTATTTAAATCTACTTATAAATAAATGTAGTTAATATAGTGTATGATTGGAAACCATACAATTTTAATATTTATATTGATGAAATTTCTTTCTTCATTTAAAAAATAATTTCTTTGAACTAATAAATTAGAACTAACTATTACATTGTCATCTAAAAAAAGTGAAACTTAAAAGAAACCCATGATTACATGAATAAGTGTCCTGTAATGATAAAAAAATTAGATGAGGACTTTAAATTCAGTGTTTATTTAATTTCATAAGACTTTTTCTAATTTAAAAATGAAAATAAAATGATTGGGCTATTTTAATTATATAATTAAATTTAGAACAATTTTTCTATTTATTTTAAAAATTTGAATCTAATATATTAATAATTTATAATCAAGTGTTTGTTAATGGGGTCTTGGTTGATTGGTAAAGTCTAGGCATTTACTAAGAGGAGGTCCAAGGTTCAACCCCCATTGGAATGCCTACTTGTTAGAGGATTAGTATGACCGATGTCCCTAAGTGCGCGACAACTGTACAACGGTACCGCTGGAGTACTCTGACTAACATCCCTAAGTGTATGTCAATTGTACGAAGACGGTATGATGTGTGTGCCAATTGTACGAAGTCGGTATGAAACTTGAGCACCTGGTGGTCCCTTCCTCATTCCAGGTTAAAATTTACCGAGGCTGGTAAAAACTGTGCTAAATTGTAATATGTAATGATTCCTTTAATGCAAAATATATATATATATATATATAATCAGTTGTTTTAATAAAAATTATTCTAATTAATATTTTCTATTATTTTAAAATATTACAAATATTTGTGATGTAATGTTTTGCTACTAGTTTGTTAGTATTTTTGGTATGTTGTTCTAAGTAGCGACCCTTTCCAATCACCTCCTTTCATAATAATATAAGTACTACAATTGTTATAAAAAACAATTAGTAATGGGTTTGACAAAAATGTATTTCACATCAAGTCACTTGTCCCACATTTCCATGTCAATAATTTGAAGGTCAAACTTACGAAAACTTAGGAGGCAGATCGACGTGTCACATTCCCGTGGATATTGTTTGGGCTGAGACAAAATGTCCTTGTTTGGGCCGCCCCACATGCTCAAAATCTACGGCGATGTGGACGTCTTGAGTTTATGACTCTTCTATGCTCATTTTTCGCACCGGCCTAGGTTTGGCGCCTCTAAAGATAGGGATGATAAATTTCCTAAGGCTATACTATAGAACAAGGTCAAAGCATTTTTATATATCCTTAGGGTCAAATAATTAAGGGGAAAATGACAGTCTAGTATGTACTCTTTGACTTAGATAAGGATGTAGAATTTGAGAGATTGGGTTTTGGGAACACTATGTGCTGGTTTTGGGGAAAAGAGTGTATCAATTTTTAAAAATTGTTATAAAAAAATTGATTATTAAATCTATTTCATGATGATGTGAAGGAATGAAGAGAGTCTAAGTTAAATTTAGAAAAATTGTATTATTTTGATTGAGAGTGAAGGACTGAATAAAGTCTAATTAAATTTAGAAAATTTCATTTTTTTATTGAGAATATTGAGAAGTGTAGGTTTTCACTAGTTGGTCATTGTGGTATTCAGAAAGGAAGACATCATGACGTATAGAATTTCATATGATTATGAGAATAAGATTTATTCGAAATTTGTGAGAATTTTTTAATTTGATTTGTTTATAATTTATCTATCTTTTTCATGATGATATGGATTATAATTGTAACTATCAAATCTATTTCATGATGATGTGGAGGAACAAACAAAGTGTGACTCAATTTTAGAAAATCAAATTGTTTTGATTGAGAGTGGAGGAGAGAACAAAGTCTAATTAAATTAGGAAATTATAATTATTTTGATTGAGAATATTGAGAAATGTGGGTTTTCACTAGTTGATCATTGTGGTATCCAGAGAGGAAGACATCATGACATCTATAATTTTAAAGGATGTAGATTTAGAGTACAAGATTTTGTTGAAAATTGTGGATATTTTAAAAATTCATTTGTTTATAATTTATTAATCTATTTGATAATGATGTAGAAGAACAATCAAAGTCTAATCAAACTGAGATAATTGAATTCTTTTAATAATAGTTATCAAGAAGTGTGGGCTTTCACTAGATCAAATCATAATTTTTAACAAGAAGAAATCATAGTATCTACAATTTCTATCTATAAGAATCAAATTATATATATTCTTTTCAATTAATTTTCTATACATATTTTTCTTGTAGCTTTTTGTTGTTGTATTTTTTAATGTTTTAAAAGGGTGAGTTCTTATCCTTAAAAGTACTTAAAGGATTCATAATCATTTTGATACTTGATCTAGAGGATATTTTGAGTGTGGATGATCCCTAAATATCCCTAAACCATTGCATCGCTGAAGAGCATCTTGATAGCTTTCCGTCGATATAAAGAACTCAAAAAACGGAGCTCGTATGTGCAAGATATGGCCTGCTGAAATTTTTGGCCAACAAGGAAAATTTGGGGACTGCACACAAATCTACTGACTTGGACAAATTGCATTGCGACAAGTGGCACAGAGGGTGAAGACCAAAAAATTTTGTTTTTGGACGTCGGTCTTTGACACTTGATTGCGAAATGGTGGGGCCCACTTTTTGTTGACAGGGGACCCTCAGCTAGGGTTGACACACTCTTTTTACGGAGGGGTCTCTTTGTATCTGATCTTCACATTATCATTGTTTTGATATTTTTTATATATGCCACTATATGATTTTATCTCTTTTATGTGGGATTTTTTACTGCAAGAAATTATATTGTAATGTAAGTTTGAATCATGCATCGTATTGTATTCACTTGCATTGCATTGGAGCAGCTCACCCGAGTTATGGAGCCAACTTAGTGGGGTGGTCAATTCCCTGCTAGTTGGCCTTAACTCCTAACAATCTGATGAAATCAACTCAAACTTCCACACTATATCCTTAGCGTTCCAATCGGGCGGATAAACACACTGCCATCTGTGCCACATACATGGCCCTTACAACATGCAACTCGCCACTATGTGGCACTTTACAACTCAGCATAGCCGTTTGGGGATCCACATATCATGACCCAACACATTAGGTGATCAAATCATGCACTGACCACGACCCACATTGTATCCAACATCTCGGCCCAACGTTTGGGTGATCAAACCAAAGCCAACAACAAACAAATTTGGCTGGGTAGATAAGCCCAAACATATACGTGGTGGAAAAATCCAATGTGTGGTCGCAACCAAAAACAAATAGGGCAGTTAAGCCCTTTATAAACATCTAAATCACCCTCCTCGCTATCAATGTGGGATTTACCCACTAGTCGGCAAATAAAAGCAGTAGAGTAGTTAGTGGGGATCGACCCCCTAACCTATGGGCTACCAAAACATCAACTCACCACAACACAGGTTTGTAACTCGTGGAGCTATATAATGACCTCGAAGCTATTTATAAAAGCTTTTTGTCAGGACTGTGTAAGGCATATTAGAAGAAGTTTGTAGAAAATGCCATTTTTGAAGCACCTAGGGTTAGTTTCAGACTTCGGTGCAAAAAGGAAAAATGTTTAGAATTCAAAGTGGAACACAATGATGTCATTTATTTTTCATGAAGGACTATAGTTTTCTATATGTAGGAGTTTTTCTTTTTCATTTTCACAGAGATCGCACTGTGGAGATACTGTAAGGCCACAAACGGATTTGAGGACATGTTTATGATAATTTACAGAATTATATAGATCTGAATCAACCCATTTGCAGGTGAGAGTGATCTACTGGTCAATATTGAAGGTAAAAATTTTACTTTTATTGATAATAAATAGATTGATTCACAATTAAGTGAATCCGTAGACATGACCCATCTGGGTGATCTCTGTTATCAATCTTATGGATTTTATTTCAGTTTATTTTGCTGCTTATGATCATATTTAAATTCAGTACAAGGAATGAGAAAATTGATTAAGCAAAGCAATCAACTGCAAAAATTTCAGTTAAAATTTGAGAATCCTTTATCCACAACAGACAAAGTGAATGCATAGTCAATTTTGGGATTATAAATTAGATTGATATGCATCTTTAATCATCTTGTGATCAAATTTTTAATGGTTTGTAATATTTCCATTTAAATCACAAAGGTTGATTTTAGAAGAAAAATCAAATCTTTTAAGAGAAATAATAAGTGGGGTTTCAAAAAACCCAAAAAGTGAATCCACAATCACTTATGATCAATTTTAAAATCATAATATTAAAGTATGCTAAATTTTTTAAAGCAGTATCCAAGGGTTAAAAATCATTTTCAGATCAAGTTTTGGTATTGGTGCAAGTTGATTTAGCTTAGTATTTACTTTCGATTGAATTTGATTTCAGTGTGGTTTTGCATTTTGGACTTGTTGATCTTTCCATTTACAGTGTGTAGTCTATTGTGAAGTACATGTGTTATAGGAAGCCATGGGAAAGATGTATAACAAGGAAAATATCGAGGAGATTGAGGCATTCAATCATCAGATTTAGGATGAGAATGTATTCGTGAGGTGTCAGCTATTCTCCCTTGAGGAAAAAAATGGTAGATTGAAAAAAGATCTTGTATTAAGGATGATCTCTTCATGGTATTGTAACTTGGTGAATTGAAGAAATAGGTACCATCCACTATCAATGTATCCACTATGATAGAAGAATACATTATAAGTATTGCACCACCTTATTCCTCTTTCCCATTCATAATCTGATTCAGGTAATGTTCTAGGTGATTTTGAAAAGCACACAAAGGGCATATGATCTAAACTATTAATGAAAATGGGATTTAATGGAATTGGCCTTGGTAAGGATAATCAAGGTATAACAAATCCCATACAGATTGAAGAATGACCTCGTTTTGCAGGATTAGGGTATGTTAATGAAGGGAAAATGGAAGTTGGAGAAGGCTCCACAACCGCTAAAAGAAGATAAGATTCTAATAGCAAAGAGGCTTTCCCATTAGCATTTGGTGAATCATCCTTAGAAGATGGATATGGTAAGAGATCACCATCAAGAGGTATTTAGATTCCTCCACCTCTTGTTTACCATAAGCATAAAGGAAATGGTAAGAATCTTGATACACTATCTATATTTGAAAAATTTGGAAATTATATGGAGAAAATGTGGTATAGTTATCCATGCACGTTTTGTGGGATGTCTAATCATTGTGTGGAAAAATGTAGGAAATGTAAGTCTTTATTGGAAAATATTATGAGAGATCAATCTCCTAAACATAGCTCAAAGAAAAGGAGTTTAGGTAAGTTTCCTAAAAATGTGGACAAGAGATTTTGTGATCACTGTAAAAATAATGGTCATGAAATTGATAAATATTGGCAGCTTCATCCTAGACAAAATTTGAAATTTGTTAAGAAGGAAAGCAATGTTAAACCAACAAACTTGAAAATGACCCCTGCAATGGTTTAGGTAAACACTGCAGAAAATCAACCACCTAAAAAGGAAAATGTAATTAAAATGGTGGGTAAACAATCTCTCAGTTATATGTTTGCATAGTTTTAATTGATGAATAACATGCAAAATATAAAAAGCATTTTTGGGGATTCTTGTAGATTTGTGAAAAAAGGAAATATATATATATATCTTTGACTTTGATGAAGTAACATATATATATATATATTTCTTTGCTTTGACTTTGATGAAGTAACCTGAAGGGGAATTCTAGGTGACAAGTTTATCTTACTTGGATAATTTCTCTTGACTATGGGTTTTGAAAAATATCATTTTTGGAATCTTGAAAGAAACATGTACATGTATTTCTATGGGGCATGGTCAGTTGATCAAATGTCTATTTTTGGAAAACTTGTATTCATAGTGTGTTGCTTAAAGTTGTGCAAATGTATCATGTAGGCATTGTTTGTATGTGTGTCAATTATACAAAAAATTTGTAACCATGCATGATTTTTGCACATTTTATGGGTCTGTTAATCTAGGATTTAATATTCATAACTTTCAATCATGATCACAAATAGTATGTCCATTTTTTCTCTAACAAATAGTGATGCAGGTTACATTTTGCATAGTTGATAGTGGTGCAGGATCAGGGTAAAATAAATGAGTATGACATTTTGTTTGTCATATTAGTTGTAGTATTGGCCATAGGTTATGTTAATTTTGATGGATATTTAATATATATTACAAATTTTAAAATCTTACCATGCTATAAACTAGGTTCTACATATTTGTGATATGCAGATAATATATTAACAGTTCAGCTAGGTGATTTTCCCTTTTAAGGACAAAATGGTCTTATTGGGGAGGAGTGATCTAGAGGATATTCTACATGTAAATGATCCCTAAATGTACCTAAACCATTGTTGTATTGAAGAGCATCTTGAGATATTTCCGTCGATATAAAGAACTCGAAAAATGGAGCTCATATGTGCGAGATATGGTCTGCTTAAATTTTCAGCCAACATGTGAAATTCAGGGACTACACGTAGGTCTGCTGACTTGGATGAACCTGTAATGACCCATAAATTTCACACATGCTAACAACACAGTAAAAACAATAGAATAACTTTTTTTTTTTGACTTGATTGACACATTACATGACACAACATGCCACCACCAAGGTTACAACTAACTATGTGAACAACTCGATACAAGGATGACCACAAAGGTAACACGGAAATGTTCACACCCATCAAGGATAATTCACTTTTCCTTTTGACAAGAAAACATAGGAAACCACCACATAACACACTTACAGTTAGGGCAAGCCATAGCGAGAAATTATTGAAGGTTATTTATTTTGATAAAACATCCTTCAATACTTAAGTTTTCCAGGACTCAGGATATGATTCGCAAAATTCCTCTTACAACGCTAAGTTTCTTTCTTTTACTCTGAAGAGAATTTCTCTTTAAGTCTTCTCTATTATGACCTTTATTTGTTTAATTCACTTATTTAGTAAGAAGGGGGATATTTATTTGCACAAGGCCATCTGTTCACACTTACACTACTAGAACTCGTTCATACCCTTATGATAACTTGGGTTCGCGTTCGACACACTTAAGAGAAGAGATACAAAGAACCTTGGAAAAATTTAGGAAGAAGGTCAAGTTGAATTCGTCTTTAAAACCTCATTAGCTATTACCAGGATTTAATTGAGGCTTGATAATTTATCCAGAATTATCAAAGATTTTACTTAGGCTTCATTGAGTGAGTATTACAAAAGAAAACAATTTACCTTCCAAATGACGGAGAGATAGATTGTGTGGTTTCAAAATTGTTTTCTCCTACTTATTAAATCTTATTATCTTATAGAACTAACAATTATTTTCCCTTAAGCTCGTGTAAGAATTCACCATAAAAAGGATAGTGTTCACTAGTTTTGCTAGGGATAGCAAGTTATATAAAAAAAATTTACTTTACAAAGGATAGTTTCATCTTAGATCACTTATGGAATTACCTGTTCTCCATTAGGTCACCTCTACATTAATTTATTTTCATATAAATTTTAGTTTAACTTCTATAAGGATTAACCAACCCATTTTACTTTACTTATAGCACATTACTACTAAGTCATAGCAAGATTTAACTCAACATTTATTCTCAAGGGTAAAGTTTAACAATTCTCATTTACGAAAACAACACCAGGTTACATCAATTCTTTCCAGCACAATACACAACCCAAAGGGACATACCAACTATAAAGAACCATGCATAGGGAAAAAGAGAGTAATAACATTGACCAAGGAATGCTAAACTATTCTTAGAATACCGATAATCCATTAAGGTTTCTCAACAAAGAGGTAAACCAATTTTCTT
Organism: Taxus chinensis; assembly: GCA_019776745.2. Classification (NCBI taxonomy): domain Eukaryota; kingdom Viridiplantae; phylum Streptophyta; class Pinopsida; order Cupressales; family Taxaceae; genus Taxus; species Taxus chinensis. The sequence goes on from CM034150.1 coordinate 797,237,260, forward strand.
ATATTTTTCATGATAGTCAAACAATCCAAGGTTTCTAAAGTTAAGATGACAAAAACCACAATACATTATACTAAGACACTAACCCTCTTCTAAAATTTCCACTGGACCTTATGAATAGTTGAACAACATAAAAAGGATTTGAGCAAAATAAATTCTCAACAGAGGTTGATGCAAAATATACAAGTCTATCCCTCATCTACTCGCATAAGCCATCTGCAACAAATTTTCCACAAGAGTTATTTCACGAGAACTGAGCAAGATAAGGCTACACAAAGCCACCATAACTATTATCTAACAATACCATGAAAGGAAAAACTTTATTACAAGAATTGGGTCAATTCTCTCAACACTAAAAAAAAACACCTCAATTAAAAATACAGTCTCAACCATGTCAATCAAAGAAGAGAGACCTTGTACTTTAGTTATGAACAAAAGCAATGAAAGTATAACCATCGAACGAGAAGGGTCCTTGGCCCTATATGAAGAAATAAACAATCTATAAGAAACAAGGTTCCCATCAAACAATTAAATAGTTACAAGATTGGAGTTTGATATACATTCCATCCATCTAGAATTATCAAAAGATACCAAGAGCATAGGCTTTAATGTTATATTTCTAAAAGACAAGAATTGATCAGCCCAACGAGGAAATCACGGTGTTCAAAGATCAACATGAAAATCCAAGCATGCTAATTTTTTCAACCTTATAATCACTTAGAGTATATGAGTGAAATTAAATACACGAACACGACACAACCTAAGTTTCAAAGAGAAGGCAAAGTATATTAGACTTAACACTTAACTCCCAAAGATTCCCTAATCATTCAAGAAGGGTCAATACCCTTATAGGCCAGTAACAACATGCGAGAGAAGAAGGGGGGGGGGGTTCCATCAAACAAGAGTATAGAAAACATCATCCAAATTTATATCTCTAAGGATTTACAAACCTCCACAATAATTTCTAAAATTTGGTTAAGGTAAAAGAAATTATCTCTTTTCCATATCAACAATAATTTAAGGCAACCCTTGATAACACAACCAACCGTCACACATAGATACAAACATAAATTACTAAGTGTCATTAACAAAACAAAACCTTCCGCTATGAATCCATAAGACTATTAAATGCAAGATGAGTTTTCCCAAAGATTAATAATGTTTAAGGCAATTTCCATCACAAAATATTAAGGTAATTACGTGCATAGAAACTGACCAATATTAATTTAATAGCATTAAAATTATAAAAGAGAAAGAATACAAGTTAGGAAAATAGAAAAAATGCCATCAACAATAATTCTGAGAGGGGGATTAGACCAAAACTATTCTAGTGTTAACGAGGTACTGGATTCGCACGATTGAAACCTCGAGCTTAGCTGATCCAAAAAGCTAGTTACGGTTTAAGTTGATAGGGATGGTCAAGGTAATTCCTAAGGATGGCCTTAAAAGCCTAGGAACAAGATGAAAGATAATACACAAGTCTAAACACGCGAGATCTGAAATGCATTGCACACAAACTTTTTCATTCTAAAAGTTTTAATATTGAAACTCCAACCCAGATAGCCCAAGCGTTGATCACTCCAATTCTACAACCTGGCTTTCCCAATGTCAAAAATATTATCGAAGGGGTTTGAGGAAGATATTTAACAACATTCGACGAACAAAAAGAAAAAGAAAACAAACTCAGATGATAGGAAGGATCTGCATAGTTACCACAAACTTACTTTAATGACAATGAAAATACTAGCTGGGACAACATAATAACTTGAATCTCAATCGTAGAGAAGAAGATATACATAAACGGAAAGATGAAGGTCGATCACTCGAGCAAGGAAAACATAACACCCAGAGAAGAGGGCACATGCGTGCTTCCCACTAACACACTGATAGCGCTAAAAGTAAAAACAAGAATAGAACAAGTAGAAAGGAGAGATCCCCTAGTAAGGCATCCAAATGACAAATCAATATAAGGAAATGGTGATTCAATTTCACGATATATTAAAAAAAATATAGCAACAGTAGAAAAGTGTAGAATTATCTTGCCTGCTCCTCCAGCTTCGACGAGGCATCTAAACACCCCAAGGTCCAACAACAACAACCCTCTAGTTGAATCTTCATCTGTAGCATGCAAGGCACCAACATTCCTCTCAATCCCGAACTCCACTGTCCTCCAATTTGTTGGGCACCCAAAACACAACTAACAACTTCCACAATGGCACATGTAAGGATTCACGGCCAGGGGAGGAGTAGCAAAATAATGAGTTACAAAAGTCAGGGGTACAGCCAGGTTCCACAACCTTCTCACAGTCAGGTCAGGCACCGAAAAGCTACAGCCAGGGTATGGAGTCCTCAAAACAAAGATCAACAGTACCTTTAAATAACACATGGTCTCAAGGATGCTAGGAAAGAGGTCTGTGCATAAAATGAATTGATCTGAGACCCATATTCCACCATAAATGATAAGATAAAATAGTTACAAACCTTATCATTTCACCCTTCAATTGTAGCACCCCGGTCTGCAAGTAAAACATGGGAGAATGGTCTGCCTAAAAATGTGCCAGAAATAAATATGGTTTTGAAATGACACAACTACAGACTGTGTAATTTGAGGCCAGCAAAAACAAATGACCCAGACAATCCATGAGTGACCAACACTTCTCCACAAGATTCACACAGCTACTTTGAGATTTTTGACACACAGAACCACACAAGGCTCCACACCATAAATCTCCATGCGCCCATCAGGGAAAAAGACATCCAAAAGTTCTGCGCACTCAGTAATCATCCATGCAGCAAAAGGGAATGCTGTAATAAACCCACAAATGTGAGATTCCACGAAGGTGCATGACCCACAAGACATTAAGCATGCAGATCCCAAAACATGGCGAGCAAGCCATTACAAATCACAAAGCCCAAAAGCATGCAATACCCAATGAGAGTTCAACCACGCTTCCCTAGATCCCAGGTAAAATCCAACACGTTTTCCCATTACAAGAAGGTGCAGAAATGACAGGTCGTTAATTCCTAATGCGGCCATCTTCAAAACTGATGTGAAATCCTTCAGAACGTATGCCAGGTTGGTTCATTAATAATCAATAGAGAGTGCCAGGGTGTGGTCAAATTCACCACTAGCTTGATAATTACCTAACTTGGCATACATGGACCAGTTTTCTAACAAGGGGAAAAGAAGAAATTGTGGTTGAAGGAATTTACCCAAACATTTACAAAGCATACAAGAGCACCTCGACGACCAAGGATAAAAAATTTGAACCTTAAACAAGAACACTATGTCCTTGACGATGGCGCCACCCACGAACAAGCTTCCTTTGCGCAAATTGAGGCTCAATCCACGAAGTGACCAATCCAAAATAATAAAATCGCTTATCAAAAATTAACAACAAGGTTAATAAAAAATCGATGATCAGATAACAAGGTTATCGTCAATCGATAAATAAAATAATAATAATAATATTACTATTATTACTATTATTATTAGCACTTATTAATACTTATTAATCGTATTAACAAGAACCAACTTACGAGCTTTATAAATCGAGTACACAGTTTTCCTTTAATGGGAGGAAAATGTAATGGATGAGGTGGGGACAACCACAGAAAACATCAACACGACACGAGAAGACATGACGAAGTGGGAGAATTCCAATTGTTCTCTGTGACAAGGGTGAAGCCAACAAAAGATCAACAGGAGCACCACAACGTTAAATGCTTAGCAACACGATCGTTGAAGAAGAAAAATAACAACGATGAATGGGGCATTACATAACCAAATTGTGATAAGTGGCACAATGGGTGAAGAGAAAAAAATTGTGTTTTGGACATCGGTATTCGACACTCGATTGGGAAATGGCAGGCCCTGCTATTTGCTAGTTGGGGGGCCTCAGCCAGGGTCAGCACACTCTTTTTACGTAGGGGTGCATTTGCCTCTAATATTCACATTATCATTGTTTTGATATTGTGTATATATTCCACTATATACTTTTATCTCCTACATGTGGTATTTTGTATTGTAGGAAATTCTATTGTAATGCAGCTTTGAATTGTGCATCATATTATATTGACTTGCATTGTATTGGAGCATATCTCCCGAGCTAAGGAGCTAACTCGGTGGGGTGGTCAACTCCCCAATAGTTGGCCTTAAATCCTAACAACCTGACGAAATCAAATAAAAAATCCACGCTACATCCTTAGCATTCCAATTGGGAAAATAAACACATTGCCATCCGCTCCATATATGTGGCCCTTACAACATATAACTCGCCACTATGTTTCACTTTAAAACTCAGCAAATCCATTTGGGGATCCACATATCATGACCCAACACATTGGGTGATCAAATTATGCACCCGCCATGACCCTGGTGGCATCCAATAGCTCGGCCCAACATTTGAGCGATCAAACAAAAGCCAACAACAAACAAACTTGGCTAGGTGGATAATCCCAAACATATACGTGGTGGAAAAATCCAATGCTTGGCTGCATCCACGAACACATAGGGTTGTTAAGCCCTTTATAAACAACTAAATCACCCTCCCCACTATCAATGTGGTTATTACCCACTAGTTGGAAAATAAATTGTGGTGGAGTAGTTAGTGGGGATCAACCCACTAACCTCTGGGCTACCAAAACATCAACTCATCACTATGCCACTATAGCTCATCAAGTTATAACATGAGTTCGAAGCTATTTATAAAATATTGTTGCCATAACTATGTAATGCAGATTAGAAGTAGTTTATAGAAAATGCCATTTTTGAAACACCTAGGGTCAGTTTCAGACTTTGATGTAAAAGGAAAAGTGTTCAAAATTCAGAGAGGAACATAATGATGTAGTTTATTCTTCATGAAGTGTTATAGTTTTGCAGGTGTAGGAGTTTTTCTAGCTCATTTTCATGGAGATCGCATTGTGGGGATATTACAGGGCCACAAATGGATTTACGGACGTGTTTCTGACAATTTGTATGATTATACGAATCTGAATCAGCCCATTTATAGGTGATAGTGATCTATTGGTCAATATTGAAGGTAAAAATTGTAATTCTATTGATAATAAATAGATCGATTCACGATTAAGTGAATCCAGAGACGTATCCCATCTGGGTGAACTTTGTTATCAATCTTGTGGATTTTTTTTCAGTTTATTTTGTTTCTTATGATCAAATTTAAGTTTAGTATAAGGAATGAAAAAAATGATTAAGCAAAGCAATCAACTGTAAAAATTGGATTTCTATTAAAATTTGAGAATCCTTTATCCACAACAGACAAAGTGAATGCATAGTTAATTTTGGGATTATAAATCAGATTGAAATGTATCTTTAATCAACTTGTGATCATATTTTTAATGGTTTGTAATATTTCTATTTAAATCACAAAGGTAGAATTAAGAATAAAAAATGATATTTTAAGAGAAATTGGAAAAACTGGGGTTTTAAAACACCAAAAAAGTGAATCCATAATCACTCATGATCAAACTTAAAATTAGAATATTAAAGTATCTGAATTTTTTGAAAATGGCATCAAGGGGGTAACAACTATTTTCGAATCAATACTCCAACATTCTAGACAACTAATTATCTTATCATTACTAAACCATATTTTATCAAAATTAGAATAACATTTTTTTGTTATAAAATTATTATATTGTCGTAATTTTTTTATTAATGGAAAATAGTTTTAGAGGGACTATTATATTATCGTAATTGATATGGACAACATTGGTAATATCCTTAGTTGGCAATATTTGATAAAATGTATTTTCTCTTTGAATCATCTTTATAAGGTGTGATTTTTAGATGTATTTGTTTACACCAACCTATAACTTTTTGACCATTTCCATGTTTATTTACGTATCAGTTACTCTTCCCAATTGAAATGCTTAAGTATAAGCACTTAAACACCGCTTGTAGGTGTTTATTAGTCACTAGATTGCATATAACTAACATGATTGTGTATTTGTTGATTATTGTTTAAAAGTATGCATTATTGACATATTTTGTGGGATTTCATCGCATCCACCCTTAGTTCTCTTGCCACTTTACTTTCTCTCACTTTCCATGTTTATGAGATTTCCCTGTCTTGAGTATCCCAACACTCCTAGTCCTTATCTTGAGCATTCATACACTCCTAGTGATGTGCAGAGCATCCTCATGCCCCTGATGATTTTAGTGACCCCATTTTATAAGGATCAACCTTTTTATTTATTCTTGTATTTTAAACTCGTTATTCAAAAAAAATAAAATTGGTATGCTAGTAAGGGTCCTAACTTGAATATAGATTATTTATTACTACACAAACATTTTAGTGTATTTGTAATAGGAAATATAGATAATTCTTTAATCACAAGAACATTTTGAACAACTACAAATATTTTAAATGAGATCAAGTAATCATTAGATAATTTATTCATGTTAGAGAAATCATTGAAAGAAATATAGTACACAATATTAGTTTGCATGAGTGACAAGTAACATAAATTATTGGAATGTTGTGTTCTTGATAAGGGGTGTGCCAACTATGAAGATAGTTATGTTAATAGTTTGTTTAGTGCATGTACTAAAATTTATTTATTTTATTTAAATTTTTCTAGATATTCTTTACCAATAGTGGAAGGACATATTTTTATGTTTTGCATGTGATCGACGTAAAAGAAAAAATAATGATAAGTTTTTAAAGATTAAGAAATACATACCAGTCATGCTTTTATATTTTGACATGTATTCCATTATGGCCATGTTGTGGATCAATATTGGAAGTGATCATAGAGTGCAAAAAAATATCACGGTTCACATAAAACATCTCTATACAACATGAATTTTATGGGTTAGGTCTATCTTTCATTTAGATGTGCATTTCTAATTTCATATAATGATGAATATCAACATGTCTCACAATATTAAATATACACCTCTAAACCTTGCATGTATCATATTTTATTTGGTTTTATAATTAATTAGACATATTTAATGTACAACAAATTATTTTCAACATGCATATTTCCTTAATTGTACTTTTCTATCATACTTAATGATTTTTTATTTTTTCTTCAATTTGTCGAGGATTAAAATTCATAGGTTGAGGAAATGAATGTGTTGGGTTGCTCTATGCATTATACTTGCAAATGAATGTCTTTTTTTACCAATGCTATTTCCTTTACCTTGTATATAAAGATAATGTACTTAGATATAAAAATCAAATTAAACATGTGTACGCTAGGTTTTATGTAATCTTTAGTTGGCCAAAAATATTCATTCAATTTTTCATCTATGATAGTATCCACTCACAATGATATATTTTAAAAATTCTAAATATAATCATGATAGATCTTGTTTGTTATATTATTGCTACCTAGTTATAGTGACCTCCATCACAATGTCGTGATAGTGTAAAAAAAGTTCATCTATAAAACTTTATAAGAAATTAAGAATATTATTTTTACTTTGAGCACACAACCATTGATGAAAAATGACCTAATATAGTATAGTATAAATAGGGATTCCATTATCACCTTATGTGCACATAGAGTTTGATTTGTATAAAAAAAACCATTTAATTGATTTGGGTGATTTATCCCTTTCCATTTACCATTTCCTACTTCTAATTTTGGTATCATGTTATGAGCACCTTAATTGGATAAATTCATAGGCTGAGGTTGCATTATATTTGGACTTGGAATATATTGTTTATAAGATACCATGTTTTCATAATGGCAATAGTTCTAAATATTACCCCTTATTTTTTAGATTTACCATCATGTGATCTCATTATGGGGTTTTTTTTACTCTGCTACCCCTATTTATATTAATAAATCGACGTAAAAATGTAAATAGAAAGCAACTTCTATATGAATACACGTGTTGCCTACCAACTTCGCAAGGTGACCCCCCTTTGTGTGTTCTTCACTAAGTTGGAAAAATAATTTCTCAAATACCTTTGATGATGTCCAAATATTCGTTTTTAGCCAACTCTAATGGCATGATCCATACCTCCACCTAAATTTGGTTCACTATCATGGAAACTCTCATATTAGAATTTCCATAATCCATAAGAATAATGGATAAATGTTTAGGGTTTATGATACAAGTTACAATTTAGGACTAAGGGTTCAATGCTTGGGGATTTTATTTAATGGTGGAGCTATTTATTTCGTTGCAATCATCAATCTAAAATAAATGTAGAAATTTATACTTTTAGAAAGCGAATGAATCTTTAAAATCATTAAAATGCCAAAAAATAGAGTAAGCAATGGCTCATATTGTTTCAATTTTCTTGTTGACATGTATCTATTGAATATTATAATATGCAAGGTTATGTAAAAATTCCATACTAGTTTTTCCTTAAAAATATCATGAAGAAAAATAGTAAAAGTTATTATTTTTCATTCATTTAGTTCATTAAGAATATACAATGACATAACTCCTAATTGTTTTTGCAGAAACCTTGTTCAAATAAAATATGTAGTATACAATTTAATGAAATTAGTTAGGTATATTTAATAATGGACAAAAATATGAATATGAATAATAGAATGACATGAGTAACTTGTAATAATAAAACTGAAGTATAACATTTCCACACATTTTGATTGTAACCAAACTAGAATATTTTAAAAGATGCGATTGAGAAAATTCGAGGGGGGAAATGTAAAGGCACACAATCACACACAATCACACACACACACACACACACACACACCCACACACACACAAACACACACACACACACACACACACACACACACACACACACACACACACACACACACACACACACACACACACACACACACACACACACACACACACACACACACACACACACACACACACACACACACACACACACACACACACACACACACACACACACACACACACACACACACACCTTGTTCAAAGACATCATTGAAAAGAAGATCGAAAAAAAATAGTTGGTGGTATCATCTACCTTATCATATATTCTGATTGAGTGGAAAATGTGTTTCATGTACATCAATAAGTGGAGATATTATATTATGTGTTTATTTATAAATTTGAAAGAATTTAATGTTGACCAAAATGTTCCTCACACACACTCACACACACACACACACACACACACACACACACACACACAGTTGACCAAGAATGTTCCTCACACACACTCACACACACACACACACACACACACACACACACACACACACACACACACACACACACACACACACACACACACACATTGATAATTTATCCCCACACACACACACACACACACACACACACATTGATAATTTATCCCCTTGTTCAAAGACATCATTGAAAAGAAGATTGAAAAAAAATAGTTGGTGGTATCATCTACCTTATCATATATTCTGATTGAGTGGAAAATGTGTTTCATGTACATCAATAAGTGGAGATATTATATTATGTGTTTATTTATAAATTTGAAAGAATTTAATGTTGACCAAAATGTTCCTTTTTCTAATATTGATTGGATTTCACACTAGGGCACTGGTTTAAAAAATATGCATTTGTACAAATGTTTTTTGGTTACAATCATATTTTTTTAAAGCTTCACGATAGGTATAAAGAAGTGTTCATAACTCATAGAGGAAAATTTGTACACAATAGAATTCATTTTGGTTTTATGTACATAATTTATATCTTCCATCATGTCATGCATCTAACCTTTGATGAAATAACTAGGGTTATCATTCAAGTTTACTTAGATTATGTTATGGTGTATTATAAGAAATATAAGAAACACATTGATCGATTGCATGGAATATTCATACACTATTTGAAGTATGGTCTTTCACTCAATATAAATAAATCTATATTTGGGTTGTAAATGGAAAGTTTATTATCTCACTTAATTTATAAAAAATGGTATTACCATTGAACTTGATAGGATTAAATCCATTAGAAAAAATATGGTTTACACTCTTTCTTTTGAAAGATGAGCATCATCTATAAACTCGTTTCTAATTTTTCTAACAATAAATCCTCTTTGTAGGTATTTCTTAGGAAAAATAATGATTTTGTATGGCATAAAAATGTTGATCTTGTTATTGATGATGTGAAACCCTATCTACTTCTCATGTTTCAGTTATACCTGATGTGCCTAATGGTATTGTTCTTTATGTTAATTGAACATATAAGGCTTTGGGTGCTATAATTATGAATTATGATGAAAAGAAGGATGAAATACCATGAGATATATGAGACAAGTACTTAAAAATTCTAAAACTAGATACACTTTAATTGAGAAGTTTTTTCCATTTTCTTACAATATTATGCAAATCGAAGTATATGTTGATGGAGAATGAATTTTGGTACTATATAATGTTCATGTGTTGTCATACATTCTCAGAATATTATGTTAGAAGGTAGAATAAAAAATGGGTTATTTATAATCTAAGAGTTTAAGTTTGCATTTGACACTCAGAAAAATAAAAGGTAATTACTTGTCTAAACACATTCTTGAAAACGATTCATATGATGTGAATTTAATTGTTCTCATAGTAGATTAATGATACAGGATAATCATTATAAATAGGTAATGTTGGTTTCTCTTAACTATCTTAGTGTGTGTGAAGTCCATAGAGAAGTTTTTGTGATGTAATTAGTTCATTTGGACTCATTTTGTTTATGATAAGTGGTTTCCCTCTAAAACCAAAAGTTTGAATTTTCAAACTGTTAGTAGTTCATAAGCCTAGGTGTTAGTGAAAGTGTAATAAATGAGTTAGATGGGGTCAAGAGACTTGTTCGCCACCTAAGGCATATCCTCATTGACTCTAGTATGGCTTTAACTCACATAGTTAGACTATTCCTAGGTGAGTTAGTGGTAAAACCCTAACTACCTTCTTAATCTTCTATTATTATGAAATGTATTCAAATGGGGAATCTAAGGTGAGTGTGAAAAATGATTGTGAGTGAGGGTAATATCTGTAATAAGCCCTAAGGGCTAAAAGAACCATGAACTTCTCAGGAAATTGATAATACAAAGGGATTCTAGAGTATATGACTGTACATATTTGTATAAAGATGATAATTGTGATTGATAGTTAAATTCTATGATAAAATGTTATTGAAAATGATTCAGTGATTTTGTTACAGGTTAGGGATAGGATCTATAAAATATATGAATTAAATGAAGTAGTGTGCAAATTATCTGAGCTTTAAGACTTTACAAAAATAAGGGCACTGTGATATTACAATATTGAGGTAAGAAGGTTGTTGAAAGCCTTTTAGGACCTTTTCAAAGTTATCTATGAGATTTTCGATAGGTTGATAAGTTGTGAAGGGTGTTATAGAGAAATTAAATGTCTTACAAATGTTTATTATATGAGATATTAGCAATAACTAAACCTTAAAAACCTAAGAGTCTAGAAACTGTGATATTGGTCTAACAGTCCCAAAAATGGTCTTGAAAAAGGTTTATCCTTTGTTGTCTTGAATCCAATGATTAATAGTGAATATAGGATAGTTATATTGGGGATTGTGGATAGTTTTCATAGTTGGGAAGTGTCCTTAAACCCTAAAATCTATAAATTATACCTTGATGGTAAAATTCTGGACCGTACTTTGTTTTAGAGTCTTAAGAAACATTAACAACTAGCATTTTGATTACATAGAGTCCTATAAATTCATTTCAAAGATGTGAGTAGGAATTATATAGTGTGAAAAGTGTGTTTATAATGTGTCTAGATCACTTAAGGAAGATTATTCACCAAATTCCTTGCAAATGTTGATCCAGTGTGCATTTCCCAGTTTGAGGGTCTAAAGGGAGTCTTCTAGTGAGAAGACATCAATATAAATTATTGAAATACTCAAAATTATATGGAAATATGGTGGAAGATATTAACACTAAAGAGATAAAACATGAGAGAGAGAGTTAGTGATGGTGGTAAGGAAACTTCGTCAAGATAAGCATACATAGTCATATTTTTAGTTCTCGAGACCATCAAATCCCTAAGAGATGGAAAGTTGAAAAAAAATATAGTATACAAATGTAAGTTAGGTCATAAATATGTAATACTTCCTTTTAGACAAGTTTATAACATAAATAAAGTGATAAAACACCAAGAAGGTGATAAACTTAAAAATAGATCTTATATAGTCCTAGACGCTAAATCTGTGACAATCCTCCTTAATGATGTGAAATAGTGATTGGTGAAGACAAAAATGAACGATATTATAGGAAACAATGGTGAAAGAATGTTGGAAAGTTATGGATAAGTTTTGAAAATGGAGAAAGGCATCTTATAGGACCATCTACGCAATGGAGTTTCATACTGTCATGTTCTAGGATAGTTTAGAACTTTTGTAAAGACCTTATAAAAGCATGAGACAAAGTGGTTTTAAGGAGAAAAATTGGATGATATAAATTGATCATAAGAATGTCTAGAGGTAAAGGTAATGTGTAGAGTAAAATACCTTGAAAATTTCCTAGGTGAAATGAGATCAAAATAGAGTACATGTACTTAGTTGTGTTAAAATGAGACAAGAAGCTTGAGAAGCCTCACCTTGAATCTTGGAAAATTGTTGAAGTAAGGGTGTAAAAGCCTTGTGAGAAGAATTACTAAGTTGGAATAAGGATAATAAAATTGTTTTACAAGTTGAAATTATTCAAAAGAGTTAAAACTGTAAGGAATGGTCTAAAACCCTAGGTTAGGCCTAAAGGAGACCTAGTGACAAGGAGAAAAGTTGAGTTGGGAGTGATATATAGAGAGAGAGAGTTAGGTCTTAAAATTTTTCACAAAGAACAAAGAGGATAATGGGTATTTGAAACATATTTCACTTGTGCATGGAAGTTTGTGGTTTTCTATGAGCACAAATGTTTACATTTAGGGCTAGTAATTAGGGCTTGTTTGGATTCATAAATTGAGAATGACTTTTCCTGGGAGTGGATTTGGTTCATTAAACTTGGTGAATAGTTGAAAGGGGAAAATGGGTTCTATAAAAATATACCACTAAAGCTTGAATCATTTGGCATAGTAGGTATATGATCTTGGGATTGAAAGAAGAAAGAAGTTAAAAAGAAGAATAAGTGAAAAGTGATGGAAATATTAAGCAAGTTCGTAGCCTAGAAGGCTTAAATAATAAGGAAGAAGAAATATAGTGGAGATCCAAGGTGAAAAAAACTTGGAGAGTGAGACTAAGATTAAAGAAACACAAAATGACTAGGTAAAAATCCTAGGTGAGGTGTTGAGAATGAGAAAGGTGAAATAGACTTGCTTGAGTAGGGAATAAAAGAGTGAGTTGAGAAGAGAACAAGAGAGTAAAATGAGAGGTTTATTAACAAGTGAATACTACAAGGAGATGAAAAAGAGTGAAGGAGGTAATAATGACTAATGAGGAGTGGATGACAGAGATTACAAAGTTAAAAGAAGACTTGCAGTGGCTAAAAGAAAGAAGAAAAGAGGCAAATCAAGTTTTTGAGTGGAATATGAGGAAGAGGCTGAAATGGCGTATAAAGTGGCTTATGAAAAGAATAATGAGGAAAATAAAGGCATGGAAAAGAAATAAAATAAGGAATAAATTTACTTGTAATTCAGCTTATGTTTTTTAGAAGTGAGAGATATGTTTGGTGAAGATGGAGAAGAAACTAGTGGAGAAGAAGAGCAGTTTGGAGAAGAAGGGAAAGAGCTCTTACAAAGAGCTTCCCAAGAGAATAAATGACCTAAAATTTTTCAATCTGATAATTTTTCTTTATGTGTGAATGTATTTACACAAGAAGAAGAATATATTTCAATAAAAAATGCCTTGAATGAAGAACTAGAGATCAAAAATGAAGAAAAGCAAGAGGAAGAAATTCGTGAACAAGCTCAAAAAAAATTTGAACTATAGTCAAAGGTAAAAATGCAGCTGTTAGTGTGATAAGAGGATGATGGAAAGCCATTAAAATCATGTGGATCTAGTTGAGTGGGGAATAGGAGGTCAAAATGGTGCACCTAACATCCTAGATAAGCTTTGAAACTCCCCCACATCTATATTCATTGGTCATTATGATCAAGAAGCATATAATTCTGCATTTTACTTCTCAAGAATGTAAAACTAATTCTATAAAAGAATCAACTTTGGGATACCACCTCTCTTGTGATGTTTTGGTTATAAAATTGATGTAGCTATACTTACTTGGCATGGGTCACCTTCTTATTGATGTGTAATATGGCCTTCTACATCTCCTTCACTTGAGATCAATGATCCTACTTTTCTTTGATTTGGTATTTCTCTCAAAGTTTCTAACACCACCTCATGTATGAATAGGAGATCCAAAAGACAACCCCACCATATTTCTACCACTTACAACATTTGTTTCATATCTTGCTTATATGGTCATATGAGGTCATGACCAAAAGGTGTATTTTTTTGACATATAACCATCTCTAAATTTGGATTAAGATTATAACCTTGATTCTCTGATAGTGGGGAATACCTTTCTTGTTTCCATAAGGGAGTTTCACAACATGTCCAAAGTGCAAATGAATTATTTTGAAAGAAATGCAACTTCTTATAGGTTGAGGATTGTTTAGACCTAGTTAGGTATCTTGGAAGACTATGCGAACACTACATGGGTTTCAAAGAATGGATTCATTCCTCAAACACTTACATAGGGTTTCTATAGAACTTTTTAGGTGGCTTCAATCAATATCAATCCTTATTCATATCCAAAACATCACTAAATTACTACTGTGGCAGTGATCCTAAAGACCACAGGCTTGAAATATAAAGTTTCATGAAATACATACTTGCCAATAGAGTTAAACTCTACAATCTTTGGAAATATAAGACACCAAAGGTAACATTAAGATTTCAAAATTTTAAGATTTTTATCTGTACCATTTTAGAGATCCTGGAGGCCCTAGTTTGAGCGTAGTGAGCACAAAATTGAATACACAACACATTTTTAAGCTTCAAGAGCTCAAATAAATTTCCTTTGCCTTGTATTGAAGTTATTTATCTCCTCAAATCATCACAGTCATATTCTTAGGTTGTTTACTATGACTTTCACAAATCCTCCACTCGGCCTGTGTAGGACTGGTATTACTCGTTCAACAATAAATACTCCAAACTTGCAAAACATGCTTTATTTTTATTCTGAAACTTCAACAATACATTATTCTTGCTTAGGAAGGTATCTCTTCTTCCTATAACTTGAGATGATTGTCTATATTGGATACAAAATATTGTTTTTAGCTTCTAACCACTATTCCTAATTCCTCTCAACTAAGCCTAAAGAGGCTCAACCACTTTCTAAACATAGAACAATGATAAATATCACTATAATATGCTTAAAAAATTGTACTAAGACTTATTCTTAGGATGACATTGCTTAGGAAGCCATATTTAGCTTATATTCTCTCCTACCAAGCTTTTATAATTACTCTATAACTTTCTCAAATACACATTTTCTCCTTTTAAAAACATGGCAAGGTGAACTTACAATATTTAAGCATATACATGGTTTCCTAAGACATTTAAAGTCACTCCAAATTATTTAATTCTCTTTTGATGAGGTTCTAGGCCTTCAAAGGTCTTTACACCATTTAAATTTTCGAATATTCCTTTTTTGGAGGGAAAAATGGAAAACCCCATCAAGATTTTGAATTAGAATTCTTGGGCTTCAAAACCACTTAAAATCATGCTAATGTCTTCTTTGCCACCTTTTGAGACTTCTTGCCTTGTCTTGCACTCATGATCCTACATCAAAAAACTAAAGAAAATCCTTAAGAAACCTTCGCAAGTGAAGTATACAATGAAAATTAAAGCATGATGAAGATCCAAGAAGAAGTAATGAAGAAATAAAATGATAATCTACAACAAAGTACAATTCTCTTAGCAAGGGTTGATCATAATATGGATGAATAAAACAAGTTGAAAAGGACACAAGATAATAAGGACACTATTTTTCCTCCATTTTTGCAATCTAAGGTGGTTTTTAGCTATGTATGTGCAAGTGTAGATCAAGAAGTGAATGAGGAGGATAACAAGAACCATGAAAATGAAGAGAAGATATAGTTGAAACATGAAGAAGAAGACAATGATGAAGAAAGAGGAATAATGAATCAATAAGATCACAAGGAAAGAAATAAAATAACTAAAGAAGCAAGGAGAAGAAAAAAACAAGCTAAGAAACATGAAGATGAGCTCAAATTCAGTAGAAGAGGAAAAAATTTAAGAAACAAAATACTTACAAAAAGAGGACAAAAGAAACACAAAAATTGGGCTGAATTATCCCCTCTTAGGGATTATGATGGAAAAGCATCATTTTAAATAGTAAATTTTCGTGTCTCTTAGTTATCTAGGTGTGTGTGAAGTCCATATGGAATTTTTTGTGATGTAATTAGTCCATTTGGACTCATTTTGTTTGTAATAAGTGGTTTTCCTCCAAAACCACAAGTTTGAATTTTCAAATTTCTTGTTAATAGTTCATAAGCCTATGTGTTAGTGAAAGTATAATAAATGAGTTAAACAGGGTCATGAGACTTGTTAACCACCTAAGACATATACTCATTGAATCTACTAAGGATTTAACTTAGTTACTTAGACTATTCCTAGGTGAGTTAGTGGTTAAACCCTAACTATCTTCTTAATCTTATATTATTATGAAATGTATTCGAATGGGGAATCTAAGGTGAGTGTGAAGAAGGATTTGAAGTGAGGGTAATCTTTTTAATAAGGCCTAAGGGCTCAAGGAATCATGAAATTCTCAGGAAACTGATAATACAAAGGGCTTCTTGATTATATCACTGTACATATTTATATAAAGATGATAATTATGATTGATAGTTCAAGTCTATGATAAAATGTTGTTAAAAATGATTCATTGATTGTGTTACATGTTAGAAAAAGGATCTATACAAGATATTAATGCTATGAAGGAGTGTGCAAAGTAGTAGAGCTTAAAGACTTTACAAAAAGAAGGGCACAATATTGAGGTTAGAAGGTTGTTTAAAGCCTTTGAGGACCTTTTCAAAGTTTTCTATGAGATTTTTTGTAGGTTGAGAAGTTGTGAATGGTGTTATAGAGAAATGAAATTTCTTACAAGTGTTTAGTATATGATATATTAGCAAGAACCAAACATGAGGAACCTAAGAATCCACAAACTGTGATATTGGTCTAACAGTACGAAAGATGGTCTTAAAAAGATTTATCATTTGTTGTCTTGGATATAAGGATTCATAGTTAATATATGAGAGTTGTATTGGGGTTTTTGGAGAGTTTCCAGAGCTTTGAAGTGTCCTTAAACCCTTAAATATACAAATTAGACCTTGATTGTAAAATTATGGACTATACTCTGTTTTAGAGTCTCAAGAACCATGAAGAACTAGCATTTTGATTACAAAGAGGCCTAGAAATCCATTTCAAAGGTGTGAGTAGGAGTTATATTGTGTGAACAGGGTGTTGATTATGATTCTAGATCATTTAAGGAATATTCTTCACCAAATTCCTTGTAAACGTTTCTCTATTGTGCATTTCCCAGTTTGAGGGTCTAAAGGGAGTCTTTTAGCAAGAATAAACCAATATAAATGATTGAAAGACTTTGAATTCCATGGAAATATGGTGGAAGATCTTAACACCAGAGAGAGAGAGAGATAGAGAGAGATATGAGAGGAGAGAAGAGAGACTTAGAGAGAGAGAGAGAGAGAGCATACAGAGTTAAATTTTTAGTTCTTGAGACAGTCAAAGCCTTAAGAGGTAGACAGTTTAGAAAAAATTATAGTATGAAAATGTAAGTGAAGTACTGAAGATGTAATATTTCCTTTTAGAAAAGTTTATAACATCAAAATAGTTATAAAACACCAAGAAGGTGGCAAAATTCAAAACAAGCCTCATAGAGTCCTAAACACTAAATCTGTGACAATGCTCCTGAATGATCTGAAATAGTGATGGGTGAAGACAAACATTAATGATATTATAGGAAATAATGGAGAAGGAATTTTGGAAAGTTGTGGAGAAGTGTTGAAAAAGGAGAGGGATATTTTATGACCATTTAAACAATGGAGTTTCATACTGTCCTATTCTAGGAAAATCTAGAGCTTTTGCAAAGACTTTGTAAAAACATGAGAGAAAGTGGTTTTAAGGAGAACAATTGGATGCTATAAATTGATCATAAGAATGTCTAGAGGTAAAGGTAAGGTGTAGAGTGAAATACATTGAGAAATTCTTAGGTGAAAGGAGATCAAAATATATTACAAATACTGAGTTGTGTAAAAATGACACAAGAAGCTTAAGAAGCCTCCCCTGGAAACTTAGAAAATTGTTGAAGTAAGGGTGTAAAATCCTTGTGAGGAGAATTATTAAGGTGGAATAAGGAGAAGCAATTTGTTTAATAGGTTAAAATTATTCAAAGAGTCAAAACCGTAAGGAATGGTTTAAAACCCTAGGTTAGGCCAAAAGGAGACCTAGTGACAAGGAAAAAAGTTTAGTTGGGAGTGATAGAGAGAGAGTTAGGCCTTGAAATTTTTCACAAAGCACAAAAAGGATAATGGGTATCTAAAACATATTGCACTTGTGCATAGAAGTTTGTGGTTTTCTCTGAGTATGGAGGTTTGTATGCATTTAGGGCTAGTAATTAGGCCTTGCTTGGATTGATAAATTGAGAATAACTTTTCTTGGGAGTGGAGTTGGTTCATGAAACTTGGTGGACAATTGAAAGGGGAATATGAGTCCTAGGAAAACTTACCAGCGAAGCTTGAATCATGGTTTTATGTTTTTTTTTTTTGCTAAAAATGCATTTTTGAAGGGCTAGTAACAAAAAGTGAGGTCAAAAGGGACTCTGATATCAAATGAAGTGTTAAACATTTTTCAAGCACATAAACATGGTTGTATGGTGAAATTAATTAGGTGTAAATCATTATTGAACTTTGAATATGCTATTTTTAGCATTTTGTGTGGAAAAAAAAGATTTGGCTTATTGAGAAAAGTGAAAAATTTGTATGGTTTAGTTGAGAATTTCTAGTATTTGTTCTAACCTTTACATAGGTTATTATTTGAAGTTTTATCTCTGCATCAATTAAAATGTGCTATAACATATTCATTTTTAAACCATTATAGGTCATGAAATTTCAAATAAGTATAAGATTCACCTATAAATATGTAGTTCTCAAAATCAAGTATGAACACTTGATAGTGTAGATTTTCATACTCATCATATATATACCATTTACAATTTTTTGTAAAATTTAGAGCACATTCTCATCATATTCCAACTCTCGACATCCATCAAAAGACTACTTCTATATTTCATATTTTCAGAAACACTAGAAGTATATTATTGAATATTTGTTAGATACCCCTCCATATCTTTCTAAGTTACTTTCATCATAGGATATGTTCATAAAACCTGGATAGGACCATTCATAGTAATATTCACATGACATAAACCTATCCTCCAAGGTTTAAAATGTCATATTATAATTTTGGTGATTTATGTGGCTTGCCTAAGGGACTTATAGGTTGATTGATTGTGACACCATTTTATAGTTAGCTATATTAAAAACTCCATACTAATTTATTAAGATAATATAAGTATCCTCTATCATAGTGAATCTAATAAGTTCATGAGAAATAACCAAATCATCAAACTCTTAAGATTACTATCACAATAGTAAGCTATTGAATATATGAATATATCCATTTAATTAACCTAGATCAATTAAGAACAAAAACGAAAGTATCAAGTGTGTATTACCAAGTTTGAGGGATGGATCAAGGGATCCATCTATATTTTTTTATCACATACATTATTTCATAGGACTCATGGGTACTACATGTGATTATTATATATTTGGATTAGGGGTATCTAGGGGAACAATCATCACATTACCAAATTTGTTGGTGGGAAAATTCATCTTAAGTTCTACTAACCCCTTTTTAAGGTCAAAACATGAGATTTAGGGTTTTGGTAAAGAAGAGGTCCAATATGATCTAGAAACAATCATCATATAAATAAAAATATCGAAAGTATCAAAGAAGACACATATAAATCTATATAGGTCAAAGTGCGTGAGTGAAGAGACACCTAAAATAATTTCATAGTACCCAAGATAGACTTAGTGACAATATTGTTTGACCCCCATGAACTCATCCAAATTAATTAAACATAAAATACTATTTTATGAGAAACATGAAGATATATTGACTCCTCTATATATGCACATAACAATATCTCTATCATGACTTATAAACTTTTTGTACTGGTTTATATATTAATCCTTACTATATTTTGGAATATTTTATTAGTGTAAGGTCGGTTATCAAATCCTTAATGATATACAACTATTTACGAATAATATTTTATATTTATACATTATTATACTTAGTAATTAGTGTACACCACACAAAAAACTCTAATTTACATATTACAGTTTTGTATACATAATCCCTATTTTGAACCTATATAACAACATTTACTTACTCATCCTTAGGGTCTTACTTCTCTTCTATTACGATTTAATTATTTGATGTAAGTTTTGTATGATGGGATAAGATTGGTCTTCACCCAACCTTTCAAATGTTTGGGTACAAATCTATTCCTACACGTAAGATGTAAATACAAAAATTTCTTAAGGATTTATAGTGTCATAACTCTAGAGAATAGTATCCCAAACTATAAGATAACTATTAGCTTCGATAGCCTATACCTAAAAAAGTGAGATATCCTACTAGGGTTTTTTAAATGAGTAGATCAAGAGATTGATAAATATAAGAGGAATAACCTAATAATAAATAAATAAATAAACATCAATTTACGCTATTTTATATTAATTAATTAAAAACCATCGACACAACAATAAATAAGTAAAAAAACACAAATAAGGCTTAGAAATGCTTAGCTATAGTGCGGCTATTAATGCATGATCCTCCCTAGAGACAATAACACAAAGACGTAATAGATATGGGTAGATATCAAGGTTAAATCTCAAGTAGAAGACTCCCATTCCTAGCTCACTATGGTGACTCAAATGAAAAAAAGGAAAGATCCAAAATATAAAGTCTAACAAATAGGTGTAAAAATATAAGCAGATGTCCAATACATGAGAAAGTGCAATATTGGTGAATGATGAATGAGTAATTGATAATTGATGTTGAAATGAAAATATAAGGGAGGATTTTTTTATACCTAATGTAGTAACATGTGGGTGATGGCATTAACCATTACAAACACCAAACCTAACAACATTACCTATGGGAGATGACATCGGCCTTGGGGGAAACCTATGGTCAAAAGGTGCAAAATAAAGCTAGGTGGAATCCAAGGCATGGATGGAGATAATGAAAAAGGTCTAAGATGACAAAGAAAATGTAAGAGCATAATTGAGTGTGAAAAAGTGAACATAATAGGATACGTAGACATAATGGGTACATGTGTGAACAAAAGGAGGAAAAAAAGAACCGATAATGGAACTATGGTGTAATAGTGACATATCTAAAGTTGTATAGTTTATCCCACATAACCAAGTATGATTACATCCCAATCTTGATAGGCCCCTTATGGAACATGCTCAAGAGGAAAATTCATAAACAAATCTTGCATAAAATAAAAAATTAATAAACTTCAAGAATGAGGTGTATACATATGACCTAACCAAAGATCAATGTGTGTCATAATAGTGAAACATGAGATGGTTTTTAGAAAAATATATATGTAATTATTGAAATCAATAATAGGTATTAAAAGTAATTAATAATGTAACTTCTATAAAAAATAATGAACTCTGCAAAATTGAAATATACCCACCTCATACTTACTTGTGAGTATCACTCATCTTGTTTGTGGAAGGAAAAATAGATTCATGTAACCTTGAACAAAAAATACCAAAAAGAAACACTAGAAGAAAATTATAAATATAAGACATAAATCACCTATCTAAGAGGCCATGGGTAGGATGTAACGGAACATAAAAATGATAGAGAAGAGTGAGAAAATAAGATTTAAAGTGGAATTTTTGTAGAGATATGTTCAATATGTCAAAATGATTGTGGCGTAAATTACAAAATGTTCTTATGATTTCTTAATTCAAAGATCTTAAATTTTGAAGATTGGAAAAAAATATGTGACAAAATAAGTTAATAAATGAAAAAATTCATTTGTCACTTTACTAATTGAAATTGAGAGAAACCGAGATATGATATTATATAATTTGAGTTATTTTTTTGATGATGGTAAAAGTATGAGGCAATGTAAAAGGTTGTCGAGACAAGGCACATGATGGTGTGATTCTTGTAGTATATTTTGTTTTTTAAAATAGGAAAGGGTAGCTAGGTGAAAAATTAAAAAATGTATGTTGGGGTAAATTAAAATCGAGAAAGTTTCCCCAAAGATAGTAAAAATGTAGATCAGGTTGAATTCTAGTTGGGTTTGGGATATTTTTGATTTTTAGAGTCATTGTAATTGGTTTAGATACTTAACTCTATGAAGGATTGTGCAACCTTTAGATATATGAGATCCACCATGCTAGACCAATCAATCACATCAAGGCCAATGGTGACTATAGAATAGGTAGATGTACCACACATATGATCAATCATACATCATTGGATCAAATAATTACACATCCTCTAATTGAGGGAAGATATGGTTAAACAATGGATGACGTATTTTTCAAGAGATATTATATCAATGATGATTTATAAACCAATTGATTTTGAGATATAATTGTTGTTTATTAATATCATGTGTAATTATTTATGTGATGTTGATGTATGATTAATTTTATTATTCCATTATATTATTTATACACAAATGTAGGAACACTTATTGCTAGGAATAATAAAGTAATAATAGGTCTAACATTATGATGATAATAAAGTAGGTATATATGTTTTGAAGGATGAATGGGATAATATATAATTAAAGGGTGAGACCAAGGGATAAGAAGTAGTCCCCTGTAGGATATGATGGATAAATCACCTAAGTATCCAGGGTAGGAACCAATGAATGTAGATACTAAAATATGATGTAACAAATAAATTATAAAATAATATAAGGTTATAAGCACTCTCCATAGAAATCCAGGTGGGAGGAAGAAACTCATGCAATAGAGATAAAACTAAAAAAGAAAGAAAACTCCAAGTGGGAAAGGTACAACCAACCAAGAAATATAAACTCAAGTGGGAAAGGTAATAAAGAGATACGAGGTATGTCATGTATATTGTTTCAATAAATTAGAACACATGATATATTGACGTGAATTATTTATAATGTTATTACTTGATGCATAATATAGTATCAAGTGTGAATCATAAGGTCCTTCAATTTATTCTAAATAATGTTGGTACCAACATGAACTTCATATCATGTATCAAAGAGAGAGTCATAAATCCTTTCAGAGATCCGAGTGAGAACTTCATCACAAATATCATTAAGGTAGGGACACATGGTGGAATAATGAGGGAAATAGTTAGATGTTATAATGGAAGGTTGTTGTCTTGGTGGAGTATATTTGGACCTTTTTTTTATTACACAAGGAGAAGGTTCTTGAAATAAACATTTTTCAGAAAATTGAATGATTTTTATCATATATACATGATATTTTTTTTTTACGATGAGAGAAATAAAGTGGTGGAAAAGAAAAAGGTTTACTTTATTTCTTTTTCTAATCTCTCGTGACTACCACATTGAGCTTCTTGATTTTTTGGTAGGATCTACAATATACAACATAATGCCTAATATCCTCATGTTATATGTAATATGATTCACTCATAGGTGGTCCACGAGATATAATGGAAAGAAGTGACTGAAGTGATCTTGCAGAGGGTAAAGTTATATCAACATGTGGAGAAATAGAAGGGGGAGGAGAAGGAGAAGATGTTATAAGAGGTGGGGGAGTTAAGGAGATAATAGAGGGATAATTATTTAGCTTAGGAATAAAGTTTTGTAATCAAAGGGGTGTAGTACACAAGCTCATCCTTAGAGTCAAATTTAGATAAATCATTTTCATCATCTATGAGGTAGTTTTTGGGGGTCAAAATTAGTAGTCCTATCTTGTGAAAAAATAATGACAATGTTGATGTTATGAAAAATGTGGTATTATAATGATTCTTGATACCGTAGAATATCCAAATTCATATCTTGAATATAGTTTTCTAAGAAGGGCTCATGTAGGGTATACCCATCATAATAATTAGGTGTAGTAATGTCAATATCACATGACTCGATGATAGTCTTATGTTGAGCTAGATTCTCTAAACGAGGGCACTTGGTGTAAATGATAATGATAGTGAATCAATAAAAATCCTTCTTGTGAGAGTGAAATCATATAGAAGAATGTAATAGTCAATAATGGAATCAAGAAGATTATTCATGTCAATTCCAAGGTTTATTTCATTAGGCTCATTGTTTTTTGAGTCAATAAGGTTGGAAAGAGTATGTTACACAACATTGGGATGACCACTATAGTCACAAAGGGAGTCCACATGATAATTAAAGTAGTGATTTTCATGAAATGGGTTAGTAGGGAGCTCTTCTAAAGTGGGGATCTTGAATATCCCCTATTATTTAAAGAGGTCAAAGTTGTGAGGGTTCATTTCATCTTTTAATTCTTAAATATCTCTATATATGTGCAAAAATAACACATTTGAAGGAAGTTGATGTGGGTCCAATTTATTCCTAAGAGGATATTATAAGATAATAGGAAGTTGAAGATTATGTATTTAACATAGACAATATGAAGAGTCATGGTAATAAGTAGCCAAATGTAGCCGATAAGGGGCATCAGTTGACAATCATAACCTTGACATGTGATTGTAGTGGTCTTCATATTATCAATAAAATAACTAAGTGTCTTAATGAAAGCAAGAGAAATAACACAAGTAATAAATCATCCATCTATAAGGGATCTCTTATCTACAGTGTGGGAAATTTAGACTCACATGAAAAGGGGAGGTTCATATACATGAAATATAAGATCATAAAGAATCATGGAATTATGAGGTAAATTAATGTATGAAGAGAGGTTAGAAGAAATGGATAACTCTTCACAGTTCACCTTCATGTAAGATGGTCTCTTCCAAAACATGCAAGGAAGATTCTTGACCTAAATTTGGTAGAAGAGGGATAATGGTAGAAATTATCACTGATATAAGATGTTCATGATGTTTAGGTGAGGTAAGAATGACTTATTAAAATGCAATTTGACATGGGATTCTATAGAGTTATGTGAGGGGTTCCTAATATTCATAGATAGATTGTACAGTAGTATGAACTTGAGGGGTGTCAGCATGAATATGTTCCAAATTAGTGGGGCCGATAGGGAGATCAAAATTTTGATTTTTGTATGATATTTGTATAGGATTTTCTAGGGTAGAGACATATTCATAGGTACTAATGGCATATGGAATAAAAGAAATGAGATTAGACAAAGTGATATAAGAAAGGATCAACCATGTAAGGTGATGAGTTGCGTAAATATCCTTGTAAATAACTCATATTCTATACTTTTGCTAAGCCATTGTAGTTATGTCATTGTAATTCCCAATCACACTACTGAAAATTATCATCACAACTTGAACTTATGGCATATATTACTGGTTAATATACTTATGACTAGTTATCTTTATTTTGTGGTATTTTGTGTGTGCATTTATTCTTATGATTGCAATAAGTCGTTGAATGATGATATGTGTGATACCACTCTCGTTTGTAAAGAAAATTTATGTATGCAGCAAAGGAACCATCTATAGGAACTTGTTTGCAACAAAGGAACTATCTGTAATAACTTTTCTATAGCCAAAGGGTACCACCCACAACAACTAATCCGTGACATTATGAATATATCTTGAAATGTAAAGAATAACACTCCAAGTCTATACGTGTTGTTGAAAGAGCGGTTACAACTGAAACATTAATAATTAGGAGATAACTCAACTATGGATATGATTATTCATTGTAAAGAAATAATTTATTGAGTTTACATGTGACTAAAGGAAATGGTTAATTAACTGGAGATTAAGTGAACACCTGTTATTAGTTCAGATACATGTGTTAAATCTCTTTTGCTCTGTTTGAGATCTTCCACTTGTTCTATCAAAATATTTTACTTAGTTTTTTAAACTCCTAGTTGAACTCTTCATTCTCACGTCTTGTTATAAATGAGAAGTATAAAAGAAAATTATTAATGCTGGAAATCTATCTAGACATAAAAGATGTAGAGTATAGATAGATATACATATATAAATAGAATTGCTTTTTTGTTCCTAGATGTAATGTTCATGAAAATTCAATAAAAGATTGTGAGTTTTGTTTAGTATCCTTTAGTTACAATATTTAGGAGGGATTAGCACCCAATATAGGGCCCACTTGTAGTATGTTAAACCCCTCTATAGTTTTTTTTCTCTTTTTCATTGCATGATTAAACTAGGAGCAATTTACCTTTTATATCTACATTTCTAAATTATAATATTTGTCTTTATTCATAGTGTTTAGAAATCATTTTCTTTCAGTTCTAAGTTTTGTCTACTTTCAAGCATTTTTCTTTCAAATTGTTATTTTAAGTATTGTAGTGACATTTATTTCTTTCCATACCTCCTAAATTTTTTGTAACTGTGCATACAACACTAATGGCATTATTGAAATTTTATGTCCACTGGTTTGATGATTAAATGAATTGTGATTTAATGAACAACATATTAATTTCTGCAAGTTAATTTGCACCACCATTTTTTGCTCACTGTTGGGGATACTGTCAAGTTATAGGGTTTTTTAAGAGGTTTTGCATTCCTTAGAAATGGTTTAGGTTTAGAAATTTCACCTCCATAACCCCCCACTAATGTAATGTTGATTGAGTTGACTTAGTTGATGCATTCACTATGTAAGATATGTCCATGGTAGATTCTTACCCAATCCTTCAAATATTACATATTTCTTCATATGATTCTGAAGAAGACATATCTTCCTATGTCCAAGGTTTACTGTTAGAATATCCCCCTCCAAGTGAGGTTTATGAGGTTGTTCCTGATCATCTAGATCATGGCAGAATGAAGTGAATCAAAATGTTGAAGAAATGGAAACTACCTTTGAGTTCCCAATATCCAACAAATAATCATCCTCTTGTAATGAAGAACATTTCTCCCTCAGCCCTTCCTAACTTTCATGGATCCATAAATGAAGACCCAAACACTTTCTTGTCCTGAGTTTTACATTTTATGTGTGAGTTATGACTATACCAAATATGCACATAAGCTAAATTTCTTCCCTGCTACACTAAAGGATGAAACCTTGAGATGGTTCATGGGTTTAGGAAGAGATGTTGTAATAACCTAGCTACATATAAAGTGTTTCTGGTAAAATACAAAGATTATTACAGGCCAGGTAGTACAGGAGGTGATGAGGATGGTGCAAAAGGAAGATGAGCCACTTTTACCTAGAAATATTATTATTAAGTGTTCAAAGTCAAAACACACAAGGTTACCTAATGAGTTCCCTCAAGCTACTTTTCTTAAAAGGACTCACTGAGGAGGATATGTATGTTTTAGACTTAATAGGAGCTGGAGATATCTCAAAATATACCTTTGAGGATATTTTTGAAGCCTACATGAATTACTCTAGAGAAACTATGAAAAGAATAAGAAATGCTAGATCAAAGGGAGGATCAAATACCAAAGGAATTGGGAAGATATCCAAATAAGATATTGTAAACATGTTCAAGAACATGAAATAGGAGATAGTCAATGACATGGCCACCTGGCTTGATAATTTACATGCTAAGAAGAAGAGAGAAGATGTAGAGGCAAAACTTACAAATTTCTTCCATGCATGCAAAAGAAAGAAAGTGTGATTTCATATGCAGGGGATTGGCTAGCATTGAAGAAGGGAAGGAGGCTTCACCTAGAATTCAAGATGATAGAAACAAAGGATGGATAAATCTTCTATGTTGCTTAAATAAATCCATGGCCACCAAGACAAGGAGGTATGTCACAAGATCCTATGTCATCTTTTCAAAATTGGACTAGCACTCCATATATGCAAACCTCCACCTTGGGCTAATACTCAATAAGGTTGGGCTCCATAGCCTAGCCAATACCAATATCAATGGAAACCTCAGTTTTCAAGACAAAAATGGAAACAACCCCCTTATTCATGGAAAAACCTTGGAGAGGAGGGAAAAATGGAACAACCCACCTCCTGACTACCAACAATCTTACTAGTAACCTCCTTATCCATAACAGTAAGCTCTAATGCAAAACCCCTAAAACCTAGCTCTCAACCAAAACCCTACTCAAGTTACCAGCTCAACCAACACCTAACCCTAACAATAAATATACTCAATCAGCCTACACCACTGAATCAACCCAATACTCTTCTTATTTAGTTAATGTTAATGACATCCATCTTCACTCAGGAAGAGAACTTCCTCCACCAAGTAAACTTACCATTACAGAGATTATAGATGAACCAAAGTTGTTGTAGACTGATCCGCAAAAAATCCAGAAGATGTTGCAAGCTGATCCACAACAACTTGAAAATAAGTTCCAGTAAGGGTAAAATGTAATTAATGAACCACCATTTCCAGAGAGATTGCAAGAAAGAAAGGTTGACCTAAATCAAATTCTGATTCTGATTTTGTCAATCAGCTGAAGGATATTTGTGTCAAGATTCCACTTATTCAAGATATCAAGGATGTTCCCATTTACAACAAGTTTGTTAAGGATCTATGCATAAAAAACCTAAGAATAAGAAGGAAGGATCCATCTAATGTATAAGTTATTGGACAGTTGGTTGATATCATGCTTGGAATTTCAATTTTACCCAAGTACATAGATCCAAGAAGTCCCTTAGTAAACATTACAATCAATGGCACAACAATAAAGAACACTTTGATTGACTTAGGGTCATCCATTAACATCATGACTAAGAAAATCATGGATGACCTGAAGTTGGAAGGACTAAGGCCAATAACTATAGTCTTGCAACTTGTAGATAGATCAACAGTAAGACCTGAAGGAGTCCTTGAGGACATAGTTATGGTGGTAGACTCTTGGGAATACCCTGCTGACTTTATTGTCCTTCAAAAAATAGAAAGTTTAGGAGGTTATCCTATTATTATAGGAAGGCCATGGTCAGCCACTGCATAGATGCATTCATAGGTTGCAGGTCTGGGAACATGATTATTTCCAATGGAAGTGGTACTAAGAAGATTATGCTCTATCCTCATGCCCAACCATTGAATGATGAAGATCAAATAATTTGGGTTGAAGAACCGAGAAGCAAATCAGAGCTTTGTATAACAACTCATTATGCTAGAGAAGTCTTGTATAATTGAAGACCAGGAGGAAGATTTTTTTCTCTCCAACATCTTGCATAATAACTATGGAATAAATGAAGAAGTTAGATGATAAGTTAAGGTGCTTAAGTTATCCCTTAAGCCAATTTCTACCGCAATAAGCACCATGGATATTCCAGGTAATAATTTTATTCTTCACCAACTTCTTCCCCATGACTACATACTAAATTATTTCATAGAAATTTTTGTTCAATTATGGTTCTCTCCAAACAATTGGAAATAACACTGGGAAAACCACTCAATGTCAACAAGTTGTTGGAATAGACAAAAAGAGCAATTGTTGATTTCTCTTCTTCAAAATCATAAAACAACCTTTTGTGTGGGATTATGGTGATATGCAAGGGATTCATCCTAAGATTTGCACTCACAAAATTTATATCAAAGAAAATTGTAAACCAATCAGGTAACCACAGAGGAGGATGAACCCAATAGTAAGAGAGATTATAAAAGGAGAATTGAAGAAGTTACTGGATGTTGGATTTATATATCCCATATCAGACAGTCAATGGGTATCACCTCTTTTCATTGTTCCAAAGAATAATGGGAAAATGGAGGATATGTGTAGATTACATGGAGCTGAATGTAGCAACAAAGAAAGATCACTTCCCATTGCCTTTCATTGATCAAGTTCTTGATACTTTGGCTAGTAAAAATTATTTCTCTTTTCTTGATGGATATAGTGGCTATAATCAGATCCAAATTTCACCAGAGGACTAGGAAAAAACTACCTTCACATGCCCATGGGGAACATTTTCCTATTGAGTTCTTCCATTTGGCTTGTGTAATGCACGTACTACATTCCAGATGGTAGTCTTGAGTATCTTTTCAGATTTGAAAATGATTGTATGTAATTCTACATGGATGACTTCACTGTACATGGCAGAAATTTTGAAGAAGCTATGAAAAATATGGATAAGGTCTTGAAAAGATGTAAAGAGAAAATTTTTTTTCCTTGAGTAATGAGAAGTGATACATGATGATGTCTGAAGGTATAGTTTTGGGACACTATCTTTCTTCTGATGGAATTCAAGTTGATCCAACAAAGGTATCTGTTATAATCAACCTTCCAACACCAAGGAAACAAAAGGATGTTAGAATCTTTCTAGGCCATGTTGGATATTACAGAAGGTTCATACAAGATTTTATCAAGATTACAGTGCCACTTTTTGCATTACTAGGGAAGGATGTTGATTTTTTCTGGAGCAAGAGAATTGTGAAGGTGATTTTAAAAATTTGAAACATATGTTAACTACTGATCTCTTGTATTGAGAGGACCTAATTAGAACCTTCCTTTCCACATCCACACATAATGCATCAGATCATGTTATTGGATTTGTCTTAGGAAAAAAAGATGGAGTTTTGAATTATGCAATTTATTATGTTAGCAAGAACTTGTAGCATGCAAAGTTAAATTACACAATCACAAAAAATGAGTTCTTGGCAGTTGTATATGCTATCAAAAAATTCAGACACTACATCACAAGATACCTAGTGTTCATTCACATTGATCATACCATGCAATCAAATATTTGATAAATAAACTAGTAGTAAGTAACAAAATCATAAGGTGGCTAATCCTTCTATAAGAATTTTATGTCACCATAGTGGATAAGTGAGGAAAGGATAATGTGGTATAATATTTCCTTTCAAGGATGGGATACAAATAATGAAGAGAAAGTGATTGATGATTCCTTTCCTAGATGAGCACTTATTTTATATTTCTACAAAAACACCTTGGTATGCAGACATAGCCAACTACTTGGTCTCAAGTAAAACATCTCCACATTACTTATACACTGAGAAGAAATACATAGTTGAAAAGAGTGTAAATTTTTCTTGGATAGATGGATTTCTATTTCATACATGACATGATCAAATAATGAGAAGGTGTATAGATGATGAGGAGATATTTGATGTCCTCAAAACCTTCCACAATGAAACTTGTGGAGGGACATTTTTCTGTAAAAAGAATAACGCAAAAGGTGTTGAAAACTGGTTATTATTGGCCAACATTACATAAGGATGCAATACTATACACTGGGAGATGTGATAGATGTCAAAGAATGGGCAAATCCCACCAGATCTGATGAAATGTCATTACAGCCTCAATTGGTCTTACAACATTTTGAAAAGTGGGGATTATATTTAATTGGCCCTATAGACCCTAAATCTCAGCAAAAAAATACATCTTGGTATGCACAGATTATCTAATCAAGTGGATAGAGGTGAAGGCATTTCCAAATTAGAAAAGTGAGAATGGTTATCCAAGTTCCTATATGATCACATCTTCACTAGATATGGAGTTCCAAGGGAAATTATAACTGATCAAGGTACACATTTTACTGCTGATGTAATTTAAGATCTAGTTAAGGAGTATGAAATTAGACATAGGAAGTATACACCATACCATCCCCAATCTAATGGCCAAGTAGAAGTTACAAAGTAGAGATAGAGGCCATCTTGACAAATACCATTTCACTCCACAGGAAAGATTGGGAAGATAGGATTCCAGAGGCAAGTATGGGAATTTAACACAAAGTGGAAAACAATAATTGGCTTCACACCATTTGAACTCTTGTATGTCAAGACTTGATGTTTTTTTAATTGAATTTGAGCAAAAAACACTGAGGACTGCACTTGAGCTAGGCATAGATTTATCATCTTCTCAAAGACAAAGGATTCTACAACTCAATGAGTTGGATGAATTAAGAAGACAAGCAGTAGATAACACATAAGTAATGTAGAACCAAAGATTAAAATGGCATGATTGTACATCAAGAAAAGGAAATTCAAGAAGGTGACTGGGCACTCTTTTTTTATTCAAAATACCAAGATCATGTAGGAAATATTAGGACAAGGTGGCTAGGTCCCTATGAGATTGAGAAGATATTCCTAATGGAGCTTATGAAACTCACTACCATAGATCTTGTAAGATTCAAGTTGTTGGTGAATGGCCATAGGATGAGATTGTATAAGAAACTAGTTGACAGAAATACATTCATGCAACAATTCAAGAGGAGGTCAAAGCAGGATGGAAGTAAGAACATAAAAGTTAACCTTAGGGGTTGATCTTTAGCTCACCTTCTGATATTTGCAGAGGATTGAGATATTTTAGTGGCCTTGGTGCATTCATCTTTTTGATATTCCAAGGTCAAATAAAAGTTTTGTGATAATCCCTTCTCGTGATCAGAAACACTCTGCTAACACATTTTATTTCTTAGAGTTTTTGTTTTACAGGGTTTGATGTCAAGTGATTGGAAGAGTGCATGATATCCATCACGATGAGAAAGTGCAATGACTGAAGGTTCCACTTGCAACAACATGCATTAAACCCATGTTTTGTCTTTTACATTTGGTAGAACTCATGATTGCATGAAAGAAGATCAAGGATACATGCATGTGTGTGAGATGAAAAAGAAATAATTAGTCACCCTAATAGATCAGAATTCCCTCTCTGGGAGTCATCTGGTTTTAGTAAGGAGAACCCAACATCCATTTCAACATACATACTTGCACAAATTTGTAGTATCACAAAATCTTACATGCAACCAAGTGCAAGTTAAATAAGCATGCACAATCATCATGACAAACAAACATCAAGATAAGTGCACTCAATTATCATTTCAATAAAGTATAATTAGAATAGATTATAATTAATTAGCATTTATGTTGAGTCATCATGCAAGTGATGCATTTAAATACTGTCACCTTTTAATCCATGATGTGTCCCTCCACATAAGAAATATTGTCAAATCACTTCAATTTACACGCTTCACATGGTCACATCAATTAATGATTATTCTCCCATAACCATGATATGTGTCCTCTTAGTCCCAAAGTTAAAAAAATAGATGAAAACAACTCTACACAACTCAATTGTGCAACATTCTTTAAAACCAAAGTTGTATTCTTGCGTATTGAACCAGAGCAGGCTATGTATCCACAATGGGAGGAGATTTGATAAGGCATGAACCCACTGAGCATTCTCAACTTTTGATCCATCCTCAATTTTATAGTATTTTTAGGATAATGGTTGGCTAGACTACATCAACAGGTTCAAGGTTTTTAATGAATCCATGGTGGAATAGTTTTCCAACACATTTAGTGATGGGGAGGAAAAGGTGAAAGGCTTGTCAGTTAAAATCAGTGATGACATTTTGGCGGAAGTAATTGGCCTACCTTACCCAAGGAGAACCATTCCCAGAAAATTCTAACCTAGAATGCAGCCAGAAGAGAATTCATAGATGTTGATGACCAATTCATCTTAGATAGGAAAGTACACATAGAACATCCCTTAAACCCTTATGGGATAAGGTTGAAAATTTTATAATTAAGTACTTTACTTGTGAGGGAAGGTATTCTAGATTGAATACAATTCATTTCAAATTATTAAATCATCTAAAGGAACAACATGAAAGTAAATGTACCTAATTTATTGTATGAGATATTGAAGAGAATGAGTAGAGAAGTACAGAGGGGTAGGGATGCATTGTCACACCATTACCTTATAACCCTGGTACTGAAACATACCATGCAGAGGGAATTATCCTCAGATTTAGGTGGGAAGATTTTGCAAGGGAAAATAGTATAGATAATTTATTGGGAAATAGGAGAAAGAGGAGGAAAAAACTGAAAGACTTCTTTCCACACATAACTGAGCCTGAAACATCAACCTCCCAACCTCAAGAACCCCTAGAACTTATGAAATTATCTATTTACTTAGGAAAACCATGTACCTATCTCCATTGCGAGAATTTTTATTACTGAAACCATATTGAATTCTCCATCCGTGAATCCTCCACCTCCAAGGGTAAACATAAGCCTTCTAAATCCACTCCTACACCACCTAGGTTCTCCCACAGGCTCAAAACAAAAAGGCCAAGGACATCCAAACCAAAATAGAAAAATCCCATCTCACTAGATAGTGATGTGGAAGCTACATAAGGAATCTTTGAGCCTCAACCAATGGAGATACAACAAGGTAGATATTGATGCCCTTGTTCATGAGCATGAGTACCTTGAAGAATGCCCATGGAGGGGTAATGAAGAGGTAGCTCATGTGAGGAAACAATTCATGCAGTAGAAGGATAGGAGGAAGATAAAAATAAGAGGAAGTTAGAGGGGAAAAAAAATAAGAACAGAATTATAGATATTGTTGAATAACCCATTGAACAATAGGAAACAATAAAGTGAACATGAACAAGTGCCACAAGTTTTTAAATAGGTCATTGAGCACCAAGTACATGGAATTGACAAAAATAGATGCCTATGTAGTAGTTGAACCAGTCATGGAACAAGAACATGAGCACATTCATATAGTTGAGGATGATGTAATTGAGAAAGTTGAAGAGACACCAAACACCACATGTTAGTGTACACCAAATGCTAGTATGTAACACCAGTTAACCCCCAAATTAGTTATTCAATGAATTTTACTAAGGAAATTAAAACCACCTTGTAAGGAGATGGCCACACAAACTTGTAATGACTTGATATTGACTATTTGATGTTACAATTTGAGACCTATCTTGATAGGCTAAAATGGAAGTGGGAAAAAGAAAAGGAATCCCTTATCTCCAAATATCAGGAAGAGTATGAGGAAAAATGATAGAGAAATTAAAATGCTGAAAATAGAAGTAAGAAGAGACACTTTGGGTAGCCCATGAGATATTTAAATGCAGGCCTCCATCAAATGTTTACACTATTTTCTTGAAAGAAAATATGTTGCAACTGAAACTCACCTGTATTAATTCTGACATGCTCTATGATATCAACTGTAGCTAGGAGCTTCTTTAACTTTATATCATAATAGTACTCATGAGCTTCAACTCTTATTATGTGAATTTATATGTACAACTATACCCTTGAATATGACAGGGATTGGATTCCAATTATATACATTGGAGATGTTCAAGTTAAAGCCCTATGCTCTTATTTTACAAATAGTTAGATAGAGAAAGGAAAATGGAAGAGTATAGGCATTTAGAGAAGGTATCCAACCACTATTTTTCAGGGTTGGGCCAGGAAAACAGATGAAATTTTAGAGTAGTATGTAAAATATGTAAAGAAGAAGGTGATCAAAAGGAGAGTGTGGAAAGATGAGGAAAACAACTCATGATGAAGTCAGAGAAATGATTAGAGATCATAGGATTCAAGTGGTATAAGCATGCAAGGATATGCAATGGAATGAGATATCTCCTGAACTACAAAGGAAATAGATGCACTCTTACCCTAATATAATGCCAACATTGAGAAGAGTGAATACATACATTGAGATTACTACATAATGTGTAGAGAACTGGTTACCTATTGGCTATCACCCACCAATATTCCACTTTCCAATACCACAATGGATAAGTGACAGACCACTCAATGTAAAGTGATAGAGAACAGAGATATGCACATGTTCATGATAAATAGTCATTAATTCTTGTCAAGAGAGGAAGGGACAGATACTCCAATTGATTTTAGGCATGAATGTAGGTTTAGGAAACAAGGAATATGAACCACTTGAATGAGGACATTCAAGAAATTAAGCCTGGGGGTGTGATGAGTTGTGTAAATACCCTTTATAAAAAAATCATCTTTTGTATTTTGTTAAGCCATTATATTCTATGTCCTTGTATTTCCTAAGTCATACTACTAAACATTATCATCAACAACTTGAACTTATGGCATAATTACTGATTAATATAGTTATACTAGTTATCTTTATTTTGTGGTATTTTATGTGTGCATTTATTCTTATTATTGTAATAAGTTATTTGAATGATGATATGTGTGATACCACTCTTGGTTGTAATCATTTTTCCATATACAACAACTCGTATGCAGTAAAGGAACCATACACAAGTAACTCATCTAAAGCCAAAGGACCTATTCGCAGCAACCCATCTGCAGCCAAAGGAGATCACCTACAACAAAGAAGTTTTGTTATGAAGATATATTGGAACATGAAGAATGACACTCAATTATGTACATGTCATTGAAGGAGCAGTTACAAATGGACTATGTAAGAACTGGGAGATAACTCAACCATGGATCTGATTATTCATTTGCTTAAATAACTGATTGATTGAGTTTACATGTGACTAAAGGAACTAGTCAATTAATGTAGAGATTAATTGAACACATGTTATTAGTTCTATTGCATGTGTTTGAATCTCTTGTTATTCTGTTTGAGATCTTCCACTTGTTCTATCAAAGATATTTCACTTAATTTGTTAAACTCTTAGTTGAACTCTTCTTCTCACGTCTTTTTGTAAATGAGAAGTATAAAAGAAAATGATTAATATTGGTATCTATATACGTAGAGAATAAAATATGAGATAGGAGATAGATAAATAGAAGTTTGGATAAAGATTGCTTTTTTTTAGTTCCTAGATGTAATGTTCATGCAAATTCAATAAAAGATCTAAGTACTATTTATTAGCCTTTAGTTATAAGAATTTAGGAGGAATTAACACCCAAGGCAAGGACCCACTTGTTGGTATGTCTAAACCCCTCCATAGTTTTGTTACTCTATTTCATTGCATGATTATACTAGGAAGAAATTTATCTTCTTTATCTGCATTCTTGAATCTGCAAGCTTTGTCTTAGTCATATTGTTTAGAAATCATTTGCTTTCAGTTCTAAGTTTTGTCTACTTTCAAGCATTGTTCTTTCAAGTAATGGCAGTGACAATTATTTCTTTCCATACCTCCTAAATTCTTTGTAACTGTGCATACACCACCAAAATTATTTAAACTTTACATCCCCTAGTTCGATGATTAAATAACGATGATTTAATGAATAACATATTAATTACTACAACTTAATTTGCACCACCACAAGGGCATAGGGTTTGATAGCATCAAAAGAGGATGATGAAGTCATATTCAGAATTAGACATACAAGAAAGTTTACAAATGGGATGATGAAATTTATATGGATTGTAGAATTAAGGATTAATGCTTGTTCATGAATTATTTAGATAATAGAACATGGATCGATAGTTCTTTAAGATATTATCTAATAATAATATGGATATGTTGGATCAATTAAAGAAATAATATGTTTAACACCTTGCATGTTGACCATGTTCTCTATGGATGTATTAATATATGGGTATGAAGTGTCAACAACATTAGTGGTTATAGTATTTTTTAGTTTAGGTTGGTCATATTTAGAGTTATCAGGGAGTGGATCATTATATACTCTAATATGTTTATTTTCTTGATGAACCTCCTCATAAAAATCACTTTGTTTATATTTTTGACATAACTTTATAGATTCATATAATCTTTCCCAAGTAATGGATTCATGATCAATTTTTTTTCGAAGAAGTAAGGTGTAGGCAAAGGATCAAAGGGAATGATAGTTTTCTTATTAATGTCCCCAATTAGCATGTCACCGATAAAATGTTCTCACATCATTCTATTTTAGAGGAGATCAAGAAAAGGTTACAACCATGGTGAATGTTTGAGGTAGATGTAGTATCACTTTATTCTTAGAGAAGTTAATTATATTCATAATGGGAGAATGAATGTGATTGAGAGTTTTCGCGTGACTAAGAAGTGGAATGATAAATGTTATGTATTTTCCTATTAGAAGAAGTTCCTTGAGGAATATTATCTTTAAATCAATCATTGGTTTCATTCTTGTTTCTATGACATATGATAAATTAGATATTAGTATGTTTTGGTGCCCTTCCCTTTTTCACTTAGTCAATGAAGATGTGGGGGTTCATTTTCATGAAGTGGCACAATGTGCTAATATTTTTGATTGGTTCGACATGTTGTCAAGAGAAGAGTCTTGGAGGTTGTACTTAGCTGATTATCGTGAGCACCTATGTTGGTGATTCATAAATATCCATCGAGATTTCCATTTCATGGTGCGTAATGGATTTTAGGTCATTGTTTTAATACTATTAACGATGATAGTTATAATATATAATATTTATATAATTTTGGGTATGGTTTACCAATGCTTTTCTTAGAAAACGAGAATTGAGTAATTTTTCTCCATGATCGTATCCGACCCCGAGCCCATTCGTGATCATTAACAACTCAACTTTACATCCGGCTAATGTGTTATATCAATATAAAATTGATCATTAAATAAATAAAATATAAAACAAATAATGAATTTACGATTTAAAATGTCAATGAGTTTAAATAATATATTTTAAAAAATCAAAACTAAAAGAGAATTTGGAAAATGCCATTATAATGGGAAGTGAATGAAGTTGGTGGGTGGGGAAATTTATTCTTGGTTGTTTGGGAAGTTGGTGAAGGTTCTGAACTTGGTTAGGTGTTGTAATTGTTATTTCCCTAATATACATAGGAGTAAAGGAAATGCACACGGGCCATCCTGACAAGGAAGATGGGTGACCTCATAGGAAAGTCACACCATTTCTCATATGTTACAAACACATATTTAATTAGATCAGTTTGGAGTGCCAACAAACTCCCTACTTGCCCCTAAATGGAAGATTTGAAACTAGTTCTGGGAAATATCCCTAGTATATACATTACAAAAATTTGGAAGAAAACACAAGGCACATCTACTGTTTTACAAAATTCCTCAAACCATGTGGTCACATGGACAATAGTTACGATAGGATATGCAAAAAATGGAATTTTAAAAAACATGTTGGAAAATTTCAAAGTAAATGTAATCAAAAGGTTTAAAGCGTGACTGCAAAACCTTTTCTGCGTTCCTTCCCACTCTATCTAGCCACGCTACATAGGGTTGTGAGATTGATAATTGGAAGTGGATGGACTTAACATTGGAATTTTCCATTTCATGAAGAGGGGACGCAAGCATATCATGTGAGGTGTTTTATAGAACACGTCAACAAAATATGGAGTTGTGTACTATAGATTTTGTTACTAATATGGGAACGCACCTAGACCATACAAGCCTCATTTTTTATTGCATGCTTTGTGATAATGGGTGGCTAGAGATGCACTAGCACATGGAAAAACATATCAGGCCATTGATAACAAAACTAGGAAAAATGTCTATAAATATTTAAACATGGATATGAAAATATTTGTATTT
Source organism: Taxus chinensis (assembly GCA_019776745.2). NCBI lineage: Eukaryota > Viridiplantae > Streptophyta > Pinopsida > Cupressales > Taxaceae > Taxus > Taxus chinensis. The sequence continues at coordinate 797,276,587 of CM034150.1, forward strand.
TGATAACATGCCCAATGATGCCATACCTGAAATATGCTCTTAAAAAAAGTTTCATATTCTTCAAACTATAGGAAGATGCTAGTAAAAAATATTTTCTAGGCGAGCTTAGTGATTCAATACAGTAAATGGTAAACAATGTTGTTGTAGGGTCTAATACAGAGATAATTGTTCCACTTCTCAAGTTAGAGATTACCTCCATGTAGACACCAAAAATATACACTCCCTCTTTATCATTGTCTCAAGCTCATTTACAATTAAAAAATGACCCGTTTATGACACTCCACGACATTAAAATTCCCATTGGTCCCCTTTGGATTAAATAATTTAAATACATATCACCACATCCCTAAGTCTAGTTAATTAATTAATTAAATGGATAAATAACCTCACACATCACCCTCACACCTCAACATAATAACTCGAACACCTCCACTAAGTTACAACTAAATATTTTACTAACCTTCCATAAATATCACTCAATCACCCCTAACTTAACCCTAACAACCTCTCCACACTTAACTAGTTAGGACTAACTTAAAAATAAAATCCTTCTAAAATCACTCACATCCTCATCCTAACTAACTTGGCCCAAGTTCGAATCTATCCCACTTATCATCCTTACTCCCTTCAAAATCCTCAAAATCAAGTTCTAAATAGACAGAAAATCACTCCTTTTAGACACGTAACAAATATATCCTGAAGTCATAGGTGATTTGTCTGATCGCCGGTAATCTATATAAGTTTGTCTCTGGATATCTTTTGGGGAGAAATTTTGGGTGTTTTGTAGGTAAACTTTGATATTATTCAAAAAAACTAGAGATCAACCATCTCCAATAAAGATCCATCATCGTTATGCTTCTTCAATATTGTTTCTATGATCATCACATCATTCGTTGCCATTGAAAAATTATTCTCATTGTCCTTCGTCCAATTCAATCGTTCACATAAGGTAATCATTGTATTTTCATCAGTTTCCATCATTATTGGGTAGGTAATATTGTCTATATCCTAATTATCATGTCATATATACTCTGAAAATTCATTTAAATCATAGTTTAGGCAAGTTTTTTACTATGTTTCTCTAGACTATTAAAATTAGCAGCAACCACAAGCAATTAGCCTAATTGCTAGTAATTATTGTCTAATACTTATTTATTGCCTATTTATTATAATCTCCCTAACCTTTCTTGTTTGTTTTTGTCATTTTCTAACATGTTTTCCAACATGGTGATTTCAGATGGCCTTAGGAGGTAACAATTACCCTGTTTCTGACATTGACTCTTTTCCTATTGTCTGCCATCCTCTGTACTGGGAGTAGTATGAGCTGCTTCATGACTTAGAATTTTTTGTAATTAAAGTTGTACCTTTTGATTTCCTAGAGGCCATTTTTACATCAACTCAGTGTATTTGCGACGTAACTAATGCATTTTGGGGTGCATATTACAAGGCTCAAAGGCTTCAGAAAAACCTTGCACAATATGAGCATAACTAAGTATCTGGTTTAAACATTGTTGACGATTATACTTGTAGATGAACCATCAGAGTTGTTGTATACCTTAGGTTACTAGGACGTGCACCCTAAGGTAACCTCCATATTTTAAATAAGTTGTCTCTTCTTTGGTGTGGTAAAGGGTTAGGAGAAAGCTTAAAAGAAATGTAAAACTAACTAAGGTGATGCACCAGAATAGATCCTAAAGAGATGGAGGGATTCCCAGGGAGATTATATAAACTAGTTTGAAGAGAATTAAATCAGGATCCACCTATTCTAGAAACATCTTTGATTTATAAGACTCTGAGGAGATGAAACACATGACAAACATAGATAATAGATAAGTTAAAACCCAAGGGCACATGACATGATAGATTTCTTAAATGATCTAGAACCTATTAGCAAAAATAAAGACTTAGAATATGAAAGCCAAAGTGCATAGAAAAAGAACTCTTATTTATGGAGAAAATGATACATAAGGCCAAAATGGCATAGATTACAATTTCTTTCTATAATGGAGTCTTGCTAAGGCTAGCTATTACAAACACTTAACCTTGAATCTATTTTACAACTTCTGTCTACTTTTCTTCCAAAGGCTTTGCCTTTTTTTCCTTCCTAGATTAGACATTTTTTATAGATGTTTGTGGCTCTTGCTTCAAAGTCTGGAATCAAAGCTTCTACTGGAAGAATTCAATTTTATTACATGATCCTCTCTTTTGGGGTTAATATCTCAACTACATATTGAAATATTTGTATTTTCCTTCAATTCTCCCAACCAGTGATGATCCTTTCTTTCCATGTGGAGAGTGGACACTTGTTTGAGGGAATTTTTTGGAACTTTTTCCTCTGACCGTGCCTGAGAAACACATGGTGGCCATGCACTAGTTTAGGGAGGCTTCCTCTTTTTCTCTATTTGAAAGTGTGTTTGGGAAACACGTGGAGGCCCTGTTGCATATTTTCTATGCTTTTGAATTTTCAACTCGTCAGGGTAACCTTTATTGGGCCTGAGTCACATAGACAATGCGATGCAAGTTTGAGATCCATTTTTGGAACTTGATCCTCCGAACTGTGCCAGTGAGACACGTGGACACGTTCTGCATTCAACTTCATACTTAGCTGATTTTGAGTTGAGTGAACAAAAGAATCTAGGATGGGGCAACAAAAGATGGTTATTAATGAAATATTCTTATAAAAAAGAACTCTATACTTATGGTGACTCACCAAGGGAATCCGTGCCAGCCATGGATGAATTTGACAATCTCATCGGCCTCAAAATATCAAAATGTGGCTTCAAAATGCCACTCAGAGCTGCTACAAGGCATCCTAATATCCAAGTAATTCCCCTTTTGTTTGATAGGCCCTTCGCTGCAAGGCTTGGAAGGCTCGATCCAGCTTGATTATCTCCTTATGTTAGAAATTTTGGATATTTTGCACTACTACATTTAAGCAGAACTGTAATTGCATGATTGGTTTTAAAATGGCTTCCATCTTAATGACACTAGAGATCTCCTTTAAAAACTGAAAGACAATGTTGTCTTGGTGTTTAGAAACTAGCAGTTGTTGAATTTGATCCTTTGTGAGGATTGTAGAATCATCAAGGAAGGGGGAAGGGAAGCCTAACTGAACTATTTTGGTGATGATTTACTTCCTCTCTTTGATTCCTTGGTGGAGCTACATCAAGAGATTCTCAAATTTGATGGAGGCCTCATTGCATCTCAGAACCTCATTGATTTTCACAATAATCAATTTCCTATAAGTGATCCCTAACCCCTGAAGGGTAGAGTATGAAACATCATAAAGTTTCTGAATCAAGAGTTTTGATTCAGGGACCTTAGCGGAAACTGCGCTAGTGATAGTGGAGGCTACGGTTTACAAATTAGAACACAATCCTTGTCCATCATATATAAATTTGAGTGTGGGGGCTAAATCCATTGCCAGAGTAGCAATTCTGTTGTAGTAGGAAGCATACAAATCCTACGCTAATGTTACAATCCCTCTTGTGGGATTGTTGCCTCAATTTGTGAGTCAAGTCTGTGACCGCGTCCTCAGATGATTTAATTTTCTTTTGGAGGCTTCCCTTTTTTTCCTCGATGATGCACAACTTGGCTTGGATTTTCACCACCTCCACCTTGCTTAAATCAACCAGTGTTGGAGGGATTCCTTTTCTTGCATGAGTGAACTGACTGAGGCCTCGAGTGTAGAGAGTCTGGATTTTAGATTTTTAGCCTCTACCTGAGAAGCCGCAAGGGCCTCTTATGATGGGGATCCCTTTAAATCCTTGTGGAGTAGGTCATTTTATTTTCCTTTGGCCTTTATCTTGGCCTCATGGTTAGTTATAGTGGCCTCTGCCCTTTGAAAGCTAGATTACGCCTTCTTCAGCTGATTACTAAGCTTTAGGTAGTCTGTAGTGACTACCATTGTCATTTCATTCATTAATTTGAACTTATCCTGAGGCTGAAACTTAGAAAGGTTGTCCGCAACAGTGCTGATAGAATAGTCATATGGTTGTATATGTTCCATGGGTTTGGATGTTTGAGGGCCGAGTCAAATGATTATTAAGGAGCTTTGTTGATGGTAATATAATGATAACATATGTTTCATTGCTCCTTCCACCATTTCCTTGTTCTTTTGTTTTTCCCTACTGCTATCTTGGGTGGCCTTAGTGGAATTGGCTTGAATCAGAAACTCAAAGGAAGAAGGGACCATTCCTCCTGCAAATGGGAAACTAGGTGGTAGGCCAAAAGGAATTATAACTTTTGGTTGGGGCATTGAAGCCACTAGGGCTGTAGAAGATCCTACCACCACGTGGGGGGAGAAGATTGGGATGGTTGATGGAAGTTGAGGAAATAGGGGGGTGCTAAGAGGAGGGAGTGTTTACGAGGGAGCTACAAACAATGGAATAGCTCCATAAGGGGAAAATGGAGGCGAAGGGTGAGATTGAAATGGAGCCCCGGGAGGAGGGAGAGGTGGAGGTGAAGCAAGAATATCAAATGATTTCAACTTCTTATGTGGTGGGCTTGAGATTGATTCCTTCGTAGGTTTCTCACCCGAGGGGATGATTTTAGGTTGCAGTGTGGGAGCCTGGACTGGAAGAACTTACTGAGAAATGGAAGGTGGAGGCGTAATAGGTAATTTCTGTTTTTGGGGACTGAAAGTTTATGTGGTCGATTTTGCGGACCGCTCCGAAGTGATTGTGACCATATCCTTACTCTCTGCATCAGAAGCATGATCCGAATCCCAAGAACTATTACCACTATATCATCACTGGAGACGGCCTCAAAATTCAAGGCAGTCTGGCCAATTTGCTGCCTATATTTAAAATAGGCTATAGTTTTCTTTGCACTCTAATCTCTCCTCTTTAGGGTTACTTGAAGTACCTTAGTCATGGTGAGAGTGGGGTCATATTTGTACTTGACTTGGTGGAATGTCTCCCAACCTGAGGTTGGTATATCTTTGAGCTCAATGAATATTTCAGGTGACTTTGCCTAGGGGTTCCACCTTGCTTCAAAAATTTCCCTTGGCTCATGCTTGGAGGAGTCTGAGACCTTGTTACAAACTAGAGTAACGGACCATTGTCCCGTCTGGGTCATACCTCCATGAGTCTCGAATTAAGGAAAACTCGTAGGAAGCTAAATTATTTGTAAGGATATGCTCTACCTTTCTCTTAAGCACAATGATTCCTCCCTTGCTCAAGGGGATATCAAAAAGTGCCTTCTTCTTTTGGCCTGAGCCAAACTCAACGTCCAGGAGTACTAGCTACCTAGTTATTCTGAGGCCCACCACTTGACTTGTGAGGACCCTGGGGAGTATAAAGGATTCTTCTCTAAAACCATGCAGGTGAATCATGAGAATGTCCTCTGGTAAAGAAGTAATCATAGGGGTGTAGGGGGTCTGCAAGGATAGATTGGCATCGAGTCATTCATCCTGTTGTTGATCCCTTCAGGATCAATCTCGAGCAAGAGGGGCTCCACAAAAAAATTAAAGAATTCATATACATCTGATGAGAGGGACAGTATATGGGTCCATGCGGACACTAGAATGATTTTTGAGGATCCACCTCGTGCACGTCCCATAGAGTCAGAGTCATAAATTGACTAAAATATTGGGCATTCTAATAGAGAATGAGATGAAATAGGTATGATGAATACTTGAAAGTTAAGGTCATCAAGAATTGGTCGAGTTGTTCGCAAATAGATTTTACAATGACTTCAGTGAAATCGAAGTGGTAGGTATTGCTCCTTGGCAACATGACCTCATTCAAAATAAGGCTGCCATCTACCAATCCTTAACGCCTCTGTCTGAATATTTCTCTGAAGATGAATGTCCAACATGGAACAGGCATCCTGAGAATCTGACTAAAAGTGATTTCAATGGAATGGGAAATTCCATGGTCCTTGAACCGCCCATGTATCTGCCTGTCTTAGCTCCCTGATTAAGGAATGAAGCTTTATTCTGGCATTATGCCTAGACACTTTGGAGTTTGGACATATCATAGAAACTGGCCATTGGGTCATGAGTCAGAGCCAACATGTCCCTTGATAGCTTGTGGTGTAATCACCACCATTAAGTTTCTGAACCCTGAATGGTATGGGTTCTTGAATTGAAATAGTCCACAGCACATCTGTATGATTTTCGGGCATGGGTGCATGAGAGGCACCATGTATTGGGCAAGCATTGTACTCCAGATTCTAGAGCCAAAAGATTATGAATTTCCTAGGTTGAGAAACCTTGGCGAAGGCTGCCTCTCTCAAAGCTTTGGGCTTCTTGTTGAGGACTGGGTTGAAGACATTGTCAGCGGGGTCAGAAATCACAATAGGGTCACTGAACCGAGACCCTCCATCAAGGTAACCTCAACTTTGGTTGCAGAAGGATGAGGGGGAATGGGTTGTCTCATGTAAGATTTTGTTGGTGGTTGTAGAGCTGGAGGTTGCCATGGTGTTTTCTCTGAATTTGGAGAAGGCTAGGATTCCTTTACCTATTTTGACACTCAAACGATCTGATTCAGAAGACTCTGGTGTTTGTAATGAGCCTATTGAAGTGCTCCCAATGTCTTAAATAACCACCCTTACTTGGAGAGTAATGGCTTACATGTAAACAAGGTCACTTCATACAATGACCCATTTTTAATTAATGACCTTAAGAGCCAAACTCTGTGTTCTTTGAGAGATTTTGTATCAATTCGAAATATTTTTCTCTCAAGTGTCAAGGAAGTTGTTAGATCATTAATTTCAGGGAAAAATAGGAAGGTACACTCCCTCCAAAATTTCAAAAGAGGCAAGGGGGATCTGTGAAGGACATGTGTCTGAGACACTTATTAAAAGGGACAAAATAGACAAAGTAGAAGAACAAAGAAAAGAAAAATATACATATGGTACAATCCCTTATACAAAGGGACTTACAGGAAAGGTTTTTAAGTGAATTCCATTAATCAGAATTGCTAAGGGATCACCTTCCATAGTTTTGAGTTCAAACACGTTGTGTTGCTTGCATGCACTGATCCAGAAAGGTTCTTGTCCATATTGGGTCAAACTTTCCATGATTCCTAGGCTTGGAAGCTCTTGTGTCCCATTTCAAAACCATAGTCCCGACTTGGAAGTTTGGTTCTGACGTCTTTTGATCAAACCAAGTCTTGACCACCTACTAGCAGCTAATCATGGCCTCATGAGAAGACTCACGTTTCTCCTGGAGTATCTACTAGCTTGATTGAGTCTTACTTGCATCGCCCCATTCTCTTCTATCTCAGCATGTTTCAATAGTTGTAATGCAAGGATTTCCAGGGAAGATAGGTATTACAATGCTTTTCCCATAGACTAAATCATACAATGAAGTTTTTAGGATCTGATTTGGGGTGATCTGATCAACCCATAAGGATGTTTTGATATGTTCATGCCATAATCTCTTATGCTCATAGCCCATTCACTTTATGAGTTCTGATTAAGTTTTTTTGGTAGATTCTTCCAGACCATTTCCCTGTGGGTAATAATTGGAGGACGTATTTAGGTAGATCACGTACTTTACCACAAAATCAGATACTTTGGCTCCCACAAAGACCTTAGAATTATCTGATATGACATTGTGTGGGGGGGATCGAAGCATGTAGTTATATCCTATAGGAATCCTAGGATTACATTCTTCAGTGGCCTCTTTAAGGGGGATTGCCTCCACCCATCAGGTGAAGTAATTAGTTGCTGTGAGGATCCATTTTAGGCCAGCTCTTGAATTTATATTAACCATTCAGATGAAGTCTAGACCCCATTATGTGAAGGGTTCCTCAACTAGGATGGGGTAGAGAGGCAAGGCCATGTTTCTCTGGAAATTGGTGTAAACTTGGCAAACACTTAAATTTTTTTACCTTTTCTTGGACTGTCAGTGAACAAGTTTGGCCAAAAGTATCCTGCTTGCAGGATTTTCATGGCTATAGTCTCAGTGGAAAAGTGGCCTCTTGAGCTCCTGTGATGTAATTCTTGTAAAACTCTTTTAGCTTCTTCATTTTCCAGGCATCTCATGCAGGATTCCATTAAAATTCCTCTTAAAAAGGAAATTGTTGATCATAGTAAAATTGGCCCCTTTTTGCCTATAATAGCTCCTCTTTTTCAAGGGGAGATGGCTTAGATACATCCCGGTGTATAGTAAAACGTACCCTGTCTGAGACCCAACTCTATGAATCACTTTCCTAGAGATATAGTATCTCCTCATGTTCGTCTTCAATTAGGGGCATGGAGTCCTATGTTAAATATTGACATAGACCCCTACCCCTCACAAGATTTGTGGGCTTTACCTCAATGTCATACTCAAGGATCTTAGTAATCCAATTGGCTCTTTTATTAGTTATCTTGCCCTCCATTATGTATTCTTTGATGCTGGAGTGAGCCACCATGACCTAGATTCTGTTATGAGTGACAAGGTGTCAAAATTTCTTCAGACCTTTGACTATGGCATAAGCCTGTCTTTCTACAAAATTGTACCTTGTTTCATAGTCATGGAGGGTCTTTGAAAAGAAGGCGATCAGATGTTCCTCTCTTTGTGACTCTCCTTTTTGTGTTAGTACAGATGATATACTATGCTTACCCATGTATACATACATAATGAAATATTTTGAGAAATTTAGATTGTGCAGCACCAGGGCAGATGCAAAGACCTCTTTTATCGCCTCGAAGGTCATACAACCTTCGGAGGTCCACTTGAAATTGAGGTATTTTTTCAGCATGAGAGTGATAGGGTAGATTTTCCTTGTAAAGTCTGAAATGAACTTGTTGACAAAGTTAATTTTTCCTAGGAAATATTGGACCACTTTTTTATTGACTGGTAAGGGTAGCTCTAGAACGACCTTAATTCTCTCAGGATCAATGGAGATTCCTTCCTTTAACATAATATATCCCAAGAGTTTTCCTTGGGGAACTAAGAAGACTCATTTCGTTGGTTTCAGAGAGATTTAGAATTCTTGGCATTTTTTGAATACAACCTCTAAGGTGTCAAAGTGCTCCTCCACTATTTTAGTGAACACTAAGAGAGCGTCAAGATATATAAGGATCAATTTGTTTATCAGTGATCCAAACATGGAATCCATGGCCCTTTGAAAGGTAGCCCCAACATTTTTGAGTCCAAAAGGAATTTTTCCTTAAGTAAAAGTTCTCCATTTGGTTATGAACGTTGTCTTGTGTTGATCCCTTTCTACAAGCCATATTTGATTATAGCCTGAAAAACCATCCAGTAGAAAAAACATCTCTAAGCCTGCGACTGTCTGTAGTATTTGTTCCATAGAGAGAAAAGGGTAGTGATCCTTTAGGGAAGCCCTGTTTAGATCTTTGAAATCCACGCAGAGCCTGATTTCCCCATTTTTCTTTCTTACTAGGACTAAATTGGAGACCCACGTCATGTGCTTTATAGGAAATATTATATGAGCCTCTAAAATTTTTCTCAGTTCATTGGCCATGAGGGATTTACTTTTAGGATTCACAGGGCTTTGATTTTTCCGTACCAGCTTAGCCCCTTCTTCGAGGTCGATGGTGTGCTGAATAATGTCTTTATTGTAACCATGTATATCATCATACATCCAAGCCATCACCTTATTGTACTTAGGAAATATAGCTACGAGTCTCTCTCTTTCCTTTTGAGTCATTGATCTCTAGAATTTTAGTATTTTGTCCTTAGTTACTTCTTGTTTGATATAGTCATCCTTTATTGCTGAAAACTTCCTTCGGTTAGAACTAGCATCATTTGAATAAAAAAGAATCTATAGGGTTATTAACCATTTCGGAAGTTTATTTGTCTTCAATTAGATAATTTTATCTCCATATGCTTCCTCGATCTTGGGTTAGAGTTGGTTCACAAGTTCATAGGAATGCTGAACAAAGTGTATAATTTTCTGGTCGCTATTGAAGACTTGCAAATGGTCAAAGTTTTCAGGGATAGAAGAAAGGATGATAATCTTTATGGCTCTCTCATTTTCTATCAAATCTTGAATTGGGTCAAACTACGACCCAATCAAGGCCATCCTATCAGCCTCTATGTTTTGATTTCTTGGAATCACCTTGTTATTGAAGGCTTAAAAATCATCTAGGAGATCCCACACCTGATGCCGATAGGATATTATCCTAGGATTATTTGTGGCAAAAGTGTTTCTTACTTGTGTCACTACCAATTCTGAGTCACCAAAGACTCTCAACTATTTGATTCCTTCTTTTAGGGACGTAGTCAAACCATGCACCAAGGCCTTGTATTCTACCTCGTTAGTGGTACAGGAGAATTGGAAATGAAATGACTAAAGTATATTTATTCCACTTGGGGATAGTAAGCACACTCCGATTCCTGAGCTGTTCTTGCATTTAGCCCCGTCGAAATGTAGGGTCCATATCTGGGAATCTTTGGATGGATACCCTTTCATTTTATCATATCCTTTTGCCACCTTAGGTATCACGGAGTCCTCATTGAAAATGATATAAGTGTCCAAACTGGTGGAGTCAAAGTTACCAAAAGGATAACCTGGGGGAAGTTTGGATAGATGACTATTACTCTGATGTTCTTTGTCCTCTGTGTATGATTCCTCTTCTCTTGTGATCATAACATGAGAAGATTCAAAGCCTAAAGCTTCTTTGTTTGTTATATGCTCCTTGGCGAGGGGTTATAACAAGACCTTCATTTTAGAATCATATTTGGTTCACAGAATTAGATGAGACCAATCTAGAGACATATAACATCCAATATTCGTTGTGAAATAATGAGAGAGGTAGAGGCCAAATACTGGCAGGACGTCAATTATCATGACATCCTGCGTGATGGTTATATTCATGTAGGAATAGAGCCATAATGGGATTCCCTTGATAGCTCAAACATTTTGGAAAGACTTCCCATCCATTTGCATGAATCCCCTCTTCAAGGGTTCATATTTCATACCCAAGGCATCTGCAATTACTTTGGGCATGACTGTAGTTGTAGCACCAGAGTCTATCATAGAATTATGTTGTAAGTTTTTTCCTATGATAAGAGTCATAAAAAAGGGATTGGGACTTGGTTTACTCACCTCTCCCTTTTGATTCAATAACACTACCTTTGTTGACACTTGGGTGGCTTTTACCCTTTCCTTCTTCTTGCCGGAGGTGGTTGGATCATCATTTGGTTTGAGTGCTTCTTGGAGAAATTCCTTCCACTCTAGGATTCTCAGAAGATCCCACAAGGATGCGTTCACTGGTGCTTTATTAAGTTGTTGGACCACGTTAATTGGTCCAGGTGGTAATAATTTAGATGATGATTGGTGTTTCATTCCCTCACTAGTGGGGTGGGGGACATATTGGTTCTGAACAGTTCCTCTTGGAGCTTCTTTTATGGTGATAACTAGTGACGTGGTTATGATGGTTGAAGGATCTTTCTGCATCTTATCAATCATGTTTGGGATTGTAACATCAGCCTCTATGATCCTTTTCTTAAAGCGAGTGTTATAATTAAATTGAAATGGGTTTAAAATAAATGCTTCATTTATAAACACAAATTATTCTCCTTCTACCCAAGAGAAAATAACATGCTCAAGTGTGATCTCTACTTCCTGTTCCAGAGACATCCCTTGAATCTGTGTGATGAAAGTAGCATTTTGGACTCCAATGGACTGATAAGGTCTAAATGTATCCAAATCATAGCCTTCTCTTGATTGTTTTTCGGCCACCTTTTGGTGTAAGTTCCCTTGGGGTAGTCTCTTGGCATGTTAGAATTATTACAAGGGAAGAAACATGTGTTGGGGTCTTCACCCAAATGGTTTTGTCTGGGTACCATCTCTCTTCCACTATTAGGTGGAATAGTTTGGAGTGGCATTGGTATAAGAACTAGATGGTTAGATGGCTGCACAAGTTATGGTCTTTGGGTATTCTGGTATTGAGGGGAATAGGAATGCCTTATACCTTGATAATTTTGTCTTCACTAAGCGGCTTGATTCCTTTTAAGATTTACTATCTTGTTAGAAATGTTTCTCAAAATATTTTTCATTTCCTCCATTTTGGAAAAAGAAGATGATGGTGTGGTAGCGGGAGTTGAGGCCAAATGAGTGGATGGGTAGTTATACAAGGACATAGGGGCTTATGTGGGGCTTGGTACCTGTGTTTTTGGAAGGGGGGCTATCTTAGGGTACATTGGCAAAAGGGTCCTAGGAGGAAGTTTCCCAACATCTAATAAATTTTTCTCATCTCGAAAAACAATATTATAGGCTTGCAGTAAGGAATCCCCTCCCAATGATTAAATAATTACAAAAATATCTGATTTTAGAGATTTTAAATAAAAAACAAAATCCATACCTGTGGGTGGCCTTGCCAGGACCAGAATCCTTTACCAAGTTTTATGGAACTTAGTGTTGAAATACGTCATTAGCTCTTGCGGGCCCTTCTTGATGTTGCTAAGATGTTATAGGAGAGATGATCTATCTCCCTTTTCACTGAATCTTTCTACCAACACATTTCCTAACTATTCCCAAATATTGATAGTATTAGGAGTCAAGGATTAGTACCAATCTAAAGCCTTTACTTTAAAGGAAGCGACCAACAACTGTAAGGTGATGTCTTGCTCCTTGATATAATGTACCACACATATTTCTGCTACATCCTAGGGATGTTCCTCTAGAGTTTTAAAATCTTATCCACTAAATTTTGGTAGCACTTTTAGTGTGTTAACCGGGATAGGATTCCACACTACCAAGGGTGTGGGAAAAATGAGCGGACTCCTCTGGTTCCATGAAATGAAATTGCTTAGAGGCTGAGCTTAAAGACGAGCCTTAAAAATAGGTTTTAGGGTTCTAATTGATTGTGTGAAGGGCCTACCTGACGGAGGTGTTGAGAGCCAGTTTAGAGGAGACAGAGATCTCTGGATCTATCTACCTCTTTTGTTACGCGGTGGAGATAACTGCAAGTAGTCAAAGACACCTTCCTCCCTTGTTTTCACCCTTGTTTGCATTCATTTTGAAAATTAGATCAGACCAATGAAATACTGCTAGAATAACTAGATATTTGATGGTGGAATATCATGTGATTATAGATCTAGTCCCACCAGGCGTGTCAGGAAAACTATTGACGATTATCCTTGCAGATTAATTGTTAGATTCATTAGATACCTTAGGTTAGTAGGACATGATCCCTAAGGTAACCTCCATATTTTAAAGAAGTTGGCTCTTATCCGGTGTGGGATAGGGTTAGGAGAAAGATTAAAAGAAATGTAAAACTATCTAAGGTGATGCTCCAGAATAGATCCTAAAGAGATAGAGGTATACCTAGGGATATTATATAAACTAGTTTGAAGAGCATTAAATCATGATCCACCTATTTTAGAAACACCTTAGATTTATCAAAATCTGAGGAGATGAAATACATGAAAAACACAAATATTAGATAAGTTAAAACCCAAGGGCACATGGCACAATAGATTTCTTAAATTATCTATAACTACTTAGCAAAAAGAAGGATTCAGAATATGAAATCCAAAGTGTATAGAACAAGGAATCTTATTTATGGAGAAAATGATACATAAGGCCGAAGTGGCACAGATTACAATTTCCTTCAATAATGGAGTCTTGCTAAGGCTATCTATTACAAAAACTAAACCTTGAATCTATTTTAGAACTTCTGTCTGGTTTTCTTCCAAAGGATCCCCCTTTTTTTCATTCCTAGATCAGGCGTCCTTTTATAGATGTTCACGACTCTTGCTTCAACATCAGTAATCAGAGCTTCTACTGCCAACATTCAATTTTCTTACATGATCCTCTATTTTGGGGTTAATATCTCAACTACATATTGAGATATTTGTATTTTCATTCAATTCGCCCAACTGTCCCTCCTTGAGTTGGTGATGATCATTTTCTACCATGTGGAGAGTGGACATTTGTTTGAGGGCATTTTCTAGAACTTGATCCTCAAAACTACGCCTAAGAGACACGTGGTGGGTGCACACAAGTTTAGGGAGGCTTCCTCTTTTTCTCTATTTAAAAGTGCACTTAGACGACACGTGGAGGCCCTTTTGCATATTTTTTATGATTTTGAATTTTCAACTTTCCGAGGTAACCTTTATTGGGCATGAGACACATGGACATCACGGTGCATGTTTAAGATCCTTTTTTGGAACTTGATCCTCCAAACTACGCCAATGAGACACATGGACACCTTCTGCATTCAACTTCATACTTAGCATATTTTGAGCTAAGCAAACAAAAGAAGCTACGCCAGGGCAACAAAAGATGGTGATTAAGGAAAGATTCTTATAAAAAAGAACTCTACAGACATATCATAGGACTACCACACTACATTAGAGTTCAACACCAATAGTTACATCACCATCCCTGACACCAACACCACACATGCACATCTCTATGATACTCAGGAAGAAGTGTCATAATTCTTTGTTGAGGATTTCATTTCTGAACCTGAGTCTAATTTCACTGATGAGGAAGACCTAGTTAGGTTTGTAGGATCTAATTTCACTGAGAAATTGTGCACGAATCAAGAATCTGATCTTTGGTTCTAAATTTGTTATCATTATTTTATGTATCTATCCACCTAAATAAATAACATCAGCAGGTCATAGTTTCCATTTTGTCATGATGTATTACAACATTATTATCAATAAAGAACTTGATTGATTCGTGAGCAGTTGATATTCGTTAAAGGAATTAAATGGGATTCTGGGGACAAACTCTAGCTAGAAAACCTGCCCCATTATTTTACTAACTTTATCTTGTTTAAGTGTTTTTATTTGTAGGCTTGCTTGCAGGAAAAAGAAGCTTTGTTCACATTCTTCACGAAGCGTAAACACCATCATACACCCCATGGGTATCTTAGAAACCCCGCAATATTGAGGTTGAGTTAGGATGTTACCCCCTTGAGACATCAAGGAAAAGCCGAGGTAAAATTGCGCTCAAAATTATGGCACACCCGGTGGGACACTTGTCCCTTCTTTTATTGTTTTACTTTATCAATAATTTAACCAATTTTTTTCACTATCTGTTAATCACCCATGAATAGGCTAATCACCTGTGATTTGCCCAATCATCTGTGATTCTTCTGTGTAGTTTTTATTTTAATTTCTTAACAAGTTTTTCATTTCTTGTTTTCTATTTCTATCTTCTGGTTATCTGATTGTAGGGTATTTTTGCTGGGAGTTTTGTATTCTGGATTTACTAAACACACGCTTTGGAAAAATTGCTAAAATTTGAAAAAAATAAAATAAAATAGGAGTGCTCTCATGGTAAGTTCAGAAAATATTTTTCTTCTCTTTCTATTTTGCATTCTTGTTTGTTTTTTCTTCATCGAAATCAACATTTAATTTTGGGTCTTAAAATGAACCATTGTATATTTCTTGATCATCTAGTTTTAATTAGGGAGGTGAAATCATTGCATTAACTTATTCTCCCCCATACACAAGTGAATACTTTGAAAATCAAAAACGTATTCAAAAAACCCGCACCTAGGTGAAACTGATTGGGATTTCATCACCCAACAATGAAGTCGACTCGGTATTTTGGCCAAGTATAATCTCATGTATGTTGGTATATATTGGCTCAGCACCTGACTCCCTTATCACAGCATGACCGTGAAGTAAGGGGGTAGGCCCCAATATACACACCTGTATCAGCAACAGTACAAAGTTAGGCCTCATGTACCTTCAGATATATCAAGGAATCCTCCCTTAACATACATAAAGCTATCAATATCTTACCATTTCTTAGGACCCTCATTCACCATCTTACACATTTCACTTTTTATATAATTAATCAATATTAATATAAAACAACATTTTTCCTTCCTATGCTTATTGTTTGTAAATCAACCCATCTAGTTAGTTTTCATTTTCTTGTTGTTTGTGTGTTTTCTTATCATGGTATTTACTAGACAAAAAATTCACAAATAGACCTCTAAAGACATGTCTACTCTACCCCCTACAATCCAACAACATGCCCCATTTTACACCTGAACACTTTCAACACCAATACAACAAAAAATCCCTTATAATCAAACATACACATCTAATCCCTTTTTTGACAACCAACAAACTTGGAATGAATAAGGAGTCAAATATAACAACGAAATAAAACAATAATATTTATATTCTCTACAACATTAACAAGACTAGATTCCTCATACACCAAAATAAGAACATCCATTCTTTCCTAGAGCATCCGAGCCTCCTCTCTACAATAGGGGAGACCCTGTTTTTGAAGAAATTCTAGACTCAAATCCCATTTCCCTTAATGTTTACTCAGTAAGAAGGAATGTTCAAATGTAACCAACCATTCATGCCCCAATCTATTCCACACGTCTTTAACCCTTCATCTTCCATTACATGGTTCATTCATCAAAACCAAGATCATGTTGTCCAGCAGCTATATCCATATATCTAAAATCATTATGAAACACCAAACAACATTCAACCACATATCTCTGTCATTTCCACTAATCCATTTGAAACATTGAATGAAGAGTCCTCTACTAGTCAACTTGAACTGTCTGAGCTATCTACGGCACTTGTTAATGATCTTCACATGATTTCATCACTAAATCCATCTCCTAAACAATCCACATCTTCACCAAGTCCTTCTACAAGATGCACACCTCCTCTAAATAGTACATCTGCTTCCTCATCAACTACTCCAGTTTCCTCATAGACACAAACATATCCATTGAGTTATGTGGCCTTTACCACTGTTGCATCTTCCCAAAAGGTTACTATTCCCATTTAGAATATCACTATGTCCATTCCCACAACCATGCCAGTGGTCAATACCAGTGTCATTTCTAGTACACATCCTATTTCACAACACACACCACAACTTTCACAACCATTGATTTCCATGCCACAATCAACACATCAATAAAACATTCCAAAATACAGTATCCCACAACAAAGCATTCCACAAGAGGCACCATCCTCTGCCACCTCTACTATGTACTCCCAACAAACACCCATATATTCACACCCACTCACGGATACGATGATGCCATTCCAATATCAGCATATTCAAACTTCACAACAAAACTTCCTGTCCTATCAAAACACCCCAAAACAAAACATCCCAAAACAAAACATCCCTTATCATCATAACATCCCTCAACAAAACGTTCCTTATCAACATAATATATCACAACAAAACATTCCTCAATATGGAGTCCCTAAACAAAACACACCTCAAAAAAACATTCCATAATACCATATCCCTCAACAGAACAACTCTTATCAGTAAAATGCTTCATATAAAAAAACACATTCTACCAGTAAAACATCCCTCAACAATACCAAGCACACTCATCCTACTTCCAACCTAGCTCATCCTCATAGAAAAAAACAAAATTGGATTCCCTCTAGGCCCTTTTAAGTTGTATATTTAGTCTTGAAGCTTCTTTATCCTCATCTAATAATACACTCTCTTATGATAAAATTTTCCGCATTCACCCATCCGCACCATATAAACCATATCTACCCCACTAGGAACTTCCTAAACTTATCAAAATTTTCAGCAAAGAAGACCCCCAAAAACACATCCATGCCTTTTGTCACACATGCTATTTAATATCTCATGATCAAGATTTGATGCTGAGGACCTTCCCCATGTCCCTCACCGGTTCCGCCTTAGACTGGTACAATAATATTCTACAACACTCCCTATTTTACTTCGCACAACTTCCACAAATTTTCTTAAACTAGTTTTCTATAAACATAGCCCATAAAGTCAACATCAATGACCTGTATGCCATTAGAAAATTTGAGGATGAATCCTTTGCTGATTTCATCACCCGTTGGAGGCCCATCACTAATCAACTGTCATTTACATTACCAAAAATAGAGTTAATTGAGGTCTTCCATTATGCATGCGCTAAACACATCTCATCCACATTACAAATCTAGTCATTTCAAAGTTTTGATGAAGCTTTTACCATGGCCAGTAAACTAGAATTACGAGCTCTAAAAGATGGATGGGTAAATCTTTGTCCCAACAAACCAAAGGATGAATTCCCATCTAAATCACCATCCAACAAAAAAAGTCAAAAACATCTTCTAACGCCATCATAGTCAAATTTTCTCCCAAGGAAAAACATGTTGTCAAGCATCTCCGTGAACAACATAACTACACAACTATAGGAGATACTTATAGCATATTTTTTGACAAAATTCTTGGTTGCAACATGATATCTCTCCCTCCCATTCGATCTATCGACATATCAGTATCCAAGCCCATTTGGTACTGGGATGATAACTATTTTAAGTACCACACGGTCAATGGTCATGACATCGAAAGATGTTGTACATTCCACAATGTGTTCTAAGATTTAATCGACAAAGGTGGCCTTCATTTAGAAAATCCAAACATACCTCCAAATCAAAACCTCAACATATTTAAGAAACCTTTCTTGAACCATCCTTCATCTTCCAACTAACCACAAATGAATTTTTTCCATATCATTAATGCAATAACAAAAAATGAGCCTATTCCTCAGTCCACCATTGCACCAAATGAAACAAAATCCACATAATCAACACCAGTAACAAACGAGCCTAAAATTACAACTACAAAGCCTTCTTCTATTGAAACCATCCCTCGAACCCTTCCTGAATCATTTTAACTTAATGAATCAACACTCTTAGAATCAACACCAAATTCCAACAAACTCAAAATTGTTGAACCACCACTTGTTACTAAAACCATTCCTACTCTCTCATCATACTCCACTAACGAATCTATACCCACATCTTCTAGTACAACTGTACCTACATCTACATATTTCTTTACAAATATAACTATGATACCTCTTGAAAATTTATTAGCACAACCACCTCTGCCTAAGACAACCATAAGTTGTATTCATCCTCAATCCATAAAAACAAATAATTTGAAACCTTCAGATCATTTAGACTACATTAATTGCATTATCCAAACTCATCTTCCTTCACTAGCATTAACTTCAACAAATACACCTAGTTCATCTAAAACCTCAAAGGGGTATGTTATCACCGAATCACAACACCCTCTAGTTGCTGAGCATGTGGATGTTTTAAGATAAGCAGTGTGACTGGGTAACATGGGTACTATCTCCAAGTGTGTGATTTGCTGCTTGATATAGATATCCAAATAAGGCTGATTCCTCTTCCAATCTAGAGAAAACTAAGTATAATGAAGGAAAAATACTAACTATATCTATCCTACAATTTCCAATGGACCAAGGAGAGAGAGATAACAGGAAAGTAAAGGAAAAATACACTACAAAGGTGATGCACCAAAATAACGGTATGTGAACAACTCTCCAATGTGTGAAAATGGAGGTAAAATACAGTTTAGAAAGGGTGGTAACATTTCTCCACAATCTAACAATAACATTCACAACAACATTTCCATGCACACGTAATAATAATGAGTCCTTGTAAGAGCATAGAATAGAAATAATACACTTCCAATAAGATTGAAGAGGTAAGAATAATTCAAATAAACACAAGGGAAGGTACATCCACAAACTTATATCTATTGCTTCATTGATATACACAGTTCAAAATATTACAAAGTAAAGGCCTGGATCACCATGCAAGGAGCCCACTACAAAGGCCTATAGCGCATTGGCTTCACAAAACCAAAACTGACAAATTTTTGCTACTCAAATTATCCTCCCTCTTACAATGAGACAACACTCCAATTTATAGAAAAATGGAGAAGAAGAAAAGGGAACAAGCAATCTTGGATCTGATTTTTGCATCAATTGCAAAGTAAAAAAAAATCATAATTTGTGACCTGAAAAATTATCCCCATACTGCCCATAACTTGCAGTAGTGGAGAAATGCCCATCCATGCCCATTAATTACACTTTAACCCACCATCCAATCGCCCTTTTTGAATAGGTTCATTTTATGCAAAATACACCTCTAAAACTCCATTAATCTATGTATTTTTTGACTACTATGCATATATGTTGGAACCATGAATCCAACAAGACCAACTTTGTGTAATTTGGCTGAGAAACATAAATGTTATGGATTCATGAGAAAATGAAACTATTTGGGGTTTTTTTGGGCATTTCTCCCCCTTTACGGGACTGTGCAATTAATCCCTTTGTTGAAATGCATCATCAAAAATATTTTCCCTATCTCTAGTTTTTTGTGCACCAATTAAATGCCTGGGTATTGAAAAAGATGGCCCTTTTTGGATTTTTTCATCGTTTGTATTTGAATGAGGGTGTTTGGTTTATTTGTTTTACCTTTGGTAATATTATCCCAGCCATCTTGGCTGATCTAGCTCTCCACTTAGCTTCCCGAGCCTTTTCTGTGCAAGCACCAAGCTCCTCACAACCCTTGTTGAGCCCACATCCACCACGAGCTCATCTTCATCATTGGCGAGCCCAACTTCCATGTCAGTGAGTTCTTTACTTGGCTTGCACGGAGATCCTCTGCATTGTGGAGTTAACCTGTGGGCCCCGAGACCATGTTATGTCCTTTCTTGACGTGCTTGTGCCACCTAAGTCCTCGCGGTGCTTCCACATCACTTCATTCAATGTTGACTATCCTCAGGCTCTGATATTGTGACATGGTCACAACAGATTGATCTATGTGGAATCCCCACGCGACTCTAGGCCTCCCCTTTTCCTCACACTTTTTAAATTACGTCGAGGGGCCATATGCTGATCCCTCATGACATCACCTCTCTTACCCATACGGAACCATGATGAGACTCACCTTGAGCTCGAATGGGGATTTCCAAGCTACATAATGAGTCACTTCAACCTCTTGTCCTCTTTTGTATGCTAAGCCCGCAGTGAGCTCAAAATTTGACATTTAGCTATGTCCCAGTTACTCAACCTACCTTAGACCTATTCGATCTTGTCTTTTCTGAGCTCGACCACTTGCTTTCATCCTTTTAAATTTAGTGATGTGATCTCATCTCACAAGTGCCATAATGACCTCCTGGAGCACTCCATAGCCAACCAAATGAGCTCACCCTGACTCACACATGCTCCCTCGAATGGATGAGTCATTTCAGTTGGTGGCTCAACACCTCACTTTCTACAACTTGGTCTTAATTTGGACCCTATTTCTCAATTTCCCTGCCATCCTGAAACTTGGCCCAAGCTTAACCTTTGACTTGATGACGTTTTGATTTCCTTCTATAATGACTTAGCCATGGGTATGTCACAACTTAATTCACTGAAAATGACTCACCATGCTTTGTCACTCCTACAACATTTTGCGATGATCTTGGCCAAGTTTTTCCTCGATAACATAGAGCTCAGCCTCCTAGTGGGGCATTTTCATTTCTTTGTCAGGAGTGGTTGTTCTTTACGATTTTCTTGACATGAATGGTTTAGCTTGGCATTTCTCATCTTACCTTCCTACGAAAGAGCTGAGCTCTTGTACGAGCTTCCCACCACACGCACGAGTCAAACAAGCTCGTTACTATGATGCGTCAAGCTCAATGATGAGAAGTAACTCACCTTAGTTCAAGATTCCCAAAAATGGCTTGCCCATCGTGATTAAACTCGTCTAAGTGTATCTTTACTAGCTTGTTGAGCTGGGGAATAATTCGACTATCACCTTTGGAAATTCCCTTTGAATCTCCATATTCTTTCCCAATATTTTTCCCCTTTCATTGACAGAGGGATTGTCTGGAGGTTCCAGGGTTGTTTTGGCAATTTTCCATTTCTTCTTGTAGTGGGCCCCACTATAATTGTTGTAGGGTAAACCCTTTGTGGTCAAATGTCACCCGGAAGGGGTAAAATTGGATAAAAATTTTTGGTGACTTGCGGGGCCATTTTCCTACTAAATGGAGCATGACCAGCTGCCTAAAATCATCCATTAGGAATGGAGTCTTGCTAATCATCCCGAGCTATTTGAACATGTTTATTACCCCCCTAAAACCCATTTGAACACCGATGCTTGCAAATTTGAGTTTCTCAACTTGAATTTATCTTTATAGAAGCATGATGGACCATATACAAGGTGTACATAAGAATAAATAGAACATTTACACCAGCACTTAGGGAAATTGATCTATGTTTAAAAGGTAAACCATAATGTAAACTGCTTCACTCCAATACTTATTTGAGAGTTTGGATTCATTTAGCATGGTTCTTGCTATCTCCTGAACAATCTTGTTCTTCCTCTCAACAACCCTGTTTTATTGAGGTGTCTTAGTGGCTAAGAATTGTCTTCTTATTCCATGTTCTTCACAAAAATCAGCGAACTCATTTGACCAGAATTCTCTGCCTCTATCTAATATTAGGCATTTGATCTTTTTGTTCTTCTAATTTTATACCAATGCCTTAAATTTCTTGAATCTATTTATTTTCCTAAATTTTTCTTCAAACATGCTACCCATGTCATTCTAGTGAACTCATCTATTAGAAGCATAAAATATACCTCACCATTTATACCTTCAGTTCTGGTGGGTCCACAGAGGTTTGTATGAATCAACTCCAATGGTCTTGTTGTAGAATACTCCTTGTTTTTTTTTCCATTCAAACACACCTTTCATAGAGTATTCATGGGTTTCAAAATGGATGGCATATGTCTGATGCAACCTTTTGCACTTAACTTTACAAGATTTTCAAAACTCACATGCCCTAATATTTTGTGTCACATCCAGTTGTAATCTATCCTACTTGTGAAGAATTTCTCTTTGTTTATCTCATTAAGAATATACATTTTGTTATTTTTCTACTTGGCCTTTGCAAAATTATTTCCTATTTTGTACTTTACAATATCACAAACTTTATCATGGAATATCACATTGTATCCCCTCTTGCACATTTGACTCACACTCAACAGATTATGCTTAATACCTTCAACATATAAAAGATTATTAGTTATAGTATTTCCATTATCTAGACTCATGGTTCCTTTCCCAACTATGTTTGCAGAGTTCTTATCACCAAATATCACAACACCAGATGAATTGTTAGACAGAGTATTAAAATTTCTTTTATCACCTGTCATATGGCTAAAGCATCCACTATCCAAGTACCAGATTTTGTCTTCATTTTACAAATGAAATGCAGTCTACACTATTGGGCATGAATCTTTTCTCTTATTATCATATTTCTTTGCCACATATATCAACATATTTTTCTTAGGATGCTCTTTTTTTTTTGGATGAAACCACACTACTCTTCTTATGATAATTGTGTTGGAAAACCTTATAGTTTGATCTGGTGTAAGATGGGCCAATGTTTCTTCTATATCCTCTAGAAAATTTTCTACACTTGGTGGATTTATTTCCAAACTGATTACATGAATAACAATAGCCATAAAAGGAATGCATGTACCTCATAGCATATGTGATTCTAGAAGCAGAAGTCCTTATCTTCAAAGCATTGATAACATTATTGTGTGTGGCATATGAGGTGTTAGATGTTGATGCAACCTTGTTTTCTTCATTATTTGCATGATCCTTTACTTTTCCTTCCTTTTTGAAGCCTAATCCATACTTTTCATCAACATCACGTTGGTTACTCAGTATATCAGTTAAAAAAATTGAGCCCTTTTCAATTTTTTCATACACCTTTAGCTTGCTGCTCATTTGTTCCATCTCAGCTTTTAGTTTCTCTAGCTCTGAGTTCAGATTTGTGAACTCTTCCTCCTTTGATTTTTAGGAGTTTGAAATATTTTCCAGTTGTTTTTCAAACTCCTTGAGCTAATTTGAATCTTCTTCTTCTCTTTGAGATTGTCTTTCTTCAAAAATGTGGATTTTTTCTTCATAATCCTTTAATGTGAATCTCAGCTTCTGATTCTTTCTTCTACACAACTTCAGTTCTTCAAGGGAACATACTAATTCTGCTTCAAGATTTACTTGAGCTTCTTATTCATCAAATTCTTCAACATCAACTATGTTCTTCCCTTTGGAGCTGATTTCTTCAGTTGCATCCATGGCCATAAACTGACATTCTGATTGATCTTCATTATTTTCATTTTCAGAGATACCAGGATTGCTTGATTCAAAGTCACTTAATTTGTCCTTTGAATAAAAGTTCCTTTTGTTCTTGAAGAATTTTTTTTTTTTTTTTTTATTTGCATATCCGGTATCTCTCTTGTTGTGTTTATGAGTGTCTTCTTCATGTTAAGAATGATTATCTTTATTCTTGTTTGGACACTTTCCAGAAAAGTGACCTACTTGTCCACATGAAAAACATTTAAATGGGAGCTTTCCTTATTACTTACCTGAACCTCTTTTTAGTCTTCTAACAAACATTACTTCAATATTTTCATCATCCAACTTATTTCCTGAAGTTGATTCTTCTTCTTCTTCTTTCTTGGACTGGGTTTATTTCTTAACCTTGAATGCTACTTCTTTATTGGAATTTTTAAATCCAATATTCCTCATCTCATATGCTGAAAGGGTGCTTTGCAATTCATCCATCGTGAGAGTCTTCATGTCTTTGGATTCCTCTATAGCTAGTACTTTTACATCATACTTTCTAGTCAGAGATCTTAAAATCTTCTGCACTATGATAGATTCTTCTAGTTTCTCTCCTAGTCCTATGATTATATTTATGTCTTCATCAATTCTTTGCATGTAGGCCGTTATGTTCTCATCATATTTCATCTTCATATTCTCAAACTAAGCTCTATATTTCTATAATTGTTCTAGCTTGAGCTTTTCATCACCTTCATAGATACTATGTAGTTTGATCCATATTTCCTTTGCAGTTGTGTAGTGCATAACTTTGAAAATTTCAGTTTTAGTCAGGCCGCATAGAATGGCATTCATAGCTCTTGAGTTACATTCATATTCTACCTTATCCATGGAAGTAGTAATTGGTGTGGCTAGAGGATTGTATCCTTTCTAAATGCATTCCTAGATATCAAAACCAAGTGGCATTACATATGTCTTCATCCTTATCTCCAGAATGCATAGTTTGTACTAATGAAGAGAGGTGATCTTGACAGTGAAAAATCACCTTGTGCCTGATTTACTACCATGTTTGTGATAGGAGTATCTCCTTGAAGATGTTAAGATTCGGTTATAAGGACGTCATTGTGATACCAATTGTTAGATATCACAAGCACTGAGAAAAGGGGGATGAATCAATGCAGATTAATTTTTTTCACTTATTTCCAATTTTAAACCCTTTAATGATGTGTGGATTTAAACTATGAGAAATCAATCACACATATTTCATACAAAATTAAAAAAACACATAGATATTACCATGGGAAACCCTTTCAAGAGACACCAAAAACCGTTGCTTATATTACACAAAGCAAGGAATCGTAATAATATTACACATCCTAAAAGATTTTTTTAGTGAGGTACCAACCCCACAAGGAGCACTAACCCCTACACATTTGTTGATATTATGAACAACAAATGAATCAAGTAAATATCAAGCATCACAAGAGATTTCTTTAGTAAGGCACCAACCCCACAAAGAGCACCAACCCCTGAATATGCTAAGCTACAACTTAGACTTAATTTACATATACATTTTGATCATCTAGTTACAACAATTTCTTTTGCAATAGATTATGATCACCTTTCTGTATCTTTATGTGTTCTTCTTTTCACTTTCTTTTGTTCATTTGATTTGATCCCTCTTGCTCAATCAATATTTTTCCCTTTTTCTCTTTTCATCTGATGAATCTTTGCTTCATTGATCTGCTATCCTCTTTCCTCTCTCTTTTCTACTGCCACTTTTTTTAGCTTGATTGCATCATATTCTCTCTTATTCTTCTCTTCCTTAGCTCGAATACTTATTTTCTTACTTGAAAAAAACTCAAAATAGCTCCAAGTATGAACTATATTGACAATCGACCCAATTTTTCACTTCAATTAGTGTATTATGTATCTTCCTACTTGGTCGCTTGAGAATCTAGACTATTAAATACATGCAACTGACTCTAGATATTGTTCCTTATGTATTTGTCTTGATTAGACCAGTTTCAATGCATTTCAAGAAGCTATTTATTAGCCATTTTACAAAATTAGATTTTCCAACTTTGCAATGCGACCCAAATGAGCGAGCCATTTCCTTATCCAATATTTTATTATGCCTTAAACCTCAAGATCTTATAGAGAATGTAACTACGTTTCCATAAAGTCAATGTGGATTAAATGCTGGCATCTAGAACACTGAATTTCTTCATTCTTTGTGGAGTTCAAGCCGTGTAACTAGCCACAATAACCTAAAAATCCAATCATCATCGATTTTGGAGATCCAACTCTCATTTGTACATATTTGAATCAATTTGATTGCCTTCGATCTTTGTCAAGTCCATATTTCATCATTACGTAGCTTTCCTTGATTCCTTTGACTTTCTCCTTTGTATCACAACACTTTCCTTTATTCAACGACATTTCTCCTTCCTCGGCTTATTTTTAGTTATCTGCGGCTCTTCTATGCTTCTCATAGATTCTCCAATGTCACTCGACATTCCTCCTTATCTTCTACATTCATGTGACTTTGTTCCATGTCCGCAACTCTATCTCTTTTACTTGTGGCTTTTGAATTCTTCTATGGATACCTTTCATCCTTAGGAACCTTGTTAGTTCTTTGCGGATTTTGTATTTATCTACGGCTTTGCTTCTGACTTCCTTAATTTTGTGGATTTTCCTTAGCCTTCATGTCTCTTCTTTCACATCCACAGCTTCACCTATCTCACACACAACTTGTCCTTTGGCTCCTTTTTTCTTCATGGATTTCTCCCTTTACTTATGATACTTACTTACCCTCTGTGGCACTTCTAGTTTTCCATGACTACTCCAAGTATTTAGCGGATATCTCCTCCTGTCTGCGTGTTTCATAAACATTAACTAACTCCTTTAGAACTTATCCTCAGTCATCCTGAAGCTTCTGTGAGCTAACACTACCACTCAATCTTCATCTTTTGAGCTTACTCACTTTACCAATTCACTCTTTTTATCATCAATACAGCTTGACATCAACTGATTGAGCTTGACATCGATGACTACACATATAACACATGACAAAGGTCCAACAAGCAATAGTTCAAAATTCCAAGAATTATCCTTTTAACCAAGATAAAATCCTATTGCACATATTAGAAACCAGAGATTCTTCACAACTTATAAATTTTGACATTTACTAGGAGAAAATTCATCTTTGTTTATTTGTATCGCTTATTCCTATGTTGAATTTAATGATGTCAAGCCCTTGTCTCTTGAATGTAGTGCCAATAATACCTTCATTTGATGCAACTAGCCAACATAGTTTCAATTAAGGGTATTTCAGGTAAACCCTAGAAAGAAATAAGATCACAATTATATCCCTTCAACCTTATACAATTACATGTCCACTTTTAAAGATTCAAAGATAATAAAACCCACATGCACGTTCTTAAGACTCAAGCTACTATATAATTTCTCATTTTCCATTCACTATCATAGGCCCTCTAGTATTCAAAATGAAAAAACACCAAATTACCTACCATCAT
Source organism: Taxus chinensis (assembly GCA_019776745.2). Classification (NCBI taxonomy): domain Eukaryota; kingdom Viridiplantae; phylum Streptophyta; class Pinopsida; order Cupressales; family Taxaceae; genus Taxus; species Taxus chinensis. The sequence continues at coordinate 797,303,963 of CM034150.1, forward strand.
GCTCTTACTTTCTCAAAGATAAATATCACATACTTGACTGTACATTTTATAAATCACACATTCTAGCCGATACACTGATGCTCAAACTGTCACAAGGTTATCATTCACAATCTTATCACCAGTTTAATCACATTATCTTCATTTTGAGGACAAGAATTCCACTCTGAGTTTAAAGAGAATTCCTATGCACAAGAATATACCATCAATCCCTCAAGAGAAATTGAATTAAGCCTCTAAATGCTCTGCCACTAATCTGAGACAAACATTTTCCAAGTTTCCAACCTCACTACTAGTACAATAAATCATTCAATTACACACAATACACAATATAAACCGTTTACTAGTCCTTATAAACTTCACTAGCACAAGATACAAGGTATAATAGTTGTAATCTCACAAGAACACTAGCATTTTGTCATGCAAAAATTAAAAAAAAAAAGGGTTTTTGTTCTTTAACATTCTTCTTGCAGCTTCACACTTTTATTCAAACCCAGGTAGAGTGCTGATTTTTCTATTAGATTATACAATATATAGTCATCTCATCCCATTCTAACCAAATAATATCTTAGTTCTCTTGGTCACATGAGTGACTTATAAACTTAACACTAGGTTTCTTAGCTTAAAGACTCAAGTCCTTAACTATTGACTCATGTCATCACTTCTAAATCCCTAAGAAGACCTAAGGCACTCATTTTGACCTCTTTCCATCCTTTATATATTTTACAAGATCTAGGAATGATTTGAAACATTACAACAAGCCAAAAGTGGCCTAAATATTCAAATATTACAAAATGGGGGGAAAGTACTTCATTTGAATTCTCAAAGGCTAAAAAACCAACTAACATACCTGATTGACATCTAATAACCTCTAGAACTCAACTAACATGCCTAGAAAAACAAAATGGATGTCTGCATGACTTATTTATATGCATGGAGTGATGCTCATGCATCATACTCCAATGGTAGGAATTTTTTTTGTCTCCTTAGTTTTGTTTTCTTTTTCTTCTTCTAATTTCTTTGCTTCTTTGTTTTCACTTTGATCTTCTCTTTTCCTTTAGCTTGCTCACTCTTCATTTTTGAAATTTTATGATTTTCCTGGTCCTCATAATGTATTTTATCTTCATGGATGAAGTATTCTTCTCCATAAGCTTCTTCTTCTTCATTCTCTCCTTCAATATCCATTTCTTCCTCTTGGACTTGCTGCTACTTCTCAATTATGTTTTCTTTGGATTCTTTATGGCTTTTATCTTCTTCTCTAACCTATTGTTGCTGTTCATTGCTAACCTTATTTAATTTTTTATGATCTTTGGCTTCATCTTCAATTTTTAGTATCTTCATAATTTCTTTTTCTTCTCTTTTGTAGTCTTCTTCACCCTCAGACAACTCTGAATTCTCAAATTCTTGCATGATATTCTACCACAAAAACTCTTCTTTATCATCATTTATTTTTTCATTTTCATTTTGTTCCTCCTCTTTCATGAAAATATTATTTGTTTTTGACTTCTCATCTTCATAACCTGCATACACACATTCAAAGAAAATATTAGAACAAAAGTAGGGAGGCCTTTTAGCCCCATAAGATACTTCATCCAAAAGCTCTTTCTGATCTCCACTCTGCTGCTCCATTTCATCATCCTCTCCTTCATCTTTTACAAGGAAAGCTAAGAAGCTTGAAATTATTTCTTCCTCATTTCAACTATAAATTTCTTCATACAAAATATCTTTGTCAACTTCTTTTTCTTTCTTCTTCATCCTTTTCACTTCTTTCCTTAGCTTTATCTCTTCTATCCTCATCACTTTTCTCATTTGCTGTTTTTTTTTTTGTTATTTTCAAGTATATTTATAGGCCACTTTATCTTTATTCTCATCACAAATTCAATTTTATTTCTATCTACTATTATACTAGTGGCCTTCAACTCTCTTCCACTGCACAACTTCTATCAACTCATCTAGCTTATCCAATAACTTTCTAAGCTCTTTTATCTCTTGTTCCATCATTTTTTCTTGTTTTCTAACTTCTTCTTTCTTATTTTCCTCTCTTTTATTTTCTTGTTATTTCTTCCTATGATTCATCAATTTAAGTTATTTAATGCCCAATATATTTATTTTATAAATTCCTCTTTATTGCAAAGTGTTCTACTACTCATTTATCCTGTGAAATTATTTCAACATAGGGTTATACCAACCATCTAGATGAAACAAAGCTTCAAAGGAATCAATTTGCATTCAAACATGCCCAAACTACTCTTCTTGTCTTTAATAACCTAGCTCTTCCTAATACTCAAGTCAAAATATTTTAAGATTTCCCACAATATATTTTCAAATCCCTAAAATTATCTTCATCAATATCAATATGTATGTAAAATCCTAACCCTCAAATCCTTGGGAAATTCCTTCCAACTTACTGTTTGCAAATTTTTCTTCTTGACCCCCACTAGGTCAATCTAAACACACTATCAGCTATATCTTGATTTCTATGAGGATTCAATTAATAATAAATATGGTTTTTGAAACCAACTAAAGCATTTATCCTTCCTCTAAAATCTCAAATCCTAACTCAGAAGATAGAGGTAAATTCCTTTACTAAGGTGCATTATGCAAATAGGTCTAGACTGTGTCAACACTGTCCTTAAGGAACTATCAAAGAAATATTTTCTTCTATCCAATTAAAGTAATAAAATCCTCTTGGATCCCACTAAGAATATTCTCATTGATTTTTCTTACAATTTTTAGCAATAATTTCTTATTTTGATGTCTTAAAACTCATACCCTAGGGTAAAACCATTATACTTCATTTCTTGGCTCTAATTTGGGCCTGTAGGATTGTTTTGAGGTCATTCAACTGATAATATTAGCAGTAGACCATGAAATCATTCAAAACACAATCATCTACTAGTTTTTGTCCTTGGTTGGCGTGTAGAAACAATCACAATTCAAAGAAAGGGGTTTTAATATTACCTTCTATTAACTGAAATTATATACATGGTTTCATCTATCCTTTCTATACTTTATATATGTTCCCACAGTTTACAAAAAACACAACTTATTTATTAATGTAGCCAAATTAAGAACAACCAGATAAACTGTAATAAAATGAACTCCAAAAGAAAATAGATCTCCTTCTTCGTTATCAAATAATCAATTACAATGTTTCCTGAATAAGAAAATAACTCCCAACTCGAGTTACCTAGTAAACTCTAGCTAACTCTGACTAAATCTACTCTAGGTGGCGGAAATTAATATTTTTAGCAGTTTACTAGAACCTGCTATTCTTAGTAAGTTCGCATGCTTATTCCTACGGGCACAGAAATTGCCACGCATCTTCTACATCCCTAAATTAGAGGAATTGCCAACTTTATAACTCACAATGCAATTAATAGACTAAAATTAACTAATGCTCAAAAAAAGGAAAAAACCAAACTATAACTTAAATCCTAATTTTCGGCCTCAAGATGGCGGATTTAGGGCCCGAAAATGTGTCAAAAACTTGCCCCAACCAGTAGGGCAGATTGCCGCTGCGTTCGTCTCATTGAAACACGTGGTTTCAAAAAAAAAAACGGACTCAAACAGACACCCAGAGCTCAAGTTATGACCTTGTCAAGTTCCTGCTAATTCGGGCGCATCATTCTCCCCTGCTTGAAAAAAACGCAGCTCCTGCAAGTTGTCTTTTTCAAACTGCTTCCATTTATCTGCATCCAACTTCTGAATCTCAGACTCTGTGATCCAAGTATTGTCCTCTTGTTCCAGTCCTTTCCAATGTACCAAATATTTGTTGTATTTCCCATGTCGCGTGTCCATTGTTTTCTTATCTAGAATCTGATCCACTTCTTCTTTCTTCTTCACCGGAACCTGCTGGCCAATCTACTACTTCATCAGCATCATCCCTGTCTGCACCATCCCCATGAAAAGAATACAAATATGAAACATTAAACACTGGAGAAATATCAAAATTCCCTGGCAATTCTACCTCATAAGCATTATCGTTTATTTTTTTCACGATTTTGCAGGGTCCAATCTTCTTGTACTTCAGCTTGTTATAGGTTCCTCTTGGAAACCTTTCCTTCCGTAGATATACCATAACCAACTCACCAACTGTAAATACCTTTCTCCGTCTGTGCACATCTGCTATTTCCTTATACTTGTCATTACTATTTTACAGCTTCTTTCGCACTTCTTCCTGTAATTGTTGTATATGTTCGGCAAATGCTTCTGCATCATCACTGACTCTGCCATCAACGGGTAGCTGTACCAAATCTAATACCCCATTTGGATTACTCCCATACATAATTGAAAATGGAGACTTTCCCATGGGTCTGTTTATGGAGCTATTATATGCAAACTCAGCTTGCGGTAATGCTAAGTCCCATTGTTTTGGCTTTTCCCCAACAATGCACCTTAACAGGTTTCCCAAACTCCTATTTACCACCTCTGTTTTCCCATCAGTCTGTGGATGATAAGCACTACTGAACTGTAGTTGAGTGCCAAATTTCTTCCATTAAAGTCCGCCAGAAGTGACTTAAGAACCTTGTGTCCCTATCTGAAGTAATGGTTTTTGGAACACCATGCAAACGAACAACTTCTCTGAAAAACAAATCTGCTACGCCTGTTGCATCGCTTGTTTTCTTGCAAGCAATAAAATGAACCATCTTAGAAAACCTATCAACAACCACAAAAATGGAATCATTACCTTGTTGTGTTTTTGGTAATCCCAAAACAAAGTCCATACTCAGATCTGTCCACGACCCTTTAGGAACAGGCAACGGCATATACAACCCTGTATTCTGTGCATGGCCTTTCGAGACTTGGCAAATTCGACATCTCTCCACATATCTTACCACATCTCTTTTCAGCTTTGGCCAATAGTATTTGTCTGCTACCAAGGCTATCATCTTATCCTTACCAAAATGTCCAGCCAACCCCCCGCTATGCAACTCTTTCACTATATTTTCTCTCATAGACCCAACTGGAATACATAGTTGGCGTCCCTTGAATAGGTAGCCATCCTGTAAACTATACTCATCCAGGACATCTCCTACATTGTCTGATAATGGACTAATTAGACTTTCAACAATATCCTTGAAATCAGAATCAGAAGAATACAAACCCTTTATTGCTTCAAAACCCACCACCTCATTTTCCATAGTGGTAAACAAAGTCACACGCCTACTTAATGCATCTGCAACTTGATTCTGTTTTCCGGATTTATGTTTTAGAGAAAAAGTATATCCCTGCAAAAATGATACCCACTTTGCATGCCTACTATTCAACTTCTTTTGGGTATTCACATACTTCAGGGCTATGTGGTCTGTAAATAACACAAACTCCTTAGGCACTAAGTAATGCCTCCAATGCCTTAATGCTTGTACAATTGCATAAAATTCCACATCATAAGTAGAATAGTTCTTTCTTACCTCATTTAGTTTCTCACTAAAGAAAGCTACTGGCTTTCCTCCTTGACTTAGAACAGCTCCAATACCCACATGTGAGGCGTCACAATCAACCTCGAACACTTTATCAAAATCTGGTAGTGCCAAAATGGGTGCCTCTGTCACCTTCTTCTTCAAGAATTGAAAACTATCCTCAGCTGCCTTTGTCCACAAAAACTCCCTTCCTTTTGTGCAATCTGTGATAGGTGCTACAATACTGCTGAAATTTTTAATAAATTTTCTGTAAAATGTTGCTAGACCATGAAAGCTCCTTACCTCTGTTATACTCCGTGGAGTAGGCCATTCAATAATTGCCTTTATCTTTTCTGAGTCCATCTGTACCCCACCTGCTGAAATAATAAAGCCCAAGAATACCAAGCTCTCTTGCATAAATGTGCACTTCTTCATATTTGCATAGAGTTTCTCTTTCCTTAACACTTCAAATACCAATCTTAGATGCCTCAAATGTTCTTCTTTAGTTTTACTAAAGATCAAGATATCATCAAAATAAACCACAACAAACTTACCATTATACTCCCGTAGCACGGTGTTCATCAATCTCATAAAAGTACTAGGTGCATTGGATAACCCGAATGGCATCACCAACCACTCATATAATCCATTCCCTGTCTTGAATGCTATTTTCCACTCATCTCCTTCTCTGATCCGAATCTGATGATAACCACTTCGAAGATCAATCTTGGTGAAATAATTAGATCCAGCAAGCACATCCATCATATCATCAAGGCGAGGTATTGGGAACCGATACTTGATTGTAATTTTATTGATCGCTCTGCTATCCGTGCACATTCTCCATGTTCCATCCTTCGTTGGTGTTAATAAAGCTGGTGTTGCACACGGACTCATGCTCTCCCTTACGACCCCCTTTCACACGAGCTCTGCCACTTGCCTATTCAACTCTGCATGCAATGTCGGGCTCATCCTATAAGCCGCTTGATTTGGGAGTGAAGACCCTGGAATCAAATCCATGTGGTGTTGAATATCTCTTTTGGGTGGTAATCCATCTGGTAGCTCATCAGGAATAACATCTGAAAATTCTTCTAGTAATTCTGAAGTTTCTATTGGTATTTGAGCACTTACAAGTTCATCTTTATTTGCAACTAGTACATAACAGAAACCGGTTGCCTTTGCCTCCTTCACAAATTCCTTTGCAGAAAGCATATTTTCAGCCTTCCCCTCTTCTTTAAGAGGTATCAAAACTATTTTTGTGCCATCCTTCCAGAAAGTATAAGTATTTTTTCCCCCATCATGAATAACTTTTCTATCAAATTGCCATGGTCTTCCTAGCAGTATATGACATGCATCCATAGGAATAACATCACACTAAATCTCATCCTTATAATTGTTCCCAATAGAAAAGCTTATTAAACATCTCTTATCAACAGTAACTTCATTACCCTTCTTAAACCATGCAATACGATAAGGGTTAGGATTCTTCTCACAATGCAGACCCAATTTATCGACCATCTCATTTGAAACCATGTTCTCACAACTACCACCATCAATAATAACATTACATACCTTTCCTCCTGAAGTGCATCTTGTTCTGAAAATATTTGTACGTAGCCATGCATCCCCCTTGACCTCCTTTCTTGGAGCAATCATTGTCCTCTTGATCATCAGAGTTTCTCCAACATCTGGTGGAATTTCGAGGTCCTGTTCATCTTCTACTTGCTCAGCTTCAACAAGATTTACTCTTGGAGCATCTCCTTGCCTTTTGTCATGTGTATAAGTATGTGGGCATTCAAAACCCGATGTCCTTCTTCACCACATTTGTAACAAAAAAATGGTCTTCGTGGAGCCTCCCATCCTCTATCGCCAGCATATCCTCTACCCCTAGAAAATCCTCTGCCTCTTTGTTGATTTTGGAAATCTTGTCTCGTATCCTCTTGCTTTTCCCATCCACGAGATGATTCTCCCCTACCTTGGCTGAAACCAGCTCGTCCCCGAAAGGAAGATGAGGCCCCCCTATTCATTCCAGGTGATCGCCTAAAACTTTGACGATTTTGTTTTTCCTCAGCCTTTAAGGCTAATTGATAGGCATCCTCCATGCTTTTAATCCTATGCATACTTATCTCATCTTGAATAGTAAATTTTAATCCATTAACATACCTCGCAGCCATTTGTTCCTCAGTTTCTTCATGCTCTACACGAATGGACAACTTGTAGAACTCATCTGTGTATTCTTGCACTGTTTGTAAGTTCTGTCTAAGATTCTGAAACCTCCTGTAAAGGGTTTGTGCATAATCCACAGGTAGAAATTTATCTTTTAGCTTCTTCTCCATTTTACTCCACGTCCTAATTCTTTCTTTCCCCTTTCTTGACCGCTCTTTCTGTAGGTGATCCCACCATAACATAGCATGACCTTTCAATTTTGTGCATGCAAATTTTACCTTCTTTTCTTCTGACATAGCCTTCCACTCAAAAAATTTTCCCATGCTATTCAACCAGTCTATCAGCTCCTCATGTTTTAGACTACCACCATACTCTGAAACATCAACTCTTATCCCCATCATTCTTTCCTTCTAATGCTCGAAGCATCCTTTCTTCAAAAGCTAATGGTGGTGCTTGCGTTTCCTCCTCTTCACAAACTTCTTCTTCATCTGTGTCATCTCCACCTTGATTTCCTCTTTGGGTTATCATTGCAGCAAGCGCAGAAACTTGTCTCTACAGATCTTGCATATTTCTATTCATCTGGGCAATACTGCCTCCTCTTCCTCTTCCTCTTCCTGCCATTTTTAAACAAAATACTTCGAACCAGCTCTGATACCAGATAATGTAGCCAAATTAAGAACAACCAGATAAACTGTAATAAAATGAACTCCAAAAGAAAATAGATCTCCTTCTTCGTTATCAAATAATCAATTACAATGTTTCCTAAATAGGAAAATAACTCCCAACTCGAGTTACCCAGTAAACTCTAGCTAACTCTGACTAAATCTACTCTAGGTGGTGGAAATTACTATTTTTAGCAGTTTACTAGAACCTGCTATTCTTAGTAAGTTCGCATGCTTATTCCTACGGGCACAGAAATTTCCACGCATCTTCTAGATCCCTAAATTAGAGGAATTGCCAACTTTGTAACTCACAATGCAATTAATAGACTAAAATTAACTAATGCTCAAAAAAAGGAAAAAAACCAAACTATAACTTAAATCCTAATTTTCGCCCTCAAGATGGCGGATTTAGGGCCCAAAAAACGTGTCGAAAACTTGCCCCAACTGGTAGGGCGGGTTGCCGCTGCGTTCGTCTCATCGAAACACGTGGTTTCAAAAAAAAAAGGGACTCAAACGGACACCCGGAGCTCAAGTTATGACCTTGTCAAGTTCCTGCTAATTCGGGCGCATCATTTATCCAAATCTTAATTCCAAGCTGTGATACCAAAATTGATTTAGCCTCACTAAATTACTTTTACTTAGCTCAACCCTTTAAGGATCATACTTAGTTTAATCTAGTCTATCTGATCAATATGCCTTAGGTAACCCCAATGCTCATTATAATCTTCTTCATACCTTGATATTGATGTCACTTCAATCCTTCAATAATTATCTCTCCATTTAATTTACTTGGCACACCTTACACACTCTTTCCTCTAGAATTTCTCAATATGACCTCCTTCCTCAATATGCAATGCTTGGGAGTTTTTGGTTCCTTGCACACTTTCACAGGTAGATACCTACTCATAAACCTTAAGAATGATTATTTGACTTATCACTGTCATTCAAAATGCTCCAAATGATCAAGTATTCTTTCTTGGTCAAGATTGAATATTAGCTCCCCTTAAGACAAATCAATTTTGTAACATCCAAGAGTGGAAGGGTCTAACAAATTCTAGGATAAAATTTTAATCTTGTTAGTATCATTTTTTCAACCCCTAATTGTACACCAAATTTGAGGACCCAACTCTTTCTCCTTCTTTAATTATTCCACTTTCTCTCCTTCTATTGGAAAACCCTCAACTAGGTTTTATAAAGAATATTGTCATGCACAAAATTGATTTGAGGAGGCTTAAAGAAAAATGATCTAGAATTTCAAGTACCCATTATAGGGTTTTATATGTGTACAAAATTTCAATAGCCAACACTAAGAGCATATGGTACTTCCTTTGTAATGGAACTCTTCTAATTAGCCTTCCCACTGTTGTTCTCATCCTTCAAGCCAACTATCAAAAATATAGAAAAATACACAACGGAATTCAATAATTCTTCTTGGAACACCTTAAGAACCTCCCTAACAATATTTATACCAAATTTTAGGTTTCCATTCGATGATTCAGGTCTTTAAATGTCATACCTTAGTAATATCATGCCTGTAGGTTATAGTCTGGGATGAGAGGATTAGAATGCTTATAATTTTCTTCCTTAATGGATTTAAGACTTCAAGTTTATTCCTAGGGTCTGTATAATCTTCATGCTTGTTTGTATCTTAGTAGTAGTTCACAGTGACAAGAATTATAATTTTGACAAAGAAAAATTCCTATTGCACACGTTAAAAACCAAATACTCTTCACAACTTATAAATTTTGACACTTACCAGGAAAGAAGTCCTCTTTGTTTGTTTGTGTCACTTATTCCTATGTTCAAGTAAATGATGTCAAGCCCTTATCTCTTGAATGTAGTGCCAAGAATACCTCCACTTGATGCTACTAGTGAACACATTATAAGTTTAGGGTATTTCAAGGAAACCATAGCAAGCAAGAAGATCACAGTTATATACCTTCAAACTTATACAATTACCTATCCAATTTCAAACATTCATAGATCATCAAACCCACATGCACATTGTCAAGGCTCAAGATAACATATAATTTCTCATTTTTCATTCACTGTTAGAGGCCCTCTAGGTCTTCAACATGCAACAACACCAAATTACCTACCATAAGGCTCTTACTTTCTCAATTTATAAATCTAAAAGTTTAACCCATTAACAAATGCTCAAACTATCACAAGGTTGACAAGGTGCAAGAACCAGCAATAAAATTTGTAAATTATCATTCACAAGATTATCACTAGCTTAAATATTTTATCTTCATTCTGAGGACAAGAAGTCCACTCAGAGTTCAAAGAGAATTCTTATGCACAAGAATATATCATCAATCCCTCAAGAACTCTTGACTCAAGCCTCTAAATGCTCTGCCAATAAGCTGAGATAAACATTTTCCAAGTTTCTAACCTCACTACCAATACAATAAATCATTCAATTACCTAAAACAAATAATATAAACCCTTTACCATTCCTGATCAACTTCACTAGCACAAGATACAAGGTATAATAGTTGTAATCTCACAATAAAACAAGAAATATGTCATGCAACAATCACAAAATTGAGTTTTCCTTATTGAAAATTCTTCCTAAAGCTTCAAACTTTGATTCAAACCCAATTAGAATACTGATTTTTAGCTGCATTTTACAATATATAGTCATCTCATCCCATTATAACTGAATAAGCTCTTAGTTCTCTTAGTCACATAAGTGACTTCTAGACTTAACACTAGGTTTATTAGCTTAAAGACTCAAGTCTTTAACTATTTACTCATATCATGAGTTCTAAACACCTAAGAAGACATAAGACACTCATTTTGACCTCTTTCCATCCTTTACATATTTTACAAGCTCCATAAATTCTTTGAAACATTACAATAAGCTAAAAATGTCCTAAATATTCAAATATTACAAAATGGGGGGAAAGTACTTCATTTGAATCCTGAAAGGCCAAAACATCAACTAACATACTTGATTGACATCTAATAACCTCTAGAACGCAAATAATATGCCTTTAAAAACAAAATGGATGTCTTCATGACTTAGTTATGTGCATAGAGTGATGCTCCTGCATTAGTCTTGAAAGATCATGTATAGCACTCAGAATCTTTGTGTTGATAGGTCAAGGTTTTTGAAAGTTACAAAAATATTATTTTTTCATCTATGCTCAAGTTCAGTAAATAATTTTTCAGTCCAGATGAAGTTTAGTATAAAGTTTGAAGGTAGCAAGATGTAAAAGGTATGATGAGTATGAGATGAGACAAGGGAAGAATAATTTTTTAGATGAAAACCTTTGTGTGTGTGATCTTAGAAGGATTTTAGGATAATTTGATAACATGAGAGAAGACTAGAAAACACTAAAAAATATAGTTGAGGCATTATGGTAAGAAGCTAAGTCATTTTGAAGGTAAGTTGGCAAGGTAAATTTCAAACCTTTTTTATTTTCTACTTGAGTAGGATTATACAAATCTAGGGGGAGCTATAAGGATATATGTCATGATATTTTATGGCTTATAATTCATGGAGAATTTTGAGAAAAGTTCACTAAATATAAGGATTAGGGAAAGTAGTCCTAAAGTCTGTTTTAAATATATTGAAGGAAGAATTTGTGTTTTGTGCTTGAGCAAGGCCATGAGTGAGATGTACTAGTGAGATGAAGGACAAAATGGAGTGTATAAATTTAGGGGGAACATTTTTTTTAGCTCTTATCAGGTCCATTGGATCTTCATATGATGTTGAAGGAGTTACAGAGAAGTAGGTATAGTCCCAAGGGGAGCTATTTGGTCAAGTAAGTGAGTTTCTACATTGTTTCCATTGTGTTCTTGTCATATGTTGTCATTTTCATGTATATTCATCATAGTATCCTTTGTCATAGATGTAAACGGAGGGTAGAAGCATCAGAAACATGGAAATGAGGTCATGTAGGTGTTGGTCATATTGGTTGCAATCAATGTGTCTGAAGGTGGTTTCCATCAATGAAAAAGGGGGAGATTGTTAGGAATTGTGTGTTTTTGTTATAATTGATGTCAAGTATATATATGGAAAATGGTATTATGGTGTCATATGAGTCTCCATGAGGTGTTACTCTGATGTCAAACATGAAGGTTGATTGGTAGTGTCATGTTTGATGGTGTTCCAAGAGGTCCTGGTGCATGGTTGATTGAGATAAGTCATGGTTTGTGTCCTCCTAACCTGGCTGGAGTGTTTCATAAGATCAAACATGGTTTGTATGATGTTTCATGGGTGTCTATGAGATTGCATGAGGTCAGCATGGTTAGTTCATGGTTGAGTTAGGTCATTCTAGGCTTGTTTCTAGCCCTGGTGCATATAGAAGGAGGTAGAGTTGTGATATTTGGACTAAATTAATCATGGTGGAGCATGTTAGAAGCATGTTCATAGTGTACCTAAGGTGTATGGTTAATTTTAGGTTAGTACTAAGTGTTTTAGTGGTGTTTCAGGGTCCTTGGAAAGCAAACAAGTGAGAAACAGGTAGTTTGGCATAGGTAAGTCTTAATGGCTCTAGATTTTTAGGACTATTTAAGATAGATGAAGAGTATGGACAGTTAGGGGAATTTTTCCATGATTCTTCATAACAAGTTTCAAGTCATTTTGTAATGGGAATTGCAATATATGTTATTTTTAGCAAAACTGGGTAAGTTACAATGTTATTTTAAAGTAAAAGTGAACCTTTTGATGCTCGTTGTGAATTTTATTATTTACATGGAGACCTGATCTATTTGGAATATATTCTTATGTTTTTTATGAAGGTTTCAAAGTAATGAGGTGGTTTGATCGTCAAGTTTTTATGAACGATCGTTAAGAAGGTAAAGTGGTTTGAAACCCTAGTTAAACACTAAATAGAAGTGACTTGGAGAAACTGAATCACAGTGAGCATATATTGATTTGTTTTTCAAATTTTATGATTTGATTTTGTATAGGAATCTTCCATATTTCTAGAAAGGTATATTATAATATGTGAGTGTATATAGGCCCCATCTGAAAAGGCTTGTTTTTGAAGAAGTTCAGTTTGATTAGAAGTTTTCCAAAGAAGGTGTAAAATAAATTTAAATTGTTTTTATCCCTTGATTTTTTATAGGTGTCCATGATAGTTTCAGGTCATGGTTGAGGTGAAAAAGGGAAAAATATCTTCCCTGTTTATGAAGACTAGTATTTGGGGGCAGTTTGGAGAACCTTTCAGTAAAATTGACATTACAGGAGCTACAAGAGGAGTTAGTAATCCATTAAAGTTGTTTTGTTTTAATGGTTCAGATATAATTTCAATGGTATATCAAACTTATGCTTTTATATGGTATGCTAAATTTCTGAGTTTTATTTGAGGGTAAAATCTTGAGGTTGTTTGTTCTAGCAGGGTGTCAAGTGGCTTGATAAGGTAAAGTTGATGATTATGATATTTTAAAGATTATTGAAGTTTTTTTAGTTCTTAGAAATAATTTCCAAGTGTGATTCATGATTTTGGAAAGTATGTAAGTGATTTTTGGTGTGATGGAGCATGTTGAGCTCAAGGTCGGTTCTTGAGTCCTAGAAGACATAAGAAACAAGTTATAGAGATTAGATTGGTTGAATTCCTTCCACCTCTAGGTGGAAGGATTTATAATATGTTATGGAAAGGTAATTCAAATATATTTCTAGTGGTATATGGATTGTGTCTTGATGAGTTGATGTGATTGGTCATTGAGGTCAATTTGTGGAGAAGATGGTAGCTACATTTTTAGTACATGTTTTCTCAGGGTGAAAGAATGAAGTGAATGAAGTTTGATAGGGATGAGTTGATTCTTGATACCACCTACAGAGTGAATAGGGATGAAGGTTGATCCTATTGAAGGAATTTGGAAATATTTAAAGTGGTAGTAAGGGTATAAACTAGTTGAGTTTACAAAAATACTTCCTAGGTAGCATGTTTTGGTGAAGAGGAACGTTGTTGTGGTTTAGAATATGGATGTTTAATGAGTTATAACATGTTTGGATATGTTATATAGGTCCTAAAGTTTTTATAGAGTGGTCACATGCCATATTTGAGTTGATCTTGGGTAGTCTTGAGGCCTAATGGTGAAAATAAGGTGTTACAAGGAGTTGTTTGGTGAAGGATATGAGCCTTTTGGCCCATGTTATGAATTATTTTATCGGTCAAAGTAAAATTAAGAAAATGCATTATGTTTAAATGTTATATTACACATGTGTGGTGATTTGTAGAGCTTTACTATTCATATTTTTGGTGTTAGTGTATTTTACTCATCATAGTGATGGGATTTGAGGTGTTTTGGTGCAAGATGAGAGGATGTGGGCATGGCCGACCTATATGGGTCATATGTGACCATTTTTATGAATTTAATGGGATGTAATTAAGTTATATTGTTGGATTTTTTTTGACTGACCTCTCTTGTGTTTGAAGGAAGGGAATCATATTTAAGTAGTGTTTTGCATTCATTTTTGAACTAGTGCTCTTGAAGGGAAAAGTGCGACCCATGTAGAAGTTAATTATAGGTATGGGGTAAATTTCTGAGATATTGTAAAATTTGTTTCAATTTTAATAATTATTGAGAGCATGCGTGAAATTGTTTAAAGGAAAGACAAGTCTAGGAAGACCTAGAGAGCGAGTTGAAGAAAGTGTGTTTGAATGAGGGTTTGAAGGAATTTGGAGATACAATTTGGGATCACTATCAGCTATGGAATTAGCATAACTTAAATGGTAAATATTAATAAAAATATTTTGTGATGATTCATATTCATGCAAGTATCTTCTTGTTATTAATATCAATAAGGGTTTAGGGGTTAGTGCTCCTTGTAGGGTTAGTGCTCTACTAAACTAGGGGTTGGTGCTCCTTGTGAAGTTGGCCATTCACTAAATATATTCAATTTGTGTAATATAAGTGGTTTTTCAGTGGGTTTTCTTCCCCATGAGGTTTTCCCACTTATATCTTACGTCTATGTTTCTTCTCACGTGTTATGGTTGTTTGAATGTATTGTGCACACTTAATAAGCTCTCATTGAATGTATGTGAATGAATGGATGCTACAATTAATGGTAAATGAAATAAATAATTTTTAGGAATGATTCACCCCCCTCTTAGTCCATTGTGCTTCCAAAATAGTCCTCACCCTGATGCTCCAAAATGCATAGTTTGACCTATTAAACATATGCATTTTTCTAATGGAAGTGCCAATATATTGACTTTACATTTTAATGCTTCAAAGGATATCCTTCAAGTGGTTAAAATTTCTTTAAAAGGACCTTTCTATGATAACAATTTTTGGAGGAAAAATGACTAAGAGCAGGGGGCGAATCAGTCTTCTTAAACTTGCATTTAATTAACGATACACATTTATAAACCCTTTAAGTATTAAGATGATTAAACCATGCACAATTAACCATAAAAATGAGAAAATGAAACAATAAAAAAATATGTAAGTAGGAAAAACTCAAGGGGAATAAGAAACACTGAAAAATTATGTATATATTACTTAATACAAAATAATTAAGTGAATATTACACATCACATAATATTTCTTTAGTGATTCAACAACCCCTAGTTTAGTAGGGAAACAACCCTAGAAGGAGGATACAAAAACCTAAGATGAATACACACCCACTTAACCACATGATATGAAGATAACCTAATGTTATAGTTAATTTAGTAACTAATTGTGATCACTTTGTTAGTTCTTTCAACTCAAAATT
Source organism: Taxus chinensis (assembly GCA_019776745.2). NCBI lineage: Eukaryota > Viridiplantae > Streptophyta > Pinopsida > Cupressales > Taxaceae > Taxus > Taxus chinensis. The sequence goes on from CM034150.1 coordinate 797,319,868, forward strand.
CTTTCAAATCATCCTTATCCTACTTTTCTCAAGATTGCACCTTCATATGCTGATTAGGTAAAGTGACCTTTTATCTATTCTTATCTTCCTTTCTCATCTTTTCATACTCTTCTCAAATCTTCTCTTGACCCCCAAAAAACTCTCAAAACTTTCCTCTTTCTCACTCAAACCTCTCTCTCCACAACAAGTTCAAATGAGCACATACACCTTCACCTTTATACATGACTTATCACAAAATAAACCATATCTCGGCTAAGGTCAGTAATGATAACTTACAAATACATCTACACAATTATATAAATAACACAAATAGACCTTATAGTTTGGTATTTGACCTAACAACACAAATTAATACGAGTCTTCTCAAATAGGCCTAAAACAAGGTCTTCATTTGCAACGAATACTTATTGGACTTCAAGGGCACATATCTTCTTCAAAAATACTCCATATCCTTAATACATATGAGAAACACCTATAAGACACCATCGTCATGCACAAGAACCTCTAAAACATCAATCTCTATCATGAAACACTCTAATTTTCAAGCAACACCAATTAGATCTAGGCACCTAGAAAAATAATCTCCAAGATCGAGAAAATTCACCTATCAAAACTCTTCATCATGGCTCATATGGAATATCACTAATTTTTTTATGTCTTCTAGCTGAAAAAACTCATGTAAATCACCAAAACAAGGAATAAAACCCAAGAACTCATGCATCTTTGAAACTAGTCAAAGCTACCTTAAGGACTCAAGAACTAGTCTTGAGATAACTTACCTCCATCATCAAAAATTGCACTTCCAAACTCTATCAATGAAAGTAACACATAATTATAACTCTGAAACACTTATTCAAGAACTCACAATCATGAATCACATGGAATAATCCACCTTAGCATACATGTTCCTACATACCTTCTTGACAAGCAAAATAGGGCTAGTTGGCCCATTAAGGATTTCATATGAAAACACTTCTTAAGATAAAACCAATGGCATAAACATGTCATATGAGACCTCAAAAAACTATCCATTATCTTGAAAAAATGCTACACTATACATTTCACTAAAACACACCTCAAACATTTAACAACCATGACTAATTTTAGCCCTTATAGACTTCTAACAATAGGAACACTAAGAAGATTTGCTACATCAAATTTATTCATATAACCTATCCCAAAATTATCATGATCATCTATAAGACATATAAGGAAATATGAAATAATTTGTTTCTTTTCATGAAACCTTCATCCCACATTTGTATCATAAAATATTGACAAAATCAAAGTTAATTTATACCTTATCAGCAAACCTGGAGCATACAAATACCACCAAAAATAAATCAAAAAAATTATATGTAACCTTGAATCATCAAACAAAATTTTTCAATCCATTTCATGCCCATACCATGAATTTATTTCCTATTACTTTGAACCTAGGGTTGTGGGAAGGGTTTTGACCTATTTAGCATCCTAAAAATGGTTCATAAAAACCTAACGTCAATTTGACCTCATTATTCTTATTATCCCTTCTTGGTTCCATGCCCTAACATCCCCCAAGAGATTAGAATCCCATGAAAAAAAACACGTGTGGGTGAGCATAAGTGTTATCACTTGGATCACATACCCTTTGAATTTTTAGATGATCCAGTGCAACATGGGAACATCCCCAATGTGTGGGACCTTGGTTCCTTGGGATGAATCTTCAGAGAAGGTTGGATTCCTGCTAAACTATATGCATCTGATGAAATATCTGGATGCAAAACCTACGATAGTTAAATTAACCTACAACTATTCAATTCTTATTGAGAAATGGGGAAGAGGTGGCTGCAAATAAATAAATGGGTGATGCACTAATAGTTGAAGAACAAAGTGACTATCTCTTACAAGCACAAACTAATCAACAAAAAGATAATAATGAGCATAACTTTATATCCTTTTCTCTTAACAAAATTACTTTTATGGAGACAAAAATTTAACAATAACAAAAGGGATTTATCTCAATTCCAAAACTATTACAATTAATTTTTATTAATCACAACATACAATTTTCTAGAGATGATATAACTTAATGTGAAGGTAAAGTAGATTATCAAGTACTAGGAAGGAAGAATTCACAATTAAAATATTCACCACTGAAATAAAAAAGACTTCAAAGTGAAATAAGGCTAAATATCAATTTTGTGTATAATAATATTGAGGTTTAAGCATGTATACAAGTTTTCACACCCACAAAATTTGACACATAAATACAAAAGTAAAAATACCAGAATAATTTTTTTGAATTTCAATGCTTGATACATGACACCACATAGGATCACTTTGGATACTCAACATCACACAAGAAATTTGTACCAACATGGACCCACACGTACCACAAAATGAGAATTTATTGGCTTCGAAAGGAAAGTTGACAAACATAACCAAGCCTAACCAAGAGGCTTACATATGGAAGAGGTCATCATTACAGCTATCCCTTATCCCTCAACAAAGGAATCATGGCTAGCCTTTGGTTCCTCCAAAGCATACACACCACATCAAATTTTACTGGCCCCTTATCCCTCCATTATAACATATGCTTATCCCTCCCCTAAGACTAGCCATAAATTCCTCCGTTTCCTCCAAAATAAAACACACACTTCTCCTTATTCATCCCTTCGCTAGGTACACCTTATTCATCCAATAAATAATGAAAAACCTCTTCCTAACAAGAAGAAAACATAACCACAAGAAACTCATGATGCATATCAACCATAATTCCCAAAGACAAAGGACAAACAACAATCCAACTACACTATAAACTTACAAATGGGCACTTCCCATGACACAAAAATTTCATGGTTACATATTTATTACTCTAAGGGATTTTAAGATCACTTGACATTTGGAATTACATTCTCATTTTTTTCCTAAACAAAATTTCCTTGATATCATTTAACATTTAATTTTGAATGGTTTTATTTAATTTGGTTTGTATATCTTATTTCAATTATTTTATATAACTATATTGTTAATAGGGACATTTAAACATACATGAGACTAATAGTTATTTTCCTAAGGATTCATCTCTAAGGAACATGTTTAATTTATTTAGCATTATACTTTCATTACACAATAGGAACTAGTGCTAGATAAAGAGGGAAGAAGTTTATTTTTTAAAGGATCAAGGTTCAAGATTTTTCACTTTTTTTCTATACCTTAGTAATTGGTTGGGTTCACGACAATGTCGATAAGCACACATATTTCATGGTAACATAAATTTGGACTCTTATTTCCCTTGAAATAGGAGGTGCCATCAAGTTTAAAGAGTTAGGCTCATCCTAAACTTTCAGTTTTCTATGTTATGAAAGTGATCACACAAGAAGGGTAAACCATACAAGAATTTTACTCTAAGGTTGACCTTTTTACTAAGTTATTTTCTTAATATTTCAAAGTAATTAGAACAACACATAAGAGGTTCATTAATTAGTTTTCCTACAAGTAGTTTACCCTTACACTATAGTATATTAACATTCTTGTTATTTTAGATCCCTGGATTATAATTATAGCCCTGTTATATGAATGATAAAATTTATATCATTTAGGGACCCATTTAACATTTTGAGACTTATCTATTAAAAGAACAATAAAACCTCTTTTGCATTAATTTATTAAATATAATCAATAATTTACTATTTTCTAAGTTGCATATAATTCATAATAATGTTTAACCATTATAAATTTTAATGGGAAATTTAATAATAATTTGACTTATAATTATTATCCATTTTATTTACATTTCTTAATTAAACTTATTAAAACACTACTATAATTAAGCTCCTTATATTATCGCTATGAAATATTAACTACCTTAGGTAGCATTACAATATTTAAACATAATTATAAAATTTCTATGGGATTATAAAAGTCTAATACTCTTAGCCAATTAACTCAAGAAAAAATTACAAGTGGGTAAGCCTAGTACAAAGTAGGATTTAATTTGGGCCTTAGGATTAAATATAACTCCACTGTTAGATCTAGGTTTCTTAGAATAACCATAAGGATAATTCCTGTGGCTATGTAAGCCATTTTACCATCTACTTATTTCATTTTACTTATCTTCTTCTTGTTTTTATAGGTTGGAAGAGCGGAGCTCTCACAGATGTATCCAAAACTATTTGTTTTGGAAGCACATTTTCTCTTCCCCTTTGTATCCATATTGATTTGTATAATGCATTGATCATTATTGTTTTGTTCCATTCATTCTTTATTTTTAATATTTAATTAATTATTTACCTCCTTCAATTTGTTGAATTTATTTGCGAAACTCCTATTATTTTATTTGGTTGAGAATAATTCCAAATTAGAAAAACAAAACCCTAGATATGAAAATACATTTATATTATATATATATATATATATATATATATATATATATATATATATATATATATATATATAATTTTTGTTTCCAACAACCTATATTAAAAGAACAATATCTTCAATAATACGATTTGGGTTTTTCTTAAATTTTGATAGTATGATAATAACATTCTTATGTAACACCAATTTTTTTTGGATTTTTAATTTTTAGAAACAAAGTTATGATCCATTTAGTGGCCATGTCTAATTTAGTATTTTTTTTTTGTTTTCAACACCCTAAAAATCACATTATATTCAAAAATATGATCTTGGTTTTTATTAATTGTTTACAGTATGATAATAACATAATTATCTAAAACCCATGAAATTGTTTTGGATTTTGAATTTTATAAACAAAGCTATGACCCATTTAGGCATAAAATAGAATTTTTTTTACACTCATTTATGTATATATATTATACATTTCATTTTACACAACACTCTATGTGTGTGTGTGTGTGTGTGTATAATACACATTGTATTACATAACAAGGGTTATATCCAATGCTTATAATATTTAGATTCTATTTATTTTTCAAATGATAGGATTATAAAATGTGTAACTTTAAAACTCTTAGTTAGCTTTCTTATTATTAAAACTCATAGCTAGATTTTCAACTATTAAGTTGTCACAACTTATAAATATGAATTTCAATAATTAGCTACAAATTTTATTATTATTGGTAAATGGTTTTGAAGGGGATTGTAGACACTAGATCACTCACTTTGGGTAATTATCTAGTCCTAATTACATTCTACTATTCATGTGATTCATAAGTCAGAAACGTACTAACCCACCCATGTCTTTGGCCTCCTTTATTTTCTTTATATTGTAACTTTTTGTCTTGCACCCTTACTTGTTCAGTCTTCCTTTTTATACTTTTCCATTTATCATGTTGGACACCAGTGCCTAGCCAAGACGCCAACACTAGACACCCTCTCCCCTCCAGGCATCCTTGTCCCCTTTATACTTTACTCACATTTTTTGGGTCATTTCTAGCCATTTGAGCATCTTATATTTTTGTTAGTCATACTTTTCAGGGTTAATTATGAAATTCAAGCAAAGGAATCATATAAATATAAATTTATGTGCTCATTAAAAGGGACCAAACACTAAGCATTAGGTATCACCACCTAAGGTTGCATCCATAAAGCATCTAAGAGATTCATTGCATCCATATAACATCATTGAAGGGAAATAAGGGTTGGTTATTCTACATACAATTTATAGGAGGGAATTTCATTCTATTCCATGCACACATCTATTACATTTCTTTACATCTATCTTACTTTCTCTCTATCAAGTGTGACATGCAAAAGAGCCACCCATGGCATGATTCCACACACACACACACATAGAACTACATTGGGTCTGAGATGTAATGCAATGATAAATCCTAAGTTCACCATTGTGACAGCTAAGGATAGTCCAACCCCTTATTATGCATCTTTATTTTTTAGGATTTGATGTCTATTTAAGGGTTTTGCAAGTTCATATTTTATTACAGGTTTTCAGCGACCTCGGTGATCTTGGTGTAACCTCCTGGAGACAAAAGGTGAACAATATATAATAACTAACAACCCCTCAAAGGAATTTTCCTAATATTTTCTATAGACACAAGCACCCAAAACTAAGTCTATGGAACCTGTGTGCACCCCTGTCCCTCTTTAGGTGCCCCAATCCATCCTGTTCTTTCAGATATGTATTTTTTTTTGTCGTTGTGTGGATCTTCTAATTCTCCATTCACCTAGTGAGCACCTCAGTACACTTTTGATTTCATTTCGAATTAGCTAAGTACCTTTTTCTCCTCCTTACAATTAGGATTTCATAATTTATTGCTTATTTTCTTAGGTGTAATTTTTGTACTTAATTTTTATTCATTTACTACTACTATAGAATTCATATTAGGCTTACAATTTCATATTTAGCTTAATCATTTTGGTGAATTTGAACTTGATTTGAACAATTTTAGGATCCTCGTACCTCCATTGTTCTTATTTTTCTAGGACCTCTTCATCATGGGCAAAACTATCAATGATTTATTTCTTATCAATCCTAAATTAAGAGATATAATAAAAAATCTCTTGCTACCACCCACATTCCTACTAATATGCATCGAGATTCAGTATATCAAACATGTGTCGATGCATTTTCTCATAATATTTCTTTCTTATCCAATACTCATGTTTATCTTACTATTTTTCACAAGGATCCACCCATGCATATCATGATTCACATTTACAATGTGGGTGTCAAGCGTACTTTAATCAATAATGCATCCGAACTTAATCTTTGCCCTATGTCATTCCTTGAAAATCTTGGTCTTTCCGCTTTCAATGTTAGTCCCTCATGTCTTTCTCTTCATACATATGATGGTTTTGTTCATCCATGTGTAGGTTACATTACTCTTTCTATCACTGTAGGTCCAAAAACCCTTAACACAATTTTCTTTGTCATTGACTTTCTAGTTTCATATAATTGTTTACTCGATCAACCATGGCTTCATGTTATGTAAGTAGTTCCTTCTATAGTACATCACTGTGTCAAATTCATAAATGAAGGCATAAAATATACAGTTCTAATGGATCATGATCCATTCAAATAATGTGACTGTGATCCCAAAACTACAATTCCAACTTCACGCTCTGATACTACTAATGAACCACAACCCATAGATACTCCATCTCATTTGACACTGCTTGAAGGTGTTATTTACATGATAGATATTGTCTTATCTACACCATCGCCTCCACCTGTTATTACCACTGCTATGGTTCTTTATCAAGGGCTTGTCCCTATGTTAGATATCATACCACCTTCAACACCTTCTCATACACAATCGACATCTACACTACCTCCCTTCACATGTACTCTTTTCATGAATGATTCTTATTGCGATAACATTCCATTCGATCCTACCTATGATGACACTATATATACACATGAGGGATTGAATTATCTAGGCTTAGATTTTATTGTATATATCTTCCCCTAGGGTAGATATAGATAAACGGAAGAGTATGGAAATCAAAGGAACTCAGACCCCAAAATTTATTGCCATGGCATAGGTAAACGACGCACGAGAGAAGGTGTCGACACGAAAATGGATGCGCCCATGGCACAGGTAAGAGGCTCACGACATAAGGTGTCGACAAAAAAATGGATGCACCCATGGCACAGGTAAAAGGTGCATGACAGAAGGTGTCGACACGAAAATGGATGCGCCCATGGCACAGGTAAGAGGCGCACGACAGAAGGTGTCAAAATGAAAATGGATGCGCCCATGGTGCAGGTAAGAGGTGCACAACAGAAGGTGTCGACACAAAAATGGATGCGCCTATGGCGCAGGTAAAAGGTGCATGACAGAAGGTGTCGACATGAAAATGGATGTGCCCATGGCACAGGTAAGAGGCGCACGACAGAAGGTGTCGACACGAAAATGGATGTGCCCATGGCACAGGTAAGAGGTGCATGACAGAAGGTTTCGACACAAAAATGGATGCACCCATGGCACAGGTAAGAGGCACATGACAGAAGGTGTCGACATGAAAATGGATGTGCCTAGGCGCATGTAAGAGGCGCACAACAAAGAATGTCAACATGCAAACGGATGCGCCTTGGCGCACATAAAGGGCGCACGACACAGAGTGTCAACATGACAAAACGATCATGCCCATGGCACATGTAAATGGTGCATGTAAAGGGATGTCAACACAAATATGGATGCGCCTATGGTGCACCTTCAGGAGGTGCAACATTCTGAGTGCTGATAGGAAGTAAACCCTGACCCAGATATTCAGACGGCCATAACTTTTCACAGGGAGCTCGGATTCACACAAGGTTGGAATTTTCGGAAATCTTACGAGGTCCTATGTATAACTACGACTAGATATCTTTAATTGGGTGAGAAAAACTTCTTAAAAATGCAAAATACAGTTCACCACTTTTTGGGTTTGCTAGGGTTCTCACCTACCACCATAATGAGATGAATTAAATGCAACCTAGAAGTGGTTGGGGTAGATCTGACTTTCCTCTCTCTTCCCTCTCTCATTCTTCCTATAAATTGTAAGGAGGGACTTCTTTCTAAAGGTTGGACATTCTTGTTTTGCCCCTCCCTTCTTCTCTTTGGCAGGAGAATTTGTGGAGTTCAAACTTCCCATTTAAAACTGTAATGCAACTTTGCCTCTTGGCATTTTGTAGTGTATTGTATCAATCTTGGAGAAAATAATGCATGTCTGTGGATGATTCTCAACCCTCTCTATGTTCATTTGCATCCTCCTAATCTTTCACTGCGAATCTAGTTATCTGTGCATGATCTTGCATTACATTTTCATGGTTTGTGTTTATTGGCAAGACAGGTGTTCTTCATTCCTCGGTGCATCACCTTTGTAGTTTAGGTTTTATTTTATGCATCTTCTTACCCTGTCTCCTTGGAAAGTTAGTTTAGGTTTTGAGTAAAACCTCTACATTTTTACGTGTGCATCTGAACAGAGGAATAGGAACCGGCCTTCATCCTGAGAGCTTTTCTGATTTCGTAAGGTCCCACACTTGGGAAAAGCTCCATGTTATGCAATTGCACTGAGAGTCTCAACCCATCGAGTTGCAGACATCTAGGGGTGCTGTGATTCACCATCAACAGTTTTGGCACACCCAGTGGGACCAAGAGGTCATTCCACAGGATTTGAAGGAGTTTTCAAGAAATTTTGGACTAAAAATTGCAGATTTTACAATTTCAGATTTTTCACCTTCCAGGCTGAACTTTGAAATCGATTTTCAAGGGCTTAACTTGCTCAAAACAAGTCAAAATTTCACCAGTTGATAGATCTTAGGGGGTAATCTTCAAAAGGGTATTCTTAGTTTTTTGAGATTTTGACTTTCAAACTTTCATGGTTTTTTATATTTCAGGATTTCTAGGTCCAAGAACATCAAAGAAGACCCGACAGTCATTTTGGGTTTTGGGGGATGCATTACATGGTCCTATTCCCGACTACAGTCATTTTGGGTTTTCTGGGGTGTTGAGCATGTCCCAAGTTCTGACACATGGCAATTCAGGTTTTGTAAGTTGCATTGCATGACATGAGTTCTGCCTGTACCTTTCAGAGATTCGCAGCTGCACAACAATACCAGAATCCCGAATTGAAGACTACATCCTCTGGGTATTTCGAAGTTTTAATTTCTATTTTTAATATGTCCAAGTTTGGTGTGTAACTTGGCAGGATCTAGCCTTTTAGAGGCATTTTCAAAAGCACATCTGGCGACTCCATCTGGTAAATAACTCATTCTCTGAGTTGCAGACATCCATTTCCATCCATCTTTCTTTCCATCTCTTTCATTCTTTTCCATTTCATGAAGTTGTGCAATCATGACTTCATTTCCATCATGGAATTCACATTTTCAACAACAGCAGTATATCACACCTCCAACATGTTTTACAAATCCTCCAAATCAGCATTTTGATCAAATTCAAAATCAGCATATCATACCCATATGAGCAGCAATGCCAAAATCAGTTTGGCTATGAAGCATGTCAAGACAAGGGTATGCATGCAATGAAGACAGTCAAATGGAAGACGCAGATTCTGCTGGAGAAAATCCAAAAGATGGAGGTAAACATGGTGCAATCTAGGGCTCAGCACAAATGAAGCATTTGGAATCGGTTGCCAGAGCACCTTGTCCATGGGTGAGGACCTTTTCCAAGGCATTATAGCCCTCAAGAGAAGCTGACTTCATGATTGCAACACTGCTGCCCCATTGCTTGCACAAGGTGGATTAAAGAAATAGAGGTATATGAGAGAAGTATTCAACAACCTTGTCAATGGGTAAGCACACCATCTCATACTCTTTCTTTTCCTCATTTCTCAATCTATGCATCATCTCAGCAGTTTCAAGTTTTAAATCCCAGTCATATGCTGCCCCAAGTGTTGAAATCCATTTCTCCATCCCCTAGTCTTCCACCACATCTCAATTCTTCTTTCCCCTTTCCTTCCAAACAGTCATCCCCTCCACAAGAGCTAACAGAAATACCCTCTCCTCCAAAGAAACAAGAGTTTCTACCTCCTCCACCACCATGAAAAATTGCCAAGCCATTTGAGTTACAATCCACTTCTCCTCTTGCATTCCCAAATCCATGTTGGGAGGATAAAAATCAGAATTCCAACCAAGGAAAACAACAGCAAAAAGAAAAGCCAAACAAGGATGAAGAAATTCAAAGTCTGAAGAGTTGGGCTCTTAAATTTGGGATGACAAAGATCCCCTTGATGGTTAAGCCTTCAGAAGAGGTTGGAGGAAGAGAAAGGGATGTTGATTCAATTCAAGTTTCACAATTAGCCATGGAGGAAGAAAGCTCAGAAGAAGATCTTGCAGTCCCAACTTGTCCTCTAGAGCAGCAGATTGAAGAGTTTGACTTGACAAACTTCATGCTAGAAGAAGAGTTCCATCAAGAGCAAGATTGTCTTCAAGTAGTAGAGGAGGGAGAAGCTGCTCCAAATCCAAAAGAAGAGGAGCACATTCTAGTTGTGGAGGAGAAAATTGCAGATCCAAGGGCTTTGAGCACAAAGTAGGCTACAGGAGAACCTTCAGTTCTTCTTTCTACTTCATCTCTCTCGAGCTCTAGTGCTGAAGAAGAGTTTGATCTCTCAAACTCAATGTTGGAGGATGAAAGAAACCATGATGATCAAGTTATAGATCAAGAGGACACCATGGAGGAAGTTGAGCATTTGCAGCAGGACAACAATAAGGTAGTTTATCTGTCATATTTGGAGGACTGTTTTGATGAAGAAGAACCAGTTGAGTTTCCACCATTCTCTCTTTCATCATCCACATTCCAAATACTTGATCCTGTGGTCATGAAGGAGAGCATTCATTTGCAGCGGCCTGCATCTTATAGCAGCTCTTTGGAACCAAGATTGGAAGATTTTAATCTTTCATGTTCTTCATTGGAGGAAGAGAAAGGGAAGAAAGGTTCTACCATTGCTTCCACACCATCCATTCAAAAGGGTTTACAAGAGAACTCCATTCTTGGAGTTGAAAATCAGGGTAATGGCTATACTCAAAGGACCATACCTTGCCCAATCAGGTATCTGGCTTCATTAGAACCAAAGGAGAAGTCACAACCAGTCATGCTTGCTCCTAAGCATGAGGATGAGCTACAAAGAACCAAGGATCAGCTGTCATACCTCTCCAATCCAAATGCAGAACAACTAAAAGAGGTATTGAATTTGCCTTTAGCTGATATCTTGATGATTTGGGTGGAAGACCAGCTTCTTGTTGATTTTCCATTCATCCAATCAGCCATGTTCAGTGCCAAATCAATTGCATGGTTGCCAATTTTGAATAAAGGAAGCTATTTTACACAACCAGTTGCAGGGTTTGTTTAGCTCACCTTTTCTTCCAATTAGAGTAGAGTAGGTAGGTTTGCTTTCAGTAAAATAAGTTCTTGTGCACACTCTGCACGTTTCATTTAGAGCATGTATGATTTTCAGTTTCGTATATAGTTTTGGTGCTGCTGGTTTTGCTCTTGCACAGTTCATTTTAAGTGGCATTTTGGTGAGAACAACTCTAAGTTCAATGGAATTCAAGTGGCTCAGAGGGAAGTTTTCAAAGTTCATATCAGTTTTCAGGATTTCTTATGACTCCATGCCCAATGGATTGGTAAAAGGCCACTGATCTTCTACCTAGCAGGTAGGTGATCCCGTTGAGTCGCCAAATTGTTGTATATATCTTCCCCCCGGGTAGATATAGATAAACGGAATAGTATAGAAATAAAAGAAACTCAGACCCCAAAATTTATTGCCATGGCACAGGTAAACGGCGCATGATAGAAGGTGTCGACACGAAAATGGATGCGCCCATGGCGTAGGTAAACGGTGCATGACAGAAGGTGTCGACAAGAAAATGGATGCGCCCATGACACAGGTAAATGGCGCATGATAGAAGGTGTCGACACAAAAATGGATGCACCCATGGCGTAGGTAAATGGTGCATGACAGAATGTGTCGACACGAAAATGGATGCGCCCATGGCGCAGGTAAACGGCACATGACAGAAGGTGTCGACATGAAAATGGATGCACCCATGGCGCAAGTAAATGGCGCATGACAGAAGGTGTCAAAATGAAAATGGATGCACCCATAGCGCAGGTAAATGGCACACGATAGAAGGTGTCGACATGAAAATGGATGTGCCAATGGCGTAGGTAAACGGTGCATGACAGAAGGTGTTGACACAAAAATGGATGTGCCCATGGCGTAAGTAAACGGCACACAACAAAAGGTGTCGACATGAAAATGGATGCGCCCATTAGGTAGGTAAACAGTGCATGACAGAAGGTGTCGACATGAAAATGGATGCGCCCATGGCGTAGGTAAACAGTGCATGACAGAAGGTGTCGACACAAAAATGGATGTGCCCATAGCGCAGGTAAACGGCTCACGACAGAAGGTGTCGACACGAAAATGGATGCGCCCATGGCGTAGGTAAACGGCACATGACAGAAGGTGTCAACATGAAAATGGATGCACCCATGGCGCAGGTAAACGGCACACGATAGAAGGTGTCGAGATGAAAATGGATGCGCCCATGGCGAAGGTAAATGACACACGACAGAAGGTGTCGACACGAAAATGGATGCGTCCATGGTGCAGGTAAACGGCGCATGACAGAAGGTGTCGACACGAAAATAGATGTGCCCATGGCACAAGTAAATAGCACATGTAAGAGTATGTTGACATAGAGATGAATGCACCAAGGCACACCTTCAGGAGGTGCAACATTTTTAGCGCTGACAGGAAGTAGACCCTGGCGCAGATATTCAGATGGCCATAACTTTTCACAGGGAGCTCAGATTCATACAAGGTTGGACTTTTTGGAAAGCTTACGAGGTCCTCTATCCAAATATAACTAGATATCTTTAATTGGGTGGGAAAAAGTTCTTAAAAATACAAAATACAGTTTGCTACTTTTTAGGTTTGCTAGGGTTCTCACCTACCACCATAATGAGATGAATTAAATGCAACCTAGAGGTGGTTGGGGTAGATGTGAAATTATTCTCTCTTTTCTCTCTCATTCTTCCTATAAATTGTAAGGAGGGGCTTCTTTCTAAAGGTTGGACATTTTTGTTTTGCCCCTCCCTTCTGCTCTTTGGTAGGTGAACTTGTGGAGTTCAAACCTCCCATTTGAAACTGTAATGCAACTTTACCTCTTGGCAGTTTGTAGTGTGTTGTATTCAATCTTTGGAGAAAATTAATGCATGTTTGTGGATGATTCTCAACCCTCTCTGTGTTCATTTTCATCCTCCTGATCTTTCACTATGAATTTGGTTACCTATGCATGATCTTGCATTGCATTTTTTATGGTTTGTGTTTATTGGCAAGACAGGTGTTCGTCATTCCTCGGTGCATCACCTTTGTAGTTTAGGTTTTATTTTATGCATCTTCTACCCTGTCTCCTTGGAAATTTAGATTAGGTTTTTTGAGTAAATTCTCTACATTTTTACGTGTGCATCTGAATAGAGGAATAGGAACTGGACTTCATCTAGAGAGCTTTTCCAATTTCGCAAGGTCCCACACTTGGGAAAAGCTCCATGTTATGAAATCACACTGAGAGTCTCAACCCACCGAGTTGCAGACATTTAGGGGTGTTGTGATTCACCATCAATAGATTTTGAGGATCTCTATCCTCCACCTCATGATCCTCATCTATGTGATGGCTTTATCAATATGACTGTTGCCTATGGTCTATGTGTCTTTCATATCACATTCTTTCTTGTGTGAGCACCTCGCTCTTCTCTAATTATATTATGGAAATATTGTCTTGATTACATTGGGGGCATGTTAGACCTTGATCATACTAATGTATCATTTACCATGCCATTTGGTTGTTGTTTTTATTCGCAATGACTCATTCCTTGGAAAATAACGAAACCTCACTTGGTGGTATGCACGTGGGTTTCCATTACCTCATTTTACCGATGAGGAATATGTTACGGGTATGTCTAATTTGCATATCAATGGATCCTTGCATGATCAACCTGACACTATTTCCTATTGAGTGTCAGATGCCTCACCCTTTGGCTTTGACCATGAAAATGATGAACTTTTCGATGACATTACTTGATAGTTCTTATCATCCCATACTTGGGGGGCATTATGCTTATTTCTCTCCCCCATTTAACATTAACACACATCATATTATTCACATAATTTCACATACTAGACTTTCACATTCACATACTATCATTACCCAATGAAACACTCTTGTGCTTTGGTTCACACTTGACTTTGAGGGCATCTTATATGCATGAAACTCACACACACTACACATAATATTCTAGAATATACTTCTTACACATGTTCATCACTACAAGGTCAACATAATTCCAAATTATTCTTCCTATCATAGGTATTCAACACCCTAACATTACATACTGCTCACACCTACTCATTAAAACCAACTCAACACACTAAAAAGAAACACACCTCTCTTACCATATAACATCACACATTCAACACAATACAAAAAACATATCATCACTTTATTCTTATGGACAATCAACACAAGCTTTATACATTCAAAAAATCTATCAACATACCAATGACACATTACATGTTATACTACACATGACACCCTATGCTTGACATGCTTTTCACACATTTTCAACACTATACAATCCACATGATTGCATCACATTATTTTTAGTGCATGTCCAACAAGGCATATTACACACTCCATGTATTTACAATCACATTCTTTTATTAGCATTCAACAACATACTACACTACCAAAATAGACTCAACATGCTACATAATCCACAACTTCAAAAAATATTACACAAGCGACACATTAAAGACATCCTTCTCTCATAATTGAACAACATGCAATCAACAAAACACATTACCCTATGATGCACTCTAGTTCCATGGTCCTTAATCAAATGCTGAGGGTATGCATATCAAATTTACCTCATCACACTCACATGTTTCATCAACTCATTTATTCACTCACACATTTACACTATACACTTTGCACTTTGACAATCACATTTTTCTTGTACATGAAATTCAAACCATTTCCTGATGATGAACTCTCACATATATTTCATTCTTGACTACTGAGGTGACATAAATAAATGAAACTCATTGCATACATACACATCCACTTGGGGGGCATGCTGCCCCTATCATTCAAATTTCATTCCATTCCATCTCATCCACAACATACTACATATCTTGGTTTCATTTACGCTTACTTACTCATGATTTTACATCTTCATATTATTACAAATGATAGATAAATATCTTGTATGTCATTATCTTTATCATACACACATGTGCATTCACTTTCATTTCTAGTTGTGATCAAATATTCTACATATCTATACACGTAGCATGGATGTTTGGTACAATACCTATTACCAGTCCCACAGTGGTTCATGGGGCATCCAATTTCATACATTATACGTGTTATTATTTAATTTTGTTTCATACCATACTAATTTACTAGATTGTACGTGATTTGATATACATTTTATTTTTATAACATGCTAACGGGTGCTTCATGTACAACATTGATTATGCAGGTCTATTTTCCACCATGGTTGTCTATTACTTTGCTTGTTCTTTCTCTTCATTTTTTCCGTTGTTTACAGGATTTGAACTTTTTCATGTGTACACATTGTTTGCTTGTAGCCACTTTGTCATTTATTTCCTTGCAACATCATGAGAGGGGTCCCATGTTTACAACCCACTTTTTCACGGTCTACATTATCTTCTGGCATCTTTACAATATCTTCTTGCCTCATATCTTACAAGTTGTCTAAACTTGTCTTTTACATGCATGTTTTCTTGTACTAATACTTATCTCCTAGCCACTTTGTTTTCATGTGCCTTGGTTTCTATGAAGCACATTCCATTCCCCTTGTAGGGAATAGTTTCATCATAGCGGTTGGTCCTCTTTTGAGCTGCATACTCCTTCAATGACATAATATGCACCCCAAATGAGGGGGGCATCATTTGGGTGAATTTTTCACCCTATAAAACATAATACACAACACAACACAATTGTTAGTTTTAGACATGGCGCAGAATCAAACTTGGGTCCTTAGCACATCGATGCATTTAGTGGATGCCTAAAACAAGGAGGAAATTACACAGCGATTGGTAGTTCAACATTGTCTAAATAAATCCACACAACAAATTTTATAGGGCATACGGTCCTACGCACTTGCATCTATACACACCATCTATAGTGGTGTTCCATATTACAGGAATCAATTAAAGGTTGAAGGATAACACCAAATTTTTCTCCCTACACTTTTTCCATGACGTGGTATGAGATCGCCCCAAAAAATTGTGGCTGGTGCAAGTGGTGTGAGATCACCCAAAAAACTCGGTCTTCTACAACATCTTCAAGATCCTTTCTACACTCTTTCCTCATCGCATATTAGGTGAACATGTTCCTTTTTCACATTTTTAGTATTTTTACATAGTTATTTATATAATTTTTACACATGTACATGTGTATTTGACTACTTGTTCATTCTCCTCTTTTGTAGGTCCGTCCATATGGGAAGTAGTAGTCAACATAATTAACATCATTTATAATACCAAAAACAACATCAACACTAACAAAAGGTACATCGTAACATTTACACATGCATTTCCACCTTATTTGCATTTTCATCATCACTTTTTACACTTTCTCCTCCTTAGCATCCATGATTCACACTTTTATAACTCCACACTTTTTCTAGTCCCTCAGTAGACTTTCATCATCGATCTACATGGTTATCAGGTACGCATCTCTATCAACTTTATGTTACCGAGATTTCCCTCACCAACAAAAAGTGGGGGAAAATCTAGAGACTAAATCATGGACTTTGGTTAATTATATAGTCCTGATTACATACTACTATTCATGTGATTCCTATGTAAGAAAACTAATAATTAACCCATGTATTTAGCCACCTTTCTTTTCTTTTTGTTTCTACTTTTTGTCTTTCACCCTTACTTTCTTAGTCTTCCTTTTTATACTTCGGTATTTATCATCATGGATACTAGTCTTTAGCTAGAATGACAACACCAGGAACCCTCATCTCCTCTGGGTGTGCCCATCCCCTTTGTACTTTACTCACACTTATTGGGTCATTTATAGCCATTTAAGCATCTAATATTTTTGGTAGTCAGAATTTTCGGGGTTAATTACGAAATTCAACCAAAGGAATTGTATAAATATAAAGTTATATGATCATAATAAGGGACTAAGCACTAAGCACTAGCTATCACACATAAGGTGTCATCCATCAAGTATCTAATAGCTTCATTGCATCCATCTTGCACCATCCAAGGGACACAAGGTTGGGTTATTCTACATACACTTCATAGGATGGAAGTTCATTCTATTCCATACACACATCTATTACATTTATTTACATCTAGCTTACTTTCTCTCTATCAAGTGTGACACTCACAAGATCCACCTAAGGCACGATTCCACAAACACATACATAGAACTACATTGGGTCTGAGATGTAGTGCAACACTTAGTTGTAAGTTCACTATTGTGACAACTGAGGATAGTTTGATCCCTCATTCTACATATTTATTTTTTAGGATTTTATTTCTATTTGAGGGTTTTGCAAGTTCATATTGTATTGTATGTTTTAAGTGACCTCAACTCTCTTGGTGTGACCTCCTAGCGATAAAAGGAAAACAACAACAAATAACTAAAAAACCCTTAGAGGAAGTTTCCTGAGATTTTCCACAGACCCAGGAACCCAAAAATAGGTCTAAGGCACCTATGGGCACCCTTGTCCCTCTCCAAGTGCCCCAATCTACCTTGTTCTTCCATATCTATATTTCTCCAAGTCTCTGTGCGACACTCCTACTTCTCTTTTCACCTAGTCAGCACATTGGTACACTCCATATTTCATTTTGAATCAACTAAGTACCTTTTTCTCCTCCTTGTAATTAGGTTTTTTTAATTTATTGCTTAGTTGCTTGGGTGTAATTTCTATACTTAATTGTTATTCATTTACTGCTACTATAACATTCATATTAGGCTCACATTTTACATTTTATCTTAATAAGGGACCATACCCTAAAATAAAAAAGAGGGCTCAAAATCTAGGAGAAATAAGACATCAACAATGGTTTTTTTACAAGTGGGGACCACACCCCAAAAAATAAGGCCTGAGAGCTAGAAAAAAACATTCAAAAACAAATGCAAAGGATAACCTGCCAGCATGAAGTAAAAATACAACCAAACTGCAACATCAAAATAGTTGCACAATTGGATAATACGAACAAAAAAATACCAAAAATTAGAGACCTGGAGACCTTCATTTGACAGCTTTATTAAAGACATTTTTTACCTCCTCCATAGCTTTAAACAAATTAAGTGAAGTGTACTGATAGGGTTTCTTGATTATTGAATAAATCACCATTTTATTTTCTTTATCTCCTTTCCAAATTTATGAAGGACCTATTTTACCTTAAATTTGATGAAGTCAAGGAGGGCCTTGTACATAGAAAGGTGGTCAATTTTCTTATGTATGATCTTCTCCATTGTTTCTTACATATCCTTCTACTTCACAGTTATTTCTTCAATTTTTACTCAAGCATAGGGTTATAGTCAGGAACCTTCTTGTCTTTGGCCCCCTCTTTGAGTAAAAGAGCCATGTCCTCCCTAAGGACCTTGATTTTATCTACATACTTCTTTATCTGGGCCTTCATATCATGACTAATAGAAGGGCCTTGGGACATTTGTCTAATGGACAATAAACTCTCTCCTATGGCCAAATCCTTTCCTTTGTCACTACTTTGTAGAGCACATTTGGCCAACAGAGGAGAGGGAGTCTAAGTTTTTTGTCTTCACTTTATGATATAGAGGGAGGTGGACATCAGGAATGGGATGTGAGAGTATGTTAGAAAGAATATCATAACAATATTGATGTAAAAGGAGGATAAATCCCCGATGGTGTGAAATGCCACATTTGTGGGAGTGGACTTCAAGAATGGATTTCTCCAAGGACTGTAGAATGTAATACGACAGGATCACTTTGGGGGACCCGTGGAAATGATTCAGAAGAACAAGGTGATGCAAAGGGTTGAGAATATACCCTCAAGTGTGATATATATAACCACCATTTTGGTGACCTCATCAAAAGGGGGTAAGGATGGAGGAGCACACAAGTCCTTCCTTGACATATTTGAGGGTTTCAGATCCTTTAACATTTTTTTTCTCCTCTACCTCTTTATTAGATATGTTTCTAAATTTTTTGACTCCATTCATTCCTAACCCTATAACAAAGGATATCACATTTTCAGTGATGGTACATTCCTTACCTTTGTATACGACTACCGTATCCTTTCAGTGTTTATAAAATATCACAAATATGTTCTTGTCATGGCCGTTGATCTACTTCATAAAGTTTGTAAAGCCATCCACGTCCATCACCTTCTAGAGTTATTCATTCACTTTCTAAGTCAGGTCACAAATTGGCTTGACTCTGTAGGGAGGGCCACCCATGGATGTGGAAAGGAGAATGAATCCAGATAGAAGATCACCCACATTATTTAAATTGGAGTTGGATTATTTCATAGAAGCACAAAGATCAACAAGATTTTTAAAAAAATTGAGTGTATTGATTAAACCATAGGGAAAGAGCATGACCCTAGTGTGCAAAGTACACATGTAACCAATTTCTCACTTTCCCTCTCTGATTCCAAGTAGTAGTATTTAGGACAGCAGACCATTTTATCTTTGGAAATGGTTTCATTTGGTATTTAGAGAGTTTTGTTATTATCATGCCAATAACTTAAATGATTTATAGATGCCCCAAATGTGGCAAATGAGTCAACAAATTTATTTCCCTCTCTGTAGGTGTGACATAATTTGACATTTGTGAATGTATTACAAATATTGATAGCCTCATGAATAAAATTCCCTAATAGTCCAACTTGGAGGGTGTTTAGCTTAATGATGGTTAATAATATTTAAGGAGTCACCCTCGACAATAAGATTAGTAATATTTTGTTATTTAATAGTTTTTATACCCCGTAAAGCAACAAGCCCCTCTACATGATGGTTGTATTGGGTTCCCATAGGGCCTACATATGCAAAAAAATGAGATGACAAAGGTGATTTCTAATGATTTCTCCACCACCCCTAGCTCTTGGGTTGCCTTTAGAGGCACCGTCAAAATTTAGTTTGGGCCAATTTTTCAAGAGGAGGAATCCATTGTATGACGGAGCGGTCAATGATGAGAGTTGTGTCTTGAATATCCTCGATAGAAATAATCCAATTTAGGAGGAATTTATCCTCTTCTTTAGGGAATTTTTGTTTTTTAGGAGGCTTGAATTTCACGATATTTTCCTTAACTTTGATGGTTATCTCTTTTATAAGTCTCTTTCTAGTATTCTTAGTATTTCTGAATATGATAGAATTTCTAGCCTTCCAAATTATCCATATAGCATGAGGGAAAATAATCCTCCATAATTTCCTAATGATACTATGCTTTAAAAGGGGTTTTCACTACTCCCAAGCATGTTTAATGTTTTTCAAGAAAGACTAGTCAACTCCAAATGTTGCAAGGATGAGATATGATAAGCATGAAGCATAAGAACATTGAAGGAAGAGATGGTGAATAGTTACTACAATACAAGTGAATTAATTTAACCATTTTATTTACATTCAAGATACAATGACATTCACTTATGTAAATAACCATTTCAAGAGAGTAAAGGAGAGATGACCTTACGACATTTCAAAACTTCTCTTTACATTTCTTTACTACCATTCAAGTAGGAATGAAACAATGGAACAATTTAAAATATACATTCACTTTCATATTTTTCTTGAAATCAAGTTTACATTTCTACACAAAAATCAACTTATCTAGTTATTTTTTCCCTTCATGTTAATAACCACATTTCATATATTTCACTTTAATTTTTTTATAACTTTTAAAACAATTCCTCTTCAACATTCAAGTAGAATTTAAACCACAATGTTTTACAATGATTAAAACTATAGGAAAAGTGTTTAGAACATGAATAATAAGTCTTTAACTAAGATGAGATGGGAGCAACTCTTACCACCCAACAAAAATTCAATGGAAAGAGGGTTACCATTTGCATTGACCCTCAAGCCCTAAAAAGGAAGGAATAACATA
This sequence comes from Taxus chinensis, assembly GCA_019776745.2. Lineage (NCBI taxonomy): Eukaryota > Viridiplantae > Streptophyta > Pinopsida > Cupressales > Taxaceae > Taxus > Taxus chinensis. The sequence goes on from CM034150.1 coordinate 797,341,440, forward strand.
TATTAACCCAGAATGAGTACAAAAATACAAATAAAATAAACAAGTTTAACACATATAATAAGAAAAATACAATAAAGTTTTAAGGACCTACCTTGGAGGCATCTTGTCCTCTTGAAAAAACTCTCCAAACTAGGAAAACATATTTAATTCCTCCTTCTAAGAACTGCCAAAGCCAAAAGAAACCAAGAAATCACAAAAGAAACTAAGAAAAAACCAAAGCATAAGGCATGTAACATCTCTTTTTCTCCTAAAAACTCTCTTATTTATAAATTTTTGAGATGCAAGGTGAGGTGGAGTCCAAATAGGATTGTCATCAAGGAAAACCCATGTGCATTCCAAAATGGTAGGTGCACACAGGACATGCCCCATAAATAAAGTGTAAGAGGAGTAAAAACAAATCATTCTAAAATCATTCACATGTAAGGAGGTTCATTAATATTCCATCATCCCAAAAAGTCTCATCTTCCCAAAGACAAAAGTAAAACTCATAATAAAAAAACATAGAGTGAAAAAGAAGAAAAAATCTCATTAAAAAAGGAAAAGGACAAATTTAGCCTTTCAAAAATCTACCTACGCAAAAGGTATGGGATTGGGGGAAATTTTGGGAGTGTGGGACAAGGTAACCCTCTCCCACACACTTCCCAAAATTACTCTGAAGTCCAAATCAGAGTTTTCAAGATCAAAATCAACTTAAATGCTCATGTTCAAGGAAAAATTCATAATAAATGAGACTTCAATCAATCAAAATGTCATTTATTTAAAAACAATAAATTAAAACTTAAGCTTAACACATTACATTAAGATATTAACTTAAAATCATAAAATCAAAAAAAGAGAAACTAGGAAAATGTTAAATTTAAAATTCTTATGGATTACTCAGATAAAAGGGGGTGAGGGACTTTATATGTCACACACTTGATCCTTAATCAATTTAAATTAAAAGATAAAAATCAAACGGGGAAAAAATCAGCACATGAGATTTACAATAATGAAAACATTATCAAATAACAAAAGGGTCAATTATACATTACCAACACACCTACACACACACTCATATGCTCAATGGGTGACCATGGTTAGCACATGTCATTCCTAGATTGTTGGTCCCCTCCATCTCAATTTGGTATTTTATATTTTTCATGAGTGTACATGTCTATCACCTGCACACTTCAAATGAAGCATCACACCCACACATCAAAACATATAGTATTAAATATAAATCCATTCACAATAATGAAACAATTCACACAAAATTCAATAGATATAAATTAAATAAAAATCAATTTCCCAACATCTATTGTTTGAAAAGTTAATGTAATGATATTTCATACTCATTCCATATAACACATGCATACTATATCATAAAAATTTCCAATTTTCATTTATACTCTATGAATCATGAATTCAAAATACAAATTCCTGATAAAAATAATCATATCAAAATATTCCATGACTATAACATGTGACATATTCCTTGTGATGTTAGGACATACATTTCCATCAAATCCCTGCAAGTTTAATGTAAATTGATGAATGGGAATCACAATAATATAATTATTATATCATTGCAAGGTTAGTATTAATCAATGAAATAAAAATGTCATATAACTTTATTAGGCATCATATGCCCCAATTCACACAGTCAAACTAAAATGTCTCCAATCCAAATATCCAATATAGTATAGTAATAATCAACACATATAAAGAACAAATATAATAACAATAAACAATGCGTAAGGGAAGTGGGCACGACATACCCCTCCCCTTAAATATGACTTCCTCCTAGATATCATAATATGAGAAGTCCAGAAGTATCGCAAGAAATTCGAATAAAAAAGGTGATAGTGCTATCACCTCATACTGTGGTCAATGGGAAGGTTGGAGAAGGATCAAATTTCTAATTTCTGTGAAGATTGGCAATTCCATTTTACATTATTACTTAGTTAGTATTTAACGTGACACCATTTCTTAATCCCAAAGCTCACATTATTTTATTAATAGGATTTGTATTGACATTTTTTTTTGTGGGTTCCCAATAGCAACTAACATCCCAATGCCACACAAGGCCCAAACACAACACTAACGACCCACAAGGCATCTTGTTACATACTTTCACAATTGTATCACATCACAAGACCTCAACCCAACAATGGAAAAAAATACACACAGTCCACTCAACATGGTACTAGACACACACATTCGCTTGACATAATAGTACTCGTAACATACAAACAATATAAAAACAAAGAATTACCAACAGTACACATATACATGTTTCATGCAACGTAAAACCATACCTATAACTACATAGTGTCAAGATGAAATCACATCATATCATCACTGAGGATAAGCAATTATCAAAAATATAAAACATAACAAGACTCTCATGATTACTCAATAATCATAAATATAAACTCCATATACCTCCCATCCTCCATAATCCTCCAAAAATAAATCCATAAAACTCCCAAAATAGATAAGAGAATCATAATATCAAACCAAGTTAGGTCACTTTATAGAGATGAACACCAATATTTATGCCTCCTAAAAATCATGATATTAAAACCAGATCATGCGACTGTATGGTAATGAAAACATAGAGCTCTGCCACCTAAAAAACCAAAGGTCTAGTGACACGCAGCCCCAAGAAATAAAGTCCTACAACCTTTGGGCATACCCTGCACTCCACACATGAACCATATCAGGTCAATGAAAAACATATAAGCACATAAAACATGGTAGAACCATCTCATTCAAACATTAAGAGTGTCCACATTGGATTATAGATAGTCAAGTGGCAATAAAATCATAACCTTTGAGCTTTGAAAATAGTTAAAACAATGAAAATCTTGATAAATAAAGGAAAATGGCTAAGTAATTGTAATCGAATAGAAAAAAAATATCACCAAATAGATAAGGATTCTCAAATCTTAGCATTAATCAATTAAAATTTGTTGGTTCTAAGTATAGTTGAGTTTACAAACAAAACACATATGATAAATTCACATCACGAGCACTGTAATAGCCTCTAAATGAGACCGCTCACCAGGGTACTATATCGAGTACGCATCTTGACATCAAGAAAATCCATCTCAGAATATAATATAATAAATGATTAACTGATGTAATTTCCATAGTCTCTATCTGACTCATCCTCGACAACTCCCATAAGGCTCAACATAATCGTCACCACACATAGGTAATCTATTATACAAAAATATATGGAGAGAGGAAAGGGTACAAGTAGCCATCTATTGAGCCTATGGTGTCCATGAAACATAATATACATGGCACCCGTTGAGCAAATGTAATACATACAAAATCAACATAAATGGATTTTTAGTCTATGTAAGACTCCACTTCCTATCTCGTACTCAGCTTGAGTGATTAGAAAATGGTACACCCTCACACATATAATTTTTTCCTATTTATTTCCTTAAGTTTGGTGAGTGTAGGGTACATAACATAACACATAACTACATTACTAACATAATGGTTATTTACACACAATAACCATAACGTCTTATGCATGGTATATTTACTGGGTATAACACAACATTAATTTTACGGATTACAACACATAACATTTTTGACATAGCACACCTAAAAGTGCGATTTCAGTATAATAGAAGTCATAAAATCACCATATGCCCCCAATTAAAAACGTGAATCCATCACAAAACATATGAATATACGATGAACATAGTGATTAACATCACAACTTATAACAATCACAATATAATATGGTGACATAACATCACAATTGACCACAATATGTAAACAACTCCACAATAAGACACAATTTATTACCAAGCACTTTTTTTATACAACACATTATTACATATACAATATCAAAGAATAAAGAAGCACTACAACACTTTTGTGGTCCACAATAACATTTTTTTCACACAAAAAGGTGGCACATAACATGTGAAATTCTCATTGGATTCACGATAGAGATAGAGAGAGTGAATACTCTCTTCATAAAACACAACATCATCATAAAAAAAATACACTAAGTGGTGTGCACAACATGTGCATTCATACAATCACAAGTAAAACACTTTTCACATCACAACATATTATTACATTACACTTCCAAATCCACCACCATCATGCATAATCATCATAACTCCAACTGTCCGAAAGGTTAGAGAGCATGAACCCCTGCTTTGATTGTAAATGTCACGTCCACAAAATCAAGCACACAAATGCAAAAATAAAAATAACAAAATAATGTTTTTGAATTTCATTACTTGATACACGACACCACATAGGATCACTTTGGATACTCAGCATCACACAAGACATTTTTACTAACATGGACCCACACATACCATAAAGATGAGATTTGATTGGATTCATAAGGAAATATGACACACATAACCAAGCCTACCTAAGATGCTTACTTAGTTGAGACCTGTCATCATTGCAACTACCCCTTATCCCTCCAAGAAGGAATCTTGATGAGCCTTTTGTTCCTCCAAATCATACACACCACATCAAATTCGACTGACCCCTTATCCCTCCATTATAACATACACTTATCCCTCCCATAATACTACTCACGAATTCCTTTGGTTCCACCTAAATAAAACACACAGTTACCCTTATTCCTACCTTCACTAGCTATACCTTATTCCTATAATTAACAATTATGAAACATCACACCAACAAGAAGAAAATATAACCACAAGAAACACGTGATGCATATCAACCACAATACCTACAGACAAAGGAAAAACAACGATCCTACTACAAAATAAACTTGTAAATGGGAACTTCCCACGAAACAACACTTTCATGGTTCCATATTTATTATAATCATGTTTGAGTAATTAATCTTAAGGATTTGAAAAGAAATTAACATTTGAACTTACATTATTTTTTTTCTATACTAAATTTCCTTTATATCATTTAACATTTGATTTCAAATGGTTTCATTTAATTTAGTTTATATATCTTATTCTAATTAATTTTTATAACTCAATTGTTAATAGGGACATTTAAACACACATGAGACTACTAGCTAGTGTAGTAAGGATTCATCTCTGAGAAATATGTTTACTCGATTTAGCATTATTATTTCATTATGCAATAGAAACTAGTGTGAGTTCAAGAGGGAAGAAGTCTATAGTTTAAAGGATTAAGGTTCAAGATTTTTCCCTTTTTCTATACCTTGGTAATTGGTTGGGTTGGCGACAATGTTGATAAATATACATGTTTTATGGTAACCTAAATTTAGAATCTTATTTACCTTAAACTAAGAGATGCCATCAAGTGTAAGGAGCTAGGCTCATCCTAAAATTTCATTTTTCTACGTTATGAAGGTGATCACACAACAAGGGTAAATCATACAAGAATTTTACTCTAAGGTTGACCTTTTTACTAAGTTCCTTTCTTACAATTTCAAAGTAATTAGAAAAAAATACAAGAAGTTCATTCATTAATTAGGTTTCCTAGAAGTAAATTACCTAAACACTATAGTATATTAACATTTTTTTGTATTTTATATCCATGGATTATAATTATAGCCCTATTGTATGAATGATAGCACTTATATAATTTAGGGACCCATTTAACATTTTGAGCCTTATCTATTAAAATAACAATAAGACCTATTTTAAATTACTTTATTAACTATAATTAATAATTTACTATTTTCTAAGTTGCACATAATTCATAATACGGTTTAACCATTACAAATTTTAATGGGAAATTTAATAATTGTTTGACTTATAATTCTTATCCATTTTATTTACATATCTTAATTCAACTTATTAAAGCACTACTATAACTAAGCTCCTTATTGTATCACTATGAAATATTAATTAACTTAAGCATCATTAAAATATTTAAACTTAATTATAAAATTGTTATGGGATTATATTAGTCTAGTAGTATTAGTAAATCAACTCAAGAAAAAAATACAAGTGGGTAAACCTAATACAAAGGAGGATTTAATTTGGGCCTTAAGATTAAATCTAACTCTACCATTAGATATAGGTTTCTTAGAAAAGCCCTAAGGATCATTCCTATGACTATATAAGCCATCTTACCTTCTCCTTATTTTGTTTTAATTTTTTCCTTGTTTTTGCAGGTTGGAAGAGGGGAGCTCTCATAAATGCATCCAAAACTATTTATTTTGGAAACTCAATTTTTCTTCCCCTTTGTATCCATATTGATTTGTATAATGTATTGATAATTATTATTTTGCTTCATTCATTATTTATTTTTCTTATTTATTTAATTATTTACCTCTTTCAATTTTTTAAAATTATGTGTAAAACTCATAATATTTTATTTGGTTGAGAAAAATTCCATCTTAGAATATAACAAAACCTTAGATAGGAAAATACATTTATATCAAATATTTATAATTTTTGTTTCCAACAACCTATATTATAATCACAATATCTTCAAAACTTCTTAAGAGAAACAAGCATGTTGGCATAAGTAAGTCATTGTGGCTAGAGAGTTAAAAGAATATTTGAGATATGAGGTGTATTTATAAATTTAGAGGATGTTGTCATGATGCTTCATGAAAATTTTCATGTCATTCAAACATTGAAATTTCAAGATATGTATGTTTTGGAAAAATCGGGGTAAGTAACAATGTGATTTTAAAGCAAAAGTGGACCTTCTGATGCTCATTTTGTATTTTAAAAATTTCATGGGGAAATTATATATTTGGAATAACTTCTTAGGTAATTTATGTATCTTTCACAAAAATAATGAGGTGGTTTTATCGTCACAATTTTATGAACGACCGTTAATAAGGTAAAGTGGTTTGAAACCCTAACAAAACCCTAGTTAGGATCAACTTGGAGAAAGTTGAGTATACCAGCCCAATTTTAATTGGTTTTGAAAAATTGATGATTTTATGTTGTATATGAATCTTCCATATTTCCAGAAAGGCATATTAGAGTATGTGGTGATATGTGGGCCCCACCTAAATTTACTTGTTTATGAAGAGTTCTAGTTTAAGGAGAACTTTCCCAAAGAAGGTAAATAATAAATTGACATTTTTTTAATCCTTTGAGTTTTAATAGATGTTAATGAAGGTTTTTATTCATTGTTGAGATGAAAAATTACAAATTATTCCCTATTTATGAAGATTGGTTTTTGGGGCAGTTTGGAGTAGCTTGTAGTAAAATTTAAATTACAAGAGCTACATGGGGATTTAGGAATCCATTCAAGTTGTGTTGTGAAGATATTTCAGATATATTTACATTTTTACATAATAATTTATGGTTGTATAATGTATGACAAATTTTATGAGCTGTTATTTGAAGGTAAATAGGATGTTTATTCTAGCAGGGTGCTAAGTGGCTACATAAGGTAAAGTGATGATTATGAGTTGTTCCTACTTGGTGAAGGTTTTTGAGTGATTAGGTATCATTTATGATTGTTGCAAATTATTTTTTGGAGATTTAAAGTAATTTTTTTGGTGATGGGACGTGTTGAGCTAATAGTCAGATCTTCAGTCCTGTAAGGCATAAGAAGCAATTTGTAGAGATTGGTTTGGTTGAAAGCCTTCCACTTGGAGTTAGAAGGAGTTATAATATGTTATGAAAATGTAATTTAGAAAAATTTAAAATGGTATAGGTTTCATGTCTTGGTTAGTTGATTTTATGGCTCTTTCAGGCTGATTTATGAAGAAGAAGGTAGATGCATTTTTAAGACAGTTTTTCTCAGGATGAAAGAATGAAGTAAATAAAGTATTATATGGATGATTTTATGATTTCTATCACCTATAGAGTGAAGAGGGATGAATTTTTTCCCTATTTAATTCCTTTGGAGGTCTTCAAAATGGAATAAATATTGTATACTAGTTGAGTTTGCAAAATTAGTTTTTGGGAAGCTTGTTTTAGTGAAAAGGAAAGTTGATGTGGTTTGAACCAGTGGATGTTTCAAGAGGTATATCATGTATATATATTTTATACATGTTCTAAGGTTTCCATAGACTTGTCACATGCCATATTTTAGTTCATCGTGAAGGGTCTTAAGGCCCAAAGGTAAAGACAAGGTGTTGGAAACAACTGTTTTGATAAGAATATGAGCTAGTGGGCCCATTTAATGAAATATTTTATTGGTCCAAGAAAATTTTCAACCATTTATGATTTTTTATCCTATATTACTCATGTGTGGTGAACTTGGGAGCTTAAATAATAATGGTTTTGGTATGAGTGGAACTTTTTCATACTAGTGACGGGGTTGTTATCAAAAATAAGCCCATGCTTATTTTTGGCTAACTCCTCCTCCTTTTCCTTAGCTGACACTTAAATGAATTTTTTGCATGCTTTAGGGACTCAAAATATTCTAGAAATCACTTCTTTAGATAGGATATTTATTCCCCTTTCCAGAAAGGTAAATAATTCCTCCTAACTCCATGTATTTTTTGAGTTATGGCTTGACGAAATCTGAAGGGGAAATTCTCCCTAGGCAGGTCTACAGCCAATTAGAAAGTGCCACATGTCAAGGCGGAGCAAAGGTGTGGAGAGAAATTTGGTACTTAGCCCTTTTGGCTAAAAGGCACAAAGTCACAAATCGGCCCATAGAGGAGAATGGAGAAAATTGGTTAAGGCCCCTGCATTGAATCAGGGTGCGCCACGTGTCCATGTCGTCAGCGGAAGTTGGGCCCACAGAGAATTTTGGGAAAATTTCCCAATTTTGCGCAAAGGGGAAAAATGTTATTTTGAAGGCCGCATCTCCTCAGCTAACTAGGGGATGCCATGTGTCTCGGAGCAGTAGGGCCACAGATATTTTTGGGAAATTTTCCCAAAAGGGAAAAATTTAAAGTTTGACCCCATCGACCCCAATTCTGACTTTGTTTTTTACCAGTTTTGCCCTAAATCTTTAGAGGGCCATATCTTTCGAACCAAAGCTCAGTTTTTCATGATTTTGGTGTCATTGGAAAGCTGTTAAAAATATCCACATGATGGATGGTTCACTTTTAAAATTTAATGGAGATTTGTGGGAAGAAAATGGGAAAATGTCTCTGGTACAGGAAAAATGTAGAATTGATCCCCAACCATCAAAATTGATGAAGTATGGCACTTGTTTCTTCTCCAACATGGCCAAATGCATTGAAAAATAGATTTTTGAGGGTGCCCTTGCCATTTTAATGGATGCTTTTGGTTGGTGGGTGCAAAAAATCAATTTTCCCGCGTTTTTCACCTTTCTTCATTCTGCTTCATCGTTGAAAGCCAGTTTTGGATCATTTGTAAAGGGTTGGACATTCTTTCTCTTGCAAGCCCTTCTTTTCTCCTTATTAGGTGGATTTGAAGGAGTTTTAGACCTCCCATAAAGACTGCAACACATTTTCTGCCTCCTTACTATTGCAATGTATTGTATCAAACTTGGAAATGATAATGTATGTTCTGTGATCAATTTCCAATCCTCTCATGCATTTATTATTGTCTTCTAATCCTTCATTACATTCTGGTAATATGTGCATGTTTTGGTGTTGCATCTCCATGATCTGTGTCTTTTTTTGCAAAATAAGAAGTTTAGCACTCCTTTTTGTATCACCGTTCTATTTTATGCTTAGTTTTGCTTCCATTTCCATGTTTTCTCTCAAACATGTCTCCGGTAGTTTTAGAGTAGGAATTTTGAATCAGAACCTCTACAAAAATTACATGCATACAACTAAACAAAGGAGTAGGAACCAACCTCAATCTGGAGAGTTTTCCTAATTTACAAGGTCCCACACTTAGGGAAAACTCAATGTTGTGCATTTACACCAAATTGACCATTTGTCTACAGAAGATCTGAGGGTCGATTTAGGGGTGCTATGAATTTGCAATAACAGGGGTTTTTAGGCATTTTGGTCCAAGATGGGAGGTTTTGGGAATGGCCGACCTATATGGGCCATATGTGAGCATTGTAATGAAGTTATTTTAATTTTATTATGATTTATTGGTCGTGAATTTTTTTTAGGATCAACTTCCCTTGATTTTGATGGATGGGAAGCATATAAAAGTGAAGTTTGAGATCATTTTGTGAGCTAGTCTTACATGGGTGAAATGTGTGACCTAGGGAAGAGAGAGTAAACTCCAGGTATGAGGGCATGTTTTGAAGTCTTATCAAATTTTTTAGAGTTTAAAAATTTATTTTAAGTCATGATAGCAAGTTTTTAGAGCCATGATAAGTTTAGAAGGAAGAAGATAGAGTGAGTTGAAGAAATGAGGGTTTGAAGATAGTGTTGTGAGATAAATTAGAGATATCCATTAGTTGTGGCAGAAAACAAATTAAGATATCATCATAATCAGGTGGATGAGTTGGTTCTTAGTCACACTAGGGGGTTTTATCCTCCTTATGGAGTTGGCGCTTCACTAAACTAGGGGTTGGTACTCCTTTTAGGGTTAGTGCTCTACTAAATTAGGGGTTGGTGCTCCTTGTGAAGTTGGCGCTTCAGTAAATCTCTTTGATTTTTATAATATAATAAGAGTTTCAATAGGTTTTCTTCCCCATGAGGTTTTCCCACTTATATATGGTGTTCATGTTTCTTCTTCTTTGCTTTATGTATTTGTGACTGGTTAATACACACGTAATGTGCTTATATGGTTATGAATGTTAAATGAATGAATGTAATGATGAATGTAAGTGATGGTAAATGAAATGAATTTTTTTTAGGACTGATTCACCCCCCCTCTCACTCCATTGTGCTTCTGACATATCTAAAAAAGCATTAACATTTTTGGATTTCAAATTATAGAAATAAAGGTATGACTCATTTAGTCATAAATAGAATTATCTTTACACTTATTTATGTATGTATAATATATATTTTATTTTACACAACACTCAATGTGTGTGTGTGTGTGTGTGTACACATTTACATCTATAAAATACACATTGTGTTACATAAAAATGGCTATATCTAATGCTTATAATATTTAGATTCTATATATTTTTTCAAACAATAGGATTATAAGCAATGTGTATATGTGTAAATTCAAACTCTTAGTTAGCTTTCTTATTATTAAAACTCGTATCTTGATTGTCATCTATTAAGTTGTCACAACTTATAATGATGCATTTTAATAATGATCTACAATCCAAGTGAAGTATTTAAACCATTTTATTTACATGAGCTATAATAACATTCACTTATGCAAATAATCCTTTTAAGAGGGTAAAAGAAAGATGAAACAGTACAACATTTCCAAACAACTCTTTATATTTCTTTATTACCATTCCAATAGGAATGAAACAATACAACCATCTACAATATACATTCACTTTCATCTTTTACTTGGAATCAAGCTTACATTTCTATGCAAAAAATCAACTTATTTAGTTATATTTTCCCTTCATGTTAATACACACATTTCACATATTTAAATTTAAATTTCCTTATAACTTTCAAATTATTTCCTCTTCAACATTCAAGTAGGATTTAAATGACACAATGGTTTATAATTATTACAACTATAGGAAAATTGTTTTACAACATGAATAACAAGTCTTCCAACATAGATCCTACATTCTATTCAAGGAATTCTTTAACCAAAATGATATGGGAACAACGCTCACCACCCAACCAAACTTCAATGGAAAGATGGTTACCCTTCCTATTGACCCCCGATCCCTAACAAGGAAAGAATAAAATTTATTAACCCCATAATGAGCACAAAAAAAAAACAAAAAAAAACAAAAAAAAAAACAATTTTAACACTTTTAAGGACCTACCTTGGAGGCATCTTGTCCTCTTTTAAAAACTCTCCAAACCAAAAAAAAATTCTTTAAGTCCTCCTTCCAAGCTCTCCCAAAGCCAAAAACAACTAATAAATCACAAAAGAAACAAAAAAAAAACACTAAATCATAAGGCATGAACCCTCCTTTTGGTCCTCCAAACTCTCTTATTTATATATTTTTGACAGGAAAGGTGAGGTGAAGTCCACATAGGATTTCTAACAAGGAAAACCAATGTACATTCCAAAATGGTAGGTGCAATAAAGTGTAAGAGGAGTAAAAATAAATATTTTTAAAATGATTCACATGTAAGGAGGTTCATGAATATTCTATCATCATAAAAATGTTCCTCTTTCCAAAGTCAAAAAGTAAAACTCATAATAAAACAACATGGAGTGAAAAGGAAGCAAAAATCTCATCAAAAACAAGGAAAAGGAAAAATTTAGCCTTTTAAAAAAACCTACCTACCCAAATGATATGGGCTTGAGGGAAATTTTGGGAGTGTGGAACAAGGTAACCCTCTCCAACACACTTCCTAAACTTGCTCCAAAGGAAAAATCCTAGTTTTCAAGATTAAAATCAACTTAAATGCTCATGTTCAAGGAAAATTCATAATAAGTGAGATTTCGATCAATCAAAATGTCATTCATTTAAAAACAATAAATTAAAATCATAAGCTTAACAAATTAGGTTAAGATATTAACTTAAAATCATAAAATTCAAATAAGCCAAATTAGGAAAAAATTAAATTTAAAAATCACATGGGTTACAAAATAGAAAAGGGGGTGAGGGAATCCATATGTCACACACTTAAAGAAAATATAAAGAAAGAAAATAAATACTTAATCATTTAAAAGAAAGGGTGAAAATCAAAAGGGGAAACAATCACCGCATGAGAGTTAAAATAATCAAAACATTATGAAATAACAAAAGGGTCACTTATAAATTAGGAACGCACCTTCACACACACTTCCTGTGCTCAATGGGTGACCATGGTTAACATTATAGACATAAAATCATGCACTTGGGTACATTTCTACATCCTAAACACATAATAGAATTCATATGATTCCTAAGCAAGAACACTAGTAACTGATGACTTTCTTTGGCCTCTTTTCTATGTTTTTTGTTTTCTATTTGATCTTGCACACCCTACAAATCATTCTGTATTTTACTTATTTATGTTTTGTGGCTTCAAACACTAGTTCTCAACAAGGATAGAAGCTCCCAGGTGCTCTTATCCCCTCTGGTCACTCCTAACCCTTTTTCACCTTACTCACTCTTTTTAGGCCTTGTTTAGCTTTTGGGCATATTTTTTCACTTATAGGTCAGCCTTCTAGTTATCAATTATGAAATTAAAACAAGGAATCATATAAGTACATAGTTATGTGTTCAAAATGAAGGACCAAGCACTAAGAATTACTAGCATCACCAAAGATTTCACCCAAAAGGCACCTAAAGCACTCTAAAGTATCCATATAGAATCCATTCAAGGGAAAAGGGGGTAAAAAACATTGTTGAACCTTGGTCGTTGGTGTTGTCATTGTTTTTAAGTGGCATTGATTGAAAAAATATTGAGTGGTGAAGTAAGCCTCTGCAAGAATTATGGAGGTTGATTGGTAGTGCCTTCTCAGTGATAGTTGGAGCTCAAAATGATAGGGTGCATGGTTAACAAGAAAGGTGTGTGGTGAGTCCTCTCAAGGTGGTATGCAGACTTCCTAAGGTCAGACACCGGTCAATCATATGTGAATCGGGTGTTAACAAGTTTGTAATTAGTCTTCATGGTCAGCTCATGTAGTTTCAAGAAAGCTCTAGGCCTAATCCCAGACCCAGTTAAAGTAGGAGAGTGAGATGGTTGAACCAGGTAATGATGATGAAAAATAAGAATTAAAGGAGCATAATATGATGACATTGATGGATAGGTGTTTCAAGGGTGTGTAGTGATATCAAGTTAGTTCATTAAGTATTCAAGATGAATTCAGGACACTATAAGCTTGGTAAGTGAGATAAAAGTTCAATGAATAAATTGAAGAGGTTAGTACACTTGGCTCAATTAATATACAAGCCTAAAGATCATATTTATATGTTCTAATAACTCATAAAGTTATGTTGGAGAAAGAAAATTCTAGTACTTAGAATTTTTTTAAGAAAAATGAGTAATTTGAGTTTTCAGTGTATTGTAAAGATACGATGTGCCAAGACTATGAAGTAATGAAGTAGAGTAGTCCTGCAAACCCACAAAGAAGGAGTTATAGTGTATTACGGAGATACGATGTGCCAAGAATATGAAGTAGTGACGTAGATAAGTCCCACAAACCCACAAAGAAGGAGTTCCAATGTATTTTCGAGATACGATGTGCCAATAACTGCATGTAGAGAAATCACGAAAACCTGCTGAGAAGAGAAGTTAAGTAGTAACATGCTGAAAACTTGCAGAGAAGAAAAGTTAAGTAATAGCACCCTGAAAACCTGTAGAGAAGAGAAGTTAAGTAGTAACACCCTGAAAACCCACAGAGAAGAGAAGTTAAGTAGTATCACCTTGAAATCCTGCAAAGAAGAGAAGTGAGGAAGTAAGGGCACCACAAAATCCTACCAAAAATGAGGAAATATGAGTTATTTCGTAAACCCGAATGGCCATAAATTTCACTCCAGGTGTCAGATTTTTGAAGTTTTTGAAATTTTTGGAAAATTGGTTTTGTACTCTCTACCATGAAATAGAAAAATATAAAATTGGAGGAATAACAAAATGTTAGTTAGTGTAACTAAATATAATTTTAGAAAGATGATTAAATCAAAAAAATCAAGAGTTAAAAAAACAATTATTCCTGTTTATTTAAGAAATATTTTGAGATCATAATTTTTTGATGAGATGAAGGAGAGGAAGTAATAGTTGAGCTTAGGTTTTTTTGCAAAGAGAGGAAGGAGACATTGTTATACAATGTAGATCTATTACTGAAGGAGAGGTGAGCTATAAGATGAAGGATAATATGTTGCATAATGTATATCTATTGATGAAAAAGAGGAGAGATACATACTAAAAAAAATTGTTGTAGAGATAGATCTATCAAATGAAGATCTGTTGATAAATAGAAAGGAGAGATATGCGCTGAAATAGATTGTTCTAACCAAATGAACAGTTTCTACTTGAAAGAGAGGATAATGACAAATTTTTAGAGAGAATAAAAAAACCAGTCTAATGAATTCTTAGAGAGATCTAAAAAAAGGAAAGGAGAGAGATGAAAAGCTGAGCTTGAAGAGTGAGTGAAGAGAGAAAAAATAAGAGTAATCATAATCTATTGTATGTGTAACATAGAAGCTATATGATTAATTTTTTTTAATATTTGTCTAATTGGTTTCTTATATCACAAGGGTTTACAATCTCCTTTTAAGTAGTGGCTTATGAATTATCAGTTGTAGCTGATTAAATTATAGGGGTTGAAGCATCCTTGTAAGTGGTAGCTTACTAAAGGTCAATGGGTTCTGTAATAAATTTGGGAGTTATGGCTTCGAGACAAGTTGAAACTTGTCAAATACCAAGTGGGTGCTTGGTTAAATTTTTTGGATTTGTAGCTCTAGATTGAGTTGTAGCTCAATCGTGAAATCATTGTAACTCTATAGGACAGTTAACCAAGTTAGTTCTTTAGTTTTAGTGGGTTTTGTCCTGTGAAGGGTTTCCCACATTATATCTTGTATCCTCATGTGTATGTGTGTATATTTATCTCTCTATATCTCTTGATTTATTATGCATGCTTATGAAAATCAACTTTGTTTAACAATAACAAATTTAAGCAGTGGAAATTATTGTTAAAGTTTTTATCAACACTAATTCAGCCCCCCTCTCATTTCCTAAAATTTCTAACAAAAATATGCATACAGTGCATATGAAAGTGAAGTTCATTATTCTATCCACACATTCTATTACATTTTTACATCTGGCTATAACCTGCTATTAAGTGCAACTTACAAAAGGGCATCCTAGGGCACAATTTCTATACACACTTACAAGATCTACATGGAGTATGAAATGTAGTGCAACAATCAGTCATAAGTTCGTTCCAGGGGTGACCATTAGGTTCATTCCAAATCCCCATATTACATCTTTACTTTTAGGTTTAATGCGGTTTGTGGGATTTTACAAGTGAAATTTTATTTTGTAGGTTACATGTACCCTTAACGATCATTGTGTGACTCTAAGGTCATCATCAAAAAGAAACAAAAACTATCTTGAGACACTGCATAAATCAAGTTTTGAGTATTCTTGCAGTCACAAGCACCTAGAAGAGGTCTCCACCATCTAGGTGCCCTTGTTCTTCAATGGGTGCCTGTTTCCGGTCTTATTCCTACAGTCTAAAATTTATAGATAGAATTAGTGACACTCTTCCTAGTGTGTTCATCCTCTCTTCCCTACTTGGATCATTTCCAGGTTATGAATAAATCAACTAAGTTGCATATCATTCTTATTTTCTTAGGGTTTCAGATATTATATCTTAGATTTTCTTATGTCGTTTCTATTTTTTTTTCATTTATACATTATTTGGTTTAGTGGTGACTCTGAAATATTTAGATGTAATTCAAATTAAATTAAATCATTTGGTGAACCCTAGTCATGATCAGACACTTGGATATTTCTTTTTCTTTTTTCATGGATCCTAAAATTTCTCAAATCCCCTTACATGACTTGCTTCAAATGTACCCAAATTACAAATTTGTTCTCCAAAAAATATCCCTCATGATACGCCACCTACTCAAGTTCGTGCCATTTTTTATCATCTATTTGATGACTCTATCGGTCCTAATCCTCCATCCAATCAACCCATATTATATTCCATTCAATCTTTAAATTCTTTATTTCAAGGGAAAATTCAAGTCATGGAAACAATGATTAGATATCTTAAAGCTGAAATCCAACATCCCAAGTGTAGACACCTATAATTATGCCCAAGCAATTTAAATACTTAAATTGAGCTAATTATCCCCTTTCTCGCAAATCAACGACATATCATCAAAAGCACTCATTTTCCCTCATATCATCATTAATTAATTACACTAAGCTAATTAATTAAGTTGCCTATCCAATAAAAACCCTAATTAATGACCTTCTGTTAATAAATCACCCCTTCTACCTAGACTAATTAATTAGCTTTTCCTTCCATTTAACCAATAAATCAATATTTAATTGATTTAATCCCCTTATAATAGCCTAAATCGTACTAATATTCCTCTAATTATCTTCTATAAGCTTACATCTACCTATTAGTTAATCACCTTTGATTAATTAAAAACACCCCCCAACTCCCATGACTTGCTAAGTATACATTAAACCCTTCTAAAGTAAGGTTACCTTTAATAAAGCAACCTTATCCATTCCTAATCATGTTTTACCTTTATCCCACATTCATGAGAATGTGTTGAATCCTTTATCCTTTGGGTCATATAAAGAGCCCTCCACCTACCTTTTTACTTACTCCTAAACTCCCTAGAGAGCAAATGCAAAGCATATAGCAAAGAGAATAAGAGCTTGCACCTTACCCTTTTGAGAGTTCATCATCTTGAAGAGTTAAGACTCTTTCTTAAGTGCTTCGGTCATACGGGAGGTGTCAAAGGGGTCTTGTAGCCCAACTTTGATATGCCCTCATTCCTAGGTTACTTGGCATACTAAGGACAACTATTTTGATAGTCATGGAGCTTACTGGTCCATTCATTTATTTGTTGTTAGAGAATAGAGAAGTTTAGATATTTATCATTGTTAGTTTTAAAGTTTGTATTGATGAATGCTAGCATCTAACCCTTGTTTAATTCTTATCTTGATGGTGTTTAGTTTGTTGTTCAATTTTTGCTATGTTAAGGCTATTTATGTGTTGGTCTTTACTCGTATTAGCATTATTTTGAAAACAAACACATGCACACATTTGGCATGCCCGGTGGGACTTACTCCATTTTCCTTTGCACTTAATTTCAAGTTTTTGTAGTTAATTTTTATTTTTGGTTACTAACCCTCTTTTACACATGTTGATCTAACTTGTTTTTCTTAACTTGTTTTGTTGAGTTTGCATGTGTTGAGTCTTCCTTGTAGGTATAAAGGAGGTGAAAGTGCTATAAAAATTGGAATTAATAGGAAAAATTCAAGATTTCTGTATGTTTTCATTTTTTGAGCTTACTTTTTAAACATTCTACATGCTAGTTTTGTCAATTTCTTGAAAAATTTCATATTCTTGAGCATGTAGGTTAGTGTTTGATAGTGCTGAGTCTTCTATTTACATATTAATGTGGTGGGTTGCCTATCAAAATTTAATCTTGGTGAGAAAATTTCAAGATTTCATCATGTTTTCATTTTTAGAGCTTACTTTTTCATCATTCTACATGCTAGTTTTGTCAATTTCTTGAAAATCTTAAATTCTTGAGCATGTATGTTAATGTTTGATAGCGTTGAGTCTTCTATTCATATATTAATGTGATGGGTTGTTGTCAAAATTGAATCTTGGTTGGAAAAATTTGCCCATTTTGCAGATTAAGGGACATTTTTTTGACATTTTTTGAGTGCATGGTCAAGTGCATACCCGTGAGCATAAGAGCATATGCATAACCCATATTCCGAAGGCCACAAATTTTGCACCCGAACTCGAAATGAATCTATTTTTTTTTGCATTGGGAAAGGTATTAAAGTTAACTATGCAATGAAAATATAAATTCAAGATTTTGTACTTATAAAATTTGTATAGGTTTTTTTGTTAGTTTAAAACTTGTCATTTTCTAACATGTCTAATGTTTTGATGAATGTTGTATTTCCATGTTTACTCAATTTAGACCAGAGCATATGTATGCTCTTCTCTTGCACATTTTGGTGATCTTGAGAATCAAAAACAATTTTGATCTATATCTTTTTAACATTGAGATTAAACTTAGAAACTTGATTATTCATTTTGCTTAAGGGAATGAACCTTTTACAAAGAATTTTTCAATGGTCCTTTGATTTGAAGTTTTCCGTTTCTATATAGTTGGGATAAAGTTTGTGTATAGTGTTTTCTTAAACTCTTAGGGTGATATTTAGAATCAAAAGTAACTTTAGTCTTCATTTTATAACATTTGGTAAATTGGAAAGTTCATCTTTCACTTTTGGTTTAAGGGAATGAACCTTTTATAAAGAATTTTTCAATAGTCCTTTGATTTGAAGTTTTCCATTTCTATATAGTTGAGATAAAGTTTGTGTTTGCTCTTCTCTTTCACCTTAGGGCGATCTTGAGAATCAAAAACAACTTTAGTCTTCATTTTATAAACATTTGGTAAATTGGAAACTTCATCTTTCACTTTTGGTTTAGGGAAATGAACATTTATCAATAATTTTTTATGGTTCATTGATTGAAAAGATTTTAGTTACTTTTTAGTTGGATTATTTGTTGTGTATGCTCTTCTCTTGCATCCTTGGATGATCTTGAGAATCAAAAGAAACTCTTAATCCTCTTTTAAATAATGTGATTTTCTTGGGGAACTACTAACACTTAAGTGCATGACCTAAAAACACTTGTCAAAGAAAGGAGGAATTAAAAAAAAAAAAAAAAACTACTAATACAGTTGTTATACAAGTTGCCAAAAGGTGTTCAAGCAAACCACACCTAATTAAACAAGATAAAAAGAACAACATATTCAAAACACTGTATTGTAGGTTTCAGAAAAGGGTACGTCCCTCTCCGCTCAACTGGAACATGACCCTTTGGCATAACGCCTTAAGCTACAACAATGGGGGTGGTTCCAGGAATCCCAAAGTAGTCCACGCAAGAGGGAACCTTGTGGATGAAATAGGAAGTGCTCTGCACTACCTACTTGACTAGTGATTCCTTTGTGAGATAGCGTTATAGGTTGTCCATTGTGATGACCCCAGTGATAGTACACGTAGACGCACTAGTTGCCTACTATTCTTGAAGGGGATAAAGTAAAGCTGAGATACTCCCAAACTAGTCAGTGCAAATTTTTGGGTAAATCGCACTCACTCGTGGAAACTTTGTAACACCTAGGGTGAGAGAACCACCTAGGAGAATATACTTTGGCCAGGAGCCCACTTTGACCATTTTAAAACAATGTTGAGTTGTGAACCTTCTTTTTGAGAAACGTGTGACGTATTACTTTCACCTAGTTTTTACTTGCCTTAGGGTGAGGCGAAACTTTGTCGATGTGAGGCTAGCATTTTTCATCATTTTTCTTGATTTATTTCCTTCATATTCTTTTGACACTTTGTTGATCAAAAGAGATGTGATTACCTTTGTGTTGCCATTCGACTGTTTCTCTCACTTTTATGTCCATTTACGCCCATCCATGTTTGTGGTTGGGTTAGTTAAACATCTAAAGTGAGCAGAGGTGTTTTCACGTCATTTTGTAGCCATTGTGATCTATATACCCATGTCAAGATCATCATTATAGTTAGGTGTGGTTCATCACCACAGAGTTTCCTATAGGAGTTAGCTTGTTTGTCTCGTATAATTACAATTTTGATATGTACGTCTTGTTTCTTGTAAACTCAAGACAAATATCTATATTATACGGTTACACTACACACGTTCTTAACTATTCCTAGTTATACTTTAAGCTTTTTTTTTGTTTGGTTTTATTATTACCCTCGATTTCAAAAAGGTGCTAGGCACTACCATTTGTTTGTGTTATATCAATAACACCTCGATATCAATACTTCACTTTCTTGCAAAGTGGGGTTAACATATCTTGTTGATATTTGTTGTGTCATTCGTAAATCGTAATTAACACTTTTTGAGATATAAGTCTTAATCAAACTTGAGCCTTGCTCATCCTATATCTTTATTGGGAGATCACATTTAAACTTCGTGTATTTACTTACGTCTTGTTCATTCCTTTGAACTTGGCATAAGTGGAGACATCTTGTTAATCATCTAGCATCACAAATTAATTTGAAATGTAGTCTAAGAAGTACTTCATTTGATTAAGTTTTGGTACCAAACAATTTTTTCAATGGTAACTTTATCATTCTATCACATTGGTATTCTCACACTGTTTATTTACTCTTAACACATAAATCTTGTGTTTCACTTAGGGATAGTCATTGAATTTTTAACAAATCTACAACTTACCTTAGTGAAACTTATCACTAAAACATGGCTCCCAAGACACGTCTAGGTTTAAAAGAAATAAACATATGAGGAACAACAGGCACAAGCTTGGGAAACCTATAATAGACAAGGGTCGAACCCATATATCGGACACGATCTAGGACCACTATTTTCTATAGAAAAGAAAAAAAAAGAAATGGGTTGACCATTGTGGAAATGAATTAGAGTCACCACACATGGAATTTTGATTTTGACCCTACTCTACTAGATGAGTTTCTCCTTTAGAAACAAAGATAGAGTTTTTGGCACGGGTCATGGGAATTACGGGCCAAATTTCCCCACCGAGAAAGAACCAATATTACCTACAAATGACACTACTAAGGAAACAAAACCCCCTTATCAATATGGAAGATATTTTAACAGGCGGGCATGCTTCCACTTCTTATGCAGAAAATGATAAAGTGGTAGGGACATAGAAAACCCCTCATCAAAATGCCATGAAGAAACAAGATATAACATGAGACATGGGAAGAACCTCCATAATACGAAGAGGAATAACCTTTAGAAGAAGAAGACACAAACCAACTCACAATCCAACAACAACTCAATAACCTAAGAAAATAACTAGCTTTGCTTACATTCTAGGTACATAAAGACATAAACAAGAATGTTCAAAAGTCAAGGCCTAAGTTTAGGATCCACAAACTCCATCGAGAAAACCAATGAGAAGAAGACATGGGGTATCATCGTGTACATGTCCCCATTTCTCCCACTAGAGAACAATTGCTCGCACAACACGTGTAATCTATGAAAGCAACACTTGTTAGCATACAAGAAAGCAATATAGGGAGTATTAGGAAATTCTAATACAAAGAACTAAGCCCCTATCCTTGTTGACAAGATAATGACCCTTTAACCCTTTCCAAAGAAATTTTATATGCCAAAGTCTTGACAAATACAAAGGAAAGGGAAACCCAAGGGATCATGTTAAAGATTTCTACATGGCATGTCAAGAGGTGTCTTGTAGGGATAATTACCTCATCAGACTTTTTTCCTAAGAGTCCTCGGAGGTCAAGCATTGGAAATGGTTTACGTGTTTACCACGAGGATCAATTTTCACCTAGCACTAGAATTGGCAGAAAGATTTGTGTGTCATTTCTCGTATAACATAGAGAGTGACATCACCATGGCAGACTTGTGCGGCACAAAACAATGCCACAAATGAGACCTTTTCACTAGCTTCCTCCAATGATGGAGAGGGATAGCTAGTTCACTTCCCTTGCACTTTTCTTAAGAAGTCAGCTGGTCAGTATTTTCATCCCTAATCTCAACCCAGATATAGATTTCCACCTCCAAATGCATTGTGTCCACACCTTTGAGGAGGTTATCGAGGGAAAGGGAATTCAAATAGAAAAGGCTCTCATTGCCAAAGGCACCCTCAAAACCTAATCTAAAGATAACCAAAGTGTTAAACCCGCTGAAAATCCAAAGATCTATAACAAAAAAAAAAACGTGGTGGGAGATGGAATCACTAATTCCAAACATGTTCAAACGGTCCAAACCAGTCAACCTTTTTAAACTAACCAAGGGCCCAATTCAACCACCACCAAAGAGACAAACAATCACCTCCCTTAATGAACCATTTTCTTTCATACTAAAACATTTGGATGCGACCCAAATGATGACCTATCCTACAACGCAAACCGTTTAATGACAACGCTCGTAAACCTTCATGGTATAAGGAGCATGAATACTACGAAATGCATCGTGTTAAAGTTAATAAGACAGAAAAATGTTTGCGGATTCACCACTATATTTAGGACCTCATTGATAATGGGGAGATAGAAGTGGATAACCTTGGCAAAACTCAAACGCCTAATGAGAAAATGGGGATTTATAAGGAACAATTCCCTAAGGATGATAAGTTCAGAAAAGACAAAAGCCGGATCGGGGAGACTCATCCCAAACCTATAAAGATGTGAATTACTTGTATACCAAAAGAGATAAAAAAAATTATGATTCGCTTATCAGATCTATTCACTCCCCTTTTAACCATGTCAATACCATCCAAATCAAGTAAAAGGACTGCATTGATGGTAATAAGGAATGCCCCGCCTCGTCATTCTGGTAACCCTCTCTGTTTACCCCTGCAAACTGGTAAATATAACATTTTAGAATAACTTGAGAGGACACCTACTAAGATCTCGAACTTATATCTTCTTAAGATATCCAATGTGCATAAGGACATTTTATCTCAAAACTCTTCAGGGATCGGGAGTGCCTTTAGAATTCAATCTTGCGTACCTTCAAGCCACGATGGAAAATATTGCACCCAGTGAGCATCTCACTTTCACCCATAGGGAGGTCCCTATTGAGAATCCTAAACATAATATTCCGTTATACATTGAGATAGTTATCACCCCGTAGGAAAATAAAACAGGTGCTTATGGATAACAGATCTAGATTGAACATTCTGCATGCTTAAATTAGTCAAAAAATTGGGACATACAGAGGTAGATCTTGAGTCTTATATCATCACTATCACCACATACGACAACGCAGAAAGAGAGTTAGTAGGCACCATTACGTTGCCGATGGAGGTGGGCCCTCACTTGCCATTAGACAAATTTTCACGTCCTAGACTTGGAACTTCCCTTTAATATGATTCTAGGCTGACTATGGATTCATGCCATGCAGGTCATGCCAACAACATTTCATCAATGCATCAAGCTAAATCATGTGGGACAAACAATTACAATACCAGGTGATTCAGAGCCCTTTGCTCATTGTAGAGCTCTTAATAGCTTTGCATGAAAGGGTACATACACATGTCCCTCCACAGATATAGTTGTCCCTCTTCATTTTGTGACCATGGAATCTCTAGTAGATTCAAATTCTCTTAGTTATTGTGCTCATGGGGCATCTACTTCAACATATCCATTTAATTCACGGGAGATGAAAATCATGGAATATGGCTATAGGGAGTATAATGTACGAACAAGAACTCTTGGTTTCTGACCTCATCCTTATTCACCCAAGACTAGAGGTCGACCCAACTAACCGCTTCAGGAGACCTATAGAGGAACACATTATTGGGTCCTTCCTACCTGTAGGTTTTTTTGCTGAGGAAAAAATTCTTGATCCACCTACTAATTAGATCCCTGAGGACACTTAGCCATCTTGTTATCAGAGCCCCAGAATATGAAAAATCGAGCAGAATGATGTACTCCATGGGCTACAAAGGCCTAGGATGTGATAAGTATGAACAAGGACAACGGGAACCAGTCCCTCTCCACCATTTCAAAAACTGAAATATATGGCATCGGGATTCTCCCTTATGGGACACATCCTAATGATCAAGATGCAAACTTTTTCAGAGCGTGAGGATGGCTTCGATTATCTAGACAGTGATATGGATTCCTATTGTAGCCAATATGAGGATCTGGCCTCCACGAACCTTTTCATGAATAGCGCTGTCCTAACCATCACCCCCACTGAACCAACCGTTGACCTTGTATACCCCTCCCTTTTTGAATGGGAATCAACAACATCATGTGCCACTAGATTTATTCGAGAATGATGAGGCTATTGCAGATTTCATGGGCATAAGGGATATAATTCCCATTAGAGATCACAAGAAGGGTTTCTTTATCGACTTAGACACCTATGCCTACTTCGGCGAGGAGGTTGAACTTCGTGGTTAGCAAAATTTAAAGAAAAGCAAGGGCAAGAGTTCTAAAGAAAATCCTCGGCAAAAATCAAAGTCCAAGTCACACAGTGAAAACCTCTTTGAGGCACTGGCTGACAAACAAATAAGAAAATCAAAGGAAAAACAAAGTGACCACGCCAAGGATGAAAATCTCGTAGAGACATCCTTGGATGAAGATCTCAACCTACCTCCCGATCCTACGTGTATGGAGGATTTATCAAAATTGTTAGTTGAAGAAACCATTGATGTCAATATTGGTACCGAAGAAGATCCCAAGATAGTAAAATTGGGAGCATCACTCTCGGCTAGAGAACAAAAGACGTTCACTATGCTACTGCGAGAGTTTATTGATGTGTTCGCATGGTCTTACAAAGACATGCCCAACTTAGATCCAACTTTGGTCATGCACAACTTGGTTGTGCACGCAGACGCTAAGCCTATCAAACAGAAGCTCCGAAAGATGCACCCAAGAGTGGCCTTGTTAGTTAAAGAAGAGTTGGAAAGGTTGCTTGCAGTAGGATTCATCAGGCCAATTGATTATTCTGAATGGATATCGAACATTATTCCTGTCTAGAAGAAACCTATCAGTATCTGAATCTGCACAGATTTTAGGGACATCAATAAAGCTTTCCCTAAAGATGACTTTCGTTGCCCAACATTGACATGATTGTTGACTCAACCAAAGGGTACGAAATGCTATCGCTTATGGATGGCTTTTCAGGTTATAATCAAATTAAGATCGCTGAGGAAGACCAACACAAAACAACTTTCACAACTCCTTGGGGCACCTTCTATTATTAGGTGATGCCATTTGGCCTTAAGAATGTGGGAGAAACTTATCAGTGGGCCATGACAGTAATATTTCATGATATGATTCATGACATCATGGAAGACTATGTAGACGACATCCTGGGAAAGTCCAAAACAAGAGAGGATCATCCTATCATTTTGCGGCGTATCTTTGAACACCTGCGTGAATACAAAGTTCAGGATAAATCCAAAGAAGTGTGTCTTTCAGTGTGCTATCTGGGAAACTATTAGGCTTCATCGTGTCAAGATGAGGTATTGAGGTAGACCCTGCTAAAGTGTCTGCCATCACAGAAATGCCTCCACCTGAGAATATCAAGCAACTGCATAGCTTGCAGGGGAAAATTCAAGCCATTCACCGCTTTATCTCCCAGCTTGCAGATAAATGTCACTCATTCACTCATTTTCTTAAGAAGGACGTCACTTTCATCTAGGGACCCAAGCAACAGCAAGCCTTTTCTTTGCTTAAATAGTACCTGGCTAATCCACCTGTCCTCATGCCTCCCACTCCGGGAGAACCACTTTTGCTCTATATTTCCACTACACAATATGCTATTGGTGCACTGCTCACCCAATACGACCTTAGCCATAAAGAGAAAGCAGTGTACTATCTGAGTCGCACCCTCATCGCCTATGAATGTAATTATCCTCAGATTGAAAAGGCTTGCTTGGCCATTGTTTTTACCTTTCAGAAACTTCACCATTACCTGCTAAATACTAAGACCAAGCTCATATCCAAGGTTGACCCACTCAAGTATTTGTTGTCCAAACCCACCCTCACAGGTAGAATGGCTAATTGGATCATTCTACTCAGTGAGTTTGATATAGAATTTGTCCATCAAAAATTAGTTACAGGACAAGTACTTGCTGACCAGCTAGTGGAAGCACCTTTGCAAAGCACAGAACCTTTGAGTCTGGATCTGCCAGATGCATCTTTACTCTACATTGAAGAATTTGTCGTATGGCAGATACATTTTGATGGATCTTTTATGTTTCATGGTTCAGGTGCAGGAGTGGTCCTTATTACTCCTTCGGGTGATCCTATACTGTAGGATTTCCACCTGGCCTTCCCTTGCACAAACAACATTGCGGAATATGAAGCACTCATTGCAGGGATGAAGCTAGCCATCAAGTGGAATATTCAACATGTTAAGGTTGTAGGTGATTCGCAGCTAATCATCAAACAGGTTAATGATGAGTATAAAGTTAAGGATGACAAGCTCATACCTTACAAGAAGTTGGTGGAAACTCTGAAGGAGTATTTTGTGTGCATTACCTTTGAGCAGATCCCAAGAGTGTAGAACAGATCAGTAGATGTTATGGCAACGGTGGGATCTATGCTTCGTATTCCACCAGGGAACAATGATATGCCATTTTTGTAGAAAATATACACCAGCCCGCGTATGACGTACCGGAATCTTGCCTAGCTTGTGAGGTTGTTGGTCCCTATTCCCCATGGTACGAACCCATTTTCACCTATCTTAAGGACAATACTTTCCCTCCCAATATCTCCTCGTTCTGAAAAGCAAAGCCTGATTCACCAGATAGCCCATTACACCCTTTTAGGAGGTACACTTTATCATCGTGGCTACGATGGGAATTTGTTACGTTGTCTGGATGTGATGGAGTCAATCCAGGCAATTAAAGAAGTACACGAAGGAGTATGAAGAGCACATACAAACGGAATGGTCTTGGCTAAGAAACTGTTAAGAGTAGGTTACTATTGGCCCACCATGGAAACTGATTGTTGTAATTATGTTAGAAAATGTGTGCTTTGCCAAAAGTATGGAAATTTCATCCATGCTCCATCACAACCATTGCAACCAATCACTACCCCGTGGCCATTCTCCAAGTGGGGACTTGATCTAATAGGGAAGCTTACTCCTACCTCATCTGATGGTCATACACATATCATCACAGCTACAGAATACTTTACAAAATGGGTGGAGGCTGTCCCTTTAACCTATGTCATAGGAGCACAGATTTCTAAATTCATCATGAATCACATTATTTGCCTGATATGGTATCCCTGCAGCCATTGTCACAGATAATGGGAAGTCATTTAAGAACAAAACTGTGAAAGGTCTTTGCCAACGGTTCCAAATCAGATTGAAATGGTCCACACCATATTACCCTCAGGGTAATGGACAAGCTGAGGCAACAAACAAGACTTTGGTAAGGATAATGGAGAAGATGGTTAGCAAAACCGGTCGAAACTGGCACCTACAAATCCACCCAGCCCTCTGGGCCTACCGAACATCAATTCACACTCCTACAGGTGTGACGCCATATTCCCTAGTGTTCGGGACAGAATCTATCATCCCTTTAGAGATTGAACTCCCATCCCTGTGAATTTCTCTTCGGGACTATTTGGATAAGGATGAAGATTATCGAGTGGCAAGATTGGCTGAGTTAGAGCTCCTGGATGAGAGGCGCATTCGCAGCTCTTAATCACCTGAAGGTATATCAACACAGAATCTCCCACAACTACAACAAGAGAATCATCCCTCGCCAGTTTGAGGTGGGTGATTTAGTTATGAAGGAGAACCAGTTCAACACCAGAGCAGAGCGAGAAAAGAAAGGGAAGTTTGAACCACACTGGTTAGGACCCTATGTCATAGTTGCCAAGTACGGCACCGGGGCATACAAACTGGCTCACCCCAATGGTGATGAGCTCCGAGAGCCAATGAATGCCATGCATCTTAAGAATTTCTATGCTTGAACATGGCACAAAAATAAAAAAATACAAAAACATAAAAAAAAAAAAATCAGAAAAAGAAAAAGAGAAAACAGGTCGTCCACTAGTGAAAACCACGCAATTGTGGCACTTTGGACAAGTCCTTGGGTGAAAACCGGTTTCCAGCGCCTCGGGAGGATTCGTTGTTCACAAGCATTCTGTATTAGAAGGGTAGTTGTCTTTGTCCTGGACCTGGTTCTACCTTTGAGTTTCCTTGTGCACACCATCTAGTCAAGCCTTGATCCAGCTTTGCCTTCTTCTATTTGTCTGTAAGGGACGTGGTCTTTCGTTATTTCCCATCTTACGCTGGGGGCAACTCAACGACTTCACCTTCTTGTTCATAAGCGCGTGGCTTCTGCCCTTGTATATTCCCCACCTAACGCTGGGGGCATCCATGCTTTCTTGGTTACCTGCACATAGCTTTGGAAAACTGTTAAAAACACAAAAACAATAGAAAATTGTTTCGAGGAAAACACAAAAACAATAGAAAATTGTTTTAAGAAAAAAACACAAAAACAATAGAAAATTGTTTCGAGAAAACACAAAAACAATAGAACATTATTTCGAGAAAACACAAAAACAATAGAACATTGTTTTGAGAAAACACAAAAACAATAGAAAATTGTTTCGAGAAAAACACAAAAAAATAGAACATTGTTTTGAGAAAACACAAAAACAATAGAAAATTGTTTCACAAAACACAAAAACAATAGAAAATTGTTTCACAAAAACCTAAACAATAGAAAATCGGTGCATGAAAACATATCTTACAAAAACATTTACTTGCATTGCCTTGTTTCCTTGCTTTGCTTGTTGCTTGTATAGTGTTTTGCGGGCTTACTTTTGAGTTGTTTGTTTCTTGGGTGTACTTTGTCATAGTTTATCTTTTCTTGCTTAGAATAGATTCATTCTTGCTTGTGCATATTGTAGTGGGTTTTGACATGCTAGTGTGTTAATTCTTTATTTCTTTCTTAATGCATTTGGTTGTGTTTTGTTACTTGTTAATAAGGCATGGTGATTCATGGTGTATTACATTAATTCCTGGTGTTCTTTGTAGCATTTGGCTGTGTTTCTTGCATGTGCTCTATGTTTTGTTATCATTCACATCACATTACCATCACTATCATCACATCTAGCATCATCTATACATCATATATAAACAAAAATGCTAAGTTTTACATCATGCATGTATGCTAAGCTAATCATCACATATCATATCATCAATGGGGGCAAGAGGGGTTGCGCATAATCAAAAATCTATCCCCCCCACACCAATATCATCATATCATCCTGTCCATATACATCAAAATAACACTTGAAAACAACATTTGATATTGTCTACAGATCTATCATCTACAATCTACAGCATGCCTCAAACGATCACGTGCGATCACCATCTCTCCTGAGTGTCAGAGCCTCATGGTAAGTTTTCTAAACTGAGCGGTTAAAATGAACTGATTGCGATGTTTTTACCCCCCTAGGGGGTATATTAACTTTTTTTTCACTGATCGGAGGGCCGGGACACCCGTTTAGCTCACCGTTTTCTCCTCTGTTCGCTGTGGAATAATTATTTTTAATTAAATAATTATTTTTCTCTTATTTTTCACCGTATTGGGGCATTTTTTGTCCAATACCCCTTTCTTCTCCCCCGGACAATTTTATTGCTCCCTGGCAATTTTTATTCTTCTTCACACCCTCGTAAATAATTATTTTTCAAATAATTATTTTTTCTTAATTTTTCCACTAAATAAGGACATTATTTGTCGTTTGTTTCTCTTTTCTTCCACCTAGGGCACTTTCTGTTGCCCCTAGGCCCTTCTTTTTCTTCTTCTCCTTTCTTCTATTGTTTATCATGGTTCAGAAAGCCAAAACAATACAAACATTTACTATATAAAAAAAAAAAAAATCCAAAAACAAGGCAATTTTTTTTCAAAAAATTCCTAAAAAGTAAAACACCCTACAAAATGGTAACTTGCTTCTTACGGCTGAAACTTGTGTCTTGCGCATGGTATTTTCTCCATATCCTATTGGTTTGTCTCACATCTTCCCCGATTAATACGACTCGTGGATCACTAGATTCACAACCATTCACAAAAGCTAGCTGCTTGCTTCATCTGTACTCTGGGGCACTTTTGGTTGCCTGGTGTTGTTTCGTTGCGCACAAACGCTTTTCATGGACCCCGTGTCCATTTTCATTTCCCCTTGCATGTATCCTTGCTTGGGGCATCATTTTTAACCCTTGTTGTCAATCATGAACTTGTGGATCTCTTCAGCACTGATAACAAAACATTTGTACAACTGTCTTGACCATTGTTGGGTTGGATATGTGCGTTCGTACTTGTTTTCCCTGTTATATGAGCTTGTTTCCTTCTCATATTGCATTGCATTATTGTATGTTGCGTGGAGTTGGTACTTTCAGCAATGGACAATTGTTCGTAGTATGGCTTTTCATGTCATTCTACCTTTGTCGTATGCTTATATTTTTCATAAGGACCGATGATGTAGTTCCTATGGCAATATGATGACATCAAATTTGTTCCAAACAAATAAGCGGCTAGAGGTTAAGCTCTTCTCTCCCCTCATCCATATTTCTTCTACACCACTTCCCTTTCACCCCTAATTCTCCCTCTCCTCAGGGCATCCTACCTCGTCCCCATTCTTCTGCCTACTTCTCATCTTTTTCGATCGTCGATCGGCTTCCTTCATCACCCCATCGACACTCGAGGGGGCATCTCTCCCTCCTACTAATTTTTCTTCTATCCCTTCAAAATATCTTCTGTCTACTATCTTTGAAGTGGCATCACTTACGCCACCCCAAAGAGGGGCAAATGTAGACACCTATAATTACACCCAAGCAATTTAAATACTTAAATTGCGCTAATTATCCCCTTTCTCGCAAATCAACGACATATCGTCAAAAGCACTCATTTTCCCTCATATCATCATTAATTAATTACACTAAGCTAATTAATTAAGTTTCCTATCCAACAAATACCCTAATTAACGACCTTCCATTAATAAATCACCCCTTCTACCTAGACTAATTAATTATTATTAATTAATTAGCTTTCCCTTCCATTTAACCAATAAATCAATATTTAATTGATTTAATCCCCTTTTAATAGCCTAAATCACACTAATATTCTTCTAATTGGCTTCTATAAGCTTACACCTACCTATTAATTAATCACCTTTGATTAATTAAAATACCCCCCAACTCCCATGACTTGCTAAACATGTATTAAACCCTTCTAAAGTAAGGTTACCTTTAATAAAGCAACCTTATCCATTCCTAATCATGTTTTACCTTTATCCCACATTCATGAGAATGTGTTGAATCCTTTATCCTTTGGGATATATAAAGATCCCTCCACCTACCTTTTTACTTACACCTAAACTCCTTAGAGAGCAAATGCAAAGCATATAGCAAAGAGACTAAGAGCTTGCACCTTGCCCTTTTGAGAGTTCATCATCTTGAAGAGTTAAGCCTCTTTCTTAAGTGCTTAGGTCATATGGGAGGTGTCAAAGGGGTCTTGTAGCCCAACTTTGATAGGCCCTCATTCCTAGGTTACTTGGCATACTAAGGACAACTATTTTGATAGCCATGGAGCTTACTTAGGTCCATTCATTTATTTGTTGTTAGAGAATAGAGGAGTTTAGATATTTAGCATTGTTAGTTTCAAAGTTTGTATTGATGAATGCTAGCATCTAACCCTTGTTTAATTCTTATCTTGATGGTGTTTAGTTTGTTGTTCAATTCTTGCTAAGTTAAGGCTATTTAGGTGTTAGTCTTTACTCATATTAGCATTATTTTGAAAACAAACACATGCACACTCAAGATTCACCTATCCAATACAGTGTTAGCCTGTATTCAAAGCTATCTACACCATTATATCCTCCTACCAAGTCATCTATAACATTACCAATTTCACCAAAGAAACTTATTCTAAAAATTGGTATATCCCCTTCTCCTCTCAAGTCTTCTATAGTGTTATCAATCCCAAATAAGCCACCACCAATCAAGATCCCTTCACAACCTCCACTTTAGTGTCCAATTGATTTTGTCAAACAAATCCTTACATTGATGGCCAAGACACATTTCAAGCTCCATCACCATGACATGGTCCTTCTCTACATCACACACCTATATGGGATCAGGTTTTCTTCCCCCTTCAATTATTACAAATTATTTATAATCTCTATGCATACACATTATGCTCCTTGTTCCACATTTAGTCTATCTCATCTCTCTTATGCACATTGATACACATCTCATATCATCATTACCCTATGACACACTCTATTTATATGATTCATACTCAACTACTGAGGGTATAAATATGAAATTAACCTTACCACATTCACTCGTCATGCTTTATACTTCATGATATATCTTTCTAGTGCACACATTTCAAATTGTTTCTCGATGATGCACTCTTGTTTTATGGTTCATTCTTGATTATGGATGGGTCTTCTATAAATAAACCTCATCTCACACACATCCACTGGGGGCACATTTATCCTTCCATATTCACACATTGCATGCCATTCCACTACACTCATACACTATATATTTCATATCTTGGTTGCACTTACTCTTTTTTTCTTATACTACTTACATGATGCACTTTACTTACTACGCTAGTTAGATTCTTAGTATGTCATTATATTTCTATATAAACACATACAAATTCACTTGTTATTAGGGAGTGAATGTAGATCTCTTACATATTTTCACATGCAGCAATGATCCTCGGAAATATAGCCTTTTCCAATCTCACTGAGGCTTTTGGAAGCATATACCTTTACTACTCCCGCACATTACAAGTGTTATTGTTTCATTATTTACTACTTGTATTTTATATCACATTATGTTTCATTCATACATACATGCTCTTGATATACTTTTTATCTTTGTAACATGATAATGGGTGCCTCAGGTGTAGCATTTTCTTTGCACTATTATATGCCACTAGGTTATCTTATACATTTTTCTTTCCATTGTTTGCTAATGTATTCCATTTCTTATGGGTTATGCCCTATGTATTGATTGATCATTATTTTCTTACTTTTGGATGCTTTAGACCTAATTTTCTTGTGACATTGTGAGCAATGTACCATGTTTGAAACCCACTTTTCATAGTCTATCTTGTATTTAGACTTGTTTTTTACATTATTTTTCTATGAAATGTTTTCTCTTTTTTCTACTTACATATATTTCTAGTGATCTTGTTTGCATGTGCCTTGCTATCTACCATGCACATCCCCTACCCCTCGTAGGTATTAGTTTTAGATTAGCATCTAGTCCTCTATTTTTGGCAACACACTCCTATCGATGCCGCATGCACCCCAAATGAGGGGGGAGTAAATTGGGTGAAAAAATCACCCCATAAAACAACTCAGATATACGACACAACATATAAGCGTACACAATAATCACATGTTAGAGTTACAAAAATGGTTCAGAATCAGACTTGGGTTAGAATCACAATACAGACACCAGCACCCAGGCTTAGACAGAAGCACTTGTGCACTTTTGTACTTGCCTAGGAATTAAGGTCTTGGGGGAAGATAAAATCAATTTCTCAGATGAACACATCTCACACAATACTTTATAGTAGTTTCAAAGTTATAAGAACAATCCTCTAGCAAATAGAATATAGTTTATCTCCTACATTCAATCCAAATGGTACCATTTGAAACAAATCAGGGACACACCATATGTACTGGTGTTTATTAGGTAGAGTCATGGAAAAAGAGTAACACTAGACCTCTCTCCCCAACACTTGGTCTTTGGTGTGAGATTTCCCAAAAATATCACATTTGGTGTGAGATCGTTAAAAAAACTCACTACTAACATGAGATCACCCAAAAAAGCATGCTTCAAAGCAGTTTCAGGAAACATTTTCTATCCTCTACACTCTTCTCAATCAGGTGCACACTTCCCTTCTACATATTTTAACATACTTATCCAAAGTTTTCTCTGATTTATCATATACAAGACTTTGACTACATTATTTCTCTTCTTTTACAGGTCTATCCTTACAAGAAGCATCATTCACAAGCTTCAATGATACCAAGTACAATACAACATATACACATA
The DNA here is from genome assembly GCA_019776745.2 of Taxus chinensis. Taxonomy (NCBI): domain Eukaryota; kingdom Viridiplantae; phylum Streptophyta; class Pinopsida; order Cupressales; family Taxaceae; genus Taxus; species Taxus chinensis. The sequence goes on from CM034150.1 coordinate 797,375,567, forward strand.
CACCCCTAGAGTCACTTTCGTTTCTTAGTCTCCACACTTCATTTTTCATCATTCCATGCTTCACTTGTCCTCTTGGAGCACTTTCCACTGCATACTCTAAAGGAACATAAGATACACATCTTCTATCTACTATATGTTATTGAGTATTCACTTAACAACATAAAGTGGGGGTAAATGTAGACAAAAAATCACTCACTTGGGTACATTTCTATGTCCTAAACACATACTAACATTCATATGATTCCTAATCAAGAAAACTAGTAATTGATGATAGTCTTTAACATATTTTTTGTGTTTCTTGTTTTGTATTTGGTCTTACACACCCTACAACCTAATCAATATTTTACTTATTTATCTTTTATGGCTTCAGACACTAGTGCTAAGCAAGGATAGAATAACCTAGGTGCTCATGTCCCCTCTAGTCACCCATGACCCCTTTTCACCTTGCTTGCTCTTTTTGGGCCTCTTTTATGTTTTGGGCATATTTTTCACTTATGGGTTAGCATTATAATTGTTAATTACAAAATTTGATCAAGGGAATCATATAAATACATAGTTATGTGTTCAAAATTAAGGACCAAGCACTAATAATTACTAACATCACCTAAGCTTGCATCCAAAAGGCACCTAAAGCATTCTAAAGAATCCATATAACATCCACTCAAGGGACAAGGGTTGCAAAAACTCTACATACACTGCATATGAAGGGGAAGTTCATTATTCAATAAACACATTCTATTGTATTACTACATATAGCTATAACCTGCTATCAAGTGTAACTTACACAAGGGAATCCTAGGGCACAATTTATAGACAAAATCACAAGAACTACATGGATTATGAGATGTAGTGCAGTGTTCAATCGTAAGTTCACTCTTGGGGTGACTATCAGGGTCAATCTGACACCCCATATTGCATATTTATTTTTAGGTTTAATGTGGTTTGTGGGTTTTTACAGGTGAAATTCTATTTTGTAGGTTACACGTACAGTCATCTATCATTGTGTGAATCTCAAGCAATCAACCGGAAGAAATAATGACGATCTTGTGACACCATAAAAATTACGTTTTGAATATTTGTGTAGTCACATGTGCCTAGAAGAGGTCCATAACACCTAGGAATATTTCTCCTACCATGGGCGCTCATGTCCAGTGATCACTCTTCCAATTTTTCATCACTCTTTCCTTCTCGGATCATTTCCAAGTTGTGAATAAATCAGCTAAGTCCCTATCCTCCTTCTTTGCTTATGGTTTCAAATATTATATCTTAGATTTTCTTGTGGCATTTCTATATTTATGCATTTATATACCATTTGGTTTAGTAGTGACTCTAAATTATTTATATTTAATGCAAATTAAATTAAATAAAACACATGTTATTCCTGAATTTTTGGTCTCCCCTATATCAATTTGGTATTTTATATTGTTCATGAGTATACATATTTGTCACCTGCATACTCCAAATGAAGCATCATACCCCCAAAAAAAATATATTATAAAATATAAATCCATTCACAATAATCAAACAATTCACGCTTGATTTAATGTTAGTGTAGGTTATTATTTATCCTTTTATTTATTTATTAGGATAATTATTACATTTGTGTTAGCCCTACAATTTTTGGGTTAGCTTGATTAGGTGTACTAGTTGTGTGGAGTTAGCTTACTAGTTGTGTTGAGTTAGCTTCTCAGTTATGTGGAGTTAACTTACTAGTTTTTTGGAGTTAACTGAACTACCAATATCAGTTAGTGGGAGTTCTTCACCACTAATTTAGGTAGTAGCTGCACTTCACTCCTCCTTTATGTACATCTTTCTTATTGAGTAATTCAAGTCATTCTTTTGTAATGTATTGAGCATTATGGATTATGATGGATTTCCATATATGGTATTTTAGCTCTTCTGTTTTGAAAATATAATGTGGTTTGTTATTATCATCTGAGATCATAACTTGGAACAATATTTTTATCATTCCTTTCATGGTATCAGAGTGATATATGATGTAAAAATCCATTTGTAATTTTTTCGTTGCAATCAAGTGTTTATTATTTTTACGTATTCAAAAATTTTTAGTACTTTTCTACAACATACATTTTTATGAAAAACAGAGTGTGCCATTAGATTTGGAAGGTTCCAAAATCCTAGAATCGAATGTAAAATCAACCATGTTTTGAGATAGTAAAATCTAGATGCATATCTATACCCTCTAGGTGCATTCTTTTATCCACTAGATATAAGCATGTACCTTCTTGATGCATTCTTTTACCCTATGGATATTTTTGTTTTGGATGCAGTCTTTTATCCACTAGATGCAAATCTAGATGCATTATTTTACCTTCTGGATATTTATGTTTTGGATGCAGATCTGTACGCTCTGGGTACATTCTTTTATCCATTAGGTATAAGTGTGTACCTTCCAGATGCATTCTTTAACCCTATGGATATTTCTATTCTAGATGCAGTCTTTTGTCCACTTGAAATAGATCTGTACCCTCCATGTGAATTATTTTATCCATTGGATATAAGCGTGTACCTTCCGGATGCATTCTTTTACCCTCTGGATATTTCTTTTTTGGATGCATTCTTTTATCCACTGGATGTAGATCTGTAACCTCTGGGTGCATTCTTTTACCCACTGGATATTGATGTTTACCCTTTGAATGCAATGATTTACCCTTTGGACATTTAGGTTTTGGGTGCAGGAATTTATCCTTTGGTCGTAAGCCTATATTGTGTGGATGCACTCTTTTACCCTTTGGACATTTGGGTGTCACATGTACCTTTTAAAAAAAAATCAGAATTAAAATATTATCTTAATAGCAAAACCTTTTAGAGCTCATAACTTTTGATCTGTAGCTCAAATTAAGGTGATCTTGTTTTTTAAATTGTGTATTTTTTTGAGATCTACACATTGATGAAATTTTTATACACATATTTCAAATTTCAAATTTACTTTTACTCACTGTAATTTTTACACAAACTCAATTATAAAGTGCCAAATTTGGGAGGGTGTTGTAATCACTTATGGACACAATTTCGGTTGATATCGCCATCCTAAATGTTTGGGTATTACATTCTTGTATCTATGGGTGTATACATTTATATCTCTCTTGTTTTTGAGATATATTGGATCTATATTTTTGACACTTTTTTTTGACATGTTGACAATATTTCTTGTGGGGGAGCTATTTTGGTGAAGCCCAAAGTTAGTTTTTCAATGTTCGAGTAGTTAATTTTGGTAGCTCATACAGATCTGTGGTGTCACTCTACCCATTCAGCAGTATGGGAGGGTGTGATGTTGATACTAATTTTTTAGGTTTCGTGTCCTTTCCTTGTTACATGTTAATACTACTTCTTCGGGTTTCTTGTCCTTGTCTTGTTACCTTGGATTTTCTTGGATCATGGCACTCCTATTTATTTGGATCTCATGTCCTTGCCTTATTGCCTTGGTTGTTCTTGGATCATGGCACAACTATTTGTAGTAGTTGATCAAATTATGTTTGGTGTTCTTTTTACACTTTCGAAATCATTCCATTAATAGTAACCTTGCATGGAACTATTTTTCTGAAGCCTAGTGTTAGTTCTTTTTGAGTTATATGATCGAATAGTGGATTCATACCATAGTGCACACCACAATTATTAAACATCGTACAAGTTTTTGGAGCCAAGCTTCTTAGGATATCTTGCAGCGGTATTTTTCTCTCTCTACTTTTTCATTACTGGTTTTAGGCATCTTGCGGTGTCCAATTTTCCTAGTTATTGTACGTGGGTACCTCATCAGGCCTTTTTTTTGGGACCCACCTTCTTTTTTACCCACCTAAGCTATGCTTATAGGAGGGTGTTAGTGTAGGTTATTATTTATCCTTTTATTTATTTATTAGGATAATTCTTACACCTGTGTAAGCCCTACACTTTTTGGGTTAGCTTGCTTAGATGTACTAGTTATGTGGAGTTAGCTTACTAGTCTTCTGGAGTTAACTACCAGTATCAGTTAGTGGGAGTTCTTCACCACTAATTTAGGTAGTAGTTTCACTTCACTCCTATATGTACATCTTTCTTATTGAGTAATTTAAGTCATTCTATTGTAATGTATTGAGCATTATGGATTATGATGGATTTCCTTATATGGTATTTTAGCTCTTCTGTTTTGCAAATATAATGTGGTGTGTTATTATCATCTAAGATTGTGGCTTGGAACAATCTTCTTATTGTTCCTTTCATTCAATACATATAAATTTTAAAAATCAATTTCCCAACATCTATAGTTTGAATGATTAATTTATTGATATTTCATACTCATTACATATACCACATACATACTATATCATAACGATTTCAAATTTTCATTTATACTTTACGAATCATGAATTCAAAATCCACATTCCTGATAAAAATCATCACATCAAAATATTCCATGACTATAACATGTGACATATTCCTAGTGATGCTAGGACATACACTTCCATCAAATTCATACGAGATTAATGTAACATGATCAAGGAAAAACACGATAATATAATTATTATTTCCTTGCAAGGTTAGTATTAATCAACAAAATAAAAATGTCATAGAATTTTCTTAGGAATCCTATGTCCCAATTCACATAGTCAAACTAAAATGTCTCCAATCTAAATATCCAATACAATATGGTAATAATCAACACATATTATAATTAAACACATATGAAGAATAATTGTACTAAAAATAAACAATTCTTAAGGGAAGTGGGCACCACACAAGTACTCAAAAGGGCATAGCCTCCTTATACAATTGATCAAAAAGTCCCCAAATACATAATGTATCCTCATATTTATAGATTAAAAAGGTTGAGAAATTCTAGCTACTCTTCTTAACTATTACATTCCAAAAATAGGATGCATTTTCAACTATGAAAAATTTTCCAATAAAAATATCCAGGTGTTGTGTAACTTTGACCGGATCAAACCTACAACTCAAATGGTGGATTGGGGTTAGAGACTGTGCAAAAATAGTGGTGAAATATCAACTAGGACTGGCGCCACCCTTTTCTTGATTTGTATCAATTTACTCCTTTTCCTCTCCAACTTTCTTATGTCGATAATCAAAAAATCATTTGATTATCTCTTGTACTTATTTGTCATTAGGTATACACGCATAGTGATTCAGGACCTCAAAATATTCATTTATTTTGTTCAGCTTCCAAGACGACTTTTTGCATTGATTCATTATTTTGTGGATTTGGCTTAAGAAGTTATGATATGTCACTATCTTGTTAATGGATTCAAGGTTAACGGATTTTTTTTCCTCAGTGTCTTCCTTAACCAAGTTATTAAAATTTATAACGATGTGTTCTGTTGGAAGAACATTAAGATCCTTGTCTTGGAATCTATAATGGATATTGTCAAACTCATCAAAAATATCATCAAGGTCGTCGATTCATTCATTTCTTCCTTAAATTAATTTCAACATTGTCACCTACAGCAGCAGGATATGGAAATCCATTACCTCATTGTACTCAAACAATTTTAAAGAGTCATCAATTATCCCTTCTATTAGGAGTAGATCGGATTTGACACTTCAAACCTCTTTCCAAGCCTCCAAACTGGGTTCTAGGTTATCATACTCCTCTTTCAAGTTACCATAAATTTTGGTAACCATGTCTTTCTTTGGATCGAGCTCATTATATAAGGTTACAACATCCTCAATCACCTATTTTCCTTCTTAGATCTGAATATCGATCCAAGCCCCCCATTTCTCACCTTTATTGTCTAATCTTCTCAAATGCAAAGAAGGAACTAGAATAAAAGCTTGTAGGTATTACAAAAGAAATTGAAGGGGCTAGTTGTGTGATTTTATAAAGGATGGTTGTCAATTATTCTACCTTATTTTTCAACTCATCGTTAGTGATATTTTGCTTATCAAATTTATCCAAAAGGTTGCTGAGAGAAATCTGAACATCTTGTCTAGAACCTTCATGAGTAGCCTTTCCCATAGAAAACTTATAAATTTGATAATCCATTGTAGTGATATATTCATTAACTGATCAGTAGTTGGGGTTGTTATATAAAAAAACATTTCCTCTTTCTGGTCAAAAGGTAGACAAGAATTAACCATTGGTCTCTTTACTCTGCATTGGGGAGTTATATCTAAGGTGGTGAGATTGAAACCATCTCCAATGGGTATCTTCTTATTCTTTAGGGTTTGTCTACTCAGCCATGATAGAATAAGAAGAAAATAATTGTTCATAAGATTATATCATCAAGGATATCATGATAGTAGGATAGATGGGTGATGAAAGGGTAGTTGTTATAGCAATCACAAGTGGTGACAAGTGGGAAAGGGGTGGAAAAGATAGACGTAGGGATGGATGAAATGGGAAGGGTAATGAACTAGGAAGTGGGAAGTGAATGTTGAAGAAGAGGAATCCCTAGGGGGAACCCAAAGTGATAACATCCCTAAATGAGAAGAATGGAAGAGAGGAAAATACTTGAGCTATCATAGGAAATGAAGTGGTGAAAGTGAGAGTATGGGAAATGAGAGGAAAATAAACAAAATATGTGAGAAAAGGAAGAGTGAGAGGTGGAGGAGATGGAGGAGTTAAAAATGGGGAATAAGGAAGAAAAGGTGGAAGAGGTGACTACAACACTTGAGTGGTTGATGGTGGGGAAATAATTGGATACATTACTTCTTTGGAAGGGAATTTTGAAGAAGAAATAGACCCCCTGCACATAATTGTGATTTTACAAGGCTTATGAGTGGGATTCTCTCCTTTTTTAGTAGTGGGGTGTTCCACAACTATTTGTACATAAGTTGTGACAATATGGACCTATTCTGACACTTTAGGTGTGATTCCCAATGAAATCAACCAATGGTGGGTCTAATTTAGAATTTTGGTTGCATGCTCAGAACCGGTGCAATCTTGAAGTGACCAATTTATCCATGGCAGTGGTTAATATTTAAAATTCTTCTGCATGTAAAAAATATCTAAAACCTCTCCATCATCTTGAAAGACTTTGGGTATGCATGTGATTCCATACTTGGCTACCTCTTCTAGTGTCAGCCTATAATAGTCCCTTTCAAGTACTGCTATCTCATCTCAGTAATTGATCAAAATATCTTCTAACTGTGTTATGTGGAAACCATTTGGTACGAGCCAACTAACCATGCCCCAATAATCAATACTAACTCATGGGTGATATGTATTTATTGTCATTTGTTGCATCTCACCCTTGACATTCTTAGATTTATTTCAAGATGAGCAAATGTATTGACCTAATTTTACTAGAAAATAGACTCTTTCCTTGTGCCTATTCTTTTGAATCTTGTGGAGGTGTAGCAATTGTCAAACCAATTCCATTAATAACCAATTTTCCATGGGAAACTTCGGTAATTTTTATGGAGCACCCTAAAATCCTCGCACTCTGAGATATGTAAAAGATGGGAATTTTAGGAATATGCATCCCCAAATTTTGACTACGTTCCAAGAGCTAATTGATATTCTTCGATTATAAATATATTTATCAAAGACACATATGAGGGAAAAGAAAAAGGCATCATTTACTCTCTTGAAGTGGCTTGAGCCTTCTTTCATTGTCAGTTGAGGATAGAAATCATAAATTTGTGACGGGTTCCTTGCCCCAACGGATGTCAATCTTGGATAGTTCCTCATCCTCACCATGGAATACACTAGATAAGAAGTCATATAGAAGTTTCCTATAGTTTGGAATTCTATCATCTAAGTGTGTGTGGCATTACTGATATGTTTCACCCATTGAATGAGATCAGATTTTTTTTGAATAGTGGAAATGTACAAACACATTCATTCTTGAAAATCCTTTTAAGACGAAATCCCTGTTACTCTACTTAATAATGTGATTATATCATTTACTTCATGTATAAAATCTGAGCCAAGAATGGTCTTTTGAAATCTGGTTACATATGGCCTTGACAAGCGTTGGAGTTATCTTTCCAATTCTTTAGATAAGAACTGAGAGAGATTGAGGCATATCCCTTGACATCAGTAAGTTTAATTAAGTACTCGAAGTAGTCAGTATCTAGCTTGATCACAATTTTCCCATCTTCATCTCTCATAGTTTTGGACTTTACATCATAATGTGTTGCAGCTACGAGTAAGAATTTAGAATATTGCATTGAATCTAGAAAATCAGATGCTAGGGAAAGCCCACTATCATAAATAATCTTAATCCAAACAGTCTTGGATGGGTCTCTGACTCTATCCCAAAATTCTAGCAAGTTTATGTGGCCAAGGTTGGTGTTCCCAATATTATCAAGTTCTGACGTGATACTTGAAGGGGGAGACACACCTTGGAAGCTATACTTCATTTTACCTTTTCCCTTAAATGATGACTCAGAAATTTACTTTAAGAAGAGTCTCCAAAATTTTTATGAATGTCTCTTAAACTAAGGGCAAAACTGGAACCTTGAAAAATAGCTATGAACCTCCGAAATACACATGCGAGAGTTGGGGATTGTTTTGTAGCTCTGAATCTCCAATTAGGTCAACAAAAGAAGTTGACCCTTTTTTTACAACTTTTAGCTTATGATCAGAAGTGAGTACCTACTTTGCAATTGCCAATATCTGAAATGAATTTGATTATGTTGGGACTTGTTTTACAACTCCAAACTTCCAATTTGGTCTCTATTTGGAGAAACTTCCTATTTTGTAACTCCAAACCCATGATTTTATGGTTGGTGATTGAAAAATCCTCGATTTGTTGATAAAATTGATATTTTAAAGCCTAACCTTCACCAAAATCACAAGTGAAGAAAATGGGAAAATGGGGACATTAAACAAAAAATATAAAGAAAGAAACCCTAAAAAAACAAAAACAAAACTATCATGAACACCCATTATGCGAGATAAAAGATGGATGAAATGCCCAAAATGACAACACAAATCCATGCAGAAAATAATTAAAACATTAAAAATTGCACAAAAATTAAGTGGGTTGAAAATAAAATCATGAAAATAGACCAAAAAGATAAGAAAAGGGTACGGTTAGAAGTTGAGGGGGTGTTAACATGTTAGCATACAAAAATTTCAGATGAAAATGGCTTGTAAAAATAGACCTTAAATAGAAAATGGTGAATAAATTACCATGTAGGCGACATGTTTGGGTAGTTAGTAGTTAATGGGATGACTAGGCGTATGGACTCAGAAACATTTTGTAGCTCCATCAAGTTTTTAGTTTCAGAAGTCAATATAAACATTAGATGTTATTTGTAATTTAAAACCCAAAACCTAAAATGTTCTTTTTCCCTTTGTACATCGGGGTTTAGAAGTTGATTTGAAATTTTCTTGCAAATTACAAATCAGATTGCGAAACCCGAAATACACTTGCATAGTTGATAGTCAGGTTTTGGAAGTAGATTACAACTTTACATGTTGAAACCCGAAATGCATATAGGGTTCATATTTTAGAACTTAACTTGAAATTTACATGCAAATTGCAATCTGATCCCCAATTTTTGAAATATACTAACTTACTTTGTATTTTGGGTTTTTGGTTTTGAGAAGCAATTTGCATGTAAATTGTAAATTGATTCCTGAAACCTGAAATCCAAAATATAAAGGAAATTTTGACACTCAGACAATTTTTCTATTTCACAGAAAATAACACTTTTGTAAAAGAAAAGGAAATTTTATTTCAAGGAAGTATTTTGAAAATAAGGAAAATTAGCAAGGGGAATTAAAAATTAGAAAAGTGACCTATTGAGTGGGAATGAGTGTTTTAAGAGCTTAGTAGAGTTCAAAACAACATTTATTATTTTTTTCAATTCTTTGACCTACAAATTTTCTGATAGCACTACAACAACCTCCTTCAACTATCATAATACTCATTTATGTTTACACACCTCTGCAACTCACCAACCACCATGACTTACCTATGCATACATGCCTTGTCTTCATTGGTCTACTTGAAAATGACCTTGAACATGCACTTAACACCTGAATATCGACCTAAAATTCATTCTATAAATGTTATTCCATATCAAATCACTCCTTTGATGCATCTATTTGTATTTACCTACTTCATTTCTCATGCTACCATACTATTTGCATACTCTAGGTATAGAATTAGGCATAGTTAGGCTTGTATCACCACATAACTCTCATGGACTGACTTTTTCTTCACCTTGTGAATGAAAATGAACCTCTAACACATCATACTAACCATGTAAGATGTTATGGCATCCTTTGAAAACCTTTAGAGCTCACCCAAAACACCTAGCTTGTTTGACTATGCACTAAGAACATGTTATTCCACCAATACAACATAACAAATACACCAAAATACCACTTGAAGACACCAAAACCAAAAAATACTAATCAAACTTCATGTTTGTTAATGAATGACACCTCATAGATACACCTATAACACCTAGAAACCCTTTGAAATCAATGAAAAAATTACCGACGCAATGCCCAATAGTCCATTGGGAAAAGGGGTCATCAAAACCTCAAATCAAATAGAACCAGAATCCTTCCAAAAAAATAAAACAAGACAAGACAAGACAAGACAAGAAAAAAAGATAAGACAAGAAAACAAGACAATACAATGTGCAAAAGTACTTGGAGGAAGAAATACTAAACTACTATTATGCAAGATGAAGATACCTCAACAACAAGATTTTAGGTGCATCCCATTAACTCGGATGGGAATTTAATCTCCATTGAGTCTTGATATATGGGATGATTTTGCTTCCTTTCAACTAGTGATCACATATATCCCACTCCAAAGGTAATCTAACTTCGTATGCCTCCATGGATTAACTCTATGTACATCTCATTTGAGAACTAGATCACCCTCTCAAAAAGATGTATTCGTTTCATTCCTATAAAAAGTGTTCTTAATATGAGATTGACGGAGTTTGAGGGTCCTCATTTCTTTATTCCTAGTTTCTTATAGCTCCATTAGCTCATTAAATCTCACCATCATAGGATCATTCTCCATTGTTTCCATCTTTTTTTCCAATTCCAGAGGTGGTAACTCCAAAGATAAAGGAATTTTTGATTCCCTCCTGTATACTAGCATAAATGGATAATTATCAATAGCCCTTTTTGGTGTGATTCTATCAGCCCAGAGGGAGTTTTCAAGTTAACTAAGCCATGTTCTCTGGTTACTTTTCATAGTCCTTTTGATGATCCTTATCAAGTTCTTGTTACTAGACACAGACAATTTGTTACCTTGAGGGTAATAGTTTGATGAAGTATTTAGATAAACATTGTACTTCACGGCCCATTCACTTATTTGTGTACCTATGAAATATTTTACATTATCAGAGATGATGGTGAAGGAAACACCAAACCTTTTCATGATTCCTTCGAGAAATTTCAAAATGGAATTCTCGTTAGCTTATTTTAATGCCACCACTTTCATCCATCTAGTGAAATAATCACTGGAAATCAACAACCATTTATGACCAGAACTAGATGGAGGCTTTATCATGCCAATAAAATATATACCCCATTGATAAAAAGGTTGGTCTTCCTTAATCAGATGGAGGGGAAGAGTGTCCTTACAGCTCCTCACCCACTTACGTGCATCTTTGAATAAGTCACAGGGTAAATTTTAGGGGTGAATATTTTTGAATAGGTGAATATTAAGAATTTTGAATTTGGTGAATTTTTTACTACCGTATGGTAGTGCGTTTGCCAAAATTTCACCGGTCTTAAATTTTTTTTAATATAATTTCACCTTCGTATTTCCACCAAGGGCCAACCAATGTTAGTATATTGACCTTCATGTTAGTATATTCAACTAATGGAATATCACCCCTAGATTGACCTTATAAGAACTAAATATCTTGATCAAAATAAAGCTCAAAATTTCATAAAATTTTTAAACTCTCTCCTATCGTTCCATATTTTGGAATAATTGGGGAAGACATGATCTTCAAGGAAGATAACTGGGATTATTTTTAAGTCCTCAAGAATAATAATTCTTGGGGACAAGTTAAGAATAGCCTCACAACAGTAGTTGGACAGAAAGTCAGTGACCTCATATGTTGTGCTAATTGTAGGCTTCAATGGAAGATTCTGAATATTGATCTTTCCTGTTCTAGGACCCTGATTGAGAACATCCAAATAATTCTTAGCCACATAAAAATAAGTTATATTCAATCTAAAGACAAGTTCATCTGGATTCATTCCTTTGATGGAGAATATTCAGTTAAAATAGGGTAGCAACTGTTTGCAGGTGAAATTCCTTATGACTTCCACTAGAGTAAAATATGGTATAAAAAACTTACTCCCAAAATCAATCATTTCCTCTTGTTGGTCTTAATCAAGAGCATACTGACCATTTACAACCTCATCAAGAGAGGATCTACCATATCTAATGTTTTTTTTTTTCAGTGCAAGAAGGAGGCTCAGATGATACATCACCTCTTCTTGCACTGTCTTGTTGCTATTGGTCTGTGGGATCTGAATTTTTCTAGATTTGGCATTGACTAGACATTACCAAATCATATTGTTCAAGCATGGGAAAAATGGAAACCTCCTTTCAATAATTTCATGCTTAGGAATATCTAGAGATTCATATTCCCTCATGTCATTTAGAGAATCTAGAAGGCTCGAAACTCCATCATCTTTATAAATATTAAGAAATATAGCAAGAGGCTTCTTAGTGAGATTACTATTGAAGATAAAGAGGATATTATGAAATTCAAGTCCCCCAAAAATTCAAAATATCCAAAGGAAGAGGAGAGATTATTGATTGATTGGAATATTAATATTGATAAGGTTTATGTTAAATCTCCCAGTATTAAAAAATCTCTTGTTGAATGGATTCCTCCACCTAAAGGCTGACACAAGTTAAATTTTTATGGAACCTCTAAGCGATACCAAGGAGCTGTGGGTAGTGAAGGTGTAATCAGAAACCATCTAGTCCATCCCCTTGTTTCTTATGTAGTCCCCATGAGTACTCAATCAAATAATTATGTTGAGGCCTTGACTTCTCTCTAGGGTATTAGAACTATTAAAGAACACAAGGTAAATAATTTAATTGTTGAGGGTGATTCTTTTAAAATTATAAATAATCTTGAAGGCACCGATCCCCCTAGCTAGACCATCAAATAATTCATCAACAAAGCTAAGAATATTTGTAAATATTTTAACAATGTTAATATTTTCCATACCTATCGGGAAGGGAATAGTGTTGCTGACGCATTAGCTAATGAAGGTGTCATCATTAAATAGTTAAAATTTTAGCATGATTACAATGCAATATCTCACACAACTATGGCTATCATTACTAAGGATGCTAAGGCCACCTATCCAGTTTAATATTACTAGCCGACAAAAAATACATGTGAGTAGCAATTACAATCTGTACCCCACATAAATGATAATTATCTCTCTTAAACAGTTCCTTTCTATATGATTTTTTCACTTAATCATCAACAACTGAGTTGTTGGGAACCCATATTTCAGCTGTATTCAGTCTACAAATGCTTTATGATTGAAATTTATATCCACAATGGGTGGTCCCTCTTGCCATATTGAGCCTATTTATGACCCTTCATGGAAAAAAATGAATTATTGTATAAGTCCCTTGATGCGAACGGTTTCACAAACTTCATACAACAAATCAAAGGGAATGACAGACATATTTCCTTGAATTTTTCTCTCAAATGGAAGGTTATGGTTATTAATTTTAAAGGTAAGGAGTTCACCATTACCAAAATTTGATATCTTTTATTGCACGTTTAGGAATGGATGGTATAAAATTCTACAGGAACTAATTTGACAAGGACACATAAGAGAAAATGTTTGTGGAACAAGATGAAACCTTGAATATGTGAGAAACAACTATTCTTTTTTCTTCTATCCCACATTTATATGATGGCGTTGCTAAGATGGTGGTCAGGTATATTACCCTAGAGGGATGCATTTCTACTCTTCCTCTCCACCATTTGGTCCTATTAAATCATTTCAAGCGCACTCCAAGGGTTAGCCTCTCTTATTACATCCTCCATTCCTTAAAAAACTACATTTATGATGTCCAAGATCATCTGAGAGGCCTTCCCCTTCACTAGGGGGTTATTTTCCTCTTACATCAATACTTCCATGATGTTGCTACTAATAATCCTCCTCACCCCTTAACCCCTCCTCCACAATAACCCAGGGTCAGATATAAGAATCCTAACTTTCATTCATCCTCCCCTGCCCCTCATCCTACTAAAAGGGTGTTGTGTAGTAATGCGAAGGGAAAATACCTAGATGGGGCTAAAAGTCTCCTTCATATTATCCATTCTACCCTTGACCCCTAATAAATTATTGATTTGAGATCCCAAATGAAGCTGTAGGAAGAAACAATTGAGGGAAATGAAGATAATGTTGACTTTCTTCTCAATGAAGGAAACAAGGATGATTTGGAATCTACATATTACTCTACACTTGAGGAGAAAATTGGCATTCTTGTTAAGAAGCAGCAAACCATGGAGGAAAGAATGTAACAAATTTTTAATAAGTAGATTAATCAACTTTCCATGAATAAAGAACTACTTAACTTCATTCAGATTCAGGGTGAAACAAATATTTGGCATCAATGGCATATTTGAGGACATATGGAAGGAAGGCAAGGCCAAAAAGAAGGCCTTAGCATCGAGTAGCCAAGACCCAGACCAGTAAAATTCACTCAACCTCTACAAGGCCTTGAAGGATGCTCAGAAATTTTTCAATAAGTTTCCCAAATAGCAGTCATGTGTCCTATGTGATTTTTTTCCCTTGTTGTTATTAATGGGTTTCACAGCTATTGTATTGCTGATTTTTGGTTTTTTTTAGCTTCTTGCTGGTGGTATATTATTGTTGGGGTGTGGCCCCCACATATCAAAAAGCCATTGTAATTTTCTTGCATATCTTTTCTTTTGAGCCCTTTTGTTCCATAGGGTATGGTCCCCTTTAAAACCATTTATTAAAAATAAAAAACATTCTACTATATATAGGATTATTTCTCCATAATATAGTCATAATATTTAAATTATAAGTGTGTGAAAAAACCAAAAGTATAAGACAAAAAGTTGAAGGATTCAGGAAAAAGTGCAAGACTCAAGAGGTAAGAGAAAAAGAGAACTCTCTTTGTAGACTGTCAATTTTTTTGTCTTGGTGAATGGTAAAAATTATTTTTGTTACCATCTGACGATAAAAATATGCAATACCGAAGGACAAGGTAAATGTGTAATGTTGAACGGTAACAAAAATATGTTACCAACTGATAAAAGTTATATGTGTTACCATCTGGTAACAATTATATTTTTTGTTAGCTGGTAACATCTATATCAATTATTTATTACCGGCTAACAACATATGTGTCAGTTCTTTCCTACCGACTAACAATACATGTTCTTTCACTGACCAGTAACACATGTTTTGTTACCATATGGTAATACATATTTTGTTACCAGTCGGTAACACATGTTTAGTTACCAGATGGCAACACATATATGTCGGTGCTTTTTTTTCACTCGGTAACACATTTTATATGTTATCATTCAGTAGTATTCCATGCATATCACCCAATAACATTCCATACTTGTCAACCAGTAATAGACCTGAAAAATGACCTCCACCATTGGTAACTTTCAAAATACCTCCATTCTCCACTGTCGTGAAACCATCATTTCCTACATTTTCCAATCATGTGAATTTCCTTTTTATCAGATTCGCAACCCATTCTATAATAATTTTTTGGAGGGGAGATCTTAAAATGAACCATGACAAGTCAAAAAAATAATAACCAACCCTCATGATCTTGGTCGCAGTTGTTCTTTCCAAATAATGGCCTCTCGACAACCCATTATCAAATTCCTCAAGTAATTTGTTGACTTGACATGGGAAGATACACCTTATGAGAACTCCATTTAAGTCTTTTCAATAAAGCACATCATTAATGAGAATGTACAAAATTTATTAAAGCCTAAAAAATCCTTCTTTGAGCTCTGTCAAGACCTAGAGGATACTCACCTGATTACAAGAAGGTTCTTATATGGCACATCTAGTTGACTGGATCATGAGTTTTATATGGGTGATTGTTGTGTAGCCCTTGGTTACATTCTTCTTTTGCTTCTAAATATGAAGAATTTTTTTGACACAATCCTTTCCCTATCACCAGCTTGGTGATTTAGATATGGACATCATATTCCATTACTTTGGTAATATATCCATATCTCCTTTTGTTTATATCCTTATTTAATAAAAGATCTTTCACGCTTGTATGTGAGAGCACCAACTAGATTTTTTTTAGACAACATATGCTGGAATTCATTTTAATTCCCTTATAACAAAAAAAACCTACTTTTGGACAAATGAATACCTTAATTCATAGCCCTTAAGAGATTAATTGAAAAAGGCAATAGGCTTCTTAATCTGATCAATTTTTTTTGTTGGGTCAGTATCTCAGAGATACTTTCCAATCCAAAAAGGCATAAATGATTAAATCCTTTTCATAGTTTGAATTTACCAACACGGGAGCTTGAGTTATAGCTTGTTTAATAGATTCAAATCTATTCTTTCCTTCTTTGGTCCAACTAAGGGGTATGTTTTTCTTCAACATAGCAGTAAGTGGTTTGGCCAAGGTAGAAAAATGAGGTATAAAACTCCTTAAAATTTTGATGGTCCCCAAGAAACTTTGGAGACCCTTTTGTGGCTTAGAAGAGAGAGGGCTGACATAACACATATTCTTTTTGGATCGATCAAAATTCCTTTTGCTGAAACAATATGCCTCCAAAAATTTCCTTCATGAACATTGAAAATACATTTTTCAGGTATAAGGAAATGCCAAACTAACTACACATGTCAAAAAAATCCCTAGATGATCCATATTCTCATGTGCATGATTGAAATACAGATTTATATCATCTAGGTATAAGAGGATCATATCATTGATGAGTCCCTTAAAGGCCATATCCATATCTATTTGGAAGGTTACACTGACATTTGATAATCTAAATGACATCTTGTTATAGGTGAATGTACCCCATTTAGTGGTGAAAGTAATTTTTAATTGATCATATTCTTTGACAAGTATCTTATTATTACCATAATATCTGTTAAGAAATGAAAACATTTCTACTCCCACAACGGTTTAGAGGATTTTATCCATGGATGGAAGATGATAATGGTCCTTAAGAGAAGCTTTGTTGACATCCCTAAAGTCCACACATAATCTGATCTCTCTATTTTCCTTCCTCATTGGAACTAGGTTGGCCACCCAGAGGAATTCTTGATTGGGAATAAAATGTTAGCCTCAATGAGTTTGGAAATTTCCATCCTCATCAAGAGCTCAATCTTGGGGTTGATTAGCCACTTATTTTACCTAACTAGCTTATCATTGAGGTCAAGTTCAATTTTTTTTGGGCTAGGCCCGAATAAAATCCTCTGAGATCCTTGTAGCTCCAAGTGAATATATCATTGTATTATTGAAAAATATGGATTAAATCCTTCCTTTTAGTCTTGGTAAATACCTTTCCAGTATTCAAGTATTTGCATTTGGAAATATTGACCTATTCAGAATAATTTTCTTTGATATTCATGTTTGCTTTTCCCTTTTAAAATGGTCATCTGGGTTAAATATGGATTCAAGAGTGACCAGACCTTTAGGTAGCTTATTACTTTTCAACTAAATGATTTGATCATCATAACTTTCCTACAACCTGGATTGATTTATCCATGACAACTCAACTTCTTCTTGAAGAAAAATAGTGATTTATTGGTCAATATCAAAAACTTGCAAATTGGTTGCATTATCTAGAACTATTTTCTTTATAGCCAGCTTGACCAACTCACTTTATTCCTTCATAATGGCAAGAGGGAGATCATATTGAGATACTACGGTTACAATCATGTCTACATCATGTTTTTGGTCCAGAAGAACCACATGAATGCTAAAAGCTTAAAAATCCTCAATCAAGTCCCATAATCTATTTTAATAGGACTTCAATAGATTAGTATTTTCTGCACTCCAAGCTTTGACTTGATATACCACAAGTTATACATCCCTAAAAACTAGCAATTCCTTGATATATCTTTTTTGGTCCAGTTGAATACCTTGCACCATTTCTTCATATTTAGACACATTATTAGTGCATCTAAATTAAAGTATGAAATATGAGAAATAATTTTTACCTTGTGGAGAAATCATCATGAAACTGTCTCCGAAACAATTTCTGCTCCTTGACCCATCAAAGAAAAGTTACCACAATCCTTCAATATTTTCTTAAGCTTTAAATAGATTGGGTATGGTAGATCCTTCTTCATGAATATGATAATTCTTCAGTCTAGTCTTCTCTAATACTCAGATGTATGGATCTAATTGGAGCTCAGCTCCCCAGACATCAAACAAGATATCTAGGATCTCTTCAATAAGAGTAATGGCCTCATGATCTTTAATGTGATTAAACTAAAATGGAAATTTGTATTCTAATCTATATGTTATAGAAGTAGTAAACAACAGATAAATACATATTGAAATACAACCAATAAAATAAAGAAATGGAATGTGAAACCCTAATGTGCAAAAGAGTAAGAAATGCCTTAGCTGATTTGGAGATGTCGCAGGACTGTGTTGTGAAGGATACTGGCTGAATAGGAGGAGGAAACAACCACATAGTAGCTTAGGAAAATGTAGATATAGATTTTATGGATAGACTGAGGCACCTGAGGTGCCTTAGTCTAAAATTTTTGCACCTTGTTCAGTGGAAATGACCAAGAAAATTCATCTAAAGTGTTGTTGAATGATCACATGTGTTCACTTCATATTGTGTGAATGTCTCTAAACTTTGTTGGATGTTGTTGCAAATTAGAGATGGAAGAAATACCTGTCAAACCCAAAGTTAATCATCATAAACCTAAAAATTACAGATGCATATGAATGGGTCTGACTATCCTCAATTTCCAAATGGATGGAATTATCATTGAGCACTACACTACATCTCAGACACAATGAAGTTCTAGGGGTGTGTGTGTGTGTGAAAATCATGCCCTATTTTCTCTTGTGTCAATCACACTTTGTGAGTAGTGAGTAATAACTAGATGTAGAATGTAAGTAAATGGTGTATGGAATAGAATGAACTCCCCTCCTATGAAGTGTGACGTAAATTAACCAACATTTGTCCCTTGTGATGGAGCTAGATGGATGTGAATGAAGTAATCGAATCCTTTGATGGATGCAACCTTTTGTGGAGATACTAGTTCTTAGTACTTGGTCCCTCATTATGGTTTCATAACTTTATATTTATATCATTCCCTTGATCTAATTTCATAATTAAACCTAAAAAGGATGGCCACCAAAAATATAGAAATCCCAAATAGCTAGAAAGTGCCCAAAAAGTGAGAGGAAAGTGCAAAGAGGATCAGGGTGCCCAGAGGTGACTAATGTACCTAGGGCATCCTGGTCTTGGCTGGGAACCCCAATTAAAAATAGGGAAAATATAGTATAAAAATAAGGTCCAGTAAAATGTGGGTACAAGATCAAAAGTAGTAACATAAAACAAATGTAAGATGGCCAAATACATGGGTTGATTAGTATGCTTTTTCACTCAAGAACCATATGAATAGTAGCATGAAACTGAGACTAAATAATTACCCAAAGTGCGTGATTTAGTGTCTACATTTTCCCCCAATTTATGTTAGTGAGAGGAAATCTCAATAACATATAGTAGATAGAGATGCGTACCTGATATCCATGTAGATCGATGTAAAAAATCATGTTGAGGGACTAGAAAAAGTGTGGAATGAGAAAACAATGGAGCGTGGAGAATAAATATGTAAAAGTGTAAAAATTGATGAGAGTGAACCTAGGGTGGAAGTGCATGTGTAGATGCCAATGTATGCAATGTACCTACATGTTAGTATGTTGTGTGTGGTGTTGAGTTATGTTGTTGTTGTTGACTTCTTGCTTCCCATACAGACAAACCTGCAAAGGAGAAGGCAATCCAGTAGCCAAATATACACATATATGTGTAAAACTATGTGTGAAGATGCATATATATCTATTTACAAAGTATGTAATGAAATTACAAAAATGAAAAAGGAACACATGTACCTGATCCGTAGTGAGAGAAAGAATGTAGAAAGGATTATGTAAATTTTGATGAATTATGATTTTTTTTGGTGATCTCACACATTTGCCGAAGAAGTGTAGGGAGAAAGATTTGTTATTCTCCAACATGTAACTGCTTCCCAAGAGTATAAATATATCTTTGTACTACTTAGTGTTTTTAGTGATCCGATGTCAATGATCAAAGTAGTTTAGGGATGAAAGTCTATTGTATCCTCCAACCTGTAACTACTCCCTAGAATACTAAGGACAACATTTCCTATCAAATTTGTTGTGTATGGAGTTATATAGATTGGTCTGAACCCAATCATTGTATAACACATTATGTTATGGATGAAGAGTGAAAAATGAGTTGTAATGGTACAGCAATATGTAGTGTGTAAACCAAAATGATGCCCCACTCTTTAGGGGTGCATCCGACATCGTGGATAGGAGAATGTAACCCTAAAAGAGGGCCAACTATAGAAATTGTAACTCTTCCCTATAGGGGGGAAGGGAATGTGCTTGGTAGACACCAAGGTACATGCAAACAAGTGGCTAGGAAACAAGTGTTAGTATGAACAAACATGTATGTAGAAGAAAATTCTAAGCTACAAAGACAATGTGTAAGCTAAAATACAAGTAAACACGCAAGAAGACAATCATAGACCATGAAAAGAAGGTTGCAAACATGGGACATCACTCACAATATCATAATACACTCAAGGAAACAATCAACCAAAAAAACAAGCAATTTTACACACCTAACAAATGGCAATGTCTGCATACAATGACAAACAATAGATAACCATGGTAGCAAGTAATCCTGAAAAACAAATGCTCCACATGAAGCATCCATTAACATGTTAGAAAGATAAAACATATTCCAAAAAAATGTATAACCAAGAAATTAGGGTGTTATGAAACAAAATAAAACAATAACACATGTAGTGTACGAAATTGGATGCCCCTAGGAGCTGTTGTAGGACTGGTAATAGCCAAGCCTCCATGCTATGTGTAGAAGCTCTATATCTATGATCACAACTAGAAAAGGACATAAACGTGCATGTGTGTATGGTAAAGATAATGACATCCAAGAAATATATCTAGCATGTGTAATAAGATGAACATGTATAAGTAAATGTAAGTAAGAGTAAATCCGAGCATGATATGTAGTATGTTGTGGATGGATAAAATGGATTACAAGATGGATAATAGGAGCCATGTGTCCCCCAAGTGGATGGAATTATATGCAGTGAGGCTAATTTGTTTTTCCCCTCAATAGTTAAAAATGAACCATAAATGAGAGTGCATCATTGAGAAATGGTCAAACTATGTGTTGTGTATAGTGCGCTATGTTGAATGTGTAGTGGTGACATGCAACATAGAGATGAGATGAGCATGTCGATATAGCCTAAGTTTATATCATGAAAATATGATCAAAGGAGTTAAGATTTAGCCTAAATTGTATGTAACTAAAAGATGATAAGAATCGGTGATGATGATGTTGTTATCGCCAAATCACTGCACCCCCCGAATGGCATGATGGTGAACATGACATTTAGTGTGATTGGAAAACATGAGATCACATCTCAAGTTGTGGGACTTGAGCTCAAGGTGAACCTCCACAGAAGTTTAGATTCCTCTTCCTAAAATAAGCACTGAAATGCTACTAATGTAAGATAAGTGACTAACTAGACCAATGCTAACATTTCCAGGGATTAGGGAGAGATATTTGTAAGGAAATAAAACCTATACTAGAAGAGCGATGCATAAAGAAATGGTTTTGCTAGACAAAATTCTGGATTGCCAATGAAGAGAGATGATCATGAGGAATAATGAACATACATTACAAACCAAATTTACATATAGTACTTCACTCCTTGATAAGCACAATGACCTCCAAAACTTGTAAAAGAAACCTCGAGTGCATAGTTGACCTGCAAACATGAGAGAGGTAAATAGAAGAAGAAAAATAATGAAAGGACATATAACTGATCACAAAACATAATTTCCATTACTTCAAGCACTTGTAAAGTGCATCATTATATTAGGGAAAAGACATAGGCTTCCATTACAACTTGAGAAGAAAGGCTTAAGAGCCTACAAATTCACATCTCAGCTTGTGAAGAGAGTGGAAGCTTAGAAAGAATGTCTCACCCCATGGAATAAGCACCCCTTTTACATTTATAGAAAATCATTGAGTGGTTGAGAGAAAGAAAAAGAAACCGTAGAATCTAGGCCATAATGTAAGAAACAATTCATAAATGTTTTTGGCCATGTTTTCTCATTTATTGCACCTCCACCTTTTGAGGCACCACTCAAGGAATGAGGAAAACCTGTAATTTTAGAAAGAAATATTTCTGAAAATTCATCTTCTCATGGCTCCAAGGGGTATCTCTCTTTCTCCCAGTTCCAATGACTATAATTTTGTGAAAAATGGGAAGCCGGGGAGAAAGTTATGTCTTTATTGAGCAAAAGTGCCTTTTTAGGGTCTCCAAGGTATTGTCCTCATTAGCATGTTTGATAATAGCCCAAAAATTTCTCCATTTATACAAATTCCCTATCCAAATGATTAAAATTAAAATTTTAATAAATTTCTTGAAGCACCTTGAATTAAGTTGGCTCTCAAGTTTAACTCCGTGGATTCTTCACTTGAACTTCCCAGCCTTGTGGGTTAAATATACCACTTATCTTCCGTCGAGCTAATCGTATTAAACCATCATGTTTTTTTTACTGCCTCATATTTAGCTCAACATTTTAAAAAACTCATCATAGATTATGAATGACTTGGTCTCACATTGAGTTAAATAAACATTTGTATTGAATGACGCTTTATATTTTCACTCCCACCGAAACAATTGCCACGTTTGCAAGTTTTATTTGGCTTGCCACTTGCTTCATTCCCACTAACTCTCCACGTGGTAGACTATTAAATCCAACCAACCCTTAGAAATTTCTCACTTTGCATTAATATCCAATGACTTAACTTGTCATACCAACTCAGCACTAGACTCGGACCTCCACATTTGCATTAATCATTAACCACTCCAATGGCTCGGAATTTTACTTGCCATATGCCTCCGTCATTGCTCAACTTCAAATTTTGGAAACTAGAAACTATACTTACCAAGCTCCTACTACATTAAGAATCTCGAACCTCGAATATCCAAAAGTCCAAAATTCAGACTTTCAGACTTTGGACATTCATTTGTGTTTTGTCCAATTTTCCTCCAAAACATCCGAAAAGATGATCCCTAAAACACATATCTGAAATGAATTCCTACATTTCTCATTGTCCCAATCTGTCACCGCACCAAGCTCGATTCGAATCCACTCAAGCCCTTTTTTATGGCTCGTAATACCTCAGACACATGGGTTTCAAAATTTCTCCTTCGAGCTCTAAACATAATGATACATATTTTTCACCTCGTGGCTTGATGTGCCCCGAGCTCCTACCATATTCTCACATTTGAATCCACACATTTCCTATGGTAACTCAAACTTTCCAATGCCAAATTAGTCTCCTCTATTCCATTTGACCTGGGCTATTCAATGATTCCACACCGCCATACATTGATGAATCTGCAGAGCTCGGTTTCACCCCTAATTTCTTCTCACGAGCTCATCCCTGATGCATGAATGTCGATTCCTTTATTTCTCGTGACCGAGCCATGTTAAACACATCCTTGACATATGCATTCATAGGGCCTTTTGTGAGTTTAAATTCAAGCTTGTCTTGAAAATTTTACCTCCATACACCACTCGATCACATGATCCTACAAATCGAAAACATCACGGCTTTTCCTCATGGCCGACTTGTTTATCTCAATGTCCAGCAAAGTATAAAAAACTTAAGTGACTCAGCCTTGGAAATGAAATGAACCGAGCCATGTTGAATTCCCCTCTCAAGTTCTTCATCCTAATGGATGTCAAATCCATCATAGGAAGCTCCCCATCTCATTATCAACTCTTCACTTTCATCTATTCAAGCTTGATGTAGCAAACCTTTGGGTCACTCGACATTATACTAGTCAACCACAAATGCTCGCACTCATTGTGCAAAACATCTTGTTGAGCCATAACTTGTGAATAAATTTTTCTTGACAACTCATCCCATACTCGAGTTGCCTATGCCGTGTTGATTTTAATAAAAAAGTTACCTACATGCTATATCTAATTCAGGATTCTACCTGTATCGAAGGTCTCTTCTTACCTCAATTGGCCATCCAAACACTACTATGACTCACCTAAAGGTTCAAACTCAGAATTCTTACAAAGCTCAAAGTTGATGCTTCAGTTAACTCACTACACGAGCATGATTATAAGTTATTCCTGACCTATCAATTAAATACCATGTAAACCATATGATCTCTTTTTCCGAGCAATTTGGTGTGTGCAGTGAACATGCTCAAACTCACCCATGTTCTCCAATGATTTGGTGAACCTATCATCCCCGTGCTCATTCTGAGTTCATCTACTATTTGCTGAGCTCCAAATTCTATGCCTTGGGGAGTATTTTACTGTCACGATATTTACATGCTAAGATATTCCATCTTTGTGTGTTGGGTTTACTTATTAAATCAATGCCCAAACCACCCTGTCACGGTTTCGAGCTCTAGATTTAACACACTAAGCTACCTATTGTGAATGGTATAATTTGACTAAGTAACTTGATTATACAATACTAAATTATCTTGGCCAACATGTTGTTCATGATATGAGATCAGTTCATCTCAACCTAAAAATATTGAACTCGGCGAGACTTTCCCCTTTTTGGACTGGCTTGACATTGTTTTCCCTAAATTCCAATTTGACAAGATTCAAACTTCTCTCAATTGTACTATGGAATTCACCCACTAATCTCATCATCAAAGGTATCATCAAATTCATGGGATCAAACCCTCACACCGAGAACACTGAGCCAAGTTGTATTATTGTCTTCATAATCGAGCTTATCATCCATGAGATCCAACCCAGACATTCTCCACTTCGCCAATAATTGTGTGACTAGCTCATGCCTACTAGTGAGTATAAAAAATTGTTGAGTCATTCCATGATCCATGAACTCAGCTTTCTATCATTTCACCTATTAGCTTAGTACTGAGCTCATCATGTCTCTATGAACTTGCCTTTGAGTTTGACTCGAGCTCACCATTATTCATTGAGATTCTCTCCACATCTCCCGAGCTCTACTCATCTCAG
The DNA here is from genome assembly GCA_019776745.2 of Taxus chinensis. Classification (NCBI taxonomy): domain Eukaryota; kingdom Viridiplantae; phylum Streptophyta; class Pinopsida; order Cupressales; family Taxaceae; genus Taxus; species Taxus chinensis. The sequence continues at coordinate 797,400,808 of CM034150.1, forward strand.
CCATGAAAATTTCCTTAACATCTTACTCAATTCAAGTTGTTTTGCCATGCCTTATTACCGACTTACAACTCGGTCTTTTTTTAGACATTTAAGTGACCCACCTCTTGTATGCTACCGAGCTCACATGTCTAAGTGTTTAGCTAAAACCCATGATACTTATCTTGTTTTTTTCTTCACCAAGCTCCTTAGAACCAAGCCAACCTCTACACACTTGTTGTCTCGAGTTTGAAATTAGCTTGATGTATCTTGGCTTCTCAAGAAATGACCTTGTCCTCATCTTTGACCTTCTAGGGCTCCTTTAGCTAACCGGAAGGTAGCAAAAACACAATATGACCCCTTAAGACATGATTTATCATTTCGATCATTTTTTATGCCTGCAATGAGTAAAAAATGGCTTGTAGGGCATTGTCCAATTTTTTTCCAAGAGGGTAAAAATTAACAACATATGCTAGAGTAAGTGATGAGGTAGCCTATAATGTATATCACTCCAAAGATGAGGAGAAGAAGTGGTGCTTTAGCTGAAAGCGTTTACCACTAAGTGATGTAAACAAAAGTGACACTGTAGCTTATGGTGTATATCACTAAACTATGAATATCACATGATAGAAGGTTGAATGAGGAATGTGTAAATTTTATGAGGTCTATTTTTCATGTATACCCTCAACAATCTAGTATGGACCATGAGACTAGAGTATGTCATAGAGTAATGATTGTAGTGCATAGAATAAGATATTGGTTGGACCATGTGATGTGGAGAATGTGTAAGGTGTAGTGTTCAATGTGCAGTGTGTAATGTTCATGTGTATAATATTCTCTCAATAGTCAAATGCAAACCAAAGCACAAGAGTGTGTCATTGGGTAATGACAATGTTAAAGTGGAGATAACGATGCATATACTAGGATTATGAAGTATGATAATGAAAATGTGGGAGATGTGTTAATGTGAAGATGGGGGGAATGTGTGTCTATTATTCACCCCAAGTGTGTGGGATTGAATGAGCTAACCAATGAAAGTGAAGGAAAAAGGTCCCTCATCTGATATTGGTGGCAATAAAAGAGTAGGATCATGTCCTAATAGTGGTGGTATAATAGATAGATGTTGAAAAAGTGAGTGGATTCTATGTGCATTTTATGGATGAGTATATGATGAGCACGTGGGTGCAAAAAAATGCATAGGTGATGGAGACCAATTAGAAGTTGAGTGCAGAGGTGATGAAGATCTATGCAAGTCCTCATGCAATGGTAATAAGAACTGATGTGGAATAAAACAAGGAGGTGATTTACGTTGAGATGCATTAATTGTCCTAGGAATGGGTCTATGCCAATATGTAGGACTAGCAGAGTAGTGAGGTCACATAGAATGTGTGCAAGTTGGTTAACTAGGAGTAGGTTATGTTTTAAGTAACATGGATTGTGATGTACTAGATCAAGTAGGAGATGCATTAACTAGTGCTCTAGGAGATGATGACCATGGAGTATATGGAGGGACACCGTTGATAGAAATAACTTAATTATTATGTATTAATTTGATGTGAAAATTATTTAGATAGATGATGGAATTAGATAGACGAATCCATTTGAGACCTTGAATCATGTCACAATCATCGACTACTTGTCCGACTAGGAAGGATACACGCATAGTAAGTGGACCTACCATGAGGTGTAGTTTGACAACACCATTTACATTATGCATAGGATATGAAATTTATGATAGTGGATAACCGATAGTGATGATAAGTGGAATAAAGCATATGCTAATGGGCCAAGATGGATCAACCTTAGTATTATAGATAGAAGTTAAGACAATAGCTGCATTGATATGTAACTAATTAGAAGTGAAATTTTCATGATAATCATGGTAAGAGAAAGAGATGATTGGTGGAGAAGTGTCAGTATGTGCAACTAGGAATTCAAGAGCCCCTGATGCAAGAGGACGCACTACATGATATACATAGTTAGCTAAAGATTTAGCCACGTTTTTGTCATGCTTGGGTAGAGGTTTGTCAAATATTTTGAGCTTATGATTTTCATTGACATGTGGAGAAACTGTAGGTCCCAATATCTTAATTTTACCATTATCAATCAAACCCTGAATGAGAAATTGAAGTCAGAAGCAATGATATGTGGAGTTTCCTACACACTGATGATAGTAGAAATGGGAATTTTCATCAAAATTATTCCCTTTTGGTTGAGATGTATCTATTTTTAGTGGAGAAGGTAGTGTCATGAGGTTACTATTGACAAATTGTGGTAGTAAAATACGTGGAGGGACACTAAACTTGGTGAAGATATGCTAGTGTGGTTGTGATTGAAGCTCTTTAGTAATAGATATTGCATTAACAGAAGCTTTTAGATCAGTTGGTTTAGTTGTAGATTGTTTAAATGTTAACTTCTTTTTTAAGTGCGTAGAAGGTCATCCTTGCTCTTGGAATTTAAGCTTTGCTATAGCTAAGAGCTTGGTTTCACGAAGCTTAAGAGTATGAAAGAGTTGATCGAAAGAAGGAGAAGTCTTAAAGATAAAACTCTCCTAGAGAGGTGGTAAGAGACTTTGAATGATTAAGTCCCAAAATTCTAGCATCCACAAACACATTCATCATCTTAGCTAAATTGTTTTTGTAATGTAGGACATAATCCGATAAGTGTTCATTAGACCTCTGTTTGAAAATTTGCGAGCTTAGTGTAGGAATTATTAGATCTGATGTTGATAGAGAAGTGAGTGAGAAAAGCATCGGCTAGATGCTGTGAAAGATTTTACCAAGTGGACAGGTAGGTCATAAAACCAACACATTGCATAATCTTGTAAAATACAAGGAAAAAATCTTAGCTAGTATGGTATAGTCATATCCACATAGTATAAAGAATAATACATGAATAAAGTCTTATTTTTCCACTCAAATGCCTAGGTGTACTGACACTTCATTCAAATATTATCTTAATGCTCACCCAAAGCACGCACGAAGCTACCAGGTCCCTCTTTTTTATTGTCTTTAAAAGAATTTTACATACATGTTCATATAACCCATTAGTAGATCAAAATAATATAATTGCAAAGCATAACATGGGACATATCACTACCATAGAGCATAATGAATTAATCTATAACTAACAACAGATTAACCATACAATCACCATGATTAGATATATCAATTACCATAATCCATCCACAATTTTCCATTAAAAACTACAAAGATTACATAACTGAAGCTATATACATAATCATACAGAACCTGAGAGTCATGCATGCTAGAACATCAAGATAGCGTAACTCCACATTACATACAATATCTTCAAACAATGTAGTACAATACATATATATAGGGGTGGGGGACTTTCCCTTCACTACCCATGCATCTCACAATAGACTACATGCTGAAAATAGCCATGCATACATATAAAAGCAACTAGGTCACATGCATACTAGCCTAATAATAGATTAAACCTGTAGATGAACTTTGTTATAATCATATTATTATCTCAAACTCTGCATGACCCTTGATCTTCCCCTCGCATGTGCTTTATCCCAAAATAAATGTTTCTTCATCTCTAAGTCTTTATGTCTTCCACTAATTTAGGAACATTGCTTGAACACCACTTCATCTTGTCATTGTCCATTTTCATTGTATGGCTCATAAATTGACTAAGTCCCCAAATGTCTTCCATTTGGGTGAAAGCCTTTGGCACATTGTCTATCTTGACTTATACACCCCACCTTCACGCCTACCTCATGTGTTCCTTAAACCTTCACACGTGGTATATAATTAGTACAATTTTACCATGCAACATTACCCCCACACTAAACTGGATTGCCATCCTCAACAATACTTCCATCAAATTGTCATAAAAAAATGACGTATATATAGTAGGATAAAATAAAAAATTCATTTATCTTCGCATTAATGCAAAGATCCAACCCCATGTCCTCTCTTTTTCTTCTTAACCCTATAACATGCTCAATAAATAGTGCAGTTATTTGCACTCCTCTACCAGTAAACTATAAAATTACTTGTGGACCCTTACCATTAACCATTGATAGAGCACCTTTGGTTTTCCAAAGTAAGGTAAGTTCATAGACTTGCACACAACCCCAATTTTTCTCTAACATCATCTTCCCTTCATCATATATTAGTTTATCATTTGACAGTCCTCAAATTTGTCTTTTGATGGGTGTCATTATTCCCTTCATTTAATCAACTCATGGTTGATGTCATATTCAAACCAGGGGTGTGTCTGAAGCTATATGCAACAAATGAATTCTCAGGAGAACTAGTAATTGATTGTAGATACTTATTATTTTTATTTGGGGGGTTTAATGTGTCTTAATATTTCTTGGCCAAAGCCTTATTAAAGATAAACTATAAGAAACTTGCCGAAATAAACACACATTATTGAAATCAACAAATCTTGCAGAATTGAACACACTGTTGGAAATAAATACACCCTACAAAATTGAATGCACAGCTAGAAATAAAAACACTTTGAAAATGTTGTTTAAACATACTTTTAAGGAAATAATAATGTAACTATAACACCTAAATGGAAAATACATAACTCCATGTAACATATTTTAATTGATGAATCAAAATTACTTTCAGAATTGCTAAATAACAAATTTACAAAAATTACTTGAAAATATAAATACCAATGAAAGAGAATATCCTTTTTCTTGGAGGAGGGGGCCCTTGCTCCACCTTGAATCAGGAGTTCTGACAATATGTTGATCTCAAAACAAAAAGGCTATTCTTATTATTGAATTATTCAGTCTTATAAAGCTTAACCCCCTCTCACATCTATCTTTAGTTCTCTATATATATATTCCATTTGAATATGAATTTGCAATCATGAGTGTTCAATACTCGGCTTTCCACCTGCAGATTCTAGTGAAACCAAATAGTGCCCAAAGAAGATATTAAATTTAGAAAACTAGCTTGATATATAGTTGTTGGTATTACATATGTATATTTGGAGTATGAAGAACCAGAAAATCATTGGTATATTTCTGATTAGAAGGCCAATTATTTTCTCCATAACCAAATTTTTATAGAATAAGGAGATTCCCATTGATTCCGGAACTTTGGAAAAGTTCTGGAACCAAAGGGAAACGAAAATAACTGCTAAAGTTCCGAAGCTAAGGGATGGAGTTCTAGAGCTAAGTGATAGAGTTATAGAGCTAAGTGATAGAGTTCTAGAGCTAAGTGATAGAGTTATGGAGCTAAGTGATAGAGTTCCAGAGCTAAGCCACATTTTATCCAACTTCCTCAAAAAGGTGTTGATTACTTCACAATTCACTTATCCTGAACAAATATGAACTGTTTATTCCAAAAATTGAATTTCCCACAATTTGTTGGGAATTATAGAGTTTTTATAAATTTGAACTAAATCAAACAAAAGATGCCTAACTTATATTTAGATCAAACAAAATTTATAAAATGTAGACAAACTTTATTAAAAGGGAGAGTAAAATGAGAGTCATTCATTGCACATTGATGAGGCATATTTTAGCCTCATCATCTCCCCCACACTTACTTGTTTGTAAGTCCTCTTACAAACTCTATTCTTCAAAAATGGGATCATGAATTCTATATTCCAACTGACTGCTAAGGTCAAATGGTTGAAAATTGAATGTCCCAGTGATTCTGATCAGAACTGTTGTATCCTAATCCTTCCTCTAGCTTCTTTTCTGCCAATCCTCAAAATGAGTAGGATCCTGAAGGTTATCTATTCTACCATGGAGAAATGGGTATAAGAAGGAGAGGAGGCCTTGTTCTCGTACCCATGCACATACCTCTGTATTTTTCACAAATTTGAGGAATGATGAATAAAATTCTAGTAGATACATATTAGATTTCTGGGAGATATAACTTCTCTTCTTCTTAGATGCTACAGTAAGGAATTCCCATCTCTTCAGGCATCCATCATAAATGTCCTCAAAGTTTTTCTCTTCATATGAGGTTCAAAAATTTTCTGCAGGATGAAAATATAATGTTCCTTAAATCAGCTATCAAAGGCATGAGACTTGAAATGTATAAAAAATGCAGATGGTTTCCCGTAATGAGCTCTCATACAGAGGCCAGATGAACTAGTCTTTTATTAAGTGTTCAACATTCATTTCTTTCCAGGATATTTGATTCTGGAGCACATAGAAACAAATGCCTGAAGTTGGATTTCCCCCACATATAGATTAATCATAGAAGCCTATGTTATTTTATAACATAAAGTTATAGAGATAAAATTCACAAAGAATATTCTTCTTCTCTGGATTAACTCAAAGAATACGTTGCCATGAATTCTGACTTCATCCTTCAATTCATGTGGAAAGCCACATGAAATCCTAAAAAATTGCCAACTTGATAAATTGTTCTTCTAGGAAGACATTGTATGCAAGAGAAGGTCTTCTACATGTTAGTAATTTTTCACTCATTATACAGACCATCTGTATTTTTTTCCAAACACTAAAATCTTTTCTTCCTCCACTTTTATAGAATTTTTCTTCCCATTCTTTCCTTGCCTTTTTCTCTTTTTCTATTTGACTTTCTTAGTTCCTGATTTGATACTTTTGAATTCATTCAGCTCTTTGCAGGTATCATCCCATAATTTTTTGAGTGGATTTAGTAATTCAAATTTGTTTTTACAATTTGATCCACTGAATATACTTTTATCATATTACTCTGTTCAGTAGCCAATTGTAATTCTTTTTCTTTTTCCAGTCATTTGCTTGTTTTACTACCATGTCAATTCTTCATTCTTATCTGTTAGTTGAGTTTTCAATTGTTCAATCAAGAATTTCTCTATGCTCTAATTTTTGTTTGAGGAAGTTCGATTCCTCATCTTTTTCCCTAATTATAAGTTCTTCCTTAGACAAGAATAGAACCTGCCTCAACTGTTGTTTTTCTTCTTTTACTGGGAGTTCGTCAGGGAATAAGAATCGTTCCTCCACCAAAGGGAATTTTCCTTTTAACCTCCAAGATGCCAATTGTTCCTTACTCATGTGACTAGTATTGTCCGAGTCATCCATTTCCTGAAAAATCTTGCTCTTCCAATAGTTCATCTTCTCTCTCCAACTCTTTAGTTTGAATTTGTAGAGGAGGATTACATGGCCATGCTACCAAGAATATCAGTAGCTTCTTTCTCTAAATCCTCATGTACTTCAATATTTCCTCGCTGAGTTTTCCTATACTTTTTATGAATTCTTTTTCTTTTAGGAGCTTCAACATTTTCTGAAGTGGGCTTACCTCCTTGAACTTCTTCTAATTTTTCTCCAAAGTTTGTCTTGGGTGAACTATCACTGTATCAGATAGGTATTAGTTCTTCTAGTAAAATTATAGGGGAATGAGTTTCTTGTAAATAAACCGTAGATTTTTCAGCTTTGATAATCCTTTCCAACCTCCCCCTAAATGGTATTCAAATCACACTTATTTGCTTTTTTTCTCAAGGGGGATATAATTTCTTAGTTAAAATTAAGACAGAAAGAGTTTACCATTCCCTTGCTGATGTATATCAGGAGTTTGTCTGAACTTATTGATGACTTTTTTTCATCATACTTCTTCTCCATTTTTCTTAGAGAAAAATGATGTTGAAAGACAAGATGGACTAGTCCATGGTGTCTAATTCCTTACACCCCAAGAATATATCTAAGCCATTGTTTAGATGGAATCAAAGAAGAAACGAGGAAGGTTTACAATATACTCTTGTTTGAGACCATACCTAAGATATATCAACATTTTTGGACCTCCCTTCCAACAGTCTCATATTGGCCATCACATGTCAAGTACTTTACTACCTAGAATGCTACTCTGTTAAAGGTTTTGGGTAAGCTAGAATGACCCCTTGATGATCTACTTGGTATTATAAATGTCCAGGGTTCAAATTCACCCTTTTTTCTTAAGGTTTATTTTAAATTTTTAGGGTTCCATTTACAAAGTTTAGAATATATACAATTGGTACCCCTATATATATTTCTCATTGTATTTTTTGGAAGAGGAACTTACCATGTTTTTAGCCTTAGGTCTAGACTGCTCTAAATTCACAAAAAAATCCTTATCAGTTCATCATTGTATTTTGAGAATTTCCTTGCATAAACTCCAGCTTACTTGCCTATTCAATTTTGGTTTTTACTAGGTCATCTTCCATATGATCAAATTCCTCGTCTACTTCAATTTGCTTCAAAAATTCATCCCTGGTAGGAGGATTCCTGTAGAGTTTTAGCCTATTGTCCATTGACCAAAAGTGTCCTTCTACTTCCATCAATGGGAAGTAGCTTAATAGATCCAGTATCGTATGTTTTCTCAATCTGATAAGGTCCTAACCACCTAGTTCTCAACTTTCCTTTGAATTGTTGGTACTTGGAATCAAATAGTAATGCCCAATCTCCTATCTTGAATTGTCTTTTCCTTAATATGTGTATTATGCCACTACTTCCTTTGGTCTTGTATTATCTCTGTCTATTGAAGTGCTTCCAATCTTAGCTCATCCAATTCATTGAGTTGTATAATTCTGTTCCTTTTATGTTGTATCCAATTCAATACCCAATTTAGTTGATTGTCCTCAATGTTTGTAGTTCAAATTCAATGGGTAATAAGGGCTTCTTCCCATAGACTAAATCATATGGTGAGAATCTTGTTATAGTCTTACAAGTTCTGTTATAAACCTAGACAGCCTCAGGTAGACTTTTTCACCCAATCTCTTCTATTTGCTTCAACTGTTTTGGTGATAATGTTTTCCAATTCCTTATTTGTCACTTCTGCTTGTCCAATTGGATTGTGGGTGATAGGGAGATGAATTCTAATGATTGATCTAATAGTACATTGTAAAGGTCCTGGATCATATTAGACATGAACTGTGGGCATTAATCTGAAACTATATTTCTTGGTGCACCAAACTTCATCATAATTATGTGCCAAAGGATATCAACAACTGCATCTTCATTAGCATTTGTTAAAGTTTACACCTCTACCCACTTTGTTACATAATCATTACACACAAGAATGTGTTCTTTTCCTTGTAAATGAGGACTAAAAATACCAATAAAATCCATCCCCCACCTTTCAAATGGTTTAGTCACCACTTAAGGTTGTAGAGGCATTTCACTAGTAAAATTTGGTTATCCCATCCTCTGACAGGGATCACACTTCTTGATGTATTTCTTGACATCTTTATACATAGATGGCCAATAATAGTTAGTGTTAAGTATTTTGTGGGTTGTTCTTTTTACTGAAAATGTGTCCTCCACTTGGTTCATCATGACATTCCCTAAGTATGTCAAAAATTTCATCCTTTCTCACACACCTACGTAAAACCAAATCAAGACCACATTTAAATAACATTCCATTTATCCAGTTAAATTGTGCATTGGTTTTGATTAACCTTTTCATTCATTTCTTAGTAAAAGAAGGGGGAAACTTCCCTATTGCAAGATAATTTGTCCATGTTAGCAAACCATGTTGTATCAGCTGAAATAGAAAATAATTAATCATCTAGAAAGTTATCCATAACTAGATATTATCTCCCCTATAGTGGTTAATCTTGACAAGAAATCAGCTACCACATTATATTTTCCTGGATTGTCCATAGTAGTAATATCAAATTCTTGTAAAAGTAATAACCAATCTAATTATCCTACCTCCAACCATTGGTTTGTTCATTAAGTATCTAATTGTCTGAATGATCTATATGTAAAAATATTTTGTACCTTGTAATATAATGTTTGAACTTATTAATTGAATAAATCACAGCAAGAAATTATTTTGCAGTGGTAGTGTAATTTCTTTCAGTGGGAGTAATATTTTTACTAAGATAGTAAATAGACATACATTTTCCCTTCTTCATCTTTCTGTCCCAAGACTACACCAATTGAGTTATTTGAGGCACTCTGTTTGGATGTGAAAAGGTTTCTCCCAATTATGTCCTCTTAGTATTGGGGTAGTGATTAGTTTTTCCTTAGTCTCTTCAAAATCATGTTGACATTTTTCATCCCAACATAAATTCACAATCCTTGGTAACCAAACCAAACATGGGGGCCAACAATTTTACTAAAATATTTGATAAAAAGCCTTTAGTACCCAGCATGTCCTAAGAATGACTTGATATCCTTGGGGGTTTGAGGAACATGTAAGTCTAAAATAATCCTAATTTTATCTTGGTCAACTTGAATTCCTCTTTTTGAAATGTTGATGTCCTAGATACAATTCACTCATCAACCATAATCAAACATTTCTCACAGACTAAGTGACAAATGGTGTTGCTCACATCTTGTTAATAATATATCCAAGTTTTTCAAGGCATCATCAAATGTTTCTCCATGCACAGTAAAACCATCCATGTATACCTCTACACAATCATTAGTTAGATCTACAAAAATTGCTAGTACAACCCTTTGGAAAGTTGATGGAGCATTACATAATCCAAATGACAGTATCTTGTAGGAAAAGGTATCCCATAGACAAGTAAAGGTGGTTTTTTCCTGATCCTTAGTAGACCACCTTGATTTGGTTATATCCATTAAAGCCATCCAGGAAGGAAAAGTATTGTTTACCTGAGAGGTTATCTAAAACTTGATCTATGAATGGTAAGGGAAAATAGTCCCTAAGTGTAACTTTATTCAATTCCCTATAATCAACACAAATTCTCTATTTTCCATTTCTTTTTAGGCACAATTATAAGAGGAGATACCCACTGACTATCTAATATTGGGTAGATAAAGCCTACTTGTAATAGATTTTCAATTTCCTGCTTGACTATGTCCCTTCAAGGCTAGATTGATCCTTCTTTGAGGTTACCTAACTAGTTTAACATTTTCAATATAAATGTGATGGGTGACAAATACTAGGGTGGATTCCTTTCATGTCTTTATAGTCCCAAGAAAAATCTCTAGTATGACGTTTCAAAACATCAAACAATTTAGCTTATTAATCATTTACCAAACAGTTGTTAATGTTCAAAATCTTACCTAGTTGAATCTCAATTTGTTTGGTTCCGGTGTGTGATGAGTTGATTTACTGAAAAGGTTCCATTAGGGTGTTTAGTGGACATGAATGAGGTAACAACATATGATTTGTAGTAATGTCTCGAGAGTTCCCTTGAGAAAGAATACTAGACAAAGGATATTAAGCAGAGTTATGATACTTATCTTGTCAGGTTGGACAAGCTCCTCATCACTGATATTTTCCAGAGATTCCTTACTGTTTCCATGATATGTTTGAGACTAATGCTATCTAATTCCATATCTATTTCTACCCCTTCTAAAGATAATTCATGTTCCTCTAGAGTGAAATTATTTACATTTGCATGGGATTGTCATGGTTCTGGAGATAAATATGAATGTTTTGTAACTAAGTCTGAATGTTCTAGAACTAAGTACGAAGGTTCAGATTTATCCCCGATTATTCCAAAGACAATTGGTGATCAATCAATGAGTGATTACTAATATTCTCCACCTCCCGTACATGATCCTGTAATGTTATCATAGACAAAGAAGACAAGTTTTATTTATTAGTATCAAGATCATCAACCCATAATTGTTCCTGATTATCAATAAAAGGTCTGTGCAGAAGGATTTAGGGAAAAAAAATTAGAACTCTTACCATTGCATATATGGTCATATCACCTAATCTACAAATCAATTAAGGCAGCAACTATAGCTAACCATGGTCTGCCCAAAATGATAGGATAACCAAGTGCTTTAATTTTTGGCCGTAATATAAGGAAGTCCACTGAGATACTCCTGTGACTCCACCATGACTATAACATCTTCAATCATCCCTTCCGGTTTCAGCTACTGATTAATCTACCATCTTCAATATGGTGCTAGTAGGTTGTATACCTATCAATGGTAATGTTTCTAAAAGTGTCTACTATCATAACATTTATAGATGCTCCCAAATTAACCAAAACATAATGTTTATGTTTGTTCCCTATAGTGATAGAAATAACAGGGCTTCCAAGATCCCCATATTTGGGAAGCGAGAGTTTTCCTACTAATAAATCAAAAAGTTTCCCATCTACCTTAATAGTCCTATGGTACTGCTTCTTCCTACCAAGTATTTTCAAGCATAAAATTTTAATTAATTTGTTTAATTCAAGAATGTCTTTGATTGCTTGCAACAATGGTATTTCAATATTTAATTTCCTTAATTCATGCACCAGTTCATATTCCTTGGTCTCAATAACTTCCTTAAGTCTTTCTGGAAATGGAGTCGTTGTTGCAAATCAGCAGCACCCCTGGATGCAAATTAGATTTCTAAGTTGATGTTTCAGGCATCCAGTGTGATTGCACAACATTAAAACCTCTCTCCAAGTGTGGGACTTGTAAAATGAGAGAGGAATCTCTAGATTAGAGGCTGGTTCCTCAAACTCCTCTGATCAGATCTGTTATTTGCATAATTGCAGAGGTTTGAATCCTAATCCTACTCTAAATTCCAAGGAGACAGAGATAGAAAGTGCAAAAATTGAAACTAAACTAATAGGTGATACACCAAAGGAGTGGTGAACACTTCTTGTTCATGAAAATTGACACAATTTCATGAAATGCAACATGAAACATCATACACAGGCTGATAAGATGTAATTAGAGGTCTGAAATGAAGCAAGACAATACAAACAAAGGACTGAAAATTGATCACAGAGTCTGCACTGTCATTTTCACTATCAAAATACTTGCATTTGCAACATCAAAGAGGTAGAAACCTGTTACAATCATGAAGAAGGTCTGATACTTGCAAAAATCACTTGTTGAAGGTGAAAGAAGAAGCTTGCTATCGAAAAAAATGAGCCAAATCTGGCTTTTACAATGCATGGGTCAAGCCCAGGAGAGAGAAAACATGTAAAAAATGTGGGATCCATTCCCCATTGAATGAAGATGCATTAAAACAGCATGGGAGTCCTTACAGACCCATGCCCTGACATTTTTGGCCATGCTAAAGAAGAATGCGACCCATTTTGCATTAAAACTGGTTGTTGAAACGTCATTTCTGGCCATTACCACGTGCCAGAGATGTTTCTTGATTTTCTCTCCAAACTGAACCAAAATGAAAAATTGACCCCTGAATCACGTAAAGAATTTCAACAGCTTTCCATTGATATAAAGAACGCAAACATCTGAGTTCTCGATCGAAAGATATGGCGATTTGAAAATTTAGGGCAAAAACAGGCCAAAATCGGATGGCGGGGAAAAAATTTGAATTTTACCCCTTTTTTACATTTTGGAAAATTTTCCAAAAAATCCCCATGCTTCGCCATTCAGGTGCCACGTGGCACGTTTTAATTGGTCGCGGGCCCTTCTTGCTCCATTTTACTTCATTTTTTCCTTTGGAAAATTTTTCAAAATTTCCCTGCCGGGCCGATAAGGTGAAGACACGTGTCAGGCTCTGATTGGCCGCGGGCCCATCCTTTGAAATTTTTCTTTCGGGCCCTTCCTTAAAATTTTTTGCCACTTGGACATGTGGAACTATTTTATTGGCTCGGGCCTAAGGGGCGTGATTTGCCTTTGAAAATTTGAAATTTTTCACTTTGGGAAAATTTCCCATTTTCCCCTGTGCCCCGCCGGTTCAGGTGCCACATGGCACGTTTTAATTCGTTGGCGGGGGCAGTGGGCCAAAGCTTCACCTTTTGGATTTTTGTCGAAAACTTAGCCAATTTTTCAAAATTTTCTCCAGAGCTCTGAACTCTCCAGCCCCCTTGGACACGTGGTGAATTTCCATTGGGCGCGGGCCCTCTACTCCAAACTTTTCCTTTGAAATTTTACGAATAATACTTAGCCAAATTTTCATCACCACCTCCGCCGATCTGATTAGTGAAGACACGTGGCGCAATCCTTGCGGGCCAATTTTCTCATTTGAAAATTTTGGCAAAACTTAGTCAAAAAATCTAACTTCTCCCCTGATGCCCACCATCTCCTTTGGACATGTGGCAGCACGCCATTCGCTGCGGGCCAAATTTCAAAATTTTACCTTGTGCCAAAAACTTAGCAATTTTTTTCAACTTTCTTCCCCTTCTGACACGTGGCACATTCTAATTCGTCCACGGGCCCACGGGCAAAAATTTTACCTTTGAAAATTTTGACCAAAACTTGGAAAATTTTCTAAGTTCTTCTCTTTTCCCCACCACTTCCTGGGACACGTGGCGGCTTCCTATTGGCCGCGGGCCTGCTAAGGGAAAATTTCCCACAAAAACTCCGCCGAGCCATAACTTGAAAAATATGAGGAGTTAGGAGGAAAACTTTACCTTTCTAGAAAGCTGAGAGAGTTCTATCCAATGATGCCATTTTTAGAAAGATTTGAATATCTAAAAATAAAAAAATGGAGACTGAGGCACAAGAGAGGTAAGAACACAAGGAGTTAGCCACAACAATGAGCAGGGGCACATTTTGGATAACAATTTTGGCAAATCAGAGGGGTCATCTGCCTGCTAGATGAAGATACCAGTTGCCTGAAGCAACCCATTGGGCATGGAGTCATCAAATTTTCTGTTTGGAACCCCAACTGACTTAGAATGTTGCAAGGAGGAAGATGGAATATCATCTGATGGAAGCAAGGACTACAAAACATCTCCAGGGATAGCAAGCCTGTGCCAAAGCACTTAGGGAAAGAAAAACAACCTACAGCAAAACAATGTGCACAAGCACTTGGAGGAATGAAAACCTAAGCTAATATTTACAAGGTGGAGAATTTCCCTTTAGTAGCAATGCTTTAGATAGATTCCATTGACTGGAATATGTAGTTCTTCGCCATCCAATGAAGACAATTGGAAGGCATTTCTGTCCTTACACTTTGTGACCATGTATGGGCCACTCCAAATGACATCAAATTTTGAATGCCTTCCCGGTTTTGCTCTATCTGCATCCCATTTTAACACTAGATCTCCAACTTGGAAAGATCTACTCTTGGCCTTCCTATCAAAGGTCTTCTTGATCAAATCTTGATCATTCTCCATTGCTTGGGATGCCTGATCTCTGATCTCTTGAAGCTCCATCAACTCTGCATATCTCACCTCCATGGGCCAAAATCTAGCAACTCTAACTGCTTCATGAGTTCCAATGTTGGCAACTCAAGTGACGTAGGCAAGATTGCCTCTCTTCCATAAACAATCCTGAATGGAGAGTTACATGTGGATCTCTTGGGAGTTATCCTATCAACCCATAAGGTTGATTTCAGTTTGGTATGCCAAGACCTCTGATTCTCATCAAGAGTCCTCCTAATGATCCTCAACAAGTTCTTGTTTGTAGATTCAGCCTGGACATTACCCTGAGGGTAATAGTTTGATGAAGTACTTTGGTAGATCCCGTTCTTGACAGTGCGTTCAGTCACCTTGGACCCGATGAATGCCAATTCATTATCTGATATTATTGTAGCAGGTACACCAAATCTAGTTGCTATTCCCTCATAGAAGTCTAGGATGCTAGATTCATTTGCTTCCTTGAGTGCTACTGCTTCAGTCCAATTAGTGAAGTAATATGTGGCTGTTAAAATCCACTTGTGCCCTTGGCTTGAATTAGGATTAATGGCTCCAATGAAGTCTAAACCCCGTTGCATGAATGGCTGGTCAACTGAAATTAGATGCAATGGAAAGGAAGCTAGCTTCTCTTTACCTGTGAAGAATGCACAATTCTTACACCTCTTGATCCAGGCATAGCAATCATTGAAAATCTTGGGCCAATAATAGCTAGCCATCATGATCTTTAGAGCTGTCACTCTTGGTGCAAAATGACCACCAGCTGGTCCACCATGGAACTCTTCCAACACCCTATGAATCTGATTTGTGCTAATGCATCTCAGCAATACTCCATTTACATCTGTTTTGAACGAAACACCATCAACAAGGGCATATGGGACAACCTGCAATCTGAAGTGTCTTCTTTGGGTCTTGTTCATCTCTGGGGGGCATAGGCCTATGCTTAGGAAGTGCATTATACTTTGGGTCTAGCAAGGAGTGGGGACACCATTATTTTCCTCTTGAGTGTTTTCTTGCTCATGGCTGTCTTGCAACGCCAAAACAGTCTCTTTCTCATTGCATGCTTCCTCTTGTTTGCTTAAAATCAGCTACTCACACAATCCTTTTCCTCTGACCAACTTGGTGACCTTGATCTCTATTTCATACTCCATGACACGAGTAATCCAACCTACCCTTTTCTCATTCAAATCCTTGTTGAGGAGGAAGTCCTTTACTCCCGCATGAGAGACCAACAACTGAACCTTGTTGTTTGAGACTAGATGCTTGAATTTATTCAAGCTTCTGATTACTGCAAGTACATGCTTCTCAATAAAATAATATCTCACCTCATAGTCATTTAGGCTTTGGCTGAAGAAAGTAATTGGCTGCTCATCATTGTCCTTGTTCTGTTGTACCAAAATGGCAGAAATAGTATCATTACCTCTAAATGCATAGAGGATGAAATCCTTGGAGAAATCCGGGTTGATGAGAGTTGGTGCTTGGGAGATGGTTTCTTTGATTACTTCAAAACTCTCCTTTCCTTCTGATGTCCACTTGAAAGCCATGCTTTTCTTTAACATTTTGGTGATAGGTTTGACAAGGGCTGCAAAATCTGGGACAAACCTCTGAAAAAAATTTATTCTTCCCAAGAAACTTTGAAGGGCCTTCTTGTGGCTTGGCAATGGCAGTGCTCTTATGGCTTCGACTCTTTCCAGATCAATTGCTAATCCTTATTTAGAGACAATATGGCCAAGGATCTTTCCTTCATGTGCTAGGAAGATACACTTCTTAGGATTCAAGGACACTCCAAATCTCCTGCACCTTTGGAAGACTTGTCTCAAATGAGAGAGGTGGTCTGCTGCATTCTTTGAAAAAATAGTGATATCATCAAGGTATATCAGCACCACGTTGTTAATCAAACCTTTGAACACCATGTCCATTGCTCTTTGGAAGGTAGCTCTAGCGTTGGACAGCCCAAATGGCATTTTCCTGTATGCATAAGTTCCCCATTTGGTTGTGAAGGCTATCTTGAACTGATCTTCTTCCTTCACCATAATCTGATTATAGCCCGAGTAGCCATCAAGTAGTGAAAACCTTTCGGAGCCAGCCACAACTTGCAAAATTTGCTCCATAGAAGGGAGTGGGTAATGATCCTTGAGAGATGCTCTATTCAAGTCTCTGAAGTCAACACACAATATGATCTCTCCACTCTTCTTTCTGATTGCAACTAAGTTGGCAACCCAACTAGAATGCTTGATTGGGAATATGATTCTTGAATCAATCAACTTGTTCAATTCCTTCCTCATGAGAGGTTCCATGTGTGGATTGACCGGCCTTTGTTTCTGCCTGATGGGCTTAGTATTTGGATCCAACTCAATGGTGTGCTGAGCTAATTTGGGATTGAAACCTTTCAAATCTTCATAGTTCCAAGCAAACACATTAGGGAACTCTTGACACAACTATATGAACCCATACCTTTCTTGTTCAGTTGTCATCTTACCAATTTGCAATGATTTGTTCTCTTCCACCAAGATGGATACTGAATCTTCTCTCTTGACCTGAATGTTTGCTTTCTCTTTCCTAAACTGATCATTGGGATTGAAAATGGACTCCAAAGTGATAATTCCCTTGGGCAGCTTGTTAGTTCTCAGCTATACCACTTGGTCACCATACTGTTGTTCCAAATTTTCCTAATTTTTAGCTGAGAACTCAGCTTCTTCTTGCAAGAAATGGATGATTTGTTGGTCATTCTCAAACACCTGCCAACTTACATTGTTATCCAGAACTAAAGGCCTCACAATCACATGGATGTTTGGCTATACCTTTTCCTTTTGAATGCTTTCCACAATATCAAAGGCTGCCCCAACTGCTGCAAGCCTGTTAGCAGCTTGGTTTTCTTTCCTAGGAATGGATTTGATGCCAAAACCCTCAAAATCTTCAATGAGGTCCCATACCCTGTTCTTGTAGCACTTGAGTAGATCATTCTTGACAGCATGCTGCCCCTTAACTTGGTTTACAATTAATTCACTGTCACCAAAGACTTGCAAGTTCTTTATTCCTCTCTTTATTGCCCAATGCATCCCTTGCACCAGGGCTTCATATTCAGTAGTGTTATTGGAGCATGCAAACTGAAATATAAAAGCTGAATAGTACTTTACTCCTTGAGGTGAAATAATCATAGCTCCACCTCCTGCACCTTGTCTACTCCTTGATCCATCAAAAAACAGCTGCCATACCTCATTTTCATCCTTGTGGTTTGGCTTGGTGATGCTAGGAATGGGCTGATCTTGTTGATGTATGCAATAGACCCCTAGCTCAGATTCTTCTACTTCTTGATAAGGATCAAAAGCATGCACTTTGTTTGCCCATTCATCAAGAGTTAGATCTGGGATGCTTCTTACCTTGGTGTCAACTTCATCAGTGCTTGGGTGATCTTCTTGATCAAATGCCGAACAATTGGCATTGATCTGACTTGGAGTGTAGGGCTCAATGTGGAAGTTTGCAATAGGTTCAGACTTGATTGTAGCTTTGGTTCCATACCTCATTCTGAACAGCATGTGTGATCAATCAGTAGACAAATATCCTCCAATCTTGGCTATGAAATCTCCTGACAAACATAGGGCAAAGAGTGGTGGAAGGTCTATAACTGATACATCTTGTAAAACAACAACATTTGGACATGCATGCAAGGTAAGACTCAAGTTTCTAATCACCCCAACTGTTGTTACTGCTGTCCCATCCAACTACACTACCCCTTTGGATATGGTTTCATATTGAAGTCCTAGCTGATTAGCTATTTGCTTGGGCATCATTGAGCTACTTTCCCAGGAATCAATCATGCAATTTTGCACCAATTGGTTTCCAATGATTAATGAGACATAAAAAGGAGGGGGCTTCAACATTTTACCTTGCTGTCCTCCATGATTCCCTTCAGGCTGGGCAACATTTGTGAACACCTTCTCTTGCATTTGGACTTGTTGATTTAAAGTTGGCCAGTCCTTCATGGCAGCTTGTAGCAAATCTCTCTGGCCTGGGATAGATAGGGATTCCCACATTGATATATTTACATTTGTCTTCTTCAACTGATCAATGATACTAAATGGTGATGAAGGATCTCTTTGCTGTCCCTTGGTTTGCATATTCATCCCTTGCATGTGGGCAGAAACAAATGGTATTTGAGTTGGTCTAGGAGCTGTTCTTGGCTGTCCTTGTGCATTTACAACTAGATTTTGTTTGCCAACCATTTGTGGAGCCATAAAAGGTTGTGGATTGGTTGGAGCTAATGGTTGTTCCTCACCCAAATTCCTTCTTTTTGACCTTGTGTTGGCTACAACACCTTGAGAGACTGTTTGATTTATGCCACAAAAATCCTCTTCCTGCCAGTTCACAAGTGTGGCGTCATTTAGAGCTGATTGCTGCTGGAATGTTTCTTGTTGTTGGTTGTTTCCTTGACTGCCCTCACCCTCCAAACCAGTAGTTGTCACCATTAATGCTTGATTCAAGGCACCGTTGAAGCACATAGATTGGTTGTGAGCTTCATTGCATGGAAAACACCAATCATACACCTGAGCAATGTTGTTTTGTGTTGGCACCAATGCCTTAGAGGTAGATATAGCATTTGGATTATAGGGTTGAAATGGTCTGTTGGCAGGAGGCCTTGCTTGATTTAGATTTGTAGCTGGATTGGGTGGTCTATGAGGTTGATATGGCTACCTATTAGGCTGAGCTTGAGGCTGGAAGGAAGGTCTAAAACTTTGGGCTTGTTGCCTCTTGAGAGTAACCAACTCATTACCTAAATTTTGCAATTGCTTCATGACTTCTTAAAGCTCATTTAGGACACTTGGAGATGAAGTAGAAGCTTCATTTGAACTCTGATTTCTAGAAGTGGGAATAGAAGCTAAATTAGGCACTTGGCTAGTGTTTGGGCTCTCTAAACTTGGAAACAATGGCATGGGAGGTATAGGTGCTAGTTTTCCAGCTTGGATCAAACAATTTTCAGCCCTAATGGTAATGCTATAAGCCATAGGGATAGTTATGCCTCCCATGGACTGAATCAACATAGAAATATCATAATTTAGAGCTTTGAGATAGTCAAGAAAAGCACCTTCTGCTATTGGCTTAACTGCCACTGGAATTCTCTCCCAAGTCCTTTGAAATCTGAAGTTGAAATCAGTCAACTGCTCATTGGGAGCTCTCTTGATGGTTGTCAGCTGCTCCAAAAGAGACAAGTTGTCTCCCTTCTCTCCAAATTGCTCATGAAGTGCTACACATAGTTGGTTCCAATTTTGAATAGAACCTGAGGCAAGGCTTCTAAACCTTTGCAATTCCTTCCCCTTGAATGAAGATGCCAGCAATTTGACAACAACTTGCATCTCATTGATTTCATGAATTGCACAAAGGTTGGCAATGTCTTTAACATGATCACTAGGAGTAGTCTGATTCTCTCCAGTGAAATATGGAATGTTCTTCAAGGCTACAATTGGAATTAGATTTTATGCAGTGAGAGTAAGTGGGCTGTTGCCAGTGAAATTGACATAGGGGTTGTTTTGTGCCATTCTAATTAGTCTTAGAACCCTTGTTGATTGAATGAAAGGCCTACCAGGTGGAGGAGTTGAGAGAGTTTTGTTTAGTGGAGATGGAGACCTTTGAATCCTTCTTCCTCTTTACCTTCTTCTTGGAGATAACTACAGATATTCAAACAACACCTCTTCCTCTCCAGCTCTTGACCTTGTGTTGATTCTTCTCATGATTTTTCAGGTCTGCACTGCTAAAACTAGCCGATTCTTCCCCTTGGAGTCGCCAGATGTGTAATTTATAGCTCTTTTAAGCAAGAAAATTACAGCAGATGCACATCAAATTTTTTGCAATGAAAATGAGACCTCTAAGGTCCCACCGGGCTTGCCAAAACTATTGTTGCAAATCAGTAGCACCCCTGGATGTAAATCAGGTTTCTAAGTTGATGTTTCAGGCATCGAGTGTGATTGCACAACATTGAAACCTCTCTCCAAGTGTGTGACTTGTAAAATGAGAGAGGAATATCCAGATTAGAGGCTGGTTCCTCAAACTCCTCTAATTAGATCTGTTATTTTCACAATTGCAGAGGTTTGATTCCTAATCCTACTCTAAATTCCAAGGAGACAGAGATAGAAAGTGCAAAAATTGAAACTAAACTAATAGGTGATACACCAAAGGAGTGGTGAACACTTCTTGTTCATGTAAATTGACACAATTTCATGAAATGCAACATGAAACATCATACATAGGCTGATAAGATGCAATTAGAGGTCTGAAATGAAGCAAGACAATACAAACAAAGGACTGAAAATTGATCACAAAGTCTGCACTGTCATTTTCACTGTCAAAATCCTTGCATTTGCAACATCAAAGAGTCAGAAACCTGTTACAATCATGAAGAATGTCTGATACTTGCAAAAATCACTTATTGAAGGTGAAAGAAGAAGCTTTCTATCCAAAAAAATGTTCAACCGTCAAAAAATGAGCCAAATCTAGCTTTTACAATGCATGGGTCGAGCCTAGGAGAGAGAAAACATGTAAAAAACGTGGGAGCCATTCCCCATTGAATGAAGATGCATTAAAACAACATGGGCATCCTTATAGACCCATGCCCTGACATTTTTGGCCATGCTGAAGAAGAATACGACCCATTTTGCATTAAAACTGGTTGCTGAAATGTCATTTCTGGCCATTACCACGTGCCAGAGACATTTCTTGATTTTCTCTCTCCAAACTGAAACAAAATGCAAAATTGACCCCAGAATCATGTAGATAATTTCACCAGCTTTCCATTGATATAAAGAACGCAAAAATTCAAGCTCTTGATCGAAAGATATAGCGATTTGAAAATTTATGGCAAAAACAGGCCAAAATCGGATGGCGGGGAAAAAATTTGAATTTTACCCCTTTTTTGCATTTTGAAAATTTTTCCAAAAAATCCCCACGCTCTACCATCCAGGTGCCATGTGGCAAGTTTTAATTGGTCGCGGGCCCTTCCTGCTCCATTTTACTTCATTTTTGCCTTTGGAAAAATTTTCAAAATTTCCCCGCTGGGCCGATGAGGTGAAGACACGTGTCAGGCTTTGATTGGCTACGGGCCCATCCTTTGAAATTTTTCTTTCACACCCTTCCTTAAAAATTTTTGCCACTTGGACACGTGGCACTATTTTATTGGCTTGGGCCTGAGGGGCGCAATTTGCCTTTGAAAATTTTCACTTTGGGAAAATTTCCCATTTTCCCCCGCACCCCGTCAGTTCAGGTGCCACGTGGCACATTTTAATTCGTTGGCAGGGGCAGCGGGCCAAAGCTTCACCTTTTGGATTTTTGTCGAAAATTTAGCCAATTTTTCAAAATTTTCTCCGGAGCTCTGAACTCTCCGGCCCCCTTGGACACGTGGTGAATTTCCATTAGGCGCGGGCCCTCTCCTCCAAACTTTTCCTTTGAAATTATACGAATAATACTTAGCAAAATTTTCATCGCCACCTCCGCTGCTCTGATTGGTGAAGAGACGTGGCGCAATCCTATTCGTCGCGGGCCATGCGGGCCAATTTTCTCATTTGAAAATTTTGGCAAAACTTAGCCAAAAAATCTAACTTCTCCCTTGACGCCCGCCATCTCCTTTGGACACATGGCAGCACGCCATTCGCTACGGGCCAAATTTCAAAATTTTACCTTGTGCCAAACACTTAGCAATTTTTTTCAAATTTCTTCCCCTTCTGACACGTGGCATGTTTTGATTCGTCTGCGGGCCCGCAGGCAAAAATTTTACCTTTTAAATTTTTTACCAAAACTTGGAAAATTTTCTAAGTTCTTCTCTTTTCCCCGCCACTTACTGGGACACATGGCGACTTCCTATTGGCCGCAGGCCTCCTAAGGGAAAATTTCCCACAAAAACTCCTCTGAGCCATAACTTGAAAAATATGAGGAGTTAGGAGGAAAACTTTACCTTTATGGAAAGCTGAGAGAGAGCTCTATCCAATGGTGTCATTTTTAGAAAGATTTGAGTGCCTAAAAATAAAAAAATGGAGATTGAGGCACAAGAGAGGTAAGAACACAAGGAGTTAGCCACAACAATGAGCAGGGGCACATTTTGGATAACAGGAGTTTCTGTAGAATTTTTATCTGGTTGCTTCTCTTATTCTTTTTCATCATCCTTAGGAATAACTAAACTAGGGGTTTTAGTTTCATGTAACATCTCAATAATTATAACAAGTTGACTATTAATTATTTTTCTAGATTTAGTTTGAATATCCTTACAGTCCATGACATTAAGATTAACTAGTTTTTCTTTCTTTGTTCCATAGACAAGGGTTGTTTTTTTGGGGATTAGCCATTGTTTGTGCTAGTATTTATGTTTGAACCACATTTTCAGTTTGTGAACCTTATGTTAAGGAACCCATTATGGCTTGTTGATGTTGGTTGGGATATGTCTTCCCTTAAGCATAGTTATTAGGGTTCCACCTAGGTTGTGACCAAACATAAGGGTTACCTTGACCAGACCATGGTTGTTGGTGTCCTTGAGCATACAAAGCTTTTCCTTTCAAATCCTGGGGATTCCATGTTGGTTAAGGGTCCCAAGGTGGTTGTCCCCAATTTTTTGGTACTGTCTAAGTCGTCCATGGCATCATCTAGGAATTAGGAACATATCTTGGTATGAACTTCCCCTGACTAGGTTGTCTCTTGACAAAGTTTACTTCTTCTGTAGTGGATGAAGTGATGGTTTGTTTAAGCTGATTTTTTATGAATGGGAGAAGAAAACAAGCATTAAATTCATGTTCCCTAGATTCACAAATAATAAATATTTCTATTTTATCTAGAGGAAAATATCTTATTGCATGCTTCTTTCTACATCTAGGATAGTACATAGCTAATGGTTTAGTATTAACATTTTCTTTGGCTTCCAATCCATCCATGGTGGAAGTTTATTAAACTAGGATATCTATTTTAAATTTTGCTAGTTCATCCATAAGTTTGTTCATGTTTGGATTTGTACATTTCATAGTTTTTCCTTTCCTAGGTCCACCCCTTATTCTTGAATAACTTCTACAAAGGTATTTAATATCATTCATTCTCAATTAAATTATGTTTCCACCTCCAATTAAATTAAGGGATTCCCTAGATTCATCATCCAGACCTTTAAGAAAAATGGTTTTTCTTAGCTCTTCTTGAAGAACAAATCCACACCTTTTACTTACAAAGAAGAATCTATCTAAATAATCTTCCTTATTTTCATCCTCTTCCTATTTGATCCTAAAAAATTCTTCCCTCATGTTTATCCCTCTACAGTAGTCTTGATATTTTTATAGGAAGGGAGTTTCCATTTTACCCCAAGTGGTAATGGAATCGGATGTTAATCCCATAAACCACCTCATTGATGCATCTTTCATAGTAGATGGGAGCAACTTCAGTTTTTCATTTTTTGTTTTGTAGTCATAGGTCTGATACAATATTTTAAATTCAAACAAAAATTGGTCAGGGTCCTCAGATGACATCCCTATAAATGTGGGCAAGTGTGCAGGTGAAATATTCTTCATAGGTGTATCATCATCCTCCAACTGAATTGGATAAGTAAAGGTCCTATTAGGTTCCCTTTCAACTTCTCGTGCCATATCTACGGTATCTTCTAGATCTTTTCCTAATCAATGTAGTATGTGATCCACTTTGGCGAAGGTGAGAAGTTAGAAGTAGAAGGCGGGTCTTGGGATATAATCCTTCTCCTAAAATTTCCACTTCCTTCTGGTGATTGATCCAAAAATTCCAAAGGCGGAAGTTATGCTTCTTGTCTAATAGGGGAAAATGGTGCTCCTAATTCTTGCTCAACTTCCTTATTTGAACTAGAGGATTCTGATAATTCTTGTTGAGATATTTTTTGGGAGGAATATACCCTTTGAGTCTCTTGGTTTACTCATACATTTATGATAACGTAGGGAATATTTTTCAATTACTAGATGTATGATTGTTTTTCCTTATTGATACCTAATTAGACAATTCTAACAAGTGTGTCCTCAGAAATGGCACCAAATATGATGGGTGTTGTTATTCCTTTAATTTAATCAACTCATGGTTGATGTCATATTCAAACTAGGGGTGTATTTGAAGCTATATGCATCAAGAAAAATCACAGTGAACCAGTAATTGATTGTAGATATTTATTATTTTTATTTTCTAGGTGGGTTTAAAGTGTCTCTAAGATTTCCTGGCCAAAGCCTTATTAAAGATAAAATATAAGAAATTTTTTGATATAAACACACATTGATGAAATGAACAAATCTTATAGATTGAACACACTACTGGAAATAAACACACTTTACAGAATGAAAACACTACTGGAAATAAACACACTTTGCATAATGAAACACACTGCTAGAAATAAACACACTACTAGAAACAAACACACTTTTGAGATGTTGTTTAAAATGATTTTGAGGAAATAAAAACATACACTAAAACACTTGTAGGGATGATAAATAACTTATGTAACATATTTTAATTTAAGAATCAAAAGTACTTACATAATTGCTAAATAATAGATTTATACAAATTTCTTGAAGATATAAATACCAATAAAATAAAGGATCTTATTTCTTGGAGGATTGGGAACTTGCTCCACCTTGAATCATGAGTTAACACAGTATGGTGCTCTCAAAATTAAATGGCTATCTTATTATTGAATTTTTTTGTCTTCCAAAACTCAACTCTGTATATGTTCGTATATCTATATCATCCTCTCTTTTATCTATCTTTAGTTCTCTATATATATTTCTCCATCTAAATATGCATTTACAATCATGAGTGTTTAATAGTTTTCTACCTACCTATAGGTTTTAATGAAACCAAATAGTGCCCAAAGTAGATATGAAATTTAGAAAACTAGTCGGACATACAATTGTTGGTCTTACATAAGTATTTCTAGAGTGTGAAGAACCGGAAAATTGTTGGTCTGTTCCTGATTGGAGGTCCCATTAATTTCTCCATAACCAAATATTGATGGAATAAAAATATTCCCATTGATCCCGGAACTTTGGAGAAGTTCCAAAACCTAAGGGAAACATTCCAAAACTAACTGCGAAAGTTCCAAAGCTAAGTGTTGGAGTTTCAGAACTAAGTGATGGAGTTCTGGAGCTAAGTGATGGCATTCTGGAGCTAAGTGATGAAGTTCCAGAGCTAAGCTGCATTTTATCCAACTTCCTCAAAAAGGTGTTGGTTGCTTCACACTTCTCTTATCTAGCTAAATATGACCTGTTTATTTCAAAAAAATAATTTCCACACATTTTGATAGGAATTATAGAGTTTTTAGACATTTGAACTAAATCAAATAAAAGATAGACAATTACATCTTAACTTACACTAGATAACAAAAAGCAACAAAATGCATTCAAACTTTATTAAAAAGAGAGTAAAATGAGATCATTCATTACACATTGATGAGGCATATTTTGGCCTTATCATATTTATCACCAACTCTTTCTCAATCTGGTATGAATTTTCACTGGTGTGGTGATTATAATCACTCACCTTAATTTTCCTTACGTAGGAGTCCTAGTCACGCCCCATGATGACTCCTTCGGGGTATTGTATCTATGATAATCTTCATTCTGGTGCATCCCCAACTTCTACCTCTGCTTTATTCTTCTTCTTTCCTCGATTAGATGCTCTAGGTGCTCTCTTTGGTGCCATGGTGATTTATTAAAGCTTCATGCACATATTTGACCTCTGTACTTCAAAATCCGCATGCCCTAGCATGCCCTAGATTTGATTATGTTTCCTTCAAACCCTAGTTTCATGAATTCTCCTTCCGCATGCCTTCAATTTTCTCAAACACCCTCTAGATATATCTACACCATGGTCATGTTCAAGAATACACTGGTTTTCTACTTCACACATTCGCACTCTCACTTCACACTCAAATCACTCTTGAAAACAAACTTCACAACTCAAAAAATCAAAGTATGCAAGGTGGAAATGAACTCACAAACACCCTTTTTTATAAATTTTGCAATTTTTTCTACATGAATTGTTCCTCACCTACCATTTTAATCAGCATTAATAATTCTTTCTTACTTTTACACACTTTCTTCTACCTTTTCCATGCCCTAGTCATAACCTTCTGGTGTGCCTACTACTTCTCAGATACATACCTCCTTACACACTCGTCTATGCGCTGAAGTACCTCAACATTTGTGCCTCGTACTAAGTAGTTTAACATGTTATTTCCTACCTTGCTTTACACTATGCAATCATCTTTCTATGCATGGTCTTCAATATGATAAAATTTCCTTTAAAACACCTTCAATTTGATAACTTGTAACCTTTTTCTTGCACACACAAAATGTTCAAGCTCCACCATAGCTCACATGTACATGTGCACTAATTTGTATATAAATCCTAGCACTAATCAATTCTTATTTTTTATCTACCCCACACTTAAAATATGCACGGTCCTCTGTGCATGAACTCAAAAGTTAGTATTAAGATTCTGGCACGCAAGCGTGCTTATTACAACAAAACACTGAACTAAATTTACAAAGCATTTAAATTAAAATGCATTAAATGGAAACCCATGCTAAGTGGCAATATTACATTATTAAAAACACCAAGAAAGATTATTTATAGTAGGGCATTAGCCTATTCCCATTGAATTAACTAGGAAATAAAGTTCCATCTAGTGTATTTATCTGACAAGCACATGATTCCAATATATTTGTTACTACAAAAGGTCTTAACCAATGCACTTTCAATTTCCCTTTGTGGCACACAAACTTTGAATCATACAAAAGAACTATATTTACTACATCAAATATTTTGTTCATTATGTTCCTATCATGTTAGTCCTTCTGCCTCGTCTTCTCTATATTTTGGATACATCGGGAAATAGCATGCTGCTCATCTAACTGCATTAGTTTTTCTACGCTCTCCTTTATAGCTTTATCATCATATAGGCCTCCTGCGTGCACAATACACAAGGATGGCAACATAAATTCAACAGGAGAAACAACCTCTGCACCAAACACCAACTGAAAGGGTGTGGCTTTATTCAACCTTTTATAAGTTTTCCTATATACAAGTACAACAGAAAATTTTTCATCCTAGTATTTTCTTCCAACATCAAATATCTTTGTTAGTGTGTGTCCCAAACTTTTGTTGAAATTTTCAGTAGTACCATGGGTTTTTGGGTGATATTTTGTTGTCTTATGGTGTGCCACCATAAAATCTTCCAATAAAATCATGATTGGCTCATTTATAAAATGAGTTCGTCTATCACTAGTTAAACTCAATGGACATCCATACATGCTGATAATGTTTTCCCATAGAAATCTCATTGTTGTAGGTTTTTTGAAAAATTTGGTAGGTGCCATTTCTTCCCACATTTTTAGATAATATGTACAAGTTATAATATAACCTATGTCATTCCTACGTGTAGATGGGGAGATAGGACCTACAAATTTAATTTCCCATTTATCAAAAGTTTCAGCACTTGCAATAGGTCTCAAAGGCATATCATCTCTTATTCCAGGATTCCCAAAGTGTTGACAATGGTCACACATATTAACATATTATTTAATATCCTTGGAAACAATTTCTCACTAAAGGCCAACCATCATATTATTGTGCACAGTGGCATCCCCAACATATTGACCTCCTGTGATTCAACCATGAGCTTCTTCCATAATGGCCTCCCATTCATGCTCTAGAGCACACAGACGAAATTTTTTATAATGGCCTAGCTTATAGAAAATCTCCACCTATAATTTGGTAAGGTGCCATGTGTATTGCAAGATACTTCTTTTCTAATGTCTTCATTCCCTCAGGCACCTGTCTAGGGCACAAGAATACAAAAATATCCTCTAAATTGGTAGGTGCATGGTTTAACATGAAAATCTACACATCAAGAATTATTTCCTCAATACTCTGTGCATCCTCACTAAAATTGATTCTTGACAAATAGTCAAGCCTTGGATTACTTTCCCCCGCATTTGACAACAATTGTAAACTGAATTTATTGAAATAGTAGTATCCACCGGAAAATGTACCCTTGAAAAATAGGCATGTTAGCCAAATACTTAAGTGCCATATGATCTGTAAAGAACATAAATGGTAGTTGATAATAATTATTGTCTAAACTTGTGAAACACGTAGATCATAGAAAAAGTTTCATGTTTAGTAGTTGTATAATTTTGTTTCGTAGGTGTTAGCTTCTTGTTTGCAAAATAATTGGGGTGGTCTATTATCCCTTCTCCTGGTTGTGTCAACAATTTTCATTACAAAAGCATCAATGTGAACATGAAAAGGCTTATCCCAAGAAGGAAAGAACAAAATAGGTGCAGTCGTAATCCTATCCTTAAATATTTCAAATGCCTATTGTTGCACGTCATCCCAATAAAATTTCTCTTTTCCTTTTAACAATTCCTTCAATGGCACAACAATATTTGCATAGAATTTAAAGAATTTCTTGTGATACCTTATATGTCCATGAAATCCACACTTCACTTTGATTATTAGGTTCTTCCAAACCCATTATTATAGCTATCTTGGATGGATCTACCAACAACCATTCTTTACAAATAATATGTCCCAGTAAAGCTACAAAAGGTGTTGCAAAGATGCACTTCTTAATATTCAGAGAGATGTTCAACTTCCACCACCTCTCAAGCATAAGTTTAAAATTCTCACAATGATCCTTGTCTAAAGAAATATTGTCCAATCATCTAGATACACATGTAAGAACTTATGAATGAAATCCTAAAAATCTTGCACAAAAATGCATGAAAAAACAGCTGGCGCATTCTTTAGATCAAAAGGTGTCACTGTGTATGCAAAAATTCCCTAGTCATTCATGAAAATTTTCTTTTATTGATCTTCCTTTGCTATGTGCACTTAATAATAACCTGAAAACCCATCTGTAAAAGAGAAGATCTCATGCCCTACAACTCCCTCAAGTATCTGCTCTATGAATGGGGTAGTAAAAGGATCAATAACAAACACAGGATTAAGTTACCTATATTCCAAAAAAAATCCATATCCTCCCATCCTTATTATTTATTATTACCACGGGGCTAACCCATTCAGATTTCTTAATACGCTCAATTATACTAGACTTGAGCATGTTATCAATTTTCTCCTTTACCTTGACACAGAGATTAGGATTCATCTTGTAAGGCCTCTTCCTAATCGGGTGCATACCCTCTTTAAGTTTGATTCACATCTCTCCTAAAGAAGGGTGTACTCCCTTTAACTCATGATAGCACCGTGGAAAAAAGTATGGAAAATCAAGTAGAATTTTAATAACCTTAGCAACTTCCTACTGCAAGCAGTAGTCACCAATAATGGCCTCTTTAGGCTCTACATCTGTTCCAATGTTAACCTTATTTTTTTTCATGGGCTCATGATATGTGCGCGCTATTTCATATTCTATGTCGATCACCTCGTGCATACATTCAGTGTGGTTAACATCCAAGTTATTTTCCTCATCATCATCATTTATCACACATACCATTTTACCCTTTACTTTTTCTTCCCAAGCGTAGACCATTTTTTCTTACTCATTTTCTTAAATATCAAGGCATGCCTCAAGATCTATCTCTCTAAACATATCCAACAAGAATTCCTCATCCTTCACGCTATATCCCAAAGTAAGGTGCTTCATAATCTGAATTCCTTCATTGACCGAAGGTTTAGTAGAAAAGTAATCAAAAGTATGAATCAGACCTGAGGTCATATCCTGTTAGTTATTGTTTTCTCTTGTTAACTCTTCATTAACATACCATGCACACGTGTGTAATATATTTAAGTGGCATAGAAATTATGCACCAATAGTGATTGTGGAAAGGCTTCCTGCCCCTCCATCCATAGTCTCTCACAATCCTAGATGTGATGTAAGGTAGGGGACTTCTCATGAAATTTTCATATTTGAGAAGGTACATTGCTCCTTAGGAACCTAGTAGAAAAGGTGATTCTCACTTCTTATCATTCCAATAAGTTATCTATGTGTGTTGTCCACTGGTGCATTATTGTCTTGCGTAGAGTATATACTAGCATATTTCCCCTGTCTCCTTCATTCTTCAACTGGGCTTCCATAGCGCATAGAAATACATCAGGGTTCCCCTTACCAGTGTACCAAGGTACCTGGTTATAACTAAAGTGCCTAACCATGTGTGCCATGATCACACAAGTAACTGTGTTCTCAATATCTCACCCAACTAATTCATACGTTCCATGACCCAAGTTGTCATAATCAATACTTGCAGTATCACTAACTAATTGAGCATCATACCACTATACTACTCCTTCCTTAGATGGCTCATTTACATCAGGGTCTCTAATTGTGAGTACATATATTATAGTCATTTTAACCCATATAATAACTTGTAACCCCATGCTCATCAACCTATCATCCAGCGGGCATTGGGAGCTCACTCGAGGAATGCGTGGGTGCCGAGCCCCTCAATTATGTGAGCATTATGAGAATATCTTTCCATTTTTAGAGGATTAGTAGCAGAGAAGTGAATATTCATGTAAAATAAGCACATGAGCTATCATATCCTTATACCTAAGCATTTAATAATAAGAGAAACATCATCATGGCATGAAATACAATGAACATTTCTGTCATAAAACATAAGTAAATAACACTGGGGTTTACATCCTTGAACCATATATTCATAACAGAGCCATATATTTATATTGATCATAGTCTCAGCAACCACATTACATTCAACAGGATCAGATCATACAAAATGTATTAAGATAGGGATCTAACCCATATATCAGAGGTCCTAGCTATGGTTTCTTTATTACAAAAATTTCATAGACCCATCCCATAGACATGATCACATTCCTACAGCCATCTAATGAGAAACCCAACTCCTAGGGCCTCCCAATATTCTCTGTAGAGCTTCACTCTTCCCATGTTATATGTCTTAGTGTCTCTCTTCATGCCTTCATGTGTCTCTCTCCATCTTCATGTCTCTCTTTGAGTGTGTTTTTCTTCTACCCGAGCATCTCTTCTTATAACATCAACACCCACTGCCATGCCTTTTTCCAGGAGTAGATCGGATGCCAAGTGTCAATGTGGTCCTCCAATGGTGCATGCTTATTCTTCTTTGAGCTCTCCACTTTCTATAATGATGTCTTCCTAGGAATATTCCATACATGGAATATTCTTTCCTTGACCACCAAGTCTCCACACTGGCACCTTATCCACTCGACATGCCTAGTCGGGTCACATTTATCCTCAAGTGGCTTCAGAATGATGAATATGGCTAAGTCCTTAGACCCTATGTATTACCTTGCGTGCACGCCCTAATTTCTCCTAAAGCCTTCTTAAATCCTTGTCCTATGCACTTCTCCCCGCATTCCCTTCTGCCTATTGGTCTCACGTGCTCATTCACCCTTTGGTACTTAGCCAATATTTTGAGGCCCAACATCACCTCACACTAAGCTTGTTCTCCATCCTTGCAAACATATTAATACTTTAAAGAATAAAAAATGGTGGAACCCAGACAAATTAAATGAATAAGTAAAGAATGGAAGAATGAAGGATAGAAGAAATGACAGAATCAAAGATCTTACTACTGCTGGAAGAGGAGTGGGAACTCCTTCCTTATCGTCTCCTCGATCTTTTCCCAGGAATCCACTTCACCCTGTGCCTGTTAAAGTAGGTCACCTACTAGAGTGCTTACCTCCTCAAAACTTAGTTCATCACCCTTAACATTCAGTGTATCTACAATCCCTTCTAGTTGTTTATTAAGGTCGTCTAGCTCATCCATTATGTGGGTGATCTGGGGGTACATTTCCTTAAGCTGATTTTTAATTGATCCCCATAAGGATTTGATCGCTTCCATATTTTTTTCTACATCGAATAGGATCTTATCCCTCTCTACCCTATTTCCTTTATTCTTCTCTTGGTAATCCTTCAGAACCACCTCATGTGTAGAAACTACTATTCTTGCTACCATGTTTTTGTCAATGCATTTATCATACACGGCCTTAGCCATGCATGCGGTAGTCTGTACAGTAGAAAGGAGCTCACAATATTACATCACTATCTCTCAGATCTTCTTCTTCTCTTCCTCTTTCTGTCATGTCAATGCCTCTTTTGCTGATTCTAGAGTGAGCACTCACCTCTCCATTGTAAGTATGTAGGTTAAGTCTTACAAGCATTGTAAGGTTGAATCATATTTCTACTTAGGAGGTGCTAGGTCTAGGTGTTTCAAAGTGATGTAATCTGTGATCATTTCAATTAATCTTGTACACCTCACATACATTCACCTTCTTCTCCCTTAGTTTGTTCCTTTAACTATGCGTTTATCAGTTCTTCTTGCTTCAGATCCTTGCTCTTCTCAATGAGTTCCTCCTTCTTCTCCACTTCTTCCACTAGGAACCTTACCCTTTCAATCCTTCCAAAGAGTCTCTCCTCAACCTCAACCAATACCTTGTTGAGGGCATTGCATAATTTCTCATCGGATAAATGTTGAGTGTTTATCAGGGGGCTCACTCCCTTAGTCTCTAGTATTTTCATCAACACCCCCTTGCTTACCTTGAACTCGAGGTCATCGACATGGGACTGAAAATCCCAAGATAACATCTTCCTTATTTTTGGGTACGCGCCTTCTTCTTCAAATGAATACCATGCAAGGAAATGGTCTATAGGCACAATAATTTAGAAGTGTACGTGCATTACCTTATTTGGATTGTTGATATAACTCATTCCCTTCTCATGCGCTACTACCCCACTCTTTCCTCCTATGCGCACGGATTTTAGAAAGCTTATCACTAGGTTGGGATCTCCGTCCATGCTCCCATACTCCTTTCCTACAATCTTCTCCTCTATCTCTTTGAGTATTTTGTCATTACTGCACTCCACTTCCTACTCCACCAAATCCTTTATTATGCCCACTACTTCTCTTTCTGTGGCCTCTTCTATATGCTCCTTAGTAAGGCATGGGGTCCTTTGATCCTTTGTATTCACTTCCTCACTCTCCTCCTTGCCTTGAGCATCTCTCTCCTCATCCTTTTCCTCATTTCCCTCATCCTTGGAGTCTTACACATCATACACAGGATGGTCTTGAGCCTCTGCATGCTCGTCACTATCTCTCTCGCCTCTGTAGGCCTCTAAGCTCTCCATTTCTTTCGATTCCACCTTATCTTCTACCTTCTACCTCTTCCTTTTCTTCTTCTTCGGTGAACCACTCCTTCCTTGGAAACTCTTATTTTGAAGGGGGATCTTCTTGCTATAGCACTTCTTCCTCAGGTTTATTTTATTTTTCCTTAATGGGGGACTTCTTCCTCCATGCATATGTGCTCGGCTTCACACCTGACTCCTATGGGCCCACAGCTTGTGTTGTTTACACACTTGGTGCATTCTTCTCTGGTGCCTCTTCTCTATCACTCTTCCTTGTCGTGGTCTTATTCCTCCTAATGGGTTCTTCTAGGATGGAGACATCATTCTCCAAGTAGGTTCCCTTCTCATACTTGGGCCTAATGCGTAGGTATACCCTCACTGTGGTCCTTCTAGTAATTGGCAGCATCATAGGTTTCGTCATGTGCACCTCATTAGAGACATACTTCTCCACATAAGCACACTTCTTGGGGTATACTAGCTTTCTACGCAACTCACGGTGGTCTTGGTCCACCTTGCTGAGGTCAAACCTTAGTCTTTTGTCCTCCTTGAAGTGATTGACCCCTACTTTGAAATATTGTGTGATTAACAAGAAAGATAGTTTACACCATGGGCTCTTGGTCCCGCTTGTCAATGTGAATCTAACAATGCAAAAGTGTTGGTAAATATCGAAAGTAGTCTCTCCTTATACTAGCGCTGAAAATTGTTCAGGTATCCTCCATTCAACCACAAAAGTGTCATGCATCCTCTTGTACCATTTCTCTAGGTGTTCCTTCTGGGAGGTCATTATTGTGTCACAAGTATATTTTTAAAATATCTTTGCGGGGGAAGGATCCTCATCTGAATATTCCCATACAAACTTCTGTAGCCCATTGGGCACTTCAATTTCTGAGAAGATGATGGTGAGGAGGACATTTCCAAACATGATTATTTATCCTTCGTGTGTGACACTGATGATTTCTTTTTCAATGAAGGTGGGAAGGTTATAGATGGTTCTTTCTGAAATATTTCAACACACATTTAACAAAGCTTTGTTTATGTTTTTCCACCTCTCTTGCCCATTCAGCTTGGATACCAAGTGCACAACCATCCTCATAACTGGGTCAAAGATATCCAAGATATCAAACTAGCGCGAGCCCTTTTATAATCATAATCTTGGAATGTCTCCTTAAATGATTTCTTGTCCTCCAAGTCATCATCTAGTGGCTCCCCTTCATAGAAAAGGCTCGTAAACTTAGAGATTAGTTGAAGGGTTATGCACATCCTTTGGCCTGCAAAGTAGAAGTGGTCCTTGTGCATGTGTCGCATCAACCATTGGTACAGTCGCTCATCTTTTCTGAAGTAGGTAAACTCATAAAGTTGTAGTAATGCAACATTCTACAATTTTACCTTCATCACTATAGATTGGCATCCCTTCTGGTTTCCTTTTATCTGTCAAGAAAACTAGTTTTAATGCCATCTCCTTCTCTATGGTGTTTGTGTGATGGTTGTAATCACTCACTGCCATATTTCTTACATGGGATACCCATTATTTCCCAAGAAACATGCCATCTGGGTATTGCATCTCCGCATACCACTCATTGAATTTGGTGGCGGCAGTTTGTTTCCCCTTGCCCTTGCCCTTCTTTAGTGTCATCTTCTTGCTAGGTTAAAAACATATCTTCCTTGCTCCTCTTCCTCGCTTTGCTCAAATTTTTGGCTTTCCTTCGTAAAAAAATCACTTTACTCCCATGCCCTAGCTGCAGAATCACAATGTGGAAAATCCTTCCACAAGATGGCATACCTGTACGATAAAAAACAACACGTGACCTTCTTCGCACCCGACCTCTCGAGGTAGTGCCAAGATAGCTGGTGTAGAATGAGTGTGAATGTGAGTATGGTGATGGGGATCAAGCTGATTGGGAAATCTTATATCTTCAACATGTAATGTCAGGATCTGTGAGTCTAAGGAAAAGAATGCTCTCCTAACTTGAAGTGGTGTGGTGGCTCGGTATGAGATAATAGCCACTCATAGACTATAATAAATGTTGATCTCTATCAATATTCTATTCATTGGTTGTTGAACACATGGAAAATGACTTGCGAGTGCCTCATATATATTTCTAGACAAGGTCATGGAAGTAAGAACGAGAGGAGTGATGGAGCCATAGGTATTTAGGGGTGATTTTTTGGTCTGGTCCAGAAAGTCTTAGCCTGATCAGGTGCTATCTTTAGTAAGGAAAGCTGTGCAATAATATCTAGTGGAAGTGGTGAAGATCTGAATACTAATGTATGCAAACTAGTGTCAATGTCTAACTGACTAGTAGGCTCGTTGGGTTGTGGGACCTGAGGATCATAACTAAAGACTCATGGAGGTTGTGGCCCTTGAATGGTCATGTGCATAATAAAACCTATTTCCAAGAGCATTCCAATAGTCGTAGGATTGATTAGCAGTGATGTTTAATGTATTGAGTTATTCTATTTTCACAATGAAAGTTGTGGGTGTGCATAAGACTGTCAAATGTAAACTGGTATCAATGTCAGTTATTAATTCTGGCCCATTGGGTTATGGGACCAAGGTATCATAACTATTTGTATTTTATTATTGTGGACCGTTGATGGTCATATAGAATGAAATAAAATGATTTTTGGTAAGAAAAATAATTATTGAAGGAAATCTAATCTATGTTTTTAGAGTTTTCACAATATTACGGATCAAAGCAATAAAATAAAACTAATCTACCAAAGGAAATATTTTTGTTCTTTTCTAATTTTTAAGCAATGCGTTCTAATCTAATAAATAAAATAAAGAAAAGCAATCGGTCGGATGTAGTTGGTTACTTGTGTGAATGTATGAATCTAATCTAAAACAAATAACCTAATCCAATAAAAAACCCTTCAAACCCTACCTCAGAGGTGAAGAACAAATCATGACCCTGAAAGGGGCTATTGTTCCCCACAACTTCCCTGGTAATGTTAAGAGGTAAGCTTACTAATGATTTGATCTACTTGTGATTGACTAATCTATGGAAATGAATGATTTTCTACTGTATTTGATAGGTAACTAAAAATAGTGATTTGAAATTGACAATTCAACAAATGAGGCAAGTAAACACACAATTCCAACCGAGACAAGAAAGATCTTTGGTAAATCGGGTTATGTCTGTATCTGTCCCCTCAATATGTACCTTTCTTTCTCTGAGTGTTCATGTGATTCCAAGGGATTGGGAATGCAATAACATTAGCAGGATGATGGCACTAGAGTAATGGAAACTTGATGGCAGTTCATATGCAATGCAGGTAGAAGAGAGGTAGCACAACAGATCAGAGCTTGGCTATGAAATTCCTAGCAAGATCATAGCAGAAATACAATGCAAGATACACAAAAATTCTTAGGACTTTTTCTTAAATACAAGCATGGAATATACAGGAATGGAGGATGGGAGGTGTCTGCAAGCTCAAGGCAAGGAGGAGTAGTTCTAACTAATTAAATCTATTTAAAAATAGAAGAAGGAAGGAGAACCAAGCAATCAAAGCTAATTTTAGATAATTTAGCTCACGGATCCATGCAAAAAGTGAAATTAAGCAATTCATCGCATGCTAAAACACGTGTGAGAGAACATAGAAAAAGTGGGCAAGACTGCCTCCCTACACAAGGCTTGGATAGCAGTTTTAAAACTGCCGCCCAGGCAGGGCAGCGGTCCTAGCACTAAAAGCCAAAACATGTGCAAAAAGAGGTAAGAAGCTAGAAAAAGTGTGGGAAGGCTAAGTAAAGATGTCTAGGAAATAAATATACATTGTGAATGGAAATTAGAGCTCAAACACCTTCTGGAGAGGACCTAAATCATCATTGGGGACTTTTATAACCATTTCTCTAACAATGTAGCACATGCAATTTTGGGTGTGTACATATTTCCCCCTCGGAGAAGCATTTTAGCCATGAAAAGGCATAAAAAGTAGAGTTTGAGTATGACATTCTGGAAAAGGGGAGTTAGAAGTTATACCTGACACACTCGTGTATTGAAATGTCACCACCCAAACTCGCATTACCAGCAAGATAAAAGAAGACTCAAGTGCAGATAGATAAAATATTGAAAAATAAACACTAAATATAAATGACAAGAGGAATTACCATTTGTGCAGGGCTATAGAAATCTACTTGCACCAACACTCCAGCCCTATGAACACATACACTCAAAATGAGGTTAAAAATAACATATATATCAAAACAAACACACTTTTTAATTCATTTGTGCATTGTTGATTTGGTGAATTTGGGGCTCTAGATTCACAGTGACCATTTCTGACAAGAGTACAATTGAAATGACCATTGCGGAATAGTGATCATGCCTCCATGTGTGGGAGATCAACCACCGTGGTCAAAGGTTGATTATTTTCAATTTTGTCTTTTTATACCCTAAATGTAAAAATGTTGAAAATTTAACATAGGGGGGATTATTTTCAAAAAAATTTGTCTTAAATGAGTCTCTAGGGGGGTGCCCATAGGGCATGCTTTTATTTGTCAAAAATGGTATTTTTTTCACTTTTGCACATTTTTTAGGGTTAAGGGCACGTTTGGAAAATTGGTTCAGGACTGCCACCCAAAGAAGGGCGATGGTCATGGGACTGCCACCCTTCTTTGGTGGTGGTCTTGGAACCGATACCCTCCACTGGGTGGCAGTTCTGAATAGAATGACCAAAACGTTCACTAACTTGTATTTTTTGGATTTTTCATGTTTTATCATTTTTTTGGTGAGCTTATTTTCTTTTATATGTTACTAACTTGCTCTTTTCTCATGTTTTGGTTAACGTAGAAGAAGGATGAATACATCCGTCTAAGTAGAGAGAGAGAGAGTGATTGGCTCCCTGAGATTTTGGATTAGTTGAATCAAGCTGAGAGGGACACTCTATAGAGGGAAGGTATTTGGAGGATTACACAGGTACCCCATGTTACCCCCGCCACTCACATATTGTGTGACTTGTTCTTCTATTGGGATACAAATTGGAACACCTTTCGGTTTCCAGGTGTTAGGGGTGAGTGGACCATTACTCTAGAGGATGTATACCACATCCTTAGGCTCCCGATTCTTGGGAGGAGACTAAATTTAGAGACAATAAGATCCATGGCTGTGATGACATAGTGGGCCACATATATGGGAGATTCCGTTATCTCATCGGGTTTGAAGAAGGGTATGAAGTTATGGTCAGTTGTTACGGCTCCTATTCTAATTATTCAGAAAGCCATTATGGGCATCTTGTCCTCATGATTGATCAGGGACAAGGGAGGCAAAACTCTTCTCTATTTCTGGGCTCCCATTATCGCATAGATTAAGGGACATGGCCATAGGTATGCATGGGGAGCGGACATCCTAGGGACTACCCACCATGACTTATATAGATGAGTCTGTTTGCAAGGGCAGTCATTGAGCCACCCCACTCTTGTCATGAGCTGGGTATATGAGCATATCACCCCTTACAGAAGGGGAGTATAGGTATTAGACCCAGTGGTTGTCCAAGAAGCAAGGTGGATAGTTATGTTGGTTCTTAGGACACCTCATCAGCTAGTGGCTTCTCTTACCACAACATACATGATTTCTACTCCCTACCAAGACATGGTAGGGTTATGGGGATAGTAGGTGACCACGGTGGTAGCTTCCTCTAGTACATGTCAGCTAGTTGATAGGGCTGAGAGAGTTGAGATTCACCTGTTTGATCGGGTTCCTTAGTAGTTTTTCCTACCATATGTTGACATACCTCACCCAGTGGTACCAGTTTAAAGGACCATTTAAGAGGCCCGTAGGGGGCCTATAGGAGATCCCAGTTGGACAATGGTCACTCTAGGTGTGCCTATTGTAGTTACGCATGTGGTTTGTGCTTGACAGGAAGTTGGTACC
Source organism: Taxus chinensis (assembly GCA_019776745.2). Lineage (NCBI taxonomy): Eukaryota > Viridiplantae > Streptophyta > Pinopsida > Cupressales > Taxaceae > Taxus > Taxus chinensis. The sequence goes on from CM034150.1 coordinate 797,440,732, forward strand.
CCTTGAGTTCCTTTACACTATATTATGATTGCTCCCACTCACAGTGAAGAGGAGGATGAGCATATTATTATAGAATCTGATTCTGAGGAGCACATAGGGGATGAGATGGAGGAGGATTCGGTCGAAGAGGATAATGAGGAGGATAAAGGGGGGATGCTGAGACTAGTGAGGCATCCTATATGGTAGAGGAGGAGAGAAATCCTGAGTGACATGAAACTCAAGAGATGCTGAGAGCCCCACATGATGAGGCCAGTGCTGAGAGAGAGAATCTAGTCTCAGAGGAGCCATTTCCTCAAGGTGGGGAGAAGGATGATGAGTTTGTGATTAGACAACATTTGGCCTCTAGATTTGGGGAGGCCCCATAGCCACCAGTAGCATCGGTAGGATTAGTCACTAACCCTACCTGGATGCTTGAAGATCTGAGTATATTTGACACTCTTTTCTCACCTTTGTTAATTTGAAGCCTTAGTTTTGATATTCTCTTTTGATTTAAATTTTTTTCTTTTCTAACTTATATTCTTCTTCTCCTTCCCTTCTTGCAGTGAGTGCATAGGAGTGGAGATATCTCATCTAACGGGGGTGTGTGGAAACCTTGTTAATACCCTCAGGGAAGACCTGAGCCAAGGTGACTGATGATTTGGGTCATCTGCTAGTTGCCCGAAGACACACTGACATGTTTACTCTTGTTTGGGGGATAGTAGAGGTGGTGACCTCCCTTTGTAATATGGTGGCCGGATATGAGGCTGCCGAGCATCTGATCACGACGAGCCATTCCCGTAGTGAGACCACAGCCAATGACTGCCATCACGAGCTCTCACACCATTCAGTTCACTCCCAGCGTCGTCACAGCCATAGGAGGATCCCTGGATGTGGCCATGCACAATTTGAGGGATCTGACATGGATTGACAAGCCACTGGACCATGCTATTTCTTTTTTTCCATTTTTTCGGGCACTATGCTATTTTTTTTGTATATTTTGGGCTCATTGTGAACATTTTGACCACGCCTTAGTGCGTGATGGCATTGTATAGAAACTTGACCCATTATGATATATACAAACTCTTATTTTTGGTTTGGAAATCCATTGTATCTGAGTTAACTCTCTTTTGGTTTATTTCTCATGTGTACTCTAGATTTTTAGAATTTCTACTTTTCTATGCTTTTCAAAATGCATGCAACTTGTGTGAAATGATAACAGAATGATTTCTTTTTGTATTTTATAATGATGATATATGATAATGCAAACACAATGTGATGTTTGAACTTTAGTTTCTTTAAACAATCTTTGATACTTCATATTGTCTTGGCAAAACATAGTGACATAGTGATATGATAAGAAGATGTAATTTCCCCACTCCTGACCCCATGCAACCAGTAGGATGTGAGGGATCAACACCCAGAGCTAGAAGGGGCACAAGTTATGAAAAATTGTTGAATGGTAATGATGAGGGAAAGACAAAGGTTTGACAGAACCACATGAGACACTAAACACCCTACTCAAGTTACCTCATAGCTTAGAATGCTATTTACTTTCCAGTTTATCTAGACTTAGATTTGTATATGGCTACTTTGTTGACAAAATCTGGTTTTGAGGTTTTAAAATCTTTTGGATTTTTGGACATCTAACCCACTTTTCTTTTGACTTATGATTTCACAACATTTGAGAAAATTATTTGTAACTTTCAAGTTTATCAAAGATACCCCCTACTCCTTGCCCCATGCTACCAGGAGGAAGCATGGGATCATCACCACAGATAAGGAATAGGTGAGTAAGGGAATTTCTCTACTTTCCCAACCCTACATCACCACTAAGAGATGCAATCTCAACACCAAAGGTTGGTAGGGAAAAGAAATGTGTAAAATAATTATTTTTTGTGGATTTGCATTTGACTTACTCATCTAGGCAAAATTTTTATTATGTTCTTATTTCCAAAGATATTTTTATGGGATAGATGTGACACCATGAAGCTTCTAGAAAAAACTATAGGCAAAGACACCTAATCTAGAAAAAGACTTTAAGCAAAACCAAATATGCAGGCATTGGTATGATCACGGTAAAAAATTTGTCTTATCCTATTTGAACTGATGAAATGATTTGAAAACAATTGATGATACCATGAAAATTTTGAGAGACATGATTTGAATTTTTTGCCAATGTTTTTCAAAAGTTTTTAGGAGTTTCTATAAGAATAAATCCCTTGATCACAAGTTTAAATAAATGAGATAGAAAATGAAAGTGCGATGTAGATACAGTAATGTACATATGAAAATGCTAATGGATCATGCGTAATACCTCTTTAGGTGAAGAGGGTTAACAGATTCGTTAAAATCCTCACCCTCTAGTGTACATAGGCAAAATGCCCCATTTTTGTAGTCTTCTACTACTCGATATGGACCCAACCACCTAGGTCTAAATTTCCTTCCCTCATAATTTTTTTTGTCTATCTAGTTGTCGAGTCTTAAGACCAAATCTCCCTCGTATATTTCACATTCATAAACCTTCTTATTGTATTGTCAAGCCATCCAGTTAGCATAAACACTATGCCATTGTTAAGCATTGAGTCTAACCTCATCAAGACTTTCTAACTGAGAGAGTCATGATTCTCGATAGCCTTCTTCTCCTAAGATTTTGTGCGGTGAAATACAGAGACTCGATATTTCAACCTCAAGTGGTAAAACTGCTTCTACACCAAATACCAAAGAAAAAGGGGTTTCCCTTTCTTTTTGTTCTAACTGACGTCTGATAGGCCCACAAGGCCAGAAAAATCTTTAAATTCCAATCTTGTTTGTTCTCCTTAATGGTCTTAAGGAGGATGAACTTTAATGTTTTATTCATAGCCTCTTCCTATCCATTGGCCTAAGGATAATAAAGAGAAGTCGTGTGATGACTTATCCTAAACCTTGCACACAATTCACACACCTCATTATTTTTGAAAGACGTGCCATTATCTGAGATAATGACTTGTGGGACACCATACCTACAAATGATCTGGTTTAAGATGAACTTAGCGATCACAAACTTGGGTATAATGGTAAGAGGCATGGCTTCTACACACTTGGTAAAGTACTTTGTGGCCCTGATTATGAAGTTATGGCCATCTTTTGACGAGGGAGATAATTTCCCTATTAAATCTAGGGCCCACATGGAAAAGGGCCATGGGGTTGTAATTAGTTGCAAATCTTATGTCGATATGTGGATCTCATGGGAGAACTCTTGGTAATTATAGCATCTTCGCACAAACTCTAATGCGTCATGTTCTAAAGTGGGACAAAAATAACCCATCTGATGTATCTTCTGAGTAATGGCATGGATGCTAAAGTGACGTTCACATACTTTACTATGTGACTCATAAAAAAGCTTTTCAGATTCTTCGACATCAACACATCTTAACAACATTCCATTGAAGGCCCTGCGATAGAGCACCTGCTCTACAATAACATACTTAGTGGCAATGAAACATAACCGCCTTCTTTGTTGAGAAGTTTCCCCTTCTAGATACGTATGGTACATTATAAAATTAATGATGTCGGTATACCAAGGACACGTAGAAATGCGGGGCCTAGTCTCAACGAAGTACACATACTCATCGGGGAAGTCTAGATCTACCAGATCACCTCCATCTAATAGATTATCAGCTAACCAATCCAAAATGATTTGTCCTTTGACATATTTTTGATTAACAATCATTAACTCAAATTCAGCCATCAGAGTTATGGAGCACCCAATCTTCTTAAATAAGGATCCTTGTGTGAGGAATGTCCGCAAGTGATCTGACTTAACAATAACCCTCGTTTCTTGGTTCAACATATAATGTCTTAAGTGTTTTGTTGCAAATACTAAGAAAAGGCATTATTTCTTTTCTTAGGTGTAACATGTCTCATAATCAAGCAACATCTGACTAATGAAATAAATTGCATGCTCTCATTTATCGTCATCCTCTTTTGCTAACATGCAGGCTAGAGAAACATCTGCAGCTCATGAATACAAGATCAAAGTGCAATCTCATCTAGGTAGGATTAGCGTGGGAGGGGACAATAAGAATCGTTTAACTACCTTGAAGGCCTCATTGAATTCTTTTGTCCAATCAATACTATAATACATTTTCAACAAATTGTTGATTGGGTGAAAAACAAAGGTCAAGTCAGGGATAAATCTTCAAATTGCCGTAAGTTTTCCAAGAAAAGATCTGATGCCAGAATCATCTGTTAGTGGAATAATTTCCAATATAGCTCATCTTTTGGCTGGGTCTACATAATCTCCTCGTGAAGATATGATGTACCCCAAAAAATTTCCTCCTGTTATGTTAAATACACACTTTTCTGGATTTAATGTGACATAATATTTGATTAAGTTCCAAAGGATGATACGAAGCACCTTTGGGTGATCGCACCACTTTCTGGCCTTAGCCAGCAGGTCATCCACATAGGATTCCACAATCTTATGTATAATATCATGGAATACATAAGTCATTACTCGTTTTTACAATGCTCCACCATTCTTAAGCCCAAATGGCATGACCGCATAACAGTAAGTTCCCCAAGGATTTATTAACATGGTTTTGTCCTGATCCTCTTTGGATATTCTGATCTAATTATACCCAAAAAATCCATCCATAAGATACAAAAACTCAAAACTAGATGTTGCGTCAATGATAACATCAATAGATGGTAATGGTAAATCATCCTTGGGACAAGCCTTGCTTATATCCCGAAAATACATGCAGATACATATATTCCTATTTTTCTTGAGAACGGGGACTATGCTGGATACCCATTGAGAGTATTCAAATGACTTGATGAATCCCACCTGGAGGAGTTTCATCACTTCTTCCTTCACCATGATGGCCACTTTTGGCTTCATGGGCCTCAAATTTTGCTTAATCGAATTTATATCCGGTTAAGTGATGAGATTTGCACCACAATGTGTGATACAATCCTTGTCATTTATTTGTAATTAAAATTGAATGATTTTTTATGCTCCTTGAGGATGCGGGTATGTATTTCAACCTCTTCTGGTGTTAAAGCAAACCCTAACTTCAAAATCTTTGGCTCTTCCTCGGTCCCTATATTTATATCGATTGTTTCCTCAATTAAATCATCCTTGGGACAATCCTTGCTTATATCCCGAAAATACATGCAGATACAGATATTCCTATTTTTCTTGAGAACGGGGACTATGTTGGATACCCATTGAGAGTAGTCAAATGGCTTGATGAATCCCACCTGGAGGATTTTCATCACTTCTTCCTTCACCATGATGGTCACTTTTGGCTTCATGGGCCTCAAATTTTGCTTAATCAACTTTATATCCGGTTTGGTGATGAGATTTTGCACCACAATGTGTGATACAATCCTTGTCATTTTTTTGTAATTAAAATTGAATGATTTTTTATGCTCCTTGAGGATGCGGGTATGTATTTCAACCTCTTCTGAGTTAAAGCAAACCCTAACTTCAAAATCTTTGGCTCTTCCTCGGTCCCTATATTTATATCGATTGTTCCCTCAATTAAGGAGTTGTTGCCTTCCTCAAACTCAAGTGGGGGCTGGAGGTAAATCTAAATCCCCCTCTTCTGCCACCTCACAAATTTCATGTTTCCTCCTAGGGGAAGACTTTATCATGGGATTTCTAAAATAGGAAGAAGAATGTGGAATTAGAGAAAGATTAACCTCGTGATGTGTAAGATGTAGCTCTATGAGAGCATTTAGATATTCTATAATTTATTATTTAATGTCAATGCGATCTGTAATGATAGGACTCACTCTCATTCTCTACGTATGTCCAACATTGGAGTTACCATTGTCTTACAGACAAAATTTTCTTCATGAACCAAGATCCTGAAGCTTTAATCTTCCAACTCACCACTTGGAGTAAAGTGAGAAGCGGATGTTGTGATTGAGTCTGCAAGGAAATTCTTGTCTCATGGAATTGTCCGCAATTGATATGAATTCAAACCTCTTCATTAAATTTAGTACTACCATTTTATAAAGTTACAAATGCTCCAGCTTTAGTCTCATACACTTCAGATACTTCATTTTCAACTAGTTGTGAATCATCGAGCACTCTGCTATTAAGAGCACCCATTCTTTCAGCTACAATGAGACCAAGTAGAAGGGCTTCGTATTCAGCCCTATTATTTGTGCATTGGAAGTTTAACTTGAAGGAAAAAGGTAGAATCCTTCCCTGAGGAGAGGTAAGAATCACACCTACCCTAGTGCCAAAACGGAACTTGGCTCCATCGAAATGGAGAGTCCAATAGTTACTAGGAAAAATGGGTGTTAGATCATCTTTTGAATCTTTCTCCTTCACTTTGGTTACCTTAACCATACAAACCTCATTTTTTGGGAGAGAACCGAGTCCTAGGGTATGTTAGATGCCCATAGAATTGAAAGGAAGGAGAATTGGTAAATATTTTTCCAATAGCTTGGCAATATTTTTTGTAGTCCCTAACAATACTGTCTCTATGATGAAGGTTTCTTCTTTGACTACCGGAATGCCTTTGATCAAACCCGTGACTTATAATTTTGTTGTAGGAACTAGATTTTCCTTTGGTACCAAGCTTGCAAGTTTATTTAAATGATTTTTAGGAAGCTCAAACTCGAAGTGTATGTCAAAGGGTTTTGGATCATCCTATGCCACAAAAACCTTCCCTAAATGCAAGAACTTAACTTTTTGAAACAAATTGGAGGGAATCGCCTTCATGCGATGAATCCAAGGATGAAAAAGGATCATATTATAGTTGGTTTCTTGATCTATAATATAAAATTTAGTCAATACCATCTTAGGTCCAAGGGTGACTGACAACACTATAGTTTCGATTGACGTTGCTTTGAGGTTGTCATAGCCCCTCAGCCTATCTCATGTTGAAGAGTAATTGGTCTCTCTATACCCTAGTTTTTGAAGGAAAGAGAAGGGGACTATGTTGACTACTTCCTCATCATCAATCATCGTATGCTTTACATAGTTGTTGTAAATCTAGACCTGTAAAAATAATGTCGGATCTCCTCTATGAACTATTTCAGTGTCTGTGGGCATCTTACTAATATCAAACACAAATCCAACATCTCTTTTAAGTTGTCATGGAGGATAGACATCAAATTCCATGTGGTTTATTTGAGCTTCTAGAGGAGGGGTGAAATTATCCAAATCACCAAGACCCAACACTTCTAGTAGAGTGGCCCTATGAGCAAGGGAATTCTTTAATAGATCTAAGGAGGAAATGTGTGAGAACATCTTAGTTAAGTCACTGATCAAATCATAAGCTCCTACTAGCTTTCTTAGCGTATTGTCGATGTCATCTGATGTACTCAGGTAGATCGGAATAGGTTGTGAAGAATAATCCCTAGTTCTAGTGGCAACATTAATTTCTGGTTCAGTGTCCAACTCTACCAACCCTATAATTTTTGTTTGATGGTGACCATCCAAAAGAGGTGCCACCTGTGGGTTTGACAAAGTTGAGGCTTCACGATCATGGGTCCCTATTACAATACCCTTGTTTGAAGCATTAGGATCTATTTTTCTATCCTTTGGAAGTGTGGGGAGAGGATCGTTAAAGATCCCAAGTGGCATGTTTTGTGAAGATATAGGTCCCATGTAGGTTTTTTGAGTGGGTGTTATTGGGTTCTCCAAAAACATGTCAACAAATATATGTCTTTGGTCCTCTAGAAAAAACTATAAAAATTTGTTGCAATTGTGGCACGTTCTTGCGTCATGCCCGTGAATGCTATGGAAATTACAGTATAAATTAGGATCGTAATCTCGAGGCCTTTGGTTTGCAACATGTTGCAGCCCAAAATTACAGTTATTGTTCAGCTGTTGATTGTTATGGTTAAAATTTGGGAATCCTTTCCCTTGATTTTGAAATTGGTTTAGAAACCTGCCTGGGTATTGGTTAGGGCCTTGGGTCTGTGTTTGTCTTGCTTTCTTAGGTTATTTTTGTTGTTTTTGTTGATGATTAAAATCTACAACATTGAATGAGGGCGAGAAGCTATTGTTTCTTTTATTTTTGTCATTTTTATTATGGTTGTTTTAAGTGGAATTATTGGGAGCATTAACAATGTTAGGCTTCTTCGGTTGGTTGGTCACCCCATCCGTCATGACTCCATGATTCTTATTAAGGATTTTCGGTCCTTGATTGTTATTTTTGTTATTGGAGTAATTGGGGTTATTTTGATTAGGGGTGACCAACCTTCCATTAGCTGCATACGTCTTACGACCACTGTCAATGGCTGCTTGGTCAATTCAAAGTGTACCCTCTAGCACCACTTTATAGCGCCTTAGTGGGAAATTTTGAACCTATTCCTTTGTCTCCCTGTTGAGAAAGTGGAGGAAAAAATCACAAACTTCTATTTGATCCATATTTGGAGCACTTACAGAGGAGTAGAGAACTTTTTGCCACCTTTGAATAAAGTGGTCTGTGAACTCATTGTGTTCTTTCTTGATATAAAGGAATTCCCCGATTCTTATTCTCAAAAGCTTGTTCATATCAAAATATTTAATAAATTTTGATACAAGTTTGCTTGAACGAGTGTATTGAAGCCTTCGATATCCTATAGTACCAGTTGAGAGTAATACCTTTTAGCATCTTAGGGAAAAATTTCGCAACGACTACATCGCATGGGAGTAGTTCTCGAATGGTCATTCCATAAGCCTTGATGTGGGCATTAGGATCACCCTCTCCTTTGAATTTCATAAGATCAGGAAAGGGACTTGGGAGCATGACTGTCTAAATGGATAATTCTAGGGGTTCCTTGAGATATTCAGAATAGGTCCCCATTGCATATGTTTCCACCATTGAAGATCCTTGTTGGGGAGGTGCGGGCTGCATCGGTTGCTAAAATGGGACATTATAGACATTTTTTTGGGGTGTATGGCATCCCCTATAATTGTCCATATGGACCCAAAGAGGTATACATGTCCCCCTATGGAGATTTAGAGTACATGTGTACATAGGGGGGTTGATTACCTTCATATGGAATCAAAGACATGAAGCTGGGGAACGTTGCATTTCTGGCTAGTATGGCATTTGAGAATGCACTTCTAGTTTATGCCTGTTGTTGATATCCATATGTGGCTTAGGGGGGAATACCCAAATTTCCCGTCCCTGTAAGCAGATATCCATGGTTTTGAGTATTCATATAAACTGGAGGATTCTATACAGTAGGTGTTTTTCCATAATTTTGTGGGTAGGGATAAGTTTGTTCTTTCCTCATGTACAAATTATGAGTATTTTTGGAAATCTATAGTTCCTTGACTTTGTCTACTAAAGCTGAAATGACATCACCTGTTTATAGGGCAGTTCTTTGCTTAGGTACTTTTTGTTGAATCCTCGAAGGTTATTGAGGAGTATGGTATCCTGCTATGAATTGTTCACTATGTTTCCACCCCTCATTGGCAATATTTTTGGTTGGTGGAGGGGTAGCATTATTGTTTTGGAGTAGGACATCACCTTGTCCTTGCAACCTATCGAAATCTCAGTTCATGTTCTAGAAGTGTTGTTCACTCCTAGCATATCATGCTAAATATTCCTCATCTAGATGTGGGAGTTGATCTGATTGCATGCTAATGGGATGTCGAAACAATACCTGAGGAGATGAACTTACTTCACCAATGAAATTCATGTTGTGTGAACTTGATTATTCATGAGGATAGGTCTACATGACTTGGTCAAGTTCCTCAATACATACAGAAGAACCAACATTGGTTACCTAAAGAAGAGGGTTTTGAGTGGATGAGTGGTTGTTCTACCCTTGTTGAAAGTGAAGGTGATTATTGTTGTATAATTGATTGGTAGTTGTACATGTCAAAACCTGGGATGGGCCGATCATACCTCATTATATCCCAACATATTCGGGGGGTATAAGAATACCGCAGAATAAAGGATGGACCAAGAAAGTGGAAACATTTAGAGACTAGCTCTTCATGTCGGGTTCACCAATTTATATGGTAGAAAATCAACACGTGACCTTATTCACACCTAACCTCTTGAGGTCGTTCCAAGATAGCCGGTGTAGAATGAGTGTGAATGTGATTGTGGTGATGGGGATTAAGCTAATTGGGAAATATTATGTCTTCAACATGCAACAATGTTAGGATCTGCGAGTCTAAGGAAAAGAATGATCTCTTAACTAAAAGTGGTGTTTGATGTCTCGGTCTAAGATAATAGCCACTCGTAGACTCTAATCAATGTCGAGATCTACTGAGATTATTTTTTTTGGTTGTTGAACATGTGGAAAATGACCTACGGGCACCTCGTATAGATTTCTAGACAAGGTTATGGAAGTAAGAATGAGAGGCATGATGGAGCCATAGGTATTTATGGGTGATTTTTTGGTCTAGTCCAGAAAGTCTTAGCCTGATCGACTGCTATGTTCAGTAAGGAAAGCTGTGTAATAATATCTGGTGGAAGTGGTGAAGATCTAAATTATAATGTATGCAAACTAGTATCAATGTCTAACTGACTAGCAGACCCATTGGGTTGTGGGACCTAAGGATCACAACCAAAGACTCATGGAGGATGTGGCCCTTCAATGGTCATGAGCATAATCAAACCCTACAACGAGGAGTAGTCCAATAGTCATAGGATTGATTAGCAATGATGTTTAGCTTATTGAGTTGTATTTTCTTAGAGAAATTTGTGGGTGTGTTTAAGACTATCAAACGTAAACTGGTATCAATGTCAGTTATCAATTCTGGCCCGATGGGTTGTGGGACCAAGGGATCACAACTATATGTCTTTTCCTGTTGTGGACCATTGATGGTCATATAGAATGAAATAAAATGATTTTTGATAAACAAACTAATTATTGAAGAAAATATAATCTATGTTTTTTGAGTTTTAATAGTATTACGGATCAAAGCCATAAAAGTAAACTAATCTACCAAAGGAAATATTTTTGTTCTTTTCTAATTTTTAAGAAATGCGTTCTAATCTAATAAATAAAATTAAGACAAGAAGTCAACTAGATGTATCTGGTTACTTGTGTGAATGTATGAATCTAATCTAAAACAAATAACCTAATCCAATAAAAAATCCTTCAAACCCTACCTTAGAGGTGAAGAACAAATCATGACCCTGAAAGGGGATATTGTTCCCCACAACTTCCCTAGTAATGTTAAGAGGCAAGCTTACTAATGATTTGATCTACTTGTGATTGATTAATTTATTGAAATGAATGATTTTCTACTCTATTTGATATGTAACTAAAACTAGTGATTTAAAATTGACAATTAAACAAATGAGGCAAGAAAATGCAAAATTCCAACCTACATGAGCAATATCTTTGGCCAATCTGGTTGTTTCTATATCTATCCCCTCATTATGTAACTTTATTTTTCTGAGTGTTCAAGTGATTCCAAGGGATTGTGAATGAAAGAACAGAAGCAGGAGGATGGTGCTTGAGCAATGACAACTTGATGGTAGTCCGGATGCAATGCACGTATAAGAGAGATAACACAAGAGATCAGAGCTTGGCTATGCAATTCCTAGAAAGATCGTAGTAGCAATACAATGCAAGATACATAAATATTTTTAGGTCTTTTTCTTGAATAAAAACATGGAATATATAGGAATGGAGGATGGGAGGTGCTTTCAAGCTCAAGGAAAGAAGGAGCAGTTTCAACTAATTAAATCTATTTAAACATAGAAGGAGGAAAGAGAACCAAGTAATCAAAGGAAATTTTAGACAATTTGGATCATAGATGCATGCAAAAAGTAAAATTAAGTGAACCGTTGCATGTTAAAACACATGTGAGATAATCTAGAAAAAGTGGGTAGGATTGATACCCTATTTTTGGGTTGGCAGTTTCAGAACCACTACCCAGGTAGGGTGGAGGTCTTGGCACTAAAGGCTAAAACATGCACAGAAAGAGGTAGGAAGCTAGAAAAATCAAGAGAAGGCTAAGTAAAGACAACTAGGCAATAAATATACATCGCAAATGGAAATTGGAGCTCGAACACCTTCTTGAAAGGACCTGAATCATCATTGGGGACTTTTGTAACCATTTTTCTGATAATGTATCACATGCAATTTTAGGTGCTAGTACCCTTCTGAAATATTTTTCCCTACACCTGTGTACTCCCTCCACTCTGATTTATAGATCAATCTAGTTACGCACTTAGATTCTCATGATTTTCCTTCACGCAAATATTCTTTGTGGATGCCTGAGTTTGCAAGATCTCTTCGATATCGTAATTACAAGGTAAATAATAATATGTCTGACCTTATACTTATAGATTTTTGCTAATCTCCCCTAATAAATGTTATGTCATATACCAATGTATCTTTGCAACAATGGTGGATTTTTCCAAAAAGCCAACCTTGAGAACTCTTACCCCCATGACCAATCCTACTCAAAAAATCATTATAACCTTCTAGCATGCAAAAATCCTTACTAACCAAAGATCCTCATGTGCGCACTTACAGCGCTGAAGGCACTTCTTCTGTCCTTAACCTAATTTATACCCTCACCTACCTCATGTTGTTCCTATCCTTCCCATCGTTTGTACGTGGTCTTTGTAAAAATTTCTTGACACAAAAATTCGTTATGTCCACCTTTTCTATGCATGCTCTTCTACACTATGTGATTTTCATCCTTCAATCTAGACCATCAAAACACAACTTCTACTACCAGCTTTCCATTTTACTTTGCATTACTCCACCCCACACAGAAAAAATATGCGTGGTCCTTTGTGCATACATAGCCTTTTGAAAATAATAAGTGGCTACTGACGCACAAGGCACGTAAAACAACAACACAGTGAAATGAAAAATCAATGATAAAGGGAAACACAAGGAAAAGATATGCATAAAAGGAAATCCTAGGCTAAGTGGTAATAGTACCTTATTTATAAACACAAGGAAGGCTTATGTATAGTAGGGCTTTAACCTACTCCCATTGAAATGGCCTGGTAACCGTGTTTCATCAAGAACTTTTAATTGGAAAGCACCTGAATCAAGGATGTATGAGATGATATATGGCCCTAATCAATGGAATTTTAGTTTCCTAGGATGGCACAAAAATTTGGAGTCATAAAGCAAGACCATCTTCCCAACCTCGAATTGTTTGTTTTTAATATGGCAATCATGCCATGCTTTTTGTCATGCCTTTTCAGTATGTTAAATCCATCTAGCAAGTGATCGTGTTTCATCCAGATGCATTAACTTCTCCATACACTCTTGAATTACTTTTTCTATAGCTAACCCTCATGCACATGCAATACACAATGATAGTAGCATAAATTCAACTGGTAAAATAGCCTCCATTAAAAACACCAACTGAAACTATTGGACATTGTTCAATATCTTTGATGCAGTCTAAAATTTACCAAAAAAATCCTAAGAGCACTGGCACATCACTCATCCTAGATTGAGCAATCACTCAAAGTGTGTAAAGGTACCAGGCCCCTCTTTAGGGTTTCCATTGTAGGAGGTTAGCATGATGAAGACTTAATACATTCAGATCCATAACCAATACATCATTCTACAATGTATCTTAAGATCTAGATCTAAAGAATAACATATTTAAATAGTACCCATAAATAAACCAACCATGTAAGAAACAATTATACTCCGAATTAACACTCTGCTTCAACCAATACACTCCATTATATTAAACATGATAAATACAAAGAATCTTAGTACAATAGATAATACCATCACTTATACTCGCATCATATTTGACAACATAAATTCATAGTAACTATGTTCTCACACACTCTATACTACAAAGATCATTACATATTTATAAGGGTGGGGACTTGCCCTTCACCGCTTGCATAATTTCAAAAATAGGTCACATACTGAAAATAGCCATGCACCTTTACAATCATAGCCACACATGCAAGTGCACTAACAATAGACCTCTTCTAGTTAACTGGCAATAGCAAATATATTCTTATCCTGCACCCATGCAAAGTGGTTCGTAGCCACTCCTCTAAAAATAGCTAATGTGTGTCACACAATTCTTTACTCGGTTTGTGTGCTTGACAACGCTATCTCCAAAAATAGTTTGTACTCGTGAAAATGGCTAAGTCACAAATCCACCATTATATTTCATGTGTGTGTTCTCCCCTATCCTTCCACACCTTTTACTGTGCCCTATTCTCTTGTATGAACCTTCTGTTTGCTTTTTGCTAAGTATTTCACTTTCATTTGCTCAACATTACCCCACACTAAATTGCATTGTCACCCTGGCAATGGCTACTCCTTGAATAATAAAGAATAAATTAATGGAAAGAATGTGAATAATTTCTATAAAAAGAATAGTTATTTACTTTGCATCACCCTCTCTTTCAACTAGAATAATTAGTTCTCGATATTCTTGTTTTATTTCTTCCTCTAGTGTCTGCCACTCACTCAGCACAGCCTCTACCTTTTCTAGAATGTTCACTGCAATGTACTCTAATTCATCCTATGTAATGTCTCCCTTATCATTTTTTAATACTAACATAATGTTTTCCATTTTAGAAATTCTCCCCTCCAGCAGATCCATCTTCTGTGCTATAAGTTTTCCTAGTTCATCCAACCTATTTTTATGGGGCTCTTGAGCCACTGTAAGGGCCTCGTGCATTTCCTTCACCATTTCCAGTCTCTCTGCGTGCCCCAAAGTTTCATCCTTCATGGCTTTTAGGAATTCATTATCCTCTACCATTGTCCTTATTCTGATGAAAGCCTCCAAATATGTACAAATATTCAATGCTTGATCCACTTTCTTCAGCTCCTCTATAAGGGTTTGAAGTAGTGCCTCGTACGATGAAATTTTTCTAATTATTGTAGCCTTTTCCCTCTCTGCTTCCTACTCAGGGTCTTTTGGCACTGGCATCCTAACTGGTCCCTCTTCAAGAAACAAATCAACTAATGTATGCACATAGTGGATAGCTGAAGGGACATTTTTGGGTACTTTAGGCTCTAAGTGTGGTCTTGCTTGGAGGACATGTTCCCTGATCTCCTATGCCATGCCAATAAGAACCTCATTGTTTTTCTGCTCCAGGTCATTTTCTTGTTTCAACTGCATGATCTTAGCATCCTTGGCCTTGATCTCTTCTCTCAACTCATTGATAGTGGAATATTTATCTATGTTCCTTTGCGCCACCTCTATAGATACCTTCACCAAGGAATTTCTTACTTGCTCATTAGACATAATAGTGGGTTTCATGATTATATGTCTATCCTGAGGAACCTTTTTCAACCTTCTTAACACACAAGATTGTTCACATACGTCAAAAGTCTAGCTCATCTATATGAGTGTGCATAGACCAAGATAGTTTCTTCCTTGTGAGCATGGTAACCATGTCCTCATCCATCATATCCCATACATATAACTCTCAAGGACTCACAGTGCTTTGAAAACATACACAAATAAGTTTGCTTGTGTCCTCAGCATAGCCCAAAGATGAAAAAGTAAACTCTCCACTTATCCTTTTACTTCTTGGCCCCTTAGGAACTAATGCGCCAAGATTTGGAGCTAGATCTTCAGTTTCCTGAGCAGTATCTTTCTCTGTCCCTCCTTCGTTTACTCATTATCCTTAATTATTCACATATTCATCTTTCATTTCTTCATATTTTGGCTCTTTCGCATCCTCTGGTAGTGTAGGAGATCTAGGTACGCTCTCTTCAGACTCTTCCACCTCTTCATCCAGATTTAATTTTCTCCTTCTCTTCTGAGTTACCTCCTTCTGTGGGGAGATTCTCGATGATCTCTGTACTGATTGTGGAGTAGCACCTTGGGTTCTTCTTCTCCTGATAACCCTTTTAAATCAGTACTCTCCTTGGACTACATCCAATTCCTCGTCACCTTCTTCTTGTACCTGGGGTGGAGTGGTCATGCGCTCAGTTCCTACCTTATCTGTAGGCTACCTTCATCCTCTATGTTCCATACCACCACTATCTTCTTGTTCTTCCTCCTCTTCCTCTTCCGCCACTATGGTTTCTACAGGTTTTGGAGTTGGAACATTATACATTGTGTGCTTACCCTTTGGCGGCCCTAGGAGTGTGAATTCATTCTCTACATATTTATTACCTTCCAACTTAGGCTTAAGTTGAAGGTATACAAGTGCGGCCCCACTATCTCTAATTGCCAAACTTACAGGCTTCATGCTTATCATATCTATGATTATCCTCTCAACATAGGCAGTTAGGCCTGGATAGACATAAGTTTTTCTCAAGGTGTGGTGGTCACAGTCTACCTTGTCTGCAATGAAGTTCAAACAGTGTGCATTAGAAGAATGGTGGAATGATGCCTGGAAATAGTAAGCTGTGAAGGCATATGATAGCTTGCACCAAGGGCTACAAGTTCCATATTAAATTATAAAGCATACTATGTTGAAGTGTTGGTATACCGAAAACTATAGTGCCTTTCCCACCACCAAGGGAAACTCCTTGGGAATGTGCCACTCTTCTTCGAACATTATGTGGAGCCTATCATACCACTCTCTTCCCTTTGCTTGAACAACCCACTCATTGACCCGTCTAACAAGTATTGGCAAAATCTTTCCACCATAGACTTATTTTCCTGGGGGTACTATCAAACCTTTTCCTTCAGCCCATTGGGCACTCTGATATCCATAAATACCAAGGACAGTAGGATCGCACCAAAACTAATCCTCTCATAGGTGCATTGTTCCTCAACTATGGTCTCCATAATGTAGCCTGCAATATTGTAGACTACCCCCTGTGACATCTTCTTTGTGACATGAAACCACATTATGTTCACCTGTGACCACCTCTCTTGATCATTTAATTTTGTCACCAGGTGTGCAGTTGCTTATACCACTAGGTTCTTCTTCAACTTATCTATATCCATATTACGCGAACCCTTGGTATATCCTAACTCCTTCTTTATCTCTAGGATTGCTTCTTTATCTCTCAAGTCACTATCTAGATCTTCTCATGAGGCCTTTAATCATGTCAATGTCACAATTACTATTGCAGTAATCCTTACCCTCCATCCTGAGAAATAGAAGAAATATTCATGTACCCTATTCATCAGCTACTGGTAGAAAGGTTCATACTTGCCAAAGTACGAGAGCTCATGCAACTGGTAAACTCTAATATGCTTCAATAAATTCTCTCTAGTGTCATCATATACTGGCATGTCCTCTGTTGTGTGCTTATGTTTCTTTGTACACAGTAGCGCATCTAAATCCTTGTTATCCGATGTGTGGTGGTTATAATAATTGATTTTGCACTTCTGGATGTGAGACTCCCATTATTGTCCCACTGTTACATTCTCTGGGTATTACATATATGAGAAATTACTCTCGGGAGTAATTTCAACCTCTACTTCCACTTTCTTCTTTCCCATAGATCCTGTGGCAGGTGATTTCTTTGGTACTATCTGTAACTCACAATTTTCTAGCTTCAAATACTCACCTTCTATCCTTTGCAACGTGCAAACCCAAACCCTAGCTCAAATTTTCATTCCCAAGTTGAAATCATGTGACCTAGCTCTTTTACAACACTCTAATTCACTCAAACCCTTCACCAATCGGGATGCAAGCTTCTCCTGTGCACAAATCTACCCTCCACTTCTCATTCCACACTCTTTGCACCTAATTACTCTTCTTGCAACTCGTTCACACTTAGATCTTTCAAATTATCATGATCACAATAGTAAGAATGAACTCGCATCCCATCCTTATATAGATTTTCAAAAATTTGGTGCAATTATTGCTCCTTCACCTACCAACAACCCTCATTAAGTGACCCTTTTCACATTTTTCCACGTGGTACATCTTTGTACCTTAGTCATAACCTTTTAGTGTGCCTTCCTACTTTCTAGCTACAATATTCTCTTTAGCGTACTTCCATGTTCCTGAGTAGCTCATCACTTCTCCTTCTCCTGGTAGTCTCCATGGCTACCGCTTACCTCACATTATAGTTCCTTCATTTATCTCCATCCATGGTCCTCATTTGGAAGTAATTTTATTTTCACCAACTCTTCAATATTTGAATAACACATCTAGCAGTTTGTTCCTTTATGTGTACCCATTTCTCAACAACCACCCCACACAAATGGTATGTGCATTCCTCTGTGCATAAAAATTTTGCAACTCGTAAATAGCTTTTGGCACGCAAACGTGCTTATTTCACAAAACAAAAACTAAATTGACAAAGCATAGTGATGAAGAAGGAAATACATTAAGGGAATACATAATTGAAAACCTAATCTAAATAGCATTACTGCCTTATTACAAACACCAAGAAGACTTATTTATAGCAAGGCTTCAGCCTACTCCCGTTGAAGTAACTGAGTAATCGTATTCCATGAAGTGTTTCTAACTGACAAGCTCCTGTTTCAAGTATGTAAGTGATGACATAGAAACTTAGAATCATAAAGGAGCACCATTTATCCTATCTCAAGATTATTGTCCCTAATGTGCCTATCATGCCATGCTTTCTACCTAGATTTTTCTTACTTCTAACTCCAACGTGTTATTGTTTAATGCTCATCCAACTTAATTAACTTTTTCGATCCATTCTTCTAATGATTTCTTATTAACGAGACCTCTAGCATGTGCAATACGTAAAGAAGGGTAACATAAATTCCATAGGAATAAATTATTTTGTATCAAATGCCAATTGAAAAGGTTTCACCTTGTTTAGTTGCTTGTATGTTGTTCTATACACCCAAAGTACTACAAAAACTTTATCATCCCAATCCTTTCTTCCTAATTTCATTCCATCCTACAAGATTATCATTATGAACCACCCACTAACACGTTGTTGTCCCGCGTAGGGTATATGTCAACATATTCCATCTGTCCAACTAGTTTATCCATTGTTCCTCCATGGTGTGTAGAAATACCATAGGATCTCCTTCCCCAGTATAACAAGGTACTAAGTTTTTTACCTATTCTCTTGATACAAAGATGTTTATTGTCCTACACAAATGTTCTTTTTACTTCGCACCCTACCAACTCATAAGTACTATGAGCCCAATTATCACAAGCAACACTCATAGTATCACTAATAGAATGTGCATCCTCCCATTGGAGGATTACTTCCTTAGATGGCTCAAGTACCTTTGGGTCCTAGACGACGTGTACATAAAACCTGTTCAGGTCTTCCTCACTCAAGGGCTCAACATAGGGCATAAATTTTCCATTTGTTAAAGGGATAATAACTCTTTCCTCCTTGTCGTCAAAACTGATATAACCCTTTGTTGAACCAAAGATCATCATTATTTTCATATCACCAAGGACGCCCCAGTAGAGCTGGGAAGATAGCTGCCTCTGCCAGCACTAAAACCTCAAAATATCCAGTGAACTTGGCTCCTTGTATGGTAATGGATGCATCTTTTAAACACTCCGATGGGAGTGGCCTTAGTCTGGTTAGCCATGAACAATACATTTGAAGATGGCTGCAATGGGGGTCTCCCCATTTGTACCCATGCATCTAAAGTAAGAAAGTTGACTTCCATGCCTATATCAATCAATATATTACTCAAAATCCACCCATCCACAATAGCATTTAAAGTTATTTACTTTTCATAATCTAAGCTATGAGGGGGAAGATTTGTAAGAGGATATGTCGTCCAGTCTCAATACTTGCGCACTGAGTGTTTCCCTTTAACAAATTCCCTAAAAATGGAATGATATTCTCCTGGCGCAACATCTTGTACACTTATTTTAAGTAATCCATATTAGATTGGACCATTTATGATGATTTCTTTCACTCCATCTTCCATGATTTTTCCTTTAAATAATGTACTTCACCCTGAAGATTTCTGAGTACCTCCATGGTCTCTTGATAAAACTCCTTTTGATGGATAGGATCTGGGTACCGTTCATGTATAACCTCCTCCTTAGTGATGGTAGGATTTTTCTGTAATGTTTCTTTAGCACGTGCTACTTCAGCATGGGTAGTGATCTTTAGCGACAATGCCTTGAATTCTAGTTCCAACTTAAGCATCCACTAGTTTTCCAGTGGACGTTGTATCCTAACCATCTACGTACCTTTGTTTTCTTGGTTATGCTTCTTGATAAGATACTCATATAAGTCTAGGAATTCCTCGTAATTATGATTCTTTCCACAGAAAGAACATGTAATATTCTAAGGACATTCACGCTTGTAGTGGTCAGGGGACCCGCATGTATAACATGTTCAATGATGGAACTCGCCTCGTCCACCACCATGGTCTCATCCTCCAAATCCACCATGGTATCCTCGACCTTTGCCATGAACTCCTTTAAAACACCCTTCATTTTGATCATAGCGCACTTGATTATGATCCCTGATCCTAATGATCATTCTTTCCTTTAGAGTTATCCGATATTCCTATCTGTCATACATCAATATCTATAACATTATGGATCTAACCAATCAGCCAGAAATCTTTTGTGTTGTGAGTCGTAGACCTACAAATTTTACAATAACAAGAAATGTTCTTCCTTATTGCACATTTTAATAATGGGAAGTAGCTAACATCATGGTTTAAATGACATATCTCACAGTCCAACAACAATAAGCATATTGATCTATGGGGACAACTATCTTTTGTGTGACCTTCCACTTCACAATCTATGCACCAATTCCTTGTGTGTGTCTCATGTGTTGAATTTACCGATAGTTTACCCAACTGATTTACCATAGCTATGATTTTTGCTTCTAAAAATTAACTCAACCTAGTTTCTATAATCCCAACTATCTCATCGTGTAAATATACTTCAAGTGCTTCACACAGGTCTATGTATGTCTAATGTGATAACACCCTTCTAAGAGGTTTAATCAGAACTCTAACGAACCATTGCACATGCTAGCTTGCATGAATATCATAAGAAAATTTGGATAACAATGTTTTGAAATGAGCATCATACTCTTTGAAACTCTCAGTAGTGCCTTTTTTAATATCCTTGAGCACGCTTATACTCTTCTACTCAATCTCAGGGATGTGAAACCCTTTAAGAAAAAAATATTTTAAAGTTGCATAGTGTACGCAAATCTAATCAGGGTAAAACTTTTTATACCAGCTATGTGTGCGCCCTTGTAACATAGTGGAGAATTGACTTGCCTTGTGCTCATAATCCATGATTCCTTTTGTGTGCCACAGTATTTCACACATGTGCATGTGTTTAAAAGCATATTATATGCCCCTATACTCTAAAAGATGAAGATACATCTCCATGTAAATATTCTGGGGTTGGTGTGGACCTTTCCCACTTTATCCAGAACGTCCTGTGTGTCCTCTACCACATATACCTCCTGATCTTGAACCTGTAGTTGGAGTCAGACCAAAAGATGTACTTCCTTATGTCCCAACAGTAGTATTGAACTACACCCCTATAGTCTATGAAGTGTTACTACTGCCAGAAGAGAGTCCAAAATTCTATGTGCTAGAATTCTATATGGAAGACACACCTCAAAAGGTACCTCCAAACAACAATGAAGACATTTGCACTGTTATCTATGTGCTTGTTATATGACTTACTCCTTATCTCCTACTGCCTAAATTATCTTCCTGACTATTTTTCATACTAGATAATGGAATACCAAGTGCAAGGGCAAGGTTGCTAGGTAGACTTAGATGCGCGCCTGCGGCCCAAGTCGTCTCTATTGGCATGATTCTACATGAGGCTGAGGGGGGTTCCCTTTCATTCTTTCCCAAAATGGGGGAGTTCTTGGTGCTCGGGATCAAAATATTCTGCATGAAAGTAAAATTCTTTGGGATCCATCTCTCTCCCCAATGACATTGGATTTGCAATGTCACACTACTTCTCGATCTCCCTCTCGCGTACTTCATTATACTTAAGCCACCTTTATTCTCTCTGACTCTCTATTGCTAGGTCTTTCATCTTTCACCAAACCTACTCCTTCCCCCACACATGGTGGGGTTTAGTTACCCATTAGTTTTCTTTCCAATTTCATGGTCACCATCAAGATTTTGATCACCAGTGGAATGCCTTGTAGATAGGTTCCCCTGGGATATCATAAAAATTGGAATTATACTACCTCTAGGAAAGAATAAGTGGAAATTGAGTACTCCAGTATATAGCTATTCAGAACACCACAAAACCAAGTATCCACAATGTGCGTCCAAATCAAATCAGTTTCATAGAGGTTTTGAAATTATTCCTACATCCAAACAAGTGTGTGATACCTCTAATTCCTTTTAGACACATAAGAAATCAACCACTTGTACAAATCTACTGGAAAAATGGAAAATAATTTCTCATAAAAACTATCATATAGATTTTGTTTCCACCCATGCACGTGCATTAAACTCAGATCCGATGTTGAACCTCCATGCGTATTCTTCTTCTAGATCATGAATCCACTCCTCAACTCTTGCTAGGGTCAACCGGTATGTCTTCATCGCGAACCATCCTTAAAACAACTAGAAAAAAGGTCTTAAAAATGGAACCAATGATGCAGCCTAGAATTTACCAGAAAAATCCCAGGCATGTTGGCATATCACTCAGCATAGACTAAACACTTACCCGAAGCACACAAAGGTACCAGGCACCTCTTTAGGGTTACCATTACAGAAGGTTAGCATGATGAAGACTTAATGCATTCAAATCCATAACTAATACATCATTTTACAATGCATGTTCAGATCTAGATCTAAAGAATAACATATTTAAATAATACCCATAATGAAACCAACCATGCAAGAAAAAATTATACTTAGAATTAACACTTTGATTCAACCAATACACTCCATTATATTAAACATTATAAATACAAAGAAGCTCAATACAATAGATAATACCATCACTTATGTGCGCATCATATTTGACAACATAACTTCATAGTAACTTTATTCTCAAACACTATATACTAAGTAGATTATTACATATGTATAAGGGTGGGGAATTTCCCTTCACCGCTTGCATAATTCCAAAAATAGGTCACATGCTGAAAATAGCCATGTGCTAACAATAGACCTCTTCTAGTTAACTGGAAGTAGAAAATATATTCTTAGCCTGCACCCATGCAAAGTAGTTCATAGCTTCTCCTCCAAAAATAGCCAATGTGAGTTGCACAAGTCTTTACCTAGTTTGTGTGCTTGACATGCTATCTCCAAAAATAGTTCGTACACGTGAAAATGGATAAGTCCCAAATCTACCCTTATATTTCACATGTGTGTTCTCCCCTATCTGTTTGTGCCTTTGACTACACCCTTTTCTCTTGCACGAACCTTCTATGTGCCTTCTGCTAATTATTCCAATTTCATCCGCTCAACACTCTTATAGGTTGTCATGTATGCCCATAGAATGGTTGATAACTTATCATCCCAGTCTTGTCTTCCCACATCACAAATTTTGGTCAGTGTATGGCTTAATATCTTGTTAAATGTCTCCATAGTTCCATGAGCTTGTCGGTGATATGGTTTAGTTTTATGATGGGACACCATGAACTCTGCCAAAAAAATCCTGACTATTTCGTTCAAAAAATGTGTACCCATGTCACTAGTAAAGATTAAAGGACATCCATACCAGTTGATTATGTTTTCCCATAAAAATTTAGTAGTTGTCACCACTGTACAATCCTTTGTAGGTGATGCCTCTGCCCACCTTGTTAAGTAATCAGTGCAAGTGATGATATAGTGTGAACTAGTCCTTCGCGCGGTAGATGAAATTGGCCCTACAAAATCAATTACCCATTTTTTAATGGTTCTGCGCTAGCTATATGTCTCAATGGCATCTCATCTCTTTTTCCTAGCTTTCCAAGGTGATAGCAATGGTAACATGCCTTGCAATATCCAATGCAATCCTGGTAGATACTTTCCCACCAAAGTCCTCTGAGTATAATCTTCCACGTTGTGGCATTCCCTACATAGTGTCCTCCTCCAATCCCACCATGTGCTTCTTCCATGATTACAACATGCTCATGTTCTAACATGCACCAACATGGAACCTCATCATGGCCTAGCTTGTATAAGTCTCCACTAATTAGCATGTAGTGTGCAGAGCATATGGCTAACTGTTTTCTTTCCAAAATTTTCATTCCCGCTGGGGCCACAATTGTTTTGAGAAACACAGAAATTTCTTCTAATTCAGAGGGTGCACACCAAAACCTAAATAGTTACGTGTCTAAAATAACATCCTTTATGCTTTGCGCATCCTCACCCAAGTCAATTCTAGAAAAATGGTCAAGCCATGAGTTACTATTTCTTGGTTTCATAACAATTGTAAACTCAAACTCTTGAAACAACAAGACCCACCAGTATATGTGCCCTTGCAAAATTGGATTTTTCACCAAGTACTTCAATACCATGTGGTGTGTGTAGAATATGAAAGGTTTTGTTAGGAGATACTGTCTAAACTTATGCAGAGATTATATCATTGATAGTGCTTCGCACTTAGTACTGGTGTAGTTTTGTTATGCTGGTGTTAACTTCTTGCAAGCAAAACACAAGGGTGGTCAATAATCCCTTCTCTAGGATGTGCGAAGACTACTCCAATTGCCATCCCTGAAGCATCAACATGCACTTGGAAAGGTTTATCCCAAGAATGAAATTGTAGTATTGGTGCAATGACAAGTCTATCCTTCAAAGTGTTAAACGTCATCTATTGCGGCTCCCCCAGTGAAAGGAACTATTTTTTTTTTAGTAACTTCTCAAATGGTGTGACGATATTGGCATACCCCTTGATAAACTTCCGGTAGTATCCCATATGCCCAAGGAATCTACACACTCCGCTTTGGCTGGTAGGCTCCCCCAATCCCACAATAACGACAAGTTTGGTGGGATCCACTAGCAAGCCTTCCTTACATATAATATGCCCCAAAAAGGTTCCAAATAGAGTAGAAAAAACACATTTCTTAATGTTGAGGGATATCCTCAACTATCAAAATATCTCAAACATCAGTCTCTAATTTTAACAATGGTCTTTCACTAGTCCATATATTGTCCATTCATCAAGGTAGACTTATATAAACTTACGGATAAAATCCTGAAATTCCTGGACCACTAAGCGCGAAAACATAGCAGGCATGTTCTTTAGTCCAAAAGGCATGACCATATAGGAAACAATTCCCCATTCAGTGGTGAAAGTTTTCTTCTCTTGGTCTTCTTTAGCAATTCTAACCTGATGGTATTCTAAGAATCCATCCATGAAGGAATAGATCTCACACTCAGCTACTCCTTCCAGAATCTCTTTGATAAAAGGGGTTGGAAAAGGATCAATTACACATACCGCATTTAAGTCATGTTGATGACTATGGGGCTTAACCATTCTGATTCCTCCATAGGTTCAATGATTCCTAAAGAGATCATTTTTTTCTACCTCCTCCTTAACCTTGATGCAAAGATTCAGATGTATTCAATAAGGCCTCTTTCGAATCGGGTGTACACCCTCCTTTAACTTGATTTTCATTTCTCCCAAGGAGTGGTGGATTCCTTTAAGCTCATGGTATCCATGTGAAAATGGGTCTTGAAATTCGCGTAGTAGATCAATAATCTTTGAAACCTTCTTCTCTGACCAATAATCTTGAATAGTGGCCTCTTTAGGTTCTGTTTCTAAACCAATGTTGACCTTCTTTTTTTTGAGGGGCTCATGACAGGCGTGTGTTTTCTCATCATCACTATCAATAACCTCATGTGTACCTTCAGTATGGTTAGCATCCAAACTCTCCATCTCTTCACCATTTATCACATAAACCATCGTTCCCTTTTCTTTCTCCATGCATGTGCACTTAAGTTGTACCTTTTCTGACTCTTCTTCATCAAGGCATGGTTCTAAGCTAGGTTCACCCAATAACTCCAATAGTTTATCTTTTGACATGCCACTATCTCCCATCGTTAGGTGCTTAACAACCGGCAACGCCCTATCCATTGATGTTTTAGTACTCTGGTACTTGAAATCTTGAAGGAGGTCAG
The DNA here is from genome assembly GCA_019776745.2 of Taxus chinensis. Lineage (NCBI taxonomy): Eukaryota > Viridiplantae > Streptophyta > Pinopsida > Cupressales > Taxaceae > Taxus > Taxus chinensis. The sequence continues at coordinate 797,466,554 of CM034150.1, forward strand.
TCATCAACTCCTTCCAATTTCCTATTTTATAGTGCATATCTTAGTGAATATACCATGCACGTGCACAACCTTGTAAGGTGGAATATAACTTATGCACCCATAAAGAAGGTGGAAAGGCCTCTGGCATTTCATTTATACTTTCTCACATTCTTGGACATGAGATGAGGTAGGTTCCTTCCCATGGTATCTTGTATTGCAGTAGGTGCATTGCTTTGGGAGAACCCAATAGAGAACCCGATTCTTACCTCATGCCACTCTAGAAGGCTATCGTGATGTTTCACCAACTAATGTATTGTGGTTTCAAGCAAGTTATAGCTAAGCATTCCGCTTCTTTCAACCTCATTTTTCAACTGAGCCTCCATGTCTCATAAGAAATGCTCAAGGTTGTCTCGTTTAGAATAACTTAGTAACTATTCCCTCCCAGGCACTTGACTAAGCACACCTTCATTAACCTTGTCACATAGGTTCTTATTTGTCTCCTAATCAACTCATAATTCCCGTGCGCCCAATTTTCACTCACCTCACTAGTTGTATCACTCATGGACTAAGAATCTTCAAACTGAATAACTTCCTATATAGGGTGAATAACCTCACAGTCTCTAATAGGGTGAATAACTCAGTATAGGGTGTTGATTCTCCATTAGTTAAGGGGATGATGACCCACTCTTCCTTGTTCTCAAATCTTATGTATCCCTTATTGAACCTTAGGTTAGAATTTTTATTATAACACCAAGGGTGCCCAAGTAATGCTGGAAAGTTGTCTTCCTCGAATAGTGCTAAGACTTCAAAAACCCCAGTGAACTTTTCCCCTTGGATAGTGATAACAACATCCTTTAAACAACCAATGGGCATTGCCTTTGTCTTGTTAACCATATACAACACATTCAAAGATGGTTGTAATGGGGGCCTTTCCATTTGATGTCATGCATCTAGAGTGAGAACATTGAATTCCACACTTTTGTTAATCAAAATATTGCTTAGAAGCCACCCATATACAAAAACATTCAAGGCAATCTCCTTGTAATAATCAAGGCTAAGGAGAGGAAGGTTGGCAGGTAGAACTTGCCTCTCACTCCCTCCTTCAGTGCACATTACCTTCTCTCGTAACCACTCTCCTAGTAAGGGGATGATATTCTCTTGCCTCAACATATTTCATACTTATCTAACCCCATCTAGATCCTTCTTTGGATCCTCGACATTCTTCTTTTTCTCTAACTGTCTTAACTATTATTTTTTGCACTAGATCTCTCCTTGTACGCTTCGAATCACATCCATGGTTTCAGGGTACACTTATTTCTGATGAGTAGGGTCTGGATACTTTCCATGTACCACCTCTTCTCTAATAACCAGTGGTATTTTCCTTGTTATTTCCCTAGCTTGCATATCCTCAGCTTGCGTTGTAACTAGTTCAGGCTCTAGTTCTAACCCACGTGCCACCCATGGCATCCATTATGAATTGACCTTCCTCACACTTATGATCTCGATGCCTTTGTATTTCCCATGCTACTAGATCATATGTTTAAATATATTTTTAAAATCCTCATACTTATGTTTCTTTCCACACCAAGAGCATTGTAACAAGTCTGGGAATTCACGCTTATAGTGCTTTGTAGACCCACAATTGTAATAGGTTCCATGCGAGAACTCATTTCTTCCTCTATGGTTACCATGACCAAAAAATCCTCCTCGAAAACCTCTCCCATGTGCCCCTCCATCCATGAACCCTTCATAGTGATGACCATCATCCTTGGAATTATTCATGAGGCTAGTCTAGCATACACTAATATCAATGGTGTCATGTATCTAGTCAATCAATCTACAATCCTTGGTGTCATGGGTAGTAGAGGTAAAGATATTACAATAGAAATACACATTCTTACAGATGGAATGCTGCAAACGTGTACATTTGATTACATCATGATCTCCATGGTAAATTTCACAGTCCACCATCATGCCACGTACTAATCTCTAGGGAAAAGTTTCCTTTGTATGCCCCTCTACCTCACAATTCATGCACCATAGACCAATGTGAGTCTCATGCGCCGAGTTCACTGATAGCTTCTCCAACTACTTTTCCATTACAACAACTTAAGCCTTAACAAAGGGGCTAACACCGATATCCACGCTTCTGAAAGCCTCAGCATGCAGGGAAGCCTCCAAGGCCTCACGCGGGTCTGTGAAAGTTTTGTGTGAAAGTGCTCTCCTAAATGGTGTTATCAATCCTCCAACAAACCATCGAGCATGATGAGAGGGGTGAATATCATAGGATATTTTTGATAAGAGAGTTTTGAAATGTGTGTCATACTCCCACACATTCTCTGACATACCTTGTTAAATCTCCCTCAGCGTGTTGATGCTATTCTGTTCAAACTCGTGGATATGAAACTCAGATAAGAAGGCATTCCATAGCGTGGTGTAATCTATCACTGTCTGATGGAGGTCATACTTCTGGTAATAAATATGTTACATGCCCTTGTAATGTTGTTGCAAACTTACTTTCCTTCTTCTCTAGGGTAGTGATCCCCTTCATGCACTATAGCAATTCAAACTTGTGTACATGCTCTGCAACATCTTCAACACCTTTGTAGTTTGGTATGTGTAAATACATCTCATAAAATACTTTCTAAGGTGGTTAAGGTCCTTTTCCACCTGATACAGAACCTTGATCTCCTCTAGTGTTACCTCCATTACTAGATCCACTAGATCCACCAATTCCTATCCCTCTTAACCCACCAGATCTGCCAGGTCCACCAAGTCCTCTAGCTCCAATATCACCAAATCCACCTCCTATAGATGGTAAAGGGCTTGAAGTGGTCACACCTAGTGTTCCCAATGTCTCGCTGAACTGCATGTTGAAAGTTTGTGATATTTCACTACTATTAGGTGTGTTTCATATATCGCTTGCAGATGCAATACCCATATTTTGTGTATCCATACCTTGCCAAAATTTCATTCCAGATAGTATTCATCCAAACACATGGACTGATTGTTCAGTCATAGATGTACCAAATGGGAAATTATATCTCCTAAGTGCATATCGTTCAATCCCACCAATAGCAACTAGGTTAGCAATAATTATATCTAGATTTGGAAAACTAAGCACCAAGGGTTGGTCACCAGGTAGATTCAGATGCGCACCGATGGATCTCCTTTATCTAAGTGAAGAAATATCATTAGAAGCTGAAGGGGTCTCTCTCTCACACTTTTTAAGATTTGGTAACACAGATTGCTCAAGCTCCATGTCCTTTGCGTGAACCTCAATTACTTCCTATAACGTCTTTTTGCATAGATCCATCACTCCTGCAACCTCACATTGTCTAGCCAACTCCCTTTCATGAGCCTCACTATACTTGAGTCATCTCTCCTCTCTCTCCTTTTCAACGACAAGCTATGCCATCTTCCTCCACCCTAGCTTTCTCGACCAACGCTCAGAAGCTTAGTTGGCCATAGGGAATGCTTCCAAACTTATTATAATGATCAAGATCTTTATGGCTAAAGGAATAACACGTAAAAATTATCCTATAGGTTCCTTTAAGAACTCAAACTCAACAACCTCAGGACAAGAATACGTATAAATAGTGTATTCCAGGGTATAATTGGTCAACACTCTCTTCCACCAATAATCAACAATATGCGTCCAAGTCAGATCAACATCCTATAGCCTCTGATACTCATCTTGGGTCCACACATGAGATATATAGTACCAACTTGATCTGGGTGCATATGTCGAAATCCATTCATATATCTCTACTGGAAAGTAACGAAATAAGGTCTCATATAACTCATGATACATGTGTTCTTCTACCCATTTATGTGCATCAAACTCAGGTCCAGTACTAAATCTCTGAGTAAACTCATCCTCCGTTATCTTAAACCATGCTATGACATTGTCCAAGGTTAAGCAGTCTATCATCATGCATCATTCTCACAACAACTTCAAAAAAAGGTCCCTGTAATGGAACCAAGATGTAGTCATTTTTACCCATCTACTAAATTCTAACACCATGTGCACTAGCCTATCACCTAGTGGGAATTGTGCACTCACCCAAGGAACACGCAGATGTCAAACCCCTCCTTTATGTAAGCGTTGTGAGAATATATTTCCATTGTTAGAGGATTATTAGCAGAGAAGTGAATATTCATGTAAAATAATCACATGAGTTATCATATGCTTATATGCAAACAATTAATAACAAGAGAAACATCATCATGAAATGAAATACAAAGAACACATCTCTCATAAAACATAAGGAAATAACACTAGGGTTTGTACCCCTGAACCAGATATTCAAAACAGAGCCATATATTTATATTGATCATAGTCTCAGCAACCACATTACATTTAATACAGTTGTATTAGACCAAATGTATTAAGACAAGGATCTAACCCATATATCAGAGGTCCTGGCTATGCTTTCTTTATTACAAAAATTTCATAGACCCATCCCTTAGACATGATAACATTCCTATAGTCCTCTAATGAGAACCCTAAATCTTAGGGCCTCCCAGTATTCTCTGTAATGATTCACTCTTCCCATGCTATATGTCTTGGTGTCTCTCTTCATTCCTTCATGTCTCTCTCTCTCTATCTTCATGTCTCTCTCTGAGTGTGTTCTTCTTCTACCAGAGCATCTCTTCTTATAACACCAACACCCAACGCCATGCCTTTTCCCAGGAGTAGATCAGATTCCATGTGTCAATGTGGTCATCCAATGGTGCATGTTTATTCTACTCTGAGCTCTCCACTTTCTGTAATGATGTCTTCCTAGGAATATTATTTCCTTGACCACCAAGTCTCCAAGCTGACACCTTATCCACTCAGCATGCCTAGTTGGGTCACGTTTTTCCTTAAGTGCCTTCAGAATGCTTAATATGGCTAAGTCCTTAGACCCTGTGTATTGCCTTGTATGCATGCCCTGGTTTCTCCTAAACCCTTATTAAACCCTTTTCCTGTGCACTTCTCCCCACACACCCTTCTTCTTATTGGTCCTGCTCGCTCACGAGCCATTTGGAACTTATCCAATATTTTGAGGCCCAACATATATCATGTTCAAGTCCTTGTCACTTAAAGGCTCAACATATGGAGCATCCTTTTCATCTGTCAAAGGTTATTATAACAGGGTGTTCCTTGTTCTAAAAAATTATGTACCCTTTTTTGAAGTGTAAATCTACATTATTTGCATAACACCAGGGTCGACCAAGTAGTGTTGGGAACCTATCCTCTTTAGCAAGATCTAATACATCAAAATCCCAAGAAAACTTGGCCCCCTGAATTGAAATAGTTGCATCCTTTAGTACTCTAATAGGATTATCTCTAGTCTGGTTTGCCATGTATAACACATTCGAAGAAGGCTAAAATGGTGGTCTTCCCATCTAATTCCAAGAATCTAGCATGATTACATTAAATTCCACACATTTATCTATCATAATATTTCTCAAAAGCCATCCATCTATGAATGCATTTAGCATAAGCTCCTTATTGTACTCATGGTTATGTGGGGGCATTTTTGCATGAAGTATCTTCCTCTTGTACTCATCACCTGCACTTGGTATATTTTTTCTCAACCATTCTCGTAACTAAGGGGTTATATTCTCCTAATGCAACATTCTATAGACTTCCTTCAAATCATCTATGTATTTCTATAGGAGTTCAACTTTATTTTCTTGTTCCATTACGTGTGCCTTCTCCTTCAAGATCTGAATCTCACCTTGTAGATCCCTGATAATGTTCATAATCTTCTAGTAAACCTCTTTCTGATTTGCAACATTATGGTACTTATCATTTATCACTTCTTACTTCATTAGAGTCATCTTATAATTTGGAGTTTCATGGGCACATGTAGCCTTAACACGTGTAGTAACTAAAAAAGGTAAATTAGGAGTAGGTTCTACCTTTGACATCCATTGATTTTCAACTACGTGTTGTATATTAATAATTCTCACACCCTTGTCTTATTTGTGTTGTTTTCTCATGTGCTCATATAACTCTAGGCATTCTTACAAATTTTGTTATTTTCCACACTATGAGAAAACCACATTCTAAGGGAACTCATGCTAATAATTATTAAGAGATTCACAAGTATAAAAAGTTCCTCTCAGAAATCATCCCCTCTCACCATTGTGACTTTGGCCTAAATATCCTCCAAACAATCCTAGATTCCTGTTATCCCCATTACTGCATCCTTCATTATGTTGTCATCCCTATTCCTTAGATCCACTCACTACACTACTCTGACATACACTAGTCTCAATGGTTTTGTTAATATGATCAATCAATCTACAGTCAATGGTGTCATGGGTATGAGCTTTACATATTTTACAATACATAAAAACATTCTTCTAGATCACACGTTGTAAGAGGGGACATCTACTCACATCATGGTCTAAATGAAAAATCTCATAATCGAGCAACATGTAATACACCAACTTGTGAGGGTGGCTATCCCTGGTGTGTCCTTCAACCTCATAATCTATACACCATATTCCACTACATGTCTCATGAGCTAAATAAGTATATATCTTCTCCAACTATTTCACCATAACCACAATTTTTGTATCTAGGAATTAACTCACTCCAGTATCCACACTCCCAACTACCTCAGCATGTAGAGTCACTTCCAAAACATTGCATGGGTTCACAAAGGTCTTATGAGATAGTGTCCTCCTAAAGGGAGTCAAAAATAAACCAACAAACCACTGTGCATAATGACTATGATGTATATCATAAGAAAAATTTGACAACAAAATTTTAAAATGCACATTATCAAATAAGCCCTACTTAATTTCCTCAAGTGTGGTGATCCTTTTCTACTCAAATACTGGAATATGGAACTCGGTTAGAAACATAGAGAAAAAATTATCATAATCCACCACATTCTAATGTGGATCATAATTTCTATACCAACTATCTGCTCACCCTTGAATAGTAGTATCAAACTGAGTTTATTTTCTATATGATTTTGTGATTCCTTTAGCATGCCATAACATTTTGCACTTATGAACATGCTCTGCTACATCCTCAATGTGTCTATACTCCGGTAGGTGAAGAAACATTTGGTAGTAAAATTTTTGTGGCTGATGGGGGTGCAGATATTTTCCACCAGATCCAGAACCAGAACACCCATGAGTATTTCCTCCTTCACTAGAACCACCTTATCAACTTGATCCCAATCCTCCTAATCCACCTAATCCTCCTCCTTTAGCAAACAATGGGCCAATGGAGGTAATTCCTTATGTTCCAATGGTGGTACTAAACTAAACTCCCATAATATGTGAATTTGTACTACTTCTAGATGTATTCCCAATGTTTTGTGCACCCACATGTTTTCTTGATGATGCGCTAGAAAATATTCCTCCAACTGATCCCCTAAAAAAATACGATGTGTGTTCTTTCATAGGTTTATGTGTTGTTTGATGCACTTTTGTATTCAAAGGAAAATGATATCTACCTATAGCTATTGGATTACCTACACTCACCCATTGATCAATGATTATTTTTGGGACTTGAATGCCAAACGCAAGGGCTAGGTCACCAAGTGGGATCTGATGTGCACCCGCAGTCCTCAATCTTTCCTCCTTTGACACACTCTCATAAGATGGAAAATGAGATTCTCTACTACACTTTCCTAAGTGGGGGAGATCCTGATACTCTGGCTCCATGTCTTCTACGTGAGCTTCAAATCCTTCACGAAACATCATCCTATACAAATCTACAGACTCCTCAATATCACGCTTCTTCTTCTTCTTCTTCTCATGCTTCATTATACTGAAGTTGTCTTTCCTCTCTTTTCCTTTCTACCACTAGGTCCGCCATCTGTCACCACACTTGCTCCTGACCCAACGCATGGTGATGGGTTTAGCTAGCCATAGGTAACATCTCCAAACTTAACACCACCATCAAGATCTTAATTACTAAAGTAATAATGCAAATGTAATATCCTCCAGGATCATATAAAAATTCAAACTCAACAACTTCCAGAAAATAATACATAGAAACATCATATTCTGAAGTATAATTTCACACAACACCAGCCCACTAATTATCTACAACATGCTTCCAAGGTTTATCTAAATCAAATAAATTTTTGTAATCTTCCTGCATTCAACTCTTGGTCTATAACTCAAGACTTTATTTTATGCATATGCTAACAACCACTGATACAAATCTATTAGAAAGAAGCTAAAAAACATCTCATAAATCTCATGATATAGATTATATTCCACCCACTTGCGCACATTGAAATTATTCCCAGAACCATATCTTCATGAAAACCTATCTTTTCCTTTGTCTATCTAACTTTAAATGGCCCCAAGATTCAATCGATATGCCATCATCATCCAACATCATGGAAAACCATTTGAAAAGAGCTCCTGGTAATGGAACCAAAATGTAGTCATTTTTTTCTACTTAAATTCCTTGGTGCATTGGAATTTAATTCAGATAGATCTTAATTCTCGCCCAAAGCATGAAAAGCTACTAGGTCACTCTTTTGTACTGTCTTTGTAATATGTTAGCATGCATTTTCATATAACCCATTAGCAGATCAAATACTAAGTGAAAATCATAACATGAGACAAATCACAACCATAGAGCATAATGAATTAAACTAGAACTAAGATCAGATTAACCATACAACCACCATGATCAAATACATCAATTACCATAATCCATCCACAATAATCCATAGAAAACCAGAAAGATTACATAATTGAATTTGTATACATAATCATAGTAAATAGAGATTCATGTGTGCTAGAACATCAGGGCAACATAAATTTGCATTACATACGGTCTCTTCAAACAATGTAGTACAATACATATATATAGGGGTGGGTAATTTCCCTTTACTGCTCACACATCTCACAATAGATTGCATTCTCAAAATAGCCATGTGTACATACAAAATAAACTAGGTCGCATGCATATTGTCCTAATAATAGATTAAACCTGTAGATAACCTTTGTCCTAATCCTATTATTATCTCAAACTCTACATGATGATTTATCTTCCCCTTGCATGTGCTTTATCCCAAAATAGATGTTCCTTCATCTCCAATTCTTCATGTCTTCCTCTAATTCTAGAACATTTCTTGAATGCCACTTAATCTCGGCATTGTGCATTTTCAGCTTGTGGCTCCAAAATTGACTAAGTCCTGAATGTCTTCCTCTTGGGCGTGAGCCTTCATGCACTGTCTATCCTAACTTATGTGTCCATCTTCATGCCTACCTCATGCACACCTTAAGCCTTTACACGTGGTATATTCTTAACACAATTTTACCATGCAACATTCAAAAGCTTAGAGATTCTCTTATGGGTCACCATGGCCCTTAAATATGGGTAATTTGGGAGAGAATAAATTAGGTGGAAATTGATAGTTGGATATAGTAGGTGCAAAAGGAGAATACATCAGTGAACTAGTATCTAAATATGGTGATGCACAAGAAGTAGAAAAATGGATCTGGCAAATTTGGGTTTTTAAATCGTGTTATAAAGATTCTAAATCAGGAGTATTCAAAGAAGATCCAAGATGTATATTAGGAGTTCTAGGGTAAATGGCAGGAGTGGTAGTAGTAGGAATGAAAGATGAAACATAAATGGATGGGGTGGAGACCATGGGAACCAAAGAATGAGAAACTATAGAGACCGAAGCATCACGAGTATTCTTAGTAGTAGTTAAAGCATGTAGGACATATGGAAGATGAGTGGGATTGTCATGCAAATCTTTCCAAAAATCAGTAAGTGTGTTTAATTGGTCGTGGTCAAAATTATTATCCTCATTGTATGATTTTTCACTATCACACACCTCTATTTCGTGAAGAGCAACATTGTTTGAATTATCTAAATGATTGTCAGTGGTAGCTACAAAAGTAGGGATATCATCCATTGGTTTGGAATCCCTACAAGTGAATGAAGGAAGATCACAATATTAAAAAGACCCAAAAATAAAACTATGAGTGACAGGAATATGAATAAAAATCCCAAGGAGAAAGTGTATTCGAAGATCGGGTTCACCAAAATGATTAAAGTAAAATGGATATTTGTAGTCTAATTTAAATGCTATAAAAGAAGTAAACAACACAATGTCATCTTCTTGGTCAGACAAGGTACAATTAATATTGATGGAACCTGTGGTATAAAGTTCAACATGGTATTTATGGATTGGCTCAGCTCTTAAAGCTACCTTAGTCAAGTACCTGGTCCTAAAGAGCATGTGTGACAAGTCAGTAGATAAATACCCATCCATTTTGGTTATGAAATCCCTAGAAATGCATATGGAAAATAAAGGAGGGAGATCGATGAAAGATACATCTTGGGTGATTAAAATTCTTGGGCATGCATGAATGGTAAGATTCAAGTCTTTTATCAACCAAATAGTCTAGAAAGCACTAACACTAGTTGGACAACTCCCCTAGTCATCGGTGTATATTGGATACCCAGTAAATTAGTGATCTACTTGGGCATCACAAAACTACTGGAACCATAATCAATCATATAGTTGTGAAAATGATGCTTACCGATGATTAAAGAGATATATAATGGAGGTGTCTTTCTAGTTACAGTATAATTCCTTCCCACAGGTTGGTACAAGCTAGTGTAAGTAGATAGCCCACATTTGACTTGTTTTCTTGGTGCACCAGATATCTTCAAATCTTCCTACAACATGTTCCTTTAAGAAGGAATAGAAAGTGCCTCCCACATGGTGACATTGAGGTTCTTATTTTTCCTTTATTTCTACTATGCTAAAAGGAATACTTCCTACCTTCAATTTAGGTTTCACAATTTTTTACATCCTCTTTCTGAGGTTAGGAATTTGGCATTGAAGTGTTAGGTTGATTACAATTTCTTATATCCTAATTAGAATAGACTCTTGGGGGTCTACTCATTGGATCTTTGTTCACAACTATTTTTAGATGTGGTTTGGAAGTAGATGTGTGATCAACTATAGATGGTTCACCTTCCATTGCTATCTTCTTAGACTTCATATTATATGCAACTACTAATGTAGAATCCATACTTATAGCAAAAAAAATTCTCTTCTTTCCAATTCAGCAGAGTCGACTCCCCTTGTTCTTGTGGTTAATTTGTATCTCCTTGTGGAGGTGCTTCCACTTGTTTTTTCATAGGTGTAGATATGTTTTTGAACTATGAGTGATTGGCTAAGCATTCCATTAGAACACATATTCTAATTTTATGGTAGAGAGCAAGGGGTAAAAACCATTTATAATACTGTACAATATTATTTTGAATTGGAATAAAAATTTTAGAAGAGTTAATAATAAGGGGACTTATGGTATTCAAAAAATTTACATTGGAAATTTTCCCTTGGTTCTAGGCATTTCCTTAGAAGGGCTACCAATTGGAATTATATGGATGATTTAGAGGTTGGTAGGGGCATTTATATTTTGATTTATTCCACTTGAGGACAACCAATTCATTACCAAAACTCTGAAGTAAGGACTTTACCTCATAGAGATTATTTGAAGGAGGTACTAGTTGGGTTGATTGATTGGAAATTTAAGGAAGAGGATGAATGCTAGGATGATTAATAGGAAACCAAAGGAAAAATGGCCCATTTGGTGACCTTAGAGCTATCTTCCCACCTTTAAGAAGAAAATCTTCAGCTTGTATAGTGATCTCATAAGATCCTAGGAGATTTCTTCCACCCATTGATTGATTCATGACTATGACGATACTTTTCATGGACCAAAAATAATTAACAAACACATTATTTTGAGAGGGGCTAATCAAGGTTGGGATCCTATCCCATGATATCTGAAAATTAAAATTGAAATCTCCCATGAATTATCAAGGATCTCTTATGATGGGAGTCAATTGCTCCATGAGGGACATATGATCACTTTTATCCTCAAAATGTCTACACCGCTACTCCCCGGATCTTCCCAATTATGGATGGAATTAAGTTTGCAAGCATTGATACCAGTGAAGTGACCTTCCCTTGAGAGAGGTAGTGAGAAGTCTAACTACCACATTTTCTTACGTGATATTATTAACTGAAAAATGTTGGCAACATCTTGTATGTGCTCTATAGGGGTAACATTACTCTCTGGTCAAGAATGGTATGATTTTTAGATTTTTTACATGTATGTTATCTCATTTAGTGAGAACAAGAGGGATTATATCATTAAGGGTTGGGAAGACTTGGTTCCTTATTGCCATTGAGACGAATTGTTGTTGATTTCATCTTAGCATAGGGAATCTTCCAAATAGAGGTGTTAATTGTGCTCTGAAAGATGATGATGCAACTCCCCACTTTCTTCTTCTTGGCAGAGATGAAGTAATCTCAATGGTCTGATGAATTCCTTTTTGTGAATAATACCTTATTTTAACCCTTCACATAAGTACATGCACTGATCTTTGAAATATCATAAATATGGATTTGCCAAGTACCTTTTGAAAATGTAACTACTAAGAGAAGTTACGACTCTTAGCTTGTCCCATCAGGTGTGCCAAAAATGTTTTCACTTGGATCATTCACCTACTAGATCATTAAAAGATATAATGCAAGATGGAAACATCCCCAAGGTGTGGGACCTTGGATCCTTGGGATGAACCTCCAAAATATGATGGATTCCTACTAAATTATGTGCATTTGATGAAACATAACGTTGTAAAACCTATTATTACAGAAGTAAATTGGATATTATTATTCAAATATTTTATGAGAAAAAGGTAAGAAGGGTAACTAGAAGTAAAATATAGTGATGCACTAATAGTTAAGGAGAAAAATGATCAGCTTATATGAGCACAAAATATTTAATAGAAGGATAATAACATGCACAACTTCCTATCTTAAGATCTTAACATAAGTAGTTTGTATGAAGGTTAGAAAATTAAATAATAACATAAGGAATTCACATATGACTCGATAAATATTAAAATTAATATTTGTTTATCACAAAATACAACTTTCCAAGAGAATAACTAACTTCATATCAAGGTAAAATGAATCATCTAAGTACTAGGAAAGAAAGATTCATAAGAACAATATTCAACAATCAATATAAAACACACACGCAAGTGGAAGAAGGATAAATATTAGTTCCACATATAATATTAAGGATTGAGATTGTATACAAGTTCTCATAAGGGAAGATTATCCTTATACAATAGATCAATAAGTCCCTTAATTCCTTGTGCATCCTAGTATATATAGCTAAAGAGGTTGAGAAATGTTTGAAACTACTCTTAACTGATTAAATAGTATTCATTGAAAATAATGAGAAATTCCTCCTTGAAAATAGCTAGACAGTTGTGTAGCTTTGACTGGGTCAAACCTACAACTCAAAATGGTTGGCTGTGGCTGGAGGAATGTGTAAAAATGGCAGCGATCTAAAGGGATACATCAGTTGGAATTGGCATCACCCTTCTCTTGTGCACCCTGATATGCACCATTTTCCTCGGTATCTTCCCTGGTGAGTTTCTTCCAATACTCAAGAAATCATTTAATGATTTACTAAACTTCCTTTTCATTGGGCATGCATGCATAATGATTCACGATTTCAGTGGACTCAGCTACATAACTCATTCTTCAATGAACTTTCTTGATTATGTTCATGATCTTCTAAATTTGGCCCAAAAACCCTTGGTATAGCACTAGTATTTCAACATGCTAGAGATTGAATACCTGAGATACTCTCGAACATTCCTCAACCAAGCTCTTAAAATCAACAACAATTTCCTTTTTTGAGATTGCATTAAGATCATTGTCCTGTAATGGATTTTATCAAACTCATCAATGATATCATCAACAACATCAATTTATTCATCCCAACCATCAGCCAACTTCTGGGTTTCTTCCTTGAACATTCAAATACAAAATTCAATGGCCTCAAAATATTCGAAGAGCTTAGAAGATTCATTAATGACCCCTTTGTTGACAAGAAGATCAGGTTTCATTTTCCACAATTCTTTCCATGTTTCTAGAGTAAGTTCCTAATTATCACATTCATCCCCCAAAATAGTGAACACCTTGTTCATAGTATCCTTCTCTATTTCAAGTTCCTCTTACATCACTATGACATCTATGATCACATGTTCTCCTTCTCAGATCAAACAATCTATCCAAGTACCATTCTATGACCCTTGTAATTTCAAAAAAAATTGACACCACATCCTTCTCTATAGTTGAGAAAATTGGTTAACAAGGGTGAGAAGTCAAGGTTTGGATAGATCTTCTAATCCAAGAAGGAGAAAATGTGATCAAAGATGTCATGGGGATGCATAAGGAACTTGAAATAGAGAAGGATACTATGCCTAATATGTTCACTATTTAAGGGGATGAATGTGATAATTGGGAAATTAGTCATAAAACATCGAAAGAATTGTGGAAAATGAACCCCTATCTTCTTGTTAAGGAACGGGTCACTGATGACTATTCTAAGCTCTTAAAATATTTTAAAGCCAAATTGAATTATGTATTAAAATGATCAAGGAAGAAACCCATAAGTTTTTTGATGTAAGGAATGAAGGAATCAATGTCATTGATGAGTCCATTGCAAATTATAGGAAAATGATCTTAATGCACTCCCAACAAACAATATTGTTGCTAATTTCAAGAGATTGGTTAGGAAGGTACAAGATTATCTCATGTTCTTAATCTCTAGTTTATTGATAGGCTAGTCCTATACCAATGGTTTTCAGGCCAACTTTAGAAGATCATGAACATAGTCAAGAAATTTCCTAGAAGACCGAGTCATACAACCGACTTCACCAAAATATTGAATCTCTATACGTATGGGCCCGATGAAAAGGAAGTGAAAGAAATCATCAAACAATTTCTTAAGAACTGGAAGAAAATCACTGGGGGAGATACTGGGGAAGCTAGTATCGATTAGGGAACACAAGCAAAGGATGGCACCAACTCCAGCTGATTTCTCCCTTTAGATCACTACCATTTTTGCACAATCCTCCAGCCATAGTCCACCTTTTTGAGTTGTAAGTTTGACCTGATCAAAGTTGTACAATTTTCTGGATATTTTAAAGGAATTTTTCATTATTTTGAATGCATCCTATTATTAAAATGTAATTATTTAAGAGGAGAAGTTTATATTACTCAACCTATTTAGCTATATATAATAGGATGCACAAGGAATTAAGGGACTTCTTGATCTATTGTATAGGGATACTCTACCCTTTTGAGCACTTGCATATAAGCTCAAACCTTAATATTATATACAAAACTAATATTTATCCTTCTTCCACTTGCATGTGTTTTTTATATTGATGGTTGAAAATTTTACTTGTGAATCTTTTTTTCCTATTACTCATATGATCCATTTTACCTTCATATGAAGTTAGTTATTCTCTTGGAAAGTTTTATTTTGTGACAAAAAAATCTTAGTTGTGATAGTTGTGGATTTATATCTCAATCCATTACGATATTATTTTAGTTTCTAACATTCATACAAAATACTTATGTTAAGATGTTAAGCTAGGAAGTTGTGCATGTTATTATCCTTCTATTAAATATTTTGTGCTCATATAAGCTAGTAATTTTATTCCTTAACTATTGGTGCATCACCACATTTTACTTATAATTAGCTTCTTCCCATTTTCTCATAAAATATTTGAATAAATATATCTAGTTTACTTCCGTAATCGTAGTTTTTACAGTCTGGTATTTCATTAGATGTAAAAAATTTAGTAGGAAGCATGCCTATTCCAAAGGTTCATCCCAAGGATCAAAGTTCCCAACACTTTGGGATGTTCCCATGTTGCACTGAATCTTTTAACAGTCAAGCGGGTGTATAATCCAAGTGACAACTATTGTCATGGTTCAAGTTTGACATTTTTTCCTTGCAAAAATACATGACAACACAAATTCATTTAACAACTTTGATATCTTCCCCCTTATGTGTAAGAGGAGAGGAATGAATACCTATAAATATTTTATCTACTTTCTACCTTCTATAAACACATGGACAACACCACTATAGATGGACCTATGCTCAATTTTGTAAATTAGGACACACCATACAAAAGAGAATGAAATTCCCCCATAATTTCCCCATATGCCACACAACTGAGTAGAAACTCAAATATAACTAAAATGTTTTGAAATATAGTTGTAGAAATGAGACCTATGCCCCCAATATCCTTGAAACTGAAATTGAATCTAAAACTGAGTTTCGTGGAGAAGAAGGAATGAAACCTTTCATACCCAATGAAAGTATATTAAGATGAGTGATATGAGTCTTAGGTTGTGCCAAAAACATGTACATGTATGTGAAATTCCAAAACTATTGAGAAAAATATTTTAATTACCCCAAGGAAAAACCATAGAAATGGGTCAGGAACATATGTATGGTCCTAACTGTATTATATGTTGTTGAACCTATATTTTTTCCCTTAGTTTCTATGTCTAATGTTTCTGAGTGATTTGTCTTGTTATTACCTATGTTTGAGACTATAATACTATAGGTGTCTATTATAAGTGTATAATATACCTGAATGAATGCCCCTCTTTTGAGGTGTGTGTGATAATTATTTGGATCACATGGATTAAATAATATATGTGTAACCATGTCTGATCATTTAGATAATCTACGTAGAAAAAAAATGAAGGGTTTATATGGTGGCCACTAGGAAGAAATTGTACCTACAAATAGGATGGACATGGTGGAAACCATGACATGCAATCAAGAGAAATAATAACAACAAGAAGAGTAGTAGTAATAATGTCAACAAAAGAACTAGTATTAATCAACAATAGTAATACATATGTTATTTTAAATATAATAGTGCAAAGAGCGTTACACAAAATTAATAATGCTTAAAAACATGGGACACCCATAGTTTCATAATATAATCAAGTCCAATGGGCCTACAAAGAATAGATGCAATGACATGCAAGAAATTCATGATGTCACAAACATGGGACACCCACGATGTCAACAAAAAATTAACCTTAGACCACAATAAGAGTAGAAAACAAGTAACTACACACACAACTAAGAAGCATGTATGAAAAAATAGATGGTCACAATGTGATGAAAATTTCATAACAAGTGATATAGAAGAGGATATGAAAACAAAAGTTTTTGACACTACACAAGACATACATGTTTGTCATGTTAGCTCAAAATATATTAAATACACCATGTAGACAATCAAGCATAATGAGGAAGTGAAAAGTGAGAATAATAAAAGAATAAATTCTAGATTATGTGGAGAAATTCCCTTCGAGAAAATATGTAAGGAATAATTATAGCTCCCATAAGCACGTATTAGTATATATGTCTTGCATCATGCCAAATATACCTCGTAAATGTATGTTTGTAGAGAAGAAAAATGTTACCTATCAAACCAAAAGGATAAATAACATGTATAATGTAAAGTGAAAATAATGTATACTTTAGAAACAAGTCTCGATTTTTCTATTTTTGGAAATCTATGAATTTATTTCTTATTTTGTGAATATATCAATGTTTTTGTATTTTTTTGTGCATAACTATGTATAGAATAAAGGAAATGCATGAAGTATGTTGTTATCCAAATAGCTCTCCTAGAATTTGGATAACTTACATACACATCCTGCTACCCTTTGCATTCTTCTATCTCCTTCCATTTTCCCTTGAGCGCCTTCCTTCCGTGCGCCCGCTTTCTCTCCTATCTCATCGTCTACTCCTTGCGTTCACCTCCCAAGACTTACCTACCAATAAGCTAAGTCCCTGGCATTCCTCTTGCATGCATTGCATGCATCCCTCTTCGCCTCTTTCTTCCATTTCTCCCTTACGCCCACACTCCACGTGTTCACCTTCTTTCTAGTTACCTCAACGCACCTCTAAAGATTTAATCCAAAGGGGCGGGCTCAAATGAGCATCAAGCTTCCATGAGTCTAGAGCCCAAAATAGTTGCATCATCCATTGAAAAGTCTTCAACTCGATGGAATGTGCCAAGTTTTGATTCTGTGCATTTCCAAAATGCAAGCCCAAGGTGGAGACTAAAACTTGCGCCAACCCTCCACATAACCAAAGGTCAATAGAGGTCAAAAGGAGAATGGGCCCAAAATGGCTAAGTAATGAATGTAGGTGGAGGGTTCCAAGTGTCCAAATAGTGTACATTCAAAAGTGGGAACCTGAGCAGGTTGTCAAATGAGTGCTAAGCCTCCACATGTCTTGGGTCAGATACAGTCCCTCCGCCCGTGGAAAGGACTCAAGAAGAATACAAAGGAAATAGGGAAATTTGATGACACCACCACATGTCACATGGGTGCTATTACAAGAGTGAAGGAAGGATTCAAATCCCAAATGAGTGTAGATATTCCATATGGACCTAGTACAAACAAACTCATTTAAATATTACGTGCCCATGACCCAAAAATTCAAATGGGCATATCTTTCGACTCGGGGTTCAAAATCTGACAAATATAGCACCGTTAGAAAGATCGCAATCTCATCTACACCTTGGAAATCTAAATATTTAATTTTAGAGACGTTAGGTGGAGAGGAAATGAAGAAACATCTATCAGGACATTAAAGTAGAATCAGATTTCTTCAACCACCAGATCTGATTCGATTCGATCCTCTATTCCTCCTCCTTCAAGGTGCCAAATAAGTAATTGATGCATACATGAAAATTTTGGTGAGGCATTGAAAATGGTGGTTGAGATTTGAATTAGTTTTTCCCACTTCCCTCTCTCCTTCTTCTCTTTGTGCTGAATCTATAAAGGACAAGGTCAGGGCTCATTGTAAAAGGTTGAACACTCTGGATCCTTATGCATGTTGCTAAGGACTCCATATTTTCTATATTTTGAGTTACAGACCTCCATGTTTGGCTCTTGCATGTGGATATCGGCCTCCTTATCATTGTAACCGTTATGTGCATTTTTTAGAAGTAATAGAAGCATCATTTTGTGACTATTATCTATCCTAACATGTTTGCATTCCTTTTTCTTGCCTCTTCTCTTACATTGTGTATTATTGTGCTAATTTAGGTCCCCTACAGTTCCATGTTTGGTTGTGTTCCATGAGAACAATTTGGTGAATGTGTGTTTTGTTGTGCTACTCATTCTTAACCTCCTTTCACACATTCCCTATCATTCTTTCTCAGAACAGATAGTGTTCATCCCTCTTTTCTGGTGTTATCACCTTTTAGTGTAGTTTACTTCATGTTATCCTTATTTCCTTGGTCCCTTGGCATTCTTAGCTTAGTTTCCCCTTTTAGAACCAGGAGTAGCAGTAGCAGTATAAATAGATAAAGGAACTGGCCTTCTCTAGATATCCGTCCCAAGCTCGCAAGGTCCCACAACTTGGGGATGGTTCCATTGTTGTCTCACACACCTCAGCCCTCTTAGGGATCTGAGACATGGGTACACATTTGAGAAACCAACAGTTTCTTACATGCCTAGTGGGACTGGCATTGAAATCTCAAATTTCATATCCCTAAGTTCTGGTGTGTGAACCTGGTGTTTCATCCTTTGAAGAGGCTCGTTTCAAACACATCTGGTGACTCCCAATATTTAAGATCTTTATTTCAGCAGTCCTGAGCACCTTTCATGAGAAGAGTGCACACAAGAAGAAGTGCAGAAGCTAAAGATTCTTTTGAATACCTCCATTTATCCCCAAGAATATTTCATTCTAGAAATCCCGTGCACGCATCTCTATCAACAGCGTACAATGTAAATTCAACTCCTCCTGAAAACAGACAACCTTTGTGCCCTGTAATGGCACATCAGCCACCTCCTCTATTAAGAAGCTTTGTAAACTTTGATGGAGGGAGTCCCTTAATCCTGGCCATACAACATGACATACCAAATGGCACACTCAAAAGTATTCCTTAATTTACTGGTGAGAATCAAGTCACCCCTCAGGAGCATATCCAGAATGTGGAAAATGTGTGTTCACTCTATCTGATCACACATAATGATGTAGCAGTCAGGCTACTTGCAGCCTCTTTTAAAGGAAAAGCACTTCAATGGCACCAAGGGTTGAGACTTGGATCTATCACCACCTAGGATGAGTTGGGAATAGCTCTATGTAGTTATTTTGAATACAAGTTAAGTCACCTATCTCTGGTGGAGAAATTGACAACAACAAGGAGGGTGCCCAATGAGCAAATGACTGATTTCAACATCATATTTCAGAAGACTTGGGATAGAATCCCTCTTGTGGTAAGACCTACAACCTAGCATGCTTTCCTTTATTATCTAAAGGTGCTCAACAATGATAATTCAGTTATGATCCAATCTATGGGAGGTAGGACTCTACCAGTTGCTTATAACATTACAGTAAGGGCATAAAATACTCTCATTCAGGTGGGAAAGCTGGCTCCTAGACCGTCCATGCCCTATTTCCCACAAATTTCACAGGTGCCCTAACCTTATGTGGCCCCTATTCTTATCCTTGAGAAAATCGGTGCAACCAATTGCCTCAACATCCTGTTCTCCATCACAACAATAGGAAGATGAAGAATTGAAGGCATTGATAAAAAAATTATCAAACAAGGTCATATCATTAGAAAAGCAACAAGCACAAGTATATAGAGGCAATTCTAATAAGGCACATGGCCAAGAAAATCAGCCTTGGTGGAATCAATACGGAAATAAAATATATGCTCCCAACCAGTAGAATGATAGGTGGTAGCCTAGTGCACATATGACCTTGTAAGTTGTCCCTCCCATGCCTTCTCTCCCATTACCCAATGTGATTCGAATGCTCATTCCAGTTCAGAACAACTTGGTACAAGAGTCACAATGGTGCTTCCCTTGAAAAATGCCTCATAGTCGGTACCATTGTGCTAATGTCATGCGTGCCCAAGCCTTCATGATCCAGAATGCTTCATCTTGTGAGCCCTTAACAAGTACCCATGAAGTAGATAATCTAGAAGGACCAGAATTTCCCCCAGGAATCAATTTGATGTTCTTTGGCAAAGAGGAATTTTGTGTAACCAACCAAGCTGTGGAGGATACAAACAGACTACGTGCCCAAGTTGTGGACAACATAAGATATAAGAAAATAATATTAGAGTTGGGCACACAGGTCACAGTCCCAGCAATACAAGCAGATCTTCAGAAGAAAAAAGAATCAGACAAGACCTCTTACAACAAAAGTGTTCAAATCCCTATGCAAGAGGTCCCATGTAAATCTCCTTCTGAAGCAACATGCGCCCATCCTTTGGTAGGCCAAGCCTCTGCTTCAACTAAAATTCAGGCTTTTGTGCCTGAACAATCAAGAAGGGATGTTATTCCCCAAATTCACAAGGTGGGGGGTTTCCATTCAGCATTGTTGAACAGATGAAGAAACAACCATAAACGTCACAATGTGGGATTCCCTGACCATTTCATCTTAGTGGGATCTATTGTATGAAGCTCTGAAACAAATTCTATGCGCTGACTCGATTATGTAGAAACCATGTTCTTCTATCAAATCTACCAAGAAGAGGAGAAACAAGTAAGTAAAATTTCTAAAACCCCACCCTTCTATATATCCTTGATTATAGGAAAACACCTAGTGCATAACTTCTTGATTGACTTAGGCACTAGTACTTCTGTTATACGTAAGAAGATAGTTGATGTCTTAGGTCTAAAATATAGCCCTTTTTCTAAAGGAGTCCTATAAATTGATCTCTCAATTGTAACCACCTTAGGCATCATCAAGGATCTTAAGTTAACCCTCCATGCATGTCCAAGCCTGACAATTACTCAAGATGTGTCAATTATTGACCTGCCTCCTTTGTTTGCCCTATGTCTATCAAAAGAATTTACTGCTAAAGTGGGTGGTTACTTGTCTTCTGGTTGGTCTCATATTTTACTCAAGACAAGGTATGGTACCCGGTTTATGATACAATATGAGCCTATATTTTCTTATCATGTGGATCCATATGTCCCATGCCCTCTCCAAGCCAATTATCTTATCCAAGAAGAACAAGTTTTAGTTCTTGAAGAGTAGTCTCTTCCACCCTCTATTCCAGACCTAGTGCTTGATGAATGGCTGGAGAGGCATCAAAAATTTTATCCCTGTGCTGAAGAACTGGAAGCCTATGAAACTGGGCTTGGTACTTATTGCATTCTATAAGACTATGCTACGCTTCTGCACTTGCTTATAAGAGACAAAGTTCAAACTAGTCTATGGAAGTTATACTTTGATGGATCCAAAAGTAAAAACAGAGTAGGAGAAGGATTGGTTCTCATTTCCCCTAGGGATGAGAAATTTTTCTTCACACATAGGGTGTGGTTTGCATGTTCTAAAAATGTGGCAAAATATGAAGCGCTGGTGCATGGATTTCTTATTACTAAAAAGAAGAAAATTAAAGTTTTGCAGATCTTCAGGGACATAGAATTGGTCATCCACCAAGTTACCAACAAATTCTAGACAAATAAAAATCTTTTTAAATCTTATAGACATAGATTTTGGGACCTACTTGATAGATTTTATGCCCTTAATTTGTAGGTAGTCCTGCACAAAATGAAAAAAGAAGATGACCAAATGGCTGCACTCAGTTCATAGTTTTCTCCTGCTGAGGACTTTGTCAATGGAAATACTTAGCACATCAAGATGGTAATCATACCATCCATTCCAAACAATAACACTAGCTGCCAAGTGTTTGACAGTGACGTGCAGATCATCCAGTTTATCCAGAATGAAGCTGAATTTTCATCAAGTATGCAAGCTAACTTGCATGACAACTATGGTGACCAATTAATACAGCTAAAGACAAATAAGTTACCTAAAGGGCTGGTCACCTTAGAGAAAATGTCTAGCATTGATGATGATTTCAAGGGTGAGGAAGGATACATGCACACCGTGCAAGAGGATTGCTCCTCCATTACTATTACGCAAGGAAAGGAGCTGCTTCTCAACAGGACTTGTGCACATGAAGAAAAATAGGCCATCATCTCTCTCTATCAAAAATATAGTGAAATTTTCTCATGGGAGTATGAAGACCTCAAAGGTTTTGATCCAAGTTTTGCTCAACACGCCATTGACCTTGATCCTGGTATAAAACCCGTCAGACAGAAGCAGTGGCCAATCAATCCAAAAATAGAGCCCCTCATGAGAAAGGAGTTATCCAAAACTCATTGAGGAAAAGCTCATCTTTCCTATCAAATACTCTAACTGGGTTAAAAATCTGGTTCTAGTACGCAAGAAGAATGGTGAAATCAGACTTTGTGTTGATTTTAGAGATTTAAATAAGGCATCCCTAAAGGATCATTATCCTTTGCCTTCAATGGAGCAGATTCTATAAACTGTGGCTGGTACACAAAGGTTCTCTATGCTAAATGGGTAATCAAGTTTCAACCAGATCCTAGTCAAGGAAGAGGATAAATTCAAAACAACATTTACAACCAAGTGAGGAACATATACATACCAAAAAATGCCCTTTGGTCTGTCAAATGTGGGCGTAACATTTCAGCACACCATGGATATTTCCTTCAAAGGTTACATCAATGAGTTCATCTTGGTTTACCTTGATGATATAACTGTCTTATCAAAGTAGAGCGCAAATCACATGGCACACTTGGAAAAGGTCTTTGAGAGATGTAAAGAATTTGGGGTATCTCTTAACCCCAATAAGTGAAATTTTTTGGTGGCTCAAGGCAAGCTGTTGGGCCATGTGGTTTCAAAAGATGGTATCATGATTTATCCTGAGCATTTTTCAGCCATCCTATCCCTTTCCCTTCTGGCGTAGAAAAAGGCCTTACAGTCCTTCCTTGGAAATATTAACTTTGTTAGGTATTTTATCCCTAACTTTTCGGGACTGGTTCGTCCCATCACCCTCATGCTCAAAAAGGAAATAGCCTTCAGATGGAAAGTAGAAGGAAGAGAAATCTTCAACAAGATCAAGAAAAAGATTACTTGTGTGCCAACACTCCTAAATCCAGATGACTCAAAGGATTTCATCCTTTTTGCTTATGGTGTTGATGTAAGCATTATTGTTGTCCTAACACAGGAAATGAACAAGGGCTGGAACAACCAGTGGCCTTATTTTGCCAGAAACTAAAGGATTATGAATTGAAATACAGTCACATGGAGAAGAAGATCTTCACCATCATGTGTGTGCTCAAGAAATTCAAGAGCATGCTTTCCATAAATCATATCAAGGTGTTAGCCTCCCACTCATTTATCAGAGACTTCATCATGGGAGTAGAAATCAGTGAGAAGAGAGCATGTTGGGTGACAAAAATCATGGAATATGATGTAACTATTAAGGCCACAAAGTTGGTAAGAGGCAGTGCACTCTACAAACAGATTGCTGAGGATGCGCAGAGTGAACCTAAGGCCTCATTATTTCTGGATGAAGACTTCCCTGCATGTAGAACAAGAACATGATATAGACCCTGCCGCACGTGACTGGATGAAGGATATGACCACATTCCTTTCCAAGGGGGAATACCCTCCCAGTTTGAACAAAGAAAATACAAGGCATCTGAGGTTTCAATATATTCCTTATGTTTTTATTGATGGACTTCTCTTCAAAAGAAATTTAGATGGTGTGTTAAGATTTATCAACGGTGCAAGGACTAAAAAGGTGTTAGCATAATTTCATGATGGATTCTCTGGTGGACACTTTTCTGCAAAAAATACAGCAATGAAGGTCATAATGGCAAGTATCTTTTGGCCTACCCTATTTGCAGATGCACATAGGTGGGTCACAAAATGCAAAGAATGTGCTTTCTTTGTAGGAAAGAAAAGATTGGCAGTGCTTCCCCTCCGATCAATCCAAGTGGATTAGCCTTTTGTGCAATGGGGTCTCGAATTCATAGGCATGATCAATCCACCTTCTAGCACTGGACATAAATGGGTGCTGACAGCTACATATTATTTCACCAGATGGACAAAAGTTGTCATGCTTAAGGAATCAACTGAGGCAGTCATCCTTGACTTTCTCGAAGGTTTAGTCATGAGGTTTGGCATTCCTCAAACCATTATCTCTAATAATGCAACGGCCTTCCTTGGTGCTAAAATCACTGATTGGGCTCTAAGTCTAGGAATTTACCTGAAGACTTATTCCAACTATTACCCCTAGGGCAATGGTTTGGCAGAATCAACAAAAAAGAACCTGATCAGACTCATGAATTGCACAATGAACATCAACTAAAGACATTGGCATACAAAGGTCTTGCATGTGCTCTGGGCAGATAGAATCATAGTAAAAAATTCAATAGGAACTCCAGCTTACAAGATTTTCTATGGCAAGGAGGTTTCCCTTCCTTTGACACTAGAACTAAATTCATTGGTGCTTGCCCAACAACTAGAATTTGAGGGCACAGATTGGAGAGAAATCAGGATAACAGAGTTGATTCATCTTGAAGAGCTCAGACACTCTGTCATGATCAAGCTAGAACAACATCAACAAAAAATAAAGAAATGGTTTAACAGAAAGGTTGGGCCTCAAGCTTTCAAAGTTGGGGACCTGGTTCTAAAATGGAATGCTGACAGATCTAAAACAGGGTGTCATTCAAAGCTTGATGCACTTTGGAGTGGGCCTACATCATCAAGTCTTGCAAAGAAGCTAACTCTTTCGAGTTAACTCATCTGGATGGAAGTTCACTTCAAATCCCAGTAAACAAGATCGATCTCAAACCATTCCATTAGGTTTGTTGTATCATGTTGTATATATTAAAGTAGTTTCAATTCCTCCAAGTGTGCTCCATGCACATTGTGTGTTTGTACATAGTTCTTTCCCCTTGCATGCTTCCTGTGCGTGCTCTTTTTTTACTTCTAGAATGTTGAGCTTCTCTTAGCAATTGTGAGATTCAGAACATAGTGCAAATATAATTTTCAAGTGATTACAGGGGCATTTTCATGATTGAACAAGTTGAATCCATGCCCAATGGACTTCTAAGGATACTGATCTCTTTCATCTAGCAGGTAGATGGCCCTGAAAGTTGCTAAAACTGTTATCCAAATAGCTCTTCTAGAAATTTGGATAATTTGTATACACATCCTGCTCCCCTTCACATTCTTCTCTCTCCTTCCATTTTCCCTTATGTGCCTTCCTCCTGCGCACTTGCTTTCTCTCCTATCCAGTTGTGCACTCCTTACATGCACCTCCTGAAACTTACCTCCCAATTAGCTAAGTCCCTGACATTCCTCTTGCATGCATTGCGCGTGCTTCTCTTCACCTCTTTCTTCCATTTCTCCCTTGTACCCACACTCTCTGCATTCACCTTCTTTCTAGTCAACTTGGTGCACCTCCAAATATTAAATCCAAAGGGGCTAGCTCAAATGAGTACCAAGCTTCCATCCGTCCATAGCCCTAAAAAGCTACACTGGCCATTGAAAATTCTTCTACTCGATGGAAGGTACCAAGTGTCGGCTTAGATTATTTCCAAAATGGAAGCCTAAGGCAGAAAATCAAACTTGTGCTAGCCCTCCATGTAACCAATGGTCAAAAGAGGTCAAAAGGAGAATGGACCCAAAATGGATAAGTAATGAATGCAGGTGGAGGGCATCAAGTGTCCAAATAGCACACATTCAAAATCAGGACCTCGAGCAGGTTGTCAAATGAGCGCCAAGCCTTCACGTGTCTTGGGTTGGATACAATGCCTCCACCCACGGAAAGGACTTAGGAAGAATACAAAGGACAAAGGGAAACCTGTAGACACCACCATGTGTCACATGGTTGTTATTCCAAGAGTGAAGGAAGTAGTCAAATATTGAATGAGTGCAGAGCTACCACGTGGACCCGGTACAAAAAAACTCATTTAAATATTACGCACCCATGACCCAAAAATTCAAATGGGCATACCTTTCGACTCGGGGTTCAAAATCTGACAAATTTGGCACCTTTGGAAAGATCTTGACCTGATCTATACCTTAGAGATCTGAATCTTTAATTTTGGAGATGTTAGGTGGAGAAGAAATGAAGAAACATCTATCAAGCCATTAAAGAAGAATAAAATTTCTTCAACCACCAGATCTTATTCAATTCGATTCCTTCCTTCCTCCTAACATGCCAAGGTAGACTTGGGGAAGCACATTTGATAGATTGATACAGATCAATTTGTAGGATATTGATGGTGGCATTCTTGTTGGTGATTCTAGCTTAAAATTATGGGTTTTCCCTTCTTCCTTCTCTTCTTCTTCCATCTGTGTTGAATCTATAAATGTACAGAGATTAGGGATCATTGTAAAATGTTTGACATTTTGGATCCTTATTCATGTTGCTAAGGACTTCATATTTTCTGTATTGTGAGTTGCATAGACCTCTATGATCTAACTCTGTGCATGTGGATATCAGCCTCCTTTTGCCATTATAACAAGTTCTGTGCACTTTCTAGAAAGTAATGGAAGCATTTTTTCTATGAATAATCTCTTGTCCTAATGTGTTTGTCATTCCTTCTTCTTTCCTCTTATTTTGCATTGCATGCTTTCTGTGTACTACTTTACATCCCTTGTAGCTTCCATTTTTTTTTTGTGTTTCATGAGAACTGATCTGGCTAAATGCATTTTAGTCTGTGTTACGCATTCCTAGCCTTCTTTCACAGCTTTTCCTTTCATTCTTCGCTAAGTAGAGATATGGTGTTAATCCCTATTTTTATTGTGTCTATCACCTTCCTTGGATGTAGTTTTCTATTCATGTTATCCTTCTATGCCCTGGTCCCTTGGCATTCTTCAGGTTAGTTTTCCCTTCTAGCATTAGGAGTAGGAGTAGCAGTAGAAATATATAGAAGTAACTGACCTTCTTTGGAGATAAAAGATCCATCTCTAAGTTTGCAAGGTCTCATAACTTTGGGATGGTTTCATTGTGGTCTCAAACACCTCGGCATTCTTAGGGATCTGAGACATAGGTGGACGTTTGAGAAACCAAAATATACCAAATGATAACATCTAGAGGAGATGAATCAATCGTTGTGGAGGATGGAGGCCCATACATAATATGTATTTAATAATGTGAGATAATTTCCAATGGAACAATAGTTTTTATGTGTTTCAAAAATGGCCTAGAGTTCTTAGGAAGAGAAATGTATAGTGCAATGGTTATTATGTGGCGTATGAGATCTCTATGTTGGACTAGAAGAATGAACATGCCTTGAAGACTGACGAGGAGATGTAGAGAGATTTTGGGAACTTAAGGATTGGTGGGGTATCCTATAATAATGTAAGCCACTAGAGGTAATATGTGTGGATGTTGTGTTAGCCTGAGATCAAGAAAAAATTGATTTATGTGAATAAACATGTGTAACCAAAGACCTAACAAGAGACTTAGGAGGAATAGAGATATGAGAATCAATGGGGGAATATAAGGATCTATTAGAAGACCTAGAGGATTAGTTTGTGAGTCCAAAGACCTATCCATAGGTGTACTAGGATTTTTTATAGAGAATGGGGGAGAATTACCAAGAATGCTAGCGAACAAGCCTCAAAATAGATACCAAAAATTATAACAACCTGTTGATTTTGAATGAAATTGATATCTTTTTGAGTGACTAATAGCATATCCTTAAGATCATGCAACAAAGGAAGAATGAGGCATAATGTACCAAAGCTAAGAGAACTATCAAATAAAAAAGTGGGTATGGTTATAGGACCAATAGTGATAGGTAATGGGATATGACGGTGGCGAGGATTAGAGGAGAATGTAAGCTTTTGAATAGAAATACAGAGAGATTGAAGTAATGAAAAATAAAATATATTATCTTTATTGTCTAGATCAACCAATACATAATGTATATGTACTTGATGAATAGAGATATGTATATACAATGTATTAGAAATGAACATGTCATCTATATCAGAATCATTAAAAGTAATGCATGGTGTGGTATGAGGTATGCAAGTGATAGGACCAATTATAGTATCTAAGGATTATCATAAGAGGGAAGTGGTGGTACTACATGATGAGCATTATGCACTTCAAAATTATATGTATCATTTGTATGCTTAAGGAGTGGATCATTGAGGATTTTCAATTTAGAATTGTTGATGGTTGGATTGGAATATTTAGTGGGCTCATCCCATTCAATGAAATTAGAGTCAATATACATCCTGGATAACACAGATGAAGCTTGATGCATCTATCTACATGGACATGACCAAAACATCAATGATCATCATAATATTATTTGACATTATTAACTATTATTTTGAGGATTGCTCATGTCAACCTCAAATAGTGGAGGGAGAGATAAAATATTGCACTTAAAGTAATTATTTTAGGAAAAAATTGGGAGGACGTATGGTAAACATGTAGTAATGTAATCAATCAAGCGAGTCGTAACTTTGTAGCTTAGTAGGTTGATTAATGACATTCACAGTGTATCTTTGGGAGGATCCTTTACATCATTGGCATCTCCATTAAATTTACATTTACTTTTGAGCTTTAACATGAGATGGATTAAGAGTGCTAGACAATATACTTTAGCTTATTCATATGTAATAACCTAGCTTCATGCTCTTTTTGTGTATGATATAGATGGTCAAATGATTTGAAATTTTTCAAATATGACTAGATTCTTATAAAGGTGGAAGTAGGATTTATGTAAAGAGATATCTGTACAAGTCCCTATTAGCGAGGAGATTATTCATCTTGGTAAGCATGGCCTAAAAATACAAGATATAACTCATTGATATGTTCATTAGATCCTTAACATAACTCTAAGACTTATGTGCATAAGGAACCTTATCACCAATGTTGATAGAAAAGTGGGATAAAAATTGATTTACCAGTGTAGTCAAAGAACGACAAAAAATGTGTGGGGAGATCATAGAACCATTGTAATGGAAATTCCTTAAGGATCCTTATAGGGAATAACTTGGTAAGAAATACATCATAAGAAGCATAATCGATGCAAGTCACATGAAATTGATTTAAGATGTTCCACGCGATAACCTTTTTCCATCATAGATAGAAATCTTAGGTGTAACAAAACCAAGAAAAAAAGAGTAAGAGGCTACCTCAAGAGCTAAAGGATTGTGTAAGAATTGGGTCGAGTCCATAGCATGAAGATAAGTTTGCATACCTTGTTGTAATTTTAAGATTTGATATTGTAACATGTGATTAAGGATTTCAAGATCTTGTGTGATAGATAAATAAGAATGTGAACCATCAAACATGGTAGGTTCAGTAGAAATAGTGGTTACAATAATAAGCAAAGAAACATTGTGTATTGGCATGTTAGGTTCCCCTACGAGTGTGGGTACCATAGATGTAATAATAGTAGATATTGTTGTGTAGAGAGAAGGTTGAGACATGCCCAAAATATAAGCTTCATTATATGGTTGGTCATGATAAATATTAGTAGTAAGAAGGATTTCTATAACATTTTCAATGTGATGAGGATTCTCACAAATTTTAGCATGAAAATTAGATAGAAGTGTAACTTTGTCTTAGTCCATAGTATTTTCATTATTATCATAAGAATACTCTTTATGGGTTTTAATTTCATTTAGTGTGACCTCATGATAAGTGTAGAGGAAAAATGGATTAATAGACATACAAGATGTGGCTATGATGGTAGGATTCTTACTAGTAGGAGGATACAGCTCCATACGCTCAATAGCTTGAATTGTAAACCGAACACTATGCCCCAAGGGCATGGGAGGAAGACATATAAAAACTGAAATAAAATGAAATTATTAAGAATTAAAAGTAGCATATACTCTTAAAAATAGAAACCACAGGGAAAAAAGGAACTATGTTCAATTCAAATAGTCAGGTTCACCAAAAATTTTACCCTTTTTAGGTTTGATTAGGATTTTAAACTATAATAAAACAAGGAATGAAATAAGATATAAAAATGGTTAGTGTAACTAATTAAATTCCAACATTGACAATTCAATATAAAAAATAATGCATTAATACTTGTAAAAAAATGTACACAATGCAATATAATCTCACAAATACATGAGATTGAGTGAACTTAGCAGATTACAGGTGATTATGGAAAAATATGGGTGATTTAGATACTGAAAAAAGGGTATTTGAAATTGAGAATGCTATGGAATTGAAATTGTGACTTGAGAATATACTAGGGTAGGAGTGTATAGTAGGGGTAAGAATGTCTGTACAGTCTTTACCTCTTTCTATCATTTTACACCTGGTCATAATTATCATCTATGATTTTTAGGGGTTTTCACTTGTTTGATTCTCTTTGTCACTCTCTTTGGGTCACTTTTGATCACACTGTGAGGTTGTTTTAATACTCTACTCAATATTTCAAAACCCTAACCATAAATAATTTTTTTTTTTAAAATTGGGTTGTAGGAGCCCATGTGCATTGTTTATATTGGAACTACTTTGAAGAGGCCTTAAAATATACATCATTCTCCACCTAGTACGTGATATCTAATTAAAATGTAATAAAATTTGACATCCTTCCTTTGAAAATTCTTGACTTGAGTTTATCTTTTACAAATCTACTTAAGTGAGTGACTTTGAGTGCTTACAAATGTGTAAAATAGTCCCCTAAACCTAGTGGGAATCTTTAGACCTATAGATAGTTATTCCCTAATGGATGTGCATATGTATTTTCTAAATTTAGGGAGCTTTGGGTTCCTTTTGTGCTAGATTTTGAAATATGAGTACGTAAGATTTTTTGAGAGTGACAGGTACTTTCTTATATATGCTTCCAAGGGTGTTTTAAATTAAAAAGGATGAATGAGGTGTAAGTGACCTAGAAAAATGTGCAATGGGAATTTTGAAACCATAGTGAGCAAGGTCAAAATTGTACACTAGGGTGAAGACCATACAAATTTTCCTACCCCTACTATATGTTTTTGACCTAAGGTTTATAATCTGCAATGTCAAGTTTGGAAGTTGAAAAGTTGAGTTTATTACTTTGTTTCATGCATCCAATTCTCATAAAGTGTCAACAGATGAGTGTGCAAGAGAAAGCAAGCTAGACAAGATACTTAGGGTTGTACTAGATGAGATTGGGTAAAGTGCACTTGTTTGAGCAAGAGGGAAATGCCAATAATAGTAGTGTCCAAGAGTAGGATTACCAAATTTGAGTTTCTACAGTAACTGAAAACAAAGTTAGCAAAAATGACATGATTACCTATGAATATGACATGATTAATTGTGATAATACATAGTTAGTGCATAATCAATGTTACTATTTTAAGTCAAAAAATGATTAAAAAATAAAAACATAATGTCTAATAATGATAATTATCTTCATAGTATGGTATATGTTAGATACAAGGTAGTTAGAGATTAGAAACAATGATATAAATATAAGATAACAAAATTATACATGTTTTCATCATAATGATATAATTATCTACCAAAATGACATGGTTAGAGGTGATAACAACATGGTCAATGAAAATGACATGACTAGAGGTGAAAAAAATGAGTTCACGTACAAAAAATTAAGTATTCCTATCACCTAAAAAAAGCATGGAAATGAAGGCCTTGCTATCTATTTTTACCCCCTGGAAAAAATGGGCAACTTGAAAAATTGGAATTGGGTGGTTGATGGAGCTTTAATGGAGAATCTACAAAATTTCAAGTAATTTCTATGTTTTGAGCAGTCACGGTTGATTTTGGGCATTTGAAACCATTTGGATGCAATTTCCCTTCTATCTAGGATTTACAATTTAATACTTAGCCAAAATTGAGTACAAAATGGTAAAATGGGGAAATTTTCTCTTTGGGGCACTTTACTATATTTTTTCTAACTCCTCAATGCAAGAGAAATTAAAAAAAGTTAGAAAAATCAGAAAAAATGGAAGAAGAAGAAAAGCAGAGAGTAATGCGGAAATGTGATGTAGCAAAAATGTGAAGTAATGGCACCTCACAAACCCACAGATAAGAAAGGCAGTAATGGAACCTCACAAACCCATAGAGAATAAAATAAGTAATGGAACCTTGTAAACCTACAGAGAAGAAAGAAAGTAATTGCACCTCGTAAACCTATAAAGAAGAAAGGAAGTAAACGCACTTGGTAAACCCGAATGGCCATAACTTTTTCTCAGGAGCTCCATTTTTCAAGATCTTGGAATTTTTGGAATCATCTCATCAATCTCTAAATCATAAAATCATGAAAATAAAATTTAGATGGGTGTTAGTTAGTTAAAAATGGAAAATACACTTCTGGCATGAAATGAATAGTTCTAGGTAGCCAACTACAAGAATTTAATACATTATGGGAAAAATTATTCTCCAACAAGCTAAGGGACATGAAGGAATTGGCTTTGCAGGGTTTTCCATGATATTTTTTAGATCATTTAATCCCTTTTTTTTGTTGTTGTAACTACCATTTAGGGATTTTCCTCCTCTCTTGATTTTCTAACTTCTATATATTGTAAAAGAGAACTCATTATTTAGTTGTTGGACATTTTTGAAATGTTGCTCTCTTCTTCTCAATTGTTGGGTAATTGTTGGAGTTCCAAGCCTCACTTTTGAGCATCGTAATGATGAATCATGCCTTCTACCTTCAATATGATGTATTTTGCAAATTTATGAAGTAATAAAATCAAGTTTTGTGGTTATTTCACTACAGTAGCTTAGGTTTTTACTGCTTTATATTACATTTCTTCCTATTTTTAGGTATTTTAGGCATTTTCATATTCTCATGGTAAGCTTTAATAATGTTTTGCTTATGAAATTGGTGCATTGAGTGTTGTTGTGGTCTATGGTACTTTTTACACCCTCTCCATCTCTATTATCTCCCATTTTCATCCATTTGAGAGTGTCCCAACCCCCTTTTTTTAATTTTTATCACCTCTTTAGCATAGGATTTCCCTTTCATGCATCTTTCTAACCCTTCTCTCTCTTCCTAGTCCATTGGAATTGTTATTTTAGGAGTACTTAGTTGCATTTCATTCCTTAGGAGTAGTCTAGCATTAGGATTAGGTAGAGGAACCAACCTTCTCTGGAGATCCATCTCAAGTAGCAAGTCCCACAACTTGAGAGAAGGTCCAATGTGACCCAAAAACACTAATTTCTCATCCACATTTACATAACATATCAGAGGGTGTTTTTTTTTTATAATATTTTTGGCACACTCAATGGGACAGGTTCAAAAACCTTACCACTTCATTTCATCAAGTTTGTTGTGCTCTTGGTGAAATTTTAGCCTTTTAAGGCATGTTCAAGCACATTTGGTGACTCCACTGATCTAAAAGACCCATTTTTCTGAGTTCCAAAGCTCTTACCCTTTCCATTCAATCCATTTTTATTTCCATATCTTTTCATTCATGATGTTGTGCAACCATGACTTCATTTCCATCTTCGAATTCTCATTTGTAGCAGTGTTATTCAAATCCATCTCTGAACTATTAAAATCCACCTCCATATTAGTTTTATAATCAAAATTAGAATCAATATGCATATCCATTTGAGCAAGATGAAAATCAGTTTTTTCATTCACCAAACTATGGAGTTATTTAAGGAAAAGGGTATGCAGATTTTGGAGGCCATCCTACACCTAGAGATGTTGATTGGCAGAGAAAGATCCAAGAGATAGAGTTGAACATGTTTAGATGACGGTTGAGAAGACAATGGAGGCAACCAAGATTGGTTTTAGAATTCCTTACCTACGGGCCGGCCCTATACAAAGTAATTTCAATCCTCGAAAAAAGTTGTAGTTTATAATTAAGATAATGACTCAAGTTGCAGAGTGGGTTAAAAAGATGGAGGCTCCTGAATCTAGTGCTAGGAAGCCCTGTCAATGGGAAATTCCTACACTACTATCTCATAGCCCTCTCATTCCCCAATATATGTAATCTCAACCTACGTTTTATGTTCCTAGCTTCATACGTGCTGCCCCCATTAATTATTTCACTTCTCCATCCTCTTATCTTCCATTCCACCTTCAATTCTCTACCCTCTTTCCTTCCAAATTCTCATCCCCTCCATAGGAAGAAATTGCAAAATATTCCCTTCCACCACAAGCATTACAAAAATAATTTGAGACCCTACTCACCCCTCCTCTTGCAATCCCAAACCCCATTTTGGAAGGAACAAAATTATAAAATCATTTAAGGAGGGCAACAAGTTGAAGAGCCCAATAAAGAGGAACTTGTAATAAATTTGAAGAATTGGGGTGCAAAGTTCAATTCCAATCAAATTCCACTGCTGACTAGGCTTTCAAAAGAGGTTGGAGTTGAAGAAAACAAGGTGAAAACTCATATTGTAGTAGAACAAGCACAAGAATATGATGACCAATAATCTCTTTTCTTCGAGTGCAATGTGTATATTGGTGTCATATTTTATGAAGTTATTGATCCATCACAGAGTGCAAAATCAATAGAAGAGGAAGAATCAACTCCAAATCCAAATTAATAGGAGATACATGAAGGAAACCAAATCAGATTTAGATACTTTATATGAATATGACATCATAGAAGGATTATTTATCTCATTTGTGGAGTCTAATTTCATTGATGAACCTGTCATGGAGGAGAATTGTAAAGAAGAACCTATTGTCCATAACAGTCCTCAGGAGAAGCAAATGGAAGAGTATGATTTTTCAAGATTTATGTTGGATGAGGAAATTAAACATGCAGAATAATTTGGTCTTTAAGCTGAGGAGGAGAAACTTACAAGTGAGCAACAAGCTTCAACTAGTAGCAATGATTCACAAAGAACTCCATTAGATGTTGAAACTAGTATGAGGAGTTCCATCTTGAAGAAAAGAAGGAGGAGGATGATAAACAGACCAAAAAAATCATCAAGGGAGAGACTGAGTTGTTTTTAGATGAAGAATGAAATCCAAATCAACTTTTAGGTAGCTCCTTTCAAAAAATTATGTAGGAGGATCCTAAATGTGGGATTGAGCTTCATAGCAATGGGAAAAATTCAAGGATCAGACCATGCCCAATAAAATATTTGGATTCTTTCGAGCCAAAACTAGAGTCACAACTAGTCATGCTCAATTCGTAGCATGAAGATGATCTTCAGTGTATGAAATATCAATTGTAATACCTCTTAAATCAAAATGCATAGCAACTAAAAGAGGTATTTATTCTATTTTCATTCTATAGCTTGATGAATTGGGGGAGAAACTTTCTCCATGTCATTTTTTCACTCTTTCTATAGAACATGCTTAGTTTCAAATTAGTCACATGGCCTCAATATGTGCGGAATGATAGCTACTTCCCACAACTTGTTGCAGGTTTAATTTAGCCTCCTTTTCCTCTGGTTAGAGTAGAGTAGGTAGGTTTTCTTTCAATAGAATAAGTTTTTGTGTACACTCTACATGTTTCCACCTGGGACATGTATGATTTTTCCACTTTGTACATAGATTTTGTGTTTTTTTTTCTCTTTCACAATACATTTCATTGGAGGAAGTGTTCATGGGGTAATCAGATTTCTAAAACAGTTCCAAGTGCATTCCAAATCAACATGTGATTCTAAAACTCTGCAATGCTTAATCCTTTTCCATGATTCAATTTAGTTTTCTTTAAAACTTGGTAGAGAAATCAGATTTGGGATAGTTTTAGATGCATTCATTTATCCTAAACATATCATTTGTAGAGGAAAGAGGTGAAATATCATATTTAAGACAAATTTCCACTCACATAAAACCTCATTCAGAAGATTTTTTATAATGGGAATTATCAATTGAGCAATAATATATCAGCTCCAAGTCCAAACAACAGTGCTTCTAGTGGTCTTAGAGGTTATTTTTCAAAGTCTTAGATCATATTTCAAGTTAAAACATTGACTCCATGCCCAATGGATGGTTCAAGGCCACATATCAACTTATCTAGTAGGAAAATGTCCCCATGAGTCATCAAATTGTTATCCAATTTTACCTTTGGAAAAAATGAAAAACTTGACAAATTGGAATTGGGCGGTTGATGGATATTTAATGGAAAATATACAAAATTTTAGGTACTTTTTATGTTTTGGACACTTGGAACCATTTCTATGCAATTTCTCTTCTCTATATGCTTCAGAGTTCAATACTTATCCAAAATTGAGTAAAACTAGTAAAATGGGGAAAATTTGTCTTTGAGGAACTTTACTATAATTTTTCTAACTCATTCACAGAGAAATCCAAAAAATTTATAAAAATATAATTAATTGAAGAAGAATAAAAGCATAGAGTAATGCGGAAATGTGATGCAGCACAACTGTGAAGTAATGACACCTCATAAACCCACAAAGAAGAAATCATTTAATGGCACATTGAAAACCCATAAAGAAGAAATGTAATAATAGCACCAAGTAAACCCATAGAGAAAAAGGGTTGTAATGTCACCTCGTAAACCCGTAGAGAAGAAAGGTAGTAATGAAACTTCGTAAACTTGAATGGCCATAAATTTTTCTCAGGAGCTCCATTTTTTGAGATCTTTGACTTTATGGAAACGTCTCATCAATCTCTACACCATGACATCATGAAAATAAAAATTAGCTAGGGATAATTTTGTGAAAATGGAGAAAAACACTTCCAGCATGAAATGAATAGTTCCAGGCAGCCAACTACTAGAATTTAATGTAGTATGGGCAAATTTATTCTCCAACAAGCTAAGGGACATGAAGGAATTGGCTTTGTAGGTTTTTCCATGATATTTTAGATCATTTAATGCCTTTTGTTTTTGTAACTACCATTTATGGATTTTCCTCCTCTCTTTCTTTTCTAACTTCTATATATTATAAAAGAGAGCTCATTATTTAGGTGTTGGACATTTTTAAAATGGTGTTCTCTTCTTCTTAGTTGTTGGGTAGATATTGGAGTTCCAAGCCTCAATTTTAAGCATTTTAATGATGAATCATGCCTTCTACATTTAGTATGATGTATTGTGTAAATTTTTGAAGCAATAAAATCAAGTTTTGTGCTTATTTCACTACCCTAGCTTGGGTTTTTACTATTTTATCTTTCCTTTCTTCATGTTTTTAGATATTTTGTGCATTTTCTTATTCTCATTGAAAACTTCACTGATGTTGTTCTTATGAAATTCGTGAATTGATTTTTGTTGTGGTCTGTGGTGCTTTTTCCACCATCTCTATCTCATCTTTCTCCTTTTTTCATCCATTTGAGAGTGTTCCAACCCCCTTTTTAGTGATATCACCTCTTTAGTGTAGGATTTCCCTTTCATGCATATTTATAACACTTCTCTCTCTCCATGGTCTCTTGGAATTGTTATTGTAGGAGTAGTTAAATGCATTTCCTTAGGAGTAGCCTAGCATTAGGATTAGGTAAAGGTACTGGCCTTTTCTGGGGGTCCATTTCAAGTAGCAAGTCCCACAACTTAAGAGATGGTCCAATATTACCCAAAAAAATAGGTTGCTCATCCAAATTTACATGACATATCAGGGGTGCTTATTTTTGTGATAACAAGCCTACTTGATAAAGTGGTGTTATCGTGAGTGAAAATGATTTTATTTGTCACAACAATGATGCCAATACACAACACAAAAAACTGACAAGAAAACTTAAAATTCTCAAATTTTTGCACCCTATTTTCTCTAATTTATTCACATATCCTAATGTCCTAAAAATAGGAAGGGATGATAAAACGTGTGTTTGAATCCCACCAAGTGTGCCAAAATGCCTTAATTTTAATTCTAAGCATGTATATTGAAAGCATTGAAAACTAATGAAAACTCTCCACTTAGAAGTAACCCTCACACCTTAGATTGGGAAAAAGGAACAATGAACTCAAGATAATAAGATTTGGACAAGATTTTACCTCACTTTGCCTTGAGTTTTAATTTATCCTTGATGGATTGGAATTTCCCCAAGTTGTTTGATAATATATTATTTTATTACCTGTTATTGGCTCCAAAATTTGGAAACACTTCATTGTAGTAGGCTTGATTGATCTCCTAGATGACAAGATTTTTTTATGTTACCTATACTTTATGGAATGCATGGATGGTCAATATTAATCCATCTTGGGTTAGATCGAGGGTGGATAATGAGCATGCGGATAAAATTTTCTAAAGGGTAGGAATTTCTATGAATTAAAAATTCAAGGAAGGTGGTAGAATGATAAGGATCTATAATTAGATAATTCTATAAATGTGGTAGAGAGCTTGTATATTAGCTTATAAATGTCTATATTTGATTAGTGCTTAATTAGGGATTAGTATGGTAGTTAGTAGTTGAGGCTAGGTGTGTACGTAGGGGAAATGGTTAGGAATATTAAATTCCTAAAATATGTGAGAGTATTTGGTTTCTGTTAACTGAGTGATTAATTGGAATGTTAGAAGGATGGGATATAAGTTATTGTTAATGTGTATGAGGAATGTTAGTAATTTTATCAGGGAATAATTATTAAAATAATTAGTGATTAATTTTATTTGTATATGTAGACATTCATTTTAGCAATTCGCGTATTCCAACAATACAAATTATACAACACTTTTGAACTAGTCCACACTCACTCAATCTGACCAAATATTTTATCCTACCTGACTCATCCTTACTTACACAGATATCCTATTTGTTTACAGGAAAGTCACATTAATTCATAAAATAAGGTTACCAAATCTAATTTCCAAGTTGCTTATGCATACATCCAGGACCATAACACATAAAAAGTGACATAACATTCGTATGGTATTGGTTGAACTAGATGCTTTAGTTCCTTTCCCTCCCATGACAAATTTCTTAATTTTAAATATTTTTTTATAATCCTAGTTATATTAACCTAAGTTTTCCAGATCCAGATTGCATATATATAAGCAAATTATTCATCTCTTTTGAAGGGGGTATTTCTATATAATGAGAACCTAACATTCTAATGAGAAAATAAAATTATCCATTACAAGAAAGGATACTCCAAGACTCCCTTGATCTATTAATTACTCTGCATATTCATTTAAGGAAGTAATCGACTCAAATTCGTATGCATAAAAATCACATCACTTTAAGAAAATATGGGGAAAAGGTCAAGTACAATCACATTTTTGTAAGCTCATGGTTATCAATATGGTTACATAAATTCTAGATATCACAAGCTAGGTGAGAATGACTTGTATTATAAGACCTCTTTGGAGTAGTGGTGATGTAAATGGTGTACTAGGGTGCCCATAACCCAATAAATGTTTGTTTTACAAGACTCACTCACTATCTAGGTTTGTGAAGATTTAATCAATTGTACAAAAAGAATTAGATAGTGTCGAATTTCCAAATTACATGCATGAAAATATAAAGAAGTAGTGTACATACCTTGGAATTTTTAGGAGATGAGATCATTAAGGAAAAAAATCATATGGAAGGGTCATAACACCCATATTCCTTATTTCATGCCATATACTTTAATCTATGAAGCTTTGTAGGAAATTTTTGTAGAGATGAAGTTTTATCATATCGGTTATAGCCCCTTTCAGCCATCAACTTGATCCAGATCAACACATAGTTAATAATATTATCTAAATCACTATGTAATTACTATTTCTAGTACTTTTCTTCATTTTTTATATTTATATTTATCTTCATTCATGTATTATCCTAATATTTCTACAATTATCTTTGGAAACTAAATGATTAGGATAATATACCATCAATTAATAACCTCCTATAATTTTAACCATTTAGGTTAAATCATTTAGTGAACCTGATATTGTACATGCATATGATCTATTTTTGTAGACACCCATAATTACGCCCGAGCAATTTAAATACTTGAATTGTGCTAATTATCCCCTTTCCCGCAAATTGGTGAAATATCGCCAAAAGAGCCCATCTTCCCTCATATCATCATTAATTAATTACACTACGCTAATTAGTTAAGTCACCTATCCAACAAATACCCTAATTAACGACCTTCCATTAATAAATATCCCTTATTATCTAGACTAATTAATTATTATTAATTAACTAGCTTCCCCTTTCATTTAACCAATAAATCAATATTTAATTGATTTAATCCCCTTCTATAGTCTAAATCACGATAATATTCCTCTAAAAGCTTTTATAAGCTTGCACATATATTAATTAAATCATCTTGATTAATTAATAGGCCCCCTTTATCCACATGAGTCACTAAAGGACAACCCAAACCTTCCTAAAGTTAACTTAACCCTATCTAAACCCCCCTTATCCATAACTAACTCAACATCCCTATTATCCCACATGAAAAGGGATGTAGTGGTTTCTTTATCCATTGGGCTATACAAAGAGCCCTCCTCCTACCTTTACACTTACACCTAAAATTCTTGAGAAGACAAAAGCAAAGCATATAGCAAAATAGACTAAAATATTTCCTTTATTTTCTTGAGAATTCACCATTTTGGAAGAGCTAAAGCCTCTTTTCTAGCCAAAGTGCTTAGGTCATATGGAAAGAGTCAAAAGGGTCTTGTATCCCAATTTTGATAAGCTCCCATTCCTAGGTTCTTAGAATATCAAGAGCAACCAATTTTATTTCCATGGAGCTTACATAGGTCCATTTAATTTTGTTGTTAATTAAGAGAATAGAGGATTTTAGAAAATTAGCATGCTAGTTTCATAGTTCTAATATAATAAATGTTCTTGTCTAACCTTGTTAAAGGTTAAAATCAACAAAAACATTCAAATATGTTAGAAAAATAAAAAAACATTCAACTATGTTTCAGAAAACTTCTAAACAATATAAATCATCCTACAAAATGTCACTCTTTGGTTCTCACTTTTTCATGTGTGCGACTTGCGGATCATCTTGATCTACCTCCATCAACAAAAGCTAGGTTGCTTACTTTGTCTATACTCTAGGGCACAACGAGTTGCCTTGTACTATTTTCTAGTACACATTTATTTTTCATCATACCCAAGTGTCCTTTGTTATTCCCCTCGCATGTATCCTTTCTTGGGGCACCATCATCAACCCTTGTCGTTAATTCACACAGGTCGTAACTAAAGCTTGATGATAAAAACATTACATTATGTTTCTCAATTAGTTTAGCTTGTTTATTTTCTTGTATTGCATTGCATTTTGTATGTTGCATGGAGTTAGGAATATTTCACTTTCTTGTATTGCATTCCATTTTTTATGTTGCATGGGGTTGTTGTTTTCAGCAATGGATAATTGTTTGTAGTATGGCTTTTCATGTCATTCTACTTTTGTCATATGCTTATATTTTTAATAAAAATCGATGATGTAGATATTTTGGTAATATGATGACACCTAAATTGTTCCAATACAAAGGCTAGAGGATAAGCTCTTCTCTCCACTCCATATTTATTTTGCATCACTTTCCTCTCGCCCCTAATCTTCAGTCTCATCAGAGCATTCTTCCCCTACCCATTCTTCTATCTATTTCTCACTTTTTTCGATCGTTGATCATCTTCCTACATCACCCCATCAAATTTCGAGGGGTCATCTCTCCCTCCAACTAATTTTTATTCTATCCCTTTAAAATGTCATCCATCTACTATCTTTGAATAGACGTCACTTACGCCACCCCAAAGAGGGGAAAATGTAGACACCCATAATTATGCCCAAGCAATTTAAATACTTAAATTGCGCTAATTATCTCCCTTCTTGCAAATTGGTGAAATATCATCAAAGACGCTCATCTTTCTCTTATCATCGTTAATTAATTTCACTACGCTAATTAATTAAGTCATATATCCAATAAATACCCTAATTAACAACCTTCAGTTAATAAACCCCCCCTTTTATCTAGACTAATTAATTATTACTAATTAATTAGCTTCCCCTTTCATTTAACCAATAAACCAATATTTAATTGATTTAATCCCCTTTTATAGTCTAAATCATGCTAATATTCCTCTATAAGCTTCTATAAGCTTGCACATCTATTAATTAAATCATCTTGATTAATTAATAGGCCCCCTTTATCCACATGGGTCACTAATGGACAAATTAAACCCTCCTAAAGTTAACTCAACCCTATCTAAACCCCCCTTATCCACAACTAACTCAACATCTCTATTATCCCATATGCAAAGGGATGTAGTGTTTCCTTTATCCATTGGGCTATATACAGAGCCCTCCCCCTACCTTTACACCTACACGTAGATTCTTTGAGAAGATAAAACAAAAACACATAGCAAATATACTAAAAGCTTTCCTTTGTTTTCTTGAGAATTCACCATTTTGGAAGAGCTAAAGCCTCTTTTCTAGCCAAAGTTCTTAGGTCGTAAAAGTCAAAAGGGTCTTGTAGCCCAATTTTGATAAGCTCCCATTCCTAGGTTCTTGGAATATCAAGAGCAACCAATTTTATCTCCATGGAGCTTACATAGGTCCATTTAATTTTGTTGTTAATTAAGAGAATATAGGTTTTTAGACAATTAGCATGCTAGTTTTAAAGTTCTAATATAATAAATGTTAGTGTCTAGCCTTGTTTAGTTCTTATCTTGATGGTTCTTTAGACTTTGCTTTAACTTTGTTGATTAAAAACTACTAAGTGTTAGTTTTTATTTTCATTAACTTAGCTGAGAAAATTATGCACACAATCTTTCTCCTTATCCTCTCTTGCATCCTTCTTCTATGGTTATGGATAATTCTTCTTCTTTCACCCCAACCCATGTGTATTCCAAGTTGTTATTTGATCTAAGTATATTCCAGTTTTCACTAAATTTCCTCCTTAATGCAATCCTCCCCTTACTGCTTCTACTATCAATGTTTTGGCTACTTGACAAAATAAGTAACCCATTTAGGGGCCTACAAGAATCCCTCGCCTATTATTTAACAACCATATTTACTTGTTGAACTATCTAAAGGTTACAATATAATTGATTAATTAATGACTACTCTTGCAAAGATATCTCTTTTTAATCTTCTTTGTAAAGCTCCTTATCATTACCACACATTAGAAGAAGAATTATATTATATCCAGTTACAAAGTGATAATTCTCCTATAGAATTTTCATATAACATATAATCTTTTAAACTCATGGATAAATATATTACACTCACTGATGAGGCTATTCCAATAACTTATTCTAATGATCTTTGTCATCCTCTTTTGATTATTGCATGTATCCAATATTTTCTCATTAAGTGTGTACTCAATGACAATGGATCTTCCATGAACATATTTTTATTATCATTATTAATACAACTAGGAATCCTTGATATAAAAATTGAAAAGTCTACTCTTATTGTGTTAGGCTATGACACCACCACTTGAATATCTATAGGTACACTCAACATTTGATTTGATGGTGGTGCACTGAAAAATACCCTCTCTTTTATATTATGGATTCTCCACTTAAATTAAATCTTCTTCTCATCCACCCTTTGATCCATACCATGTAGGTTGTCCCATACATGGTAAATTTATGCCTTAAATTTTCATATGATGGGTATGAACACACTATTATAGATGACCCTAAACCATTTAGATATTATAAAATTAATCATAATACTTCTATGGTTATCCTCTCATCCCAACAAATGAACCCTCACTTTATAGATATATATTTTATTTAGGAATCATACGTAGCTACTAGCATACTAATATATGCCTCTCATTCTTCCACCCATCTCCCACTACTAATCGTGTATCTTCTTTTATTCCATCTTCTACTCCTACTTTAAATCCTTTAGAGAATGTTGTTAAACAATTTAAAATCAATACCAACGAGTCAAATGATGATGATGATGAGTCCATTTAGCTTATGAATGAGAACTTGAGTAAGTCAAATTTCAATTTTGTCAATGAGAATGAATCCATGTTTTTTTCTTTTATATTACCACCATCCCTAGAGAATATCAATTCTGGTCCACTACTCTACCTACTACTACCAATGAAATGGTTCCTTTTCAAAATGTTATCCATGCCCTCTATCCTATTCATGATTTTATCTTTGTCACCATTCATGTACACCAACATACGCCACTGGATATTCTAACCAGCATCTTAGATCATACCCTTCTCACTCACCCCACTACATAGAATTTTTCTGATAAGAAATGATCTCGACATTCAGACATTCTCTTTTGTGATTACCATTTCTTATTATTGGTGAAATAATTTATCGCAGTGAAAATTATTGGTTTTCACCAATGGTCATGGGGATAGGCCCCTCTTTTTCTATGGGGGCTCTATTATTGAATGTAAACTA
Source organism: Taxus chinensis (assembly GCA_019776745.2). Classification (NCBI taxonomy): domain Eukaryota; kingdom Viridiplantae; phylum Streptophyta; class Pinopsida; order Cupressales; family Taxaceae; genus Taxus; species Taxus chinensis. The sequence goes on from CM034150.1 coordinate 797,511,433, forward strand.
CCTAAAACTATGGGGTGGCTATACGGTTGGAGATCACATAGGAATACTCCACTAAAACCTGTGGCAAAATTCTTGTACAAAGTAAAAGAGAGGAATTTTCTATGTGGAGAGGTAAAGGGGAGTTGGAGAACTAAGGAGAGATAGTTAATGTTGTGAGTAGGCTTACATTCTTCACATACATCAACCAAAATAGGTCCACATTAAATTAGAAGAACACAACAATGCTAACAATTATAAGACTAACAAATAATAGACACAAAATTCTATAGCTTCAGTTATCAAAGGCACCAATACCTTTCTTCCTCTTACAATATCACCATATTTACAAAGTTGTAAATTAGAGGGAGAGAGAGTCAAGGAACATAGAAAAAGAAATAGAATAAATGCACCTTTTTTGTTTGATGTATTAGTCGTAAATCTCAAAAGCATATAGTCAATTAACAATTTTTAACCCATTTGAAATGGAGGAGCAATTCCAATTTATAGCATTAAAAATGTATCTTCATCTACCCCCCACATGAATTTTCACCTATCTGCGTCACTTGTAACCTTCCATATTCCTAGGACACAAAATTGAGTCTTTTTGTTATTAGTGAAAAATTACTCTTACAATGTTAATGTTGGAGACCACTTGAGTGAATAGGATGAAATAGAAAAAATTACATTCTTAATGTAAAATTATAATATGGAGAAGAAGAAGGAGAGAGAGGGAGATAAGGGTAGACCAATTTGATGAGAATGAATCTTTTCATGATGAAGAACAATCCATTCATGTTTCTTGAGGGATAGTTCCCAAACTAAGATCTTATCCTTTGAATTCTCTATTGAAATGGGCTATCGTGGGTGTCATATTTTCTTCTTCCTGAATATGGATGTAGCTTAACACTATGATCCATGTCTTGAGAACATCTTTAGTATCCTCACACTGATTAGACCATTCCTTGTGATTTCTTACATTGATAGAAATAAATACTCTAATGTTGGAAATGGACTCCAAAGTATCATCATTGCAGGAGAGAGGATCATTTTTCTCCTTCTTGACTAACATTTTGAAAGAATCAATGAATTCTCATGATGATGAATTCTTAGTGAGTGGAAGGGATCCAAGTTCCTAAACATAGTTATTGACATCATCCAAACTATTGAATGAAATTTTCCCACTAGATTCAATTTTAGGGATGGCCTCATTTACCATTTCATATCTAGCATTCAAATTATGGATTCAAACTGGGGACATGTTCTCAAAAATTTATGTGAACACATTCCTAGTCATGAGAGTGTGAGAGTTTAGGAAACTCATCTTAGACAAAATTGGGAACAAATCATCCCAATGGATATATTTTTTAAAAATCCTTCCATGTTTTATTCAATGGTGGAAAGAACATACCTGAACAAAGAGATAAATTCTCAAAGAAAATCCTTTCCATCCTTGAGGATATTCTCAATCCATTTGTCATTTTCTCTCCCTTCCATTTCCCTTGTACCCTCTTGATCACCTTGGGGACAAAACTACTAATTGGAGATATATCTTATATAGGAAGAGGAGGAACAATATTGGGCTCTAAAAAAGTTTAAATATAGGCAATGAGAGTTCTCACATGCTCCTCTAATTTCTCAATTGTTTGTTTGTATTCTTAGTTTCGAGAGAGCATGCAAGAAATCGATTCCTTGATTATATGTTCATCACCTTCATGTGTAGCTTGACCTAATGAATTGTTTGACATCTTGTAGTCACCTTGAGTAATTTCTTCCATAGGTTTTACAAAATTTGGTCAAAAAATTTCTACATATTTTTCACCAAAAGCTCCACTGAAGAGATGAGAGATTACCTATTCCTTTTTTCTTTGGTTGGGTCTTAATATTTTTGTGAAGGTTCTAAAGTCAAGAACTGTATCTTCTTGTATTTTTCTTGGTTCACTCATGAGTAAATTTTGAATCCATGGGAATGGATATTTTAGAGAAGACATGATTTTAATAACATGAACACTTTCACCTGAGTTAGGTGAGGGATCTTATTTTTCTCATTATGGGAAGGTTTTGAACCTAATAGAGGAAAACTTAGATGATGATGAGGAATGATATTCCATTATGGATCAATATCACATGGTTTAAGAAGATCTATGGGATATTTGATGATCTAACCATGTTATGACACTTCCTAGAATAGATAACTTCTTTGTACCCTGTTTTAATCATCTTTATTTTTTAAGATTCTTTCCCAATAGCCTTCAGATGTACTAAAATATGGTTTGGTTGCAATTTTTCTTCCTTTAAGGTGTGTTCACATTATGATGTGTTGAATGATATTTTAAGAAAACTAATCTGTGAATGACATCAAGTCTAAAATGAGTTGGTATCTCATTCTTGCATATATGGTGCTTCAGATGAAGATCCCCCATTTCTCATTCTTGACTTTAGAGTACTTATTGAATGAAATAAAAATTTTGATGCTCATGTACCTTTTTGCTTATATTCTTCCCATGGGAAAAGATAATTTCTTGATCCTTCACATATGATGTCTTTGAGTACCTAGATGTCCTGATTAGCTCACTTTGACTTACTTCTCGGAGAGATTTACACATGATGGAAGATTCAAGATATGATGACCCTCAACTTATTTTATGAGCTTCCCATTAACTTTTAAACATGATGACACCTTTTTTCACTTCAGACTTCACTTCCGACCAATATTTCAACTGTGTGGGAATATTCCTTTCACATCTGGACACCTTAGCTCAATTCTATCCTTGTGGAAATGGATTTCCTTCTCCATATAGAAGGATTGATCTCTAAATAGAACTTGAGGATGAATCACCTATTTTTGAACTCAAAATTGCACTAAGCTCATCACCAAACATTGATTAATTGTTTAGAAACATTTTCATGAGGTATGCATTATTTTTTAGCCTAATATGATTGATAGTATCACTCACAGTGATCTTTTCTCATCATTTCAGCTTCTTGCATCATGTTGTTCCTTACAGAGATCACCTCAGAACTGATGTTTTGAGATCTTGCAGAGGGTTTATTTCCTATTTGGGACATGAAAAAACTTCTTGGACTTGCAATGATGGAAAAAATAAGAAGATAAGTATAAAAAGATATGCCACAACTTTCTAGGCTCAATTCCAAGACTTACTATTTTAAGCATGTCCTATCCAGAACTGCTATTTTTAACAAATTTTGATTGTTCTTTTATTTTAATGTTTTTCACTCATTTGGATTATTACAATTTTTTAAGTTTTTCTTTTTAGAAACCTATTATTTTCTATATCGATGTTTTCTTGAATATTGCAATTTTTAGAAAGTTCCCCAAATTACCCTTTTCTAATGTTTCTCATTTTTTAGGATATCACAAATGCTGAGAATTCATCACTTTAGGTAAATTACAATATTTATCAACCTATTGTTCTGAACATAAGATATTTTTGAAACTGAACTTATTGTTTTTGGGTTGCAATGAAAGAAATGTCAAAATATTGTATTTTCCCCCAAGATCTTCTATTCTAAATTTCATTGTTTTCTATCCGCCAAATCTTTAAGAAATTGAAAATTTAGGTTTTAGGGTTTGATATTTATTTTTTTTGCTATAAAAAAGATAGGGCATTAATGAATTTACTATTATAATCTTCCCAAAGGCATTTTGGCGAGGGTGATTCTTGAAAATTTTCAAGGTGATCGGACTATCAATTGAAACATTATGTTCAAATCTTCATTTTTGGGCGATATGGATATCGAGCATGGTTTTTACCTTCGTTTTACTTGATGTATCAAGAGGGTAACAACCTAACTCAACCTCAGTATGGTGGGATTTCTGGGATACCCATGGATGTGAATGGATGCTGTGTGATATTGCATGCTATGAAGAAAGTGAACAAGGATTCTTCCCTGCAAGAAAGCCTACAAATCAAAGCATTTAAATAAGATAATGTTAGTAAATATAAGAGGGTAAGTTTCTTGGAAAAATCCAACACCTAGAATCCCCAAAGAATTCCTTTAAAGGATATCAACCTTCTACAAAACAATTAAGTTTTTTATTGATAATAACAAACCTGTGATATAATATAGTAAAGTGAAGGTATGGCCAACTAATGTCACTTATTTAGGTGGACATATACATAGTAAGGATAATGAAAACCCTAGAACCAAAGATCAAATTTTTTATCTGTGTACAAATTTTTAGAGAAGTTAGACCCTACAGAGCCAACTAGGTCTTCCTCCTTAGTGAAATAGGACTCAGGTTCAGAAATGAAATCCTCTACAAAGAAGTCTAACACTTCTTCCTAGGTATCGTAGAGATGTTCAATTATGGTGTCAGTATCAGGGATGTTGATGTAACTATTGGTGTCAAACTCTGATGTAATATGATAGTCCTCGGATATGTCCAAACCAGATTCATAGTTGTGTTAATATTGTGTAAGGTCTTCCTGGAGCCTTTGAGCCTCATGAATCACATCCCAAAATGCTTCAGTTGCTTCTCGGATACGCTGAGTTGATCTAAAAATGGATTCTATATGATCAAAAGGAACTTGAATTTCACAAAGCTCTAGGTCATGAAGCATCTCGTACTGCTCCCAGTACAAAGGATGACAGATAACAGGAAAAGAGCCAATGTCAGCAGCATGGTAATTACTACCACCTAAGGCCATATGAAATCACCATATTGGGCAATATGTTAGAAAATGACAAAAAACCAACAAGAAAGGTCAGGAATCTTATGAAAAATAGGTAATAAAATAAATATTGAACATGAATCATCGACGATCAAGAAATCATGGGCAATTGTTGTTAATTTTAATAGCCTCCAAAAATAGAGACAAAAACTTAATTAAGCTATGGTTTAAATCAATTCTCAGAACATATACGATATGATAATTATAATACAAAAACAATTACCTACAATTAGTGACCAAAAGCAAAAAAAATTAAACGATCACCTTGCGTGAGTGATCAAATGGATAGCAGATGAACAAAGCTGATTGGATAATGAGAGTGGGTGATAAGATGATAAAATTGATGATTCTAGAGCAGTGTAATAGTGATGGACGTTGGTTGAATATGATTGGGAACTGAAATTCCTGAGAAACAACAAATTTTACCTACAACACATGAAAATTTTTCCCCTAAAAGAGGTCTGGAAACAAGTTTATATAAATCATCGGTAATCAAGCAAATCACTGGTGATTGCAGGAAATTTAATTAGTTGTCCAAAAGGAAAGATTTTACTTCTATTTCCAAATCAATTTTGGAGGATTTTGAAGTGGTTAAGATAAGAGATGGGAGAGATTAAAACTTGGGCCAAGTTAGTTAGGATGAGGATTTGAGTGATTTTATAAAGTTGTTTTAGTTATGGCTAGTTAAGGGTGGTCTAGTGATATTTTTAGAAGGTTTAGTAAACTAGTTAGTTAGTTGTAACTAGCGAAGGTGTCTGAGTTAGCATTGTGAGGTGTGAGGGTGAGGTGTGAGGTTACTTATCTATTTTAATTTAGATTAATTAATTAATTAATTAATTAGACTTAGGGATGTGGTGGTACATATTAAATTATTTAATCCAAAGGGGACTAATGGATGTTTTAATGTCGTGGAGTGTCGTAAACGGATCATTTTTTATCGTAAATGAGCTTGAGACAGGAAGTGTAGAATTTTAGTGTCTACATTTTCCCATTTTTGTCTAGAAATTTTTGGAAAATTGTTAGATAAAAATGACAAAAAATGTTGTGTTAGCATGGGTGATTCTACTGTAGTGCAATACAGTGAACACCAATGTGTTTTGTTTCAAAAGGCTACCCCAATCAAAAGGAGGTACAGTGCTAGGTACTAGAGAATCAATTGACATGATGGCCAAAGGGCTCAATGCCTATGGATGTATGACTCTTTAGCAGGTAAATTTTTGAGTGGAAAAACCAAATGATGGGGGTCAAAGGGCTCGTCGCCCATAAAGGAATGATAAATCTTAATGTTTGACTATGTTGGTTTGGTAAAAGGTTTTGAAGGCTAAGACCATTTTGAAAACATGGAACACTTGTGTGAAGAGTGAAAATAATATGGTTTTAGGAAATGTAGATGGAAATACCCAAAACAGACCAATTATGGGTAATTGTAGCAAATCATTGACGATTAGGTAAATTGCCAGTGATTACGCCATGTGAGAAAGGGGTTAAATAACCCAAAGTCACTTTTTTTACCACATTTTTGACTGATCAATGAAAACAACCATGTTAGAGTGAGTGCAAAAAATGTGTTTTTGATGTGAAAGAGTGTGGAATAATAACATCTTTAAGCCAGAAGTGAAAGAACGTGTTAGCTGAGGTATTTTTCTACTCTCCTTTGCTTTGTTTTTGTGATTTATTTTTTTGTTTTTGATGATTCGATGTTGTATTAGGGCATACGGATGCCCTAAGTTTGGTTTATCTAGGATATTTGGTGATTCATTCAATTGATAGTGAGTTGGATGATTCACCTATGACAAAACTGTTTGTATTTTTGAAGGAAAAGTTTGGATTTTAATAAAAAAAATTGACTTAAGGCTTGGTTTTGGACATATGGTATATGCTTAAATTCTTGCGTTTATGTTTATAAGGTGATTTTTTTGTTTTTTATTTCTTTTTTTAAATTAAACATTAGTGATAGTATTAATGTCAGTTTCGTGTCTTTGTGTCTTGCAGGTGGATGTAAAGTTGACTATTCGAGATTGTATACCTCTGATGTTAGATGAGGTCTAGGAGGATATATCTAATGATGACTGGGAGAAATTGGAGGAATTGGGGTTTGGTGGCATGAGGTTCTATATGTGGATCCATAGATGTTGTAGTTTTATACTAGCATTGTTAGAGAAGTGAAACCCTTCCACTAATACTTTCTGGATTCCTACAGGGGAGATCACTATTACCCTGGAGGATGTTCATCAAATTACGAGACTTACTATTAGGGGACAAGCTATCTATTGTATCTCAGATGTGGATAGGGCGGACAGTATGTAGAGGTTGTATAGAGGAGATGCCCTGGATGTGAGATATTTGTCATGAGCATTTGATTACCAAGCACTGTATGAGGCTGGGAGAGATGGTTACCTGCGAATGACCATGATGATGTTGGTATTTCATGTTTTGCATTACTAGATTCAGGAGGTGGTTGGTTCCCATGGATGATGATAGGTGTAGTTACAGAGATGATGGAGTGCCATACTATATTTGAGTGCTCCTACTTTTTTGGCTCATATATTTAGTGAGTTGTGGGCTTGTACTTCCCATAAGTGTTATGGGATTGATGTTGGATTTTTACCACAATGTTGGGCACGCGAGAACATTATTATTTATCTTCTATTGGGGTTTCCTAGTTTCATTGATGTGAGGCACCTGGGTTTCATGAGGTGGAGTTAGATTCTTGGTTGGGACAATAAGGAAAAGGGGTATACATATTACAGGGACTTGATATCAGGGCTTTAGGTGGGTGATATGATTTGGAGGCCATATGTGGATTTTCATGATTGGCCTGATTTCCCTCAAGATTTATTGTGCTTATAGTAGGATATCTGAATTTAGGGTCGCAGAGTAGGGGAGGATGAGTTGTTATGTTTTAGTCGGGTTAGGAGATAGTTTGGTCTTGTTCAGAGTATACGTACAGATCCGGTTCAATAAAAATGGGAGGATGGAGATACAAAGACCCCATAGGATGTTGTGGTGAGGCTTGTAGTCATTAATGATTAGTTGGGTGCCATGGCTCTAGATGAGGATGGACATATGGTTCTGATTGATGATGTGGGAATGACCCCAGATTTTGATCCATGGTGGGACCATTCATTGAGGAATTTTGAGAGGGTGAGAGTAGAAGAGAGGTCTACACAAATAGTCAGATGAGTGCATGCTTGGGTGGTAGGAGGATCACATGATATAGAGGAGGAGAGAGGTGATGGTTATGATATTGTAGTTGCAGTTATTTCAGCAGTGATGGCCGAGAAGGCCATAGTTAAGAAAAAGATACATACCTCTCAGAGAGAGTGAGATGATCTAGCTAGAGTTAGGGATTCACTTATTGTAGAGAGATATGGGTTGATTGTAGAGAAGGAAGGACTGATGGTACAAAGAGATACCATGATAGGGGAGTGAGATAGTATCCAGGAGTAGCTTGTACATGTCTTTGCTAATAGAGACAGGTACATGGAACATAAGGATACATTGAAGAAGGCTAGTAGGGATCACATGAACTTCTATTTTGGTGCGGAGTTATCAGCGATGGCTCGATCTATTAGACAGATGGGAGAATCCACAACACCTCCTCCTAGCATGGTTTCAGTAGTGCATTATGATATTGTATAAGTAGAGAGAGACTATTACGTTGAGATGGTCATCAAGAACTACCTTGATGTAGTTTTGTATGTGGACCACTTGGCTGCCAAAGGGCCAGTTCCAATAAGAACAAGACCTATCATGAGCACATTGAGTGTGGGGTAGCCACCTCGGAGGCTGGAGGGTGGTGATGGAGGAGCTAGAGGCACACTTGCTTCTGGAGGAGAATGTGGTAGTAGTACAATACTAGGAGGTGTTGATTTTACCACATGATTGTATATGATGTCATAGGCTTATTGAAGCCCAATTTGATATTTTGATCATTCAGACATTTATGATGTATATTGAACCTTGATATACTTATATATATGACATTGATGATGGGTCGTGGCTTGTATTTACGGTTTCTTTCTTGATGTATGTTATATGTTATATGTTTATATGTATTGATATCACAGATGGATTTTTGATGAATATGATATATGTTAGGATTTTTAGTTGGATATGTCTCAAGATGTGGGTCTTTTAGTATTTGATTGATTTTAGATGATTTTCAAAAAAGTGATTCAATTAATTATGCCAAATCAACAAAGTAACTTAATAGAATAGAGTAAAAGTGGAAAGATGATCCCAATATGAAATTGGTATATGTATACAATGGGTTTAGGGTAACACTTACACTTGTAGCCTTTCAGATGTTAAATAATATTAGGATTAGGTAATTATGTAATTTATGATAGGAATGTGGGTTTGGGAGAGAGTGAAAAAAGAGGGTTTTATGTGTATAGGACAATCTGGGAGAAAGGGTTCTCCTTTTTAATAGATTCATAAGAAGTTCATGCACCATATTTTATATATTTTGAATCAAACTGATCGATGCGGGATTTTTTCTATGATGGGAAAGATGATCACTATGAGAAGCTTTCCTGGATGCTCATTATTTTGAAGTTTGATTAATACAGGAAGATTTTTAAATGAGTATCTATCCTTCAAGGGTATGGACTACATTTTGATTTTTGATTGAGTGGTCTTCCTTCTAGGTATTGATCCTGGATTTTGATGGGTAGATTTCCTTTAAGGGAGTATTCTATTTTTTTGTATTTTGAATAATTACTTATGCACTGTAAATAGTTTACCTTCGAGGGATCAGTCTATTACGATCTGATATTTGATAAGATAAGCATAAAAATATTTTTTTTCACATATAGCTGAGCTAAGAGAAACAACCCTAATTGGATGTCTTGAGGAGGGGATAAATGTGTTTATGTTCTATGCACATATGCCCCATATCGTGGTGTTGGTAAATGGGTGGAGCAATCTTAAGTAAAGGAATGTGTTATGGTATGATAAGATTTGATTGAAACTTCTGCTATAATAATAAATCATTTAACAGTAGAAAGGTTGCAAGTGTAAATAATTCAAGGGTTCTACCCCAAGTTCCCTGTCAAGAGAAGTGAGGTGATACGCTCCTGGCCCATATTTGTGTGTGATAACATAGGGACGAATCCAGTTAGGGGAAAACTTTCCATGATTACTCCATTCTAATGAAGTAACATTTTGATTTTCTTTAAGTACAAGATCACCAATTTTAAAATCACACTCTTTTACATACTTATTATATGCTCTGCTAATACGTTGTTGATAAACTTGATGATGTTCAAGGGTTGTTAGACATTTCTCATCTAACAATCCTATTTGTGTTAAGTGGTCTTTGTGATATTCATCATCTGGGATAAAATATTTGAAAGATATGAAAAGTGACGAAATTTTAATTTCAAGAGGAAAAATGGCTTTAAAGCCATAGATAACTGATTAGGGTAAAGTGCCCATAGGTGTGCAGATGCTCATTCAGTAAGCCTAGAGAGAAAATAGGATCTGGAGATGTCATTTCCTACCTACATTGTCTACTGTTTTCATGAGAATTTTGTAAAGTGTTTTGCTAGAGGCCTCGACCTGTCCATTTTCTTGAGGACAATATGGTGATGAAAAACTAATTCTGATGTTAAATGTGTCACAAAGTTGTTTAACTTCCTTATTTGTAAAGGATTTCCCGTTATCTGTGATAAGCTTGTGCGGTCCATGCCAAAATGACATATGATATTTTGATATACGAAGTTGATGATGGGTCCATATTTTTTCTAGGTCAGAGAAATATCTTCAACCCACTTAGTGAAGTATAAAGTTGCTATGATTATAGAATAATGTTGTTGAGATGATTTTGGATTGATTGCACCAATGAGGTCCAACCCCCATTGAGAGAAAGGCCATAAGTCCCAGGTAAGTTGTAATGCTTGACTAGGGACGTGAATAAGATTTGAATGGAGTTGACATTTGATACAACTTTTTACATATGCATAGTAGTCTTTATCGATAGTGGGCCAGTAATACCCTAGTCGTATGACGCATTTAGAAATGGATTTACCACTGAAGTGGCCACCAAAAATGCCATCGTGGACCTCTGCGATTGCTTTACCCGATTCATGTGATCTAAAACAACGCAATAATATAATGTCAAAATGGCATTTGTAAAGGATACCTCTTATGATAAAAACATTTGGTGGCACATTTAAGAAATGATTGCTTAGAAAATTATGATAGATCTGATGGGATTTTACATTTAGAGAGATATTAATATATTAGTGTGTACTATAGGTCCGGTGGATTGTTGTTGATGGTATTTGTGTGCAAGTGTTTCTACAATTTTAGCAAGAAAACTACCACCTAGAAATAGCTTCCTAAACTAGCTAAGAATGAGAAATTACACCATCATGATGAGGAAATGAGCAAGTCCTACCCTTAACATTAATAAATTTGAAATTGATCAAAACACAATGTAAATTAATGAACTCTATTACCCTTAATTCCCTAATTTAACATTAAAATGGACCTAAGTAGTCTAATGGCAATAAAATTATATTTGCTTTCTTTAATCCATCAATGGATGCTTGGGTGTGAGGCTTATCTCTTCAAGAATGGAGAATGGGGATCTCAAGAATGAAAAAAGGCTATTAGTATGAAACTATGTGCTTTCTTTTGTCTCTTGAGAGATTTAGGTGTGTGTGTAGAAGTAGAGGGAGGGTTGTTTATATAGCCCAAAGGATAAACGATTCAACACATCCTCATGAATGTGGGACTAATGGAGATGTAGAGTTAGTTATAGATAAGGGGGGTTTAGATGGGGTTGAGTTAACTTTAGGAGGGTTTAGTTTGTCCTTAAATGGCTCATGTGGATAAAGTGGGTAAATTAATTAATCAAGATGATTAATTAATACATGTGCAAGATTTTATAAGCTTTTAGATGGATTTTAGTGTGATTTAGACCATTAGGAGGGAATTAAATCAATTAAATATTGATTTACTAGTTAAATGAAGGGGAAGACTAATTAATTAATCTAGAGAGAAGGGATAAATAATTAACAGAAGGTTGTCAATTAGGTTGTTAGCTAGATAAGAGACTTAATCAATTAGCATATTGTAATTAATTAACGACGACAAGAGGGATTATGAGCAATTTTGACGATATGTCGTCGATTTGTTAAAAGGGGGATAATTAACAAAATTTAAGTATTTAAATTGCTTAGGTGTAATTATAGGTGTCTACATTTTCCCCTCTTTGGGGTGGCGTAAGTGATGCCATTTCAAAGATAGTAGATGGAAGAAAATTTTGAAGGGATAGAATAAAAATTAGTAGGAGGGAGAGATGCCCCCTCGACTGTCGATGGGGTGATGAAAGAAGTTGATCAACAATCGAAATAGGTGAGAGATAGGCAGGAGAATGGGGAAGAGGTAGGATGCCCTAGTGAGAGATAAAATTAGGGGTGAAATGAAATTGGTGTAGAAGAGCTTAACCTCTAGCCACTATTTATTGGAACAATTTTGATGTCATCATATTTCCATAAGAGCTACGTCATTGGTCCTTATGAAAAATATAAGCATACGACAATAGTAGAATGACATGAAAAGCCATACTATGAACAATTGTCCATTACTGAAAACATCAACTCCATGCAACATACAAAATGCAATGTAATACGAGAAAGTAAACAAGATAAACTAACAGAGAAACATAATATAATGTTTTTATTATCGAGCTTCAGTTACGACCTGTGTAAATTAACAACAAGGGTTGATGATGGTGCCCAAAGCAAGGATACATGTGAGGGGAATAACAGAGGACACTTGGGTCTGATTGAAAAGAAATGTGCACTATGAAACAGTTCAGGCAACTCGTTGTGACCCAGAGTATAAATGAAGTAATCAGCCTAGCTTTTGTTGATGGAGGTAGATCAAGATGATCTGCAAGTCAAACACATGAACAAGTGAGAACCAAAGAGTGATGTTTTGTAGGATGATTTTCAATTTTTAGAAGTTTTCTTAACATATTTGAATGTTTTGGTTTTTCTAACACATTTGAATGTTTTTGATTTTTTTTTTCTAACATATTTGAATCTTTTGGTTTTTCTAACACATTTGAATGTTTTTTATTTTTTCCTTGAAATTTTTCTGAAACTATGTACAGGAAGACAAGGAAGCATAGATGCCCCTAGTGATAGATGGCATGTACAAGGGCATAAGGCCATGTGCGTGTGAGAAAGGTGAAGATGTAAAAATGCCCCAGCGATTAGGTGGGAGTATTCAAAGGAAAACTCTTCACAGGTAGAAGTGGGACCCAAGGCCATTATGGATAGGTTCAACATGAAGGGGAACGTAAACTAATGAAGTGTTGGGAAGAAGCAAGGATGACCCCAACGTAAACTGGCCTAAAAGCACATGATAGAAAGGAAGGAGAAGATTGTTTATGTGGAAGGGGATAAAGGTGTCCACAAACATGGAAAACAAGTAATCTTATACACATGGATGTTCTAAATGAAGTAGAAGAATGATTTGAATGATATGAATGTAGCTTAGAAGCCTCACAATGAAGAAGCGATTAGCCAAAGGCACAAATCGTGAGACAAGATATGGACCAGAGTAAGAGTTTGAACAAGGTCTAAAAAAAGACACTTGGTAACATACTAATCATGTTTACTCATAGAGATCCAATGTGTGCACGTGGAATTTATTACCTCTTGAAGGGAAGATTTAATAGAAAACAAGTGAAGACACCCTAGCCAATGTGTAGGAATGATTGATTTTGATAGGTGATTTTGTGAATGGAGGGTGAAAGGATAGCCGTACATTGTTCCGCTACTAGCCAAGTGTCCATAGCCCCGACGGAGATGTATTTGATTCTAATCACAACATTTCTCTACTTCCATTCAAGTGTTCATAGCCCCGATAGAGATTATTAGAAATACCCCAAGAGAGAGTATATATCAATTTACTTTTGCTTTGTAGCTTTTAGCTTTTAATTTTTGATTGATTTTGATTCTTTTACTTTCTGAAAACTTATTTCAGCTCTCTTGTTTGACAAGGGGTTAAGAACCACTGATGGATTGATGGAAGGAGGTGGAAGTGCTTACGATGATGACATTGGCTAGTGTCAACAAATATGTCCAAAATTTCTTCGCAACAAGGTTATTAGATGTTTAATGTGATAGGATTTCTAAGAGGTTAGTCATTCTTTAATTTACCAAGGTGATAAAAGACCAGGGTCAAACAGATACCATAGAAATAAATGTCGCAAAATGCAAGTGAATCAGCTAACCAAAACATCACCAAAGGGATGAAAATGGTAGGAAGACTTGCAGAATAACAAGGAAGGGAAGAAAGAAACATCCATCTATACGCACTACCTGATTGCAATGTTTGAGAAAATGTACCTTTGATTTTTGTTGTTTTTTCTCAATGTTTATTGTATTTTTGAATTGTTTTTTATTTTTAGTTTTTTGACAGTTTTAAGAGGTTGGGATAAACAAATTCACTCTGTATGGTAAGATCCAACAACAAATTTTGTGACTTCCTTGATAAGGGAGACTAGGCACATTTGTTTATCGAGAGTGATATTATCCCCGATCTCGATGATCGAGGTGAGTTCACACTCAATAAATGACTATGATTTGTTCTGAAACATGGATTTTTATGTGGGAGATTTAATTCCCCATCCAGAGGTTTATGCACTTTTCACCATACTTGATGGTTATGTTGGTGTGTGTTCTTGAATCGTGCTTGATTTAGAATTTGGAGTTTGTTTGATTTGTTGGGAGCTATAGATCTCTTTGCAGATTTGATCTGAGCTTGATTAAGAAGTTGTTTGGGTTTCTTATAAGCTAACGTGTGACTTCTCTGATCCTGAGAAGGAGAAGAAAGTGAATGTGGACATTTAGAACTAATGCGAGAAATGACCATGGGCTTGCCACTATCTTTGGTAGAAGAATAATGTGATGGATGAAAAGGATACAGTCTAAGGATTGAAGAATATGGGCTACTGGGGGGTGAGCCATAGATAGAAGATGAAGGGCTGCTAGGATGTGGCCCAATAATAGAAGAAGAAGGGCTACTAGGATGTGACCCATAGATAGAAGATGAAGGGCTACTATGATGTGGCCAAAGAATAGAAGAATAAGGGCTACTAGGACATGACCCATAGATGTAAGATGATGGGCTACTAGGATGTGGCCAAAGAATAGAGGATGATGGACTACCCAGGGGTGATCCATACCTAGAAGACAAGGGGCTAGTTGGATGTGCCCCAAGAATAGAAGATAGTGGAATACTCAAAAATGTCCCACAAATAGCAGAGGGAGGGCTACTAGAAGGTGACCCATACCTAGATGTAGATGAAGGGCTACTTGGCATTGACCCCATAAGAGATTGTGATTAAGGAATTATGATAGATGAAGAGTTATTGGGTGATGAGAAGATAGGCCATGGATTAGTGCAAGACCAAGGAGTTTCCTGACTTAATGAAGAATGTGAAGATGGAAGAATAAGAGGAGGATCAAGTTGCATGATTTGAGGCTCTTCCTTTGTTTCTTGATAAAAAGAAATCAACATTTCTCTCAGAATATGCGGGTGCATTGAAGTCTAAAGAGAATCCTTTCTCGTAATCTTATAAAGGAATATCCGCATGTGCCCCTATAAATGCCCTGATAGTTTCTTCATTCTGAAAGAGGTCAATCGGTATGAGTTGTTAATTGATCACCAGGGGTTGATTGGGAGAAAGAGGTTCACTTGGTGTGGAAGACTTAGAAGATGTTTGATGATGATTGATAGAAGAAGATGACGTGAGAGATGAAGAAGATGTGTAGCTAGATGTCTCAGGAGTAGAAGAAGGTGGTGTGGACCTACCTATACGATGGTATATCATCTCTAAACTTGCAGGATTAAGTATAAATTCTATATATTGAGACATATGGGTCGATTCAGACATTTGAATCAAAGGAATTTGAGTCACATGAATCTTCAAATAAGGAAGATTTATTGAGCGTGATTGATGAAGAAGGTCATGTGAAGAAGGGGAGGACCGTGATTCAAGAATCACATTAGATGAATAATAACAAGGGTCCTATAAATAAAGAGAGCACTTCGATTCCATAATTATATTAGATGTTTGCTTGGAGGGATTTGGAATCACACGTATCTTTAAAGGAAGAAGAGGTTGTTAAGGCGACTGATAAAAGGGGTCCTGCAAAGAAAGGGAGGACCGTGACATAGGAGTCACATTAAACATATGATCAAGAGGTTCCTGCGAAGATAGGGAGGACCATGACATAGGAGTTGAATTAGATGAATCTAAATAGTAGTTTGGATCTGAATCATCAAAAGAATCAAAAGAAATGTTTGGATTGGAATCCTCAGAAGAAGAGGAAATGTTTGGATTAGAATTAGAAGAAGAGTGGGGGGAACTCGAATAATAATTTGGATCAGAAGTTTCCAAATCATACCACTGAATATGAGATGAAGGTGGGGAATGAGTTACCCATATTGGCTCTCTAGCACGAAGAACCAAATGAGGTTTAGTTGTAATGGGAATCTTTTGATTTGAATTGCTATACCTAGTTTCCATATTTTATTAAGTATGGGAAACTGCGTGATAGTCAGTCATTTTTGGCACTGTTTTAAGCACAAATGTCTAGATTTAGATAGTGTGATGGAACTCCTTCAAAGGGAAGGAAATGACATGTTGATTTGGGTAGCATAAGGATAACCAACTAGACATTATGTAAGTATAGGGATGCGTGCATGATATTCCAAAGGTCTAAGGAAAATAGACATCGTGACGACGTAATATCGATGAGATAAAAAGGGATTTTCCTAGAAAATAAATTTTCTAAATGAATAATCATAAGGAACAATCATGCGAGTGTGAAACACAAATCCAATCAATAAGGAAGTACACCATATGAAAATTCATGTGAAAAGTGATAGTTAAATGCAAAGGTGATCAACATAATGCCAATATTTACATCAAGCTCGAAATGAACAAGGCGTAAATATTAACAAAGGGTAGATGTGACTCCCAATCAAAGGATACCACAATAAGTTCAACAACCAACAAGACCTAAATGTTAAAAGGGTGAGGTTTATAAATGTAACCCACGTAACCACACCAATTGGACACATCTATCAAGCTTTGCGGATAAGTGAGATATTAGTGTCAAAGTGGTATCAAAACGATGCAAACAAACTAAGCGACACCTTTCAAGATTTGGGACAATGTTTGAAATAAAAAATAAGTCAAAGTATACCAAGGATGTGTTAAAAAGTGGGCAGCGTAATGCCACAATAAAAACACTTAGATCATGTTTGCAAGAAACGTGACATAAGTATCTTAATTGTGTCGAGACAATGCAAACAAGGTAACATGTCAAAGAGAGATAAAATGATGAATCAGTCCTAACTATGATAACAATCCTGACATGGGTATCAAAATCACAAAGGCCACCAATGATATGAATATGCGTCCACACACTTTAGATGTTTAACTTACCTAGCTGCAAACATGGATGAGCATAAACGGACAAAAAAGTGGTAGAAACAATCGATTGGTAACACAAAGGTAGTCACCCTTCTTTTGATCAACAAAGTGTCAAAAGAATGTGAAGGACGTAGATCAAAAATGGGGATGAAAAATGCTTGCTTCACTTTGGCAAATTTGTGCCTCACCTTAAGGCAATTAAAAACTAAGTGTAAGTAACGCGTCACACATTTCACAATAAAATATGGTTCATAACTCAGCACTGTTTTAGAATGGTCAAAGTGAGCTCCTGGCCAAAGTATATTTTCCTAGGTGGTTCTCTCATCCTAGGTGTTACAAATATTATCCATGAGCAGGATGATTTACCCAAAAAGTTACACTGACTATTTTAGGAGTATCTTGACTTTTCCCCCTTCAAGCACAATGGGAAGTAAATGCATCCATCGTATACTTAAAATGGTCACATAGGGACAACTTGTAATGCTATCTCATAAAGGAATCACTAGTCAGATAGGTAGTGTGGAGAACTTCCCGTTTCGTCCACAAGGTTCCCTCTTGCGTGGACTACTTTGGGGTTCCTGGAACCACCCCATTGTTGTAGCTTAAAGTGTTATGCCAAAGGGGTTATGTTCCAGTTGAGCGGAGAGGGACGTACCTTTTTCAGAAACCTGCAATATATTGTTTTGAATATGGTGTTCTTTTTATCTTGTTTAATTAGGTGTGGTTTGCTCGAAACACCTTTTGGCAACCTGCAAAACAACTGTATTAGTATTTTTTTACTTTTGTTTTGATTCCTCCGTTCTTTGACAAGCGATGGCATTTTGGTCCTATATGATGATTTTTAGTAGTTTTCCATCAAAAAAAGAGAAGTCACCATTTCTAATTCTCCATATCACCCAAGGACACAAGAGAAGAGCATACGTGATGTCTTCAAAATCCAAAAAGATATCAAATGGAAAAACACTTTAATTCAACTATGCTAAGTTTAACCAATTCCAACTCATATATTCCTAACAACCTCAAAGCATCAAAAAGGACTTAAGAATCATTTCTGATTCCCAAGATCACCCCAAGGGATGTGAGGGAAGAGCATACATGATCCTATTCCTATAAGTAAACATGAAAAGTTTATCTAATCAAGTAAAAGCATGTAAAAACATCCTGTAAAATTGAGTGTGTGATTAGATAAAACCTGCAAGAATTAGAAAACCAAGAAAATTGAAAAATTCTAGAAATCTAATTTTTTTTGCACTTTTTTAGCCGTTTTTAGTCATTTGCATTTTTGGAGGTCTCCAGGGCATTTCGGGAGTTTTGTGATAGAAGATAGTATACTAAAGGTATTTAACCTTTGGAAATTCCCTCGCAAAGTACACTCTGTTATCTTTCCAACGCTTATTCAAACTTTGAAAACGTGTTAACGAGTCAAAAGTTATGATCAAAATAAGGAGCACTAAAAAGTTGTAACAAAAAAACTAGATCAAACAGATATACTTGTGCCCCCTTTTATGCGTGTGCGCCACCAAAAAGACGTGTGTGCCACTCTATGTGTTTCTTATTTATAGTACACCTGCACCACCTGAGAGATGTGTGCACCATGAAAATAGCATATGCACCACAAAAATAGTGCATGTGCCACTCTACGGATTTTTTGACTTACCAAGCGCCTGTGCGACCAGATAGGCGTGTACGCCACAAAAACAGCGTGTGCACCACTCCCGAGAAAAATAGACAGAACAACTATGTTACTGGAAAAAAAAATGTCTGTGCCACTAAAACAGCGTGTGCACCACTCCCGAGAAAAATAGAAAGAACAACTATGTGCGCTTTGGTTAGGGTGTGTGCGTCAATCTGACAGGTTTCAGAATGCAGTGAAGGTATAGTACGAAATGACATTTGCGCCCGCGTTAGTGCACCTACACGCTGGTTAGGATGTGTGCGCCATGGTTAGCACACATGCACCAAGGGTCAAAAAATAGAGTAACAGGTTTTACCAGTGTGCCTATACTACTAGAGAGATGTGTGTGCCATGAAAACCATGCCTGCGCCCTTAAAAATGTGCCTATGCCAGACCTGCAACCAAAATACAGAAACAAACACAAGAAAACTCACAATATCTCAATTTTTGACAAGTTAGCTTAAGAATGGCAATAACCCATTAAAATTATGGCTATGAACATGAGGTTACACATATCAAATGAACAAAAATTCCAAGAAAATAGACATTAATTACTACATGTGTATATCAAAAGTTAGCCAAAATAATGATACTTAAACTAAAATGCCATGGGACTAAGTCTCCCACCGGGTGTGCCAAATGGTGCAAGTGTTTCTACAATTTTAGCAAGAAAACTACCACCTAGAAATAGCTTCCTAAACTAGCTAAGAATGAGAAATTACACCATCATGATGAGGAAATGAGCAAGTCCTACCCTTAACATTAATAACTTTGAAATTGATCAAAACACAATGTAAATTAATGAACTATATTCCCCTTAATTCCCTAATTTAACATTAAAATGGACCTAAGTAGTCCTATGGCGATCAAATTATATTTTCTTTCTTTGATCCATCAATGGAAGCTTGGGTGTGAGGCTTAGCTCTTCAAGAATGGAGGATGGGGATCTCAAGAATGACAAAAGGCTATTAGTATGAAACTATGTGCTTTCTTTTGTCTCTTGAGAGATTTAGGTGTGTGTGTAGAAGTAGAGGGAGGGTTTAATATAGCCCAAAGGATAAAGGATTCAACACATCCTCATGAATGTGGGACTAATGGAGATGTAGAGTTAGTTATGGATAAAGGGGGTTTAGATGGGGTTGAGTTAACTTTAGGAGGGTTTAGTTTGTCCTTAAGTGGCTCATGTGGATAAAGGGGGTGTATTAATTAATCAAGATGATTAATTAATACATGTGCAAGCTTTTATAAGCTTTTAGACAGATTTTAGTGTGATTTAGACCATTAGGAGGGAATTAAATCAATTAAATATTGATTTACTAGTTAAATAAAGGGGAAGACTAATTAATTAATCTAGAGAGAAGGGGTAAATAATTAACGGAAGGTTGTTAGCTGGATAGGCGACTTAATCAATTAGTGTATTGTAATTAATTAACAACGACAAGAGGGAATATGAGTGCTTTTGATGATATGTCATTGATTTGTGAAAAAGGGGATGATTACCACAATTTCAGTACTTAAATTGCTTGGGCATAATTAGAGGTGTCTACAGTATTGATTGAAGGAAACTCATTTGATGTGAAGGGTGAGCTAATTTTTTAGTTACTACAAACATTTTAGTGTTATCTTTTGATTTTTCTATTTTAAAAGGGACAAAGGACCCAAGGGATGTCATGGTGTCTGCAAAAATATTGGAAGATCATGGGATAGATTGGATGGTGTAATGATCTAATGCACCAAGGAGAAATTCAACGACGACTTTATATTTTTGAAGGATTTCATTTTTACATTGATATTCTCCCTTGACTTGATTGATGACAAGTTGTGAATCTACATATATTTCTAGGATGTGGACACCTAAGAGAATGGCGGTATTCAGACCCATGTATTAAGGCTTTGTATTTTGCCGTGTTATTAGTGCACTCAAAGTTAAGTTTAAATGATGTAGAAGTGGAATGTTCCAGGGTGGTATAATGACAACTCTAGCTCCACCTCCTTCTTGGCACTTAGTACTGTCAAAAAAGATGGTCATTTTAACATGGATGAAATCAAATTCATCATTATTGGACTTGTTGATGTTGTTGATGGATTTGTCAGGAAAATTTTCATGAGTTTTTTGATTATCTGGCAGAGGAGTGCGTCAACGAGCTGATCTGCAATAGCCTGACCTTTGATATATTTATGATATATGATTTCAAGATCAAATTCAGTCATGAGCATAATCCATCAAGTTATGTGATCATTGTGATAAGGTTTAGCATGCATGGATTTGAGCGGATTAAAATTGGTGATGACGTATGTCTTATGATTAAGGAGGTAGTGTTGAAGTTTAGAGGTGGAAAAATATAAAGCACAACATAGCTTTTCTGCTTTGGTGTAGTGTGTTTCATATTCATGGAGTGTATGAAGTAATGTAATATACAACTTGTTTGTGACCTTGATTATCATGGTGGGAAAGCATTTCTCCTAGAGCATGCTTAGAAGTGGATATGTAAAGAAAAAATGGCTCCCCTTCACAAGGTGGAGTAAGCGCAGGCAGTGACAATAGGTATCATTTGATTTTTTCAAAGGATTTCTGGAAATCAGAATCCCAATAAAATTCTATATCTTTGTGAAGAATATGGTGAAATGGTTTCGAATAGGTTAGAGAGCTGTGATATGAAATGTCTAATGGACTATGCAATTTACCCTGAAGGTTGTGCAGTTTCTTAAGATTGAATGGAGGAGGCATTTCAAGAATTGCTCTAACTTTCACTGGATCAACTTCGATACCTAGATGAATATGATGAACCCCAAAATATTTCCAGTGAGGACACTAAAAACACATTTCATAGGATTAAGACAAAAACAGAATTGGATGAGATGAGAGAAGAATTGATTCAAGGACATCAAGGTGGTCTTTTTGTGATTTGTATTTTCCTAGGAGGTCATCAACATAGTCTTTGATGATTTTGTGGATGAGATCATGGAAAATGTATGTCATGGCTCATTGGTAAGTGGCCCCTCACATTCTTAAGACCAAATGAGATGACACGATAACAAAAGGTTCCCCAAGGGGTGATAAACACAGTCTTATGTTGATCCTTGGTAGCGATGAGAATTTGGTTATAACCAGAAAATCCATCCATGAGGGAAAGCATTTCATGGCCGGCTGTTAGGTCGACAAGATGATCTATGTTTGGAAGAGGGAATTCATCCTTTAGACAAGCAAGATTGAGATCCTTGAAGTCTGTGCAGATGTGTATTTTGTCCTGAGGCTTTGGTTACGGGGATGACGTTGGAAACCCATTGTGGATAATCAATGGGTATGATAAAGTTAGCAGATAAAAGGCTTTACAACTATTCCTTAACAAGGAGAGTTATACAAGGATGCATATTTCAAAGTTTTTGTTTAACTGGCTTAACATTGGGGTATGTGACTATGTTGTGTATGAAAATGTTAGGGTCAATCCTGAGCATATCACTATATGACTAGGTGAAATCTTGATGATATTTTGTTAAGAATGTTGTGAAATCATTCAATTCTTATGGACTCAAAGACTGACCAACCTTAACAACATGGGGATCTTGTGGGGTTCTTAAGTTAACATCGATGGTTGTTTCATTGAGAAGAGTTGGTGTATCAGAGGGTAGGGATTTCTGAAGAAAACAATCCTCAACTCCCATATGAGAAAGAATATCTTGGTCATCCATGACACTGAGAGGATATCTATAGTGGGTGAATCTTCATCAACCATATCTTTCCAAAAAATTGTTAGTGATTTGGTGGAGTGACCAGATTTATAAGTGAGTGGTCCTAAAGATACGGTATTGATTAAAAAAAGTTAGGCGGGATGGGTATAATGTTGTCTGTGTTCATGGGATCTTCAAGGTTTGTTGATGGTAATAGTTTTGGTTCAAAAATAGTTAGGGATGTAGCAAGTTTGGACATAGTGGCTTCACACATGTCGGCGGTGAGTCTTTTATACCTAGTATCACTCCTCTCATGAGCTTTAATGGAATGTAGAATGGGTTGATCATGGGTTCTTTGTTTGTAGCATCCGAGGCCAAAACCTCTCCACGCGTAGTGATGAAGATACATGTGGGAAAAATTTAGATTATCGAGAGATTTAAATTTTGATGCGAATGGCATAGCATGGTGTGTATTTATGATGTGGGATGGAGGATTATCAAGTCTCCCATAAATGAGACATTTTTTTGAGATAAGCGGGACCATAGGAAATTACATCTCCTACGTTTGGGTCATACATGGGTTGTTTGTTAGGGTGACCATATGTTTTAGGTGAAGGGATAGAATTGAGCATGAGGAGATTATATTCCCAGAGCATAAGATGTTTTATGGCCTCACCAAGAGAAGAATCATCTGGTAATCTGAAAGAGGGGATAGAATGTACTAGTAGATGCTTGGTTAGATGATTCGGGCATAGATTTTGGCACAAGGATGTCATTTGGATGATACATCATATAGAAATCAAAAATGGATTTAAATAAGTGGGAACACTATAGGTTTGTCCTTCATGTTCATATTTGAGACAAAGGTGGAAGGTGGAAGGAACACAACACATGGTATGTATCTAGGGGCATCCTAACAACATATTGTATTGGAATTCTCCTTTGATAATGTAGAAGAGTTATGGTAAGGTTTTGACTCCTACTTTGAGTGGGAGTATAACAGTGCCTAGTGTGGGTGTGATAGTGTCATTAAAGGATCACAAAAGAACCAACATTTGTGTGACAACAGTGTTGGGAAACTTGAGTTGGTTAAAAGTGAGGGATGATATGATATTGATGGTGGCAACTAGCAATCATGACCCTTTTAATGAAATTTCATTGATCTGAGTGGTGATGAAGAGGGGTAAGTCATGGTATTTTGGTTTGAGAGAAGGAACTTCAAATGGTTCAAAAGATATGGAGGTGGATGCTTTAAGGTCCCTACAAAATTTTCAAAGGGAACTGGATCATTGGAAGGTAAGGTTATGGATTGGAGGGATTCCATCATAGCTTTTTTGTGAAGAGGTGATGTTTGAACTAGTTCATACAGCGACATCCTGATAGGGGATTGGTGTAATTATTTGATAACAATTTTTTATATGGTGGTGGAAGTGGGTGTTGCTTCTTATATGGAAATTTTAGCCTTTGATGGAGATGTTTGACTAGAATTTTAAGAGCTAAGGAAATGGACAACTTAGGCTTACCAGATGGAGTTGATAGTTCAAGAGGTGGAGGTATAACGATGGAATTCTTACCCTCCTTAGACTCAAGTGATTCTTTATCGTAATCTTGGGAGTGGGTGGTGATATGCACTGCATCCATTTGAAGGGTACACATTTTAGGAAGGGATGCTTCAGGTTTTGTTGATGATGATGTTGATGTTAGTGTTATGTTTGATTGAGAAGGAAGGAAGAGTGGACTGCCAAGTTCCTGTATTTTAAAATGAAAGGCTCTATAATTTTCTATGGAGTACCCATGTGTCCTGTGGTAATCACAAAAAATATTGAAATCATACCAAGAAGGTTTCCATCTGTGATGATTTGATGGCTTAGGAGGTGGCAACATAATAAGTAATTGTTGAAGGAGGTCATCTAATAGGGTGTGTAATGCCCTTTATTCCTAGACATGGATGGAAAGGATATTAAGCCTTCATTCTTCCTAGGAGGAGGTGAGACAAGTTATTTAGCAATAAGTTGTTTATTTTTTGGCTGCAGAGGATTTCTAGTTGTTACAACAGAAGATGGAGGACAAGGATTCTGTGTGGGTGATGACTACAGAGAATAACAGGATCATGTAGGAGATGGAGGGCAAGGGTCTGAGTGTGGATTCCCTTTGCGGAATGATAAATGTAGAGTATGGACTCACTATGGGAGCTTGGTATATTTTCTTTTCCCCTGTAATAATAGGGTGATTAACTAGTATGAGAGAACGAGGACCGTGCGGGGAATTTTTATCTAGAGGGACATAATAAGGACCCTCAAATTCTCGAATAATGTCTTGTTTGGAAGGTCTCATAGGCCTCGGTCTTGGCATGACAAGAGGGTATCCAAAAGTGGGAACCCCCCTCATAGGAGGAGGTGAATGAAAAGGTGGAGGGCCACAGAAATGATATGTTTCATCACAATAAGGACTTTAAAGACCTAAATAACACCTTTTTTATTAGGCCCCTTTGAGGTTTTGGATGAACTAGGTGTATTTTTTGAAGTTGATGCTAGTGAAGGAAGAGGAGTTTGGATGATGTGATTAATGTAGTCTAAATGATCTACAGGTTTTAGATTGTTTGTTTTTGTGGATTGGGGATGACTACATCCTATGGTTGGCTTAGGCAGAGGTGGTTGTGCTAAGAACATTTCAAGAGGTATCGTAGCTATATTTGCAAATCTAGATGTAGGTGTAGGTACTAGTTGTACTAGAGGATGTGGGTATAGGTTTGGTAGTGGTGTGTGATGAGAGCATAGGAATGGTTTTAGTAACAAGTGGTGGTTCAACAACTTTGAGTTTATTGGATTCTGGTGTTGATTCTGTGGGTGTTGATTTGTTAAGTGGCAAGGATATAGGAAGGGTTCGGAGTGATGGTTTCAATAGAAGGAGGATCTGTAGTCATAATTTTAGGCTT
This sequence comes from Taxus chinensis, assembly GCA_019776745.2. Classification (NCBI taxonomy): domain Eukaryota; kingdom Viridiplantae; phylum Streptophyta; class Pinopsida; order Cupressales; family Taxaceae; genus Taxus; species Taxus chinensis. The sequence goes on from CM034150.1 coordinate 797,536,857, forward strand.
GTTGGTTATTGGTGTTGATTATGTGGATTTTGTTTTGTTAGGTGTGAGGGTGGACTGAGGAATAGGCTCAATTTTTGTTATTGCATTAATGATATGGAAAACATTCATTTTGTGGTTGGTTGGAAGACAAAGGATGGTTCAGGAAAGGTTGCTTAAATATGTTGAGGTTTTGATTTGGAGGTGTATTTGGATTGTCCAAATGAAGGTCACCTTTGTCGATTAAATCTTGGAGCACGTTGTGGAATGTATGACATATTTCGATGTCATGACCATTGACCCTATGGTACTTACAATAGTCATCATCCTAGTACCAAATGGGCTTGGATACTGATATGTCAATAGGTTGAATGGGAGGGAGAGATATCATGTTGGAAGCAAGCAGTTTGTCAAAAAATGTGCTATAAGTCTCTTTTATAGTTGTGTAGTTATGTTGTTGATGGGGATGCTTGACGACAGGTTTTTCCTTGGGATAAAATTTGAATATGATGGTGTTGGTAGATGTTTTTGACTTATCATTGTTGGATGGTGATTTAGGTGGGAATTCAGCTTTTGGTTTCTTGGGATAAAGCTTTACCCATCCATCTTCTAGAGCTCACAATTCTAGTTTACAGGCCATGGTAAAAGCTTCATCAAAAGTTTGAAATGATTGGATTTGTAATGTGGATGAGATGTGTTTAGCACATGCATGATAGAAGACCTTGATTAACTCTATTTTTGGTAATGTAAATGATAGTTGATTGGTGAACCCTCCAACGGGTGATAAAATCGGTGATGGACTCATATTCAAATTGTCTAATGGCATACAGGTCATTGATGGTGACTTTACGGGCTATGTTGATAGAAAAGTGGTCTAAGAAAAGTTGTGCAAGTTGTGTGAAGGAAAATAGGGAGTGTTGCAGAATGTTGTTGTACCATGTCTAAGGTGGGACTGGACGAGGGACATGGGAAAGGTCCTCAACATCAGATCTTGATCATGAGCTATTAAATAACATGCATGATGGAAGGCACATATGTGTTGTTGGGGATATTCTTTGCTGTAAAATTTGATAAGTTTAGGAAGTTCCCAGTGAGGTGGATATGGTTTGTATGGTACTGATGGGTGAATGGGCTCATTGCAAATTTGATCATAAGAGAGTGTATTCTTAGATGAGGATGAAGCAACTTCAAGACTAGATATGCGACTTAAAAGGGCCTGGAGGGAATCTGATTATGTTTGTTGTTGTGAGGATGAGCCAAGTTGGAAATAGGATGAGTGTGCTTGGTATTGCTGAGGGATGTTTTGTTGGTAGAGAGTGTTTTGTTGATACAAAGCATTGTGTTGATAAGATTTGTTATGTTGAGGGATATGGTATTGTGGAATGTTTTTTTGAGGTGTGTTTTGTTGAGGGACTCCATATTGAGGAATGTTTTTCTGTGATACATTATGTTGATAAGGAACATTTTGTTGAGGGATTTTATGATGATAAGGGATGTTTTGTTGTGGGATGTTTTGATAGGATGCAGAAGCTTTGTTGTGAAGCTATAGGCTGTGAATTTTTAATATACTGATATTGTAATGGCATCATCATATACGTGAGTGGCTGTGAATATATGGGTGTTTGCTGGGAGTACATAACAGAGGTGGCAGAGGATGGTGCCTGGATTGTGGGATACCGTATTGTGGAATGTTTTTTGATGTGTTGATTGTGGAATGGAAATCAATGGTTGTGAAAGTTATGGTATGTATTATAAAATAGGATGTGTACTAGCAATGACACTGGTATTGACCAGTGGTGTGGTTGTGGGAATGGACATAGTGATATTCTGAATGGGACTAGTAACCTGTTGGGAAGATATAACTATAGTAAAGGCCAAAAAACTCAATGGAGATGTTTGTGTCTGTGAGGAGGTTGGAGGAGTGGAAAAGGAAGTAGTGGTACTACTTAGAGGAGATGTGGATCCTATAGAAGGACTTGGTGAAGATGTGGGTTGCTAAGAAAATGTGTTTTGTGATGAGATCATGTGAAGTTCATAAATGGGAGCTATAGGAGACGTCAGGTACTTCAGGTTAACTGGTGAAAATTGTTCATTTGATGTTTCAAAGGGGTTAGTAGAGCTGGTAGAGATATGAGGTTGACTATTGTTTGGTGTTTCAGGTTGATTTGAAGTGTATGGATATAACTGTTGGACAACATGGTCTTAATTTTGATCAATGAGTTGTGCAATGACAGATGAAGGGTTATGAGTGTATGGAACAGATTGGGTGTGAATGGTTACATTTGGAAATTTCTCACTACCAAATAAGCATTGAGAGAAATGGGATTTGAGTCTAGCATTTCTTCAAAAATAGGGTCTCCCCTATTGTAGAAAGGAGGCTCGGATGCTCTAGGAGAGAATGGATGTTCAGATTTTGGTGTATGAGGAATTTGGATATGGTAGTGTTGTGGAATAGAAACTATTATTTTTTCTATTTCATGGTTATAGTTGATCCTGATTCATTCCAAGTTTGTTGGGTGTTAGAAAAGGGATTGGATGTGTCCGTTTGATAATAAGGGATTTTTTGTTTTATTGGTGTTGAAAGTGTTATGGTGTGAAATGGGGCATGTTCTTGGAATGTAGGGGGTGGAGTAGACATGTCTTCAAAGGTTTGGTTGTGAAGTTGTTGTCTAGTAAATACCATGATAAGAAAACACACAAACACCTAGGAAATACAAATTAACTAGATGGGTTGATTTACAAACAATAAGCACAAACATGCAAAATGTTGTTTTGTATTAATCTTGATTAATTATAGAAAAAGTGAAATGTGTAAGATGGTTAACAAGGGTCCTAGGAAATGGTAAGCTATGGATAGTTTCAGGTATGTTAAGGGTGGATTCCTTTATATACCCAAAGGTATGTGAGGCCCAACTCTATACTACTGTCGGTATGGGTGTGTATATTGGGGCCTACCCCCTCACTTCATGGTCCCACTATGATAAGGGAGTTGGGTGATGAGCCAATATATACTCAATAGACATGAGATTATACTCGTCTAGAACACTGAGTCGACTTCCCTATTGGGTGATGAAATCCCAATCAGTTTCACCTGGGTGGGATTGTTTGAATGCGTTTTTAGATTTGAAAGTGATTTGGTTGTGTGTGAGGGAGAATAAGTGAATGCAACAAATTTACTTCCCTAATTAAACTAGATGATCAAGAAGTATAAAATGGTTCATTTTAAAGAACCAAAATGAAATATTGTTTTCGATGAGGGAAATAAAAAGAATGCAAAATGGAAAGTTAAAAGATAGTTTTTAGAACTCACCGTGAGTGCGCTCCTATTTTTTTTTTTATTCTAATTTTTAGCAATTTTCTAAAGCACGTGTTAGAAAATTACCTAGAAGATAAAAATCCCAAGAAAATAACTCTGCAATCAGATTAACAGAAATAAACAGAAAACAAAAAAAATAAATAAAAAACTAATTATGAGATGATAATAAAAGAGCATAGGGTGAATCACTGGTGATTGGGCTAATCGTAGGTAATTGAGCCAATCATAGGCGATTGGTAGTCAGTGAAAACAATTAATAATTATAGTGATAAAATGAAGTAAAAAAATGGAACAAGGGTCCCACCGGGCATGCCAGAATGTCGAGCATGGTTTTTACCTTGGGTTTTCTTGATGTCTCAAGGGGGTAACAACCTAACTCAACCTCAGTATGGCGGGGTTTCTGGGATACCCGGATGTGGATGGATGTTGTGTGATATTGCTCTCTGTGAAGAAAATGAACAAGGATACTTCCTGTAAGCAAGCCTACAAATTAAAGCATTTAAACAAGATAATGTTAGTAAAATAAATGGGTAGGTTACCTGTGTGAAAAAATCTAGTCCCCAGAAGCCCAAAGACTTCCTTAAAGGATATCAACCTTGCTCAAGAAACAATTAAGTTTTTTATTGATAATAATGTTGTGATACAATATAGTAAAGTGGAAAATATGACCAACTGATGTCACTTATTTAGGTGGACATATACATAAGAAGATAATGACAATATTAGAAACCAAATATTGGATTCTTGATCCTGTGTAAAGTTTTCAGAGAAGTTGGATCCTACAGAACCAACTAGGTCTTCCTCCTTAGTGAAATAAGACTTGGGTTCAGAAATAAAATCCTTAGCAAATAAGTCTGACACTTCTTCCTAAGTATCGTAGAGATGTGTAAAGTTGGTGTTGGTATTAGGGATGTTGATATAACTATTGGTGTCAAACTCTGATGCAGTGTGGTAGTCCTCTGGTATGTTTAAACCAAATTCATAGTTGTGTTCATATTGTGCAAGGTCTTCCTGAAGCCTTTGAGCCTCATAATACACATCCCAAAATGCCTTAGTTTCTTCTCGGATACCCTGAGTTGATGCAAAAATGGATTCTAGATGATCAAAAGGTGCAACCTAAATTACACAAAGCTCTAGGTCATGAAGCAGCTCGTACTGCTCCCAGTACAAAGGATGACAAATAATGGGAAAAGAGCCAATGTCAGTAGTAAGGTAATTACTACCACCTAAGGCCATCTGAAATCACCATGTTGGGAAACATGTTAGAAAATGATAGAAAAATAACAAGAAAGGTTAGGTAGATTATGAGAAATAGGTAATAAAAGAAATATTGAACAAGAATCACCGGTGATCAAGAAAATCATTGACAATTGCTGTTAATTTTAACAGCCTACAAAAATAGAGACAAAATCTTAATTAAGCTATGATTTAAAGAAATTCTCAGAACATATAGGATATGATAATTGTAATACAAAAAAATTACCTATAATTAGTGACCAAAAGAAAACAAAAATGAAATGATTAACTTATGTGAGTGATCAAATGGACAACAGACAAATAAAATTGATTGGATAATGAGAGCGAATAATAAGATGATCAAATTGACAATTCTGGAGTAGTGTAACAGTGATGGAGCTTGGTTTAAGATGATTGGACTCTAAAATTCTTGAGAAAGAGAAAAATTTACCTACAAAACACAAAAAAAAATCCCCCAAAAGAGGTCTGGAAACAAGTTTATATAGACCATAGACGATTGGGAAAATCACTGGTGATTGCAGGAAATCTTAATTAGGTGTCCAAAAGGAGTGATTTTACTTCTATTTCCAACTTGATTTTGGAGGATTTCAAATTGGTTAAGATAAGAGATAGGAGAGATTCAAACTTGGGAAGTTAGTTAGGATGAGGATGTGAGTGATTTTAGAAATTTATTTTAGTTATGGCTAAGTTAAGGGTGGTCTAGTGATATTTTTGCAAGGTTTAGTAAACTAGTTAATTAGTTATAACTAGTAAAGGTGTCTAAGTTAGCATGGTGAGGTGTGAGGGTGAGGTGTGAGGTTACTTATCTATTTTAATTTAGATTAATTAATTATAATTAGGGATGTGGTGATACGTATTAAATTATTTAATCCAAAGGGGACTAATGGGTATTTTAATGTCGTGGAGTGTCGTAAACAGGTCATTTTTTAACGTAAATGATCTTGAGACAGGGAGTGTAGAATTTTGGTGTCTACAATAGATGTATAGAATAAATTTAGCAGCATCTCTATGTAAAAAATAGTGTTTGGAGGGTGTTATAGCATCAACATGTCATGAAAATGGTGACTTGTGTGGTGAGTGACAAGTTTAAATGGGTTTTAAAAGGTTTTTAACTCTCCCTATTAACTTAAATTCATCATGGGTTTAAATTGAGTTAGAATATAGTTTTAAAATGGTGCAATGGGGACATGGGGCACACTAGAGATAGAAAATGGTGACTTAGAGCAAGATCATGAAAAGTGACAGTATGTGGGGAGAGGTGAATGAGATGAGTTGTTGGGAAATTGCACCTGTGGAGCCAAGTGACATTGCATGGGGGTCCAGGAGCTTCATCTTTACTCGGGTCACATTTTATTATCACCCTTCCCCCCTGGGGAAAGAGGTGACAATGAGAACACCTGGGACACACAATTGTGACTAGTGTGAGGGAATGAGGTCACACTTTTGTGCCCCTCTTGTCCTCCTTTCACCATCAAGATGGAAAGGACAATGGGGACACTTGGTACATTTGTGTATCTATAGGATGAGGTCGCAATATTGTTTCCCTCATTTACCCTTGTCCCTAAGGGGACAGAGGGTACACAAGGGTGTCAAAATTGTGATTGGGCCAAAAATGGAAAGCCATATTTGCTTAGAATGTTGAGAAATAGATCTAAAACTTTATTTTTTCACCTTACAAGGTTTAGGATGATGTTTTAGGGTCAAATATTGTATAATTGTGACTAAAAAACACATGATAATATCAATGGAAATTTTTCCAATACTTTATTCTATCTGAAATTTAAAATTTAGGACCTTTTTCTATAAAACTAATACGGGCATCTGTATGTTTTGAAATGCTTCATGAACCCTTTAAGCCTTATATAAAAATTGATGTTCCCATCTTGTCAAGAATTTAGGTAGATTTTTTATGCCTAATTGTTTATTTCTTTATTCCTTATGAAACTCCCAAAATCATCCGGAGAAGTCATATTTTACCATTATGATGTTCATTCCTTGCAAATTGAAAACCCAATGTTGAACAACTTGTCCCTAGATGAGTAAGTATTTCCTAAATCTTGCTAAATTACCTCCAACACCTTCAAGACTTCCTGAAATCACATTTATATATTATATACCTTTCTTAAACTCTCCCAGAGGATGTATATTGGCTTTAGAATGATGAAAATTGGTCTTTTAGGCTTCTAAGACTTGTCTTTCACTACAATTCATTGAATTCATCCATCAAATTAATCATCTTTCTTTGCATATTGAGGCATGATTGAAATATTCATTAGGACCTTCCTTTAGGCTAGGTTAATGGTTCAATTAGAGACATGGGCCAAAAGAAGGGTTTAGTGTCATCAGGAGGCAACATTTTGGACTCTGGCTTAGTTGTCATGCTTTAAAATTTGAATTTTTAGGCTAGTAATTTTTCATGAAAATAATTGGCTCTAACTCATGGACATTAGCACTATAAGGGTGTTATGATGTGGAGTATTTTTTCATGTTGGAATATTTGAAGACTTTACACTAAAAGTATTGTACACTCTCCATAGTTTTCTCACTGGGGTTATATTAGATGTCATTCTAACCAAACAAATTTTTTTGGCATTGAAAATTGTGCTCGATACTTCGGGAAATGTGCTCTTCTCATATGGGTGGTATTTTCACCCATAGGTTTATGGGGAAGTTTTGGCTCATGGTTTTGATACCCACGGAATTATAAAACTGCTTAAGCAGTTACCTAACATTGTAGATGTGAGAGTTTAAGTGTGAATTCAGGTGAGTTTGTTGAGCACAAATCCAAACATATTTGGGTATTATATTAAGAGAAATATGTGGCATGCAATAAAATATGAGAAAGTGATTCTTAGTCGATGTAGCCCAAATTGGGTGAACCATGTTAAATATTGTCTCTATGTTGTGCTCTTTTATTTTATGGACTCTTATTTCAGATATATGATATTTTTCTTCATATTAGTTTGTACTATTGAAAATTTTTATGGGATTATTCCACATATTTTATCCCTTATTTCCTAACAATTGGTATCAGAGCCTAGATTGGTTTGTTGAATTTTTGAATCACAACGAAATTTTTAGCTTGAGTGGGAGATATGGAAAATTATGGAAGATCAAAGGTTGATAAATTCAACAGGAATAATTTTAGTCTTTAGAAGATGTAGATGGAAGATTACCTTTATCATAAGGATATTTATATTTCATTATATGAAAAGAGGAACAAACCCTCAAACATGTCAGATGCGGATTGGGATTTTTTGGATAGAAGGAAGTTGGGAAAATCGGGTTATGTCTTGCATCTTCACTATTATTTAATATTTCAAAGGAAAAGACTACAAAAGAACTTATGGATGCATTAGGGATGTTATATGAAAAATCCTCTGCCTCTAACAAGACATTTTTAATGAAAAAATTGTTTAATATGAAGACGTATGAGAATGGTTCAGTAGCAGAACATTTGAATGAATTTAATATGATTGTGAATATGCTAGCTTTATTTACAATAGATTTTGAAGGAGAAGTTAGGGATATATTAATTTTGTGCTTCTTACATGAGAGTTAGAATCCCCTGGTAATGACAGTAAGCAACTCAGTTCCATCTAACTCAAAGTTTAAGTTTGGAGATGTTATAGGGGTGATTCTAATCAAGTAAATGTGAATAAGAATCTCCAAGGAATCTTCTACTTTAGGGAATGCTTTGATGGTAGAAACTAGAGGGAGACATAAGAATAGAGGAATCCATGGAAAATCGAAATATCGAGCAAGGTAAAAAAATCCAAAAGAAATATGGTATTTTGGAACTATGGAATGCCTAGACATGCAAAGAAGGACTGTTACAATCTTTAGAATAAGAAGAAACAACAGGAAGAAAATAAAGAGGTAAATGTAACAACAAATAATGGATTCTAGGATGCTGTGATTCTTTCTTTGGATAATATTTCTGAATATTGGGTTTTACATTCAAGGGATTCTTACCATGTTACTCCACAGAGGCATTATTTTTTTGATTATGTTCAAGGGGATTTTGGGTATGTTTATCTTGGTGATGATGAGCCTTACAACATAGTTGGAAAAGGTTGTGTTCAAGTTAAGATGCAAAATGGGAATACATGGCTATTGAAGGATGTCAGACATGTTCCTACATTAATAAAAAACTTGGTATCAACGGGGAATTTAGGAAATGATGGTTGTATTGTGATAGATACAGAAGACTCTTAGAAGGTTACCAAGGGTACACTTGTGGTGGAAATAGGTAAGAAGGTTGGAACCTTGTATTTAACCACTGATAGCACTAATGATTGTAATCTTGTGTCTTCAAATGTAGATACAACATTGTGGCACTATAGGCTCGGTCATATGAGTCATAATCGCATGTAGATCATAATGAAGAATTTTTCTGGATATACACAAATAGGTTTGGATTTTTGTGAGAACTATGTATATGGGAAACAAAAGCGAGTAAATATTTTCAAGGTTGGACCTTGCTCTGATACAAAAATGTAACAACCTCTTCTTAAGACTTCAATACAAGTGAATTTTTTATTTACTTTATGTTGCATTGATTTAAATACCCATATATTTAAATCCATCATAATATTAATTTCATATCTCATGTTTCATTGTTCTAAATTTAAATGTAACAACCACTTTTGTCACTTCAATACAAGGGAATTTTTTTGTGTTTTATCTACTTTATGCTTCATTGATGTAAATACCCATATATTTAAATCCAACATAAATATTAAGTTCTTATCTCATGTTTCCTTGATCTAAATTCTCATAATTTAGAACTAACATAATCTTAGTCAATCCATCCTGTAACATTCATAAACCTTGTGAAACTTCATGAGTTGGTTACTAACCGCTCCCTCATAGATTACTCTTTATGAGCATGTATACAAGTATACTAATGGTTTCTTCATCTATCAAATATATTCAAATATTGCATTCTAAGTTTCTACATAGGTATTCGTCATCAAATCCCATCCGACATCCTACACTTAGATCTTGGTGAAATCATGACAGTGTAATCAACAAATTTTACTACTCTGGACAGAGTTTCTCAGACATGAATGCCATGTTTGGTTCCTTGATGGCACACTCTTCATTAGGAACTTGACTTCCACCATATTAATTTATGTTATCTGGATTAGGACTAGATAATGGTGTTATGAACAGTTATAAATATTATTCAAGGTATAAAATCAAATTAACCTACATGAAGACGTACCCCTATGTCAGTTTAGGTTATCTATCAGAAGGTAAGTGTCTTTCTAATGATTTACATCATTACAAGACCACTCCCCTTCCCGTAGCTAGTGTAAATTGACATCAAGATACATTTCTATGCGGTACATCTGTGTTTGTAACTTTAACAAAATATGGATATTATGGTGTTACGACCATCGTAATATGAGAAGCTTGAAGAGGAAACTCAATATGGTTGTTATACAGTAGTATCCGATTAATGACTTCCATCATTAAATGGATACTACACTATAGTGGTCATAGTGAGTTGGCCCGCCAAGTTTCTCTAATTTTCGGTGTTGTATCTTACTTGTTTAAAAGTAAACTTAATTAGACTACTAAATATTACCCCTAGGTCCTTGTAATACGTTTATCACATGCATTCTTATTCCTAAGGACCTAAATCATCATAATCAATTTATAAGAAAGTATATTAATGGTAGACGTTTGCATTCTTTTTACATCTTCTTAGTTGCAGATCTTGTTTCCCTCACTGCATTAATTGTGCAGTTCAATTCTGCTTATATATATATATGCAAAGTATCATTTTGATAACTTCATATATATCCAATATTTGAAATGAATCAACATTCCATAATGCATTTAATCTCTTAATAGTCAAGTACCAAATATTCATATCTTGTCCATCTAATATGTCAGATTTTTTCAAGTACCACATAATCATATCATGTCTAACTAATATGTTATATTCTTTCACTCGCCAATACAACATATTACTCATCATATGATCCATGCATCCATTTCATTAAATAGAGTACCATTATTATTCATGATTTTACCCTTTAGGTTTGTATATTATTGTTACCCTTATACTTAGGCTTTTTTATGGTTTACCCTAGGGTACGACCTTCAAATCCTTATAATACTTTATATATATATATATATATATACAGTCGTTATCAAGCTACCCATACCATGGCCTACCTAATGAATTTACCCTTGTTTTGCATATCTCATTATTGCAAAGGATAAATCCTAGTACCACCTAAAGGGTACCATTATAAGGTATTTTTTGTTTTGTTAGGTAGCCGCACTCCCTAATCCACTTTATATAACACATGGTAACTAACAACATTCTTAATAGTCACATACCCAATCTAAAAGATACTTAAGTTAAATAATAATATTATGATTTAATACTTAATCATAGCTAGCAAGGAGGCTATGGAAGGGACAACATTTACTAAGTTGATAATCCCTTATCCCTGACAAGAATATATTCCACCATTCCTTAACTTAATATTTTAGTTAGAATAAAAACATATTATTCCAGCTTACAAATTGATAACTTCAACATTATCTAAGGTGTTCAATTATAAATTGATTTCTCAATTAAACTCATTAAATTTCTCATTTTCAGACTTTAGAAGAATCTTATGAAGATCAATTCACATTTAACCTTTTTTTATAATCAACAGTACAAGAAAAACACACCACCAAATATCAATCAATAATCAAAACTTTTGTGACTATAACTTCAAATCAGTTTTATCAAACAAATGCTAATCATTCTTACAATCGACTCTTTAGCCTTGACAATCTACCAAAGAAATATTTGACTTTGTTCAAGTACATATGTATTTATTTAATTTTTCAAGATTCAGTAAAAAATTAATCATTTCCAAATGAACCAATCACTTATCCTTTTCCTTCAAGGTACTATTCATTCCTACAATTTAGAAGGGATAACAACATGTATGACCATAGTCAGTCACAAAGTAATGGTATTAGAAGACCTCCTTCCTGCTTAACATCTAAAATCATTTGATATTTGAATAAAAGATATGTTGCAATATTTTATCATAAAGCCATATAATGTTACAAAGAATCTGGTACAAATCATCACATGAATTACTATTTTTCACCAAAGAGATCATCATTATATTAAAAATTCTGATGGCCATAAAGATAGAAATGGCTAAAACAAGATGCAAAACCACATATATATGACATCATGCTTATCATACATATACCCACAATGTAGATAATAATATAAGTCATTGAAAAACATATCTTATACACATCAGATATTATCTTTATAAGGTGATTGTGGTTGTTGCCTAATTTCCCCAAACTAACTGAGTTCACAATCATTGATCTAGCTATTCTCACAATGGTTCTACCCATTCAAATATCAACAAGTATCATAAATTTAATAGTTGTTTCCAGTTTATTTATTTTATATAGTACTTTATATGGTTATATAATTCTTATAGCTTAACTCATCACTTACCAACATATCCTTGAATTATCCCATACTTCACCTAAGGACATAGTACGGTAAAAAATATATGGTTCACCTTCTAAGCAACATTCTATCATAGTTACTGGCTTATCAACAATATATTTTGATAACAAACATGGGTGGAATGATTAAATTACCACCAATGATTATCGATGATGTTTGACTAAATTAAGGCAAGTTTTTGTACCTTAATAATTGTGATTATCATAAAGAGTAACCTATGTTTTTATTATAACAAGATACGACTAAAACTACTAACTCAGATATCCAATCGATCCCCTAAAAAATAGTAAAAGTACATGTCAATACTTTGAACCCTAAAAAATTTTCCCCTTAGCTTTTATCACCTTACTTATATCAACTTATATTGAGACTCTATTGGAAAACATAGAATCTTACTAATCGTTAAATCTATATGAACGGAATACAAATTTATTCCATAGAAAAACTCAAAACCCCAAATGGGTTTAATGTAAATCATCCACAAAACTTAGATATCAAGAATTGACCCCAACCAGGTCAGCTGCAAAGGCTCAAATTGTTTTTTTACAAATGAAATTAGGAGATATCCCTTATTTTTCCACAACAGAACTCGCACTCGTAAAGGATGTCTCACCTTAATAAATATATGTAAGTAATCTGGGTGATATCTGAAGGAGTGAAGGATGAATACCTAGAAGGAACTCACGTGCATCGATTAGTTGCACTTCACCAAAGTGTAGGAGTTGCGAGATTAAAGAAAGCAAGATTTGTAAAGTAATGTGCATGCATATGAGAGCTCAAGATTCAAAAATGGAGTAGAATGGAATTTCTTGGCTTTGCTTAGGCTTATCATAGATCAAAGGAGGTGAGTAGAGATAGGGGAGTAATGTGTAACTCCCATGTAAGAGAATATTCCTCCATAATGGAGAAGAGGAGTTACTTTCCCAAATGGGAATGTAACTCCTATGACACACACTTACACATATGACAGATGTCATAAGGGAATCTATCATAACTAAGATGACACCTAGATCCATTTCCACCTAAGTGAGATGACTCACCTGGTGAGGTGGAATAACACTAAATAAGTGAAGAACAATAACACCTACACCAACACCCCCCTTTCATCATAACTTAGGATGAGGTGGTAAATGAGAAATGAGAAATGGGTCTTGACATAAAGCCTGATGAGGTACCCATGTATAAGAAACTCTCAAAAAGTGGAGTAAAAGGAGAAAACCCAGTAGGAAAAACTCCCCCCAAAGAGAGACAAGTCCACTCTCTAATGTAAGAAAGATGCCAAATATGAGTCCCGACCATAGATGGGCATGTAAAGGTACCCATGTATAAAGAGGCAATCTCTTGAAAAGAAGAAGAAGAGAGAAGAACAGGGAGATAAGAGGAATGCAAAAGATGACATGGACAGACATAAACTCTGCAACTCTAGGAAGCCTACCAGAAGAATGTCGATGATGGGATCCTCTACCTCTGGATTGAATAAGAGCCATCCACACTGAACTATGTGCCTACCCTTAGGAAGGACATAAATGATGTGTTGGAAGTCTTCCCACTCCATGAAGGAAACCGAAGGTAGCAGCACAAAGAACTCTGAGTCTGGTCCACAAAAGTGTGACATAGGTCTAGCAAGAGAGCGCAAAGTAACCAAAGATAATTCCACATATGTAGAAATGTCAAAGTGTGAAGAGTGAACACCTGTAGAAAGGATGTCCAAATGATGTGAAGGAAACAAAACATCCTCCACAACATAAAATGGATCCACAAGCAAGGGTGGATGAATGAGGGTCTCTGGAAAAGTGGAAGTGGTAAGAGTCCCAAAAGGGGCACTCCTAACAATGAATATGATGAACTCCTTTTAAATACCTATAGATGGATGAGGAACCTATAGAACATCACAATTATACTCTACAAAAAGATGACTAAGGTCAAGAAGATACTCGTCCCAATGAGGGGGCTCAACAAACAGAAGAGCAATGTCAAATAGGTATGAGTCATCTAATGAAGGTAGAGGAATGAAAGGGGCCTCACACACTGGAAGCGGAAAGGAGGCTAGTGTAATGATTGTATGAGGATGAGTAGGAGACTGTTCGATATCTGATGAGATGTGGGAAGTGTCAACACTCTCTAGAATAGTGAGAGGAGGAGAGAAGTCCTCTGTAGTACTCTCAACATCAGAACTATGTGCACAATCCTCATCATCAGAAGTAGAACCAAGTGAGTCTGTGTCAGTAGAACTACCATCACACGAAGAAGAGGAGACAACTCGACTAGCAACAACAACAATAGCGGCAATATGGGAAGGGTCTCCATAGAGGGACTAAAGAATGCTCCAAACATGGTGGGAAGGATCTGAGTCTGCCACATGAAACTAGAGAGATTGAGAGACATGTATCATCATATGACCAAAAACATGGTCATAAGTGTCAAGAAAGTCCTCTAGAAGATGATGATCAGTGGGTGTAGGAACTGGCCCAATTAAGAAGGGTGAAAGAGCCTCGTGAGTGAAGTAATGTTCCATGGAAGCATGCCAAGCTGAATAGTTCCCTATCCCATTAAGAAGTGGCGGATGGTATAAATTCATCCTATGACACTCAACTCTAAAAATACCACTCTCCATGATGCATAAGCAATAACTGTAAGATGCACAAAAGCAAGAAGTCAGACTTGGCCGATAATGGGTCTGTGTGGTACAAAACCTAAAAGTACTAGTGAAACCCCCAAAATGTGAAACTTTATAAAGTAGTGCATTTACAAAATTGATAGTGTCATCATGTAGTGTGCAAGAAATCATGCAAATTTGACTAAAGAAGTGCTCAAAAACGATCAGTGAGTCAAAAGTTATAGCAAAAATACAATTCCTAGAACTGATGGAAAATACTAATGAACTTTACAAAGTGATTAAAAAAGTACCCGAAATGGGTGCAAAGGGTGTTGTGTGGGTACTCATTACAAATGGCACTAAATTTTAAGCAGGGTTTATTTTTCTTGCAAGTGGGGATTAGTCTCCTGCCAACCCTGGACCTTGCCCTCCGTCTTCAACACATGAATGAAGGACATAGTTACAAGCAAATAGAACCCAAAAATTATTACAATGCCATAAAATGAATGTTTTTTTCCTTAAAACATTTAAAATAGGATTTTTTTAACTGCCAAACAATGTCTAAAATGGAAGGGGCCAACTGAGGTGTCAAGCCATGGATGCACCGAGTTGGAAGCTACCTCTGAATTGGCGAGCTAAGTTGTTGTGTTGAGCAATATTGAACATGATGAGTTCAACGCAGGTGGTCCACATGTCAGGGGTCAATGCCACATGTTAGGTGGATAGGGAATAGAGGTTAACCATCAAATGCTACAATGTAGTAGTCGAAGGACACATTCTTTATTTGAGGTGGAATTTGCTGTAGTGCTCCAACAATAATAGTTGAGTAGAATTTAAAACCGTCGGGAAGTGGAGATTAAAACGTGGCAGGGTGAAATGGAAACAAAAAAATTGTAACGGTTGTGGGAGACTGTAATGGCCAGCCCGTGCCACGTGGATATTACACACAATAAACCAACAAACAAGAAACCAGAGATGCATGTAAACAGTCCACATTGAGCTAAGGATAAGATGCTCCGAACGGGATTCAAGTTGTCAGGATGCAACAAAAAAAAATTTAGAGGTGTGAGGCCACATGTAGGATGGTCCCAAGTGAGCCTCAGTGGCATAGCTGAGCACAGATCCATATCCGAGAGATTCCAAGCCATTAGAACCACCTGAAAGCATAGTGCTAGGAAGAGCATGAGGGTGCCAAGCACAAGCGTGAAATGTGATGTGAGGAACATCGGAAAGTCTTTAGTGTAGGTTTGTTTCAAACTAAACAAAGGCTGTACCTAAGGCACTACAGAGCTAGGGGCTCGTTCAACTGAAGGCACAAGTCAACACAACAATGGAGCAAGACAGTGACGAGTCAATTAGTCTAAATACGAGTCAAGCATGGCAATGTAGGGTGCAGTGAGCTTAGAACAACTCGTTCATATGCCGAGTTGAACAGAGAACAAGGAAAGGTTGATCTGTTAAAGCATGAGTTGAGCTCATATGCAAATAGTCCCAAGCCAACTGAGCCCACAGATGTTTAAACCATGAGCAAGTCCCCAAGCCAAGGAAAAAACTAAGAATGAGATCCTGAATGAAACTGGTAAAGGCCCAGTTCTTACGTAGAGCTCTAGGCAGAGTTGGCAACTGATACAACTAGCATAGGTTGACTCAACCATGAAGTTAGAATAATGCAAGGCTATAAAAAACACTTTCAAGCCAAGGGTCGAGCCAAGGGTAAAGCTAGATCTTGCAACACATTAAACCTGAAACACATACCCATAAGAATCTCAAAATATGCAAGTAAAGCACATACAAAAGTGAGAGCTTGCACAAGCAACTACATGGTGGAGTAATGATGGTGAGCAACGTGATTCTGGTCCCCTCAGCTCTGATACCATGAAGGAGTGAAGGATGAAGACCTAGAAGGAATTCACGTGCATCGAATAGTTACACTTCACCAAAGTGTAGCAGTTGTGAGATTAAATCAAGCAAGCTTTGTAAAGCAATGTGCATGCATATGAGAGCTCAAGATTAAAAAATGGAGTAAAATGGAATTGCTTGGCTTTTCTTAGGCTTATCATAGATCAAAGAAGGTGAGTACAAATAGGGGAGTAATGTGTAACTCCCATGTAAGATAATATTCTTACATAATGGAGAAGAGGAGTTACTTTCCCAAATGGGAATGTAACTCCTATGATGCACACTTACACATATGACAGATTTCATAAGGGAATCTGTCATAACTAAGATGACACCTAGATCCATGTCCACCTAAGTGAGATGAATCACCTGGTGAGGTGGAATAACACTAAATAAGTGAATAAAAATACCACCTGCAACAAAAATATCTAGGATCAACATCATTTTCCTATAATACTTAAAATAGATACCCAAATATCAATAGTAAATGCCCTATTATAAATGGGTATTCGTAGTAATAACAGGATTAGAATACAGACATTAATCAAAAATAGCCTATTATAAATGGGTATGAATAATAGTAACTAGCTCAGTAACCCAGAAGGGAGAATCGTATTACACAACCACGAGTAACAAAAATATGAATATTTACACATTGCAGTAAGCCTTAGGGAGCATGTATTTAAACACACAGACATTACCCAAAACAATTTTTATCCAAGCATCAAATCCAACCCAGGAAAATAATGTAGATTATTCTTTATGCAAATACAAAATTAGTTTAGATTTTAGGAGGGAGAGATATCATCTCATGCCTATAGTAGGAAACAGTTTCCGCCCTTCTAGAAGTATTCTAGAAATGAAGCAAAACCACCAAAATTTGCAATCTTCAATCAAGTTGACACCAGATTCAAAATGTCCTCGTAAAACCAACACCCATTAAAATAGAATAAGAATTCTATTTTTTTTACTCTGATCAAAAAATTACTTCCATAGTATTACATATTCCCTAAAGATCCATTCAACTCGCCCCCTAATCCAACATGTTGGGAGAGCTTGCAAAAAAAATACAGGTTTAACTAAAGAAAATTGAGACAGCTTCAGTAATAAATCAAAAAAGCTTCAAGTTTTCTAAGGAGTGAACTCACAGTCAATAAAAGTTACTACATGTCATGCCACGAGGTGGCCTTGCTAACAACTACGTCTGTCATCTAAATTAGTATTTCATTTATCTTACAAAAGGAACCCATGCCAATAATTTAACCCAAATAAAATATTTCTCTAAACTTAGCTATTTTGTAATAACATGATCAGTTTCATTTATTATTTAACATGTGGTACAGGTTTCCTAGGAGTTGCAGTCCCTTATAATCTTCCACCTTAGCCTTTCCTATTAATGACTTGTATGTACCTTCCCAACTTTATAATGTTTGGCTTAATGATGAACCCTAATATTAGCCCATCTATTTACCCAAAGTTCCTTGAACTAACAAACCTTCTAACATTTACACTTTCTTAACAAGATGTCTTAATATATTTGCATGTATTTTTCCATTATAAATTATGCCAAGGATTAATAATAAGATCCTTTTGTTCGGTAGCTAGAACATTAATACATAACCACCAAACATTCAATAAAAAGGGGGAATGTGATCAGATTTCACCTAAGTCCCTTACAATCACTAATATCTCAGCTAGGGTCTTGGTCCATTCTCGTAAGCTGGCCATTACTCTTTCGTAATAGCATGAAGTTGGAAAAATTTTCCTTTTGTTATGATGTTATTATCAATATAATCTGGTGAAATAAGATGACCATTTTAACCACTTAATGGTTTTGTAATGAATCAAGTCACTAAATGACCAATCGATCACTTTATGATTGTATAAGGAAGTAACCATATCACAATTAACTGATAATCATCATATAACAATTTAAATCAATGAACTGATTTATCACATTAGTGAAATCATAAAAAAAATATACAAAATGTTCATACAACGCATCTACAACCATCAACAGTCATCAAGAAATGAATTAATCAGTTAATGGTTTAGACACAACTAAATTTGTGTTGTATGAAACTATAGGCTCAATCATATGAGCCATAAGGGCATGCATATCATAATGAAGAATTTCCCGGATATACAAAAACAAGATTGGATTTCTGTGAGAACTATTTATATGGGAAACAGAAGCAAGTAAAGTTTTTCAAGGTTGGACCTACAAAGAAAGAGAGTAAGTTATACCTGGTACATTATGATGTGTGGGGGCTAGCTCAAATATAATCTATTGGGAGTTCATAGTATTATGTCACTTTTATTGATGATACAAGAAGAAATTTTGGGTATAATGTATTAGAAATAAATCTGATGTATTTGACACTTTTGTTAAATGGAAAGCCTTGGTAGAAAATGAAATATTTCTTAAGCTAAAATGTCTTAGATAATGAAGGGGAGTATTGTAGAAATGATTTTGATGATTATTGTTCTAATAATGGAATCCACATGTAAAAGATGGTTTCGGGAACTCCACAACATAATGGGGTGTCATAAAGGATGAATAGGAAAATAATGGAATGATCTAGGAGCATGAGATTACATGTGGGACTACCTCTTTCTTTTTGGGTATAAGCGGTGACCACAACTATGTACTTGATAAACATAGAACCATTAAGTGCCTTATATGGAGACATACCAAAGGGGGCTTGGTCCAGTAAGAAGGTTGATTATTCATTTCTCAGAGTCTTTGGATGTGAGCTGTTTTTCCATATTGACAAGGACAATAACACCATGTTAGAGGCTAAATCAGATAAATGCACTTTCATTGGTTATGGTGGTGATGAATTTGGATATAAATGTTGGATTATTAAGGACGAGAAAATCATTCAATCTAGGGATGTGGTATTTAATGAGAAATTTATGTATAAGCAATAATTGTAGGAAAACAGGGAAGAATTCATGATATAATATGCAGTGGTAGAGGATCTTCTGGATGGGAAAGTGGCACATGAATCAGTTCAGGAACCTACTCAACAAGAACCCCAAACTCCTATATTGAGAAGGTCTTCAAGGGTAATAAGAGGACCTGAACATTTTTCTCCTTCTTTGAATCATTTATTATTCACTAAAAGTGGAGAGCAAGATATATTTGATAAAGAAATGCATGTAGATGGCAGGAAGAAGTAGGAGTAATTCATGGATGACTAGCATCAGTATCTCATGAGAACCAAACTTGGGATTTGGTGAATCTACCTGAATGAAAAAGATCATTGTAGAACAAGTGGGAAGAGGAATAAGGAGAAAAGACACGATACAAGGCTTAGTAAGTGGTCAAGGGGTTTGTATAGAAAAAAGGTATAGATTTGGATGAAATTTTTTCTCCTGTAGTAAAAATGACTTCTATTAGAGTTGTTCTTTGAATAATGGCAGCAAAATACTTGCACTTAGAATAGTTAGATGTAAAGACCACCTTTCTCCATGGTGATTTGGAGGAGGATCTATATATGTAGCATCCATAGGGATATGAGGTAAAATGTAAAGAGGAGATGGTGTGCAAAATAAAGAAGAGCTTGTGTAGTCTGAAAAAAGCTCCATGTCAATGGTATAAGAAATTTGATAGCTTCATGATGGAGAAAGGTTATATTATATGTCATTATGAATATTGCGTTTATATAAAGAAATTTCAGGATGGCAGTTATATTATCTTGTGCTTGTATGTGGATGACATGTTGGTTGCAGGAAAAAACATGCAGGAAATAAAAGTAATTAAGAAGAAGCTAAGTGACTCCTTTGCTATGAAGGATTTAGGGGCAGCCAAAAAAATCCTTGGTATGATGATATCTCAAGATAGGAAGGAATGGAAGCTGAATTTATCTCGGGAAGAGTACATTAAGAAGGTCTTGGAGAGGTTTAATATGCATAATGCTAAACTGGTTGAGACTCATTTGGTAGGCCATTTCAAATTATCAAAGGAGTTGTGTCCCAAGACAGAGCAAGAGAGAAACTAGAAATCCAAGGTGCCTTACTCATCAGTGATTGGTAGTTTGATGTATGCCATGGTGTGCACTAGGCCTGATATTTCCCATACAGTGGGAGAAGTGAGTAGATTTATGATTGATATAGGTAAAGATCATTGGTAGGCAGTAAAGTGGATCCTTTGGTACTTGAGAGGCACTATGGGGAAAATTTTATGCTACAGTGGATCGAACACCACTTTACATGGTTATGTAGATCCAGACATGGTTAGAGATGTAGATAGCAGAAGAAGCATGATAGGTTATATTTTCACTATAGGTGGGACAACAGTGATCTGGATTTCACGACTATAGAAGCTTCTGGATTTTTCAACTATGAAGGTTGGATATGTTTCTATCATAGAGGAAAGTAAAGAGGTAATTTGGTTATAACAATTTCTTGAGGATTTGGGGTATAAGAAAGAGGAAGGGAGGATTCATAGTGATATTAAAAGTGTTATAACCTAGCTAAGAACTATGTTTTCCACTCTAGGATGAATAATATATAGTTAAGGTACCATTTCATTAGGACAACTTTTGAGGAAGAGAAGTTGAAGTTGAAGAAGCTTCATACCAGTCAGAATCTTACAGACATAATGACCAAGGTGGTCACAAGGGAGAAACTGAAGCTATGTTCAACTTTGATTGGTCTTCATAGATGACAGTAAATGGTTGAGAAGCTTGCTCAAAGGAAAACCAGTCTCCAAGTGGGATATTGTTATGTTGTGGAGTTTGTTTTCATGTGTGGAAGTGTTTAATACTGTACACTAAAATTATTGTACATTCTCCATTATTTTCTCACTGAGGTTATATTAGATTTCATTATGACCAAACAAACATTTTTGGGCTCAAAAAACATGTCTGATAATTTAGGAAACATGCTCTTCTCATATGGGTGGTATTTTGACCCACGGGTTTATGCAGGCGGTTTTGGGCC
Source organism: Taxus chinensis (assembly GCA_019776745.2). Taxonomy (NCBI): domain Eukaryota; kingdom Viridiplantae; phylum Streptophyta; class Pinopsida; order Cupressales; family Taxaceae; genus Taxus; species Taxus chinensis. Next base: position 797,558,367 of record CM034150.1, read on the forward strand.
AAAATTTTGATACCCACCATATCTTAGAATTTATTAAGTAGTTTCTTATTGATGTAGGGAGACATAACACTGTAGATGTGAGAGTTCAAGTTTGAATTCAGGTGATTTTCTTGAGCAGAGCTCCAAACATATATGGGTATTATATTGAGAGAAAGAGGTGGTGTGTAATAAAATCTTAGCAAGTGATTCTTGGTGGACATAGCCCAAATTGGCTGAACCACATTCAATATTATCTTTGTGTTGTGTTCTTTTATTTTCTGCACTCATTTCAGATCTATGATATTTTCTACATATTAGTTTCTACTATTGCGATTCTGCATGGGATTATTGCGCATATTTTATCCCTTATTTCCTAATTAAGGGGAAATAGATAACTTTATACATTTCATGGGTGAGCATACGAGTTCCCTTTCCCACATCAAGAAATAAAGTCCACTATTACATGAACACACACAAAAATGAGGGAAAATGACAAAACACACAAAACAAAAAGGGAACACACCAAAATTGGAAAGAAAGCACACAACGAGAAGGGAAATTATGCTACATGGCAGGGAAATTTATAGAAGTAAGGGATTAATATACACACACCTAGCAATGGGATAAGAAAAGTAGGTACCATCATGGAATAGTGGTATGAAGTCATACCACTTCCGGCGTTCCAAAATAATCAAAATGTCATGTCATTCTCTCAAGATGGATCTACATGGTTTGATAACAAGGAGAGACCAAGTTTTCCTCCTCATACTGATATTGTATAGAAAATTCCTTTGCATCCAATGACCATTTTGTTACTTGTTGAGACTTATACTTCTTTTAGTATCCACCTGATGCCTCGTGACTATGAGAAGCCATTCATCCATGTTTTTAAAAATAGAATCTTTGATTTTGTCATGAAATTATTCACCATTATTAGGTTAAGGTTTAAACATTGGTTCATGTTCAGAATCAGAAAGGAATTTGGAAATGGTGAGAGCAAGCTGATTCTGACTCCATTCACAATTTTCCTCTAGCTTCTCACTCTTTTTTTCTAAACTATTACCTTTTATAAATACTAGCTCAATGTTGACCTCAGTATCACTTTCTGTGATGGAGGTACTATCCTCATGAATGGATCAAAGGCACTAACACCTTTCTTGGTTTTAGAAGATCATCATGTTTACAAAGTTGGAAATTAGAGGGAGATAGAGGGTAAGTGCAGCAAGTTGGGGGACCCAAAAGGGGTCATAAGTGGACGTCATATTGCAAAAAACAACAAAATATCAACTTGTAGGGATTATTAGCAATACGTGCACTCAAAACTGGAAAAATTTATACAAATATGAATCGTAGCATCTGGAATCTAGTTTCTAAACTACTATTTTTTTTTAAAATGGAAAAGTTTAGCTATATTAAACACTCCAAATTCTATGACTTGGTTTTTTTTTTTAAACACCTATAAGATTGTAGTCGGTTTGTCTGTAATTTGGATGAACAAAACTTGTTATTTTTTTTCCCTTTGGTGGAAAGTTAGATACCGTTATCCATCTTGGGATGGATTTTATTTTGTATTTTTTTGAGAAATATTTTTTTTTATGATTTTTTCTGTGAAAATGGTCTGAATTTTTTTAGAAAATAGAGCACTTTCCATTTGCCCACCATAACTACATCAAAATATATCGAAATCAAATAGTTTTTTTTTAATGTGTATAGAATTTTTCCACACTTGGGATGGTATAGGTTTTATCACATTATGATATGCGAAACAAAAGTTGCATTCTTAAATGTAGACATGAAAATTCATGGGAAAAAGTGTCTTAAAGACATACTGTTAGTAAAAAATTATAAAATGATATTTATCTTATTCTATTCACTTTAAAATCAATATTTATATAAATTTAACAGTCTCCCCTATGCGATGGTACCATTTTTGTGACATGTTTTTTATTTTTTGGCATGGTTCAAGTCCGCAGAAGAGAAAATTTGAATTTTTTGGCCTTTCACATGCCATAATGACGTCCCAAATCTCTAGTTTGAAAAAAAAAAAGATTTCCCAAGCCTTGAGGGTCGGATCTGATGATACAGTAAGAAACGTAATTGCGGTTTATAAACCATGATCACGGTTCTAAAATGGTGGGAAAAATGAGGGTCGTGACTATTTTTTGATATCAAAGAAATGTGATCACACTTTTTATAAAGTTTGATCACGCTTTATAAAGCACGGTCACATTTTTTATAAAGTGTGAGAACAGTTTATAAAGTTCGAGCGTAGTTTTAAAAGTGCGAGTGCAGTTTATAAAGCATGGTCACTCTTTAAGGTTTGGAATTTCCTAAGTTTGGAAAAATAGACTGTGATCATGGTTTTTAATACCATGATCACAATTCATAAAATTCAAGATTTGATGTTCACTTTTTTGTCCCCCAACTTGTTGCACTTACCCTAGAGTAGAGGAACATAGACAGGATATAGAGGAAATATAACTTTTATTGCTTGATGTAGTAGTGGTAAATATTAAGTACATACAATCAATTAACAATTTCCAATCCCTTTAGAATGGAGGAGCTATTCCAATTTATAGCATTAAAAAATGTCTCTTCATTTATCCCCCACATGAATGTTCAACTATCCTTGTCACTTGTGACCTTCTGTATACCTAGGATACAAAAGTGAGTCTTTTCCTTATTAGTGAAAAATAACTCTTACAATGTTAATGTTGGAGGACAATTAAGTGAATATGAAAAACTTACAAAAAGTGCATTCTGAATGTAACATTAGAATATCGAGAGAGAAGAAGGAGACAGAGGGACACAATGGTTGACCAATCCGATGAGGATGAATATTTTACTAATGAAGAACTAGCAATTCATGATCCTCGATGGAGAGTTATTAGACCCATCTCTTGTCCTTTGAATTATCTAATGAACTGGGTTGTCGTGGGTGATACCTTTTCTTCTTCTAGAATATGGATGTAGCTAAACAATTTGATCCATGTCTTGGGAACATCTTTAGTAAACTCACACTGATTAGACCATTCCTTGTTATTTCTTTAAATGTTATAAATAAATCCTCTAATGTTGGATAGGGACTCCAAAGTATCCTCATTGAAGGAGAGAGGATCACTTTCCTCCTTCTTGACTAAATTTTGGAAATAATATTGATGAGTTCTTTTAATGATGAAGTCTCATTGAGTGAAAGGGATACAAGTTCTTGAACAGAGTTACTAACGTCATCTAAAATCTTGAAGACATGTTTCCCATTAGATTCAAATTCAGATATGTTCTTATTCATCATGTCATATCTAGGATTCAAACTGTGGATCCAAAATGGGAACATGTTCTCACCAATAGATGTGAACACCTTCCTACTCATGAGAGTGTGGGAGTCAAGGTAACTCATCTCAGAAATAAGTGGGAACACCTAATCCCAATGGATCTTCTTTTTTTCAATCTTCTCCCTTTTTTTTCACGTATGAAATGGTGGAAAGAACATAACTAAGCAGAGAGAGAACTTCTAGGAGAAATTTTTTTCCTTTATCGAGGATCCTCTCAATCCATTTTTCACTATATCTCTGTTTCATTTTATTCCCTTGTGCCCTCTTAATCACCTTGGGGTAAAAACTACTGACCATAGAAATATCTTCTACATGAGGAGAATGAACCGTATTGGGATTCAAGAAAGGTTGAATGTAGGAAGTGATAGTTCTCACACACTCCTCTAATTTCTCAATTGTTAATTTGTATTATTGGTTTCAAGAGAGCATATAGGGAGAATATTCCTTGAATAAATGTGCATCACCATTATGTGGATCTTAGCCCAATGAATTATTATTGACCTTGTAGTCACCCTGATTTATTTATTCCATAGGTTTTGCATCCTTTAGTCAGGAAATTTCGACATACTAATCACCATCAATTCCAGTGAAGAGATGAGAGGTTACATCTGCATTATTTATTTTCTTGGGTCTTAAGATTATTGTGATAGCTCTAAATTCAGAAACTGCATCTTGTTGTATTTTTCTTGGCTCAATCACAAGTAACTCTTGAATCCATGGGAATGGATCTTACAAAGTATACATGTTGTTATTCACAAGAAAACTTTAAGGAGCCTAGAGAGGGATCACATTTTTCTCATTATGGGAAGGTTTTACCATCGAGAAAGGAACACTTGGATGCTGATGAAAAATGAGAAGACATGATGGATCAATCTCACATGGCTCAAGATGCTCTATGGGATTTTTGATGATTTTGACCTTCTTATGAAGATTCCTAAAATATGGAACCTTTGTGCACCCTCTTTCCATCATATCTCTTTTTAAATATTCTTTCCCAATGGACATCGGTTGTAATAAAATGAGGTTTGGTTCCAATGTTTCTTCCTTTGAGGTGTGATCACATTACCAGGTATTGAGTGAGTGTTTAAGAACACTATTATACAAGTTTCATCAACTGAAACTGAGATGTTTTCTTATTATTGCATAGATGGTGCATCACATAATGATCCCCCATTTACCCTTTTAACTCAAGAGTAATTCTTGAATGAAATAAAATTTGGGATACTCATGCACCTTCTTGCTCATATTCCTCCCATATGAAAAGATGATTTCTTATACTTCACATATGATGGCTACGAGTACATGGATATCTTGATTAGCTCACTTTGACTTAATTTTAAGAGAGAATTGGACATGATGGTAGATTTAGGATATGATGACCCTTCAATTTTTTTTATTGATAGAAAAATCCAAATATAGCAATCAAAGTATTAGCAAAAAATGGATCAGCATCTAGAATAGGCATTTGAAATCAACCGTAACCAAAAATTTACATCAAGAGCAAAACAAAACAAGCGCTGCAACCATGCACCCAGAAAATAGCAAAAAAATAGCAAAAACGACAGAAAAGATCAACGTCTGCAACAAAAAACAACCTTACTTCTTAGCTGCTCTGGTGATTTTAAATTTTATGGTTTGTAGAGAAGTGAAGATGGCCACCGTAGTCATATGGGTGGGGTCCTTAGTATCAAGCTTAGCCAAGGTTTGGTTGCTCTTCTTGGCCGTTCCCCAAAAATTCTCTGGAATCCCACTCAGCATAGTGATGTTGCAAACATGTTGTTCCAGAAAATCACTGATAGTATTTAAAATTTCCATACTAAGCTCATGGTGATCATTGGCTCTTCCCACTCAATTGTCCAAGGAATTCAACTTTTTATAGATGTCCTCCACTTGCTGATTATCTATCTCAGTACCCTCATCAATCTTCCTTTTCCCTTTTTGTTTGGTAAGTTGTGTCACTTCCTCCTTCAGCTTCATCATCTCCTTTTCAAGGTCATTTAGTCTTTGTATAGTGCTAGTTGCTTCATTTTGTGAGGCCTCTTCATGGCCAACACTGCTTATGTGTAGCATGTTTTGTGCAACTTCCATATCCTTGCTACTGTGAAGGATTCTACTCAAAATTGGGGTTTCCAGCTTGAGCTTCTTCTGTTTTCTGGTATTAGGCTTGGGGTGGTGGCAGTGATGAGAGTGGGGGTAATGGTGGAAGGGATGTGGGGTGGGGGGTGGTGGCAGTGATGAGAGTGGGGGTAATGGTGGAAGGGATGTGGGTGGGGGTGGTGGCAGTGATGAGAGTGGGGGTCATGGTGGAAGGGATGTGAGTGGGGGTGGTGTTGGTGGAGGGAGGGAGAGGAGTCGTGTTGGGGGAGGAAGGGATGCTAGGGTATTTAGAAATGCAAAGCTTGTGCAACAAGAGAATAAGCCCTTGATGCAAATCTTGTGCAACAAGAGAGTTCAGGAGATAGTGAGGGAAACAGACCGTGATTTTTCTATGGAAGTGGTTTAGAAAAACCAAATGCTTAGTGGGGACAGTGACATACCTCCCTTCCAAAGATATGTAACAGACCATCATGAGGGTTATCTCATCAAAGGGCGATGGAATTGAACTAACCCGCAACCCCTCTGTAACAAACATCAACACCTCATCCTCAGAAAAAAATTTCTTCTCTTCCAGATTTTTGTTGACTCTCTTGCTGAAGAAACGGAGGCCTTCCATCTCCAAACCAGTAGCTTCAACAATAAGCTCTTCATTCACTGTAGTTTTATGTCTGCCATACTCAACTCTGTGGTTCTTCCAATCCATGTCGAATTGAATTGAAATGCTTTGGTCGTGACCTTGAATGCGAATGAAATTTGTAATCCCACCCTGCTTAAGGAGATTCCAGAGCTCTACATTTGCCTTCCAATCTGGATCACTGCAAGGTTCAATCTGACGTGGGGCTCCTCCTATTTTTACCTCTCTGTAGTGTTTTCCCTTTTTTCCTTCTAAACCCTTGTTCGAATTTTTGTATGGAATGCCGTTGTGCTTCTGTCTATCCCAATTATTTAGAATCCCACACACATTTTGGGTGTGATGAGAGTAGTTCATGCATGTGTGATCTTTTAGCTTCACTAAAGCCCACTCCAAGTCATCGTTATCCTTACTCCACACTTGAGTGCCCATAAATTTCTTCTTGAATGCTGATTTGTACCTTCTCAGGGATGTAAATAGCATCATTCCAAATAGTTAAATTATTATTTATGCCATAATTGGCCAATTCATCAGCAACCTTATTACCTTCCCTGTAAGTGTGCCTAATACAGATTTTTTTGAAGGTTTGGCAGACGTTTATGGATTCCATGATGAAATCCTTGATATTCCAGCTAGGGGGTGAGGATTGATTGAGATGATTAATAATATTAAATGAGTCTCCTTCCAAGATAATATTCTGTATGTTCTGAGTCTGGGCTATTCTAAGCCCCCATAGAGCAGCCAAGGCTTCAGCATAATGGTTAGTTTGGACCCCCATTTTACCAGCATAGGCAGCAATCATATTACCTCTATGGTCATGAATCACTCCTCCCCCTGTAGAAATCCTGGGATTACCCTTAGAAGCCCCATCAAAGTTCAATTTGTGCCAGTTAAGATCAGGAGGATGCCAATGTATCAAAGACCTGTCAATATTAGGGCGTGTGCTATTCTGAATATTGTCAACTCCAGATTTCCAGTTGGACAAGATATGCTCTTCATTTTCATGATAGTTCTTGTTCTTGGGGGGTTTGAATCTGGCAATGTTCTCTTTAACAGAATTAGTGATCTTCATAAAACTGATCTTGTGATGTTGCTTAATGTTTCTGAAAATGATGTCATTTCTGTCCTTCCATATTCTCCAAATGATATGGGGCATAACCAATTTCCAGAGTCTTCTCACAATACAATGCTTAAAAGGGGGATTCCATTGGGTCCAAAACTGGATAAAGTCCTTCAGCACAGCCCAGAGAACTTTGAAATTAGAAAAGGCAATATTCTAGATTTTAGTGGCATATTCACAGTGCACAAGAAGGTGTCTGATATCCTCAGAATATTTTTTATAGTGATGGCATCTATTTGGAATAATGAAACCTTTTCTAATCAGGCTATCAGTGGTAAGAATTATACCCCTCAATTTACTCCATGAGCTTCCCATTAAAATTTTGAACATGATGACTTCCTTTTTCACTTCACACTTTACTTATTTGACAAAGATGTCACTCGAGTGGAAATATTCCTATAACATCTAGACACACATGCTCAATTTTCTCTGCATGGAAATGGATTTCCTTATCCAGATAGAAGGATTGATCTATGAATGGAACATGAGGATGGATCACATGTTTTTGACCTCTAAATTGCACTAACCTCATCAATAAGAATTAATTAAGTATTTAGAAACACTCTTAAGAGGTATGCATTATTTTTAATCTTGATATGATTGATGGAATCAATCATGATGATCTTTTCTCATCATTCTGGCTTCTTTCATCATGTTATGCCTTGTAGATATCACCTCAAAAATGATGCTTTGAGATCCTGTGGAGGGGTTTCTTTCTTATTTAGGCCATAAAAGAACTTGTTGGCCTTCCGATGATGTAAAAAAACAAGAAAATAAGAACAGCAGGAGTTATCAAAGATTTATGGGCTCAATTCCAAGACTTACTATTTTTATTAGGTCCTATCCAAGACTGTTATTTTAGTAAGTTTTCACTATTCTTTTCTTCTAAAATTTCTAGCTCATTTGGATTATTTCAATTGACCAAGGTTTACTATTTTTAGAAACCTGGTATTTTTAGAGGCTCATTTTCCTGAATACTCCTATTTTTAGATATTTCCCTGAATTACCCTTCTTTGATGTTTCTTACTTTTTCAAGATATCAAAAATGTTGAGAATTCATCACTTTGGGAAAATTATTATTTTTAGAAACCTATTGTTTTGAAAACCTACTATTTTTATAAAATACACTTACCAATGTTAGGTTATAATGAAACTACTATCAAAATTTTCATTTTTGCACTAAGGTCTTCTACTTCAAGTTTCATCATTCTCCATTTGTTTTATCTATGAGTTTTAGGGTTTGTTATTTCAGTTTTCTACTATGAAATATCTTTCATAAATGAATTTTTTGTTATAATCATCCCAAAGGTGTTTTGGTGAGTTATATTCTGTCAAAATGTCATGTTGATCGGACTTTCAGTTGAAAATTTATGTTCAAATCTTTGTTTTTAGTGGATATGGATTTTTGTAAGAAATTTGGAATCATATCTTGTTAAAAAGGAGTTTGGAATTTCTTATAGTAGAAACCTATCATGAAAATGGTGACTTGTGTGGTGAGTGATGGGTTTAAATGGGTTTTAATAGGTTTTTAACTCACCTTGCTAACTGCACATCGAGCCTGGGTTTAAATTGAATTTAGAGAGAGTTTTAAAATGGTGCAATGGGGACATGATGGAAACTAGGGAAATTAAAGGGAAACTTGGAGAAATAACATGACAAGTGGTAGCATGTGGAGAGGTGAATGAGATGAGGGGCTTGAAAATTGCACATGTGGAGTTGAGTGAGATTGTATGAGGTCCAAGAGCTTTATCTTTCCTTGGGTTGCACTTTCTCATACACCTTGTCCCCTAGGGATAGAGGGGAAAATTGGGAAACCTGAGAAAAAAAGTTGTGATAAATTTAAGGGAGTGACATCACACTTTTGTGCCCCTGTTGTCCCCATTGCACCATGGGGAAGAAAGGGAGAGTGGGGACATTAGGGACACCTGGGTGTCTAAAGTGCAACCAGGAATGGATGATGAGGTAAAAAAAATTGTATACATCATGTCCCCCTTGTTTGAAAGGGGAAAAATGGGAAACAATGGTTTCAAAAGTTTGATTGTTCTAGAAGTGGAAATCCATATTTGTTTAGGATGTCCAGAAATAGACCTAGAACTTTATTTTATCACCTCATAGGCTTAGAAGATGTTTTGGGGTAAAATATTATATGATTTTGACTCTAAAACACATTAAAATATCAATTGAAATGTTTTAAATACTGTAAGATTCCTACAATTAAATATTTAGACCCTTTTTTGTCTGGAATTGGGAGGGGTAACTGAATATTTTAAAATGCTTCATGAAACCTTTAAGCCTTAGATCAAAATTGATGTTCCCACCTTGTATATAGTTATAATATATTTTTTATTCCTAATTGTTTTCTTCTTGAATTATTATGAAACTCCTAAAATCATCTAGAGAAGTCGGGTTTCACCATTAGGATGTTATTTCTTACACCTAGAAAATCCGATGTTGAACGATTGTCCCTGAATGAGAAATTATTTCCTAAATATTCCTAAATTTCCTCCAACACCTTAAATAATCCCTGAAATCACCTTTAGATGTTTTAGACCTTTCCTAAACTCTCTTGGAGGATGTATATTAGCTTCAGAATGACAACAAAAATCCATTTTAGGCTTCTAGGAGGACTTGTCTTTCACTAACCTTCATTGAACATACATCAACTTAATAATATTTCTTTTCGTACTAAGTCATGATTGAAAGATTCATTAGGAACTTCCTTGGGGCCAGGTGGATGGCTACATTAGAGACAGATGGGAAAGAAGGAGTGTTTAGTGTGATTAGGAGGTAAAATTTTGGATTGTGGATTAATTGTCATGCTTTGAAATTTGATTTTTAAGGGTAGTCATTTTTCATGACAGCACTTATCTAGACATCTAAATAATTAATATCAAGCCCTATTGTAAAAAATAATCACCCTGAATGCTATTGGAAACATCACCATTTTTCAAGGCTCTAAGTCCCTATGTACCCCATCAACTTCCTTAAATGTACAATCGGCACACACACACAACATTTTTTTGATGCATTCAATTGCAAAATCTATATTCATAGGAAATATAAAAAATATTTTCCTTTCAATCCTATTAACAAAAAAAATGTGTGTACATATGAAGCCCTAGAATGATTCTAACTTACTCCCTCTGACATTACTCATCTTCCACAATCATCTTGTGATTACCAAGGCTATATCATGTTACTAATTTCTTCTAGTGTAGGAGTCCTTTCCATAAAGGTATGGGTTAACCTTGACACCCAACTTGCTCCACTTACGCTTGGCCTCCCTTAGCTATAATACATAGGAGGTAAGATAAAAAAAAATTACTACTATCACCTAACCTCTACAAAAGAGCATGGTCATAATTTCGTAATGATTTATTACTTGATTACATGCATAATATGACACATTGAACTCAATACCTAACAAAACATGGACCCCCTTACACTGGTGAAGAATATAATGTGGCCATGTATCACTTTCATACAATAGGATTCTTCTTTGAGCCCCACAAATTTTTCACATATTATGTAACTAACCCGAGCCCTGTAGACACTCTTTATTCATCTCTCTACTTCTCACACACTGGGGGCATCTGAATTCCCCCTCATATTCTGATGACACAGTTTGATTACATGTTCAAATTGAATTTTGAGGGAATGTCTACACACCCAAACCTCACTTTACATGCACACACTAGGGAAAACCTTCTTTCCCACCTCTCTTTACATAACCTCTAATTCATAAAAAACACTAATACTTTAGATATTCCCCCTGGGAGAGTTCTTGGATCACCCTTCCTTCTCTTTGGAGAATATGATTTCATCTATGCCCTTAGGGGGGGTAAAAATATAAAAATAATTAAATATGCTAAAAATCCAAAAATAATCGAATATATACAAACATCTAATAATTTTTGCATCACTTTTGCTTAGTCATTTCTATTACACATAAAAATTATTCATGTTGCATATAACATGTCATGTTAGCTTAATACATCATATGATATATCCTTTCCTATACACATTTGGATTCACGTTGTACATGAATTGAATACATCTAGGTAGAGATTGTTACATCATGCAGGATGTTTGACACTTCTCTCTATCAATTCTTTTATAGAAACTATGGGCATCCACTTTACACTTTCTCACATATATGTGTTATTATTTCAATATTTTCTAAATTAATTTCTCTTTCCTCATTAACTCAATACATACATCATGTCATATTACTTATTACTCTAACATACTAATGGGTTCTTCATTTGTAGTATCAGTTTTGCAGGTTACTTCCAAACTGGGATCATTTTCATCTTATGGCTTGTTTCTTGTTTTACATGTTTTTCTCTGTGCTTTCACTTGTTTATGTGAAATGTTTGTATGTTCCTTATTTTCTTCTACTTACTTTTTATCCTTGAGTTCCTTGATTGTCTTTTGACATCCTGAGTGAAGTCTCATGTATACATAATCTTATTTTTCATCCTATTATATTTATGTACACTTGCATGGATTTTCTTACATCTAATGTGTTGTTTCTTTATTACTTTCTACAAACAATTTGCTAGTTATTATATTATATTACTATGTATGCATCATGGTATATATCATGCACACTCCCATATTTCCCCTTGTAGGAATCCTAAAATGCATGTGCACATCAAATACAAGTCCTTTTGTTTGGGTTTCCCTCATACTACTCTATCTCACAAGCCCCAAATAAGGGGGGGCAGTCATCAAGTGATATCACCCTCATGGAAGTTTAAAATCATGAAAAAATAAGCATGGTAATGAATCAAATAAATCAAAGGTCCATAAAATGGCTTAGAAATAGACTTGGGTCAAAAAACATAAAGGAACCAAAACTTACAGAAAACGACCATAACATAAAAACATTATGGCCCATCAATACGCTTCCATCATGGGGAAAATTCAACAGTTTTATCAATTGGTATAGTTTCTCAGGGACATTTATAGGCTCTTTACTCAGTTTTAGAAATATAATGCATAATACATAGATTTCAAATTATGGTGGTACCAAGGGTACATGTAAAATAGCATTGCCCTGATACATAGTGACATCATTTACAAATCAATTAGTTTAGTGTTCATCTATAATGGTAGTTATATGTGCGTCTTTTGAAGTATCAAGGTCAATATTATCTTCATATGATTGAATTCACACTGCTCATTTTATGTGAAGGGATGTGAAAAAACTTGAATTCTCCCCATATAGCTATCTTCACCATGTGGGGTGCATTTACACTCCTTTCTATTCTCATAGGAAAATTCCAATTGGGGACTGATCACCCCTAAGTCCTTCCAACCAGTTCTGGAATAAAGATAAATAAATATCTATGGTAATGGTAGTATAGTAATCTCTCCCATTATCTCAAAAAATAATCAAGTGTACACTTTCTTTTGTCTTTTTGTTATACTTACGTGTTTCTATTTCACTCTAAGTTCAAATTTTCCAAGTTTAAGTTCAATTTTCTATACTATGAACATTGACTACACTTTTTTCTACATGTAATCATCTTGGAAAAACAAACACAACTATAAAAAATACAAATTCTTAGCACAAGCACAAGGTACACCTAGTGAAGACAAAGTGTTTCTACTCACTCAAGTAACTTTTCCTTTAATTACACAATTTTCAATTTCATACTTAAAGGGGGAAAAGTATACACTAATTTTACTAATGCATGTCTTGAAATAATACAAATTGTACAACACTTTTGTAGCATCCCATACTCACTCAATATGACTAAATATGTTATTCCCAGCTATATCTCACTCATTCTCACTTCCATACACAACCAATTTATTCACATTATGGTCACAATATTTCGTAAAATAAGGTTAACCCTCACATATGACAAATCAGATTTGTAAACTACTCACAAATTCTTTCATCCCTTTCCCTTCAATGGCATGTTTCACAATTTGAACTTCTTTTTTACAATCATATCCAGATTTACAAGATTTTTCCAAATCCAAAACACATATAAAAGCAATTTATTCATCTCTTATTTAAGGGGGGAATTATACATATTGGGAACCTAACATTCTAATGAAAAAACACTAAAATGCATCACAAGAAAGGATACCTAAAAACTCCCTTGAGCTGCCATATAATCTACATATTCATTTATGAAATTCCTCTACTCATATTTGCAGGCACAAAGAACACATCACTTCAAAACAAGCTATTGAAAAGGTTAAGTACAATCACATTGTTGTAAGCTCATGGTTATCAATATGGTTTCATACATTCTAGATATCATATGATCTGCACCATGTAATTTGATCCCTCTTCATAGTGGTAATGACATCAATGGTATACAAGAGTTCCCACAACCCAAATAATGTTTATTTATCAAGATTCCCTCACCATCTAGGGTTTTACAAATTCAATCAATTGTTGATTAAACTAAAATTAAAAGTAGGTGATCTAGTTTAGCTTAATTAGATGATATGCAAAGCAATAAATAACAACTAAATAAATAAGGTAAATGAACCAAGAAACTAAGTAGATCAAATATAAAATATTAATGTCCAAAGAAGGGTTGGAAAGATCTTATCTAATTTGATGATGCCTCGATACTCTATCGCAAAATAAACTAGATGAATAAAATGCAGAAATGACCACATGGGAGCTCAAGAAAGGGCAGATCTGAGCTATCTGAGCAGATTGGATTACCTAGGGAAGGATGAGGGCTCTTGGGGCATCCTAGTATGAGATTTGGATGCCCTGGTCTATGCAGGAGGTTCAAAAACTAAACTTGTAGGATCGCTAGATGATTAGTGGACTTACTAAGTGTTGCACTACATTTCAGACCCAAATGTAGTTCTAGGTGAGTGTGTCCACATCATTCCCCAGGGGCTCTTGTGTCAGTCACACTTTTTGAAGTAGTGAGAAATAACTAGATCGAAAATGGTAGTAAATGGTGGATGGAATAGAATAAACTTACCTCCCATGTAGTGTGATGTAGATGAACCAACCTTTTCCCTTGCGATGAAGCTAGATGGATGCAAATGGAGCTCTATATTCCTTGGATGGAATGTAACCTTAGGTGATGATAGTAGTGCCTAGTGCATGGTCCCTTATTATGGTCTCATAACTTTATACTTATATGGTTCTCTTGTTCTAATTTCATAATTAACCCTGAAAAGGCCGACCACTAAAAATATGGAAAGATCAAATGGATAGAAAGTTCCCAAAAGATGTGTATATAGTGGGAGAAAGATCAAGGCCCCATGTCATGGAAACACACAAGTTTGCACAGTAGAAACATAGAATATATTATTCACATCAAGATAAACAGTGAAGAATAGATTGGTTATTATATAGCCATAAAGGAAAATAAACTAACTTCCCAATAAATAGGAAGTAGGTACAACAAAGAACCAAGAATAATCACGGGTATAGTAAAAATATATATTATTGTTGTACTATACAACAATAATCAAGTTACTAACAATAAATTAAAAAGAGAACTACTAAATGATTTCCTAACACTACCCCCCTTAGTGCGAACATGGGGAAAACATGCATTTGTACTTGCACATGCTTTCATGATTAGGTGATTTTTACTGCGGGATGATCACAAAACCGTTGTATGATTTTCAAATGGTTAACCATGAACTAAAAAATGGCGGTTTTACAACTGAAGTACCACAAACCAAAAATGAAAGTTTTCAAGTGGTTTACCTACAACTACATCATGATGTGCCAAGTACTATTTTCAGCCCTCATCACATTTCACTACAGGGAATAACATAGGAAATTATGTTGAATTTTATTTCTCATACACTTATAGAAAATGCTGACATAATGGAAATGGAACATTGGATCATGTCTCCCCCTCAATATGAAGTTTACACTTATTGAAAACCGGAACACTGCAAACTATAACACACCACACACAACTCAAAGCAAACACACAATTGAAACAAAACATGTCACTAAATCTTCATGCGGTCCCATCGTTGGTGACTGACGAGAGGTCGTTGATTGACCTCCAACCTCTATTTGCCTCTTGTGTCTAGTATCATGTTGTTATCTTAGCTAGATGTGATCATGAAGCTCAAAACACCTTCAATAATTTAGAGCTCGTGTAAAGCGAAAATGTGTCCAAAATTGAAATGCGGGAATTTTTTTTATATTTCAAACTTTTAATGACATAAAATAACACTTACAATTTTATAACTATGACTCATGACACAAAGACTTACAACACCACACAACGACAATTTAATTGACTAAAAAAATTATAACAATAATTAAAAAGTAATAACTAATCACTTTTTATAATTTAACTCCTAAAAGACATTTGGTATACTATGGGACTTGCTTATAGACAAAATGACTTTGACAACGAACTTGATATTTTAACATGTACTAAAATCCTATTGACTTTGACATGATTACCAACAACAATACTAATACTTCACAAAATATTTGAACTCGCTTATGACTTTTAAGAGAAGCACATCCTAAATAAGCATATAAAAATAACCAAATAGAACTAATGGTGGACTTGTAGTGAACAGATGTGGGAGAAAACACGTATAAACAAAAAAAACATTAACATAATCATACCAAATGATCGATATTAATATGCACGTGGAAGGAACTTTGGTGAGAGTGGAAGATGCACAAACTGTAGAGATTCACTAAATATATTTCTACGAGCTCTTCAACATTGATGGGAATATGATACAACTTATTGAGAGAAACGTGTAGGATATAAATCATCGACCAAAGAATAATCATGCACGGATTTGGACATATGATACAAGGTCGTGACTCGTTGTGAATAATAGCAGATGCAAATCTGAAAATAGATCGCATAGAAAAAGACGACGTTGGCATATGAAGGCAAAAACTTGACGAGTTTGCAGCAACTGAGCACACTCAGATCTGAATGACACGTGGATTTGAAGTTGCGTGGAATGATTGTAAGAATAAACTCTGAGTTGACATATACATATCTCACAATGAAAAGTGGTAGATTTCCAGAATCTTCCCGGTTATATGATCTGAAGAGGCGCATGTATGAAGGCTGAGTCTACTTGGTAGATCCTCAAATAGCTTCAAAATGTCTGCATGTTATTCAATATGGATCCATTGAATAATTTTCATATAGATCCAAAATCTGATAAAACGTTTCTCTTACAAAACCACACAAGTTTTATGCACTTCTACAAAAAAAACTCTACATCTACCATAATACTGGCAAAAACAGATTTAGCAAACCAATTTCCATGTGGCTTGGACGCGTGTAAGAAAATACAAACTGAACATTGTAAAGTCTGATCAGGAAAGCATTAAGAGCTCAAGTTGTGGAGTGGCCAGAGAAAGCAAGGATAGATGGATATTGCACAGTCTTAATGATTCACATCGCTTCATCACGTATTGTTATTCAAAAGAAAAAGAAGAACATAAAGACTCTCATGGCTGGATTATCATTGATCTGATACCAAATCATGAAAACACACAAGTTTGCATAGTAGAAACAAAAAATATATTATTCACATCATGATAAACAGTGAACAATAGATTGACTATTATATAGCCATAAAGGGAAAAAAAAACTAACTTCCCAATAAATAGGAAGTAGGTACAAAAAAGAACTCGGAATATTTACGGGTATAACAAAGAAATATATTATTGTTGTAATATACAAAGAAATATATTATTGTTGTAATATACAAAGAAATATATTATTGTTGTAATATACAAAAATAATCTCATTACTAACAATAAATTAACGAGAGCACTAATAAATTATTTCCTAACACCTCATATGGGACTAGGGTGTCCCAGTATGTCTTGGGTGCCCCAGTTAGGGGTAGAAGGATGCGGAATGAAAAAAACAAACTGGGAAAGTATGTGCTAAAGGTCAGAAGTGACAACTGAAAAAAAAAGAAAAAAAAAGTAAAAATGCCAAAGGACATAGATTAATTAGTACTTTCTTTACTCAAAAACCATATGAATAGTAGTATGAGGCTGGGACTAAACAATACCCAAAGTGCGTGATTTAGTGTCTATATTTTCCCCCACTTTATGTTGGTGATCGAAATGCTTGGTAACATAAAGTAGATAGATATGTGTACCTGATGTTCATGTAGAATGATGTGGAAATCATGTCGAAGGACTAATGTTAGTATGAGTTGTGTGTTGCCATAAAATGTTGTTGTTGTTGACACCGTTGTTGTTGTTGTTGTTGACTGCTTGTTTCTCATATAGATAGACCTGCAAGGAGAAGATGATCAAGTAATCAAATACCCATCTATATGTGTGTATAAATGCATTTATGTAGTAACGAAAATACTGAAATGGAAATATGAAAAATGTAAAAGGAACATGTGCACCTGATCCGTGATGAGAGAAAGGGTGTAGAAGAGGATATCATGTACTGGGATTTCTTTGGGTGATCTCACACCACCATAGATGAAGAAGTGTAGGGAGAAATATGCATTATTATCCAACTTGTAACTGCTTCCCTGATAATGTATGAAGAGATCTATGTACTTCCTATTTTTTTGGGCGATCCGATGCCACTGGATGAAGTAGTCTAGAAACCAAGGTAATGCCCTATAGGGGGAAGGGAATGCACTTGGTAGAAACCAAGGTGCACACAAACAAGTGGCTAGAAAATAAGTGTTAGTACGAATAAGCATGTATGTGAGAGATAATTGTATGCTACACAAACAATGTAGAAGCTAGAAAGCAAGTAAACATGCAAGAAGAAAATCATAGACCACCAAAGAGGGCTGCAAACATAGGACATCACTCACAATTTCGCAAGACACTCAAGGCCATAATGGCCGCATACAAACAAATAAGTGTGCACACCAAACAAAGTGCAATGCCCGCAAACAAGAGAAAAAAATACACAAGCAATAGAAGGAAAACATACATATAGCCATGGAATAAAGTAATCCTACAAACAAATGTTGCACATGAAGCACCCGTTAACATGTTAGAAAGATAACAAGTATGTCAAATGTGTGTATAACCAAATAATGTAAAGTACTAAGTACAAAATTAAACAATAGCACATGGAATAGATGAATTTGGATGCCCACAACAACCGTTGTAGGAGTGGTAGAAGGTGAGCATCCATGTTGCGTGGAAGAGACATATATCTGTGATCACAACTAGAGAAAGACATGAACGCATATGCATGTATGGTAAAGATAATGACATACAAGAAATCTAGCTAGCATGCGTAGTAAAGCTAAAATGAACAAGAAAATGCAAGAAAAAGTAAATGCAACCAATATATTTAACATCATCTAGATGGATGGAGTGGAATGCAAGATGGATGATAAGAGCCACATGCCCCTTGAGTGAATGGAGTTTTATGAAATGAGGTTCATTTAGTTTCCCCCCTCAGCAATAAAGAATGAACCATAAATGAGAGTGCATCATCGGGAAATGGTCAAAGTGTCTATTATGTCGAACGTGTTGTGATGAATGTGTATATGTAGTGATGATATGCGACATAGAGATGAATGCGTGATGATGTAGCCTAAATATTATATCGTGATGAGACGAATAGAAGGAGTGGTAATGTAGCCTAGTGTGTATATCATGATGAGACGAATAGAGGGAGTGGTGATGTAGCCTAAAGTGTATACCAATACAAGATGAAGGAATAGGTGACCATTTATCCTAAAGCGTATGTGACTAACCTAAAAATGTTACATGATAGAAGAATGAATGAAAATCGTGTGTGTATGATAAGGTCCATTTGATTTTTAAACCCTTAGCAGTTGAGTATGGACCGAGGAACTAGAGTTTGTCATAGTGTAGTGAGTGCAGCGCATAGAAGTAGATGAAGTATATGCGATGAGGAAAGATGACCATGTGATGTATATAATGTGTAAATATACAATGCAGAGAATGTAATGTAAGATGTGTAAATAGCCTAATAGTATGAATATGCGCACTATGTTATATTCATGACGAGTAGTATGTAATGCGAGACTCATAGAAAATAGGAGCATGACACATGTATGATGAAGACTAATATGATGTATGATGTATAGATGCATAAATTTCAAAATGATGTATACTAAATATAGAGTGTATGATGTAAGATGTATGAAGAGTCGCAATGTGTCATATTTATTGTGTAGTGTGTGGGGTTCATGTGTAGTATGCCCTGAACAGTCAAGTTTGAACCAAAACACAAGAGTGTGTCATCGGGTAATGAAGATGCTAAAGTGTATATTATAATTCCTATGCTAGAATACTGATGTATGATAATGCAAAGATAAGAGATGCGTTGATGCTAGGGTGGGGGTCAATGTGAATGCTATGCCCCCCAAGTATGCAAGCGATGGAAGTCTAGTCAAAAGACACTAAGTGGATCAATGTAAGGAGTAGTTTCCTTAACAAAAGTGATGGTACTTTGAAGTGATAGAGGAGTGTGACCATCAAATGGTTCATCATCATAGTAAGTTTCATTTGGGTCCCATTCATTGACGTAGGTATGGTCTATAGCAGATGGCGGAATTACAAGTTTAACTTTAGAAGGTGGTTGTGTGAGCATGACCATGTGATATCGTAGATACCTTTGATGGATGAGGAGTGAGCTCAACCTTAAGAGGAGCTTGCACAATTTTACTTGGTAATGCTATAGATGACTTGAGAGAAAGAGGAATTGAACTAATTGTTAAAGGATGTTTCCTATGTTGACTTACTGATGTTGTAGGTGGTTGTTTAGAAGGATCTTAACTTTCCTTATTAGAAAAATCAGATTTAATAACCCATTGAGATGTAACAAGTGGAGAGGACCATGCAACAAAACATTTTGTGGTAAATGAGATGAAACCTTAATGCTCAAGATGATTGATTCTTCATTGTAAAGCATAGTAATCATTTTCATTATGTCCATTGATTTGATGATAATTGCAATATGGAAGACCTTGATATTTAGCAACCCGATAAGGTGGATAACAATGAGTTGATGGAAAGCTAATTAATTTATGAGTGATGAGCTTCGGAAGAATATCTTGTTGCTTAGCATTTATTACAAACTTGAGAGGTGCGGGAAGCAACAATATTTGAGGTTTGGTAACATGAGCACATGTAGAAGACATAGAATGAGGATGAGATGTAGAAGGAGAACAAACATGTGCTTGATAAGCGTCCTTAAGCTATTGAATTTCATATTTGAGAGATGTAATCATGAACTCTATGTCCTTAAATTTGTGTTGAAATAAAGCATGCAAAGCTTGAATTGAGTCCAGTAGGGGTTGATTAGATGGAGGAACACTAGGACTAGGGTCATCAGATAGATAGTGGAAGATAGGACTTATTTCATTTAGTGGTGTATATTTAGAATGACATATAGATCCTAGTTCTTTTTGTAGAAAAACTTGACAGTCGGGATGCATTTTAAGAAAATCAGACAAAGGAACTTGAGGAACTTGATGACCCATGATACATGAAAGATGACAATCCGAAGCGTGAAAGATGTTGGGTTCACCAAAATGATTAAAATAAAATGGAAAGTAGGTGATCTATTCTATCTTAATCAGATGTTATGCAAAGAAGTAAATAATAGCTAAATAAATAAGGTAAATTACCCAAGCAACTAAGTAGATAAAATATGAAACCTTAATGTGTAAATAAGATTTGAAAAGAGCTTAGTTGATTCGTCGATGCCTTGGGATTGTATCGCAGAATAGACCATATTAACAGAATGCAGGAATGACAGTACATGAGCTGAGGAAAGCACAAATATGAGGTGTGTGAGAAGACTGGGATGCCTGGGAAAGGATGAGGGATCCTGGGGAACCTTGTTATGAGATCTGGGTGCCTTAGTTTGTAAAGGAGGTATAGAAACAAAACTTGTAGGGTTGCTAAATGATCTGAGGCCTTTGTTGCATGTCACGTCTATTTTGATGCACTGTGTTGGATGTCGTTGGTAATCAATGATGAAGAAGAGACCTATAAAACCCCAAACCAAGCATCAAAACCATAAAAAAATAAAGATATAAATGAAGGGGTCGGACTATCCTTAGTGGCCATAATGGTGGACTTACTAACTAAACACTTCACTACATTTTAGACCCAAATGTAGTTCTAGGTGAGTGTGTCCAAATCATGCCCTAGGTGCTCTTGTGCCAGTCACACTTTGAGAAGTAGCAAGAAATAAATAGATGTATAAATTTAATAAATGGTGGATGGAATAGAATAAAATTCCCTCTTATGCAGTGTGATGAAGATGAACCAGCTTTGTCCCTTGTGATGAAGCTAGATGGATGCAAATGGACCTCTAAATGCCTTGGATAGAATACGACCTTACATGATAATAGTAGTGCCTAGTGCTTGGTCCTTCATTATGGTCTCATAACTTTATATTTATATGGTTCTCTTGTTCTAATTTCATAATTAACCCCGAAAATTCTGACTACTAAAAATATGGAAATCTCAAATGGCTAGAAAGTGCCCAAAAGATGTGTGTAGAGCGGGAGAAGGATCAGGGTGCCCCGAATGGGACCATGGAACTTGAGGTGCCCCAGTTAGGGGTAGAATGATGTGGAATGACAAAAACAAACTTGGCATGTATGTTTTGAAGGTCGGTAATGAAGACTGAAAGTAAAGTAAAAACGTCAAAGGACATGGGTTAATTAGTACTTTATTTACTCAAAAACCATATGAAGAGTAATATGAGACCGAGACTAAATAATACCCAAATTGCATGATTTAGTGTCTACAGTTGTACAACGAGCATCATATAGTGTCAAATTTCCAAATTAGATACAAGAATAGATTAGAACGAAGCACACAAACCTATAAATTTTGAAGAACTGAGAGCATAAAGGGAAAAAATCATACGAAAGGGACATAGCTCTCATACGCCTTGGTCCATGTCATATGATATGGTCTAGGTAGTTTTTCAAGACACGATTGTAGAGACAAAGCTTTATCATATCATTTCTAGCCCCTTTGTTCATCAACCTAATCTAGCTCAGTACATAGTCCAAAATACGAGTTAAGTCACTCTCTAATTTTTATTGCTAGTACTTTGTTTCATTAATTATTCCTAATTATATTCATTCATGTATTATCCTGATATTGTTGCAATTATCTTTGGAAACTAATTTATTAGGATAATCTACTATCAGTTAACAACCTCCTATAAATTTAATTATTTAGGCTAAATCAATATACACTACCTTATCTCAATCAAAGGATGGATTAAGATGACATTCAAAGTTGTTTGGTGTAGGAATGGGGTTATAAAGTGAAGAACTATTGGGAAGAAGTGGGGGTTACTCCAAGATATGAAATAAAATAGAAAAAATGGAATCCTATCAAGGCCCAACAAAATAGAGATTTGTACTCTATCAAGTTTTATAATTAAGGATTATTTGGACTTCATAGTTGGATGATACCTTACGATGGACTAGGAATAAGTCTAGGATATATATAGTAATATCTTCTTATAAGGTTTTATCAAAATAGGATTAGGGAGTATAATATGAGCTCAGTTGTGCTATATGGAATGTAATTGGTACATTGGGAGAAAACATTTTTTTCTTGTTTGGCATGTCTTTGGAATTTACTGACTCAACATAGGATATAGAAAATGGATTTTGTTGGACGTTCTATATGTATTTTGTGTAAAAAAAAACCTATTTCTCCAATTCATTTTTTTGCATGAAATATATGGTCCACTCTTTGGCATCATTTCGAGTTGGCATGCGTGTTTCCCTAAATAGTAAAATGAACCTTTTTTTGTGTGGAAGGGGCTGCAGTGGATAGAATGTTAATGGTTGACATGTCTAAAAAAATGATTTGGAATATTTAGGAGCACAATAAACAACTTCTTAGGAAAAGGAACATGTTTGGGAGAGAAATTTTGGATCGAGACTAAGTTGGTGATCTCTGAGAATGTGTCCCTTTCAGAAAACATTAAGAAATATATTTTAAAATATAATGAATTATAGATTTTATAAAAATGAACAAGGATCAGGGTTCATTTTAAGACACCCCTATAAAATTGAAGGTGGAAAATACCTGGCGAATATCCCCGTAACCAGTTTCAGCGAAAGGCGAATTTGACAGTATTCAAAAACAAAAATTTCGCCTAGTTTTTCAAGGCTCCATCAGTGACGTGCGACAACACTAGTCCGTAATGACACATGTCACTGGCGCGACAATAGCTCGTAATGACGTGTGACACTGGAGTGACACTAGGACGTAATGACGCGTGACACTAGCGCGACACTAGCTAGTAATGACGCACGACACTGGCTCGTAATGACGCGCGACATTGTCTCCTACTGTCGCACGTCACTGGCCCTTGATGACACGCATCATTTTCTCTTACTGACGCGCGTCACTTGCTCCTATTGACGCGCGTCGCTGGTAAAAATTGACGCGTGACACTGTTTTCTATTGACGCGCGACACAGTCATCAAATGACGCACGACATTGTCATTTATTGATGCGCGACACTGTAAACAAATGACGCGTGACACTGTCTTGTATTGACGCACGACACTGTAATCAAATGACGCACGACACTGTAAACACATGACGCGCGACACAGCCTTCTATTGACGCGCGACACTGCCTTCTATTGAAGCGCGTCATTAGAAGCAAATGATGCACGTCAAGAGGGGACAGTGACGCCCTATTTAGGTTATAAATACCCTTGTGCCGCTCATTTTCTCGTTTTCGTTTTCCCGTTCTTGAATTTTTGTAGGTCTAAATCTTTGACAAAGACGCAATTACAGCTATAATGTCAACTTCACATGCTTCCCAATTGCAAGTTCAGCAAGAAAATGAAGAGAATCCAACTCAATTGATTTCCAAGATAACCTACAGGAATCCCTTATGCCCTCACATCCATACGGCTTTAAAGATGTCTTCAGAATATCAAGCTATAATGGAAGAGTGTGGATTTACAGGGCTCGTTAATATGCCCCATTTCGAAACAGATCCGGATCTTTTGAATTACCTTCTGTCATCCTACAATTCAGAGGACGGTATATTTTATGTTACTCTAAACGATGGCCAAATGTTCCAATTCACTATTGAAGCAAATGACATACATCGGTTTACGGGCCTTCCTATCAGAAATGTACCAACTGTGACAACCAAGGCAACACTCGTGGAAGATGACAAGAAATTTCTCGAATCAACGTACGGTTTCCATGTTGATTGTAAGTATAATTCATTTTAATTCATATTTTTTAATCTGTTTTTTATTCTGATACAATTTTATGTTATAAATTTATAGTAATTTTCACTGTTTCGCATTTGCAGCCCATGTCAATAAATCCAGGCATGGTGTAGATACACAATCAATTGCACACCACTTTCTTGCTGCACTTATTTCATTTTTTCAAGCCAGAATTGTTTTGCAGGGTCGCCAAACAGATATACCAAATTGGGCCATTGCATACATTTGTGCCACTATCTCAAAATGAAAATTCAATTGGTGCACATTTCTATCCAAAAAAATAAGAACTGATATATAAAATTCAAAAATCTCAGATAAACCTTTCATTTATTCAACAAACTATCTCCTCGGCTTCTACTATGAGGCACTTTTAAATTTAAAAGCTAAAGAAATTCCTACTTGCTCCGATGAGGCTTTGAAAAAATTCTCAATTCCATTTGCAGAACAACAGGTATAAACTATTTAGTTTGTAATTGTATTACAATTTTCTTCATTACAGTGCACAGTTATTAAAACTTAAATTTTAATGTTTTGCAGAGAAGATATCTTGAAGCCATTCCCAAAAAAAAAAAGATGTCGAGAGGAAGAGGCCAACTACATGCGGAGGCTTCGGGGGACTCCCAATCTGAAATGGAAGCTCACTCCTCTCCAAACCCTCAACAGTTTGAACTCATTAAACGCCAGAGAAGTAATACATTCTCATATATTATTTACAAATTCCAAAGTTGTAGATCTATTTTTCAATTTGAATTTTAACCAAATGAATTGACAACATTTAATATTGATGAATTGCAGGGACTATGGAACCTTCTTCCCCAACTCACTCCATATAGTCGCATGCATTGATATCTTCTAAACAACCACTGAGTACAACTCCTACAAGGATACCCGTAGCACCGAAAAAAACAACCCCTCGACAACAAGGTACAACTTTTCTATAGAACGTTTAATTTCGTAGTTTTGACTTTATGAATTGTTTTAATATTTTTCATTTTTTCTTGTACTTTTCAGCACATGTCAGTCATGGTCAAACCACGGCACCGACACCCACTCAACCATTAATTTTTAAAATTCCAACCAGAGGAACAGTGAAAAAGACCATTGGTAAACGCATGAGTTTTGCTCCGGCCCCTAGTGGGACACTAAACCTTGACTCCTCGTTTCGAATTCCAACTCTCTCACTTGGTGGCTTGCCCAGTGCAACGGGCATATCTGTTTTGAACAATATAAATTTAGATGAAGATTATTTGGGCATTGATAGCAATGACCCAACTAGTTTTTTCGATACCCACGAGATGATTCAAGGCCAGCAGGTATACTTCAAATTTCAATTTTAATATGCTTTACAATTTTTAATTACATTCTGATTTAAATTTATTTATCTAAATCTTGATTTATTTTTTCAAAAACAGGATCAGCCCACCCAAAGACAGAAACAAGGAGCATTTGATCTTGGTGAAAGCCCCCACACTTCTCCAGTAAGATCGTCTGCATCAGATTCAGATAGTGAAGAGTTTCCACCTTTTCCTTTGGAGAACTTAATTGGTAATGATTGTCAATCCCATGTCAGTGAGTTTATTATTCCTCAAATCCAACAGCTTATAGAATGGGAGAGAAGGGCTAAAGTTCTTATCAATGAGATTATTAGTCGTTATGAAAATTATTGGCAACGGGATAGTTTATACGCTGCAGTCCAGAATCAACCTGCGAAGATGGATTCCTTACTTACCTAAGTAAGATGTGGGACTGTCACGTTTAACAACGAATATAAAGATGGCATTTTAGATAAGGCACTAAACAAATTGGAAAATATTAGTGCCGAGGCCCAGGCATATTTTAACAAATGGTCAAAGGACAAGGATTTGGTATCAATCGCAAATGCCGAAAGAGATAGAGCGGTTGTAAGTACTATTACATTCAAACAATCATTTTTGTTAATTTGAAATTTTGAATTTACATTAATATTTTGAATTGACGTTACTCTTTTTGTGCAGTTGAAATATGAAAATTTGAAGAGTCAGGCGAAGGTTTTGCAATTTCACTTGGAAACAACAAAGAACAGCTTATCCGCAACAAAAAAATTGAAGAAAAATATTGTTTTGGTTAATAAACAAAACAATACACTAAAGCGGATAATTAAAGAGCATGGTCTCGACCCTGACATCTTGTTCAAAGCCAAAGCAGCTGCTGATCCAAATTTTATGTCACATGGAGATGCAAAAAATCAAGAAGAAAGAATTATAAAAAATCTGGACAGTGCTGCAGAAGATCTTATAAGTTCAGGGGTTATTTCTGGTGTTGGGGAAAGAGGTACATCCAGAGTGGAAGAAGCTGTTGGGGAAGAGAGCAGAGCAGAATTTTCTAAAGAAAAAGAGGGTTTTGAAAATTAGAAACTTTTATTATTGACTAAACTTTAAATATTGAATTTGAAAACTTCTACTATTGAGTATGTACTATGCTATTTGAATTTAATTATATGGTGACTATCATGAATTATATGTATGTTTCTTGTTTACTTGCATTGTCATGAATTGTATGTGGACGTAGATGATGAATGATGACAATTGATAATCAATGATAGATGATGATGAAAGACAATGATCAATTTAATGTGTATAATGTAAAATTTAGTTCCTAAATATCTTGTGGGACTTTAATTATCTTGAAAATGATGTCTTTGGGAAAAAATAGCAACTAAAATTTGAAACAGATCTTTACTATTTAGGATTTCTCCTTAATAGACTTATGGTGTAGGAAAATTCTATTTTAAAGAGATTCAACTCTATATTAGTGCATAATATTTCACTAGAGAGGTTGTTTGACATCCAAAATAGTTAAGACCATTTGTCAGAAAATAACGTTTTGTTGGAAACAATCATTGATGTAGAGGCTAGATTAGCCAATTATGAAATAGTTAAATTCCAGGCCATAAGAATTAGAGCTTGGGAAATTGGTTTAAAAGATATGGTTTTGTTATCATGGATATTGTTTTGTGTAGAGTAGATTATGTAGGATATGGAGGCTAGATTAACCAAAGTTGGAATAACCATGTGATTAAAAGATAGGTCAAGCTCGATATAGAACTTTGAAGTTTAATGTAAAACATATAAGGTTTTAATCATGAAGATTAGTCTGTATAGATCAAGTTCCTAGGTTGATGAACTGGATCATTTTTTAATATTTGATAAGGGTGAAGAATAATTGTGGATTAGAGCTGGGAGGCTATAAGTTGGAAGAATTTTGAGTGTATAAGAAAATATTGAAGGTTGCAAACTAGATCATAGTAAACTGTGCGTGTAAGTATTTATGTAGAGCCTTGAAGAAGGCACACTACATTTGCAGGATAGTTTATGTAGAGTCAGTTTTATTACTAGAAAGGATTTTAAATAGTTGTGATTAGTGTAGATTGAGTTTGAATAACTTCATGGAGAAATCCGAAGAAGTGATGGATCTATGACAAAGCAGGGAATTTTAGGAAGATTGTCAGGACTTTTATTTATAATAGTATAATGTATTGTTTAATAGTTTAATATATAATAAATTAAATATAATTCTAAGAAATCAAGAAAGAATCATCACTGGTAAGAAATTAAAACATAATTGCAAATATGATAGGGTTTAGCTTACCTCTTGCGTATTAGATTGGTGTGAAATCATCAAGGGTAACATGCTAGATCTTTGTTTTACCTGACATTGTAGACAGAGGGGTGAGTTGCCTGACATTGTCAGTCCTGAGAAGTCCCAGCAACATCTTTAAATATATAGACCAACAATATCTTTAAATAAATGATAACAAGAGCTGAAAAAATGTAAAGTAACAAACAATAAGATGATGTTGAAGAAGATACGTATTTAAAATTGAAATCATCACCGGTAATGTGCTAGATCTTTGTCTTAATAAAATTCAACGCAAAAAAATGGATTAGTAGATAGAGGGGTGAGTTGCCTGACATTGTCAGTCCCAAGAAGTAACAGCTTCCTCGGACGGATGTCAACCCATCGTTTTCAAATATATAGACCAACAATATCTTTAAATAAATGTAAATATATAGAATTAGACCTGTAACATCTTTAATGATAACAAGAGCCGAAAAAAATGTAATAGTAACAAACAATAAGATTATGTTGAAAAAGATACCGATTTAAAATTGAAATCATCACTGCCACTTGTAATGTGCTATATCTTGTGTCTCAAAAAAATTCAACACCAAAAATTGGATTAGTAGGTAGATGGGTGAGTTGCCCATGGTTAACCATGCCAAGACTAAACAACCTTTCTGCTTAGCGTCCAAGAAAAAATACAGTGCCTTCTCCAGATAAATCATAGAAGTTAAATTTGTATAGGATTACCTCTAAAGAATTACCTCTTGCATATTAGATTACTGTGAAATCATCAAGGGTAACGTGCAAGATCTTTGTTTCACATGACATTGTAGACGGAGGGGTGAGTTGCCTGTCATTGTCAGTCCTGAGAAGTGCCAGCAACAACGTTTAAATCATATAGACCAACAATATCTTTAAATAAATGTAAATATAAAGAATTAGACTTGTAACATCTTTAATGATAACAAGAGCTGAAAAAATGTAAGGTAACAAACAATACAGATTATGTTGAAGAAGATACCTATTTAAAATTGAAATCATCACCGGTAATGTGCTAGATCTTTGTCTTAAAAAATTCAACACAAAAAATTGATTAGTAGATAGATGGGTGAGTTGCCTGACATTGTCAATCCCGAGAAGTAACAACTTCCTCGGACGGATGTCAACCCACGTTTTCAAAAAATAAAATTTTTGTATTTAACTAAATGTAAATACATACACCTGTAACATCTTTAATTATAACCAGAGCTGAAAAAATGAATAGTAACAAACAATAAGATTAAGGGGAAAAAGATACCTGCTTAAAATTGAAATCATCACTGCCACTGGGTAATGAGATAGATCTTTGTTTTAAAAAAAAACCCAACACGAGAAATGGATTAGTAGATAGATGGGTGAATTGCCTAACATTTTTAGTATATAGACCCTGTAACATCTTTAATGATAAAGATAAAGAGATAGATAAAGAAGATACCTATTTTAAAGTTGAAAACAATCCATTATCAACAGCTTCATCAAAGTCGATGTTGTCTTCTGTTAGAATGTGACGAAGAGCCAATTACACTCTCAAGGTTGGGAATATTTGTACTTGTAGCTGTATTATTCATACCTCTTCTTTCGCAAAGGGAATTCCAGTGCGCAATTTCTCTGTCGAACGGAAAGGGTTTCGATGGAGTATCGAGAAACATAACACCTCATGCAACTTTCCAGATTTTTATCCAACCTGTTTCTCAGTTTTGATTTTATAAATAAAACAATGCACTGAAAACCCTTTCATCCTCCACAGACCCCAAAATCATTGTTTGGGCATAAGTCATATAATCTGAAATATTCACTGATATCTTCTTGTAAGATAGAACTTTGATAGATTCCTCACCACAGCCTTGTAATAGCACCACTTTCAGAAGGTTGATCTAAATTCTTATATTGGTTTCCTCATTGTTGTTGCAAAAATTTGTTGACTGGAACTTTAATAAATCGTCATTCAGTATACCTTTTGATTTCCATACCCTTGAGCTCTGACGTCTTTGTAAATTGTTCCATTATTGTACCCATTGATTTATGGAAATGCTTACTGACAAAGTCTGCACGGCCACCTTCTGTATTCCAAAAATTCGGATTCATCACACCCATGGCTTCCAGAATTTTATCTTTACAGAAACGTTCCCTAATTTCTGATGACAAGGTTTCTGAAATTTTTTTAAGCTTTATTCTTGTTTCAACTATCACAGACTCAAACAAATTACGTGTCACAGGAACATCTTCTCGTTCCGATCCTGTAATATCTTGACGTCTTTGCAAAATGTGCATTGGTATTTCCCTCCCATTAACAGAGATGCATAGGTGATTGTGGATATTAAATCTCAAAAAGGTGTTAGGATTTTTAAGATCTAATAAATCTCTCCAATTTTCAAAAACAGGTGCATCAAAACTATCCTGGGAACAGTACAATATATCAAGACTTTGACATACCATTTTCCTCATCCGTATAAAATCCACAATATAGATTAATCTGCCCTGTGCATGCTTCATCAGTGTATTGATCTCCTTTAACATTGGAAGAATACCAACCAATGTAAGCAATGTCTCCAAATTAGTTAAGTGGAACAACAGGTCCCTTGCCCTATCAACTTCATGACGGTATTTGTGCATGAAACCAACCAATGAAGGATACTCCTCACGAACTCTGCATGCTGGTTCATACAAAGAGATCCATCTAGTCTCCACATCCTTCAGAAGTTTTTTGCCGTCTGTAATTCCAATTGCAAATTTTTGGAACTCGAGAAAATGCTTTGGGCTGCTTGACATATAGGCATGAAGTTCTCTTATGAGGTCTTCTAATTTAGCAACATTTTCGTGGTTGCTTACCATTTTATACACTAAATTCATTCTGTGAGCCATACAGTGAATTGGTAGCATATATGGGGCCACTGTTGTTTGTAATCTAACACACAGCCCTGTTCGGTGACCCTGCATGACAGATGCACCATCTGCTCCAACGCATACCAACTTCGTAGCAATTTCATAATCAGTCATACCAGCAACATCTTTCAAATGAGAAACAACTATTTTATATAGGTTTTCAACATTGCAGTTTTCAACCATTTTCATAACACCCAATAGATGAGGAGTCCTTATATGATTTTCTAAAGTATATATGTGGATACATACCCATGCGGTGTTGTCGACTGCTGTCACTTCATTAATTGAAAGAGAGATAAAGTTTGCTTTTTTTACATTCTCTTTCAAATCTTCCTTCTCTATCATCGAGAGGCATTTTGCCATTTCCCATCCACTACTCTCAGACCAATGAGACTGAGGTACATTCAGCATTCCGTTAAATTGATACAAAACTTTGAAATCAAGGAAATCTGACATCGCCCTTCCTTTTTTAAGTATTTGAAAAAGAGTAGAGAATTTTATGAATTTTGCATGTAGATTTGTTTCTTTCATCTTACCAATATGCGATGTGATTGTTCCTCCCTTTTCCAACAGATGTCTGTGTTTTTTCTGCTCTGCCTCATATTCCGTTGCGTATCTGACATGCATGCACTCCTTTTCAGTTTTCCACCTATGTGTTTTGATTTTCTGGCCATCCGCCCCTGTTACAGTTAAATATTGTTTTCCACAATGTTTTTCTATTGTGTCCAGCTTCAGTTGCATTTTTTGTTGCTTTCCCAATTTCCACGTACATATTGTACATGTACATTCACATGGGATTTCTTCAGAATTAGATGATTGTACAGGTTCAATAAATGGAAATTTAGCTACCCAATCAAACTTGTATGTCCTGCCAATGGTCCACATATTCTTGTTCGTTTTCAATGCTTTACTTTTTTGAGTAGAATTTTGAGCAATATCGCAATCACCTAGTTTCCTCTTTCTTGGACCAGAGTTTGATATTGATTTCTGTCTTCCATTTTGCTGAGTGTTTATATCTGTGATATCTAGCTGCACTTCTGGTTACACCCCAACAGGAACAATATCTTCAAGAGCTGGAATATTATCGTAGGTTTCATTTGTGTGACTGTGATACTGTGCAGAATGCATGTCCACCTCAATAATACCTTCCACACAGTCAGTATTCTGATTCTTTTTGGTGGCATCTATATGATTGGTATTTACATTATCTGTATCCGTAGAGTTTCCAAAATACTTGAAGAGTGATTTCTGAGATTTCTTACTTACTTTTAGGTTATTCGTATTCTTTGAGCTGGCACCTTCCATTATTCTCAAAAGAGTCCTGCATCAGCAAAAGAACCAAGAAGCGACTCTGTCCAGTCTCTGAGGTCTTGTCGCGCGTGAACTGTCTGAGGTCGCGCGTCAACACTGCCCAAGTCACGCGTCAACACTTCCTCTGTCGCACGTCAACCCTTCCTCTGTCGCGCGTCACTTCTTAGCCCAAGTCGCGCATCAGTATAGCTCTTGTCGCGCGTCAATACAACTCTTGTCGCGCGTTAGTACAACTCTTGTCGTGCGTCAATACAGCTCTTGTCGCGCGTCAGTACAGCTCTTGTCGCGCGTCAATACAGCTGTTGTCGCGCGATCAACAATGCCCTTGTGCGCGCGTCAACAATCACAGGCTAACAGTAATCTGAATCTCTGGTGCTTAAGGGTGATGCGAGTTCAAATTTCACAGTATTGGTAATTTGTTAAGCTACTTGAGGTATACTACCCAGCGAATCAGCTAGGTTTTGTATAGGGAGATGTTTTCAAATGAAGGCGAAGCCGATCCCCCACAAAAAAAATATACTATATATTTTAGGCGAACAGGACACCGACCCACTCCAAATAATTCACCTTTTTCAAATTTTCCTAAAATGAAATTTTCACCATATTACGAATATTCGCCGCTAAAAATTATCCCTGCAGGATAACATTGAATGCCATTAAATCCATTGTCATCTATTCACCCACTAAACTTGATAGACACCTCATACCTATGGAAACTCAGTGCTTGCGAATGTGCGGTTTGGCGTGAAGTTCCAATTTGATTTAGCATTAAAAAGCCAATATTATACCATCTCCACACATTATGTCGAGCTTGGATTATTTGCAATTATAGTTCATCCAAAATGTTATGGCCCAACTCCATCAATCCCTTAAGCTATGTATGAAACAAACCTAGCATTAGCACTATAATAATCCATTGTGGTTGACCTAAAAATTTCACTGGTTGTAGACAAGATACTTCATTAATATAAGGAATGCTATGATAAAAGGTATAACGCCTGCTTGGAATTCCAAAGCATTCATTTCGACCAGGGGCTTGTTGTTGTCGTTACATCATTTCCAGAACGGATCAGACATTCAACATAAGATCATAGATACTAAGAGCCTAGAACCTGAATCTAGTGAATGATCACAAAATTGTTGGATCATTTATCTCCATGTTAAACTAGTGTAGACCTATCGATATGGCCTAACAATCCAAGAACTTCTGCAAGCAGAATGTATATTTGGCTAGTCGAAGATATGATGATAGCTCGAAAACCTTGGTTAAAGAATGCATACGAAGGAGGCCACTCAGTTTCATGGAATTATATAATGTAATAAATACCTAGTGAGCCCCTGCTAGATATGTATATGAAATGCATGAGGCAAGGCATTGTAACTGATACGAAATAGCTTATGCTTATGTGTCAAAAAAGTTTTTAGAAAAGGTATGGGTGTTAAAATTCTTTACCAATACATGGATTGGCGACTATGTTGGCTAGTTGTATCATATGAAATAAGATTGTGAAGGGTTCTATCATCGAAAATGAGTTAAATGATCTCTAACATATATCTCAAGATATACAATAGCATGTTCATTTGTTTCTTGAGTCGATCTCGCGTGGACCCCATTAATTGGCTTCATATCTAAGGAATGTAAGTCTAGCTTTTTCCAAAGTGAAGAAGGGAATATTTGTAACCTTTCTCTTTGAGTTCTATTCAAGTTTGGACATGACCCAGAGTCAACTGTTCTTTAATAGATTAAAACTCAATGTATGCCTTCATTTCTACAATGTAACATCAACACTTGCATTATGAAACCCCCATTTTGCCTTTGTCACCTAACAATTCTTGTAACTTACGTTTACAATGAATTGAAATAAAAAATCAATTAATGTTTGAATTTATTCGTAACATCGATCCTAGTTAATCTTATAACGAATACATTCACGCTTTAAATCAGGATGCTAAAGCAGATGTTATAATATATCAAGAGCTATCATGACAGGCTTTAAGAACCATAATCTGCAACCAATATAGTGTATGAACAAAGCGAAGAAGACTAGTTCCACATCCTTTGAAAATACAAACCACAAGGAAAACAAGCCCGAGTAAAATTAGACAAATTATATAGAATAACGATCAACCACAGTGACTAGATTATAAAAAGATGTTTCAATGTTTTTCCATTCACTGTACAATCTCAGTCAATCGCTCAACCAAATTTCTCTCATAATAGAAAAGTGAGTTATTTCCCAACAACTGGAGTAATTTGAGGTCAATCATACCAGGAATAAATTATTCTAAACTTGGGGATGTAAAGGAAACAAATTTAATAAAAATGCTCAAATTAGACTTTTTGATCCCAACATAATATTAAGTCTCCAAAAAAAACCCCTTTTAGAGGTCTATCTAGATTTCTCGTAACAATCACAAATATTGGTTAAGAAATTTACTTAGAATGCCTTGTTTGATGAGCTAATGTCTACAAATAAGTGATCCTTAGCTTGATCTAAATTTCAACAATTCATAATAAACATAGCATGCAAGAGCTAATATTTAACATCTACATAAGCAATATTATAGTAATACTAATTATTCAAGGAAATATTTTTACTTCAATGGGGCTGATCCAGTGACACTTCCAAGTTGTGGAGCTCACCATAAACCCATTCATGCTCATGAAAATTTTGTCATAACTTAAGATAAATGTTGAAATTCTATAGTCCATTCCTTCAAATATCTTATGATGTCATTTTTTGGGGATTCTTCAACATAAATTAACCAAATTTACATCAAGAGATGTTGATTAATGTTTTTTGTATTGTACTTGTATTTTCAGCATTTATTATCAAATCCCATTATGTGAGTAATACGTTATTTGAATTAACACACCATAACACGAAGATAAGGAAGTAGATTACTATTTGTAATGCAATACCTCAGAAATAAATTGAGGACCACTTATCAGTGGATATAATTAAATGAAGACACTAGTACAAATATCTTGATGCATTATTTTAAAAAAAACCAACTTCACTAGCCATGAAGCTTTCTAAGACTGCAATAGTTATGGCATTTTGGTAAAATAATCAGTAGTTGTTAGAATAATGTCCATTACCACTTCATAAATTCCCATAGCTAATGTGAATATCTGAATGAAATCAACTCCCCACTTATGAAAAAGGTCTCTCTGGAATGCTAATTTAACAGGCATGGTATGTAAACGTTCACGACCAACAAACATTTGACATTGGAGCACAAGACCTTACCAGTTTTGTATGCATCTTTGAAAATTGTGACAATTTACCATCATCAGTAATTTATGGGCTAGTTGTTTTGGAGCAAAGTTTCCACATGAAAATCAATATAGAAAATAATAATTACACAGTCACACATTTGATTATGAGTTACTCCATCTTGGCAATTGTAGTCGCCTATCGGCGTTTAAAAATAGTAGATTTCAACCTAATCATGCATAAAACTTAAAATGCTTAAAACGAAGTAGCTTTAAGATAATGATACCAATTTTTATCAAAGTAAAACCCTATATGTGGATTTAATAGATGAAAAAGTTAAAACTTAAAATAAAAAACGGAGATTTAGGTAACAAAAGAGGATATAATCACAATGAACCCAAGTACTAGATAGACACATGCAAAATGATGACCCATGCAAATTTATCCCAAATCATTACAAAGCAACCAAACTTAGGTATCACACACTGAGAATACCTCCTAATGATACAAAAAATGTTGATTTAAGTGACAACTTTATACTGAGCGAACACTTTATAAAACCCTAGACCTCATATTTGTACATATGGGAAGATTGAGACATATGTGCATAGAGACAAATGTTTCCAATCACCGTATAACGTGACCTTTGTAATAGGTCCATTTTAATGTAGACTTTCCTAAATAGAAACCTCCACAATTAGAATATGGTGCCAAACTTCGATCAAAATGGGGTTCATTAGGAGAAAGTTTGACTTGACATATAAAATGATCAAAAAAATATGGCTTTGTTAATGGCATACAATACATTAAATTCTTTTCTTTCCTTAACTCAGTGACTTTTCAAAGTGTTCGAATCATTGTTCACAAGCAAAATGGATAGACTACAATTTAAGAATAAAGTTAGCACCAAGAGATTGTATTCATCGTTTAGTTTTTATACTCAATTAGATTGCAGAGGTAAGTATAAAATTATTCGTAAAAATATCTTACATATGTCTATCTAAACACCACTATTTAGACATTTTCATTCCATGAGTTAAAAAGTAAAAAATGTAATCTAAAATTAAGTGTAATGCTAAGTGTACTAATAAAAGTATATGGAATTAAAAAGAAATATAATATAATAAGTATGTTATAATAAATGTATCTATATGAAATACATCAATACATATCAATTTCAAGGTTCTTCAGATTAGGTTTTCTTGCATACAACATTAATCAATAATTTCATTAAATTCTTTATCAATTTCAAGTTGATTTGGGGCACAACTAGAATCATTTAACTGCGCTATTGTTTGTGTCGGTATCAAAAATATCTATTCAAGATAAAAAGACCCAAACATTACTACATGGTCAAGATATTATTATTTTTTTATGGAATTCTTCAAGAAAAAAAAAAAAACAAAATTATTTATAATCCATAAATTACATTTAGAAAAATAATGTTTAAGAATAATGTTTCCACAAACTTATTTAATTCCCTTTAAATTTTTACCCTCAATTATTATGGAGATCAGCCTACACTTACATATTTATTTATTTTTGTGCGCTGCTACAATAACAATTACATCTGAATTGCATATTATTTCAATCTATTCACAAACACAAGGACAGAAGCAAGGAGATCCCACCATGTTTCTGTCCTTGTAAATAAGTTAGAGGGAAATTAAATTTTCGAAGGAAACAAAGAGCCTGAGCAGTGAGAATAGATATGATGTCAATAAATTTAGAGCACTTGGTACTCTCATTTTGCCTTTGAAATGTTCAATCATTTGCGTAAGCTTGACGTTGTTTGTATAGTGGAAACCAGACAGATTTTCTCGGTCAGAGCAGGTAGGATGGTCCAATGGAATTTTTTGTTTTTTACCCGTGGAAATGGAATTCAATGCAAGTTGTCACAATTCAAAGCGGGCAAAGAGGATATTACGTAGGCTTGTGAGAAAAAAATAAAAAAATTGATGTTAACATATAAGTTCACATCTTTTTCTTTGAATTGCTTTTTAACTTGGGCACATTGGTACTTAGGCTTGGAAGTAACAATTTTTGGTGTGAGCAGGCATTAACGGATTGTTGAGATTCCATAGAATTTATGACTCTTCACTTATGTCAAACAATTTTTCAAACCATACGATGTGTGCCTAGTCCTTGCTTTTTTAGGTATATTAGTAAATAGTGGAACACAATGTTAAAAGATATGACAAATTTGTTACACTTCGCCAATCTTTTCTATCAAGATAGTGTTAAAGGGACTTACAAAATTGTTACATTTTGTCATAACTTGTGTGTGTGTATGTTGTTTTTTACATCGTTTTTTTAACCATATGCAAGATTATTGGAAGTCCAATGATTCGTAATGTTATTATTCTCTCTCCATGGACTGTCACCACTCCCTTTTGTAACCTACGTCTCTTTAATGCCTTGAATGGATGTTATGCTTCTTTTTTTTAGCATCTTCCTCACAGAACATTCATCTAGGATAGGAAAGCCATGCTCTTCTAAATTTCCCTTACAAAAACATATAGGTTTGTTGTGCGAAAGATGAGGAAAATCCCAATGTTGTGTATAAAAATGTTAAGTAAAGTCTACAATGTACATGGAACTACCCTCCAAAAGGATATACACATATCTCCATTTTTAAAAGTACTATTGTAGGTGTTTGAGATTGAAGAAATGCATATAAATTGAATCTTTAACATCAAGTAGAAAACAATTGGCATGCCTTTCAAGGGTGAAGTAAATACACCTCCTCCCTCAATATGTTCCTTGTTTTCAATTCTCAAGTAAAATTAGGTTCACATTTTCTTTTAATTGAAATGGTGGTGCCATCCTTACAAATCGATCCATCCCTTCAATATGCCCTTATTTTATAAATCTAGTTTAAGCTTATAACAGAGTGAAACAAATGAATAGTTAGGGTTCTATTATTTGGGTCATATGTTTATCGTTTGACCTCAAAACCTCCATTATGCATTATGTTGAGTTTTGAATTCCTTGATCTAAACTTAACACTAATGTCTTGAAAAACAATGTATAGTCTCATTTCTACAAATCTTTCAAGTGTGACTTCCTATTAATGGAATGTCATCTTCTCCTTAAAAAATACCACATTCACTTGGAATTTTTGGTTGAAGCGACCAATATCTCCTTCTTTCCATATTTAATAAAATATATGTATGCATCTTTTTCTCTCTTACTTCCCTTTTTTAAAGGGCGTCAATGTTCCCATCTCTAAGTAAATATTCATAAAGTCTTAGACACCCAAATTTGGCAATCTACCTTTTGCAACTAATGGTCTTAACATTGCACACTTCCATGCACAAATACATTATCCTCACTCTTCTGTAGTACACTGTGATATCTCTTCAACTACTTTCTTGTCATTGTACATCTCTTTGTCATCATTTCCTGAGGTTTTATAGCATAAAACAATGTTAAACTTCTAGGTTCCCTTTGTAAAAGGGACTTTCAATTTATTTTTTGCAAATTTTTGCCTTAGACTAGTTTTGTTTTTTCTAGAAAAATTTGACAAAATTGTCAAAGTGTTAAAATTTCTGTGGATTTCAGATTTTTGGATCTAGGATGCAGTTTGCATGCAAAATGTACACTGGATTCCGAAACCCGAAACCCACCCCTTTGTCATAAATCTTCGCCAATCGGAAGTCGGAACTTAGGATGCAGTTTGCATGCAAACTGCATGTCTAGTTTCGAAGTCTGACTCCTCAATTTCAAATTAGATCTTGGAGTTTGAAACATAGTTTGCATGTATATTGTATTCGGACCTCCCACTTCTGAAATCCAACTGTTTTGAGTGCTTTTCGGGTTTCGGAACCCA
The DNA here is from genome assembly GCA_019776745.2 of Taxus chinensis. Lineage (NCBI taxonomy): Eukaryota > Viridiplantae > Streptophyta > Pinopsida > Cupressales > Taxaceae > Taxus > Taxus chinensis. Next base: position 797,597,631 of record CM034150.1, read on the forward strand.
GTGTGCATTTTGCATGCAAACTACATCCGGATCTCTGATTCCTGAAACCTGACGGTAGGTCAACATTTATTGCTAACTACCCACACGTACCAACCCAAAAGTAATAAATTTTTACTTTTTTATTTAAAGGGAAAATTTCACTTGTCATTTTCACCTAACAAATTAGTACGCTAAATTTTTGACACCACTTTGATCTCTGACCGTACTCCTTAGGAAACTTTTAGAGCATTTTTGTGGTTTTTCTCATCTAGTATTTGGGTAAGTTTGTAAGTTATCCTTTACAAGTTCCTTTTGTATACTTTTTAGGTTTTTTCTTGTCAAATTTTCACTTGCTTTCATAGGTACCCTTCACATTTATTCCTTTGTGTCATTTTTTGGGGTTTTATCCTTGTACAATGGACTTACCTATTCTATGGATTTTTTACCTTCATGGATTCTATTGTTTTGGAGCTTACGTTTTAAAACATTAATTTTGGAGAAGCAAAGGATAAATTGACGTGAAGATTCAAAGACTATGTAACAACATTTGACTTCCACCATCGGTGATTCATGTTCAATGTGCAATTCAGACTTTGGGGTCAGAATTGCAACATTATATTGTAGTCGGAGTTTAATGCCAAAAGTGTAATTTAGAACTACAAGACTGCATATCTGGTCCTAACCTCCACCAGTAGAACTATAGGGTGCAATTGGATGGTGGAATTATAGATCAGGTTTGCAGGGTTGTATTGCATGGGTGAAATTTTGTTCCCAACCTCTGATTCTCTTCCTAGAGAGGTTTTTGAAAGAATCATCCTAGGAAAAATGTCTAGATCATCTTTGAAGGGAAAGGAGAAGATGAAATACACTTTTCAAGGGGTAGCCCCCCTTTGAACATCACATCAGATATCGACAACATTGAAGATAAAGACCTAGGGAATATCGACCTCCCTAAATTCTAGGAGAGGGTTAGAGCTCCAAAAAAAAATTCATGGAAGTAAGGAATCTTCGATAGTGGGCTTACTTGGGCTGCCGATTTCCCTCCATCTATGCAATGTATGGATTTTGTGCACGTTGTTGTTGCAAACTTTGACAAAGACTCCCAAACAGTGAAAAATGAGGATGGGACGACCATCATTAAATTGGATAGTGATTATTTTGAAAACTTATTGAAGCTTTCCAATGATGAGGAATATGCCAAAATTTCCCTAGAGTCCACTCTTGAGCACTGGGATGCAGAAAATGAAACTTGTACTAGGTTTCTATTGATCAGTTAAAGTATGACACTTAGAAAAGAACATACAGAAGGTTCGCACGGGAAGAGTAGAGAGCATCAAAAATAACGGGAGGATTGGAAAGGCAACACATGCTGGAAACAAAGAAAGATTCAGGACTTAGCCGTTTTCACGATGAGGATATATTTTTGGGGATAGCATGCGGAGCACACAAACCAGTCAAAGACCTGTGCGACACACATTGGCTATTTTTGGAGGATCAGCTACGAAGCACTTTACATGGATATAAGCTGAGAATAGATCTACTACTTGCAGTTAATTAAAAGTAGTCTATTATTAGCGCACTTGCATGTGTAGCTATTTTTTTAATGGCGTGTGGCTAATAATAATATGTGATCTATTTTGGGATTAGATAAGCATTGAAGGGCAATTCCCCACCCTTATAAATATGTAGTGAACTATGTAGCATAAGAGAGATGTGAGAGCTAAGTTATTGTGATGTCATGTTGCTAAATCTGATGTGTGCATGAGCATATATTACTATTATTGTAAGGAAGATTCTGTGTATTACTATATTTAATATAATTGGGGTTATTGGATGAATCAAGGTGTTAAACATGGTTATAGTTCATTACTGCATAAAGGGTTTCACTATGATTATTGTTTGATTCATGATACTTTAAGATCTAGATCTGAATATGTGCTATAGAATGTCAGATTAATTATGGATTTGAATGCTTTAAGTCTTCATCATGCTAACATCCTATAACAACAACCCAAAAGAGGGGCTTTGTACCTTTGCATGCTTCGGGTGAGCACTCATTCTAGATTGAGTGATGTGCTAACGAGTCTGGGATTTTACTGGTGAATTCTAGGATGCATCATTGGTTCCATTGCTAGGACCTCTTTTTCAGTTGTTTCCAGGATGGTTTGCGATGAATACATACTGGTTGACCCTAGAAAGTGTTGAGGAGTGGATACATGATTTGGAAGAAGAGTATACATGGAGGTTCAACACTGGATCTGATTTTAACGCATGTGCATGGGTGGAACAGAATCTGTATGAAAATTTGTATGAGAGATTCTTTGTTATTTTTCCACTATAATTGTATGAGTGGAACTTGGTTGCTTATACGGCTAAATGAAATTAGAGCTATCACACACTTTTCTAGATGCAAGAAGAAATTTAGACCCTCTATGATGCTCACATGATTTGGACTTGCGCAGTGGATATGTGGTTTCATGGTGTTTTGAACAGTTATATCTTGGAGTACTCAATTTCCAGTTATTCATGCCCAGAGGTAGTTGAATTCCAGTTTCTATGATATCCAAGGGGAACACACCTACAAAGAATTCCACTGGTGATCAAGATCCTGATGGTAACTTTAAATTTGGAGAGAAAACCGATGGCTAACTAAACCCCACCACACACGAGGGCGGGAGCAGGTTTGGTGAAAGATGGTAGACCTAGTGGCATAAAGATAGAGAGAGGAAAGGTGGCTTAAGTATGATGAGTCGTGCGAGAGGGAGATGGAGAAGCAACAGGAGGTTACAGAGAAAATAGCATTGTGGAGAAAGATAGTTCGGGAATGAGTTGAAGTTCACGCAGAAGACATGGAACCTAAGCCTCAGGAACTCCCCCATTTGGGAAAGCATGACAGGGAACCCTCTTCGGTCTCACGTAGAAGCACACTAGCATAAACGTCCAGGGCCGTGGGCATGCATCTGAATCCACATGCTAACCTTTCCCCTACACTTGGTTTTCCAACATCTAGTACAACAAATAGTCAACAAGCTAATTCAAGCAGTGGGAGAATATGAACAAGTCTTATAAGAGTCACATTGATGGAAGTGCAAATGGCTTCGTTATTATATGGAAGTACCTTATCGGGTGTATCCTTTACATAAAATTCAGGTGTGCAGATTTTTGGACTATCTTTTGGGAGTAGTAACACTTCACAGACTGTTGGGGTGCAGTTCAGTACTACAGTTGGGATGCAGGGAAGTACATCCTCTAGTCCTGTTGGTCCGAAAATCTATCGTGCGGACAGATCTATGGATAAACGGGCCAACGGTGTGCAGGGCTTAGCCCCTCTTTGAGACAGCAAAGCGAAACTGGTTTATTGCTACTTCTACTAGCAGGAACCTATGTAAGTCTCACAGATTCTGCCTTCGGGGGTTGGGATCTCATCCCAGTAGAGTGTTTCAGGTTGCGAAGAGAAAGGAATGAAAGAAGGAGAAGAGAAAGAACAGATCCGAAGGAAGAAAAGAAATGAGTTCCAAAGCGGAAGGGTCAGAAGATCTATGCTTTGGGCTTGGTAGTAAACAGAGCCAAACCTACTTGCATAAATAAACAAAGCAATACTGATAAACAAGTGATGGAAAAGTAGATATGAATCTAACAGATCAAACACATACAGATCTAACGTAAGAAAGATCTAATGTATAACACAGCTATTGAGCACAAAGTCTGAATAATTGTATTACTGTTCTTCTCTGTTACAAGAAAGCTCAAAGTCTTTCTCTCCTCACTTCTATTTCTATCTGAAAAATGTTCACCCTGAATACAACAAGTATTCCCATATTTATAGAAGATGAGGGAGAGAGAAGGCAAAATGGAGCCAACCACTTATTTACAAAGATATTTACAAAAGGGCGTACTTTTCATTGTGTCAGCAGGAACTTATCAGCGCCTTTTGAAATGGGCGCACATATCAGCATGTCGACACCACATTATCAGCGCCTTTGGAAATGGGCGCACTTATCAGCATGTCGACATGAACTTATCAGCGCCCTTTGGCGCACCATTCAGCATGTCGACAGGAATTTATCAGCGCCCTTTGGCGCACCATTTTACATGTCAGCACGAACTTCCTTGCGCCCTTTGGCGCACCTGTCAGCATGTTAACATGACATTATCAGCGCCCTTTGGCGCACCCTTTTGCATGTCAGCATGAACTTACTTGCACCTTGGCGCACCTATCAGCATGTCGACATGAACTTATCAGCGCCCTTTGGTGCACCTTTCGTCGTGTCAGCATGAACTTATCAGCGCCCTTTGGCGCACTTATCAGCATGTTGACACCACATTGTCAGCGCCTTTGGCGCAACTTTTTGAATGTCAGCACGACAATGTCAGCGCCCTGCTCAAAAATACTGAAAAATGGCTAAGTCCTTAAAACTTGATTTTCGAAAGAGAATTTTGGGCTTCTTTCGAACGTTGTCAAACTTCCTTGGGACCAAAACAAAATTTTTGGGTATGGTTACCGGTAAAATTTCCCTTGTCAATTTTACGGGATAACAGCTGGCTCTTTCTAGGGACTATCCCTGAGCAAACTCGGGGGTAGAGAATCCCAGATCACATGTGCCTATCCATTGGGCAAGGAGTCAAAAACAAGGGGGGCCGGAGGGAGAACAAAGGAAACACACGACAAACAGAAAGCAAACACACAACTAAAGTAAACTGTACAAAGAAGAGAGCAAGCTCTACTTCCTGAAGATCTTGAGATGTTGCCCGCTATAGGGAAGCGGGAGTTCAGCTCCATCCAGATACGAGAGATAGAAACTATTCTCTCCATTGAGTTGCTTGATTTTGAAGGGCCCTCTCCATAGGGAATCAAATTTTCCATGCATGCCCTTTGGTTCTCTTCGCTTGTCCCAAAGAAGGACGAGATCTCCCACTTGAAAATTCCTTTGCTTGGCCTTCTTGTCAAAAAGCCTCTTCACTTGATTCTGATGTTCAGTGATCCTGTTGACCACCCTTACTCTCTTTTCTTCAAGTTCCGCAAGGTACATGATTCTCTTTTCTAGAGAACTCTGAAAAGTTTCATCTTCGATTACTCGTGCCAAGCGTAGAGCAGGAAGTTCCGCAGAAATGGGAAGCTCGGCATCAGTACCATATAACACTTGAAAAGGTGACATGCCGAGAGATCTCTTGGGAGTAATGCGGTCTGCCCACAAAGCGTCATACAAAGACTTGTGCCACATCCGCTGATTCTCATCTACTAATTTCCGTATGATGGTCACCAAGTTCTTATTACTGGATTCCGCCTGACCATTTCCCTGAGGGTAATAATCTGAGGCATGTGCTAAAGTTATCCCATACTCATAGCAAAAACTAATAACTTCCCGGGAAGAGAAGTTAGAAGCATTATCAGCAACGATTTTATTTGGAACGCCAAACCTGACAATGATATTTTCTTTGATAAAACTGCAAACCACCTCGGAAGTGGCGTGCTTGACAGGTATGGCCTCCACCCATTTAGTGAAGTAATCTGTTGCTGTGAGGACATAGCTATGTCCGGCACTCGATTGAGGATTGAGTGCACCAATAAAATCAATTCCCCATTGCCTAAATGGTTCATTGATAACGACCGGCCTTAGGGGAAGGGCAGCCAACTTGGGCTTGCCGACAAATTGCTGACAGGGTTCACACTTTGCCACCCAGGTAGCCGCATCTTGAAAGAGCGTTGGCCAATAGTACCTGGCTCGGATGATTTTGTGTGCTGTCACGGAAGAAGAAAAATGACCTCCACAGGCTGAATTGTGAAAACTTTCCAGCAGTTTTACTTGCTGGGGCTTGTCCACACATCGCAGGAAGACACCTTCTATCCCGCGCTTATATAAACCGTCATCCCAGATGACATACTTAGCTGCCCTGAGCTTTATAGTGCGCTTCTCCTTTGCAGTTAGGTGCATCGGGCATTCACCGTAGGTAAGGAAGAAAGCAATGTCAGAGTACCACTCATCACTAGTCGCAATAAATAGAACCAGAGGCAGAGAATCAGGCTCCTCTAGAGGACTTTGCTCTTTGTCGGTATAATTCTTTCTTTCATCAGGATTTTCTGAACCCTTGTTCTCAGCCATTAGCTGACACAGGCCTTTACCCCTTACCAGCTTGGTGGGTTTAATATCCAGGTCATATTCCTGGACCTTTGCGATCCAATTCCCTCTTAAGCTTCCTAACTCCTGTTGAGTTAGAATTGATTTCACCGCGGTGTCGGGAACCAGCACCACCGTATGCGAGTTCAGAATGTAATACCTGAAACTCTTCACCGCTTTGACAACGGCAAAGGCGTGCTTTTCCAATTGAGTCATTTTCAGCTCGTGAGGCTTGAGAGGAGAACTCATGAATGCGATTGGAGATTCAATATCCTCCGAGTTCTTTTGCATTAGGATTGCAAAAACAGTATGTTCGGAGGCGTAACTATACATAATGAAGTTTTTGGAGAAATCCGGACATACCAGGACCGGTGCATGAGCAACAGAAGTTTTTATCTCCTCAAACGATCTTTTCCCTTCTTCACTCCATCTGAAAGTGGGTGACCCTTTCATCATGTTCAGTATGTGGCGGGTCTTCTCAGCAAAATCAAGGACAAAACGCCTAAGAAAGTTCACCTTCCCGAAGAAAGAATGAACACCATTCTTGCTTGTAGGCAGAGTAAGGCTTTGGATAGCCTTAACTCTTTCGGCATCAATCTTTGTTCCTTCTTTGCTAACCACATGGCCTAGCAATTTCCCGTCCGTGACCCCAAAAACAGACTTTTTTGGGTTAAGGGAAATTCCATGTTCTCGGCACCTGGCCAATACTTGCTCCAAGTGATCACAATGATCACTTCGTCATTTGGAGAACACGGTTAAGTCATCTAGATAAACTACAATGACTTTTCCCATCATGCCTTTGAACGCAAAGTCCATGGCCCGCTGAAAAGTGGCACCAGCATTGGTTAAGCCGAAAGGCATCCTGCTATAGGAAAATGTACCCCATGGAGTAGTGAATGCTGTTTTGAATTGATCTTCAGGAGAGACTTCAATCTGATTGTAGCTTGAAAAACCATCAAGCATAGACAGCATTTCTGATCCAGTTACTGCTTGCAGAACTTGATCCATTATCGGAAGAGGGTAGTTGTCTTTCAGCGAAGCTTGATTCAAGTTTCGGAAGTCCACGCATATGCGTATCTCACCGTTTTTCTTGCGTACTGGCACAATGTTCGCCACCCAAGTGCTGTGATGGATAGGGAAGATGATTCTTGCGTCCAGCATCTTCTGAATTTCGGCCTGAATGGTGCCCGAAATCTTGGGATTATAGTGCCTTTTCTTTTGACGGAAGGCTTTGGCATCTTCTTTTAGCGGTATATCATGCTGAACGTCCTTTGGCTTGAAGGACTTTAAATCGGCATAGGACCATGCCAATACATCCATATATCTCTTCAGCAACTTGACAAATTTCCGCTTCTCTTCTGGCGTGCAACATTTCCCTATGTTCACGAATTGCGGGTGTGCCTCAGAACCTATATTGACTGATTCTGTCTCTGGAGATGAGTCAGGATCATCTCGCCTCTTCTTTTTCACAAAACGGTCATGCCTGTCAAACAGGCACTCCAGAGAAACCAGGCCCTTTGGAATTTTATTTCCCTTAAGCTGACAAATGCCATCGTTCTCCTTTGTTTCGTGGTTTTGACTGTTGATTGATTCACGGCATGTAGAGGTGGATCCTTCAAAATACAACTCATCAAAATTTTCTGATTTTTCTAGAAAGGCAATGAGGTGATTATCATCGTTGAATACCTGCCAATGCTGAGAGTTGTCTGGCACGCTTGGGCGGAAAACTACTTCAATGGTGTATTTGTTTGTCTTCAAACCCAGGTGCGGGAGCATGAGAGATGCTGAAACAGCCAACGAATCAGCCATGTCATTTTGAGCTCTTGGAATTGCTCCTATTGAAAAGGCATCAAACTCTTCGATGCTGTCCCATACTGCATTACGGTAGTGCCTGAGCCTTTCATTTTTCACTTGGTAAATCCTTTTGACCTGATTTACAACTAGCTCAGCATCACCTTGGACTTTCAGATTTTTTATTCCTCTTTCCTTTGCAGCTTGCATACCGAGTAAGAGAGACTCATACTCAGCAGTATTGTTAGTGTTGAAAAACTGCAACTTGAAAGAAAGAGGAATTACCTCCTCCTCAGGAGATATTAGCACGGCCCCAGCGCCACATCCACTAGTTGCGCAGCTGCCATCAAATTGCAAGGTCCAGACCTTATTAAGGTCCTTTTCTTGAACGAAAACATCCTTTGTATCCGCCTCGGTGGATAAGAAGTAGTTCCCCATCCCTGATGATTCAAAAAGGATTTGGGCTTTGGGATCTTCAGAGCTAGTGACCAAGTATTTCTTTTGGGATTCTGGATCCAAAGTTTGCATTACGCCTTTGACTGGGATTCTAGCTTTGGACCAGTCCATGTGAATTTCTCCACCAACTTCGCTGCAAAAGATTCTTCCCAGAAGAATTCCATAGGCTGCCGGAATGTCAGCGACAAGGACGGTCATTTTTACTCTCTTTTCAGGAAATGCCGCGAACGCAAATTGCGCGTCCTTGACTTGGCCAATCAATGGTACTTGCTTGGTTTCCAATGAGTAGCATCTGCCGAAAGGTTTGGTAAGAGTGAGGCCCAAAGCATGAGCGACTTTCGCTGGCATGACATTATCGGAAGCTCCGGAATCAATTATACAGTTGCTCAACTTATGGCCGTTGATTAGGAGAGAGAGATAGAAAGGTTCTATCTTGCCTGATGCGGATGTTGAAGCAACACTTATATGGGATTCAGGGGGAGTGGAAAGGATTCCTTTAGGGGAAGCCTGATTAGATATAACAGCTTGACTTTGGATATACTTAGTCAATCTTACAAGCTGTTCGGGGTTTGACTGAAGATACTCAGCTTCAGACATCTGGATCTTGGTATTTTTTGCATGATCTATTATATCGAATGCGGCCAAGGGTTGCGTTGGTAAAGGAATGAGTCCTTCACTTCGCGATGATGGAATAGGGTTACTGATCTTGATAGGGATCTGAGAGGACTGATTCGGAGGAGAGATGGGCGGAAAAGACTTCTTTGCAACAGACTTAACAGGAAATTGAGTAGGAAGAGGATTACCTCTTCTAGCAATGATGGGAGGTGCGTTTGATACGACCTTCTCCTTCTGCACATGGGCAGCAACTTCCGCTTCTTTTCCTTGCAAGCGGGTAAAAACAGCGTAGGATTGTCCGCTTGCATAGCCCTGAGTACTCTCTTCTTCATCAGATTTATCCTCATCAAACTCCATGTATCCAATAGTAGAGTCGCCAGTCGGTTCACCGACATCTTGATCATCTTCGCCCTGAGACGAAGGTTCCTCATAGTACTGCTCTTCTTCTTCAATCTCAGCCAGAGCATTGATCGGAGGGGCCTCAAGCGCCAACCGTGGAGCAGCTGCAGGCAAGCGCAGCCTTTGTGAAGCATTGTTAGGAACAAAATTCCTCCGCGGGATATCCCGATACGAGGAACTGGGAGAGGTCTGGGCCAGTTGCTTTTTCAGTGCAAGCAAGTCATTCGCCATCTTTTGGAATGCTGGATCAGACGAAGTGGTGGGCGAAGGACCCAAGGACTTAGGCTTTGATGATTCCTTTTTTAATTCGCCAGATATTATCAAATTGTCTTCTATCCGGATGGCAGCAGCCTGAGCGAGAGGTAGAGTAGCTACTCGCTCTTGAAGGAGCAAGAAGCTGACTTTTGAGCTCATAGCATTCACGAAGAAACATTTCTGATTCTCCGGCATTGGAAGCATGGTAGTAGGGACACGGTTGATTAGAGCATTGAACCAGGCGACAAAATCGCGCATGGTCTCATTTGCCTCCTTCTTCAGATGAGTGATTCGTGATAATAACGCAAATGCATCTTCTGAAGGTTTATATCTGTCTTCAAAAGCTTCCCGCAAGGTTTCCCAACTGGTGATAGATCCGGCCGGCAAATGCTGAAACCATTCGGCTGCGGGCCCTTGTAGAGTTTCCAGAAAAAGGTGAACTGACACATCTTCGTGAGTCACGTCCAAAATACTGCATGACATAATGAAAGTAGATATGTGGGAATCCGTGCTTTGATTTCCGCTCCCGTCGAATTTAGGAAAATTCTTTCGATTTCCTTGAGGGAGTGCGTGAACTGGATGTGGTAAAGCCAACGGACCCATAGCGTTTCCCCATGGTACCGCCATTTGAAAAGCCGGAAAGAGAACACGAGCTGGAAGTGTAGTTCCGCTGAGTAGCAAAGCACTACAAAGGGATGTGGACGCTCCTTGCAAAAGACTTTTTCTTTGTGAAGGTGAGACACTCCTGGATGACCGGCTAGCTGAGCTTAGCGCTGAAAAACGTGCCGGTGTTATGCTGAAATTGTGTCTCTGAAGCAGATCGAAAGTAGGATCAGCTTCTCCACGGGCTCTCCTGCTGCGCGTAAAAGGTTCACTCGCCAGTGTACCTTTCAGATCTGCAATATTACAGCGCAGATTTAAAATTTATTTTTGGGTGTACTTGCTGATTTTCTGGTTTTTCTGACAAAAACCAGTAGCATGCACTTTTCTGGATATTAAAAATTATCCTCTTCAGAAACCGATTGCGGTTAAATGACAGATGACAATGAGGATAAAAATGGCAGGGAAGATAGTAAGCTGATTTTTGGATCTGATTTTTACTTTTTTCAGAGGGTTTCAAACTTTTTTAGAAAACAGTCAAAACTCAGATCTACGGAAAAATAATGATTTTGATAAAAACTCAGCGAACTAAAGATATGTAACAGGCCCAGATCTATGAATCTCAGAAGAAAAATTTTCGATTTGGGCACTTTTGCAAAAAAAAAATTTGGATTTTCAACAAAAAGGTTTAGATTTGCAAACTGGCAGCAACCTGCTGATTTTTCCTGATTTTTTATCTTACTACCAGCATAGATCTGACAGATCTGTCCGTTTCTGTTGGCGAAATCTGTTAGATCTATCCTTCCCCAGCGGAGTCGCCAAAAACTGTTGGTCCGAAAATCTGTCGCGCGGACAGATCTATGGATAAACGGGCCAACGGTGTGCAGGGCTTAGCCCCTCTTTGAGACAGCAAAGCGAAACTGGTTTATTGCTACTTCTACTAGCAGGAACCTATGCAAGTCTCACAGATTCTGCCTTCGGGGGTTGGGATCTCATCCCAGTAGAGTGTTTCAGGATGCGAAGAGAAAGGAATGAAAGAAGGAGAAGAGAAAGAACAGATCCGAAGGAAGAAAAGAAATGAGTTCCAAAGCGGAAGGGTCAGAAGATCTATGCTTTGGGCTTGGTAGTAAACAGAGCCAAACCTACTTGCATAAATAAACAAAGCAATACTGATAAACAAGTGACGGAAAAGTAGATATGAATCTAACAGATCAAACACATACAGATCTAACGTAAGAAAGATCTAATGTATAACACAGCTATTGAGCACAAAGTCTGAATAATTGTATTACTGTTCTTCTCTGTTACAAGAAAGCTCAAAGTCTTTCTCTCCTCACTTCTATTTCTATCTGAAAAATGTTCACCCTGAATACAACAAGTATTCCCATATTTATAGAAGATGAGGGAGAGAGAAGGCAAAATGGAGCCAACCACTTATTTACAAAGATATTTACAAAAGGGCGCACTTTTCATTGTGTCAGCAGGAACTTATCAGCGCCTTTTGAAATGGGCGCACATATCAGCATGTCGACACTACATTATCAGCGCCTTTGGAAATGGGCGCACTTATCAGCATGTCGACATGAACTTATCAGCGCCCTTTGGCGCACCATTCAGCATGTCGACAGGAATTTATCAGCGCCCTTTGGCGCACCATTTTACATGTCAGCACGAACTTCCTTGCGCCCTTTGGCGCACCTGTCAGCATGTTGACATGACATTATCAGCGCCCTTTGGCGCACCCTTTTACATGTCAGCATGAACTTACTTGCGCCTTGGCGCACCTATCAGCATGTCGACATGAACTTATCAGCGCCCTTTGGCGCACCTTTCGTCATGTCAGCATGAACTTATCAGCGCCCTTTGGCGCACTTATCAGCATGTCGACACCACATTGTCAGCGCCTTTGGCGCAACTTTTTGAATGTCAGCACGACAATGTCAGCGCCTTGCTCAAAAAGACTGAAAAATGGCTAAGTCCTTAAAACTTGATTTTCGAAAGAGAATTTTGGGCTTCTTTCAAACGTTGTCAAACTTCCTTGGGACCAAAACAAAATTTTTGGGTATGGTTACCGGTAAAATTGCCCTTGTCAATTTTACGGGATAACAAGTCCGACCCCAGCTGCAAGAGTTTTGGGATCACGGGGTATAAGTGGCTCTAGCTCCAGTGGATTTGGTGGTTTCTAAGGTAGAGGAAACACATGAGGTTCTAAATCAGGTGGGCAAGGTCTGCACTAACCCTAGAATATTTACATGGAGATGTCTCTTTGTATTCCAAAGTGTAGGGGCATAGAGGATGTTGCTGAACACGTACACGTGTAAAATACTATGGCATTCAAAAGGAATCACGCAGGGATAATTTTAGTGGTGAATATTCGTAATATGGTGAATATTCCATTTTAAAAAAAATTGAAAAGGTAAATTTTCTAGTGCTTGTCAGTGACCTGTTCTCCTAAAAATTACAGTTTAATTTTTTTTAGGGGTCGGCTTCGCCTACCCTTGAAACTATCCCCTATATAATCCTATATTATTCACCATGTAGAACACTATTAGCTCACTCATACCACCTGGGGGCATATGTATTATCAAGTACAGTAAACACGTGACAGGAGGGTGGAGGCTGCAGATGCATGAAAAAGAGTTTGTTGACGCGTGACATGGAGATTTTATTAATGTGAGATAGGAGTGTGGAGGAAGTAGACACGAGACAGAGAGTTTTTTTATGCATGACACAAAGATTTTTTTTGTTACGTGACCAAATGGCGGAGGCTGCAGATGACAGTATCCTCGTTGATGCGCATCAACAAGGTGGTTAACGCGTGTCAACAAACCCCATTAACGCGTGTCAACAAGGTTGTTGACACGCGTCCATGAGGTTTGTTGACGCGTGTCAACCACCTTGTTGACGTGTGTTAGAAAATATCTATCACGCGTCTGTAGCCTTCTGTCCCACCACTTAAAAATCAGGCAAAAAAATTTCTGTTAGACCCCCAAAAAATTCACCTTCACGTGAAACCGGTTCCAATGATATTCGCCAGGTTTTTTCCACCTCCGATTTCTAAGAGGTCTCTTAAAATGAACCCTGGAATCATGGATTTTGAGCGTAGGGCAAGACAATTTGCTACTACGTTACAAGGGCGCACACACAGCTGGTACAAAATTTTTGACCCTGATCAAACTTGCATAGACTATACAACTTTAAAATATGCATTCCTTAAAGATTTTCACATCCCTAAGTTTGAGTAGAAGAGTATAAGTGTGATCAAGGATATTAAGCAAGGCACTACTAAAAGTGTTAGAGAGTATGATGCTTGTTTCAAAATGTTGTTATCTAAGTTGTCTTATGATATTCATGCAAGCCAACATGCACAATGGTTTGTTGGAGGTCTGATTACCCCCTTTAGGAGGGAAATATCACATAAAACATACGTTGATCTGTGTGAAGCACTTGAAGAAGCTTTACGTGATGAGGTAGTTGGAAGTATAGACACTGTGGTGAACCCGTTTTTAGAAGTACATATCATAGCTATGGAAAAGCAGTTAGAGAAACTATCGAGAAATTCAGCACATGAGATGCACATAGGGATTTGGTGCACATATTCTAAAGTGGAAGGTCACACAAAGGATATATGTCCCCGCATATCAGTGTGCTCATTGTTTTTGGATTGTGAGATCTACCATTGAAACCATGATGCTAGCCATTTCCCACTACTACAACGTGCGATAAGGAAGAATGTTTCATGCTACTACAAAATCTGTAGGTCCACGACTCATGACACAGAAGGTTGTCATCTAATTGGTCCAATCCATGATGCTATAGATATTGGTGTATGACAGACATGAGTTTTAGATAACTCTAAAGGAAAAAATGAGCATCAGGATTGGGATCACAATCAGGCACGCTATGATCGGAATGATGGAATTTTTAAGGCGTTCGTGGTAGAGGTCGAGGATACCATTGTGGATTTGGAGGATGAGGCTGTGGTGGTGGAAGAAGCGAGTTCCCTCGTGGAACATGTTATACATGTGGATCTCTTGACCACTACAGGTGTGAATGTCCTCAGAATGTTATATGTTCTTTCTGTGGAAAGAATCATAGTTATGAGGAATTCTTGGACTTGTATGAGTATCTAAGTAAACAACATAAATAATGAAACAAAGGTGTAGGGATGGTTAGGATACAACGCATTGTGGATAATCAGTGGATGCCTAAGTTGGAACCAGAATCCGAGGCATTACAGGTAAAGATTACGACCCGCGTTGAAGCAACGCATTCCAGGGAAGAATTACAGTAGAAGCCTACCATCACTAAGGAGGAGGTTATACATGCATGGTACCTAGATATTTCCCATCAGAAGGAGGTCTACCAAGAGACCAAGGAGGTACTCAAGAATCTTCAGGGTGAGATACAATATTTAAAAGAGCATTCAAAAAAGATGGAGCAAAAGAAAGCATTAGAGATGGTCCAAACTAATATAGATGACTTAAGAGAAGTATGCAAATTTTTGCTCCAGGAGAATGTCATTCCACTGTTGGGAAATTGGTTAAAAGTAAATACTCCACATGAAAGTACTGAGACTGGATGATAGATCCTACACGCGGATCTTCCCCCTCATAACCTAGATTATGACAAGGAAGTAACTCTTAATGTTGTTGTGGATGGGTAGCTATTGAGTAATATACTGATTGATACAGGTGCGGAAGTCAATGTTATTTCCTTGGATGCATGGGAAAAAATGGGGAGATCCCCATTACATCCATCCTCTAATGTATTGTTCATGGCTAATCAGACTAAGGCCACTCCCATAGGAGTTTTAAAAGATGCATCCATTACCATACAAGGAGCCAAGTTCACTAGAGACTTTGAAGTTTTAGCACTAGCAAGATCAGATAGCTTCCCAACTCTATTAGGACATCCTTGGTGCTATGAAAATAATGTTGATATTCAGTTCAACAAGGGCTATATCATTTTTGAAAATAAAGAGGAAAGGGTCATTATCCCTTTAACAGATGGAAAGTCTGCACCCTATGTTGAGCCCTTAAGTGAAGAATATCTAAATAGGATTTATGTACGCGCCATCCTAGATCCAAATATGATTGAACTAACCAAAGAAGGACTAATTCAGTGGTAGGATGCATAGTCTATTAGCGATACTACAAGTGTTGCTTGTGATAATTGGGCTCATAACACTTATGAGTTGGTAGGGCGCGAAGTAAAGAGCATATTCCCTCGAGGCAAAAAACCGCATTATGTCAAGAGGATATGTAACAACTCAGTACCTTTTTACATAGGAGAAGGGGATCCCATGGTATTCCTCACGCCATGGAATAAAAATGGATAGACTCTCTGGAGAGAAGAAATATGCTAGCATATACACTACATGGGACAACAACACGCTGGTGGGTGGTCCACAGGGATAATCTTGTCAGATGGGATGAAATTGGGATTGCTCTTACTACTAGGTTCTTTAGGAGAAATGCACCTACTCAAATATGTATTTATCATGGTAATCAACATGTTCATCACCACGTTTAGAAGTGTGAGAGACTCTGAACAAAAGGGTAGGAAGATTTACCACCTTCACTATGGGTGCACTGGTTTTACTCCACTTTACAAGGTTGTGTGCGTGTTTGGTATGTATATGGAGAACTCCATAGAGAAACTGGAAATTGGCAGACTTTAATTACAGGAATGACCCAGACATTTGACTTCGTCTCTACAAAACCTCTGGTTGAAGAAGCATTGAAATTTATCAAGCACTTAACCATAGGGGATACTGCCAAGGCTGAAGAACTCCTTCAGAAGTTATTAGATAAAGAATACTCATGAGTTCATTGTGATAATGAACTAGAGGCTGATGCAACATTACTTTAATGCACTTTCCTTGAGAAAGAGAAAGGAAAAATGGTCTACCTAGTGGATGAAAAAGAAGTAGATAATCTAGATGTAAACCATTCAACAGGAAGGTGTGAGGCATCAAACAGTGCAGATAGGACCACGCGTGCCTATCAAGAACCTATGAAGACAAAATAGGTGAATATTGGAACAGATAATGAGCCTAAGGAATCCATAATTAAATACTATTGGTTAGAATCTGAAGTGGAAAAAATCATAGAGTTACTAAGGGACTACCAAGACCTATTTCCTAGTGGGTACCATGAACTAAAAGGCGTGCATGAATCATTAGGGGAGATGAAGATACATCTTAAAGAGAGTGCAAGCCCAATTAGAAAGAGGCCTTACATAATGAAACCCAATTTGCGTGAAAAGGTCAAAGAAGAGATTGATAACATGTTGAAGTCTGGAATTATCAAGCCCCTTGATGAGTCAGAATGGGTTAGTCTAATGGTGATCATTATCAAGAAGGATGGATGGATTCAATTATGCATGGACTATAGGGAGCTGAATGTTGCATGTGTAATAGATCCATTCCCTACACCATTTACTGAGGAAATACTAGAAGGAGTTGCAAGGCATGAAATATATTTGTTTATAGATGGGTTCTCTAGGAATCACCAGGTTCAAATTGTCTAGAAGGATTAGGAAAAGAATACATTTACTAATGAATGGGGAAGCTTCACCTATACTATCATGCCTTTTGGTCTAAAAAAACACACCTGCTTTATTTTCACGCATAGCTGTCCAAGCATTCAAGGAATTCATTCACAACTTCTTATAGGTATATTTAGATGATTGGATGGTGTATGGACTAGTTAAGGACCACTATGAAAATGTGAACTTAATGTTTGAACAGTGTAGGCAGTTGAGTATCTCTTTGAACATCAAGAAGTGTATATTTGCTACACCATTTGGGATACTTTTAGGACACATAATCTGAAAGGAGGGTTTATTGGTTGATCTAGCAAAGGTTGCAGTCATTATAGGCCTAGGGGAGCCTACCAGTCAAAGTGAAGTGCGTGGATTTTTAGGACATACAAGATATTACAAAAAAATTATCAAAGGCTATGCCAAAGTTGTTGCACCATTATAAGAGTTACTGAAAGGGAAAGGTACGTTCTACTGGGGAGAACAACAATAATGAACATTTGAGTCATTGAAGGAGAAAATTACTACCATGCCTATTCTACATTTTCCTTCATGGGACAAGCCATTTCATGTACATGTTGACAAATTTGGCATGGCCATTGCCATGGTGTTGGCTCAACTTAGAGAAGGTATTATAGATCATCCTATCTGTTTTACTAGTAGAAAGCTAACTCCTGTAGAACATAGTTACACAACTACAGAGTGTGAATCTTTGTCAATGATCTATGTGTTGCATGAATTTCACCAATACCTACTAGGTACACCATTCATGTTTTATACAGATCAAATGGCATTGAAGTATTTGGTAAATAATCCTATTTTACAAGGTCACATATGTCGATGGGTGCTCCTATTTCAAGAGTTTGATTTCACAGTTGTGGTAAAACCAAGAAAAAGTAATTTTGGACCATACCATTTATCAAGAATACAGTAAGGAGAAAAAGCACAAGAAATTGAGGATACGATGTCAGATGCACAGTTATACAGGTTACAATGTGTGCCATTAGAACTAGAGGACATTGTTGTCTTTCTACACATAGGGATAGCACCTGAAGGAATGAAATCCTTGGAGAAAAAACAATTTGCAATACGCGTTGCACCTTATATGTTAATTAGTGGTGACTTGTACAAAATGGGCCAGGATGAAGTACTATGTCGTTGTGTATGAGAACATGAGTACAAGGGCATTATGGAAGAATCTCATGGTGGAATTGTAGGAGGCCACTATGTAGGTGATGCCACAATGTTCAAGATTTTACTCGCTATATTATGGTGGGAGACCCTCTTTAAAGATTATAAGGAATTTTGTAAGGCATGTGATCATTGTCAATGTCTTGGAAGACCAGGTCAGCGAGATGAAATACCTCAGAGACCTATTGCTAGCATAGAACCATTTGAGAAATGGTTTGTGGGTCCTATTTCTTCAGCTGCGTGTAGAACTAGATCATGCTATATTATAACTTGTACAAACTATCTAACAAGGTGGGAAGAAGTAAAACCTACCAAGGACTGTACAGTGGCTACAACAACTCGGTTTCTATGGGAACATATTATTACAAGGCATGGATGTCCTTTGAGTTTAACCAGTGATAGGGGCACACATTTTCTTAATGAGACAATCAGAATTTTATTGTATGAGCTCATGATTGCACACCATAAGACTACACCATATCATCCTCAAGCAAATGGAACTACTGAGGCTTTCAAAAAAAAATTGAGCCACACATTGAAAAAAATATGTGATATTGGAAGAAAGGATTGGGATGATAAAGTATCTGCAGTACTTTGGGAATATAAAACAACATATAAAAGGTTGAACAAAGGGACACCATTTCAGTTAGTGTTTGGTGCAAAATATGTTCTTCCTATGGAATTTATGTTGCCTTCTTTGTGTATTGCATGTGTTGGAGGTCTAGCTGATGAGTAAGCTTTAAAAGAACGGATTGAAAAGATAACTCAGCTAGATGAACGGAAAGCCATAACATGTTTAAGTCAGAAGAAAGAAAAGGCCAGGTAGAAAGAATGACAAGACAGAAACATAAGGGATAAATAGTTTGAGATTGGAAAAATGGTACTTCTCTAACTCTAAGTTATTACGCAATATAGGAAAAATTAAGGTACAATTTTTGGGGCCATAGGTTATCACTCACATCCTTGAAACAAGTGCTTTCCCATTAGAAGCACTTGATGGAACACAAATACCCGGTTAATTCAATGGGAGTAGGCTGAAGCCCTTCTATAAATAAGTCTTCTTGGTGTTTGTAATAAGGTAGTATTTCCATTTAGATTAGGTTTTCAATTCTATATTTCCTTAATGTGTTTCCTTCTTTGTCGCTATGATTTTTCAATTTAGTTGGTGTGTTGTGAAATAAGCACATTTGCACACATGAAGCTAGTTACTACATGAAGCATGTTTATGTACAGAGGACTGCCCATACTTTTAGTGTGGGGTGGTTGTTAATATCCATGTACAAGATTGTGGGAATTGAAAGGTGAAAGGAATAAGCTGCTACAGGTTCTCTTCAATTCAAAGGATTGCCTCTAAAAAGTGACCAAAGATAGAAATGAATGAAGGGACATTATAACGTGAGGTAAGTAGAGGCCATAACAACTACGAGTAGAAGGTATAGTGACAAGGTACTCGGGTGCAAAGAAGTGTGCTAAAGATAAGTCTACGACCAAAGGGTAGGAAGGCGCAATAGAAGGTTATAACTGAGGTGTGAAGATGTAACGCATGGAAAGGATGGAATTGGTTAATTAATGAGAGGATATTTTTTAGGTGAAGGAGCAATGAATGCATCAAAAAATTGAAAATCTATATTAAGTATGGGATGTGAATTCATTTTTACCATTGTGATTAAGATTATTTGAAAAAGAGCTAAGTGCGAAGAGCTGAGTGATTGAATTGAGGTGCGAGAGGTGTGTAACTAGTCGTGATGAAGAGATCTATGCGCAGAAAGAGATTGTGTCCCCGGTGGTGAAGGGTTTGAGCAAAGCAAGGAAAAAAAGAGGAGCAAGGGAATGTAATTTCACGTAGGGCAGGCTGAATCAAGCTAAGGTTTGATTCAGACATTGCAGAATTCAAGAGGTGAGGATCTACAAAGGATTTTAGGGTAGAAATAACACCCAAGAAAGTAGTTGTAGCAGGAGTGAAGAGAAATAAGAAGGTGGTCGAAGAAGAAGAGGAGATGGCCCCCGAAAGCAATTTTTCAGAGATGCAATATCCAGAGGGGGTTATTGTAGGCTAGGAGTGGGATTATCACTTCATGAAAAGAAAGGTGAGTGAGTATAACCATATCGCAGAGAATAAGAAAGAGCTTGATGCCTTACAAAACATGAAGACAAATAAACACACGGCATAAGACATGTCAGCGTATGATGATGCTGGCGAGAAGCTCTTGCGGAAGATAGGATTTTACTAGCTATATGAGCTCCCTTACTTTGGGAAATATTATCCCTTGTACCAAGGGTTCATGAGAAGAGTGCACAAATATTTTTTCTACTTTGTAGGACGCATAACAAGAATTTCAGCCGCGCTCATCTCTACAGTAACAAGGTTGAAAGGCACATGATAATATTTGTGAGATAATTTAATAGACAAGGCCACAATATTAGAGACCAAAAAGGAGTTGGGTTACACTAAGGGTCCGCACAACATGGACATTGATAAACTGAAGAAGTATCTAGTGGTGCAAGTAGTTGTACATATTGTTACAAAACTAAATGACCAAGAAAGGTGGTCACAAGTGAACACCATGTGGCTGCACATTACCAAAAAGATATCTGAAGGGGTAGTCTACAAAATTTCATGGTATATTGTAGAAACTATCACTGAGGAAGCACGCACAAGAGGAAATATCAGCTTTGGAGTTGTTCTATTATCACTGGTATTCATGGAGATCAAAGTACCTGATGGACCGAAGGAGAAGATATGGGAGTATTGCATGGAGCACAAGTCACCTGTAAAACACTTTAAAAAGTATTTGTGTGAGGGATCCATGACAGAAAAGGTCAAGAAAAGGGTTGAGAAGTGGTATGATAGGCTCTGCGCGGCCTTTGAAGAAGAGTGACACATCCCCAAGGACTTTCCTTCGGTGGTTAGAAAGGCTGCTCAGTTCACTATATACCAACATTTCTGTATAGCGCAGTTCTCCATGAAAGATGGAGCATGGAGCCCTTGTGTTAAGTTTCCATATTCCTTCACAACAAGGTACTTCCAGGCATCAGTACATAGATTCTCATATGCATGGTGAATGACATTCAATGCGGATAAGGTAGATTGTGACCACCACACACTAAGGAAGAAATATGTGTATCCAAGGTGGGGTGCATATATTGAAAGGCTCATTTCAAATGTATTGAGCATTAAACCAATAATTTTGGTTGTGAGAGATATTGAAGCAGCACCGGTGCACCTCCAACTAAATCCAAAGTTGGAGAATAACAAGTATGTGGAGGATGAGTTCGCACTTCCAACACCACCAAAGGGTAAGCACACGATGGAGAGCATCCCAGTGCCTGAGCCCACAGATCCAGTTGAAGTGGAGGATGAGGAGGATGAGTGTGAGGATAGTGGTGGTTTAGAGCATAGAGGTAGAAGACATCCTATGAACAAGGATGAAGTTGAGCGCGCCACTACACCACCACAACCACAAGAGGGGAATGATGAGGATTTGGATCTAGTCCAAGAAGAGCAAAGTTTTAAGAGGGTGTTCTAGAGAACAAGGAATCAAGGTGCTACTCCGAAAACAATGTGCAAATCATCCAGACTCTCTCCATAGAAAGAGACAACCACAAAAAGAGAAGGAAACTGAAGTTGAATGAGGAGGTGGAAGACTCAAAGGAAAGCATGTCTAATTCTCCTACACCTCCAGAGAATGTAGAATAGAAAGATGAAGAAATGAAGGAAGGGGAGGAAAAGGGAACCAATGAGATAGCTATAGAGACTTCGCAAGACATGGAAACACAAGTCCCAAATCTGGAAGCTCAAATTCCTACACAACCTCGATCTAGAAGAACAAGTGGAGAGTACATTCCACTAGCCATGGGTTATGAAGAGGACACAGGTAAAATTGTTTGTGCCCATTTCCAGAGCATGTTGTCATAAAAGTAATTATATGCATGGGAATTAATGGATGAAGATATGGCTATAATTTGCATGAGGAAGCAATTATCATGGTCCATGCACACACACATGGATGAACCATATTTTGATGTATGTGAGGAGTCATACGTATTGCAGAGGTTGAAAAAGACACCTCATGCTAGACACATGAAAGTAAAGTCTATTGTCATGTCAGATGAACAGGTGAGGAATGCATTGGTGAAAGTCTCAACAGAGGTGGTGAGGAGGAATATGGACAAGGCTGCCATAATTATGGTGCTCAGTGAAGAGATCAAAACTAAGGATGAGGAAATATCGCGCCTAACATAGGAGAGAGACTTAGTGCAGAAGAAGAATGTTGTATTTATCAGCATCATAGAGGAAATTGGAGATAATTTCATAAGAGATAGGCCACACTTGGATCCAAAAGTACCACAAAAATTTCCTTCAACAATACACTATGTAGGAAATTTGGTGGACCTATTGCTTGAAGATGAGCCTTTGCGCATGCCAGTGCAAAAGGATCCAACACAAGAGGCAGAACGAGATAAAGCTTTCGTGATGTAAAATATTGCATCCTATGAGGGAATGTTGCAAGTGCTACAAGAAGAACTAAAGAAAGCAGACCAAGCCTTGAATATCTACACAGCTCCATAGGCACTCATCAACATAAAAACCCTGGAGGAGAAAAGTGAGGTCTAGCTAAACATTGGGCCAAACAGAAAGATTATCAATGGTTAAAAAAAATTTGAGGCCTTGACAGCAGCACAAGAACCACACAAGACTCGACTGGAAGAGCTTGGGAAGCTCATTACATAGAAGATGGATTTACTAGAGGGAAGGATGACTGCAATGTCCAACATTGTGTTGGTATTGCAAAATGAAAAAGGGGAGATTGTGAGGGATGAATTGGAGTCCATTGCTGTGGACATTCAATAAAAATTAGAGGAATCACTCATTGAGTGGAATACCTTGGAGGTTGAAATAAAAAAGGAATATCCTTAATTAGTTGTTCAAACTAAAGAAGAAACTACAAAGTAAAAGCATTCTTTCTATTCTTCTTTTCTTTACTCCTTTCCATTCTTCAAATCTTTACTTCATTTTTTGGAGATGACCATTGTTGGGGTGACAATGAGATTAGTGTGGGGTAATGTTGATTAGAGAATGCTTGGTAGAAAGCACACAAGAAGTCTTCATGGGAAAGTGATTCATATTCAATGGCGCGAATGAATAAGGAGAACATGCGCGTGGAACAAAAGTTCAGCTTTTCAGGACTTAGCTGTTTTCACTCATAAAGGTCTATTTATAGAGATGGCGTGTAGAGCACAAAAAAGAGGTAGAGACATGCATGCCATGCATTGGTTATTCTTGGAGGATAGGATACGAATCACTTTGCATAGATACATGCTAGAAATAGATCTGCTACTATCAGTTAGTTAGTAGTAGTCTATTGTTAGTGCACTTGCACATGTGACTAGTTTTGTAAAGGTGTGTGGATAATAATAGCATGCGACCTATTTTGGGAATGGATAAGTGGTGAAGAGAAATTCCCAACCCTTATAAATATGTATTAAACCATGTAATATATATAGAGACATACATAGAGGAGGTATATACAAAGTTATGTTGTTACGCGCATGTTACTGTCATTGTAGTGAATCTTCTATATACTTACTGCATTGAATATAATGGAGGACATTGGCTTAATCTAAGTGTTATTGTTTGTGTGTATCTAAATCTATTATGTTTTTGATCTCATCATGGTTAGTACTTAATTCTTGTTTTCCTTAGCTATAGATTTGGTATGCTCTGTAGAATGATGAGCCAGTAATAGAACTATATATGTTAAGTCTCCATCATGCTAACATCCTACTACAACAACCATAAAGAGGGACTTGGTACCTTTACATGCTTCAGGTGAGCACTCAGTCTAGGCAAAGTGATGTGCCAATGTGCATAGGGTTTCATTGGGTTTGTATCACTGAATTCTAGGCTACATCAAGTTCCCTTGATCATAACACTGGTACACATTCTAGACATAAATCTATTTAAGAAATAATGTGATATATGAATATTCATGTTTATCCTTTTTTAGATGAGAAAAAACAATTACACATCCATTAAAGTTAGTTGTAATATCTATAATCACTGTAAACAACCATAAAAAATTACCCACATGCATGCATATATTATAAATCAATGACAACTTAAAGAAAATAATTATCATATATTTATCAATGGTAATCATGACTACCACAATTTATTAAGACGATCTAGCTTGAATTTTCTAGAGTATTAATAGCTCTCTTATAAAATGATTACCAAACACACACTCTCTATCATATTATAATGAAAAACTAAGAGATAAGGGTTAGGTTTTGAGAATAGTTGCTTTCAAATATATTTTTGTTTAATATAATAATAGTGGAAAGTCAATCAAATCAACCAATTAATTGATACACTTGCCTATTAATAAGTGTGGATATATATAAGTGTGCACCAATGAGTGAATTACCCACATATTAAATTACATATAATATTACAAGTGCATCTCAAGTCATACAATAGAATATGTAATTTAAATACACTAACATCTACATCATGATAAATGGAGGAAAACACATTATCCTTGGGAATATTTGATTGCAACAATGATACACACTCTATAAATAAACATATTAATTAAATAATGTAATATATAAGTATTTATGCTTATCCTTTTTCAATTTCAAAGGACCAAAAATGATCACCCATCCATTTTCAAAATCACGGAAAACACATAATAGGCATAAAAAATAGAACAATAAAAAAAATACCCTGAATATGCATATGTCCACTTTCAAAACCAATAATTAGATATATTTTTTGTGAGAAATTTGTATTAATATTTAAATATCATCTCATACTTTCTGTTTTCATCTATTAACATTAAATAATACTCATTTGATCCTACAAATTATCAAGCTAAATTTGTATCATAATAAATAATTTTTAAAATTAGTGACTTTGAAGTACATCTTGAAATCATATATTCCCAAAAATTTACAAATATTTCTAACTTGAAAGGGTGTTTCAAAAATTACAACAAAATATCTATTGGTATCACAACATCTAAATAATCCACATTTGACCAGTCAATAGTTATGTTTTCATCTTTGTTAACTAGATGTCTTGTGAACTATGAACACCATACATGGAAAAGGTAAATATATGTTTTCGAATGCTTCATCCTTAATAATAATTTGATAACATCCTTCATAAATTATTTTATTATTATTTTTACTTATGATATGTAGATCTTAACTGTTTTTTGAACCATGAAAGCATATACCAATGAGAAAATAGAGATGCAAGTACAAGTGTTTTAGATTCAATGCATGAAAGTGATTCCATTATGTCTTCATGATTTATGTTTGTCACAAGATTGCATAAAATCACAATGATAACATATATACTATGGGAATAGGATGTTATTAGAGACCTATTAGTGTTATTATTAAATCAAACGGAAAAGATCATAAGCATGCCAAATCATAACATTCCTTATTTTGTGAATGATGATATATAATTTCAATAAGGTCCCTTTCTTCTTTTCCTAGTTAATTTTTCCATATTAACATATTTTATTTTCCTTTTTTCATTTTCTTCAATGATTCACTCACAAATATTAAATATGTCAACATTTTTGGATGTAATGCATTATTTTGTAGTGAGTTTCTATGGAATTATTGATTTGAAATTGTCTATATTTTTTGAATTTGTAGTTTTATTGTTCTTAATTATTTTACAATATCATTTTAATTTTTATTCCTTAATCCCAAGTTTGATTGTTTTTTTAGCGAAAAGAGACCATATATGATTTTATTTACAATATATCATATAGAATGATACACCTTGTACTTATGATGCTTAACTATCTAATGAATTTGACATGAAATATTCCGTATGGTATTATTTGGACAACATGCAAGCCCACCATTTGTGTATGAATCAAAATATATAACCCATTTATCCTATATGTTAGTAGGAAGTAGAATAAATTACATATTATTATTTAAGATATCCTCTTTTTTAAGTTTAAATGTTTTTTTAAAGAAATCCTACATTAACATATATGCCTATTTTTATTAAGGATAAAGGTTTTTCACCTAGAACCCTACCCAGTTACGTAGAGGCCATAGCTCAGATATACACTAATAAAGAAAAAGATACAAAAGAAATACTGAAAAAACCATTCACTTAGCTAATAACATAAAAATAGCAAAATTATATTAGAAACATGGAAAAAACACAACATATTTACAATAGAACAACGACCCAGCAGAATCTACAAGAGAAAGAAGCCAAACCAAGATACTTCATGATCTTCTGATATTTCTTCTTCACATTATCAAACCCCCTTTTTATTTATCTGAGGCTTTTCTCTTTCTTAAATTTTTCCTTCCCTTTATCATCCTCTAGCTGGTTGGTGATGAGGGAATAAAAGCAATGGTACTCTTGAGAATGGTAAAAAACTCACAAATGCTTAACCTGAGATTTTTCTAGATATATACAATTCTGTTGTTACGCGCATGTTAAAAAAAAAACCCTTGTCATTGTAGTGAATCTTCTTATACGTACTACTGCATTGAAATATAATGGAGGACATGGCTTAATCTAAGTGTTTATTGTTTTTGTGTATCTAAATCTAGTATGTTTTGATCTCACATGGTTAGTACTTAATTCTTGTTTTTTTCCTTAGCTATGATTTGGTATGCTCGTAGAATGAAGCCAAGTAATAGAACATATCTGTTAAGTCTCCATCAATCTAACATCCTACTACAAACAACCATAAAGAGGACTTGGTACCTTTACATGCTCATGTGAGCACTCAGTCTATGCAAAGTGAATGTGCCAATGTGCATAAGGGTGTCATTGGGATTTTGTATCACTGAATTCTAGGCTAACATCAAGTTCCCTTTAATCATATACACTGGTACACATTCTAGACATAAATCATTTAGAAATATGTGAATATATGAATATTCATTTTATCCTTTTTTAAGATTTGAGAAAAAACAATTACACAATCCTTAAAGTTAGTTGTAATATCTATAATCACTGTAACCAACATAAAAAATTACCCACTGCATGCCTATATTATAAATCAATGAAACTAAAGAAATAATTACATATATTTATCAATGGTAATCATGAACTACACCACAATTTATTAAGACGATCTAGCTTGAATTTTCTAGAGTATTAATAGCTCTCTTATAAAATGATTTACCAACACACACTCTCTATCATATATAATGAAAACTAGAGATAAGGGTTAGGTTTTTGAGAATAGTTGCTTCAAATATATTTTTTGTTTAATAAATAATATTGGAAGTCAATCAAACAACCATAATTGATACACTTTGCCTATTAATAAGTGTGATATATATAAGTGTGCACCAATGAGTGAATTACCCCATATTAAATTTACATATATATTACAAGTGCATCTCAAGTCATACAAAGAATTGTAATTTAAATAACACTAACATCGACATCATGAGAATGGAGGAAAACACATTATCCTTGGGAATATTGATTCAACAAATGATCACACTCTATAAAGAAACATTAATTAATAATGTAATATATAAAGTATTTATGCTTATCCTTTCTTCAATTCAAAGGATCCAAAATGATCACCCATCCATTTTCAAATCACGGAACACACATATAGGCTCATAAAAATAGAACAATAAAAAAAATACCCTGAATATGCATATGTCCACTTTCAAAACCAATAATAGATATATTTTTTGTGAGAAATTTGTATT
Organism: Taxus chinensis; assembly: GCA_019776745.2. Classification (NCBI taxonomy): domain Eukaryota; kingdom Viridiplantae; phylum Streptophyta; class Pinopsida; order Cupressales; family Taxaceae; genus Taxus; species Taxus chinensis. The sequence continues at coordinate 797,625,308 of CM034150.1, forward strand.
AATATTTAAATATAATCTCATACTTTCGTTTTATCTTTAACATTAAATAATACTCATTTGATCCTACAAATTATCAAGCTAATTTGTATCATAATAAATAATTTGTTAATAGTGACTTGAATACACTCTTAAATGCATATATTTCCCAAAAAGTTTACAAATATTTCTAACTTGAAAGGGTGTTTCATTTTTTCAAAATGACAACAAATATCTATTGGTATCACAACATCTAAATAACCCCATTTGGACACAGTCATAGTTTGTTTCATCTGTTTACTAGATGTCTTGTGAACTAGAACAGCATACCTGGAAAAGGTAATATATGTTTTCGAATGCTTCATCCTTAATAATATTTGATAACATCCCTTCATAAATTATTTATTATTAAATTTTTTTTACTTATGATAAGTTAATCCTTAACTGTTTTTTTTGAACCATGAAACATAGACCAAATGAGAAATAGAGATGCAAGTACAAGTGTTTTAGATTCAATGCCAGAAAGTGATCCATTATGTCTTCATGATTTATTTTGTCACAGATTGCATACAATCACAATGATAACATATATACTATGGAATAGGATGTTTATTAAGACCTATTATGTTATTATAATCAACGAAAGAGCATAAAGCATGGCCATCATAACATTCTGTGATTTGTGAATGATGATAATAATTTCAATAAGTCCCTTTCTTCTTTTCCTAGTTAATTTTTCCATATGAACATAATTTTATTTTCCTTTTTTTCATTTTCTTCATATCACTCACAATAATTAATATTCAACATTTTTGGATTAATGCCTTAATTTGTAGTGAGTTTCTATATGGAATTATTGATTTGAAAGTGTCTAGTATTTTTTTGAATTTGTAGTTTTATTGTTCTTAATTATTTTACAATATTCATTTTAATTTTATTCCTTAATTCCCAAGTTTTGATTGTTTTTGATTTTTTAAGCGAAAAGAGACCATATATATTTTATTTACAATATATCATATAGGGATGATACACCTTGTTACTTACTGATGCTAACTATCTAATGAATTTGACATGAAATATTCGCGTATGGTATTATTTGGACCAACATCAAACCCACGCATTTGTGTTGAATCCAATATAATAACCCATTTATCCTAGATTTAGTAGGAAGTAGAATAAAATTACATATTTATTATTAAATATATCTCTTGTTTAAGTTTAAATGTTTTTTTAAAGAATCCTACACGAACATATATGCCTATTTTTATTAGGATAAATGTTTTTCACCTAGAACGCTACCCAGTGTTACTATAGGCCATAGCCTCAGATATACCTATACGAAAAGATACAAAAGAAATACTGAAAAACACATTCACTTAGCTAATAACATAAAAATCTCAAAATTATATTAGAAACATGGCAAAACCAACAACATATTTACTTCTAATAGAACAACCGACCAGTCAGATCAAATCTAGCAAGAGGAAAGAAGCCAACCAATATACTTCATGATCTTCTGATTGTCTTTCTTCTTTTCTTCTTCACATTATCAAACACCCTTTTTAGTTATCCTGAGGCTTTCTCTTTGCTTAATTTTTTTCCTTCCTTTATCATCCTCTACTGGTTGGTGATGAGGGAGAAAAGCAAAGGTACTCTTGAGAAGGGTAAAAACATCACAAGATGCTAACCCTTCGATTTTCCTATTCTTTTCAATCTTGTGACATCTGAAAATTGTGGGGCCTCACCAGCTTCTTGTCAAATATTGTCCTCCATCATTCTTTCACCCTATCTATTGTTCAAGTCTTTGGTATATTTTATACTCTATACAAGCTAGTTGCTCGTGTCGTTGTGGGATTCAAGCTTAGTTATAATCACGGATATCAGTAGATATTGGAGGGGTCAGGGTCATTCTTTCCCATATATAGAAGACCAAGAGTCACCTCTCCTTCACCATCGATGGGGAGAAGGGATAATTTAATCTTCAAAATTATGTTTAAAGACCTTGTTCTTATGGGATTTATAAGAGGGATGATCACAATGTCTCTTATTGGAGGAATGGGTAGAGGTGGGTGGGTTGATTTTAGGAAAGTGAAGAGTTGGGGGAAACATGAGGATTAATCAATGGGGGATGAAGCCATGATTAATGTGAAGTATGAGTGTCCAAAGAAATATCAAAGCATCCAATGACATCATGGTGTAATGGGCGTAAACCCTTTTACCTCATTCACCAGATTACTGAGGCTCATGGGGGGAAATGCAATATGTGAAAATGGAAGCTAATGGGGAATTTCCTCTGAAAGTGGTTTTAAAATACCAAATGGAAGTGCGGCATTACCTTATCACTTCCCTCAAACAGTGATGAATTTCCTCACAGATACGCCACCATGTTGTGAGGTGAACGGTCACGAGTCCCTGAAGAAACCCTATTTTCTGTACACAATAGACTCATCATCATCCAGGATTTTTTTCTCCTCCACTGTATTATAAAATTTTCTTTTGAATAATTCAAAACCATTCCATGTAGCCCAGTCATCCAATTGATGATCCCTCTGGAGTTTCAACATCCCTTGCCTTAATAGGGACTTTTTTTTTTTTTTCTTCCCTCAATTTCCATTTTAGCAAATTCTTCTGACGATGCAGGTCATATCCCCTTTAAAACACCTTTACCATAAACGTGTTTTAATGCCACTTTTTCCTAGAATATTCGAAAGCTTTGCATTTTATTTCCATTCATTAATGTTGATAGGTTCAAACCTGGATCTCTCACTTCCCATGTTGATAATGAACTTCAAAGATGAATTTTGATAGATTCAACCATGTATGTGTTTAATTTTAGTTTAGTTTAAATAAATTAAGTTTCAACCTCTCCCCATTCCTGAAAAGATGATATCACTTTTTTCTTTCTTCTAACTTCCTAAGTGAGAAGTTATTGACTAATCCTCTTTGCCTCTTCACTATAATAGGTATGTCCCCCACCTAATATTTTTAATTATGTGTGTAATTTGAGCCTAATGATCTCATTATTTTTATTCTTGTGGGTTTGATCCCATATGTAAACTTCTAATTCTATCAACTTTCTACCAATGCAAAAAATTCCACGCGATTGATGACAATTTCCTATATAAATTTGATCTTCTCAACATCATATTTAATCCATCTTAGGTGAAATTCCTCTCGTTCACTTCCTTATCAGTTATCCACACCTTAAATGATACATTCTACTTCTCGTCTCATGGGTCTCTCTCTCACACGACACAGAAAAATTCAAACCCACATAGTTCCTCCTATTTCCTAACTAGACTGCACAGTATATTGTTTATTGTATGGATCTTGAGTAAGAAAAGTATTCACACTATATGGACACACTGCCTTCCTAGTCCTTCATTTGTTTTTTTGGTTTCTAATTGCTTTTATCTTTCACACTTGTTCCCTCATACACCTACAACACCTAGTTTTGTTTCGAATCACCTGGATCCATGCCTCTTAGTCTTTTCACATTTATCGTTAGTTGTCCCTTTGATACTACAAAGGACCGTAGCCTAGTGCACCCTAACTGATACCTCCCGGTGGTCGGGGCGGGGGACAACGGGGGGGGTAAAAAAAGGGCAGCTATCCATACCTGGGTCACACAAGGTGCCCTCAAAAAAAAAAATATATACATGTTTTAATCATTGATTTTACATTTAAAGTCAGTCCAAAGGTGGGTGGTGGCTCAGTTATTCACGAATCCTATACCATACATACTAAAATAAAACTACTAAAAAAAAGTCAACATGTTTTGTTAGTCATTAATAATAAAATCGAAGCGATCAACCATATATAAACAAATATCGCATACCAAGCAGAGAAGAAGTCATGACAAAACTATATAAAGGGCTATCTATCTACATATCAAATGGATTGCATTTTGGATTATTACTCTGGCTACACACTGCATAGGAAGGTAACTCATGTGTTTCAAAATCCCTCGCCATTTATAGAGACTTTCCTCTCATTCCAATTTTTACAATTCGTCTGAAAGGATGCAGGTCAGACCCTTTACCTTATTTCCATAAAAGTGGTTAAATCCACTTTTTCCTAGAATATTCTAAAGCTCCACATTTTATTTCCATTCATTAATGTTGATAGGTTCAAACCTGGATCTCTCACCTCCCATGTTGATAATGAACTTCAAAGATGAATTTTGATAGGTTTAACCATGTATGTGTCTAATTTTAGTTTAGTTTAAATAAATTAATTTTCAAAACCTCTCACCATTCATTGAAAAGATGATCACTTTTTTCTTTCTTCTAAAGTTCCTAAGTGAGAAGTATTGACTAATCCTCTTTGCCTCTTCACTATAAACAGGTAGTCACCACCAATATTTTTTAATTATGTGTGTAATTTGAGCTTAATGACTCATTATTTTTATTCTTGGTGGGTTATGATCACTTATGTAAACTCTAATCTATCAATTTGACCAATGTAAATCAAGCGACGATGACAATTTCCTATATAAATTTAATCTTCTCAACATCATTATCTATCCATCTTAGGTGAAATTCAATCTACTTAATTTCCTTATCATTTATGCTAAGTTAAATGATCACTCACTCTCTCTCTCTCTCTCTCTCTCTCTCTCTCTCTCTCTCTCACACACACACACACACACACACACACACACACACACACACACACACACACACACACACACACACACACACACACACACACACACACAAAATCACATAGTTACTACTATTTACTATACCGCAAAGTATATTGTTTTATATATGGATCTTGAGTAAGAAAAGTATTCACTAATGGCACACTTCCTAGTCCATCTGATTTGTGTTGTTTGTTTTCATTTTTTTTATCTTTCACACTTGTCACTCATACACCCAGTTCTGGTAAGGTCATAGGGATCCATGTCTCTTAGTCTTTTCACATTTTTATCAGTTGTCCCTTGATACTACCACCTAGGCCTAGAAACTAATGCCAAGGTGCTCCTGTCCATCCCAGGAACCTGTGTCCTATTTACTTTTGATCTTATTTTTACATTTGAGGTTGGTATTTTCAGTTTTTCACTCATATTCTCGAGGTACTAGTCAACATGTCGGGTCATTAGTGTCAAAATTCAAGACAAGATATCCCTATATAAACACAACATACATACCATTATAATGGCAGGAAAATTTCTATCAAGGGTTATCTATCTACATATCAAAGGGACTTTATTTTGGGCTTATTACTCTACATACACATTGCATAGGAAGGGGAAGTTCATTTTTCCATCCACACATTTGCATTCTTCTAGCTACCACCCACTATCTTGGTGTCATCGGTGCAAGGGAAACCTAGGAGAACTATTGCACAAAAAATCACATAGAACTAAATTGGGTTTGAGATGTAGTGCATAGTGCTCAGTCATAAGTTCACTAGTTGACAACTGAGGATAGTCAAACCCTCATTTTGCATCTTTATTTTTTTAGGATTTGATGTCTTTTTAGGGTTTTACAAGAGCTTTTTGTATTGCATAGATTTACAGGTACTCCGGACAGTCAAAGTGTGACATAAAGGGGATCAAAGGTGAACAAGTGTAAAACCCTAGCGACAATTCCAAAACCTAGATTCTCAACCTTTTTTATAGTCTGTACAGCACCCACCAGAGGTCTAGGGTAGCACTGCAGGTACCCCCGCTCCTACCCAAGCACCTGTGTCTAGGAATTTCCAAAACCTCTACATTTTTCTGAGAAGGATTGTGACAGTCTAAGTTTTTTTTCCATTATTTTATCCAGTCTAGACACACTTCAGGATAAGAAAAATAAAGGTAAGTGCCCTATCTCTCTCATTTTCTTTCATAATTAGATCAAATAAATTTCCTAGCTATATTTCATTATATATCATTGTAGAAATCATTACTTTCATATTTTAATAAAATATTCATATTTTATTGAATCATTTTGGTGAACCCATAGCTTAGAACTCCTTGCCCTATGATCCACTAAAACCCTAATGGCTAAGAATATATCTTCTCCTCCTAGGCAATCTATGCCTCATGTGAGTGTTAACCCTATTTATGATGAAGAAACTATAGCTGAACTTCACACTCTCTATCACAATACTACTCTTTTAGATGATACTCAAAGATAATTTTTGGCTCATGAATGCAATATTCCTACTAGCTTTGATCATTCTACCATTATCATTGTTTTATGATCCAGCAAGTGTTTTTCTGGTTGTACTCCTTGTTATTTTGTAAGAAATAGGCCTCCTCCACCTTCTTCTATTTCTGCTAAAACTCTAGATGATGTTATTATTGATTATATTCTTGGTCTTGATTGTGATAGTACAGATAAAAACATGATGAAGATATACTTGTACATGATGTTGTTTCTAATACTAGTCAAGATGATTATATAACTTCATCTCATACTCCTTGCATTTCTGAAAATGTTTCTAGTGATTCTAAGGATACATCTCATACTAGTGTCTTCTCCTACTTCATTGTATATTGATGATATGCTTGATGAAATCCTTGCATCCAAGTCTTTATCTGATATTTATGATACACATACTAGTAATGATCTACTTCTCTACATACTACTGAATGTGAATTCTCTACTTCACTTTCATCTTCTTTTAAGATTGTGTCTAGTAACATGCATGTTGATTCATTTCCATCTAACATCTCCTAACAATGATATTCCGATACTTCTTCTATTTATATTCCATGTTCTTCATCACATAGTATTTCTTCCGCACCTACATCTAGTGTGCCTATAACATCAGGCATCCTCCACTTCTTCCTTCGACATCCCTATGATCACTCATAATGGAAATCTTCAAGCACTCAATACACCATTCACATCATCTACCATTCCTTCACATGATATCTTATCACTCATGCATGTAGTTGGTCAATTACAATCTCTGGTCCAATCTCTCACTCTTGAAAGAAAGGCCTATTATGCTTCTATTGATAACAATTCTTTACATGGAAATCCTATTCAAAAAAGATTCACAATTCAACGTTCCCTAAGGATTTCAATATGCATACCTTTTCATGCTTTGATGGTACTATCAATCCATATTTGCATCTCAAGCATTATCGTCTAGCTATGGCTTCTTACTCTAATGATCGATTATTGCTTAAATATTTTCATCATAGTCTTAGCGATGATGCTCTCCAATGGTACACACATATACCTTTTGGATCTATTAGTACCTATTGTGAGATGGAAGAGGCCTTCCTTCACCACTTTATACTTAACAATGGCCCTAGAGTCACATATGATTGCTTACCTGGCTTACATCAAGGCAAGACAAAACCTATTATTGATTACATTTTGTGTTTCAATGCTTGCATGCATCAGTTAGTATTTCAACCAATTGATATAGAAAATAATTAATATTTTGTCATGGCTTGATTCCTGCTTTAAAGCAACATTTTTAATATGATACATGAAAATCATTCATAATATTATGCTATAAAGTCATTGATTGAGAACAAGATCTCATTGCTACACATGTCTTAGATCCTCCTATTATTTCTGCTACTGCTGCATCATCTAGTTATTCTCCTCTTCCATATGTTGAACATCCTCCATGGTATCCATCTCCTCCACCTGCAAGAAATTTCAGTCTTCTCCATCACATAAGCATCCTTCATCTCCTCCACCATGTCAGCCTCCACCTAAGACTTTTGGATCTCCCCCACATGAGCCATTACACTTTTCTCATAATGCTAGGCCTCATGATGTGCATGCTTTTCTTGACAAGTGAATTTGATTCGTTTACCTTCTAATCAACATCATCCACCTCATTGCTTGCAACGTCAATGTGATCAACCTTATTCAAACTATCATCGCATCAATGGCCATTGCGACAATGACTGTTGCACCCTTCATGATAGATTACAAAAATTAGAAGACAAGGGTGTCATTACCTTTGGCTCTCACTCTTGTGAGTGGTCTATGTCTCCAATTACATGCAAGTGTGTTGTTTCTCAAGTGCACTTATCTCCTTACACCCGCTTCTAAGGTCATTACTCATCATCGTCACAGGTCATTATTCATGCATGTCCTCCATCTCATTCATCCATCAGCTGCACCATCTCATCTGTCATATAGTGCTCCTACTACACATTGGCTTTCCTAAGCCATTTGCATTTGTGCTTCCCACTATTGCATATCCCATCATTGACACCATTTCATTTAGGCATTCAGTTTGGTTTATACACTCATGCTACTTCCATTCCACATGCTTCCACCTTTCCATGCCCTCTTGGTCTTTAGTAGGTGATTTTTATCACCTCACCCTGATGATGCACTCATGTTCTCATGGTTCTTACATGACTATCGAGGGATATGTTACAATAAGAAGCTCACTCCATTTTTACGCTACACCTCATCGATCTCTATCTTTTATCGCTATGCTACACACTTCATTAATTTATCTATCTAGCATATATTATCAAACCACTTCCTGATGACACACTCTTGCTTTATGGTTCATTCTTGACTACTGAGGGGTCTTATATAAATGAACCTCATCATTCACACACTGGGGGGCATCATTATTCTTCCCCCTCCTCTCTTCATCATACTAGCACATGATTAGGTACAATTTTTATGATCATCTCATTCATTTTATATATACTATACCATTCATCACATCTCTATTCATACATACAATATTATTTTCCATAATTTATCTATCACATGGCACGTAATACACATATATATAGTCAAAATTAACAAATATCTGCAATGCAATATCTATCTATGACCAAATCAACATCATATCCATTAATAACACTAACAACACAGGGAAATCATATCAACATATAAAACAATCAACACATCACATATCATTATAACACAATGAAGACAATCATCCATTTATATATATCATCAAAACATCATGGTTACATAGTACAATCACTGGGGGCAAGCCCCTACATGCATATAAATCATATCTCATCATCAATATCCCTATCTACAACTACGGGAAATCTAGAACTAGAGGCTTCATCACTGAATATATACTGCTATGTCAGTTGGCCCCTATACCTCTCTACTTTCTTGCGTAATAAAATCAACTCAATCGACTACTCCACAAAACGACCCTATAGCTCCACAAACCTCACAAATACATACTGTTCTAAGGGATCCTCCACCCATAGCCTCTCTTATCTCGCTACATCTCCTCTTGTGCCTCATCTTGCTCAATTAATAACATGGTACAAGTATCTTCTATTATTGCCACTGGCTCAAATAGATGAACATGCTCACCCGCAATGGAATCTTCTTGCTCTAGCATTCCACCTCTAATGAGCACGTTGAAGGGAACATTCCATACGTTAAAGTGTAGATCAAAGTATCTACAATCACTGACCAATAAACATCCCCTACAACCATCCAAAACATCATATTAGTTCACATGTAAGTATACAACACAATCAAATAAATAAGTAACAATCCACAAGTATCAAAACACATATACTCACACTTTTCTCTCACTAATACCACATTATCACCACCAGGTGGCAGGTTCTTGTCCCTTTACTCCTCCTAATGGCGATGCTCCTGCCATATCAAAAACTTGATATATTAGCACCCATTGGTGCACTGCACACCATGCACTATACGCCCCTGTACACCCCATGTCATCAACCTATATTGACCCTATGGCCGTGTCAGAATCCTCTGGGCCAAGGGTTACTAACTACATGCCATGTGGGCCCTGGCCTCTCTCCATACCTCCTCGGTTCCCTCATGGCTCTCACCCATATATATGGCTCTGGGGTCACATCCTGAGCCATGTCAAACTGTCATGATACACATGCTCTCGCTAAAACAGCTCCACCACCCCAAGAAATTTTTCCTCCAACCACTTAGTATGCCGTATACATTGAATCTCCACTGCATCCTCTGGTCATCCTGCATAGTCTCGATATGGCCTCCAGATAATGGCCACTGGCCCCATATGGTCCAACATTGATCTATATGTATCAATAACCATCTTCCTACTCCACACACTTACCCATCTTGTAGTAAATATATTTTTCATCACCCATTCTATGTGAGGCCCACCAAGTGGCCTTAATATAACAATATGCTCGTAATCCCACACATGGAACAAAGTGGTGGCACCTAGTCCACCCCCATGCTCCTCTTGTGTGAACCTATATATGTCCCTGTATAAATGGGATAATACACAACATGACCAAGTATATCTCATCCCATCCACATCTATATGATGAACAAATATCATGCATCTTATACAAGGTACTTACACCACCACCATCTATTACAACTGATGAAGCTAATCACAAAAACAATAAATTTACGCAATCATGGAACTCCTAACCTCAATATAACATCCAAACTTATATGGAAATAAATATGAACTTGGGTCCAAGTAAAGTACCACTTAGTGGTCCTCATCTATATCTATGCATTGCCTACAACCATCGCCTGAACTTTCTCCCCAACAACATATTAATCACAATATGCGATATTCATCCTCCAGAGTCACGGTCATCTATCTGGTACACAACAAAAATGTGCAAGTATTTTCACAACATCTCTTTCATAATGTGGTGATCATCGACATATTATGGGGCACATCCCCCATCCTCTCTATATGTCCCAGACTAACATGGTCTAGTACATCCCACTCGTCATCTGACAAACCCAATCCTAACAATGTTCTCAAATGACGACCACCACATAACTATCGTGAATGAATATACCTCTACACAACACAACCCAATGAAAAAAACATGTCATCAATACCTCATATACATGCAAAAACACCTAAAAAAACCTTCAACGACCATCAATTTTTAAATTCACAACATTCTAGGCTAACAACAGGTTCTTTGGGTCGCCAGTGCCCAGAATCAAGACGCGGGTGCCTAGGAGAAAGTCACGAGCGCTCATATCTAGGTGTTTGCATCCCAAATTTTGTTAGCACCTTCTAAGTTATTTCATAGGTTAGTAAACATCCCAAAACTCAAAATAATTTTTTTGTTTGCAAAAACCCACGAAAAACAACTAATTTCAACACAATTTTTGAAAAAGAATCACACTTACCAACTCAGTTGTTGTACGTGACGTCATAACTTCCGCCACCATCTCAAATTGACCATATCATGATACTCTCACTTGTGGAATATTCAGACACTCAGATCTCAAATTCACACTCGTGCAATGATTCAAATGAAATACTTGTTCACTTTTTTGTATTTACTATTTATAGTAAATTTCAATTGCCTACTTTGTTATAGTCACTATTTGTACCCATTCTCCTAATTAATACACATTACATGAGTTCAATCGTATCTTGAGCATCGATACTCTGATTCTTGTCTCATTTTCACCTTTCTCTTCATAATTTATGTTACTATCATATCATAAACATTCCACAAATACTATGTTCCTACTTCCACACAACTTCAACTAAATATACACACAATTTTACAACATATACTATATCGCGCTTTCAATCACAATTACATCAATCACACATTTAATTTCATCTCAACGTTCCTTCTCATCATCACTCTTCCTTTTTATGAAAGAGGGTGAATACAATCAAGATCATCCTATAATCCCCCTCACACCCATGTTACACGATCATTCCACATTTCTAATTTGTCATCATCACAAATTTTCTCATACATCATGCGACATTTCACACCACTTTCTAGAGATTCCCCCTAATGACCTAATCTAGAGGAAACAAGCGTAAAATATCTCCATGAGTAACCAATCAAACAAATTCAAATCTCAAACATAAAATTTTCTACTCATTCAAATCAATCAATCGACATAAACATAGAGCACTTCTACCAGATGACCTAACTTGGGATTTACATCACCACTTCGCATCTTTCCTAAATGACATAACATGGGAAGTTACCTCTATATTTTTCTATTACTTCTAGATGACCTAACATGGAAGCTATCTCATACATACCGTGACAACCTTGGAGTGGGGGAAATGAGACATCATTACCTTTCCTATACTTCTCCTATATGGGTTATTCTCACTTGATTGAACTAAATTGAAATGTATCGAAATGAACAAATTTTTTTCTTTGTCCGTCTCCATCAGCTAGACCTTTTGAGGAGGTAGTTAAAGTTGGAGAGTAAAACTAGACCTTTCACCCTACACTCTTCCTGTAATGACGGAAAGATGCCCAAATCCTCAGGTTTTCATACATATAAAATCAGGTTGGGAACTAATCACTCCCTACCCCCTTAAAAATATCCATTAGAGAAAAATTTAAATCTCCAATCACTCAAAATAGAAATCATCAATCTCACTCAGTGCTCCTCATAATGGTTCACCATCTCTCTTTATGCCACATGGATTGACACGTTGATCTATGGTTCACCATGCTATGTGTTATTATTTTGTGTGTACTTCTACCACATGGGATTATTTAGAATTATTTTAGGTATGTCCCTTTCTTCCTTTACAATACTTTAAGTTCATTCAAATAGCATAAAGGGGGGGGGATGTAGACAAAAAATCACACACTTATCTACTATTTACTATACCGCTAAGTATGTTATTTTATAAATGGATCTTGAGTAAGAAAATTATTCACTAATGGAACACTTCCTAGTTCTATCCACTTGTAATGTTTGTTTATATGGTTTTTATGTTTCACATTTGTCACTCATACACCTAGTTCTAGCTCAAGTCATAGGGATCCCTATCCCTCAGTCTTCACACATTTGCTGTCATTAGTTATCTCTAGACACTAGTGCCCAATACTTTACAATAGCGCCCAAGTGCTCCTATCCATCCTGAGCACCCTTTTCCTCTTTATTTTTTAGCTTATTTTTGAAATTTAAGGTTGGTTATCTTTCACTTTTCTCCACTCATATCCTGAGTTGGTAGTAGTTTTCATGTCAGGTCATTAGTGTCTGAAATTCAAGTAATAGATCCCTATATAAAAATAACATACATACCATTATAAGGGTGGAAGACAATTTCTATCAAGGGATATATATCTACATATAAAATGGACTGCATTTTAGGCTTACTACTCTGCATACACACTACATAGGAAGGGGAAGTTCAATTTTCCACCCACACATTTTCATTCTATTTAGCTACCACCCTCGCAATCTTGGCGTCATCGGCATGAGGGAAACCTAGGAGTATTATTACACACACAATCACATAGAACTACATTGGGTTTGAGATTTAGTGCAACAGCTCAGTTGTAAGTTCACTAGTGTGACAACTGAGGAGAGTATGACTCCTCATTTTGCATCTTTCTTTTTTAGGATTTGATATCTTTTTGAGGGTTTTGTAGGAGGTTTTTGTATTGCATATTTACAAGTACTCTAGACATTCAAAGTGTGACATACATAGGTGATCAAAGGAAAACAAGTGTAAAACCCTAGTGACAGTGTCTAGACAACTAGATTCTAAACTATTCTAAAGACTTTGCAGTGCCCACTATAGGTCTTGGGTGCCTGTTCAAGCGCCCCTGCTCCTACACAGGTGGCACCTGTGCCTAAGCATTTCTAGTACCTCTTCATATTTTATGAGGAGGATCGTGACAATCTAAGTTTATTGTTCCATTAGTTCTTCGAGTCAAGACACACTTCAGGATAAGTAAAATCAAGGTAAGTGCCCTATCTCTCTCATTTTATTTCATAATTAGATCAAGTAAATTTCCTAACATGTATATTTTCATTATAGCAATCGTTGCCTTTAAATTTTGATAAAATATTCAGCTTTTATTGAATCTCTCTCTCTCTCTCTATATATATATAATATATATATATATATATATATATATATATATATATATATATATACTTTAATGTAAATAAATGAATTTGAAATATCTTATAGAGATTTGAATTTTCTTAGCCACTACTACAGTGTTCTAGTCTCTTCACGAAGATCCAAGATACCATTAATTTGTATACCAAGTCAATAAATTATATATGAACCCACTTCTTGTTGGCCACATTTTTAAATTAGTGTAACAAACCCTCTCACAATTCACTAGAAATATGATCATTTTTTCTTTCTTTTAATGTTATCAAGAGAGAAGTATTGACTAATCCTCTTTGCTTCTTCACTTAAACTTGTAGATATCACAATAAAATTAGTTAAGTCTGTTAGTTGAGCCTAAATACACATTATTATTCTTATTGGTGGGTTATGGTCTTATATGTACATTTATCATTGCACTAATAATTTTCTTCTCAATGACTCAACCTTCTCAAAATTTATTACATTTGGTCGAATTTACTGTACTATAGGTTCTCAATGTAAAACTTCTATGAGATATCAAACTAACCAATTTCAATCAAGTGATTATCACAATTTGATATAAAAATTTGATCTTTTAAACCTCATTACTTATCCATCTTAGGTGAAATTCAATCTACTTCAATTCCTTATCATTTCTCACATTAGAAGCCCCTGTCTCTGTCATTCTCTTAGTCCCTTCCTCCCTCTCTCTTTCCCCTCTTTCTTAATTAATCTCACATAAATATGTATATATATATATATTAGTTTAATATAAATAAATTAATTTCAAATACCTTATATATATTTGATTTTCATATTCATTACTAGTGTGTTGTGGCCTCTTTACCATAATCCAAGTTACCATTACTTTTTATAACAAGCAAATACATATTATATGAATCCATTTCTTATTAGCCATATTTTTCAAATTATTGTAACAAAGTATCTCACCATTCACAACAAATATGATCAATTTTTCATTTCTTATAATGTTCTTGAGATAGAAGTAATGATTAATCCTCTTTGCTTCTTCACTCAAAACTTGTAGTTTACACACAAAAAATAGTTATGTCAGTTAGTTGAGCCTAACTACTCATTATTTTTATTCTTGGTGGGTTATGGTCTTATATGTACATTTATCATTGCACTAATAATTTTCTTCTCAATGTCTCAACCTTCTAAAAATTTATTACATTTGGTCGAATTTACTGTACTATAGGTTCTCATTGTAAAACTACTATGAGATATCAAACTAACCAATTTCAATCAAGTTATAATCACAATTTGATATAAAAATTTGATCTTTTTAACCTCATTACTTATCCATCTTAGGTGAAATTCATTCTACTTCAATTCCTTATCATTTATGCTAAGAAAAATACTCATATTATAATCCCTCTATCCCACTGTTCCTCCCCTCTCTCACTTAATTTATATCTTTCTTGATTCCAGACGTTATAAGCCTTATTCTCTCTCTTTATCTCTCTCTCTCTCTCTCTCTCTCTCTCTCTATTTTTTTGTGTGTGTTTGTGTGTGTGTGTGTGTGTGTGTGTGCGTGCGTGCGCATGTGTGTGTGTGTGTGAGAGAGAGAGAGAGAGTGTGTGTGTGTGTGTGTGTGTGTTGGAGTATCTACAAGAATCTTTGGTAGAAAATAAATACACACATAGATGTAGAAAATAAAATAATTAGCATGCATGAAAGTACAAAAAATAGCTCAATATGCAGAAAATCCAAGATTTTCTCCAACTACACTACTTGAATATCTTAAAAATGTATATATGCATATAGGAGAGTGAATGTGTAACTCTTCCATGATTATTAGATAAAGAACCCAAAATACAAATACAATTCACGTACTTGGAATAGTTAAACAAGGAGTAACTCCCGCTTAGCTAATAATGATGGCCAAGTATAACTCATGTGACTAACTCTGAGTGTAAATCCTATGAATAATTACACCTAAGAATGATAACTCGTGTAAGAATAATCCACTTGTATGAATAACCCACTTAATTAAATAAATGGAATAAAGATTATCCTACACCAACACCACCCAAGCTTAACTTAGGTTGGTGGAAAATAAAGTGGGTCCTAGAAACAAGTCCTGATGAGGTACCTATGTATAAATCAACTCTCACAAATTGGAGTAAAATGGGGAAAATCCATTGGGAAAAAAATCCCCCCAAAAGAGAGAAAAATAAGAGAAGGTAGGACTATAAATCCCCACTTAAAGCTACAATTGCTTGATGCCCACCCTATATCCTACAAAGCAACCTCCTAGAGTGAGAGTGGATAAACATGGAATGGTGAATGAAATCACAATATTTTTTATGGATATCTAACCAAAATGTGGTTCCTATCGAAGGAACTATGCTCCTCATGAAAGGTAGAAGTTCCAATTGCTCCATAAAGGGATGGTGTATCTAAAGAAAAAGTGAAGAAGGAATGATGAATGCCATGTAACTGAGTAAAATATTTCCCTATGTTTGATGATTTTTAGCTTAAGGTGCCTACTCCCTGAAAAGTCTGCAGTGGACCAGGAGTAGGTGGATCAAGAAATAAATCCTCTAAATCTAGAAAGTGATGAGGAGATGGTGGAGGTGGGTCCCCATCACTAATATCATTATTATCACTAGAAGATAAATCCTCATCATTAGAAATGTGTTTAATCTTGGAAGTTTCATTGATATAGAGGAATGCAACACAGTGATTAGACAACACAATAAAATAATGCATATGAAAATAATATTTATTCTTGGTTTATATTTCGTTTATAGAACCCCTTCAATAGATATTTCTTTTTAATGGGTTTGTATTTAAATTATTCCCACTCTTAACTAATCTCAAATTCCTTAGGTATTTCTTAAATATCCTCTCCTTGTATAAGAATCCACTATATTTCTTGAATCTCATATACTCTTCTCTTTTGCATTGCATCTCTATTCTCAACTTTCATTAAATACGTACTTAAACTACATTCATCCAAAATATAAACAATTATATGTAAAACCTAATTCTACACTCCATGCATCCTTTTCTAATCCAACTTGAACCACTTATCCTAATGCTCCATACTCTAATTTATCTTTATGTAGATTGGCTTTCTTGACTAGACCAATCATTAATTCTCATATATTACATGTACTCACTCCTATACCTGATTCAACTATTGGGTCTTCTTAGCTTCATGTTTCACAAATATGATATCAATATATTCCTAATGTTTCTAGGTTTATATTAAACTACATTGGTCTTAAGGTTTTCTAGAATAGATTATTTGTACGACCTATCAAGGTCCTTAATTAATTTCTACAATATTTAGCTGAACTTCCTTCACTGTGATGGTATTTCTTAAATTTCCACCACCATATACATGCACTTTTCATGTCCCTACATCCATAATAACCTCTTCTCTATTTCTATACTTTAAAGAACTCAAAAATTTCCAATGAACACAAGAAATACTAAAATTGACTCAAACACAAACCTATAGGACTAGTTTTAAGGAATAACTCCTAAACACTATAAAAATCACTCTTTATGACTGAAACAAAGAATATGTACCTATCTTCCAATTTTTTTTATTTCACCCTTATTGGACGTGAAAAGGACTGAGAGGCGGGGTGAATCAGTCCCCAATAAAACATTTTTCACACTTTTCCTTCAAACCCTAACCACACAATGCTCATGTACAACACATCAAAGCATACAATCCTTTTCAATGAAGTGAACTCAATGCAGTGAACATAATAAGATCTCAAAGAAACATATATTTATTAATCAAATTAGATTCAAAAACTTATATTGATGCTCAAATCAGATCACAAGAGTATTATCTTCAACAATGAATTCATAAGATGCAACAAAGTGCTCTCAATACAATCCACAATATCTCAAGACCACATATGAAGAAGTAAAACTATAAGAAGGTCTTAAACTTCAATATCAGATCTGAAAACACCTTAGAAACCTGAAAATAACATCAACATGCTATGAAGAAAGCATCTAAACTCAAGTACCAAAATATCCTTCTCCAACTCACTCTCAAAGAAACAACACCAACTTTTCCTTTGCTCCAAATTCTCCTCATGAAAACATAACCAAAAGCTGACCTAGAATGATATTTCATGTGTTTTGGGCTAGGATCAAATGTTTTTTATTTGTAGAAAAATGGTTCTTCAAAAGAAGATAAAAGGGGGTTTCAAAAGCTAGAACTATTATGCCCAAAAACTCCTTTTTTTATACCCTTTCCTTGATTAGAACTCAAAGGAGGTTGTCCCTCATGAAATTTTAAACCCATGCATCATTAAAACATCCCATATTTTTTCCATAATAGTTTCACAATGACCCAAGTAGGTTGGCCTAGCAAAAACATACTTTCCATGCACCAAAAATCACAAAAACCCATGCATTGGGATGCCAAAAATCTCCTCATTCCAAAACCATGCTTTTTAAAACACCCATAATCATAAAACATGTTTAGAAATAATCATTTAAACATAATATATGGTCACAATTTTGTGAACCAATCAAATTATTTCATTTAATGGGCCCAAAGTTCCCTTTGTAATTCTCAAAACAATTGTTTCATACACCCTTGAACACCCTGAAACTTCATACTCTCACAAAATCAACTCATACTGAATGAAAAAATTCCATGTAACCACTCAAAGAAATTTAAAAACTTGTATAACACTTCTAAGAAAGTTATAAGTCATGAAACATCCTTAACTTGAAACCACAACAATATTTTCCTTCACCAAATCAACCTGCCAAAATATCTATCTTCAAAGGTTAGCTCATAAATCATTTATACATATATTAAATCCTTAAAAAATGGATTCATTTGATGAAAAATTCATCCATATTAACATTCCAAGTGATAGGAAGTCATCACCCAATCCATCCATGCTTCAAATAACGTGTCCAACTTTCACCCAAACAGATGTTTTCTTGAACTACCAAAAATATTCCTTCCCAAATAATGCCCTGAAAACCCTATTTCATATGACCTCATCATGATGTAAATACATATATAAATGGAAATATACCTCTGAAATATACTTTCCAAAACAACTTTAATCATTAAAGGAATCATCTTGTAACTCAAGATTGATCAAAACACTACAGACTATTTTTTGAGATCCCAAAACTGCCCTTTGACCAATCAACCTGTTTGGACCTCAAAACATCATGAAACTACATAAAAATTATCTAAAACTCCATTTAAATCAATAAAACTCCCATTCATCCACAATATCATGAATTTTCCATACTACTCCTTTGGAAAATTTCTTCTCAAACTAGAACTTCTTCAGAAACTATTTTTAGGTGGGCCCACATATCACCATGACCTCAAAAATACATTTCTAGAAATATCTCAGATTCCTATACAACATAAAATCATCAAATTTTATATTTCAATCAAAACTGGGTCATTATACTTCATCTTTTGCAAACTGCTCCTAGCTAGGGTTTAACTAGGGTTTTAGACTTCTTTACCTTCTTAACATTCATTCATAAAAATGTGATGATAAAATAACCTCATTATTTTTATGAAATCTTCTAAATAACCTTATAAACTTCCTTTAAATCCAAGGTACCATGCAAATCACATTATCCACAACGAGCATCAAAAATTAAACTCGAGCTGGATTTTGCACTGTTTTTGACCCTGTCTCACCAAAAATTATCATATCCTGGAAAAATACTCATCATGGAACCCTAAAATTTTTATGAGAGCACTATGAATCATCCCTATAACATCTCCAATCATCATAATGTGAATTATATCTCAATATTTCCAGTCATTAAGACTTACTTATGTTTGCATGTTAGATCCTCACTATAGCAACTAGGGCCAACTGAAATAGTATCAAGAACTGAACATGAAACCTCTTGAAAATGACCCAAAAATACCTCATATGACATGATAAACCTATTTTCATGCTTCCATGAGCTCAAATGGCTCCAATCCATATTGTCACACCTCCAAGCTAGCATACCTACTCCCAATGAGCACCTGTAACAAAGTGAATCACCTGTACCTACAACCATTTCCCACTTTTGTGAGTGCTCAAGCACCCTAAAATCATGCTATACATCATTTCAACATGATTCCCAAGAACATCCAAGAATCTCATATTGTCAAACTACACCTCCTAGACACATGTATAGGCTTGTTAGAGCAAGCATACCTCATTGAATCTCCTTGTAACAGTATTATAGACATCTGAAAAAGTATGTTAGCACCTCATACAATCATCATGATCATCATCATACGCAACATTCACTTTTTCATTAATGTGGTTTTTCATCAATGACAACACTTATTAGGCCTACATGCTAAAAATCTCCCCCTTTGTCATTGATGGAAAACACATCCTGAACTTCTCCCCCTTTTTACATTAATGAAAAAGGTTAACATGTTACTCACCTTATTCACCTTCTTCATCATCATACCTTCATGTTTTGGTTAGAAACATCAACCAAATGTCTTAAACAAGCTCTTCTTCTTGAGTTTTCTCCAAAAATTGATTCTAGGCCTCATTGGAAGCATGTAAATACCAAGCTCCCCCTGGAAAAGCATCTAAAACATCTGAAAAGCATCATTACACCATGAAAAAGAAAAAAATCATACCTTATTAGGAGAAAAACACCATTAACCATCTCCTAGGCATGTAAGAGCATCAAATTTTTCACCTATACCCCTATTTTATTCTTAATGCAAACTATACCTACTGCAATCTGATAGCCATACATTACTTCTCACATGCCAAACAATGTTAATCATGAAAACATTAAATCATCACTCACCTTCCTTGACCAAAATTCATCATTGTCTAGGCATAAATTTGCATTTTCAATGCATATTCTTTCTTCTTCATACCATACTAATAGACTAATGTCCCTAAACAGACTTTTTAGAGTAATTGTTAACCAATTTTGATCCTTTCTAACATCTCATACATGACCTATGACAAAGTGGATAACTACTCCCCCTAGGCTAAGGACACTAATTTCTAGCTTCTAGGCACAAATTAGAGCTATTAACCTTGTTACCATGTCTTAGAAACACATTAAAACAAATTAGTTAAGGTCCTAATGCACCATTTCAGTATTCTACAGTTCATTTGACTGAGATAAGAGAAAACATACCTTCACAGTATGAAAAAGAATTTAAAGTGCACCATTTTCTCACCTCAGGCTAGCCTTGAGAACAACTTTTCACTCCCATGGAAACACAAACAAGTACTTCACCCTATTGATTTTAAGCTGAGTCATACCTGAAAAAAAATTTCTTACTACAATACATTTCAACATACGTTAGAAGACATTCAACACCTCAACACTGTCAAAGGTATCCTTTGAGAGGGGAAAACCCATGTCTAGAGGCACACAAACCCTTTACAACTTTTACTTGAAGACCAAACCATACTCACCCCTTTGATCCTTGGAAGAAAAGTTACAACCTATTATCAGTTCAACCACTACTTTGAGTTCATGTTCTTTAGACTTATTGATATAGAGGGAAACAACACTCAAAGTATCCTCTTGATCTCATATGGTCAAATATTTCATGAAATATACTAACACATACACATACAACATGAAGCACTTCATCCAAGAACTTGTATAATACATCATTAGACTCTTGACAACTTTCAACACACTAAGACTATGCATCTACAAGCCTGTAGGTAGATCACTTTGGAGAAAATTATCAGTTTTCACACCTTTTTAAGCAACAAGAACCATTCTTTAAACTTACATATAAACTATCATGGATCTGTATTAAGAAACATACCTTTCAAAAAGGTATTGAGCTTTGAATAAACATATCATACCTCTGCAATCACTTCAACACTACCTTCAAAATAGGCCTGTAGGGCTTCAATTTCCCTAGACAGTTATCATTAGATTCACACTCAGTATACAAGTTGACAAGATCATCAACCTATGATCTTCCAAGCATCATGAAATCATTTTACAAGTAATTGAAACCTCAAGAAACATGTCCTTAGTGAAGGAAGTCACCATTCATACCTCTAACATAGTCAACTCTGATAGGGTGTATATAGCATGTATGATTAAACGTGAAGCATGATGAAACACAAACCAATACTCTTCACTAACATACATGAACATAAGGGATACATCATATATCACTTGATCACTTCTTGGGGACTACTTACAACATCTTGAATACCTGATCAAGTTATGAAGAAACCAAGATATATGGTTTTCATGGTCAAACCCTCAACACTGTGCATTTTAAACCAACACTCTAACTTTTTCAAGTATATCTAGAAATTTCAAAATACCTTAAGATTCAAATTCATACATCCTTTAGAACATACCTTCTAAATGTTTCCTGCATATTATTATATCAAAACTCCATCATTTGACAAACTCAAAACTGAGTTTCCATACATAGACCTCTTGGAAACTGAGTAAACCTCAATCAAAGATAGTGAGGTACCAATTTGGTCTTGAATTTATGGAAACCTCATTTCATTCAAGAATATCATAACCATCTTGATTAACAACATATTCAAAACACCATGAATACATCTTCACTGAATAGACATCAGTACACTCACTTCTCATCTGTAGAATTCCATTTTTCTTGAAAAATCTTGATAAAGAGAACTAAGATCATTTCATACCTTTTTTTAATGCATAAGTACTGATCAAGTTGAACTTGATCACATTCAACATATTCTATAGGATTACCTACAACCTTTTATGATGCTAAGGAACTTCATTGAAGGACACATGAGACCTTAACATCCCTTGAATCATATGAGAGCAGTTCATATTCTACAATTCTGAGACAAACCCTCATGAAGCATCATTTGGCATCACTTGAGTCACTTATAGCTTTCACAGTCATCATTGTCAACCTTCTGATACAGAGAAACTTCATTTTGAAACTATCAATCATAAGAAAACTATCATACACCCTTTTAATTTGTAGTTCTTCATTTGAACACATTCATCAACATGTATTACAAAGATAGTGGCAAGATACTTGACACTACACCAAACCATTTTACATAACCCTTCTTCTATGAAAATTGCAATATAGATCCACAACTTTTTGGTCATTGTAACACTTCACATGAAACATTATAATACCAAAGGATCTTTCATGATGACACAAAGACAAGATCTCATCATGACTAAGAACTTGTACCACCTATAACCCTATACATGACAAACAACATATGACTCTACACATAGACTTTGAAACATTCAAATACACTTCACACCTTGTGACATCAGAACATAAAAAAGCACATCCATTTTACTTATATCATACTGAATAACATGTAACCATGTCATTGAGCTTGATTATACATAGATTTTACTTCAATAATAAAATTAGGTCTCTCAGTCAACCAAATGTCAAATCTCAATACTATCCAAGAACCTTCATGAATAACTACATATATTCTAGAGATACAAAACCATATTAGACCTTTGGTGTCAATAATTTTGCATTATATGTTCAAAATATTATCTCCATATTACATCATTTGAGCCTAAAAGAAAGTTTCCAAAATAATACCATTCACACTTGCATAGTGACAACTTAGTCAGGCCATAGATACTGATCAAAACTTTAACTTTTTCTCAAAGCTTAAAAAATTACCTTCATTCTTAATTTACCCTTCAAACTATCTAATATCTTATGTTTAATGGAAATCAGGTGCATGACTCGTGACCCAAGAAACATAGATAGTAGCCTTGAATTTGACAAGATCAGACTTTAAGAAGTACCAAGTCAATTCTCTATACACAACAGAGTGATCAAATATTTACACACAATTGACTAGAGCATCTCCAAGAACACATCCCAGAAACTTACACCATTTGGGATCCATGACATAGGATTCATACTACCTTTTCAGACCACATAGACATATATAGACCAAGATTCATGCTTATGATGACCAACAATGAACTTAATCAAGAAGAATGACATTCATTGTAACCTTTGAAGACCTCTAACAACTTTAGTGACATCTCTATACCCTTTTAGGACCATTTCAACACTTTTCATACATGAACCTTATGTTCTTGAAGCTCATGAAACACAACATATGCACCCTTTAGAACTCAGTATTGATCATAGGGTCCATCAGAATCATATACAAGATAAAACTTTTCTTAGACACTCACTTCAACAAAAAGATCTACTTTTCATGAGCATTATAACACCACATATAATTCAGATTGCATAGACAACCATCTATGACTCTTACACACTGCAATGATACAAATCTTAGACCATAGAGACTCATACATGTGTAACATATTACCATAACACTAAGATATTGACATTTTACACAAGAATAAGACCAAATAGAACCAATCAGTAAAACATGCTTATGAATTGAAGATGACATACCTTAACATCATGGAGAAGACACAAACTTGACTAAGACAATCTCCCCCTCACTCCAAAGCTTCATTTTCACCTATACACCTCTAAGAAGCCTAATAGAGGCATATGTCACCATGGAGGAGCTTGATGAGAGACCTAATAAGGTATCAAACCCTCTTATTTACACCTTGAATGATCTCCTCCTTTATTTAATTCACATTTTTTTCATAGTAGATTCCTCCTTTTTCTCAGTCAAACTCTTGGAAACATCTTGACCATCTTTGACTAGCTTCTTCCTTCTTTTTGTATACTTGAGCTTGTGGCTTAGGTATTTGAGTTTCTTTCTTCAATTGACCTGCATTACAAAACCTTGCAATGTGCCCTATCTTGTGGCACCTAAAGCATTCCACTTTCCTTCCTTTGCACTCATAAGCCCTATGTCCATATCCATTACAAGCATAACAATACCCATTAAATGTTCTTACATACCTCTTTGTTTGATGGCTCATTTTTGTAATATTTTGCAAGATTTCTCTTTTCTTGACAATGATAACATTCAGCTCCATATATTTGACCTAATTTTTTCTCCTTATTTTCTTGACATTCTTCTTCCTTATTTTCTTCACAATGTTCCTTTCCTTTTCCATCATCCTTCTTTCCAACCTTAGGACTACAAAAAACTAGCCATATGTCCATAAGCACCACATTTGTAACAATTACCATGAAAAACATCATACCTATATGCACTTTGTTTCCTGATAGGTGGTCTTCTAGGTGGTGGAAGCCTTGATCTCTCTTCATTTCTTGGATTGCTTTCATTTGATACTTCTTGATTCTTCATTCACTTCTTGGATGAATCCTCATTGAATCCTAGGCCTGTCCTATCACCATAGATATTTTGATTTTCCAACATCTTACTTAGATTTTCTAAGCTCCCTTGAAAGGATAATACTTTTCTTGTCATGGTACCTAAGATCTTTCTTTAAAACCTTTTTTCTCATGTTTGAGGAACTCTTCTCTCTTGATCTTCAACTCAGTTTGTGCCTCCTTAAGTTGATTTTTTAGAACCTTGATTATTTCATATTTTTTATCCTCACTTTGGATACATATTTCCAATTGACATTTTAAAAATATGATCATTTCCTCATGAGATTCACGCAACCTGTTAATCCTATCCCAATCCTAGTTTTACTCTTTAACATGAAGGTATTAATCTAATTGTTTCCAAATCTGAGGTGTCATCTTATCACCAAAGATCTCCCTCTAGCTTGTTAGGCTACTTCCAAGGGCCTGCTCTGATACCAATGTTGGAGGTGACAAAGGACTAAGAGGGGGGTGAATCACTCCCCAATAAAATTTTTCACACTTGTGCTTCAAACCCTAACCACACAAAATCATGTACAACACATCAAAGCATACATCCTTTTCAATGAAGTGAACTCAATGTAAATGAACATAATAAGATCTCAAATACACATATATTTATTAATCAAATCAGATTCACAAAATTATATTGATGCTCAAATCATGATCACAAGAGTAGTATCTTCAACAATGAATTACAAGATACAACAAAGTGCTCTCAATACAGTCCACAATATCTCAAGACCACATATGAAGAAGTAAAAATATGATAAGGTCTCCAACTTCAATATCAGAATATGAAAACACATCAGACACCTAAAAATAACATCAACATTCTATGAAGAAAGCATCCAAACTCAAGTACCCAAATTCTGCCCTCCTTCTCCAACTCACTCTTAACGGAAACAACACCAAATTTTCACTTTGCTCAAATTCTCCTCATGAAAACATAACCAAAAGCTGACCTATAATTATATTATAGGTTTTTTGGGTTAGGCCCAAAAGAGTTTTTATTTGCAGAAAAATGGTTCTTCAAAAGAAGATAAAAGGGTTTTCAAAAGGATAGTACAATTATACCCAGAAACACTATTTTTATAGCCTTTCCTTCATTAGAAATCAAAAGAGGTCAGTCCCTCATGGTATTTTCGACCCATGCATCATTAAAAACATCCCATATATTTTTCCCAATAGTCAAAAGTGACCCAATAGGTAAGCCTATCAAAAACCCTTCATCCATGCACCAAAAATTATCGAAAACACATGCATTGGGATGCTAAAATTATCCTCATTCCAAAACTATGCTTATTGTTAAATCTCTAAAAATAAAAAATGATAAAATAATCATTTAAACATCATACCATGGTCACAATTTTTGTAATCTAATCAATTTATTTTGTTTACTGGGCCCAGAGTTTTCTTTGCAATTCTCAAAACAGATTGTTTCATGCACCCTTCAGCACCCTAGAAACTTCATACTGTTCACCAAATCACTTCTACTGAATGAAAACATGTCATGTAAAAATTAAAATAAATTTCAATAACCTATGTATAAAACTTACTAAGTAATGTTATAAGTCATGAAACATCCTTACTTCAAACCACAACAATATTTTCCTTCACCAAATCAACCTTCCAAAAAATTTGTCTTCCAAAGTTTAGATCATAAAATACCTTTATGCATATATTAAATACTTAAAAATAGATTTATTGGATGAAAAATTAATCCCTCTTAACATTCCAGGTGATAGGAAGCATCACCCAATCCATCTCATGCTTCAAATAAGTGTCAAACTTTCACCTAAACATATCTTTCTTGAACTGCCAAAAATCTTATTGCTTAAATAATGCCCTGGAAACCCTATTTCATATGAACCTCATCATTAGTAAATAAATATACCACTAGAAATAAATCTGAAATATAATTTCCAACACAACTTTAATAACATTAAAGAAATCATCTGTAACTCAAGTTATAGCCAAAACACGGGAACATACTACTTTTTGAGATCCCAAAACTACCCTTTGACCAATAAACTTGTTTGGACCTCAAAAAACTCATGAAACTACATAAACCTTATCTAAAACCTCCATGTAAATCAATAAAATCTCCCATTAATCCAAACATCAATTTTTCCATGCTACTTCCTTTGGACCAACTTTCTCCTCAAACAAGAACTTCTTTCATAAACTACTATTTTTCAGGTGGGGCCCACATATCACCATGACCTCAAAATACATTTATTGAAATATTAATCAGATTCTTATACAACATATAATCATAAATTTTTATGCTTCAATCAAACCTGGGTCACGATATACTTCATCTTTCAGCAAACTACTCCTAGTTAGGGTTTAACTAGGGTTTTAGACCTTCTTACCTTCTTAACATTCATTCATAAAAATGTGATGATAAAATGACCTCATTATTTTTTATTAAACCTTCTTAAAATAAACCTTATAATAATATCCTTGAAATCCTCATGATCCCATACAAATCATAGTTGTTCACAATGTGTATCATAAACTTAAACTTCGGGTTGGATTTTGTACTTGCTCTTGACCCTGTTTCACCAAAATCAATGCATATCCTAGAAATAATACTCATCATGGACACCCTCTGAAATTTCTTCTTGAGAGAATTATTAATCATCCCTATAAGATATCCAATCATCATAATGTCAATTAAATTTCCCAATATTTCCAGTCATTAAGACTTACTTAAGTATGCATGTTAGATCCTCACTATAGAAACTAGGGCCAACTTAAATAACGCAAGAACTGAACATGAAACCTATGTAGATGACAAAAAAATACCCCATATTCCATGAAAAAAAACATTTTCATGCTTCCATGAGCGTAAACGGCTCCAATCCATATTGGCACACCTCCTAGCTGGCATACCTACTCCCAATGAGCACTTGTAATCATGGAAATCACCTGTACCTACACCTTTCCACTACTACAAGTTCTAAAGCACCCTAAAATCATGCTATAGAACATGTCAACATGATTCCCAGGCAACCAATAATCTCATATTGTCAAACAATACCTTCTAGGCACTTGTATAGGCTTGCTAGAGTAAGCATACCTCACCAAATCTCCTTGTAATAGATGCTAGACATCTGAAAAAGTATAATAGAACCTCATACAAGATCATACCATCATCAAACAACATCATTTTTCATTAATGTGTTTTTTTCATCAATGACAACACCTATTAGGATACCATGCCAACAACCCTAACTACCATGCAATTGTTTTAAACATTAACAAGATAATAAGGTCATAAAACCAATAGACTTAGGTCTCTTAAACGCATGTCATAATTTTTTTTTAATAAGTGCATTTTATGGTCACCATAAATCCTAAAACCACAAAAATATTTTAAAATACTATAAATAATAGGTACATGTTAAATTTCATGGGATTCCACATGAAGTTTTAGGAATATTACTTTAGCAAGGTTTTGAGGCAGTCCGAGAGGAAAGAAATTGAATAATTTGAGTAAGGAGACATGTTGAGACTTCCTTCTACTTCCCTAGGATATGTTTTAATGGGATAAAACATCTTCCTTCGTGAACTTATGGGGGAACATGCATGTATTTCTCATAACTATGATATTTATACAAATATATGCTTACACGTAACTCTAGGTTTCTAATTTTATAGTGAAATAAGGCATGTAAATTGACTAAAAAGGATCCAAAAGGTTTTAAAATACCATTCTCAAGACCTCGCCAACCTTCTTTAACACTCATTAAAATGGATTTCTTCATGATTATTCCCAAACATTTCAACATCACTTACTCCAAGACTAGAATTGATAGTTTATATCCTTCTAGAAAACTATTATGCTTAATTTATTTTATGGAGATTCTAAAATACTAAATCCTCCCTATATTATTTTTCAAAACCATCATAGACTTATAACCACCATCATTGTCTCAATAACCCTCTCAATACCTTAAATTAAATATTGTAAGAAATAATTTTAACAATGCTTACCTTACACAGCTCTAATACCTCTACTCCTTGAGTGATCCTATGCTTATATGATATTATTATCTTGTAATAAATCTTTCATATACTTTTAAACATGTACACAGTCCATTCACACTTGCTAAAACACTAAAATTTACAACAGAACAAATTATCAATCCTATTAGAGATTCATCCTTCTCACGAGTCCATATCATATCATCATTTTTAATGTAATGGTAAATTCTTGATCAATACTCACTGATATACTATTGGACAATAACGAAATATAAAAATGAAGACTAGAATGTTGTCCATATTCATTCCTCATTTTTATTTAACAGAAATGCAAAGGATTATTCCAAGAAACCTTACCGTACATGAGTTTTCATGGATACATCACAAGTTATATTAAAACCTTCGTGGCTCTTTAACCCTATTTATAACCTCTACCAACTTATGCCTCATATCTCACTCGATTCCATTTGAATATATATTTTCCTATGCCTAAATAAAGATAACTACAACTTATTTTTCTACCTAAATATGGATAATAACTGACTTACTATATGATCCATCCCATTAAAAGGGTGAAATAAATTTAATGCATCATACTGGAATCCTCACCACCTTTACAATGTGAAATAATTAAAAGGAATGATAACCAAATCGTACCAAGACAAGAACACAGATGCTAATCAAACACCACAATCAATAAGATGAAAGTAATTCACCAAAATAACTTTACATAAACCTTTGTAAACAAATGAGCAGCAATATCATATATTATTATGGAACTCAATGAAATACAATGAGAATGGGCCTTTATTATATAGGAAAGAAATAATAATCTAAGAACCAGTAAATATCGTAGATCAAGCCATAAATCAAGGAAATAATTAGTCATCAAAGAACTGGTCAAGTCTATAGATTTAGGAGAGAATAAGACATTAAGGGTCTAGTCAATACCATAGATCAAGGAAAGAACTATACCTAACAACTACATAATATCCCCGTAATATCTAAATAAATAAAAAGAAATATCCACACACATAAGTGGGTGAGGATAAATATAATAAAGTTAAATAAATTACCTATGTGGACATGAGCTAAGGTAAATACCTACTCTAACACCCCCTTCAAGTGAAGCTTGGGGCCAAAATAGAAGTGGCATGTCCATAGTATGAGTCCTGACAACTAGGCCTAGTGAGGTACTGATGTACAATATATCCATGAAGAAATCTCGAACCAAAAGAAAGAAATAATCCTACTAGAAGGAAAGAGAAAGAATAAGAAAAAGGAATATATTCTCATAAACATCCCCCAAGAAAAACTTCCAAACCCCCAATAATTCCATGCAACTCAAGGTAGTGAGGTGATGTAAAAGGCTTCGTAAAGATGTCTGCAACCTACTACTGATTCAGAATGTAATCCAAGTAAAGAACTCCATCCTAAATGTGTTGACAAATGAAGTGGATGTGTGTCTCAATATGCTTGGTCTGCTGGTGCTCAAATGGGTAGCAAGAAATGTGAATTTCACTTTGGTTGTCACACCAAAGTACAGTCGGTGAATCCTATGGTAATCCAAAATCTGTCAATAACCGTCGAAGCCAAAGAATCTGCTGACTCGTTGTAACTATTGCCTTGTACTATGCCTCTAAAGATGAAAGTACAATAGCCTATTATTTTTTACATACCCAAGCAACTGGACAAGAACCAAGAAAAAAATATATCTAGAAGTAGAATGCATGTCATCAATAGAACCTTCCCAATCTGAATATGTTTATCCAACCATCTAAGTATAACTCCTAGTGTAGTGTATGCCAAAGTGGGAAGTTCCGTACAAATAGTGCAAAATATTTTTAGCATCCTTCCAGTGACTACTACGAGGAGAATGTGCAAACCAAGATACAAGCCCTACTACAAATGAAATATCAGGGCAATTATGGTTCAAGTACATGAGACTTCCAACCAACTACCTATACAAAGTAGAATCACAAAGTGGAGTGGTACATGTGGAAGTAAGAGTAACACAAGATTGAAAAATGATATGGACTCGGCTTGCAATCAGCCATATCAAAGTGTTGAAGAAGATCATGGATGTACTTTTACTAAATCAAATGAATCCCTAAATCTATTTGAGAAATTTGCAAACCAAGTAAATAATACAATAACCCAAGATCTGCTATTTCAAAATATGTAAAAAGAGCCATATGAATAGTCTGAATGTGGGAAGAAGAGCTTCCAATAAGTAATAGATCATCAACATAAAAGACAAGTATCAAAATATCCTCACTAACATGTTGGAGATACACTGTATGATCAGAGTGGCAACAGAAAAAACTAGTAGATAGAAGAAAAGAATCCATCTTCTCATACCAATCCTAAGGGGCTTGTTTGAGATCGTAGAGATACCTTCGAAGCCTACAAATAAGAGAAGAATCCTAAACAAATCTAGCTAGTTGCTCCATGTATATTTCCTCTTGTAAATATCCATGTAAAAAGGCACTCTTCACATCCATTTGGTATATATGCCACCCCTATGATGCAACAATAGAAGGTACAAGGTGTACAAAATCCATCTTGGTAACAGGTGCAAAGGTCTCAGAGTAGTCAATACCTTCATCTTGTGAAAAAACCTTTGCAAAAATACAAACCTTATACTTTCAATGGACCCATCAATTACATATTTGGTTCAGTATACCCACCCTTACACACTAAACCATCTTTCTTCCTTAGGCGAGAGACCAGATCACCTTTTCAAAAATTTTGTTTCTAAAGGATAAGCTCATAACATAATTTATATACAAAACCTCAATACGTAAAATGGATTCAGTGGTGAAAATTAATTAATCCATCTAATATTCCAGGTTATAGGACGTATCCCCACCCCAATTTATCACATGCTTTCTCAAATAACACCAAAAGTTCACTTGAATACATTGTTTGTCTTGAAGTGTCAAAAATATTATTGCTCAAGAATTCCTTGAAAACTATGTCACTGATCTCATCAGATAAATCCCTATATCACTGGAAATCTCTCTTAATATAGTTTTCCAAAATAACTTGATCACACCTAAAAACTCACCTGTATCGTCAGTTATAGCCATTTTACTCGGACGCTCTCTCTATTTGAGACCCCCCAAAAACTGTCCTTTGACCTCAATCAAAACATTGTTGGGACGCAAAACAACCATGGACCTTCTATAAATTGCTCAAATTTTAATGTCATGAATATCAGCTCCCATCCAATCATGAAACTGATTTTTCATGTTACTACGTCTACTTCCTTGGGAACACATCTTTTCCTATATAAACTTCAATTTTTTAGGTGTGGCCCACATATCGCCAAATGACCTTCAATCCATAACATTTATGGAAATCCAAATGATTCCTAGACAACATCCAATGCGTCCTTTTTATGAATCAATCAAAAATGGGTTACAACATGTGCACTTTTGTTAATATCTCTAGGTAGGGTTTAATTAGGGTTTAGAAGACCGGCGTTACCCACCTCCTTAACATTCGTTCATAAACATGACAAAAAAAGACCTAATCTTATTTTGGAATGCATTTATAAACTATCCTTAGGAATTCTATCACCTAAATCCTGAAGTCCCATGCAAATCACATTGCGCACAATGACATTAGAAGTTGCACTTCGGCTTGAATTTTTTGCCTGTTTTTTTTCACCATGTCTCATAAAATCCGTTGTATCTGGAAAAATACTCACCAACTGGACATTGATATTTTATTTTGGAGCATCATACTCAATATCTCTACAATCCAATCATCAAATGTAATTACATGTGCAACTCCTCGAGTCACTAAGACCTACTATGTTTGCAGTTAGATCCTCACTATAGAAAATAGGGCCAAATAAAATACTGCAATAACTGAACAGAGCTATGAGAATGACTCTAAACATACCTTAAATACCATGATACAACGCTTTTGACATTCTTCCATTATCTGACATTACTCCAATCCACATTGTCACCGAACACCCTCTAAGATAATGATACCACCTACCCATAGCCTGCTTCCTAATGATGCACTTTTAACTTGTAGAACCAATTCAAACCACTTATACATCACTATGCCACTATTGGATTGATCAATAACCCTTAAATAATTTATAAATCAGGACAACTACTTCCCAAACATCTAGGACAACTCAAACTGCAAGCTAACAAACCGTCGGCACCTTAATCGGCTTTGTAAACGGAAACCCATAACTCATCTGAATCTCCCCTTAAAACAATTGATAATATGTAAACCAGTATGTTAGCACCAAAAAACATGATGAATCATCCTACAAATATTAAACTTGGATTAATGTGTTTTACAACTCAATTACCACACCTATTAGGAGATACCACCAACAACCCCCTAACTACCCAACCCTTCAAATTGTTTTCTAACATTAACAAATATAAGGTCATAAACCCAATAGACTTATGTCTCTTAAATACCCCGCCTGTATAATTTTTTTTTAATAAGTGCATTTTATGGTCAACCATAATCCTAAAAAACCACAAAAATTTTTACAAACTAAAATAACACTAGGTACATGTTAAATTTCATGGGATTCCCACATGATTTTAGGAATATTACTTAGCAATGTTTTGAAGGCAGTCCCTGAGGAAAGAAATGATCATTTTAGTAAGGAGACTGCTGAGCACTTCCTTCTACTTTCCTAGGATATGTTTTAATGGGATACAACATCTTCCTTCGTGAACTTAGGGGGAACATGCATTAATTTCTCATAACTATGATATTTATACAATCTCTCTTACAACTTAACTCTAGGTTTCTATTTATATAGTGAAATAAGGCTGTAAATTGACTAAACAGGATCCAAAAGGGTTTTAAAATACCATGCTCAAGACCTCGCCAACCTTCTTTAAAAAAAAAACACTCATTAAAATGGATTTCTTCATGATTATTATTCCCAAAACTTCAACAATCACTTACTTCCAAACTAAGAATTTGATAGTTTACTATCCTTCAGAAAACTATTATGTTATTTATGTTAATGAGATGCTAAAATACGAAATCCTCCTATTTATTTGTCAAAACCGCAGAGACTTATAACCACCATCATGTCTCAATAACCCTCCTCAATACCTAAATTAAAATATTGTAAGAAAAATTTTAAATTTGCTTACCTTACAAAACAGCTCTACTACTCTAATTCTCGACTCTTGAGTGATCCTATGCTTATATATATTATTATCTTTTTAATAAATCTTTCATATACTTTTAAAACATGTACACCGTCCCATTCCCCTTCTAAAACATAAAATTAACAAAATAACAATTGTATCAATCCTATTAGAGATTCAATCCTTCTCACGAGGCCTATCAATATCATCTTTTAATTTAATTGTAAAATTCTTGATCAATCTCAATGATAATCATTGGACATACACGAAATATAACCATGAAACTTTAATGTTGCCTATCATTCCTCATTTTATTAACAGAAATGCAAAGGATTATTCCACAAGAAAGCCCTTAACCGTACATGAGTTTTTCATGGATCATCCACAGTTATATTAAAAACCCTTCTTTGCTCTTTAAACCGAGTTATAAAAAGCCTCTACACCAACTTATGCCTCATATCTCAGCTATTCCATTTGAATATATTTTTCCTAGCCTAAATAAAGATAACTACAACTTATTTTTCTCCCAAATATGGATAATAACTGACTTACTATATGATCCATCCCATTACAAGGTGAATAAATTTTAATGCATCAGACTGGAATCCAATGCAACCACCTTTACAATGTGAAATAATTAAAGGAAATTATAACCAATCGTACCAAAGACATAACAAGATGCTATCCAACCCACATCAATTCAATAGGATGAAGTAATTCACACAGTTCACCAAAATACTTTACTCAACCTTGTAAACAATGAGCAGCAGCATAATCATATATTAGTAATGAACTCAATGACATACAATGAGAATGGGCCTTATTCTATAGGACAGAATAAGAATCAAGAACCAGTAAATATCGTAGATCAAGCCATAAAGCAAGAAAATAATTCGTCTCAAGAACTGGTCAAGTCTATAGATTTAGGGAGATAATAAATGACATTAAGGGCTAGTCATACCATAGAGCAAGGAAGACTATACAACAACTACATAAAACCCCGTAATCTTCCTACCCTCCCCCCGCCCTTATCCCCACACACATAATGGGTTGAATCCCTCTATCCCGTTCAATAACCTGCCCCTATGTGGCCCTGCTCTCCGGTCCCTCCTCCCTCCTCCTCAAACACACACCCTTCAAGTGAAGCTTGGGGCCAAAATAGAAGTGGCATGTCCCGCCTATTATGATCCTGACATCCTGACAACTAGCTCTGTGGGTACTGATTTACAATTATCCATGAAGACATCTCGAACCAAAAGAAAGAAGTAATCCTACTAGAAGGAAAGTGAAAGACTAAGAAAAAGGAATATATTCTCATAACTCCCCCCCCAAGACAAACTTTCCAACCCACCCCCATAGATTCCATGGCAACTCAAGGTAGTGAGGTTATTGTAAAAGGCTTCTAACGATGTCTGCAACCTCTACTGATTCAGAATTAAATCCAAGTAAAGACTCCATCCTAAAGTGTTGCCAATGAGTGGATTTGTCCTCAATATGCGGGGTCTGCTGTGCGTCAAATGTAGCAGAATGTGAATTTCACTTTGTGTCACAACCAAAGTACAGTCGGTGAATCCTTGGTAATCAAAATCGTCATAACCGTCGAAGCCAAGATCTTCTGACTCGTGTAACTATTAACTATTGCCTTGTACTAGCCTAAAGATGAAACGTACAATAAGCCTAGTTTATTTTTTACATACCCAAAGCAACTGGACAGAACCAAGAAAAAAATATTCTAAAGTCAATCATGTCAAATAGAAAGCCTTCCCAATCTGAATATGTTTTCCACCATCTAAGTATAACTCCTGTAGGTATGCCAAAGTGGGAAGTTCCCGTACAATATTGCAAAATATTTTTTAGCAGCCTATCCTTTTCCAGTGACTATAGCGGGAGAGTGCAAACCAAGATACAAGCAGCCCTACTACAATTAAATATCATGGCAATTCTGGTTTCAAGTACAATGAGACTTCCAACCAACTACCCATACAAATATAATCACAAAAGTGGATTGGTAGCATGTGGAAGTAAGAGTAACACAGTTGAAAAATGATGGGACTCGGCTTTGTTCAATCCTGCCACTATCAAAGTTGTTGAAGAAGATCTGGATGTACTTTTAACTAATCAAATATCCCTAATCGATTTGCTAAATTTGCAAAACCAGTAAATATACACTAACCCCAAGAGCTGCTATTATTGCAAATTGTAAAGAGCCCTATTAATATCTGAATGTGGGAAGACGAGCTTCCAATAGTATAGATGCATCAACCATAAAGACAAGTTCAAAATATCCATCCTCACTAACATGTTGGAGATACACTGTTGACATAGTTGCATACAAAAACAACTAGTAGATAGAAGAAAAGATCCCTCTTCTCAGCCAATCCTAAGGGGCTTGTTTGAGATCTGTAGAAGATACCTTGTAGCCTACAAATAGAAGAAAGAAGCCTAAACAAATCTAGTCCAGTTGCTCCATGTATATTTCCTTCCTCTTGTAAATATCCATGTAAAAAGGGCACTCGTCACATCCATTTGGTTATATGCCACCCCTATGATGCAACAATAGAGGGGTACGAAGGTGTACGAAATTCCATCTTGGTAACAGGTTGTCAAAGTCGCAGAGTAGTCAATACCTTGCATCATCTTGTGAAAAACCGTTGGGCACAATACAACCTTAATACTTTTCATGACCCATCATTACTATTTGGTTCAGTAATACCCTTTAGCACTAACCATCTTTCTTCCTTTAGGAAGAGATACCAAATCCCAAGTATGATTCTTCATCAAAGAAGAATACTCAACTTCCATCGCATCATCCCACACTTGTATCCCATGAGACTCTGAAAAATATTGTGGATCCTCAGAAACTACCTAACACAAAATTCCAGAACCTATAAAATGTGTGTGATGATGTCTAGTGGGTGGAAGATCCTCTATGAAAGGTGTTGCCTCAGAAACTGTAGTATGAGCCCACTTAGGCATAGTGACAATGTCAGTGGGAATAGGATCCTCAACGGCATCTATAACCTCCTCATCGATCTCCTTAAGGAAAAGATCCTCTAGATGAGATGAAGAAGAAGAAGGCATCGAAGAAGATGAATAATCATTAGGAATGAAGCACTCATCAAACTGAACATGTGTTCGAAAAATAACATCATGTGTATCAGGATCTAAAAGACGATTAGCTCTCATGTCCTCACAGTACCCTACAAAGATCAAGGGTTTGACTCTTCTTATCCAAAGCTTTCCTTTTCTTCTTTGTTACAAAGGCCCAAGTATGGCTCCCAAAGACTCAAAAAAATGAGACATCTGGCTTAGTGTTGGACCAAGCTTCCTCTGGAGTCAAATGCTCAAGTGCTCTATGTGGTGTGCAATTCTGAATATAGTTAGCACAATTAACTGCTTCTGCCCAATAGATAGGAGGTATATATCTAGAATGCATCATACAATTAGCCATTTCATTCAAAGTTATATTCTTCCTTTCTGCTAATCCATTATATTGTGGAGTATGAGGAATAGAATGCTGGTGAATAATGCCTTGAGTTTCCAAAAATTCAGAAAACTCATTGCTGAAGTACTCCCCCCCATTATCAGTGCGAAGGTTCTTTATGCAACTAGAAGATTTTTTCTTGACCAAAGCCTTGAAGAATTTGAAGTGTGAAAAAACATCACTTTTGTACTTGAGAAAATAAACCCAAGTACGCCTCGAGAAATTATCAATAAAGGTAAGTGCATACTTAGCTCCATTGAAAGAGGGGGTTAGGAAAAACCATCAAGTCACTATGCACAAACTCAAGTGGTGAAGAAGCTCTCTTAGAAAAATTCTTAGGAAATGGATCTTGGTGTTGTTTCCCTAATGCAAAGCCATAGAGAAAACTCCCTCAAGACAAGAAACTCTAGGAATACCATCTACCATACCATGAGTGCTCAACTCCTTCAAATATCTGTAATTGAGATGTCCAAATCTTTCATGCCAAAGCTTACTCTTCTGAATCTGCATGAGAAACCAATCTTGTCCCTATAGAAGAAGTGTCATAAAAACCCTCAAAGTGATATAGTCTAGAACTATGATCAACAATACCCTGAGCAACAAGTGAATAAGGCTCTAAAAAAGTTCTTACTTCTACCCCCATGTGGTGTAAAAGTCACTGTTTTCCCTTGACCAGAATGACAAATTTGATATACATAAAGCAAATTTGTAGTGATGTTAGGAACATATAGTGCATTTTGGATACTATCACCATCAAGTTGTATATCACCTTTTCCTTCAATAGAAAGAAAGGAAGAATCTCCAACCTCAATTTTGGAAGTAGAACTCAAACCTAGAGAAACAAAAGACTCCTTGGAAGAAGTCATGTGATGAGAAGCACCAGAAATCTATAACCCAACTATATGCAAGTGGTGAATGAGATCTCCCAACAACATTAAGTGTTTTTCCATGCTGATTATAAGGAGGTGGAGTGGAGATAGAAATTTTGTGTTTCTTGACTACATTCTCTAAGGCTTGCATTCGCTTATAACACCTATGTTTCTTCATGACCACTACCCCCACAAAAAGAGCATGAAAGGCTAGACTTATTCTTGGATTTAGAAGACTCCTTGGGTTTAGAGTTGTTTTCTTTGGGTTTAGGAGCACTTTGAGATGGAGAAGGGGTGGATTTGGTTTTACTTTTTGGTTTTCCCTTGCCCTTAGGATTAGATGCAACTAATTCCTTTTGAGAGGTGGAAGACTCAAGGTGAGATAATTTGGATTCTTCCCTAGTAAGTCTTTCACAAAATATTTCTAAGTTAGGCATTTTGAATGTGTCACCTAAGGCATCCATGCTAGAGAAAAAGGTAGAAGAAAATATTTGAAATGGTCCTCTCAACTTGGATAGAATCAAGTAAACACACTCTTCATCTTTCTTATCTCTTCCACTCCCCTTCAACTGTGTCAACAAATGCTTGAACTTGGTAAGATAGTCTATAATTGTTGGAAAATCTTCATGATTAAGAGAGGTGATCTCAATTTCAAGTTGCATGGCTCTCATATGATCCACCTTACCAAATAAATCCTCCAATTTCTCCCATATTTTGAAGGGAGAGTCACACTTTTCCAAATGAAACAAAATACTGTCACTTACATAAGTTCCTATCAAACCCATACACTCATCAAATTTGCACTGGTACTGAAATTTCTCATATTCTCTAGTGAACACTAGTTGTTCTGAAGAAGTTAAAGCCCATAAGTCCTTTCCACTTAATTATTGTTTCCATTCTTGGTTTCCGTGTGTGGTAATTATGTGTTGTTAATGGCTCAACATGAGTCTAATGTAGAAGTAGATAAAGACGTCCATACTTAAAAAATCACCAAAATAAATGCAAGAACCAAGCAATGCAACAAGAACCCCCAACAATGCAACAAGAGCCCCCCCATATTTTGGCACTTTATAATGAGTGTGTGTTACAATATGACACTTTATAATTATAGTGTAAATTCTCAAAATAAATATTTCCAATGGAAAGATCACATAAAAAAAGCACTTTTGCAAAAAAACGACACTCAAAACTGAGTTACTGATAAAAAGATACAAGGTTTTCAATATTATGCTCTACTATTTATTTTAGTTTCCACTAAAATAGAATAAAATGCTCTTACCTTCACCACACAAATAAAATGAAAGGGGCCTGGAGTTAAGTACACCTACTAGTAGGAATCACAAGCTTTAAGCCCGCATATGACCATACCATATGACCAAGGGCTAAGGATTTCAATGGGTTGGTGGCCAAGGTTGATCTTAGGGTTTTAACACCTTCATGAATCCAATGTCAAGTCCATCTATTTTGCATAAAAACATCACGCAACAAAAAAAATACCAGAACAAATCTAGAACATATGAATATACAAACAACTTATTTGCTAAATAAAAATTACAAAAGGATATTCAATAGCAATCTCCTGAGGATCTAATACCATAAAAAGAATGATAACCAGATCGTACCAAGCTAAGGTACACATATGCTACTCTAACACTTCCACTGATCAATGGGATTAATGTAACTCACTTGAATTGGTTGTACATAAACCTGTTGGAAAACCAATGCAGCAAGGGAATAGGTCATATATTATTATGGAACTTCAGATGTACACCCACAATGAGAATACGTCTTGCTTGTATAGGCAAGCACCATAACGGGGTCTAAGATTTCCAGTGGAATACCATATGTCAAGGTAAGTTCCCCTTGGATATTGTAATAACTAGATAATATCCCCCTAGCTACCTAAATACATAAATAAGTGGAATATCCAGTACTCCAAGATAAGTGGGTGAGCTATTCAAATACAATAAACGTAAACCACGTATCCACAACTGAACAGTCCAGCTCAGATCTTGAATACATACTCTAAGGGCTACCTATTTTTCCTGTGTCCTAGATCTCTCTTGCCAGTCCAGATACCATCTGCAAATTCATATCCAACTTAGATGCACTACACATTAGAACAAGAAATTTTCACTCGTATAATTCAAAAGTAGAAATGAATAACAAAGAAATGGATGCCTACTGCATAGACAAGTATTATACATGTTCTGATAATCTATGCCCATATGCGTAGTACAAGAATAACTCAACATCTAATATTTAGCTCACCATATGTGTGAGAAATTCTATCTGATCTAGATTGTGTACTCCACTGCTTCAACATCAATGGATTTATAGGTCAGCTGGGCATAATCTTCATTTACATCACCATCTAGATGAGGAACAACTTAAAAAGATGTCCTGGTAATGGATACCAATCAATGCAGTTTACCTAGAACAAAGTACATTACAATTTTCTAAAGGATTAACTTGTTTACCCTAGACACATCTAAAAGTTTGAAAATCACTCATTTATACGACTGAGCACTCACCTCGAATGTTTTTTGCATGCTATAAAGTGTATGTTATTGGCAATGCCCTCTTTAGAGTGTTTGTTATTGCAGGATGTTAAGCATGATGAATTAATTTAATTTACATGTAGTGTCTATTGACTGTAACCCATCATAGTCTATAGAGCATAGTGTGTAGTTCTATACCTAAGGGTGAACTCTCATACCGCTCACTTTTTTGTATGGTCACCAATCTTATGATTGTATTTCTTTTAGATACATTACTAAGATCTCAAATCATCAAAAAAATTTAAGAACTGGATTCCTTAGATGATTTAAAAAAAGGGGCCTCCTCTATCCAAATGAAACATTCAATAAGTTCTATACAGAAGACTTTCATTATATGAGGTAAAAAAGAAATGTTTGATGGATGTAACAGATCATGTGAGCATAATCTCCCTATGTATGCACACCTATCTATTTCAATATATCTCGTATGTAAATATCATGTCTAAGATCTCTACGTTAGTTATTTAACACATATTTATAATAGGGTGGGGACTTGCCCTTCATAGTCTTAGAAGAGGGGGAATACCCAACTTGGAACTAAGTAAGCCGCATGCTATTTAGATTCAATTCCAAATGTGATACCATTGTTACAGACAATGATAGCCTTAGAGGAGCAGATGGCAAGTGTAGTCACAACAATCATGCACTGTTAGACATTTAGTTGATCTCGGTCTGATAGTAGTGATTCGTGAATCCGATCCTCTAAGGGAAAAAAATACTAATGTAACCCCCATGTGTAAGTCTCTACTTTATCAGTTTGAGTTCATCCGCACGCTATCTCCAAAAATAGATCCTTGTCGTGGAAATACCCATACAGTCCCGAGTCTTGTTTTGTCATCCTGCATCATTTTGCAAACATTTCCTAATCTGGGGCACACCTTTGAATGCGCTCTGCTCTCTCACCAAGCGAACCTTCTGATCCTTTTAGAGCTTTCACTAACCTCTTTTTGGGATATGAATGATCAACAATCAGGTATAAGATCAATGGTTTGCATAACATCTTAATACTTAGGTTGGACTAGCATTTTGAGGGTATCCTCTGCGAAGGTTGGCACTAAGAGAGACCCTATAAAGGTGTTAGAGGTGTTATGGATGAAGGTTCATCTTAATGAAAATATCTCATGATGAACATCACATGTGAATATGAATACTCGCATCTAGATTTGCATCCATCTATTGCAGGTAGAGATCAGTAGCATCCACATAGACTACTTAGTCATCAAGGCGTAAAGGGTAATGTACTTTATGCACATGGAGGCACTTCGTAGGGGAGGATTCTGTAGCTGTTCCATGCACACATTCTATAGCATTTTCTATGGATAGTTATGTGCTCAGCTACTTCAAAAAGTGTGACTAACACAATAGCAACCTAGGGAATTTTCACACAACAAGTGCACATAGAACTACGATTAGGTCTGAGATGTGAATTCGAATAGCTAAGGTTAGTTAGTCACTCAGATTATGGTAACTAAAGAAAGTGTGAATCTGTAATAGAGTACATAGGGCACAAATTTTACATAATGGAACCTAGGGTTTGATGTTTGTTTTTGTGTTCTTGCAAAAGTCTTAGGGCTTCAAGGTTGAGGTATTGGCGACATTTGACACCCTACAATGAGATTGATGTTATTGTCAGTGAATATGCTAGATTACCTTCCTGGAGTGGTTAGGGTTCAACCTTAGAAGTCTCAAATCTTCTAAAATGTAAGATTAGCGAGTTTAATGCCCAGACTGAATACTAGTTGCATCACGAGAAGCACCCCATTCCTCCTCCAGGAACTCATTTCCAAGTGAGAATTCTCTAGCTTCATCCTTTTTGGCACTCCGACACAGTCATTGGGAAAGTCTCCATGGTTAATGACTCTGTCATATTTAGGACATCTGTCAGAACAGTTATTTGTTATCTGCTAAGTTGTTTGAACTTCCCTCTCTCTCGACACACCTGCGAATTTGTACTGGTTTGGCTTATGTCTATATTAGTACATGAATTACTTATGTCTACTTTACGGGCTGGAGGACTGTGAATTATAGCTACAACTGATTGAGCGTGTCATAGGATTTAGAAGTCCTCAGGAGAAGACATGGGGTTGGACTCTCATGTTACTACATGCAAAGACAGATGAATTGATTAGTTAGTAATTTTGTTAATTACCCAGAAGGGATTTTAAGGGAGATCCCTTATAGATAACCTCACAGATCCTGCTTATCAG
Source organism: Taxus chinensis (assembly GCA_019776745.2). Classification (NCBI taxonomy): domain Eukaryota; kingdom Viridiplantae; phylum Streptophyta; class Pinopsida; order Cupressales; family Taxaceae; genus Taxus; species Taxus chinensis. The sequence continues at coordinate 797,668,584 of CM034150.1, forward strand.
GTTATGCAACTCAATCTGGTTGGTTGAAAATACCTTTGCCTCAAACAGAGGTGGACAGACGTGATTAAGTTATTTCTATTACCATTGCATTTCATATGTGTGTGGAAGTACCCAATATCCTCCTCGCCTAAGGCTAATTCATGTAGTAACGTCAGTTACTACTGGTCATTATTGAAGATAATCAAAGCTACAGAATGAAGAACGCGAAAAGCTCCACCTAGGGCTCGATCCTATCTCCTCTATCCATTACTTTGGGAACTCCCCCTACAACTATAAAGACTATGACATTCTGGAACAACTTAAATATATGGGTTGCTAAGATATCTAGTGAAAAGACTTGTCCCGTAATGTACCAATTCATTTCATATACACTGTGAGGAGCTTCCCTTCATGTCAATCAGATTAAAAGTGATAATTTATATGGCTAGCCTTTTAACATCTTATATGGTCTCTTCATAACAGGTTGCATGTTATATCTTTCACTGATGAGGATATGTCACCCTTTGCATTCTACAGTAATCTATGTGCTCCTTTACTTATTAGTGAGGGTATTAAGGCCAATTGTAATTCAGTAAGAGTCCTCATTGATAGCCCTGTATCTATTATGATGAATTATGGATTGAGCATGAGTCCTTGGTGCAACGCTGATCTAATCTCTAAGAATTCAACCCTCATCCGCGGTTATGACTCTACCACCCAGTCATGCCTAGTGTAATATTTCGATACATATTCACGTTGTCCCTAAGACTATTCTGACCTTGGATTATATGTTATTAATGGTTGATTCTAGATCTACACCTCTTATTATGTGAAGACCATATAGGATTCATAATAATGCACGTCTACGTACTATCTGAAATGTTGGAGCTAATGTGTTAAGTTCGTTGGATTTGACGGTTATGAGCATACTGATCACTGTTGATCCATTAGGGGATTCAATTTATAGATCACATTTTTGCCATTACCTATAAACCTAAAGAACCTTCACAAGTGCATTCCATATAGCATCCTTAGCACATATGACATTGGTCAATCTAGATTTTCACAGTCTCCTCCCATGGCTTCTAGGAAGACCAGACTAGTCTCCACTCACATGGAGAGAATGTGTGACAGATATCACATATGAGGAGGAAGAATCCTAAGATGTGGGAAAGCTCAATCACTCATGGCGCAACAACATCCTGTTACCACTATGCCTATGATGCCACCTACCAACATCCTATATAATGTTATACCACATGATGATGTCCATATCGATGATTCTAAAGATTCTGATGAAGAAGTTGATGCTATCAAACTTACAAATGCAACATTAACACAACTTGAATTTATCCCTCATGGTGTAGATGATTCTTATTGTAGACACCTATAATTTATCTCAAGCAATTTAAATACTTAAATTGCGCTAATTACACCCTTAATCACAAATTGACAACATATCGTCAATAAAACATGATTTTCTCCTCTATCATCTTTAATTAATTACATTATGGTAATTAATTAACTCTTTTATCTAAAAACATATGCCAATTAACAAACTTCCATTAATTAATCCCCCTTTATATCTAGACTAATTAATTATTCTTACTTAATTAGCTTCCTCTTCCATTAGATCAATAAATCATCATTTATATAACTACATCCCTCTCATAGTCTAAATCATGCTAATTATTCCTCTAAAAAGCTTCTATAAACTTACACACCTATTAATTAATCACTTTGGTTAATTAATAAAGCCCCTCAAACCCCATGGGTCACTAAACGAAAAACTAAACTCTCATAAGGTTGACTAAAACCTTTCTAAACCTCTCTTATCCACAACTAACCCAACCTCTCTATTATCCCACATGTAAAGGGATGTACAGATTCTTTTATTCATTGGGCTATATAAGGAGCCCTCCTCTTATCTTTCTTCTTACACCTAAATGAGCATAGAGCCTATGTTATAGCCATTTTATCATCTTAGAGAATTATTCATTGGAGGAGCTATCTATTTTCATTTCTTGTATTCATCCATCCAAATTTTGAAGTTTGTAGCCATGGATTGACAAGACTCCATTCTTGAAAACTTTGGGATTCAAACATACAATCAAACCTTTGATTGCTAAGGATCTAAATAATTTCATTTAATTTGATTATAATTCAATAGAGATAGATATTAATGGATTAAAATGTTAGTTTGAATATTTATTCATGTTCTAATGCAAGGATGTTGGTAGATTAGTCTTGTTTAAGCTCTAAGCATGATGGTGCATTGATTTTGATTTAGCTTTGTTTTAGGACTACTAGGTGTTAGTTCTAATTCTTTTTTAATTGATAAAAAATTCATGTACAAATTTGGCATGCCCAGTGGGAGTTACTCCATTGTCTTTTGCACTTAATTTCAATTTTTTGTAGTTTAGTTTCAATTTTGGTTACCAACCCTCTTTTTACTTATATTGACATAACTTTTTTTATTAACTTGTTTTATTGAGTTTGAATGTGTTGAGTATTCCTTGTAGGTATAAAGGAGGTGAAATACTATCAAAATTGGAATCGATGGGAAAATTTCAAGATTTCTCCATGTTTTCATTTTTAGATCTTACTTTTTCAACATTTTATATGCTAGTTTTGTCAATTTCTTCAAAATATTGAATTCTTGAGCATGCAAGTCAGTGTTTGATAGTGATGAGTCTTCTATTTACATACTAATGTGGTGGGTTACTGTCAAAATTGAATCTTAGTGATAAAATTTCAAGATTTCATCATGTTTTCATTTTTAAAGCTTACTTTTTCATCATTCTACATGCTATTTTTGCCAATTTCTTGAAAATATTAAATTCTTGAGCATGTATGTTAATGTTTGAGTGTGTTAAGTATTCTATTCATATATTAATGTGATGGGTTATTGTTAAAATTGAATATTGGTTGGAAAAATTTGACTATTTTACAGATTAAAGGACGTTTTTTGACATTTTTTGAGTGCATGTCAAGTGCATACCCGTGACCATAAGAGAATATGTGTAACCCATCTTTGGAAGGCCATAAATTTTTCTCCCTAACTTGAAATGAATCCATTTTTTTCATTGGAAAGGTGTTGAAGTTAACTATGCAATGAAAACATAAATTCAGGATTTATACTTACAAAAATTGCATGTTTTTCTTTTATTTTAAAACTGGTCATTTTTTAACATGTCTAATATTTTGATGAATGTTGTATTTCCATGCTTTACTTTATTTAGACAAAAGTATGTGTATTATCTTCTCTTACACTTTTTACCGATCTCGAGAATCAAAAATAACTTTGATCTCTATCTTTTTAACATTGGGATTAAACTTGGAAATTTGATTATTTATTTTGCTTAAGGGAATGAACCTTTTACAAAGCATTTTTCAATGGTTCTTTGATTTGAAGTTTTCCATTTCTATATAGTTTGGATAAAGTTTGTGTATGCTATTTTCTTACACCTTAGGGTGATCTTGAGAATCAAAAATAACTTTAGTCTTCATTTTATAACATTTGGTAAATTGGAAACTTCATCTTTCACTTTTGGTTTAAGGGAATGAACATTTATCAAGCATTTTGTATGGTTCATTGATTACAAAGATTTTCTTTACTTTTTAGTTGGATTATTTGTTGTGTATGCTCTTCTCTTGCATCCTTGGATGATCTTGAGAATAAAAAGTAACTCTTATTCCTCTTTTAGATAATGTGACTTACTTGGAGAACTACTAACGCTTGAGTGCATGACCTGAAAATGATTTTCAAAGAAAGGATTTTGAAACAAACTTTTCTAACTAAACATGTGTTGCAGATTGCCAAAATGTTGAAAAACCTCCAAATCATGAAGAAGAAGAGGAACCTATCAAAGAATAAGTCACTATTCAACAACAAATTTTCAACCTTAGTCGATAATTAGCTTTGTTAAAAGCTCATGTACAACAAGAAACAAACAAAAATGTACAAAAGACAAAACCTAAGGTCAAAATTAGTGAAATTCAAATGGACAATCAAGGAGGAGACAATATGGAGTACAATCACATATACATCCTTGCTTCTCCTACAAAAGAACAATTAATCACACAAGAAATGAAATCTATGAAAGTGACACTTAAAAGCCTCCAAGAGAGTACTGTGGGGAATAACAGGAAATATCAATACAAAGAGCTATGTCCCCATCTATTTGATAAAACTATGATGCTTCAACACTTCCCTAAAAAGTTTGACATGTCAAAATTTGACAAATATAGAAGGAAAGGTGACCCATGAGACGATGTAAAATAATTTTACATGACATGCGAAGAAGTGGCCTACAGTGACAATTACCTCATATGACTCTTTCCAAAGATTCTAGGGGGCCAAGCCTTGGAATGGTTCACTCGCTTACCTCATGGGTCTATTTTCACATGGCCTGAACTAGTAAAAAGGTTTGTACAACACTTCTCATACAAAATATAAATTGACATAACCATGGTGGATTTGTGTGGCACTAAACAATGTCTTAATGAGACATTCACTAGCTTCCTCCAAAGATGGATAAGGATAGCTAGTCGCTTCCTTTGTGCATTCCCTAAAAAATAGTTAGTGAGTATCTTTATACCCAATCTCAACCCAGACATATCCTTTCATCTGCAAATGCATTGTGTTCACACCTTCAAAGAGGTTATTGAAAAAGGCATTCAAATAGAGAAACCAAAATGCAAAACCCATGGAAAATCCAAAAATATTTAACAAGAACAAGAACATGGTGGGAGACGGAATTGTAGATTCCAAACGCATATAAATGGTTTAAACTTGTCAACCTTTTAAACTGACCAAAGGGCCTATTCAACCACCACCTAAAAGTAGAATTTTCACTCCTCTCAATGAGCCTTTATTGGCCATATTGAAGAAATTGGATGTAACTCACATGGTGACTTATCCCACAACACATCCCTTTGATGAAAATGCTCCAAAACCATCATGATACAAAGAGCACGACTATTGTGAATTACATCATGTCAAGGGACAAAAAATAGACAAATGTCTACAAATTTATCACTATATCCAATATCTCATTGACGATGGGGAGATAGAAGTGGACACCCCAGAGAAAACTCAGACACCAAACGAAAAGATGGGAATATTCAAAGAACCATTCCCTAAACATGGTAAGCTAGATGAGAAAAAGTTGGATCGAGGAGAGTCATCCCAGAGTTACAAAGTGGTGAATTATATATATACTAAGAAGGAAAATAATCATTATGATTAGCTTATTGGATGTATCTACTCTCCTAATGACCATGCGAACACCATTCGGCTCAAGGGAAAATATTGCGCTACGGTAACAAGGAGTGCCCACTTTATGATTCCTAAACCCTCTCCATCGACCGTGCAAGATGGTAGGTACAACCTCTTAGAACAACTTGAGAAGATATCTACCAAGATTTTAGTCTTGGATCTTCTCAAAATATAGAATGTACATAAGGAAATATTGTACAAAACTCTTTAGGGGTTAGGAGTGCCACTAGAAGTAGACCCTTCACATCTTCAAGCTACAGTGACAAAAATTGCACAAATTGAGTACATATCCTTTAATCATAGGGAGATCCATATTAAATATTTGGCACATAATCTCCCCCTATATATTGAGGTATTCATTAACTGTCAAAATATAAAACGGGTTCTTGTGGACAATGGATCATGGCTGAATATATGCACATTGAAATTAATCAAGCAACTAGGACATACAAAAGAACATATAGAGTCCCACATCATTACCATAACTACTTACGACAACGCGGAGCGGGAATCAGTTGGAAAAATCACATTACCAATGGAAGTAGGACCAACTTGTCATCAAACAAAGTTTCATGTCTTGGACATGGAACTTCCATATAATATGCTTCTTGGTTGACCATGGATTCATGTCATAAAGGTCATACCATAAAAATTCCATCAATGCATCAAATTGAAACACGAGGGACACACTGTCATGATACAAGGAGATCCAGAGCCCTTCACTCACTATAGAGATCTTAATAGTTTTATGCGTAAGGGTTCTTATACATGTCCCTCTACTGATATAGTAGTTCCTCTTCAATCCGAATCCATGGAGTCATGGGTATATTCAGATTCCCTAAGTTCTTGTGGCCATGAGGATTCTTCATCAACTTCTCCTTTTGATTCATGGGAGATGAAGATTCTACAATACAGTTGTGGAGAATATAATGTGAAACAAGCTAGTTTATTTTTGGACCTATCATTATCACCTAAAACTAGAGGCCGACCCAACTATCATTTTAGACACCCTAGATATGAGTGAACTATTGGGTCATTTATACCTGGGGGGTTTCTTACTGAAGAGAAATTGTTGGACCCACCTATGACTTGGGTCTCGGAAGATACTCAACCAACTTGTTACCAAATCCCTGAGTATGAGAAGTCTAGCCGAATGATGTATTCCATGGGCTACAAGGGTCTAGGATACGGAAAGAATGAGCAAGGAACACGAGAGCCAGTTCCTCTCCCACATTTCAAGATAGAAATATATGGTATCGGCATTCGACCCTATGAATTGCACCCCAATGATCAATATGCCACCTATTCTGAGTGCGAAGATATCTCTAATTATTTAGACAGTGATACAGATTCCCACTGTAGCCAATACGAGGATGTTACCTCCATGAACCTATTCATGGATACCATTGTCCTTACCATAACCCCTACTGAACTTGAAATTTACCTTGTTTACCCTTTCCTTGTCAAATGGGATCAAAAACATCACGTACCACTAGATCTCTTTGAAAACGATGAAGCCATTGCATAATTCATGGAAATTCGAGATATACGTCCGATTTGAGACCATAAGAAGGTTTTATACATTGAATTAGATACCTACACGTACTTTGGTGAGTAATTTGAGCTTCGTGGTCAACAAAAATTTTGAAAAAGTGAGGGAAAAAGTTCCAAAAAAGCCTTGAAAAAAAAATTCCAAGTCACACAGTGAAAACCTCTTTAAGGTGTTGGCTGAAAAACAAGTGAAAAAATCAATGGATAAGAAAAGTGACCACACCAAGGCTGAAAATATAGTAGAGACACCCTTGGAAGAAGATCTCAACCTTCCTCCCGATCCTACGCATATGGAGGATTTTTCAAAAATATTAGTGGAAGAAACCATTGATGTGAATATTGGAAAAGAATAAGATCCAAAGATAGTCAAACTAGGAGCTTCACTCTCAACATGGGAATAGAAAACATTCACCATGCTTATGCAAGAATTTGTAGATGTATTTTCATGGTCCTATAAGGATATGTTGGGCTTGGATCCAACTTTGGTAGTGCATAACCTAGTAGTGCACGCAGACGTCAACCCCATCAAACATAAGCTTAGAAAAATCCATCCATAAGTGGCTCTTCTATTTAAAGAAGAGACATAAATGTTGCTAGTGGCGGGCTTCATTAGACCTATTGATTACTCAGAATGGATATAAAACATAGTCCCCATACAAAATAAACCTATCGGGATCATAATCTATACGAATTTTAGGGACATTAATAAGGCATGTCCAAAAGATGATTTCCCATTGCCCAATATTGATATGATTGTTTATTCAACTGCGGGATATGAGATATTATCTCTTATGGATGGATTTTCAGAATACAATCATATCAAAATCACATATGAGGATCAACACAAGACGACCTTCACAACCCCCTGGGGGAATCTATGCTATTAGGTAATGCCCTTTGGCATGAAAAATGTAGGAGAAACTTATCAAATGGAAATGACCATGATTTTACATGATATGATTCATGACATCATGGAAGACTATGTGGATGATATCCTCTAGAAATCCAAGACAAGAGTAGATCACCCTAAGATTTTGTGGCGTATCTTTGAACGCTTGTGGGAATACAAAGTGAGATTGAATCCAAAGAAGTGTGTGCTTGGCATACTGTCAATAAAGTTGCTTGGATTTATTGTATCATGAAGAGGGATTGAGGTAGACCCAGCTAAAGTTACCACGATTACTGAAATGCCTCGTCCCAAAAACATAAAACAACTGCACAACTTGCAAGGAAAGATACAAGCCATCTACTGCTCCATTTCCTAGCTTGTTGACAAATGTTGTTCATTTACCCATCTACTTAAAAAGGATGTTGCCTTTATCTGGGGACCAGAAAAACATCAGGAATTTTCCTTGCTTAAGCAGTACTTAGCCAATCCACCTGTCCTCATACCTCTAACTCCTGGTGAGCCACTCCTATTGTATATTTCTGTTACTCAATTCACTATTAGTGCATTGATCACCCAATATAACCTCTCCCACAAAGAATAAGTTACTATATTAGTCGCAATCTCATTTCTTATGAGCTCAACTACCCTCAAATTGAAAAATATTATCTGGATGTAGTTTTTACCTTCCAAAACATTCACCATTACCTGTGAAATACTAAAACCAAGCTTATATCCAAAGTTGACCTGCTTAAGTACCTGTTGTCAAAACCCACCCTTACAGGTACAATGGCTAATTAGATCATTCTACTAAGTGAATTTGACATTGAGAATGTACATCAAAAGTTAGTAAAAGGACAAGTACTTTCCGATCAGTTAGCAGAAGCACCGTTACCAAGGAAAAAGCATGTAAGTCTAGATCTGCTAGAAGCTTCATTACTATATATTGAGGAATCTATCATGTGCCAAGTGCAATTTGATGGATCTTTACTTTTCATGGTTCGGGGGCAAGTGTGGTATTAATTACTCCTTCAGGCGACCCTATACCTCAAGATTTTTACCTTGGTTTTCCTTTTACAAATAATATTATGGAATATGAGGCACTCATTGCAGGGATGAAGCTAGAAATCAAATGGGATATCCATCATGTTAAGATCATTGGTGATTCAAAATTGATCATCAAGCAAGTTAATAATGAATATAAAGTCAAGGATGAGAAAATCATCCCCTATAAGAAACTAGTGGAAATTTTGAAAGAGTATTTTGTGTGAATTACATTCGAACAAATTTTAAGAGCACAAAGCAAATCAATAGATGTTATGGAAACCATAGGTTCTATGCTACGAATTCCACTAGAGAGAAATCATATTCTGTTCTTTGTTGAGAATATATGCTAGCCTGCATGTAGTAATTTTTATGCCATTTCAAAGAACAAGGAAATCTCATGCGCACTGACCTATCACCTAGTGGGTGTTGCGCACTCACCTAAGGCACGCGCGGGTGTTGAGCCCCTCCTTTATGTCAGTTGTGTGAGAATGCATTATTTATGATAGAAACTTAAGTGAAGAGAATGGAAATGAACCATACATCCATCTTAGAGCTTAGAATGGGCTTCTTAGACCAAAGTATTCATTCAGATAAGAAAAGAATTATAGAACATAGATCTGAATCACAACAGAAAGGAAATGAATAGGGGTTTACACCCAATCATATGAGATATATATATATATATATATATATATAAATGATCCATACATATATAAGTAAAACTGGAACCACATATATTCATATTAAACACATTTGGTAATCACATTACATTCATTGAAGCTATCATAGATCCATATCATAGTGCAGACTAAAGTCATGAATCAAAACTGGACTTAAGCCCTTTATAGGACAACAAATAATATTCAGACCCATCCCCTTGATACCTCATACTCCTATAGATCCTCTAAACCCAACCTATAGAACTCTCATAGTATTTCTACATAGCTTCACCTCTCTTCAACTCTCGGTGTGTCTCTATGTCTTTCCTCTACCGCATGCTTGTATATATAGCCTCAGAAAGTACCACCATGCCTTTCTAAAGTTATAGATTGCTTGGCAACTGTCCAAGTGGTCCTCCATAGGAGCATGCTCCTTCAGACTTGAGATCTCCATTCTTTGCCATGATGACCTTCTGGAATCTTCTATCGCAAGGAATATTCCTTTCTTGGGCACCAAGTTTCCATGCTGACACCTTATCCACTCCGCATGCGCAGTCAGGTCATGCTTGCCTCATGTTCTGCTTGATATGCCAAATATGGCTAAGTCCCAAAACATTTTCTCTACCTTTCGCGTGTACACCACTGGTTCTACTAAACCCTCCTAAAACCCTTTCATGTGCACTCTCACCTTGTGCGCCTTTCTTCAAATAGGCCTTGCACGCCCATGCACATTCTTGTACTTAACCAATATTTTAGGGGTCTATCACTGTGTATGACATGCCAGAATCATGTTTATCTTTTGAAGTTTTTGGCCCCTATTCCCCATGGTATGCACACATCTATGCCTATCTTAAACACAATATCTTCTCTCATGACATCTCCCTTTCTGAAAAACAAAGCCTTATCCGCCATATAGCCCATTACACCCTCTTAAGAGATACACTCTATCGTCGTAGCTAGAATGGGAATATATTGCGTTATCTAGATGTAGCAGAGTCAGTCCAAGTGATCAAAGAGGTACATGAAGGGGTATGCAGTGCCCATACAAACAGAATGGTTATACTAAGAAATTGTTGAGAGTAGGCTACTATTGGCCTACTATGGAAATAGACTGCTGCAACTATGTAAGGAAATGTGTACTATGTCAAAAGTATGGAAATTTCATCCATGCACCATCACAACCGTTGCAGCCAATCACAACCCCATGACCATTCTCCAAATGGGGACTAGATTTAATAGGAAAGCTCACCCCTACCTCATCTAATGGTCATACTCACATCATCATAGCTAAAAAATATTTCACTAAGTGGGTCAAGGCTGTTCCTTTGACTTATCTTTCAAGAGCTCAGATTTCAAAGTTTATCATGAATCACCTTATCTTCCGGTATGGCATTCCTATGGCCATAGTTACTGATAATGGAAAATCATTCAATAACAACACAGTGAAGGACCTTTATCATTGATTTCAAATAAAATTGAGGTGGTCTACGCGATATTATCCACAAGGTAATGGGTAGGCTGAAGCCACTAACAAAACATTAGTTAAAATCATGGAAAAGATGGTGAGTAAGACAGGTTGTAATTAGCATTTATAAATTCACCCATCCCTTTGGACTTATAGGAACTCCATTCACACTCCTACTGGTACGACAACCTATTCCCTAGTATTTGGAAATGAATCCATCATCCCATTGGAAATCGAGATTCCTTCCTTGAGAATATCTCTTAGGGATTGCCTGGACAACGATGAGGATTACAGAGTGGTTAGGCTGGCAGAATTAGAAATCCCAGATGAAAAGCACATCCACTCCCTTAACCATCTCAAAGTGTATCAAAACATAGTATCCATAAATTAAAACAAAAGGATCATTCCTCATCAATTTGAGGTTAGAGATTTGGTCATGAAAGAAAATCAGTTCAAAAAAAGGGTGGAAAGAGAGAAGAAATTCAAGTTCAAACTACATTAGTTAGGACCTTACGTCATTGTGGCCAAATATGGTATGGGAGCATACAAAATTTCCCACCCTAATGGTGATGAGCTCTGCGAACCTATGAATGCCATGCACATTAAACAATTTTATGCTTAAACATGGCACAAAAATCAGAAAAGTAACTTATAAAAGAGTAAAAATTATCAAAATACAAAAAAACAAAACAAATCCAAAAAATCCAAACATTTTCAAAACTTTTTCAAAAATCCTAAAAAAATGTAAAATTTGCAAAACTAGGTAAATCGGCTCATAGCGGCTGAAACTCGTGTCTTACGCATGGTATTCTTTCCATATCTTGTTGGAAATTTCACATCTTTGCAGATCAAATGACTCACGGATCATCAGATTTATAACCATTTAAAAAGCTAGCCTGCTTGCTCGTTAGTATTCGGGAGCACATATAGTTGTTTGGTACTATTTTGTAGCGCACTTTGCTTTTTCATTGGACCCAGTTTCCTTCATCATCTTCCCTTTCATGTATCCTTTCTTGGGGCATCATTTTTAACCCTTTTTCATCAATCACGAACATTTGTGGATATTCATCTTGATAATAAAACATTTGTACAATCGTTTTGACCGTTGTTGGTTGGAATATGTATGTTTTTACATGTTTTCCCTGTTAAATGAGCTTTTTTCCTTCTCATATTGCATTGTTCTTTGTATGTTGCATAGAGTGGGTGTTTCAGCAATGGACAATTGTTTGTAGTATGGATTTTCATGTCATCCTATTTTTTTCGTATATTTATATTTTTAATAAGGATGTCGTATGCTTATATTTTTAATAAGGACCGATGACATAGATCTTTGGCAATATGATGATGATAAAGTTGTTTCAATACACTGGATGAAATATTTCTCTTTTCTTTCCATCTACCATTCCTCTTCTACATCATTATCTTATCAACACTATTTTTCTTATTCACTTGGGGCATATTGCTCCTTCCCATTCTTCTATTTCCTTTCTCTCACCTTTTTCAATTATCAATCGCCTTCTCTCATCACCCCATCAACACTCGAGGGGGAATCTCTCACCTCTACTAATTTTTATTCTACACCATCAAAATTTTATCTATCTACTATCTTTAGAGTGGCGTCACTTATGCCACCCCAAAGAGGGGAAAATGTAGACACCTATAATTTAGCTTGAGCAATTTAAATACTTAAATTGTGCTAATAATACCCTTTCTAATGTAGCCAAATTAAGAACAACCAGATACACTGCGATAAAATGAACTCCAAAAGAAAATAGATCTCCTTCTTCCTTCAAATAATGAATTACAAAGTTTCCTAAATAGGAAAATATCTCCCAACTCGAGTTGCCAAGTAAAATCTAGCTAACTCTGACTAAATCTACTCTAGGTGGCGGAAATTACTATTTTTAGCAGTTTACTAGAACCTGCTATTCTTAGTAAGTTCGCATGCTTATTCCTACGGGCACAGAAATCGCCACGCATCTTCTACATCCCTAAATTAGAGGAATTTCCAACTTTCTAACTCACAATGCAATTAATAGACTAAAATTAACTAATGCTCAAAAATAGGAAAAAACCAAACTATAACTTAAATCCTAATTTTCGGCCTCAAGATGGCGGATTTAGGGCCCGAAAACATGTCGAAAACTTGCCCCAACCAGTAGGGATGGTTGCCGCTGCGTTCATCTCATCGAAACACGTTGTTTTAAAAAAAAAACGGACTCAAACGGACACCCGGAGCTCAAGTTATGACCTTGTCAAGTTCCTGCTAATTCAGGCGCATCATTCTCCCCTGCTTGAAAAAAACGCAGCTCCTGCAAGTTATCTTCTTCAAACTGCTTCCATTTATCTACATCCAACTTCTGAATCTCCCACTCTATGACCCAAGTATTGTCCTCTTGTTCCAGTCCTTTCCAATGTACCAAATATTTGTTGTATTTCCCATGTCGCGTGTCCATTGTTTTCTTATCTAGAATCTGATCCACTTCTTCTTTCTTCTTTACCGGAACCTGCTGCCGCCAATCTACTACTTCATCAGCATCATCCCTTTCTGCACCATCCCCATGAAAAGAATACAAATTTGACACATTAAACACTGGAGAAATATCAAAATTCCCTAGCAATTCTACCTCATAAGCATTATCGTTTATTTTTTTCACGATTTTGCAGGGTCCAATCTTCTTGTACTTCAGCTTGTTATAGGTTCCTCTTGGAAACCTTTCCTTCCGCAGATATACCATAACCAACTCACCAATTGTAAATACCTTTCTCCATCTATGCACATCTGCTATTTCCTTATACTTGTCATTACTATTTTGCAGCTTCTTCCGCACTTCTTCCTGCAATTGTTGTATATGTTCAGCAAATGCTTCTGCATCATCATTGACTCTGCCATCAACGGGTAGTTGTACCAAATCTAATACCCCATTTGGATTACTCCCATACACAATTGAAAATGGAGACTTTCCCATGGATCTGTTTATGGAACTATTATATGCAAACTCAGCTTGCGGTAATGCTAAGTCCCATTGTTTCGGCTTTTCCCCAACAATGCACCTTAACAGGTTTCCCAAACTCCTATTTACCACCTCTGTTTTCAAATCAGTCTATGGATGATAAGCACTACTGAACTGTAGTTGAGTACCAAATTTCTTCCATAAAGTCCGCCAGAAGTGACTTAAGAACCTTGTGTCCCTATCTGAAGTAATGGTTTTTGGAACACCATGCAAACGAACAACTTCTCTGAAAAACAAATCTGCTACGCCTGTTGCATCGCTTGTTTTCTTGCAAGCAATAAAATGAACCATCTTAGAAAACCTATCAACAACCACAAAAATGGAATCATTACCTCGTTGTGTTTTTGGTAATCCCAAAACAAAGTCCATACTCAGATCTATCCATGACCCTTTAGGAACAGGCAACGGCATATACAACCCTGTATTCTATGCATGGCCTTTCGAGACTTGGCAAATTCGACATCTCTCCACATATCTTACCACATCTCTTTTCAGCTTTGGCCAATAGTATTTGTCTACTACCAAGGCTATCGTCTTATCCTTACCAAAATGCCCAGCCAACCCTCCGCTATGCAACTCTTTCACTATATTTTCTCTCATAGACCCAACTGGAATACATAGTTGGCATCCCTTGAATAGGTAGCCATCCTGTAAAATATACTCATCCAGGACATCTCCTACATTGTCTGACAATGGACTAATTAGTCTTTCAACAATATCCTTGAAATCAGAATCAGAAGAATACAAACCCTTTATTGCTTCAAAACCCACCACCTCATTTTCCATAGTGGTAAACAAAGTCACACGCCTACTCAATGCATCTGCAACTTGATTCTGTTTTCTAGATTTATGTTTTAGAGAAAAATTATATCCCTGCAAAAATGAGACCCACTTTGCATGCCTACTATTCAACTTCTTTTGGGTATTCACATACTTCAGGGCTATGTGGTCTGTAAATAACACAAACTCCTTAGGCACTAAGTAATGCCTCCAATGCCTTAATGCTTGTACAATTGCATAAAATTCCACATCATAAGTAGAGTAGTTATTTCTTACCTCATTTAGTTTCTCACTAAAGAAATCTATTGGCTTTCCTCCTTGACTTAGAACAGCTCCAATACCCACATGTGAGGCGTCACAATCAACCTCGAACACTTTATCAAAATCTGGTAGTGCCAAAATGGGTGCCTCTGTCACCTTCTTCTTCAAGAATTGAAAACTATCCTCAGCTGCCTTTGTCCACAAAAGCCCCCTTCCTTTTGTGCAATCTGTGATAGGTGCTACAATACTGCTGAAATTTTTAATAAATTTTCTGTAAAATGTTGCTAGACCATGAAAGCTCCTTACCTCTGTTATACTCCGTGGAGTAGGCCATTCAATAATTGCCTTTATCTTTTCTGAGTCCATCTGTACCCCACCTGTTGAAATAATAAAGCCCAAGAATACCAAGCTCTCTTGCATAAATGTGCACTTCTTCATATTTGCATAGAGTTTCTCTTTCCTTAACACTTCAAATACCAATCTTAGATGCCTCAAATGTTCTTCTTTAGTTTTACTAAAGATCAAGATATCATCAAAATAAACCACAACAAACTTACCATTATACTCCCGTAGCACGGTGTTCATCAATCTCATAAAAGTACTAGGTGCATTGGATAACCCGAATGGCATCACCAACCACTCATATAATCCATTTCCTGTCTTGAATGTTGTTTTCCACTCATCTCCTTCTCTGATCCGAATCTGATGATAACCACTTCGAAGATCAATCTTGGTGAAATAATTAGATCTAGCAAGCACATCCATCATATCATCAAGACGAGGTATTGGGAACCGATACTTGATTGTAATTTTATTGATCGCTCTGCTATCCGTGCACATTCTCCATGTTCCATCCTTATTTGGTGTTAATAAAGCTGGTGTTGCACACAGACTCATGCTCTCCCTTACGACCCCTTTTCGCACGAGCTCTGCCACTTGCCTATTCAAATCTGCATGCAATGTCGGGCTCATCCTATAAGCCGCTTGATTTGGGAGTGAAGACCCTGGAATCAAATCCATGTGGTGTTGAATATCTCTTTTGGGTGGTAATCAATCTGGTAGCTCATCAGGAATAACATCTGAAAATTCTTCTATTAATTCTGATGTTTCTATTGGTATTTGAGCACTTACAAGTTCATCCTTATTTGCAACTAGTGCATAACAGAAACTGGTTGCCTTTGCCTCCTTCACAAATTCCTTTGCAGAAAGCATATTTTCAGCCTTCCCCTCTTCTTTAAGAGGTATCAAAACTATTTTTGCGCCATCCTTCCAGAAAGTATAAGTATTTTTTCCCCCATCATGAATAACTTTTCTATCAAATTGCCATGGTCTTCCTAGCAGCATATGACATGCATCCATAGGAATAACATCACACCAAATCTCATCCTTATAACTGTTCCCAATAGAAAAGATTATTAAACATCTCTTATCAATAGTAACTTCATTACCCTTCTTAAACCATGCAATACGATAAGGGTTAGGATTCTTCTCACAATGCAGACCCAATTTATCAACCATCTCATTTGAAACCATGTTCTCACAACTACCACCATCAATAATAACATTACATACCTTTCCTCCTGAAGTGCATCTTGTTCTGAAAATATTTGTACGTAGCCATGCATCCCCCTTGACCTCCTTTCTTGGAGCAATCATTGTCCTCTTGATCATCAGAGTTTCTCCAACATATGGTGGAATTTTGAGGTCCTGTTCATCTTCTACTTGCTCAGCTTCAACAAGATTTACTCTTGGAGCATCTCCTTGCCTTTTGTCATGTGTATAAGTATGTGGGCATTCAAAAGCCCGATGCCCTTCTTCACCACATTTGTAACAAACAAATGGTCTTCGTGGATCCTCCCATCCTCTATCGCCAGCATATCCTCTGCCCCTAGAAAATCCTCTGCCTCTTTGTTGATTCTGGAAATCTTGTCTCGTATCCTCTTGCTTTTCCCATCCACGAGATGATTCTCCCCTACCTTGGCTGAAACCAGCTCGTCCCTGAAAGGAAGATGAGGGCCCCCTATTCATTCCAGGTGATCGCCTAAAACTTTGACGATTTTGTTTTTCCTCAGCCTTTAAGGCTAATTGATAGGCATCCTCCATGCTTTTAATCCTATGCATACTTATCTCATCTTGAATAGAAAATTTTAATCCATTAACATACCTCGCAGCCATTTGTTCCTCAGTTTCTTCATGCTCTACACGAATGGACAACTTGTAGAACTCATCTGTGTATTCTTGCACTATTTGTAAGTTTTGTCTAAGATTCTGAAACCTCCTGTAAAGGGTTTGTGCATAATCCACAGGTAGAAATTTATCTTTTAGCTTCTTCTCCATCTTACTCCACGTCCTAATTCTTTCTTTCCCCTTTCTTGACCGCTCTTTCTGTAGGTGATCCCACCATAACATAGCATGACCTTTCAATTTCGTGCATGCAAATTTTACCTTCTTTTCTTCTGACATAGCTTTCCACTCAAAAAAATTTCCCATGCTATTCAACTAGTCTATCAGCTCCTCTGGTTTTAGACTACCACCATACTCTGAAACATCAACTCTTATCCCATCATTCTTTCCTTCTAATGCTCGAAGCATCCTTTCTTCAAAAGCTAATGGTGGTTCTTGCGTTTCCTCCTCTTCACAAACTTCTTCTTCATCTGTGCCATCTCCACCTTGATTTCCTCTTTGGGTTATCATTGCAGCAAGCGCAGCAACTTGTCTCTGCAGATCTTGCATGTTTCTATTTATTAGGGCAATTATTCTCCCTCTTCCTCTTCCTCTTCAATCCATTATTTTTTTCCTTCACCAAGACTCAAACTCGCTCTGATACCAAATAATGTAGCCAACTTTAAGAACATACTCAAATACTCTGTAAATATCTTGGACTCCAAAATAGAATAAATCTTCTTCTTCGTTATTCAAATCATGGATTACAATGCTTCATAAATAGGAAAACAACTCACAACTTGAGTTGCCAAGTCAAATTCTAACTAACTTTGACTAAATCTACTCTAGATGGCGGAAGTTTACTGTTTTTAGCAATTTACAAGAATCTGCTAATCTTAATAAGTTCACATGCTTATTCGTACGGGCACAAAAATTGCCACGCATCTTATACATGCCTAAATTAGAGGAATTGCCAAATTTCTAACCTCACCATGTAATTCAAGAGACTAAAACTAACTAATGTCTGAAAAATAGGAAAAAACCAATGATCTACAACTTAAATGCTATTTTTCAGCCCCCAGATGGCGGATTTTGAGCCCGAAAACGTGTCGAAAACGTGCCTAAACCCGGTAGGCCAGTGGTTTACCGTTGTGTGCGTCTTGTCAAAGCACATGGTTTCAAAAAAAACGGACTCAAATGGACACCCGGAGCTCAAAAGTTGTGACCTTTTCAAATTCATGCTAAAATTCAGTACATTGCATGCACATATAGCCTATCATGTTGGAGGTGAGTTTTTGTCAGAAGTTAGAAAATGGGGTACATTTTAATATCCTTAATGCTAATAACACATCAAAGATTAGTTAATTAATATGACCTACATCATATGGACATTGTAGATTAACAACGATTCCGTTAATGCTATCTCCATTTTTATAATGAACCCCAAAATTATCCTCCCATTTTACATTAATTTACATATTCCTTTACATTGATAATTAACTTGGTATCCGCCACAAAATTTCTCAGCTAGAACGCCAACAAAGCTATGCTTAATTACATTAATTGTCTGGTTCTATTTATAGTCAATAAATCATCACATAATTTTAATTTGGTTGAAATCCCTCTCAAGGACTAAATCATGCCAATCCATTCCTCACAAACCTCATTTGCCATAATAAATTCTACACACCTCATTAATTAAGTCATCTCTGGGTTAATTAATCAACAACCCCTCTTAAACCCCATGGGTCCCATGGAATGAAAAGTCATGAATCACCTAAGGTTCACTCAAAACCCATTTCATAAAAACCTCCTTTAAATGGAGAACTGACACCCAAGATCCCCAAATTATCCTTTACACTTTTCTAACGGATTTACCAGATTCTTCTTCATCTAGGGTCCCTATGATAAGGACCACCTCATCCTAACCTTGATCATCGTGTTGCATGGATAAATGAGCTTAGAGCCATGTATTTTCTTTTACTAATTTTAGAGTTAATATTTCATTGGAAATAACTGAAATTCATATTCTTGTAAATCCATCCAGGTTTTGAATTCATCATATGATATCACAATGGTCTTGTAGGTCCTGGATAAAAAATGAATCTCATTCTACCATGATTACTAATGGGATTCATTAAATCCTCCTACAATGCAAATTAGGATATCCAAAGATTGCAAAATAACCCCTAGGTCTCCTTACATGACATTTTAATTGGATGCAATAGAGATAGACATTAATTGATTAATCATTCAATTTGAATGTTTATTTGTGGTACATTATTGCTTGGATGACTGGAGATTTGCCTTCTCCGTTAAACTCTAATCATGATTGAAACATTAGATTTCAATGGATTAAAAGTCAATACATGTTTTAGGACTTTACAAGCGTATTGTTCTAAGTTCGACCTTTTGCTAAGGATAACAATACGTGTCATGGGTATAGATAAACTCCCTTTAGGAAGATTTTACCTTCATTGGTCTAGCATTTATCCAAACCTACATGAATTAATTTCAAATACATGCATCTCAATGTAAAAATAGATTTATCAATTACAATGTAAGCAGATTGAAAGGAATCCCATAGCAGGGTGAATCATAGGATCATGATTAATAAAGTTCAATGAATATTTTAGGGCATCCAATCAAAATAACCATCATCTTATCCTAGTCAAAACATTTTTCAAACATATCCTATCAAGTCATCTGCCTAAGCCTGAATATCTAACTAAATATAAATCCCCGGTGTGATTCTATTCAGTAGCCAATGTCATTAAGAAGAGGCTCAGATTGAAGATCATGCCATCTGCCTCAAACGAGGTTTTCACCTTATATAAGGCTATTCAAAGTGTGACTGTGTTCTGGACACCAAATTAATCCCACCTGAAAAATATGTGTCTATTCATTAGTATTACCTCAAGCCATTTCATGAAAGCCTGAAAATATATCACCATTCGAGTTCTCTTCATAACTCAATGGATTCAGTGTCTCATTTATGTATAATCCACAATGAAATCCTTAGCAGCATATCATATGGTGCTACTAGTTAAAAACAAAATCTTCACATTAACACCAAGCCAGGGTTTAATTGTACCCTTGGCAGGGCCTTATGTGTCATATTCCCTCGTAACATGCAATATAGATGGTTATCAAGCAAGAGTATGCCAAAGATCTATCGTGACGTTGCTTATAACTGCTGTGATACAACCCAGTTTGAGATTAATATTGCCCTATCCAACCATACAAATATAATGTGCTTACTAGAATTTCCTAACAATACTTCCTCAGGCTCCGTTTAGGAAAAGTTAGAACAGAATGAGATCTGAGTGTATGTCTAGTACATATAACAATGGGCAATCCATCTCCTAAGGTGTGAGCTCGTTATCTCTTGAGTCAAACCATGAAGGGAATGTCATCTTTCTCTTTCTCTTTATCTTATTATTTGTTCAATTTTAACTAAGCTACATAAGTTATCCAGACAGAAAGAGTTCTATTCTGTTTGAAAAAAGTGAGATCATATATTATGCATGGTGCTTACATAGTATGGAAGGGAGTCAATCTCCCTAAAGTCAAAATCAAAAGATTAGGATTTAAAATAGTGATGGAGTGGTTACATGTCGAAAAGACTACAATCCACATAACGATTCCATCAACAATTTAATCATCCCTGTAAATTGATACAATTACTAAAGCTACAACTATAATCATAACACGTCATAAATGACAAGTGTTTTAGAAAGGTAAGATGGTTCCAACGGAATAAACATCGAACAAAGGATTAGCTTATATTTTTAATAACAATGATGCCCATAGATAATGAGATTGCTTAAGATAGTTCAAGTATACAAGCCCACTCTTTTTTCATTGTAGATATTTCAAGGTACTAGTCTACCATTACAACAACTTTGGCACAAGGGTCTAAACAACTCAAGGGTAATATCTCAACTTATCATGATACAAATCCATTTTCCTTCAGGAGAGGAAGTTTCACTTATGAATCTTACACCTACACATTGGGTGAATCCAGACAGGAAAGAGATCTTCCCTTAAGTGTGGTTTAGATGTTTACTAGATGCATTAAGTAATATAACCCTCCAAACAATGCTCGTATTGGAGGTCTTCTCACAAACTCATGATGATCCACACCTATGGGGGTCACTAAAATTGCATAGAACGTGTCTTAACCATAAAGTTTTGAATGTGGATGAGCTCTAAGTTAGATCCAAATTAAACAAAAAATCATGGTGTGCACAGATTGTCGTAAGGAGTGACCAATGCTCCTACTGAAGTCCAAATGTTTACAAACATACTTGAAATTGAGTGTCTCAACAATCATTTCTTGTTACACAAACCGTTCATACCAGGGGTTTTCTTCACCTTTGCAGTGTCACAAGGAAAATACCATCCCATAGGCAGTCATGAGATGAAAGGAAGTTCACTTCCAAAGCATAGTTTAACTGATATTTCCCATCCAAATCCGTAGGACATTGAGAAAATGAGGGCCAAAACTTGCGATGCAAAATGGATCAGACAATTTCTCATAGTATCATATTTGATATCATATGAGTGAATCCCTCTAAAAGTATCACAATGAGACCAATATCATGTCCCCCTTTTGAGCTTTGTGTCTAAAGATAGTAGCAAGAAAGTAGTCTCATGTTGTTGTGGTTGGTGAGTCAGATCTGCCCCTTTATCTTCAGTTAAGGGACCTAGTGGGTTCATATATTGGATGATCCACAGACATGGTCTTACCATGGATTCTCCCTTCTACAAAATGACCTCCAATATGTATTGGGAATTCAATACACTCTGTTAGTGACAGTACCAATTTTACTCAATTCAAGGATGTTCCTTGTGAACAAAAATGAGGTTGGAAGAATTTTGAAGACTCCCCATCAAAATTAGGCAACTGATAGTAGAGATGAGCACGGAAGTGATTTTGGTTTAAATTTTTTCGGGAATTCCAATTTGGAAAACTTCCAATGGAGTCCAGAATTTTTTGGTTTCTATCATAGCAAAAATGAAGGAAGACCAAGGTAGAATTGGATACTTTTCGTGGAGGAGGAGATGTAGGGTGGAGTTTTCTTACTTTAGTGGCTACTTTATTTTACCTCCCAACAAAATTTTTCTGTGGTATCTAAATTCTTTGCATAATTGCATGTTACTCTGTTCTGAAAAAAATGGAGGGAGGCATTGTATGGACTTACCACCTTTTCAGAAATATGCAATCCACATACTTTGTTTCAAATGGGAATTCCTTTAAATGTAGATCCATTTGTATGCATGACTCTTCTACAAATTTTGCAGAACAAGGGGTAGGTCTTTTCAAAAACAGAACATCTAAGTTCCTGTCTCAGACTGGATTACGATCAAAATATATGATCATTATATGGTTCTTATCATTGATCTATGATTTTATGTCATGTCGTGGAACTTTCCAATGCATCCTTGATTTCATTTCAATCTTTCTAGATTCTTGCACTTCACTTGCAAATGTTTAACCTTGAAATGGTTATGGTAAGAAATCTTTGTTCCGCATTTTTCTATGTAATGAAGCTTGGAATTTGTGTGAGATTTTGTAAATTTCAACACTAAAGCACTAAAGGGTCTCCAAAATATCCCTAAATAAGTTGCACATCAATTATAGAAACCACTGGATGCAGATCTAGAAGTGCTAAAACTCGGTTCAAGTATTTATCTTCCTCCATTTCCAAGCACTCAAAAATCCTATAGCCATGTCTTAAGAAGAGCAAGTCACTCCAAGAATTGTCAAAGGTCTCCAAGGGATAAAAGGAATTAGTCTAAGAATACGAAACACACTATGCAAGACTACTAATACATTGGGTGCATTATCTACTCTATAGCTACCCCACTATCTTTGTGTTAAGAGACATGAGGGAACTAAAAAGGTGTCAACTTAGCACTTGAGGGAATGTATTAAAACACTTTGATTGGCTTAGTGCAACTTGAATACGAGGGGTAGTATAACCTTACTGACACACTAATTTATCCCTTGGTTATCTGATGTTTTCATGAAGTTTGCTATAAGTGTATAAGATTTTACCATTTTTAGGTCATTACAGGTGGTTTCGAAGTTGTGTGAGCCCTAACGAAAAAAAAAACAAAACTCAATTTAAGTGAAGGAAAAAGTTACATAATCCCACTAATTCATAGGTCCAATAATGTAAAAATTAGTAAAGATCATACCACATTGCATGTAGAGTTGTAAGGTCCTACGCAGGGTTCGTTTATATTTCCAATTTTTAAATGATAAAGCATTTTTATATACATAACAACTATTTTACCCAGCCTACACACCTAGATCATCCTTGTACCACTCAATGTATCTAATTACTTATCCCTTTGTGTATTTTAAGTAATTGTTATATCATTTTGAAATAATTGCACAGTATTAATTTTCTTTATCCTAAATGTGCATGTTTATTTTTTATTGATTAATTTACAATAATCATCCTAATAATATTATTTAATATTCTTTGTAATTTAATATTTATAGTACTTTACTAATTAATAATAGGTTAAAAAAAATTATGAACATGACCCTTAATCAAATACAAAACCTTATTGTGAACCCTAAATACCATAGGATTTCATTAGCAAATTTTTACAAGCTTTTCTTCTATGAACTTTTAGTGTGGAGATAGGATTAACTATCAACATATTCATCATATTGAGCTTTCTCATCCTACTCATAATAATTGAATCTCTATGGATTCATCTCCACTTCATGTACTAAGTGCACCTTCCATACTTTGTGATAATTCTCACGAGGTGCCTTTGGATGACGTTGAAACACGTAGTGAGCATTATTAAAAACAAATTGATGATGAATATGATGGTGTGGACCTTGAGCAAGATAATATTTTATCTTATTTTCATTCGTAACTTTGTGATAAACCTCATAATATTAGACATATTATCAAGATTCTTATCATTGTTAAGAAATCTCATGATCAACCCTCTAATGAAACAACCCTTTTTTTAGTTCCTCATCCCATGTATTCTACTATGGTTTAATAGTCTATTCATACATTTTTGGTTCTTATATCTTTGGGGGGAACTTGTTCCCTATCACATAGTGTTACTATGTCTAATTTTATTCCTACATCTCCTTTATTTTCATGATTCTTCTTTCGGAACTAAAGTTCTTAAAACCCTTGTTCATATTTTTCAAAAAAAAAAAAATCAATTTTAATAATGTTCCTTTGTTTCTTCTCGTGTCATGTATTTTACTCAATTACTTCATAAATCACTTGCACCCAAAGTAGTTTCTTACCCCTTGGTTATGGTTCTTTTCCTCCCAAGATTTTTATTTTTGATATAAAATGTGGTCTTGAAAATAATATTTTTTATTTACACGATTCTTTCTCAGATTACACTTAAAATGAAACATTACTTACCAATATATTTCTTATAAGTCTAAAGGAATTTGTATTAAAATGTTTCTATGATCTTCTCATTCATTAAATTTAGGATTTTACTAAATCAATTCCTCACACAATTCTCTATCAATATTTGGGACAACATTTATTATTCTAAAATTTCTATGATATGAAAAGGTTCTAATAAAACATCAATGATTATGTTCTATTTTACAAGAGCTTGATTATAAATATGAAGAATATTCTAGTTGATAGTCGACTTCAAGATATATTAAGACAAATACTTCTTACCCCTTTGCAAGAAATAAATTATTTTTGAAAAATTAATCTTATTCGAGAATTTATATCATACAATAAAATCATGTGTAGCTATACTCATCATCATGAAAAATCTTATCTATGTCATCATTTCTCCCAACACATCCAATTCTATATTTCAAGGAAAACCTAATTTTGAAGGAAAATGTAATGATAATAAGACTGGTGTTAAATTTGGTATTAATGTCATATCTCATCCTACAAATTTTTAGTTTCAAGATCCTAAAAACAATTCACACCATTACCTTGTATACCTTGCCTAGTGCTTAAACAATTGCTTGAATGTAACCTTGTATCCCTCCCTCCCCCACTAGATGTAGATAAAAGAAAGCCTCATAGTAATAATTTTGATGTTAATGTTTATTATAATTATCATATATGTATTGGTATTTATTCTAATCGATATGTTAAATTTTTCCCTATTATATAAGATCTTATTTATGATAAACATGGTATTGAATGGGACAAGCCTAGTGAATAATCTAAGCCTACTAGTGAAAATGCAAAGATGAAATTCTTTTATGACCCACTTTGTGATCATAAAGTTACTATATCTAAATCAAAAGTACACCACACTCATTTTTTTAACCCCCCTCCTTATCCTCATCCAATGGACATCATATTTGATATTTTTACTACTATATCAATTCCTGAAGTGGTCATTACTTTTTATGATATAGATATAGATCATAATTGTGTTTATAATATATTATGAACTCATGATTTTATTGCTCAACATTCTATACATAGTTTTTTATTGATGCTAGTGTTAGACATAATATGTACACTTTTAAGTTTTTTCATCTTGGTCATACTAATAAATACAATCACTTATGGTACTAAGACATAGTTTTTTATTGATGCTAGTGTTAGACATAATATGTACACTTTTAAGTTTTTTTCATCTTGGTCATACTAATAAATAAATCACTTATGGTACTAAGACAAATCGTGGGCATTTCATTATAGCTCTTACAAATGGTTCTACTATGAATATTCCATTTTTTATTACTACTTATCCAAGATCAAGTGATATGTATCTAGGTTACTCTTGGACATACCCTTTTAATGATATATCATATATCATTCATTAATGTGTAGAATGCATTCACAATTAGCAAGTTATTATCGTTAAGGGTATTGTACATGAAACCCCAATAGCTAAGTTACTTATTTAGCAAGATAAAGTCACTAATTTTACTTCTATTATTTCCAAACATTCTTATTTTAGTGGTTCCATCCCTTATAGGAATCCTATTATATATGATACTACTCATAATTTTACTGGTGTCTCTTTATCTCATATTCCTCCTAATAGATATTCTATTGCGCATAGCTTCTTCAAGTGGGTCCATTCGTCATGCCTCCTAATAGTTATTCTATTGGATATGCTTCTACTAAATAATTTTTATCTCATAGGTGTTTAACCATTAACTATATTTTAGGTCAATTTAATTAGGTGTAGGATATATTATATTTAATTTACAAATCTAATAAAGATACAACAATACAAGAACCAATTAAAATTTATAATTCATATCAAAGAAGAAGAATTTGTATACACCACTTAACCTAACATGAAATTTAAATTAAAAAATGGAGGTATAGAGGCACTTGGCTAATTTCTACTAGTTTTTGGAAATATCTAAGACTACACAATAGAGAAATTGGAAGAACTAAACATGAGAAACCATTATAAATGTGACTCAAAATGTAACTCCACAAAGTTCAGGTCGGTACAATTATGTTAGGACCATATAATATGGTCCAACCCCTTATGTTTGGTCTTGGACCTACTCTAAGACTATCTCTACAACTTTATGGGTTTCTCTACTTCCTCAATTTATCTATCGTTATCAAACCCTAGTTGTCACACATGCAACGAAGCTCTCCAAATTGACTAAATATCACCTTAAACCCTATCCATGGATGAAGGATCCTACAAAATGAACATTATAAGTCATGGTCACCGCCATACACTTCCAACGTTTACACTACTCTGAATAGGCCTCAAAATGTACATCATTCTCGATCTAGAATGTGATATCTAGATAGATTAATCATATTTATAACTTGTTTTGACTTAGATATTATTAAAAAAATTAGAGAAAGGATGTTTGAATGCTTGTATATGAGAGATATGGATTCCTTGACCTAGTTTTTAGTTTCATACCTGATGTGTGTGATACCTTAATGACTATAGATGTGTAAATTATGATTTTATGGAGATTTAGATGATTTTTTACAATTGTATGTAGTTAGTGCTCTAGTGCATATCCTTAAGAGTTCCAAGTTAGCAAATGAGGTAGTGTTTACTTGATTATATAGGGTTATATAGATGATTTTTTAAAAAAGGAAAACCTAAATGAAGTATAAGACCCAAAGAAATATTTGAATTTGAATGTGTAGTTGGAATACATGTGAGTATAAGACCGTATAAATAGGTCAAGATTGTATAGTATAATGCTAACAAAATTGTATGGCCCTAGGAAGGAGAAGAAAACATATAAAGTGAAGTTTGGAGATGATAGATTGATGTCTCTATATGAGTTTTGTATATTTAATTCTTAGAGTTTGTCGAAATATCAATGTACAAGGATAAATAAGCTAAACAATGGAACTTAGAAAGTGCTAAGTGGGAATGGAGAAGTAATATTTATCATAACAAAAGTGCATAGTCAAAAAAATGGTTTCCAAAGTGGAAATTACCAAATTCAAGTGTCTATATTTCCCCCCTTTAAATATGAAATTGAAAATTACATGATTAAAGGAAATTGCACCTAAGTGTGTAAACATACTTTGCCTTTACTCAAATATTTGATTCGTAGTTGTGGTGTTGTGCTTGGTATAATCATGCTCCATGATGAATCTACAAGATAGATTATATTTAATGTCCATGATATATAATTGACCATAACGCAAATAGAAATTTTAATAGAAAAAATTTGTATTTACATATATGTAAAGTGAAAGAATGTAAAAATAGAAAGAGTACACTTGTTTTCTCATGCTTTTCTTTTTCTTAGAGATTTGTATTACTGAAATTTGTTAAAGGATTATGGGTAGTTAGTCCCCAATCATTTCTGAAAATAAAATAAAGTGTTAGGTTAATTATCAACATGAAATTTGAAAGTGAAAAATAATAAAGATGTACAAATGCACCCATATAAAATGAATAAGGCAATGTATCAAAGTTATTCAACAATTTTGATATCTTCTTGTAAGCCTAGATTTGAATCACCTATAAGATATGTTATTTGATATATAAAATCTTAAAATTAATGCTACTAAATAAATGGTATTACGTTACCATTGAAAAGAGAAGGTATATTGTGGTTTCTTTCCATGAATAAAGTGGTAAAATTCTTGATCCAAATCTATAATATGAACACAAACACACTTAGAAAAATGTTAATTATTTTTTGTGGTTATAAGACCTTCCTTCGTCAAATCCATACCCACTTAAGGAGATAAAATACATTTTATTGAATAAAAATGATAAAAATGACAAAATAATGCATGGAAATGGAAAGTATACATGACTCAGTCACAAAACCAATCGTGGGTGCGTTTCTCTGAAAATCATGTAGAGATAACAAGCTAGTCACATTTGTCGTTGACACTTGTATTTAAATATTGCTAAAAATGATGTAGCAAGTTTAACCTATCCTTTTTGATCCACTTTCACCTCTCCAAAACTTGAAATACTGAAATATGCAAGAAAAGAAGCAAAAAATCAAGTATGGGCTCAAGTGCACAAAGAGTCAAGGGAAGATAAAGAGATGAAATAATGGGGGTGAGTGGTGTTTTACAATTTTTGAGTGCCTAGAATATTTTGACACATGTGGGTGCAATGTG
This sequence comes from Taxus chinensis, assembly GCA_019776745.2. Lineage (NCBI taxonomy): Eukaryota > Viridiplantae > Streptophyta > Pinopsida > Cupressales > Taxaceae > Taxus > Taxus chinensis. The sequence goes on from CM034150.1 coordinate 797,697,249, forward strand.
CATAGATGGGTGAGATGATAATGGTCCATAGTTCATTGGGCATGTAAATCGGTAGGTGGAATGGTAATAATTAAATGTGATTGGGTGAGGGTTGGTAAAAGAATGATGAGATGTTTTTATCACCATTTTGTGGGATTTTTTTATTTTTTATTTCTTTTGTGGTATTATTTGATTTGTTGGATTATTGTGTTTTATGATGTTTTTGGTATTTTTGAATAGTATACCTTATGTGCAAGGTGCCTTTTGTAGTGTCTACATTTTCCCCTTTTCGGGTTGTGCGTTACAACAGGTAAGATACAATGTAAAAACTAAAGATGATATAAGGGTCATATAATATTATGATAGTGGTTTCTGCAGTCACAAGATTATATGATTTATTAGATAGATAGGAACCTGAAAATGTGATTGATGGGCTACTTTAGCTAAAGACTATGAAGGGATCCATATGTTAATTTTGCAAGGAAGATACTATTGATTCAATTGGCTAATATGATTGATGATTGGGTGTTATAAGTTTGATGAGAATGTTTTTGTATGATATCCCCCCTTAAGTGACAATTTTTGAACCCGCAAGTTGTCATAGCATAACATGGTACAAAAAGTGGCAATTGATAATGATATAAACTGAACCTTGGTAATGAGCCCCAAAATGGCCCATTATATACAAAATATGCCATTGCTTTTTCCTTGCATAAATGACATTAAAGGGTATCTAAGTGTAATTTCTAAACTTATGGATTATTTATAATGAAATAAAGAGTTTATATCATGGTTATTTCTTTAGAGTTTATTTCATCTATTTGTTATATATTTCTAATGATTATTGGGAAACAAATGTCAATGTGTGCATATGCAGTCCATACTAAACTATAAATGATTATGAGCATGAAGAGTACATATACATGAATAGTTATGGAGAATATTCATAGCTCTAGAGTTCCGCACCATACTAGCTCCATAAAGGATCAACAATTCTATGAGCGGCTCCTTAGTACATGTTTCAGGAAAAGTGAAAATTACATAAAACACTTTTACATTCACAACAATCTATAAACAAATGAATGTTTACATGATACAAAAAGCACAATTGACAGTAAAATAATAATTACAAAATGAAGAAATAAACAGAAACATAAACACATTGATTCGTCTTCCTTAGAATGAGTATCCAACTCATTCCTTGGAAGATGATTTTAACCAACACTTTTTCACAACCTTGATGCCCAAAAACCTGAGAATGAATTATTAAAAATAATGAAGGTTACATTAAATGGTGTGGGAGATTGAATTTATAATTCCATGCTTTAAACTAACTCCTTATTTTGAGGCATAAAATATGATCTTAGAATTATTCCAATCTTATCAACTATTATTAATCTCCACCAAATATGGAGAGATTTTATCTAAATCTAACTAATAATCTCAATATCTTGTTTTATTGTTAAAAATCAAAAAAGGATATTGATTCTTTATTATTTTACACAAGTATGTCAAATAATAAGACACTTATGGAAATAGATTTATTTTTAGAAATAATATGAATAAAATGTAAATGGTTTCCAAAAACAGTTCTTCAATTTTATTGTACTCATATGTTGGACTTGGAAGTGCTATGGATCTCATTTTGAGCTTATGGAGTTGTTATATACTTCAAGAGTTGACTTTGTGACTCCAACTATACTAAATTCTATTTTTATTACAAATGATTAATGTTGTAGAAAAACTGAAGGAGGTTTTTTTAACTCATTTTCATAAAAAAAAAACTCTCTCAAATTTTCCTTCTAAGTTTTCTTTATCATATTATGCAAATTTTGGTGCTAACATGATATGCATTTTATGGGCTGCCACCTATTAAAAACTAGATTTCTTCGAAATGGTAAAACATGAGGAAAAAATGGATTTTTTGTTCAAATCATTATTACAACCAAAAAATTGTCTCAAATTTTCCTTTCAAATTTTTTGAAAATTTTCTAGAGCCAAAATGGTCATTTTCAAAGCCACAATGGTCATTTTCAGAGCCAAAGTGGTCATTTCCATAGCTAGAGTAGTCATTTACTATTTCATATTGCCTTCAAATACAAGCCCTGGATTAACATTATTTAATTAAAATGATTGAAACCCCACATCATTGGGAAGAGTGAATAACCCATCTTGAGAATCGTGAAGCATCTTGGTTGTGTTTTGGGTTATGAAATAAATAAGGAGTGGGATTCTTGAGAATTCTTGAAAAGTGATAATTGCATTTGAATTTGAAAATTTGATCAAATGGTAAATATTTCCCTTTTCCCCTTCATGAGAATCTTGGAGCTTCTTGTTGGTGTTTGATTTTTGTTTGGTATTTTTTGGTGTTAGGAAACCCTCACTTTCTTATCATACCTTGTGCAACTTGGATGCATACAACCTCTCTCTCCCATGGGCTTGGAGGGAGGATATAATTTCCTCCACATTTGGAGATGGAATTTAATGATGTCAAATCATTGGATGGACAGCCAAGCCACATCTCTTGTGTTTGGATTCTTTTGATGAGTTGGAGCTTATATTCCTTGCTTTGAGAAATGAAGGATACAATCAAAAAAATCGACATGTTGTTCCCTATTTATGGATGTTTTTCCACATACATTTCAATTTTAATTTTTCTTCTATATTGTAAGAAATAAGGGATTGTAAAATAAATTATATTACGTTTGAAAACTTTCTTGATAACACTTGAAATAACACTTGTTGAGAAGAATAATTTGTGGGTGCGATCTCTTGTTTTATTATGTTATTTTCAATGGTAATGAAAAGGATGATTATTTTTATTGGACATGTATTCCTTGTGATATAAATATGTGAATTATGATATTTATAAAGTAGGATTTCTTATCTTACTTTGGTCTTATAATGATTATTGATGGAATTAGCCCTCTTGGAATTCTATGGGACTAGCAGAATTGAAACTCTTTGGCCTTTTAATAAAAAAAATCTAAGACATTTTAAGATGGTTATAAATATTGAAATGAAAAAATTAAACCTTCCTTCATTTATATAATTTTATAGGCTTGGTTCGCTCTAAAAGAGAAGATGATGAAACAATCTAGTGGGTTTTAATATTTCATAGAATGTTAAAAGTTTATTTGTGTTAAAATAATCACCCAATCTCTTCTTGTGCTTCTAATTTAGCTTTTGACCCCTAAACCAAAGTTTTTATTTATTGGGTATATGTAATTATGTATATTTGTCATAGAATCTTAGAGAAAATTTACATGAAATTACAAGATCTATGATTGAAATTGGAAAATCTTACAAATTTGTGTATGTTGATATGTTGATAGATTTTTATATTCCATAGGATTTTATTTTAAAGAAAATAAAATTAATAATAAGCTCATTCAAATCCATTTTCTCCTCTCGAACCTTTTTACACAAATACATTTAAATGTATAACTATTAGTATATGGTTTTAAATGTATACTTATATAATAGAAGTTGTGTAATACTATTTAAATTGTTAAATAAATAAATTACTTGAGTAGCCTAGTCTCTCTTTATTCATGTAATGCCCTAGGAAGGGTGTGTGTGTGTGTGTGTGTGTATATATATATATATATATATATATATATTAAGGATATATTAGAGTTAAATATATAAAAAATATTACAAAAATGGTTTTACTATATGTCAAGTTGATCTTATATAATAAAACCAAAAAGAAAATGTGAAAAAAGACAAGAGATCATTGGATGTCACAACCCCAAATCATGTGCCACTATGAATCTAACACGACCCCACTCTATGAATGACATGGTTTGTTATTTCCTCCCTCTACTACCTCCTCCATTTTTATTCTGAAGGCCACACTTCAAGGGCATGTCCCATTCAACCTGCATGAACCGCCTTAAATTACATGTGTGCACACACACATGTGTGTGTATGTATGCATGTATGTATCACATTCGTTACTTACCTAAGCTTGTAACCACATAAGTATAAAAGTGTTTGGTTTTTTATTTATCTATTATACACACACACACACACACACACACACACACACACACACACACACACACACACACACACACACACACACACACACACACACACACACACACATTAGTAGGTATATGAATATATTGTCTTCCTCTGAACCCTAAAAAGGGTATTCAAAAATGAACATAAAAACGAAAATAAAATAATAAAATAGAAATATGCATTTCCTCCATGATGCAGGAGCATAACTTGCAGAGGCCATAACTTTTGATCCGACCGTTGGATCGTCCTGAAATTTTACAAGGTGGTAGATATACATTAGTACTATGCTGGGGAAAAATTTTCTTGCAAGGTTGTGCTCATTTTTGCACGTTTTCAGGCTCGGATTCCATCATCTAGTGGTCTAAAATTGGCTCCGAATGTTTTTTCTGCTTTTGACTAGGTCTTAGAACTTTGATAACTTTTGTTGTGCTTGTCAGAATAAGTCCAAATTTCACATGAGCCCTAATTTATGAATGCATATTTGGCACGCAAATTTTGGGGTCAATCCGAGTTGTTTTGAATTTTAGGGTTTTTGGGCATTTTAGGGTTTTAGAGTAGTCTTGAAATAAAAGGAGGATTGTAATGATGTAATAGATCAATGTGAATTCCAGAATGAGAAGTAAGCTATTTTGAAACTCCTGGTTTATTTTGCAAAGCTGTTTATGTGTGTTTTTGGAGGTATTTCAACCTCCTGCAGCTGGATTCACATCACTCCATGGGTGATAGCTCCTCAAACCTTTAGAAAAACAAGCCAAAGAGAAATGAGAGGAAGATTAAAGAAAAGAAAAGTAATAAAGAGTTTAAGATGAGAATTAGCATCAGACAACTCTACTGCAAATCAATGGTGAGGATTAATTTAATCATATGGCCCTTAATCAACCTAATATTCCCCATTTACTCATTAGGTTGACTTTGAATATTCATTTGCCTTCTATTTAACTTTTGGATGAATAATTTTATTTTCGAATTAACTTTGGTTGTGTTATGGTGCAAATGGGTATGGGTCCAGCTAATTGGAACCCATACCCAATTGAACAAGAATAACACATAGTTAAATAAAACTTCGTAAATTACTACAAATATTCCTTTGGTGAGGAAGACATAAGAATGTTAATTAACCATAAACTGGTTCTAATAAAACTTTGGTTATATTATTTTTCATCTTCATCAATTTTAATATATAAGGTTGATAACGAGATTGTAAATTAGGAAATGGAGGTCTAATACATTAAACTATTTTGATTCATATCAATTATGGATTATCTCACTTATTCTATGATTAAGTTGTACTTGAAGAAATAATACTAATAAAACAAAGTATCGAACCTAATATGACCCTTATCACATTACGATGATGGAAATTTAAATAGAAACTTAAATTAGTATGAATGATATTGGGTTAGAAATTTGTTAACATGATTGTAACCCTCATTCCCTTGACTAAGTTTATGAAATGGGATTTATAAACTAACTCTATCATGGTTAGGAACCATGGAATATCAATTTTGTAATCCTAGTTAAATTTTAAAACTCTCATGACACAAATATAACAAGGGTATTTTCTCTATTGCATAACTTGCATGGATAGGACTATGGTATTTGTGTCCACGCTTATTACTCCCAAATGAAGTTCGAATTATGAGGATTAAAGAGATGTGATATCTATTAATCACACCTCATAACATAGTTGTAAATAGTTATCCTAATGGTGGCACTGATTGTAGTAGGCATAATGTTGGCGAGAAAATTTGTTGGGGGACAAACTTGTGGATTTATTACCAATGCTCTGGGAATCTAAGTCCCTCTACTTAACCGGAGCAGCTATCATATATGCATGCATGAGTAAAGGTGAATTATCTTAGTGGCCTTATGGTCAGGGATCACATAGGGGCACTCCACTGACCCTGTGGCAAAGCTAGCAATTTCTTACTAGAGAGAAATTTTTCAAGAGAGCAGGAAAGGGAGTGAGAAAAGAGAAGAGGGGATTAATGTTGTGGGTAAAAAATCATATTCCCATGCCCATTAACCAAAAAGTACACACACACATTAAATTTAAGAAGAAACAACCCTAAAAATGGAAATAAGATGAGTTAAGATTGAGATCTCAAAGTTTCTAAAATCTCCTCATCAAAAAAGGCATGACACTCCTTGTATTGATTGCTCAAAAAAAAGTTGTACATAGTGGGGAAATGGAGGAAATTTGAGAATGAGGGGAATGGAAGAATTTGGCTATCTCATTTGTTCTCTCAATGCACTCTTGAGTTTATAAAATCAATCACCCACCCTGTGAAATGGGATTGGCTTTAAAATTTATAGAATGAGAGGTGACTCATCATCTACCCCCTAATGCCTTCTCATATTTCCTCGCACAACTTAAAACTTTTTAAATTCCTAGGAAACTTTTAACTCCCTTATTATAACACAGAGGTAACTTATTAGATTAGGAACAGTAAGACATGAAAAAGTGCAACCCCAACATATAATTAGAACATTGAGAAGAGAGAGAAAGTTGGAGGTATGAAGAGAAGAGAGAGAGAAGAAGAAGAGAAGATGTTGCCCTTGAGGACTTCCGATGATCCTCGTTGATGGAAAGATCCAATGCGATGAAAGTCTGAATCTTCAAAATCATGTGAAACTCCTTCAAATTGGCTCACAGATGCTTTGGAATGAGTGTTTAAATACATTTTTGAATGGTTCTTTTGATGACCACAAATTCCACCCCGCATAATATACTCCTGCAGCTCGAGCCATAAAGTGAGTTTTAGGAGACAATGTTGAATTCTATGAGATGAGTCTTGAATTCCCTACGAGAAATGCCCATGGATGATCTTGAATGATGGTGTTGACTTGAATGATCATCCCTCTATGTCCCATTGTTCCAAAACCACCCCTTGAGTATGAGTTACCATTAATAGTGAGTACCCACATGGGAGACTTACTATTTATAGTAAGAGGTGATTCTTTCTTCTTCTTGACCATCTTGATGTGATGAAATTATTCATTCAATCCTATGCACACTACCTTCACCTCAAACAATTCTTGGGGACTTACTATTTTTAGTAAGCACCCATATAGAGAGCTTACTATTTTTAGTAAGTGGTCATTTTCACTATTTTATGATCTGAACACTCATTCTGACTTCCTAGTGAACTTTGGTGCACATTTCCTTCGCCACAGCTGTAGCAGTCACTTTTCATGAAGACTTACCAAAGATAACAAGCCTATATAGGAAAGCTTACTATTTTTGGAAAGTGGATTTATGGTGCTTGGTTTATGATGGAAGATATGTTATTGGAATTGTCTCATCTTCGTGATCATGTTCTCTAAATTTCACATAATTTTTCCCATTAGAATGCCTGGAAATGAAATTTAAAATTTTCACCTAGCAGTGGCTTCGAGCACAGAGCTACCATGATGGCCATTAATGGAACTTGAAATTTTCAAGTCTATTTTTTTTTATATTCACAACGAAAAAAAAATCCATTATGATAGGTTTTTCATTTGATTATGTGTGTAAGTTTTTAACTTGTTTCCATTTCCGGATTGATGGAAAATTTGACAAATGTGGGTCGGTACACGAAATGGGGATTTTGTTGGAAAATGTTTTTCAAGGAACCATTTGACATACCATTTGTTGCATCTTGATCGTCTCAAACAATGTGGAATTATGGAAAAGATGGCACCTCAATCATACTTGTATTTTGCAAGCTATGAATTTTTTTGATTAGGGGACTTCGTGGCTATTTAGCGAAAACATTTCGTTTTTCTTCATTTCTCTGTCATTCTTAATTTTTTTGACCCATTTTTCTCTGAGACCTATGAATTTTAATGGATTGGAGGATTTTTTGTCTGTGATAGATTTGGTTCAGAGAAAAAATGGTGGATCGAGTGTCTAGACAAGCATGAATAGAGCTATGACAAGGTATGAAGCTATAAAAAAGAAATGGGAGGAAAAATGGCTAAGTGTCGGATTTCAAACATTTAAAATAATTACACAACAAGGGTGGGGAAAAAGTTTCCATGTCTTATTTCCCTCACCTCAAATAAATGTGAGGGACATCAAATTCCATGGTGAGCAAGGTGATGACACATGGTGGAGATCTGATGGTTGAGAATGAAGGCTTGACAAGCACCTGGGGGCTGGAAATTCACTCTTGAAGAGGTCATAGGAGTGACCAGGAGTCACCTTAGATGCTGGGCACATTTTTCCATTTTTTATGTCCCTCACCTCAAAGGGACATGAGGCACATCAATTTTCATAGCGCTCTAGGTGATGACATGTAGCGGAGATTCGATGGTGAAGGCTTTAAGCTCATGCAAGCACCAAGGGGCTGAACTGGCGATCCTGGAGGTCGTATGTGGGTCTAGAAGGATTCATTGGGGCTAGGCACATTTTCATGAAATTTATATCCCTGACCTTGAGGGATGTGAGGGACACAAAATCTCATCATGATCATGGAGCTGACACGTTTCCTTAAAAAATTTGACTAACTCCCAAACTTGCTCCAAGAGGGAAACTTGAAATGGTAATAATGTGAGCTCCCGATGGACTTTTTTGATGAAATTTTATATGATCTTGACTTGAAATTTCCTTTTGAATCTAATTGTGGGGGATCAAGTCTATCTTCCTCTATTTGATCCTTGAAAAAGTGGATTTTTTATTTGGTACTCCACTTATACATGAGAAACATTGCTTGCAAACCCATTTCTCCAAAGTGTTGTGAAAAAAATAATTTCACCATCTTATAGGGCTTAGAATTCCTTTTCTGAACATGTTCTGTTTTTCTCCTAACTTAATCTGGAGTTCCCAGAATCACCTTTAGAAGCTCAGTAGTTGTTTTGGCTTGTGCACTACCTAGGCTTGTGAATCCTAATTTTGGTAAAACTACCCCAACTTCTCTGATTCCTTCCTAAATCACTTCCATGATGTCCCAAGGTGTTTGAATCACCTCTATATCTAGTTTGGATTTTATGTTCCACTCCATGGGGTTGCTCCAGTCCTAGGAAGGCCAGTGATAGCCCTTCCCACAACTACATGAAGCTTGCAACTTGTAATGAACTCCTAAAATCACCTAGAGGGGAATGAATGGAATTTCCTAAATCACCTAGGTAGATAAAATAAAATCAATTGGGAGGTCATCGTAACTAAATGGGTAGACCTGGGGTGCCTCGGAAGGGTAAAACATGAAAAATTTGGCACATGGGTATAGTTTTCATGCTTGGAAATTGATGATTTCCTTGTTGTACATTTACATGACAACAACTAGCTCTAGCTTTTGGACATGACATGGGGAATCTAGATTCTCAACTTTAGACAATATAATATATTGACCAGTGCCTTATCCATTGTGCCCTGTAGAGTCATGTACAACCTACAACAAGAGAGAGAAAGAGTGTGCGAAGAAGGAAACACACAAACACCAATAAAAATGAAAGGAAACATACAACACACATGGAAAAGAAACAACACACACAAAAAAAGGGGAAAGACACCTAGAAATTATCTACAGTACAAGGCAGGGGACAATCCACTTTCACTGAAAATTTTTTCATTCCTCAAAAATTACCCCTGAGTGGGGAACCCTAAGTGATGTTGTTCTATGAAGCCATAAAATGGTTCCAGAAAGTAGCCTCCTTTCCTTAATTATTTATGAAAGCCAGGTGCTTCCATGATTATCTGTGTACTTGTAGGAGTGAGTCTACATGAGCTTCTTGATGTTCAATTTTTCACTTAGAAATTCCATTGCATTCATGCTCTTTGAAATTGGTTTCATAGTACTAGTTGCCTTCCATGTTTATCCACATAGTTTATTTTTCATGGAGAATCTCATCTCTCCCCCAAAGATTATTTTTGATCAAATTTATTAAATATTCTAAGTTACTTTCTATCCTAGGTCTATGCTCATTGATATTTTCTCTATGAGAAAACTTAGATTCATCCTTTATCTCTACTCCCCTATGAGGTGTTTGAGTACTGATGAGAGGATCAGAAGTAACCTCATACTTGTCTTGTATGGCCATGACATGAGTTAAGAGATCAAGAATCAACTTGGTTTCTTCCACAAATTATATTGCACCCAATAGTTGTTGCACGGAGATCTCCTTTGTTACTTCCTGCAACTCATCTTTGTATTCCTTCGAAGTATCTTTATCTTGAAGCTCAAGGAAAATATCTTCAGGGATTAATTCATCATCTTGGGAATCTTTACATTCTATCAATTCTTTTTCTAGAGGATCTTTATCTTCCAAGGTCTCAAAACTCCTTGCTTCAAATTATTCATCATGGAAAGAGTCTTCCTCTTCAAATGGGAAAGAAAATACCTTGATTTCATCTTTGCATTCATCAACCATTGGCTTAATAGTGGCATCATATTTCTTCCCTTGAATTATTTCAACATGGTGGATATTCACACTAGTTAAGGTTTTCAAATCAGATTCACGATTGTCTTGCAGATTTATGGCTTGCATCAGGAGTTCGAGATTGAGCTTAGAGTCTTATGTTTCTTCTGCGGTTCTTAGTAGTTATTGTACAGATGGTTCTTTCCCACTATTTGAAGGCTCATTGTAGATTGGATTGGTCTCTTCCTAGGTGATGTGATCAAGGGAGTCCTCATATTCGAATGGGAATGATAATATCTCTTCATCACAGATAAGCACATAAACTGATTTTTTTGTTTGAAAATAATCAAGAACCATTTCCTCTTCTTCATGGTTTTCATCATCTAGAAATTCAGGGCTGCCCTCTTATAACTCAATTATCCTCAATGGTTCTTCAAGGTCCATGCCTCTCTAGGAAGGAATGTATGGCCCTATCAAGATGGGAATATCCTCTTCCTCATCAGTTGTCATAGAGTAATTCATCCACCTGCTATGTTGATACAAGATGTTGGTTTCCAAGCTTCCATACTTTCACATTGTGTACCTCATCTTATTCTCTAGAAGCAATTTCTCAATTTATCCCTTCACTAGTATGGTTTTGAATGACCAATTCATATAAATTTTCCCTTCCAACTCTTGGCAGAAGTTTTGACCTAACAACATTCCAAAGGTTTCCTCGATGTTTTCTACCAAAATAATCAGTGAAACTTTCTTGTCTGGAAATCTAGCGAGACCCACCTGTGCATCTTTGACCTTCCCTAGAAGTGGGACCTATTTTGACTCCAAGGAGTAACAAGATCCATTGAGTGGAGTCATGGTCATTTTGAGAGCCTTAGAGAACTTTAAAGGCATCACATTGTCTGAGGCACCAAAATTTATTATGCAATTGTTCAGTATATATTTTCCAAGAAGAAGGGAGACGTGGAAAGTATCAAAATTTTATGTCTTGGATGTGCTCAAGGAAAGCATGTTATGTAAGGGAAGCATAGGTGGGTTTGGTAGTAATCCTTTAGAATTGGGTGTTACAACATTGGGTGTCAAAATTCCATTCCTAATATATAAGATGAATCTCTCAAATTTTTCAAGGTGAGTCCCCAAATATTCAGTTTCAATAATATGCACTTTGGATTTGTTCACGTATTCTATGAAGTTAAAAGGGAAATATGTGGATAAGGGGAATGAAGGGATTGATTTTGGAGTCTGGATAGGTTTGGAAATAGGAGTATATTTTTGGAAAACAAAGGGGATCTTGAAAGGTACACTAAAATATTTCAAAGTACTAGATTTTACAGCAGAAAATTTAGACTTAGAATTAGAAGAGGAATCAGAAGAATTTCTTGGAATTGTTAGAGACTTCTTATTTTCTATAGGATCAGGATTCAACAATACAGACTCCATAGAGGGTGGGAATGAAGATCCTCGACTGATTATTTTATTTTGTGAAGTCACGATAGGAGGATCATTAGTCTTCTTATTTTTTGTAGGAGTGGAGGAAGAGGCTCCTTTCTTAGACTGAGAACGAGTGAATACCACACATGAGAAGCTAGGTGCATCTTCTTTTTCATCTTCATCATCTCCAGAATACTCACAAAATCTGATTTGTGTATCCTTCTCAATCTCATCGACTTCTAAGAGATCATCACCTTCACTTTCTTGTTCAAGCTCAGCTCCACTTTCCTGACTCCTACAACTTGCATTGATAGGTGGGGCCTCTAAGGAAATCCTTCGGGGTGCTTCTATAATTTCGATTAGGGATCAACTTCTTTGTGAAGATACTCATTCAAAAAATTCCCTCTTCCCGGGAAATTGATAGGCAATTTTACTGATAACCATACCGAAAATTTTGTTTCGATCCCTCGTTAGGGGTCCTTCGCGTTCGAAGCATTGCAAAATCCCTTCCCGGGAAATCTTGTTTTCGAACTTAGTCTTTTTGAGCCTTTTTTTGGCTGCATGGATTTGCCTTGTAACACCATATTTTGATGCGCCCCCTTTAAAAGCCTTTGGCGCATGGTTTTCCATGTTAGCACTCCTTCCGGTGCGCCAAAGGATGTTGAGTCAGTTTTTGGTGCGCCAAAGGGCGCACATAATGTAACACCTGGCGCGCCAAAGGGCGCACATAACTTCGTGTCGACAACTCGTTTGGTGCGCCAAAGGCGCGCTCATTTTCCTGTTGTCAATGCTTCCATGTGCCAAAGGGCGCACGCTTTCCCCTGTCGACAGCTGTTTTCATGCGCCATTTCAAATAGTGGTTGGCGCATTGATGACAAGTTTTTCTATAAATATCCGTGCGCGCCCATGTCATTTTCATTCTTTTGTCAAGCACGTGATCACTCTGGATTTGTCAGCCTCTGCTCTGTCATTTTCATCAAGTTGTGGACCCGCTCTCCAATCCTTTTGCTATATATTCAAGGTAAGAGGTTCATCCTCTTTTTCATTTGTGCTTTCAGGTGTTTGAGCATTCTTGCTCTGTTGGTAGTGCTTGCATGGTATGTTTTTGTGTTTGCTGGCTCTGTTTCAAATCCTTGATTTTTAGAGTGGCTTTCCCCCTGCCTTGTCTGTTTGCTTTTTTTCCTCCTCTCCCTCCCTCTTTCCGGATCTACTGGAAAGGGAGGGTGGTTTTAAAGTAGCTTGGGAAATCCTTTTCTAAATCAAAACCCTATACGTGTCCAAGTGTCCTTTGAAATGGAGAAAAGAGATGAAATGCTCATTTGAGTTGTTAGCTTATCTCAAATGGCGCAGTTCGCGCCGGTGCACCTTAGACAGTCGCGCCCCTCGACGCACCTACCCACGTCTAACCAGCAGTTGCGCGCCCTTGGCACATCCTGCCAGCCCTGTTGCAGTTTCCACCTGCGCCCCGAAGGCGCACCCTTTCGGCCCGTAATCATGCTGCAAGTTTAAATCCCAGAATCTTTGTCCATGTTACATGTTGTTTTCATGCGCCAAAGGGCGCACCCAGCTTTCATGCAACACAAACTTTCTCGCGCAAGTATAAAGATTTAGGCGCGGGCGCACCCTCCATTGCAGTAACATGATGTTGTGTAGACCCTCCATGCGCCGCGCCATATCCCTTTGGCACGCCAAAAAACCCATGTTGCACAATCTGCCCATGCACCAAATCCCGATGTAACACACATTTCCTGTGCGCCCTTCTATAAAATGCAACCTGCTTCTCCATGCGCCATGCGCCTTTGGCGCCAGTTTGACCTCTGCAACATGCTTTTCCTGCTGCAACCATTTTTCATGGACTATTCAGCCTGTGTTACATACATTTTTCATGCGCCCTGCGTCCCTGAACCTTTAAATTCTAACTCTTTCTTCTGCTAGCATTCCAATGGAAAATCAAATGACTAATTCAACCTTCTTGGATTGGGTCTCACTTCTTCTTCGTGCAGATCAACAGCTAAGCTCGAAAAGACACATGTCTACGTCAAGCAAGAGACCCACCAAATCAAGGGGAAAAGCCAAGCTGACAGAGGAAGAAATGAAGTATAAATATCAAAGGGTCAGGATGCCCGAATCACTGGTAGAATGCAGTATGGATGTCAGGGACTCAGAGTTGGGTCACATTGACATGGATGAGTTCTGGGTTAGGACTCAGAAAGTCACAAGAAGTCCATGGATGGACAAGATCGGCAGTGCCCTGCACTTCGCCGGAGGAATCCCCGTCAGTGCGGTAAACAAAGAATTCATGATGGTAGTTGCCACAATCTTTCAACAAGGACACGAGATGTGTCGAGAACAGCAAGGGCGAGGTAGTTATAAACCTTACTGCCCGTCATTTTGAGTTGATGCTTGGCATCCCTCACCACCGGAACTATGTGGCTGTTAGCCAACAAGAATGCATCAAGGCCTGGGAAGACAACGAGGACCAGTGCATGCAGTTAATGAATGAGGTCTACCTGAAGAACAAGAAGGTGGTGACCCGATGGCCTCAAACTATCCACCGAAGTGATTTCTCGGAGGAACTCAGTGACACAATCACCTTCCTGAGCAGAGTCTTCGGGCTTTCAGATGCCCACTACTTCCATAAGTGGATGCTGGTACCTGGAAACGATGAATCAGAATTTGCCCGATCAGCGTTTCTGCTGGGGGGAAATAATAAGCAGCACCATATCTGAGCAGCTGCAACAGTTTTTCCACAACGGGAGTATTCCACATGAACTCCTACATAGTCTACGCTGCCGCAGCTGAAAGAGACTATCCAGGGCTGCACCGAAGTGGAACTTGGCCTCAGGCCAAAATATATGAATATTATCAAGAACTGAAGCTAGAGAATAGCATCCAACACTTCGCTAAAATCAATGATGCTTTCTTCTATCACATCATGTGCATGTTGCGACCAAACTTAACTCATGGCCGCACGACCAAAAATTCAGTGTCAGCCATGGAGAAGTGGGGGGCCTTGTTCACCCAGTTTCCCACATTCACCTATCTGAGGGCGGTTAACTTTTTGGGTGAACCAACCAGGTTGCCAAGGTATGCTGGACCGAAGCTGATTCTATTGGAACTATCAAGACAGCTGGTCACCTACCATGAAAAGTGCCTCAAGAGAAAGAAGGGCGGAACTCCTTTCCCCCTCACTGTAGGCCGATACACATGCTCCACCTACCACAAGGCGAAGGAGATGTATGCTGAGCTGGAACTCCTCAATTTGAAGCATGATTTCCCAGCCAGGCCCACCTTCGATCCAAGGGGCTGCTTGCCAAGGGCTAAGCTTGATCCGATCCATGTCCCTCAAATTGAGGACATTTACATCGGTCTCATTCACGAGACGGAAATAAGAAGAAAGGATCATTCTCGCTTAGCATTGGCAGAAATTATTCAGTACGGAGTGGCAATCGTCAAAGGCTTCCAAACCACGGAAGACGAAACTAGATAAAGTGTACAATAACACAGATGGGGACAATTGGCCCTTCCCGGCCATCGACAGAAACAAGGCTCCTCAAACAATTGAAGAGAGAGTCAAAGAGACTATGCGGAGAACGGAGCATTGGTGCCGCATGAACGGATTAATCTACCTCGGGGTAGATTTCACAACTTCCCCTTTGGGAAACGCACCTCCAAGGTCAAAGAAGCAGCTGAAAGGCAAAGGTGCAGAAGGTGAACCTAGCACCATTCAGGAGGAAGCCCCCGAGAGTCCTCTTCCCTCAGAACCAGAACAGGTTATAACTCTGGATTCGCCGGAGAAAGAAGCAGAGGATAGTCCCATAGGCCCATCCACTCAGGATGTCGGCATTGCCACAACTTCAGAGGTCCCTTCTATCCCTTCTTCTCTTCCTTCCCCTCCTCGAGTGACTCAAGAACCATCCCTTTGGTCGTGTCATCTCCCCCTTCTTCTACCCTTTCCCCTTCTTCTTCATCCATCTTCTCCTCCCTCGCTGATTTGTCTTCCTCTATTTCTTCCCTCATCTCCGAGCTCCCTTCCCTTCCTATGTCTTCTGCAGTTGCGGTTTCCCTTCCTCCCGTGGGCATTTCTTCGGCTATTCTTTCAATGCCGCCGCCGCGTGTCTCCACGTTTTTCCCTTCCTCTACCGTTGCTGCCTCCCCCTCTGTCTCTGGTCCTTCTTCTATAGGACCAGCTTGGATCTCTCAGCAGCTGAGCCAGCAAAAGAGGAAAGTTCCCATCGCTCCGATGGACTTTTCAGTAATTCCGGCTAAAGGGACAAAGAAGCACAAGCCGGTTACACGCTTCTCAAAGAGCACTGCAGGTGAGAGGGTCATGGAAATAGCATACCCCGATCCACTCAAAGAGAAAGAAGATCTGTCTCCGACAGATTTCACCGTGACCCAAGTCACAATGGGGACATCCTCTGAAAGTCTCCAGGGGGAAGCTCTTTCCGCAGTTGATGCACTCTGCGATAAGCTTCAAGAAACAAAAGAGGAGAAAAGGCTACTGAAGGAGCAGAATAAATACCTGCTTCAGGCCTTACAGAAGATGGGAAGTGCACCTCCCACAACTGCCGCCGAAACTCCTGAGCTGCTCAGTCAGGAGAAGATCAATGAGTATTCAAAGATCGGCGAGCAGGGTATGGCCGTTTCTGCTTGGAGGAGCCAATCCTCAAGGATAGCGAAAGAGTAATCGCCGAGTATATCAGCTTTGTACCTGAACATCGGAAAGGCGAACAAGGAACTCCAAATTAGCGGGTCCAATATCAGAAGAGTTAGAACATGCTAGACTCTAGCACGAGACCTTCCAACAAATGTTCGACTGTTCAGTGAAGATCTGTTAAGTTCGGAGTCTTTGGCCATCCGAGGGCCCTCAACAAAACTATGTCCACTCTGGACTATCGGATAGATCAGCTGGAATTTGTTTTGGAAAAGATAGACAAGGTAAAGGAAGAGGCCCTGGATGCAATGCATCAAATGGAGAAAATTGTTCTCACCATGACTCCAGGGTTGCTCACTCCTTCCCTTACCTTGAGATCAGCTGATGAAACTATCCGGATTTTCAAGGAGATAGCTTCTCAAGGGACAGGGCCAGAGGTCACATTCGACAGAATCTATCAACAACCTACTGGCCTGTAGGGACTTCATCGGGTTCCTCATCGAGGCGGGGAAAAGATTATTCTAAACTCCCAGAAAAGCTCATAGACGAGCGGGAGACTTGCGAAGTAATCGGCGAAAGGCACAAGGATCCATCACAAGATCAATTTGGGCCAATGATCAGCAAGTTCTTGGAATACCGCGCTCAGTTCCACATATCATCTCCTGAGCAGCATCAGAAACAGGCGACCCCCTTTCGGCCGCAGGATGATGATGATGAGTAGCTTCTTCTTCTTCTTCTTCTTCTTCTTCTTCCTCTCTCTATTCTCCGACTTTCTCTTCGAAATGTCTTAAAACGTGTTGACACAAATGATGACATCATCCATGTTGCATCATGGGATGATGTCATCCTCCAAGTTGTCAAAGTCAACATGACTTTTGGATATTTTGTAAATATCTTGTAAATAAGTGGTTGGCTCCATTTTTCCTTCTCTCTCCCTCATCTTCTATAAATATGAGAATACTTGTTGTATTCTGAGGTGAACATTTTTCAGATAGAAATAGAAGTGAGGAGAGAAAGACTTTGAGCTTTCTTGTAACAGAGAAGAACAGTAATACAATTATTCAGACTTTGTGCTCAATAGCTGTGTTATACATTAGATCTTTCTTACGTTAGATCTGTATGTGTTTTTCTGTTAATTCATATCTACTTTTCCGTCATTTGTTTATCAGTAATTTATGCAAGTAGGTTTGGCTCTGTTTACTACCAAACTAAAAACATAAATCTTCTGACCTTTCTGCTTTGGAATTCATTTCTTTTCTTCCTTCGGATCTGATTCCTTTCTTTTCGCAGCCTGAAACACTCTACAAGATCCCAACCCCCGAAGGCAGAATCTGTGAGACTTGCATAGGTTCCTGCTAGTAGAAATAGCAATAAAATGGAGGAAATTTGAGAATGAGGGGAATGGAAGAATTTTGCTATCTCCTTTGGTCTCTTAATGCACTCTTGAGTTTACATGTTGTTTTCAGACAGCTAAAAATCAATCACCAAACCTATAAAATGGGAATGGCTTTACAATTTATGGAATGAGAGGTGAATCATCATCTACCCCCTAATGCCTTTTCATATGTCCTTGCACAACTTAAAAATTTCCAACTTCCTAGGAAACTTTAAGTCTAAATTCTTCTTCAAATTATACCACTTTTTATAACATAAAGGCGACTTATTACATAAAGAACCTTAATACATGAAAAAGTAAACCCCAATGCAAAATTAGAACATCGAGAAGAGAGAGAATGTTGGGGGTATTAAGAGAAGAGAGAGAGAGAGAGAAGAAGAGAAGATGTCCCAAACTCATTAACCAAAAATTTCACACATGTATTAAAGTTAATAAGAAACAACCCTACAAATGGTAATAAGAAAATTTAAGATTGAGAACTCCCTTGATGAATTTTGATGATCCTCATTAATGGAAAGCTCCAATATGATGAAACATTGAATCTTAAAACTTGTATGAAACTACTTAAAATTTTATCACAAATGCTTTGGAATGGTATTAAGAGAAGAGAGAGAGAGAGAGAAGAAGAGAAGATGTTTAAAAACGTTGTTGAATGGTTCTTTCGATGACCATAGCTTCCACCCTGCACAATATACTCCTAAAACTCGATCCATGAAGTGAGAGTTGGGATACACTATTGAATTCTTGGAGATGAGTCTCAGATTCCCTATGAGCAATTCCCATGGATGATCCTGAATGATGGTGTTGACTTGAATGATCATCCCTCTCTATCCCATTGTTCCAAAACTACCCCTTGAGTATGACTTACCATTAATAGTGAGTACCCACATGGGAGACTTACTATTTATAGTAAGAGGTGATTCTTACTTCTTCTTGACCATCTTGATGTGATGAAATTGTTCATTCAATCCTATGCACACTACCTTCACCTCAGATGCTTCTTGGGGACTTAGTATTTTTAGTAAGTGGTCATTTTTACTATTTTATGCTATGAACACTCACTCTGACTTCCTGGTGAACTTCAATGGACATTGCCTTCACCATAGCTGTTGTAATCACTTTTGATGAATACTTACCGAAGATAGCAAGCCTATGTAGGAAAGCTTACTATTTTTTGAAAGTGGATATTTGGTGCTCGGTTTACGATAGAACATATGTTTTTGGACTTGTCTTATCATCACAATAATGTCCTCCGAATTTCACATAATTTTTCCCACTAGAATGCATGGAAATAAAATTTAAAATTTTCACCTGGCAGTGGCTTCGAGTGCAAAGCTACCTTGGTAGCCATTAATGGAGATAAAAAAATTTAGGTATGGTGTTTGTATTTGTTCATGGTGAAAAAAAATCCATTGCAATCAGTTCTTCATTTGGAGTCAGTGTGCAATATTTTAGCTCGTTTCCATTTCCAGATTAATGGGAAATCTGACAAATGGAGCTAGAGAATGAAATGGGGATTTTATTGGAACAAATATTTCAGGGCACCATTTGACCTCCCATTTATTACATCTTGATTGTCTTGAAAAATGTGGAAATATACAAAATACGACATCTCAATCTGACTTGTATTTTGCAAGATATGAATATTTTTCGATTAGGTGACTTCATGATTATTTGGAAAAAAATCTTTGTTTTTCTTCATTTCTTTGGCGTTCTTCAGTTTTTCGATCCATTTTTCTCTGATACCTATGCATTTTAATAGAGTCGAGGATTTTTTTTCCATGGCAGAGCTGATTTGGAGAAACAATGGTGGACCAAGTGTCTGGACAAGCATGAACAGAGCTATGGCAAGGTATGAAGTTATGAAGAAGAAATGGGGGGAAATGGCTATGTGCCATATTTCAAACCTTTAAAAAAAAATTACACAGCAAGGTTGAGGATAATTTTTCCATGTATGATGTCCCTCACCTCAAAGGGATGCGAGGGACATCAAATTCCATGGTGAGCAAGGCAATGAGACATGGCGGAGATCTGATGGTTGAGAATGAAGGCTATAAAAGCACCTGAGGGCTGGAAATTCACTCTTGAAGAGGTCACATGAGTGACCAGAAGTATCCTTAGGGGTTGGTAACATTTTCCATGTTTTATGTCACTCACCTCAAATTTACATTAGGGACATTAGTTTTCATGTGCTCTAGGTGATGACACGTGGTGGAGACCCGACGGTGAAGGCTTTGATCTCCCGCAAACACCTGGGGGTTGAAATGGTGATCTTGGAGGATGTATGTGGGTCCAGAGGGCATCATGGGGGATAGGAAAATTTTTAGGACCTTCATTTCCCTGAACTTAAGGGACACAAAATCCCACCAAGCTCCTGGATCTAACACGTGTCCTTCCAAAATTTGACTAACTCCCGAACTCGCTCTAAGAGGGCCACTTGAAATGGTGATAACTTGAGCTGATATTGGACTTTCCTGATTAAATTTTATATGATCTTGACTAGAAATGTCCTTATAAATCCAATGGTGGGGATATAATATCTTTATGACTCTATTTGATCCCTGAAAAATATGACTTTTTATTTGGTACTCCACCTATGCATGAGAAAAATTACTTACAGACCCATTGCGCCAAAGTGTTGTGAAAAAAATAATTTCACCACATTTTACCATTTAGAATTCCCCTTCTGAAAATATTTATTTTTTTTCCTAACTCCATTTGAAGCTCTTGGAATCACCTTCAAAAGCTTGGTAGTTGTTTTGGCTTGTGCACTGCCTAGGCTTATGAACCCTAATTTTGGTGAAACTACCCCAACTTCTTTGATTCCTTCCTGAATCTTCCTTAATCACTTCCATTATGTCCCAAGGCCTTTGACTCACCTCTGTGTCTTTTTTGGTTTTTTTTTTCCACTCCATGAGGTTGCTCCAGTCCTAGGAAGGCCAATGATAGCCCTTCCCACAACTGTTGCAACTTTTAATGAACTCCTAAAATCACCTAGGGGGAATGAATGGAATTTCCTAAATCAGCTAGGAAAATGAGCTAGCATCAATTGGGAGGTCATCGAAAATGACAAGGAAGACCTGGGGTGCCTCAGAAGGGTAAAACATGAAAATTTTGGCACAAGGGTATAATTTTCACGCTTGGAAATTGAATTTTTTCTTGTTGTACATTTTATATGACAAAAAATAATTAGTTGTATTCAAAAAACAATGGAAATAGGATGGAAGTAGTAATTTAGTTAGTTATGCACATTTTTAGTAAAGCTAATTGATAAATAGAATGATGGCACTTTAATATTCGTTAATACATGAATTAAATTTCAAAAAAATTGGCCCAAAATTTCTTGGGTTAACATGATGTTTAATTAGGTATTTTAGGTGGTAAAATCGTGGGCATGATAGTTATAAACTCTTATGAAAACCCAGCTCACAGACACACCTTCCTATGAAAAAATGGAGATATAAGTAAAAAATCATGAAGAAATCATTTTAATACTTCATAAATGTTCTCATTAGATTCATTCACTTGTTTCCATGTAAAATCATATATTATATTGCATAGTATAGACTCTAGGGTGGAAAGGAAACCTCCGTGTTCTAATCTTGCATTGTACAGATGATGTCATCATGTGCACCTAGAGCACTTTAGAAGGGTGGCAGAATTTTGAGGTGGGTTTTCACCTTTGAAGTTTCACTTTTCATTCCCACTTGTAAAATTGTGCCTCCCTGTGATTGACCATTCAAAGTCAATGGAAAAACATTAAGACAGAAAAAATATAAGGTTTTGGGTAAGTGAGCCCCACATTTTCCACCTTGGTGCACATTGGAGATATTTTACACCTAAGCACAGTTTGGAGGTGTAATTGCACCCAAAAAAATTTCCCCATATTGGTGGAGGCACACTTTTCCCATTTCATTTGCAAAACAAGTGGAAAATATACTTTATATTTACAAAGTGCACTTTCCACCAACATGTGCACTTGTGTTTGAATCTCCACTTTCCCTCATGTGAAAAAATAATAAAAAATCATAAAGTAACTCCCTTAAACCACCTTCTAAGATGGTTCTTTCCATCTACATGCTCTCAAAACCAGTTTTTGTACCCTAAGTCTCCAAATGGTATTTTTTCTCATAACTTGTGATCCCAAGGTCAAAACCCCTCCAAATATTAACCATTGGATGCTCTTGAGGAAAATTTTATATTGATTATAGGTTCATATCTTGAAAATTAGTCATTTATTTTCTATAAACACTTGAAATATTTAGTCTTTGCATCTGTTTTTTGCTTAAGCCACCAAAACTTACACAAAGGATTTTGAAAAATATAACAAAGGAATCATCTCAAATTCATACCATTGATTACTCTTAGCAAAACCTCCATTTTGGGATATTAAGCATGATCTAAGATGAATGATTTATTTATTTATGAGTATAACCACTATCCCTCTCCAAAGCCACTGAAGAACTCCATATATATTAATTTGGATTTTTATCTCAAACCCCATGAGATAACTTCACCAAATTAAGAGAATTGATTTACCTTCCCAATACATTCCTAACAAATACAAAATCATTCAATTTGGATGAGTAATGCTCCCAAAATGAATGACTGTTTTTTTTTTTGCAAATCCTTAATTATATCCATTTTTCAAGCTTTTCCCTATGCTAGAATTTTTTTTTTCTAGTGCAACATGGGAATAACCCCAAGGCATGGGACCTTGGATCCTTGGGATGAACCTCTAGAATAGGTTGGATTGCTCTTAAACTATGTGCATCTAATTAAAGATCAAGCTACAAAACCTACGACTACTACAAATAAAACTAAATGTAGTTACTCAACACTTTTTGGAGAACAGGAGAAGAAGGATAACTAAAAGTAAAAGTGTTTTGATGCACCAATAGTAAAGGAAAAAAATGATCTTCTTGTATAGGCACAAAAAAATTTGACAGAAAGACAATAATATGCACAACTCCCTATCTTAACCTCTTACATTAAGTGTTTGACATGAAGGTTAGAAACTTGAATGATAATAGAACAGATTCACATTCAATTCCAAAAATATCACAAATAAGATTATATGTCACAACATATAGCCTGTAAAGAGAAGAAATAACTTCATATGAAGGTAAAATGGATCATATAAGTATTTTTATCCAATTTTTCACCCCGTGCAAATTGGCCAACTTGATAATTGAATACTAAGGCAATATAATGGAGCCTCAAAGAAGAAACTGGAATGAACATTTAAATTTCATGGTTTGGGGAAAAATCAACTATTTCAAGGCATATCTCTCCCTCTTTGCAGGCCTTAAAATTCCAAACACTTAGGAAAATTTATCAAAATTGGGAAAATCCAAGACAAATTGGCTAAATTGAGCCTAGGTGGAATAGATAGAATAGTTCCCGTGTTCCTATTGCTCCCCACATTACCACATCAGACAAAAAAAGAAGTGAAGATAGTGTATTAAAGAAAAATCAAGTTTTTTGGGAACCATAGGAATAGTTCCATGGGGCCAGCAATTCTTTGCATCGTTGATCTAGTCGTAGGGAAGAAAAGGGTAGTGTTGTGGGTAATGCAGAATTTTTGGGAACTGGTGGAATAGTTTCATGAGATCATTAGTTTTCCACATGGACAAGTCATCTAACTAATCAGCAATGAGAAATAAACAAGTGGAAAAGTGGGGAGATAATGTTTTAGATAAAGTGAGAGGTGTGGGCATGGACAAAACGAGTTGAACTGTTTTAAAGTTTCACCCAAAGAGTGATTCCCCCAAAAAACACAATACCTACAACTAGTGTAGATACAATGGGCCCCGTAGGAAAACATGGAATAGTTCCACACTTCCTTGAGTTATCCAATTGGATGATGTAGTTACACTAAGAAAAAATTGATTAATGAGGATTACAACATCATGTAGAGAACTAGTCGCGACCATCCCAAATGCTTGAACTTCAAATGGCCATATCTTTTGACCTATTACTAAAAAACTTAACAAAATTTGTACCGTTGGAAAGATATCAACATCCTCTACACCATATAAATTGTATTAATAAATTTAGGTGAGTTTAAGTGGGTGAAAGTTAGGAAATACAATCTAGAGTTAGATTATACAGTTCCAAGTAGCTCAACCACCCAATTTGATGAAGTATGGTACCCATTCCTTTTCCCAAAATCAAAGTGTAATAGAGGAATGGTATTGTAATGGTGCCCATGCCTATTTTCACAAATTTAATGCATGTTAATGGTGGTTGAAATTGGAAATCTTAATTTACCTCTCTTTTCCCTCCTTTCTCTATCTCATTTCTATATTGTAAAAGGATGCTCATTTGTAAAGGTTAGACCCTCTTATAATGCTATTACATCCTTATAAAAGTGTTTCATGCCTATTTTGAGTTGCATGCCTTAGATTTGGACACTTGCAAGATGATTATTTCCTTCCCCCATTATAATGGAAAGTGCATCTATTTGAAGTAATAAAATTCATGTTTTGTGGCTATTCTCTACCCTAGCTTTTGTTTATTGCATTACCTTACCTCTTTATTGCATTTTTGGTGTATTGTGCATGTTTATTCTCATATTACATGGTTTTTTTCTATTTTTCTCCATGGGAATGAGAGTTTGAATGATTTTTTGGACTGTGACACTAATGTCTTCCCTTTCCAACTTCATTCTCCTCCCATTTTCACTCATCTGAGAGTGTTTTCCCCTTGTGAATATGTTATCATCTCCCCTTAGTCTAGGATTTTAGTTTTATCCATCTCCCTCTCTCCCCTGTTACTTGGATTGTGAGAATAAGATTAGATAGCTACATCTCCTTCCTTAGGAGTAGTTTAGAATTAGGACTAGGTAGAGGAACCAACCTTCTCTTGAGGTTTGTGTCAAGTAGTGAGTCCCATAACTTTAGAGATAATCCCATATTACCCAAAAAAATTGATCGCTCATCCATTCACTCATGAAAAATCAAAGAGTGTTTTTTAGTGATGATAGTTATGGCATGCACAACAGGATGGTTTAGAAGTTAATCTTTCTATTTTTTTAAGTTTTGGTGCATATCTTGGGGAATTTCAGCATTTTCGAGGATTTTTAAAACACATTTGGTGGGTTTAATTACTCTATCTACTAGTTCAGAAGTGTAAGTGCCTTAGTTTCATGAGAATAATTTGGAAAAGGTTAATAATAGCATAAGAAGGACCGTTGGATTACTTGCATCTGTCACTAATAAGAAGAAGAAGAGGCAGATCGGTTCATATATCACCATCACCACTAAACATATTCCTCTCTACTCCTCCTCCTGGTAGGCCCTTCTTGATATCATTTAGGGTTTTAAGACCTATCCCAATCATGGCACATCAAAGTAATTTTCCTTTTTTCATTTTCAATGGTAGTAGTCCTCTAAATCTTAATGAACAATATGATATACCAGATTCTACACTTAAAAGTGTCCCTTTCTTCACTAGTTAAAACCATATTTCCCCAAATGATCACATGCAAGATGTTTCTAACATTTGTTTGGTCCATTTTATTATTGAAGATGATGTAGCAATCATACTTCTTACTTCACCATTGAAAGGGAAATCTCTTCAATGGTATAGGATTTTGATACCTACTTTAATACATAACTAGGATGAACTTTGCATAGCCCTGTGTGATCATTTTGAGGATAATTCATATCACTTGTCTTTGGTAGAACATGTGACAACAACAAAGAGATCCCCTAATGAGTAGATGACTGATTTTAACATCATGTTTTGAAGGATTTGAGACCAAATTCCTCAAGTGGTAAGACCTACACCCCAACATGCATTTTTATATTATTTAAAGGCCTTGAATATTGATATTTTAGTCGTGATTCAATTTATGGTGGTAGAACATTACCAGGTGCTTATGTCATTGTTATTAGAGCTGAAAATAGCCTTATTCATGCCAGGAAATTTGATCCTAGACCCCCAATGACCATATTCACAGATATTAAAAAACCATCTACTTCTCATCAAATTCTTGAATTAGCTCCCATCCCAACCCCAAGAAATCAAAGTTCTAATCAGGCATCTATTTCCTCAAGTACCTTAGTTGAGTTGCAAGAAGTAATGAAACAATTGAAATTTTTTGGGAATGAGTTGATATCCTTTAAGAGGAAGCAAGCCCAAAATTTCAGACCTTATCAACCTCCATACCAACCTAAAAAGTCCCCTTATCAACCAAACAAACCTTTCTTCCAAGATTATCCTCAAAATTAAAATGATTTTCCTCCTGTAAGACCATGCCAACCATATAATCCCAATATGGCTAGTTCACATCAAGTTTTTGTTCATGTTCAAAATAATCTAGTGCAATATTATGAGTGGTGTTTCCCAATTCTTCTTCCACACATCTAAGCAACATGCACAAATGATATTTTGAACCAAGCTATGATGGTCAAAAGTGTATTTATTCTTGAAGAGGAACCCACAGAAGAAAAGTAGCAGTAGATAGTCACTAAAGAGACACCTCCAAGTAATACTTCACTTGTCAATTGGCAAATGGATGACTTTTGTGGGATAAATTAGACCTTTCCTCAAGCTGTTGCTAAAAATACTAGATCTAAGAAGAGGTCTATGGAAGAGTGAAATTCAACAAATGTAGGTCCTTCTTAACCTTCTTTGATGATCCAAGGAGGTGGCAATTCAAATGCAGCTCCAAATGTACAAAATGTAACTGAGGGTCCTTCCATATCAACTCAAATGAAACAAAAGGGTGTTACATGTAAGGCAGAAAAAAAAGATAAGCCAACTCCCTTTAACATTCTTGAATAAATGAAGAAAAATAATGTAAATATATCAATGTGGTACTCCTTAGAAATTCCAGGAAAAAGAGATCTCTTGCAAGTAGTTATGGCTAATCTCCATATTCCAAGTGAATCACCTAAAGAAAAAGAAAAAGTTACTCTTAATAATGCCATGAAATATAAGGAGGATCAACCAAACAAGAACATGAAACCTCCACCATTATATGTATCCTTGATCATTAGAAATCTTTTGGTGCACTACTGTATGATTGATTTCGTAGCGAGAAGATTTGTCATGCCCTAAAAAATTGTAAACCAGTTAGACCTTGAGTATGAAACTCTTTCTAAGGGGATGGTAGAACTTGATGGAACAAAAATAGGAACTATTGGAGTTATAAAATGTATAATCCTCACACTACATGCATGCCCCATTTTCTCAGTTCCTCAATAAATTTTCATAATTGATTTACCTCCACTTTTTTCACTCTATCTATTTATGGACTTCACTACCAAAATTCAAGGATATCTATCAGTTGATTGGTATCATATGGTATTTAGGGATAGGTATGGAACTAAGGCTACTATAAAATCTTAACATATTTCCACATATCATATAGAAACTTATGTGCCTAGCCCCATCAATGCAAAGTGTACCATCTTTTATAACAATATTGTCCAAATTCCCAAGAAGAAGATACTTAGATTAAAGGCATTTATGACTTGTTACTCGATGAGTGGGAAAGTGAGTGTCATAAATTTGATCCATATCAGCATGTGGAAGAAACTAGCCTTGGTATTTATTGCCTACATGAGGAAAATTCACCTTTTCCTAACATTGTTAAACTAAATAGTGAAGAAGAAGATGGCATTTGGAAAATTGATGGATCAAGAAGCAGAAAAGGAGTTGGAGGAGGTGTAGTAGTCCTTGTATCTTACATAGGTATCAATTATTACTCCTATTTCAGGTTTTAATTTAGTTTCTCCAACAACATGACATAATATGAGTCCCTCACCTATGGCTTACAATGAGGAAAGAAGAATAACATCAAAAAATTATAGACCTTCAGGGATAGAAAATTGATAGTGAACTAGATTACAGGATTAAATGTAGCCAAGAATGGCTTACCTAAGCCTTATAAGCATATATTTTTGGATCTTCTAGAATATTTCAAATCCTTTAACATTTTTGTCATTCCAAGAAAAGAGAATGATTCTACTAATAGGTTAGCCACAATTGGAGAAGATTTTGACATTGTTGAGAACATTAAGAGAGATAAATTGCAACCAGATATTAGGGTGATAGTAGGGCTTGCTATACCAGACAATGACATAAATTGGCAAGTGTTTGAGAATGATCAATAGATTGTAAATTTTAGCCAAGAGGAAGCTAAGATTTCTTCAATAAATCAGGAAAAATTGGAGCAGAAATATGGAGACCAAGTTGTTTAACTCAGATCAAACAAGTTACCTAAGGGATTAGTGACATTAGAATCCATTTTTAAACACGATGACCAATTCATAAAGGAAAAGGAAAACATAATGGTTAAGGGTGAAGATTCAGAACCTATCTCAGTTGGTGAAGGAAAATTGTTTCAAATTGGTAAGGTAAGTAATCCACAACAAAAATATGATTTTTTAGAACTTTTCCAATAATTTGCTAACTTTTTTTCATCGAGCTATTAAGACCTTAGAGGTTTTGATCCTTGTGTAGCTCAGCACACCATTGAGTTAGATTCAAATTCCAAACCTATTAAACAAAAACAGAGACTTTTCAATCCACATATTAAACATTTGATGAAGAAGGAATTAAAAAATTTGATTGAAGAAAACATAATATTTCCCATCAAGCATTCATTTTGGGTTTCTAACTTAGTCTCGGTGTGGAAAAGGAATGGAGAAATTAGACTGTGTCGATTTCAGAGATTTAAATAAGGCATCTTTGAAGGATCATTACCCATTGCCTTCTATGGAAAAAATCTTACAAATGGTAGTAGATTCTAAAATGTTTTCTCTACTAGATGGCCATTTAAGGTAAAATAAAATAATGGTGAAAGAAGAAGATGAATTTAAGACAACTTTTTCCACTAAATTGGGAACCTATGCCTATAGGAAAATTCCATTTGGTTTATAAAATGTTAGAGAAAAATTCCAAAGATCCATGGACATGGCATTCAAGGGATTGATCAATAACATTTTTATAGTCTACCTTGATGATATCACAGTATTTTCCAAAATTTCATCTGATCATCTTTTCCATTTCACGTGGGTATTTGAGAGGTGTAGGCAGTTTCATCTCTCTCAATCCTAAGAAGTGCATCTTCATAGCTCGTGAAGGTAAATTCCTAGGATATATTATCTCTAAAGAAGGGTTAAACATTGATCCAAAAAGAGTTAGTGTCATCCTTTTATTTCCATTGTCTAGTCATAAGAAAGCACTTGAAAGATTCTTAGAAAGAATCAATTTCATTAGACGGTTCGTATCAAATTTTTCCAACCTTGTCAAACCTTTGACACTAATGATAAATAATAGTATGGCCTTCAAACGGACCACTGAAGGAAATAATTCCATCAAGCAAGAAATTACATAGGCCCCAACTCCCATTAACCCATATTTCTCAAAGGATTTCATGCTTTATGGTTTTGGAGGAAAAAATACAATATCCACTATATTGGTGTAGTTGAATGAGGAACTTTTGGAACAATCAATTATTTTTTTTCAGACAAACTCTAGAGGATTATGAGGTGAGATAATATTTTGTTGAGAAACATGCCCTTTCTATTATAAGGAGTTTGAATAAATTCAGGTACTTGATATTCAACCACAAGATCCACCTAATGGTTTCACATGCTGGTGTGAAAGACTTCCTTTTAAACAAGGATTTGAGTCAGAAAAGAGTTGGTTGGGTAACCAAGGTGATGGAGTATGACATTAACATCAAGGTGACTATGTTAGTCATAGGTAAAAGGTTATGTGATAAAGTGGCCTACGAATAGAAAAATGAAGAGGAGATGGTTATCATTCTTCAACATGAGTGAGAAAAATTAGTTGATGTTTTTCCTACTTCTTGTTGGAGTCACGATATAGTCAAATTTCTGAAAATAGGCCAATGCCCTCATAAAAAAGTCCAAAAGAATTTATTTCAGACTTCAGTTCATTCCCTTTGTGCTTATTGATGGCATCCTATTTAGGAAATATGTGACGGGCGTTCTCTTGAGATGTATTAAGACTGGATAGATAGAGAAAGTGTTGAATGAGTTCCACAATGGAGAAGCATAAGAGCACTTTTCTCCAAGAACAACAACTCTCAAGATCATGAAAGATGGTTATTATTATCCCAACCTCTTTAATGATTGTTATTCACATGGGTTACGAGATGAAAAAAAAATGTGCATTCTTTACAGGTAAAGAAAAGTTAGTAGCTCTTCCACTCCACCTCATCTCTATAAATGAAGATTCATGCAGTGGGGGTTGGATTTTATGGAGTGTTTAACCCACATTCAATCTTATGCCACAATTGGATTCTCACAACCACAGAATCTGTCAAAAAATTGATGGAGGAATTTACACTGAAGGAAGTAAATGATGCTAGCATTCTAGACTCATACAAAGGTATTGTGACTGGATTTGGTGTTCCTTCAATGATCATTTCAGACAATGCTCTAGCATTTCTTTAAAAAATAATATATTACTGGTTTGTAAAAAATGGAATCCACTTGATCACCTCTTCAAACTATTACCCCCAAAGTAATGGGAAGGATGAGTCTACAAACAAGAATCTTGTGAGGATCATAAGGAGAACCTTGGATGAAAATAAAAGGACTTGAAAAAAATTAAATCAGCCTTGTGGGCTGATAGAATCACTCCCAAGAGATCAACTAGTAGCTCCCCTTACAAACTGGTTTATGGTAGAGAAGAAAGGTTGGTAATATATCTTGAATTACTAGCCTTAGATCTCATAAAAAAGGTAGAATTGTTTGAATTTGATGTCATGGTGTTTAGATATGTAGATCTCATGGAGCTAGATGATTTGATAAATCAAGCAATGCATACAATGAAGAGAGATCATGCTCATAACAAGAAGAGTTTTGACAAGAAAGAAAAGGCCAAGAGTTTCCAAGAATGGGATATTTTTCTTAAATGGGATGCAAACCAAGACAAACCAGGTAGACATTTAAAGTTTTATGTAACATGGAGTGGACTATATGTAATTTCTAGCTACAAGTCAAACAATGCTTTCCAATAGTCAAAATTAGATGGAGAAGAACTATAGATCCCGGTTAATGGGATCTATTTAAAGCATTACTATTGAGTGAAAGGCCCTCCCTTGTACATATTATTTTATTTTTTTAATTTCTTTAGGTGCTTTTAGCACGTTTTCTTATTTAGAGTGTAATTTAAAATATCCCTAAGTGCTCTACACAGTGTTTTGTTTCTTTTATATGGCATGGTTTAATTGCATAGTGGTTCATGGAGGACTTTGAAGAAGATATGTTCAGGAAATTGTGGTGGAATTTTAGAAAAAAAAAATTCCACTCTCATAAAAACTAATTCACAACAAGTTTCATTATGAGAATGATCAGTTCAAGCAGTCCCAGATTAGCTCCAAGTCTAGGCAATACTTTAGGTAGATTCAGGGGTGATAAATTCAAGTTTTAAATCAATTTTTAGATCATCAGGCTAACTTGATGCCCAATGGATTCCTCAACGAAACTAATTCCTTCATCTAGCAGGTAGATATCCACGTTGATTTGCTAAACTGTTATCTAGTTTTTACCCTATGTAAATTGGACAACTTGACAATTGTGGACTAAGGTAGTGTAATGGAGCCTTGAAAAATAAACTGGAAGGAACAATTAAATTTCATGGTTTGGGTATAAATAAATCATTCCAGAGTATCTCTCTCCCTCTTTGTAGTCCTTAGAAGTCCAACAACTTAGGAAAATTTATCAAAATTGGGAAAATCCAAGCCAAATTGGCTAAATCAGGGCTGGGTGGAACAAACAAAATAGTTCATGTGTTCCTCTTGTTCCCTGCATTACCACATTGACTATAAAAAGGAATGGAGATAGTATATTGTGGAAAAATTGATTTTTACAGGATTTATAAAAATAGTTCCATAGGGCCATTAGTTCTCTATATCGTTGATCTAGACACAAGGAAGAAAAGGGCAATGTTGTGGGTAATGTAGACTTTTCAGGAACTCTTGGAACAATTTTATGGGGTCATTAGTTCTCTACATGGAAAATTCAGCCAACTAAGTCGTGATGGGAACTAACAAGTGACAAAGTGGGGAGATAGTGTTGCATACAAAGCGAGAGATGTACGTATGGAGGAAACGGGTAGAACTGTTCCAAAGTTCCACCCAAAGACTAATTTCCCACAGAACATAATACCTGCAGCCAATGTGGATATGATGGGTCTTTGGGGAACACAAGGAACAATTCCATGCTTCTTCAAGATCTCTAATCAGATGATGTGGCCACACCAAGAACAAAGTGATTAGTGCATACTATAACATCATGCAGAGAACCATTCTCGACCATCCCAAACCCCTAAACTTCAAATGGCCGTATCTTTTGACTTGTTACTCTAAATTTCACAAACCTAGTACCATTGGATTAGTGGATGAAATATTGATACAGTTCTAGGTAGATCAACCACCCAATTTTTTAAATTATGGTTCCCATTCCTTCTCCCACAAGAAAAGTATCATAGAGGAATGGTCTTGTAAGGGTTCCCATGCCTATTTTTAGACATTTAATGCATGTTATTGGTCGTTGAAAGTTGAAATATGAATTTCCCTCTTTTTTCCCTCATCTCTCTTTCCCATTTCTATATATTGTAAAATTATGCTCATTTGTAAAGGTTAGACCCTCTTGTAATGCTAGTGCATCCTTCTACAAGTGTTGCATGTGTATTTTGAGTTAGAAGCCTCAAATTTAGACACTTATAGGATGATTTTTTCCTTCCTCCTTCATTCTAATGGACTGTGTATCTATTTGAACCAATAAAATTCATTTTTTGTGGTTATTCTCTAGCATAGCTTAGGTTTATTGTATTATCTTTCCTCTCTATTCCATTTTTTGTGTATTATTCATGTTTATTCTCATCTTGCAAGGTTTGTTTCTATTTTCCTCCATGGGAATGAGAGTTTGAATGATGTTTTGGACTGTGACACTCATGTCTTCCCTCTTCAACTTCATTCTCCTCCCATTTTCATTCATTTGAGAGTGTCTTTCCCCTTGTTCTTGGTGATATCTCCTCCCATTAGTCTAGGATTTAAGTTTTATGCATTTCCCTCTCTCCCTGGTCCCTTGGATTGTTAGAATAAGATTAGATAGCTGAATTTCCTTTCTTAGGAGTAATTTAGAATTAGGAATAGGTAGAGGAACCAACCTTCTCTAGAGGTTTGTTTCAAGTAGTAAGTCCCACAACTTGAGATACAATCCCATGTTACTAAAAAAAAACTGATATCTCATCCATTAACTCTTGACAAATCAGAGGGCGTTGTTTTTTTAGGGATAACAAGTACAAAGAAATAAAGATTCATAAGTAAAATAATCAAACATTGACATACACAACACATGTAATTGCAAGAAGAAAAATTATTAGTTTTTAATATAAGATCAAGGCTTGAGTCTGTGTACAAGTGCTAAAAAGGGTAGAGCCTCCTTACACAATAGATTAAAAAAAATTAATACATTATGCATCCTTGTATATATAGTTAAATAGGTTGAGCATTATTAGTTGTTCCTCTTAACTAAATACATTCTAAAAATAGGATGCATTCATATATATGAAAAATTCCTCCTTGAAAAATAGCCATACGATTGTGCATCTTTGACCAATCAAACTTGTAACTTGAAATGCAACTACCAATATCCGAAATGCAAAGGGTGGAACTTAGACCTTTTTTTTCACCTACCAACTATCAATTTGGTCTTGCGGAAGTAGGGATGTGAAATGCAACTTCCGATTTCTAAAATGGTCTTCACGAAATTCAAACATTTTTTTCAGTCTCTGAATGTTGAGAAACACTTAAGTAAACATGAAACTTGTTTTACACATCAAACCATGATCAAAACAAGGAAGGGGAGAGGGGAAATACAAGGAATTAGGTTAACAAAATAAAATCCTAGTTATTGACATGCTAAGGACAAAACCTAATCCCAAAACCCCAAATAATTAAATAAATTTCGAAAAATACCTCATAAAAAATGACAAAAAACCTAAAAAATACCACTAAAACACAAGGTCTTACTGATAACTAGAATGGATTCAAAAATAAATCTCTAAAAATATCAAAAAATAAGAAAATAAGTTGTTAGAACTCAAAGGGTTTTTTTGAAGTCAAATCATACAAAAGATAGGTGGAAATCACATGGAAATATGACTATTGTAAGAGAGGAAAAAGGCACTACTAACAAGGAAGTAAAATACCAATAATCATACCTCCTCCTTCATGTTCCGTAGCAAACCTCAGAATGGGCTAGGAAACTTGGATTGAGCCCCAATTGCGTGATATGTAGGTGATTTTCTTCAAGACAGAGCAAGGCCTTCCTGGGACAATGACCCACTTACTTTGCACTAAATGGATAAAAGGACTATGGATTTAGGGTACTTCAGAATGAGGATATTTGGGCATTAGGATGAGGTAGAAGGATGTTATTTTCTCAAAGGATGCAAGAACTTAGATAGGGCATTCAAGCTTATTCTCTGTGTCTTTAGAGGGGAGGGGTAAGGATGTAGTTATAGCCTAGGGGAGTGATTAACTTAGAGTAATTTAAGTAATCATGGTTTTGAAAATTTGGGCAAAAATAGGTGAGTGGGGACCACGAAGAATAGGTGAGGATTTGATTTTGTATTTTTAATTCACAAGTGGAATATTTTAGGTGAGTGGGGACCACGAAGAGTGGGTGAGGATTTGATTTTTGATTTTTGATTTTTAATTCATAAGTGGAAAATTTTAGGTGAGTAGGGACCATGAAGAGTGGGTGAGGATTTGATTTTGAATTTTTAATTCAATAGTAGAAAAACATGGAGAATAATGACATGTGGTGAGGATTGGGTTTTTTTTTTGGATTTTGAAATGGATAATTAATCAAATTATATTTGATTAATTCCAAGTGTATTATTGTGGGAAATGAGGAAGGGGAATTAATTGATTTAGGATAGATTTGAAATTAGGGTGTCTACATTTTCCCCTCTTTGGAAGGGTACTATGAAAGTAGTGTCCTTTTAAAGAAAGTAGACAAGATGGGGGAAGAATTCAATCTAATTTTCTTAAGAAAAAAATAGAGTGAATGTTTGTTGGGGGGAATAAAAGGTGGTGAGTGTCGGATGTCATGGTATCCTCCAAGACAAAAAAATGTCATGAGAAGATTTGATTATGGATATATATGATGATGCCCCCTCGATAGGACTGATGATAATGGAATATACGAAAAATCTCTCAAAAAGAGGAGAGATGAATTATGTGGAGAATATGATGAAAATAGAGTGGAAGAGACTGGAATGACCACATGAAAAAAATGGAGAAAGG
Source organism: Taxus chinensis (assembly GCA_019776745.2). Taxonomy (NCBI): domain Eukaryota; kingdom Viridiplantae; phylum Streptophyta; class Pinopsida; order Cupressales; family Taxaceae; genus Taxus; species Taxus chinensis. Next base: position 797,732,388 of record CM034150.1, read on the forward strand.
ACTCAATCGACCTTGAATGTTAGGTGTGAGGGTTTTTGGGAAAGAGAAAAGGGAATGGATAGGATTAGGGGTTGATTATGAGAAGAGTAAGGGAGATAGGGGAGGGAAAAAAAAAGGAATGAAAGAGGTAGAAATAAGAGAGAGCGATGATAGGGGAAGAAGGGAATGATAAAGGACAAACAAAGAGAAAACAGGAAAATGACAGAGTAGAGGGTGAAGGGATAAAATAGAGCGACGTGCCAAATGAAGGAAGTAATAGAGATGATAAAGAGGGATGCATGAAAGTGAAAGAAATGATATAGCTAGAAAAATAGGAAACAGGGAAGGATAAATAAGAAGGAGAAGACAAGGTGGGAGTAGGGCGTGAAATTGATGAAAATTGAAAGAGGACGAAAGAAGAAATAGAACGGAGGAAAAAAAGAAACTATGAAGGGCAAGGAAAGTTTGAAAAAGAGTAGAGAAAAGAAGAGAAATAGATACAAAATGAATGAAAAGGGAGGGGTGGTAGAGAAAAGGAGAAGTGGTAAGAAGAAACATGAAAATGAGGGGAGAGGTAAGGAAGATAGAGTGAATACATGGAGAATATTAAAGGAATAGTTTCATTGCGAAGAAGACCAAGGAAAAGACTATGGAATAGACCGTATGGAGATGCATGTGGATGGTGGTATGATAAAAAATACAGGACAATGCTGAAGAGCTAGGTTTTTGATGGGGAACTAAGGAGGAGACATGATGGAAAAATGGGAAGAAGACGATACAGGGGAAGGGAAATAAGACGAAGGCTCGAAGAGAGAAGAGGATAACAGAGAAATGATGTAGAAGGAAGGGAATATAGAAAGGGGATAATAAATGGAAATTGAATAGTACTAGGAATGTAAAGAAAGGGAAGAGGGGGGGAATGAAATAGATTGGAAAAGAGGTGGAGATGCATGAAATGAGGATACTAGGATTACGATAAAATAGACAAAGGATGTATGATGAATATACTAAAGATATTGAAGAAGGCGAAGTGAAGATGGAGATATGGGTAAGAAGCGAAAAGAAAGGGTGGGATTAGGGAAAAGAATAGGAGGAAAAAGAGAATGGGGGATAGAAAAGGAAATTCCAATGAGGGGACATTAGGGAAAGTCCACTAACAATGAGTGATGAGGAAGGGTGAGAGAAAAAATAAAGAAAAGGAGAAAGATAATAAGGATTGGAAAGGGTAACGCCAATGAAGGGACGTTAGAGAAAGATCAGTAACAATGAGTGGTGGACTTAAAGGATGGAAGGAATGAAGGGAAACTCTAGAAGGTCCAAGGGAGTGAACAAGGTCATGCGGAATGAGGATTGATGATTTTTAGGGGAATTCCACTAATAATTATTAGCACAGGAATAAAAGATGATGATGAAATAATGATATAGGAATTTTAACAATAATGGTGAACATGTGGGTGGGTAGAAATGTGGGAGGATTTGAGAAGATGAAGTGGAAAGAGTAAATAAAATGGGAGGGACGAGTTGGGACTATGTGAAAGTGAGGAGAGGATGTAGGAGATGAGGACAAACAAGGTGAGGATGAAGAAACAAGACATGAAAAGAATGGGAAGAAATGGTATGAAGGATGATGAATCAAGAAGGGGAAAATGGGGGAAAAGAACATGATTGTATGCAGAAGAGATTAGACATATGTTGTAAGATGATAGGTGGGAGAAAGGATAATGGTTGGAGGAAAATGTGGTTGGTAGTAGAGACTAGGTGGAAGAAGTGATAAAAAAAGTGAGTAGAGAATGAGGTGAGGGAAAATATCACAATGATAAGTTTATCGTAGGGAGGAACCTGACATAATACTATCATACGATGGAAGTGGTTAAGTAAGATTTCCAAGCGAGTGAAACTGGAGATGAAAAGTGGGAAATCAATAAGTGATGTTTGTGAGAATGGAAAAGGAGGTGAAAGGATGTGATAACGGGAAATGTCGAGAAAAAAGTGATGGATGAAGGGTGTGTAGTGATGGGAAAAGGAAAGAAGATAGATCATTCTTAAGAGGGACCCTTAAGTGAGATCACCATGCTGGGTGAGTGGTTAAGTAAGATTGCCAAGCAGAGGATAGTGATAGTTAAGGTAAAAATATGTGATGATGGGGAATGAAGAGAAAATATGGATGGTGAGAATGTAGAGTGATGGGTGAGTGTAATATGGCATGTCATGCTTAAGAAAATCTCTTGAGTAAGATCTTCATGTTTTCAGAGTGGTTTCGTAAGATCACCTAACCGACAGGGATAATATGCAAGGAGAAAGACAAAATTGTATTGGGTACATGGGTGGAATGGTTGGTTAAAGAAGATGATCATGACGAGAGGAAGGAGAAATAAAATGGGAGAAATATGATGGGATGGGGGAAGGCCATAGGGAAACTCAACCTTAAAGGAAAGTATTAAGTAAGATTGCCATGCAGCTGGATTGGTTAAGTAAGATCACCAAGATGAAGAAGAAGAAGGATGATGATAGAGTTGGTGGGAATAGAGTATGAAAAAATGGACTTAAGGGAAACTCTCAAGTTAATTTTCCATACTACGAGAGTGTGTAAGTAGGATGCCTAGGCATAAGATGGATTTGGGGAAGGATGAGAAAAGAGTGAGTGATTTATTCCTAAATGGAAAAGGATATGAAATGATGTGATAACAAGGAAGAAAGGAAACAAAGGAGTGTAACATAAATGGATGAAGGAATATATGTAGTGAAGGGAAAAAGTGTGAGGGGAATCCTTAATTGGGATGCTCGTGTGGTGAGAGTAATGATGCAAGAATGAGAAGCAAAAGATGTGGAATGGGAAGATGTGTGTGGTGGTGATTGTTGTTTGATGAGAGGGGAGGTGGTGAAAAAGCTTCTACAGTGGGAAGATCTTAGGGAGAGGGTAAACCTCTCCCAAGGATCCCATATAGAAGGGGTTATTAAGTAATATTCTCAAGAGGGAAGCAAAAGAGTGAAAGGAAAGAATACAAATGGGTGAGAGGGGATAGGAATGGTGAGACGGGTAATATGGGGATGAGGAGTGACAATGAATGGATAAAATAAATGGTGATTATGGTGGGGGAGAAGGAGCTGCTGGATAGTGAATGCTACTTAAGAAAAATCTTCAAGTAGGATTCTCAAATTGAGGAATGTATTAGTATGGGTGAATGGATGGGGTGAAAAGTAAGATCTTGATCATGCAGGAAGATACTCACATGACGAACAACATCTTAATTTCAATATAGCACACAATAGGATGCATCGTGATATAAAATATTAGGATGACTAGACTGTAATATGTGTGATAACATAGACAGGGGCCATCAAAAAAAAATGTATGCCCTAGTACAATATGCAAATGGAAGATATCATAGACATATACCATCAAGAAAGTATGATGCCCCAGTACAATATGCAATCAGATAACATAAGTATATTAGAGACAACACCATAATATATAAAATCAAGATGCCCCTAGTAATATAGGAAGATACAAGAAAGCAATTAATAATTTGTAACTAAAAATGCAACATAAGAACCAATAAACATGTCCCTAACATGTTCCACAATGAGGATTTATCGAATGTTCCCCCAAGCAGGGGTACAAGGACATACAAAAGTATTAGGTCATTGTCCTCAAACAAGGAAACAATGAGAGTCAGATTTTCCCCAAGCAAGGATTCATGCGAAGAGAACTGGTTTGAATTTAGTAGTCATAAGGTGATTTGATCATTCATTGGGGATAATAGTTTAAAGGTTGAATTGTGTTGGTTATTTTAGAGTTTTTGCGATTTTGTGGAGTTTACAATATTTTTATTTTTGTTTATTACATATATATATATATATATTTTCCAATGTGTTTGTTTTGAAGTTTTTTGGATTTTGACAATTGTTTCTAATTTTTTTTGTTGTTTTAACGATTTTCAAATGTTTTTAGATTTTTAGATTTTTACACTAATATTGGCAATTTATGGACCAAAGTGCAAACTTATTTTTGAGAGGTGATATACCAAGATACCGTGTTCCTCATGGTAATTCATGCTCGAAATAACACAAATTCTCATTCCATTGGCAGGATATGGTGGTGATGATATAATGAAAAGAAGTCCAGCTCCATTCTTGACTCCACAAAACTAGTAAGATGAGTGGGCTCATAACTGAGAATCAAGGACGTAGGAGGTAGATAACAAGTATAGAGAAAAATGCTAACAAAAATCTCTTTGGAAAATTGTGACTCAATTCTTCATAACGTTACTGAACTAGTTTCAAAAATGACTTTCACTTTATGAGTCACATGTTAGACTTAGACAGTTACATGGTCTGCTAATTGGTAAGATATGAGGTGAAGGGATAGTTCTCTCTTCATTTAGGCATCTAAATTACTTATTTGGGGATTTTATAATTGTAAGCACTATAAGATTTTATATTTTAGAAATGACTCCTTATGATTTTCCCCATGCTACTAGTGATGAGCAAGGGCTCATCACCGAAGGCAAAACATAGGCGAGTGAATTCCCTTTTTGTTTTATTTTTTTGTTTTGAATTTTTGAATGTTTTACAATATTTTTATGCTTTTATGAGAATGAACCTCTACGCTTTTCCCCATGCCACTTATAAGAGGAAAGGGTTTATCACCAAAGACAAGACGTAGACGAGTCAGGGTACCTTCCTCCATTCCCAGTCTCACACTACCAGTAAGAAGTGTGGGATCAACACCAAATACTATGAAGGATGAAAGATGTAACAATGAACTATTCATAAGTTATTAAATTGGTGGAATTTTATAATAGTGCTTTGTATTTGGGAAGGAACGTTTGCCCCTAATCTTAGCCCCACACGACTAGTAGGACGCGAGGGTTCAACACTGAAGACTGAGATGGACAACCAAATGAACTGGGTAAAGAAGATTAGAGTTTTGTTATGAAAGAGAGAATGTCTTTGAAGGGAATCTATTACCATTAGTAAGCTTCTAGGTATGATCATAGGTGAAAGCGACTGAAAATGGGAGATATTATAAGAAGTATGATATGCAAAAACTTAATAGGATCTATATTAGCACCTGTCTCATGATGATAAATATGACGATGTGATTTTGATTAAGAAAATATCTGCCAATAAATTTAAATTATTTAGAGATAAACAAGATAGAAGGAACAATGTACATGTTGTTGTTTCCTAGAATAGTGAACATCTCAAGGGTAAATTTTCTTTAAATGAACTGCATTCATTGGTTCATCAAGATCGTGACCATCTTTAGTGGCCAGCTTATAGGCTCCAAAGCCAAATTTAGCTATAATTACATAGGGTCCTAACCAATTAGGCTCAAATTTTCCTTGTTTTTATCACTCTTTAGTGGTATTCTTTTGATTTTCTTTTAAAATGAGGTTGCCAAATTTGAATTCTCTGGTTCTTAATTTTTTATGATAACTGTGTTGCAGTCGATTTTGATAGAATTGAAGATAATTGAGATCATTAAGTCATTTTTCATCGAGAAAATCAAGTTCTTGAAGCCGTGACTGTCGGTATTCATCCTCATTAATTACATCTTTAAAGGAGATCCTCAAGGATGGGAATTCTATCTCAATAGGTAAAATGGCTTCACAACCATAAACAAGGGAAAATGGGGTGGCTCTGGTAGGCATGCGATAAGATATACGGTAAGCCTAAAGAGCGGGGTAAATTTGAGTATGCCAATTACATCCATGGGTGTTGAAAATATTTTCCATGATGGATTTTAAGGTCTTATTAGTTGCTTCCGATTGACCGTTACCATGAGGGTAGTAGGGAGTGGACCACTTAAGTTTGATGTGAAAACATTTGGCTAGGTTCTTTACATCCTAGTTTTTAAATGATTTGTCATTATCTGCAACCAGAGAGGATGGAATGCCAAATCGACAAATGTGATTATTAAAAATGAAATTTGATATTTGGCTACCAGTAACATAAGTGAGAGGCATAGCTTCCACCCATTTAGTGAATTAATCAGTAGCAGTAATGATGAAATTATGTCCATCGGATGATGTTGGTCTTATTTTACCAATGAGGTCAAGTCCCCATTCAGAGAAGGGCCATGGTGTGGTTATTGATTGTAATGTTTGGGAAGGTGCATGGATAAGATTTCCATACTTTTGACATGCTTGACATCATTTGACAAAATGACATGCGCTACTTTCCATGGTGGGCCAATAATATCCAACTTGTAGGATTTTCTTTGCTAAAGCTATACCATTCGTGTGTGCTCCAAAAATACCAGAATGTACTTCAGCTAGGACACTCGAGGCTTCTTCCTGATTAAGACATCAAAGTAGGGTGCCATGATATCCTCATTTATAAAGAGTTTCTACTAAAACGGTGTAACGAGAGGCACGTTGTGTTAAAGCACGTTTATGCATTGGTTTCATGTCGGCATGAAATGTTTTATCATGAATGAAGGTATAAATATCATGGTACCAAGGATTATTCAGACCCATGATCTCACATACCATAGTGTTTTCAGGAAGATCATATGAAGGAATTAAGAGATGTTTGATGAGAAAATATGCCTGGGGTTTACTAGATGTGATTTCTAATAGGGATCTGATGGTCGTCATAGTGTCGGAAGATTTATCACAAATTCTGGTGATTTGATCAAAAATAATTAATCAAAAATAGCTTCGAAGACTATCCACCATGTGTTTATATGGGATGATTTTTTCATCCTTGACCTAGTATTCATCAATAAATTACTTGATGATAAGTAAAGAATCACCAAATATAACTAATTATGTAAGATTCCAAGATATAGCTAGTTTTAATCCTATGATAAGAGCTTCATATTCTTTGATATTGTTGGTACATGGGAATGCTAAATGAAATGATTTGGGGATAACATTTCCACTAGGTGTGATAAGCGAAATACCAACCCCTAAGCCATGGAGATTACAAGATCCATAAAAAAATAGAGTCCAAGCTGGCGCGATGTCTATGTGTAGAAGATCTTCATCAAGAAAAGAAAAATGAAGTGGTTCTATGTAAGGAACGGGTGCCTTGGAAAATTGGTCTGCAAGATCCTATCCTTTAATTTCCTTCTATGGAACAAATTCAACATCAAATTCACTAAGTAATATGACCCAACTAGACATTTTTCCCGTGAGAATGGGTCTGGATAACAGATACTTGAGAGGATCAATTTTGGAAATCAACTTAGTTGTATGATTTAGCAAGTAATGACGTAACTTATGGAATGCAAATGCGACCGCTAAGCATACTTTTTTTATTTGGGAATAATGTACTCCATGCTCAATAAGTGTTCAACCAAGGTAATATACAACCTGTTCTTTTGCTTGATCATTATGTTGTGCTAATAGAGATCTTATGGCATGTTCAGTGGCAGATGTATAAAGCAACATGAGTTTATCAGTAGCTGGTGACATAAGAAAAGGTGGGCTAGAGAGGTATTCTTATAACTTAGTAAAAGAGTCTTGGCAATCGTGGTTCCAGTGAAATTGTGCATCTTTATTGAGTAACTAGTTGAAGTGATGACACTTATTAGCCAACTGTGATATGGAATGACGAATAGATTGTATTTTTTCTTGAATACTACATAATTTTTTTAGGTTTTGAGGAGGCATTTCCATAATGGATTTGAATTTTGCAGGATCCACTTCTATACCTCTTCGTGAGACAATAAACCCTAACAATTTACTAAAGGTCACTCCAAACACACATTTCTTTGGGTTAAGACAAACCTTATACTCGCGTAATCTATCAAAAATGTGTATCAACACACCTGGATGTCCTATTCGTGTTTTTGATTTTTCTAATATATCATCAACATTATATTCCATGATATCATGTAACATATGATGGAAGATGATAGTCATTTCTCATTGATAGGTGGCAACAATAGTTTTCAAGCCAAAAGGCATGACTTTATAACAGAAGGTGCTCCATCGTGTAGTAAATTTCATTTTATGTTGATTTCCTTCAGCAATACATACTTTATTATAACCAAAAAATCTATCTATTAAGGAAAGCATTTCATGGCCTGTCGTAGAATCTATCGACATTAAAATTTTCCTCCGTAATTTCTATTTTATGAATGAATGTATTAGGAATAGGGTGTTGTTAAGTATAATTAGTAGTGGCATCCAATAGAAGATAACGACGCTGTCAGTACAGTTCCGCCAATAAAGTAGAGTACGGTAACAGTCAAAGTATAAAAAGAATGTTGTCGTAGAAACTAAATATTTGTCGTAAGTGGTCCGGTAATGTTAAAATGTCAAAGTTGGGGTAAGTAGAGAAGTAGGGTCTACATGATCATGAATTAGAAATATTATATTTGTAATAAGGACAAAGAGTGATGTCATAAATATTTTGTGTATTTTATTTGTGGAAAAGTCTAAAAAGGTGGAACCTATGTGAGATTATAAGGTTTATCTTATCTTAGAAGATAAGCCTACATGTAAAGGCAAGAATTTAGGCATGGAATATGATTGGCTGAAAGATATTTCCTATCCTATCTTAGAAATAGGGTGGATAAGCCTAAATTCCTATAAATAAAGAGGCCATCCCCCCCTCATTTAGCATAGAGAAGAAGTAGTGAGATAATTATTCTATGAGTAAAGTGATGTCTTTTTAAAGCCATCATGTTAGAAGACGTGTTACAAGAGGAGTCCATTGTGAAATTTCTCCCATAGTTATTGTTCGAAGGCTAGTGAATTCAATAACACTTGAAGTACCTCATGGGTGATATTGTAACAATTTCATGTTGATATTATAATCTACACTTATATTTTATATTTGTCATCATTCTTTTCGTATCATAGTCTATGGTATTCTTGTGTTATGTTTGTTGTTGTGTTTCCAGATTACATACCACCAAACTAAAGGATGTGCATTAGTAAAATAATCATAGCACGAGGAGTTCCCGGTGGAGATATTATCAGAGTGCTGAATTGGTGTTGACATTTTGGTTCCGTTACCGGGACCATTCCTCATTGTTGGATTTTTTAGAGAGATATTCCCACTTAGCCAGAAATCATTAGGAGGGTAACCTTATTTTTACTGTGTATAGTAGTTATCATGGTAAAGTCACTTTTTACCATGCATAGTATTTACCACAGTAAATTTACTTTTTACCATGAATAGTGTTTACCCCAGTAACTTCATTTTTTACTGTGAATAGTGTTTACCATAGTAAAGTCAGTTTTTACCGCAGTAAGTCAAGTTTTACCATAGTTTACCGTGGCCATTCCTATTTTAGTATAGAAAGGTGTAAAGTAACTTTCTATTATAGTGATTCTAATTTTTTGTGCACATAAGCCTTGTTAATTGTACTTGTGGGTTGGTATTTCACTGAGGTTACTTTTAAAAATGGGGAAGATTCATGTTTTTTTCAGCCCAATCTAATGAAGATGCTTCCTCTTTCATTCAAGACTTTAAATGATCTTGCATTTGTAATGGCCTCATAAGAAGGGAACAATGGAATGAATTTTTTCCTACCTTTTTGGATGGTTCAACCCTTAGGTGGTTTAAAACACTAGGTGATAATGTGAAAAAACTCATGGGATTTATTAACTGAAAGTTTTCTTGAAGAATTTGGTGAATAACAGAAGTATGTAGATCTGCATGATTGATACAGGGATCATTTTAGCGGCGAATATTCGTAACATGGCGAATATTCCATTTTTGAAAATTTTGAAGAGGCGAGATTTTTTTGGGACTTATCAGTGAACCTGTGTCACCTAAAAATCTAGAGCTTTAATTTTTTTTAGGGGTCGGCTCGATCGCCTACCCCTCCGGAAGGAAGGATTAGCGGATATAAACCTATGATGAATTCGCCAGGTGGATACACTATCTACTTCACATTTGTCAAGCAATACTGATATATCCATATGGGATGAACCCAGACGATCGCGACAACGAGTGTAAGTTATTGACTGCGCGACAAGGATACCATTGCAGACAAGGAGATACTGTAGGATATTGACGCATAGTAGAGGCAAGAAGAAAGCATTTTGTTGAAGAGCGAGCCCAAAGAAATTGCGATGAGCTAAGAAGAGGGCAGAGGTTGCTACACGCACGACATGATATTTGCTGTCGCAGAATCCATTAAGGCCTACTGACGCAGTGAGCATTAAGGCCTATTGACGCGCGTCACTAAGTACCTGTTGACTGCGCGTCAATAGGCCTTAGTGACGCTTCTCACTAAGGCCTTAATGGGCGCGCGTTAATTAGGCCTTAGTGACGCGCGTCACTAAGGTCTATTGACGCGCGATAGCAAATAATTTACTGTCGCGCGTCAGGGAGGCCTTAGATAGAGGTCGCGTCAATAGGCCTTAATGTCGCGCGTCAATAGGCCTTAGTGACGCGCGTCACTAAGGTAGGTTGTACGCACGTGCACTAAGGCATATTGACGCGCGTCACTAAGGCCTATATGACGCGGGTCACTCCGTGGCCTATTCACGCGCGACAAGTAACAACATAATATCAACTTGTAGGGATTATTGACGCAATACCATACGCACGACAAAGAGTTTGTTGATGCGCGAAAGAGATATTAATGATGAGATCATATCAGAGGTCGGAATCTAGTTTCTAAACGCGCGATGGGAGATTTTGCTGTCGCGCGTCAAGTAAATGGACAAGATGTCGCGCGTCATATTAAACACTCAAAGTGTCGCGCGTCAATAGACCTTAGTGACGCGCGTCAATAGACCTATTGACGCGCGTTACTGAGGGTGCTGTCCGACGCCGACAGCAAAGATCTCCCGTAGTCGCGTCTGCAGCCTTCAATGTCGCAGTGCTTGATAATCAGGCGAAAATTGATATATCATATTTTTCCTTTGGTGAGAAGTTATGCCTTGCCACGTGAAACCGGTTCCGGGGATGGATTTTATTTTGTATTCTCCACCTCCGAGTAATATTTCTAGGAGGTCTCTTAAAATGATTTTTTCCGTGGAAAGTGGTATGACAAAGCTATCCCAAGGAGAGAAACAGAAGCACTTTCCGATTATGCCCGCTCATAACTTCTAGATCTAAAGAGGAATATCGATGCCCAGATTCGGAAGGAAGGATTAGTGGATTTTTTGATGACATGGCGTGGATAATTTCACCACGGTTGGGATGCACTATCAGTTCTTGGGATCACAGCCATAGATAAGTGACAACAAATTTTGCAGTCTTACCGCGTAGACATAAACATTGAACAGGAAAAAGTGATCTTGTAAGACCTAGGCATTAGTAAAAAATTATAAAATGAGGATTTATCCTCAAAGAAATTCACTTGCTAAAGTCAGTATTTCTACACCAAGCTACCTAGTCTCCCCTATGTAATCCACAACCACTTTCGGTGAGCACAAGTATTTCTACTAGTTCGGCTACTAAGTATCAAGATCTGCACAGGAAGATGGGCCAGTTAAATATTGATGTTTCTTCTAAGGTTTTTAATGTAAAATCTTAGGGAGGAGAGAGATGTCTAAAAAGAATTGTCCCCCAACTTAAGTGCACTTACCCGTTATGGTTGTTATAAAAATGGTCATTATAAGTATAATTGTCTAGATAGAGCTTCTATGTCCGGTATAAGAGATAATGATAAAGGAAAAACACCTATGAATTCTTTTGATGTAGTAGATAAGAGCATAAATAATGAAGTAGATGTGTTTGTAACAAAAATAAAGAAAGAAAAAGATAACCAAGATGGAAATTATCTTAAGAAGATGAAAGGAGAAACTAGTAAGAAACATAAGGAGAAAAAAGTTGGCTATGCAGGATTTTCTGATTTCATAGGGACAAGGACCACACTCCATCTTAAAAGATCTATCCAAAAGCCCTGTAAATATTACATATGGTCAACTCTCTGGCTATGTCTTCTTAGAAGATGCGGGAGCTGCAAAGTGGAATCAATACTTGACAAAGGAAGGAGGTTGAGGGTCCCTGTTTTGGAGGCAGAGGCGGATCCTTACGCTCCACAAGCTGAGGTATTATGTAATGGTATTTCAATTTATGACGTCTTAGTTGATGGAGGTGATGTAGTTAATGTAAAAACCAAGTTTATAATGAATATGTTGGGTTTAAAAATTGATCGCCCTTCAACACTTATGTTAAGGTCATTAAATAAAGGAAAAACTAAACCAGAATGTGTAGTTTCAAATTTGGTAGTATCTATTATGGATGTTGTATGTGTGGTATACTTTTAGATGATGAAAAATGGTATTGTTGCATACCCAATGTTGTTGGGAAGGCCATGCCTAAGGAGAGTTCATGCAAGAAACTACTAGAATGAAGGCTTCATGACACTTGGACGTGGTAGAGAGAGGGTGAAGATAAACATGATCCCTCGGCATCATAAGGCAGAACATATAGATTCAAGTGATGAAACTGAATGATTGGACATCCTTTGATTACTCTAGTACTAGTGAAGTGGACACATAAGATGAAGAAAGTGATGTTGATGTTTCGGTCATGGATATCCTTCTAGTCACACTGAATCATGAACCCATAAAATTATCTGAAGAAGAAATTGATGATCGTCTCCAACAAATAAAGATTGGTGATGTTCTGATGGAGAATGAGAAGGAATCCTACCTCCAGCTCTTTAGAAGGTACGTACACCTATTCACTTTTGATTACAAGGAACTCCGTCAAGTAAGTTGGTTAGAACATTCTATTGAGCTAGTAGATGGTGCTAAGCCCATAAAGCAAATGCCATATAGAAGGAATCCTAATTTTTCCAAGACTGTAAAAGAAGAAATATATAAGTTGCTTGATGCAGGATTCATATTTGCTGTGGAGAATTCAGAATGGGTTTCTCCCATTGTGATCTCAATAAAAAATAATGGGAAGCTATGCATTTGTGTTGATTATAGGAAGCTCAATAAGGCAACAAATAATGATAATTACCCTCTTCCATTCTCAGATCAGATCTTGGACGAAGTAGCTGGCCAGGAGTGCTATAGTTTTGCTGATGGATATAACGGATAAAACCAAGTTCATATAGCAGAGAAAGATTAGCTGAAGACCACATTCACCACTCCTTGGGGAATGTTTACTTATAGAGTTATTCCTTTTGGGTTATGTAATGCTCCAGGCAACATTCCAGCGAACTTGATGAATAGGGTGTTTGAACCTTACATTGGGAACTTCATCAGAGTATTTCTGGATGATTTTTGCATCTATGGGAGCAAGATGGACCACCTGCACCAGATGGAGACAACATTTCAAAGGTTAGATGAAGTATAAGTCTCAATAAACCCTACAAAGTGTGTCTTTGGATGTTCTAAAGGCATTTTGTTAGGGCATTTTGTATCTAGAGATGGTATTGGTACTGATTCTTGATAAAGTTTCAAAAATCAAAGAGTCACCATTTCCTATGAATAGAAGTAAGTTGAGATCATTTTTAGGCCATGTGGGTTACTATAGAAGATTCATCAAGAATTTGTCAAAGATTACATAGCTACTAACCTAGTTCTTGAAGAAGGATGTTACTTATGAACCAGGAAATAAGGTGCATGAAGCTTTTAAACAATTGAAGGAAGCCTTGGTGTCTTCACATATTTTAAAGAATCCAGATTAGAGCAAGCCACTCATTGCATATAATGATGCTTCAGATGCAACACTAGGAAGTACTCTGAGCCAAAAGGATGAAAATGGGAATGATCATCCAGTTTACTTTGGGAGCAAACAAATGAGCAGTGCTGAGGTAAATTATACTGTAATTGAAAAAGAGGCCCTAGCTATCATTTTTGCTATAAAGAAGTTTAGAAATTACTTGCTAGGGAAGAAATTTATAGTTATAACAAACCATCAGGCTCTAAAATATATTGCAAATAAGCCTAACCCATCAGGGAGGATAGCAAGATGGATAATTTTTCTACAAGAATTTAAATTTTATATTATAGATAGGCCAAGAAAGAAGCATGTCAATGCAGATGCACTCTCTCGAGCCTATTATGGTTTAGGTTCATCTTGTGATGATGATGATTTCCCAGTTGCAACATTGTTATCCCTTGACACAATCCCTAGTGAATACATAGATATTTGAAATTATCTAAATGAATTCAAGTTTCCTGATGGTGCCAATGCAAATACTAAGAGGAAGATTACTCAAGCCAGCCATCCATATTCTATTCTGCATGGAGTATTATTTCAAATAGGACCTGATGGACAGTACAAGAGAGTAGTTGGACGTGATCAAGGGAAGGAAATGATAGAAGAATTCCACAATGGTACATGTGGAGGACACTTCTCTGGACAACTTACAGTAAGAAGGATCTTGGATGCAGGTTATCACTAGCCCACTCTTTTTATAGATTGTTATAATTATTGTAAGATATGTGATATTTGTCAAACACATGGTAACCGTAAGACTTCATCAGCTCCATTATGCCCTATTATTCTACTTGGTCCCTTTGAAAAGTGGGGAATAGATATTGTAGGTCCACTTCCAACTACCCCACACCAAAATAAGTATATTGTAGTTGCCATAGATTATTTAACCAAGTGGGTTGAAGCTATGCCATTGAAAACAACTTCTATGGATGAAGTGGCAAGGTTCATATATGAACACATTGTCACCAGATTTGGTTTCCCATTAGAAATTGTAACAGATCAAGGAAGCCACTTCATTAATGAGGTGGTAGAAGTCCTAGTCAACAAGTTTTCTATTAAGCATAGGAAGGAAACAACCTACAAGCCAAGCACAAATGGACAAGTGGAATGAAAAATTTTTGTGTTATGTCAAATTCTAGTAAAAGATGCAGCCTTGCAGGTACATAAGTGGGATAAAAGGATTCATACAACATTGTGGGCATATAGGGCAACATCAAAGTCAGCAACATGATACTCCCCATTTTAGTTAGCTTATGGCATTGATCCAGTTATTCCTATTGAGTTTGATATTCCCACTGTGAGAGTTATGTAAAATGAAAGGATGGACAAACGTGATTCAGTAAAAGAAAGGTTGGTGCATCCTCATTTGCTAGAGGAAATGAGGGAAATAGTGAAGGATACAAGCTATAAGAAGAAAATGAAGAAGAATGAATACTTTGATCAAAAGATACATTGGTTTCCATTTCATGTGAATGACTTGGTTCTAGTATATGATTCCAAATACAAAAAAGAAGGTAGACAAAATTTCTTCCTAAATGGATGGGGCCCTACAAAATAGTAGTTGTGCATGAAAATGGTACATATCGACTGGAGGAATTGGATGGTACTCCCATTACAAAATGGATCAACCATGAAAAGTTAAAGATTTTCTAGGCACCAACTTTAGAATTTCCATAAGAGTTTACTCCGAGGATGGAGTAGAATCTAGGAAGGGGGAAAATGTCGACATTAAAATTTTCCTCCATAATTTCTATTTTATTAATGTATGTATTAAGAATAGGATGTTGTTAAGTATAATTAGTAGTGGCGTCTAATAGAAGAAAACGATGCCGTCAGTACGGTGATGCCAATAAAGTAGAGTATGGTGATAGTCAAAGTACAATAGGAATGTTGTGGTAAAAAGTAAATATTTGTCGTAAGTGGTCCGGTAATGTTAAAATGTCAAAGTTGGGGTAAGTAGAGAAGTAGGGTCTACATGATTAGGAATTAGAAATATTATATTTATAATAAGGACAAGGAGAGATGTCAAAAATATTTTGTGTATTTTATTTGTAGGAAAGTCTAAAAAGGTGGAACCCATGTGAGATGGTAAGGTTTATTTTATCTTAGAAGATAAGCCTACATGTAAAGGAAAGAGTTTAGGCATGGAATATGATTGGCCGGAAGATATTTCCTATCATATTTTAGAGATAGGGTGGATAAGCCTGAATTCCTATAAATGGAGAGGCCATCCCCTCTCATTTATCATAGAGCAAAGTTGTAATAATTATTTTATGAATAAAGGATTCTTTGTGAAGGTGTGTTAAGGAAGTCATCAAGAGGAGTAATTGTGAAGTTTCTCCCATAACCATTGTTAAAATCAAGTGGAGTTGGTAACACTTGGAGTAATTCATGGGTGAGATTGTAATAATTCCATGTTAAAAATATATTTTACAGTTGTATTTCAAATTTGTCATCATTCTTTTTTTTGTCATAGTCCATGGTATTCTTGTGTTATGTTTTTTGTTGTGTTTCCAGATTACTACCACCAAACCAAAAGCTTTATATAACTAAAATAATCATAGCACGAGGAGTTCCCGATGAAATATTATTAGAGTGCCAGATTCGTGTTCACAAATCAACAATCATGTTTATATTTGGAAAGGGAAAATCATCTTTGGGATAAGCCTTGTTGATGTCTTAGAAGTATGTGCATATTTCTATGCCGGGAGTTTTCTTGGTGATGAGAACTATGTTAGATATCCATTCCAAATAATCAATAGGTATGGTAACTTCAGCTTCCAAGAGTTTCTCGAGTTCGGATTTGATAATAAATGCAATTTGGGGATGCATTTTGCGTAGTTTTTTTTTTACAGGTTTTGCATCTGGATGTAGCACAAGATGGTGTACTACAAGAGATGGGTCTAGGCCTGAAGTTTATTTATATGTCCATGACAATACATCTTGGAATTCAATAAGGAGTGTTATGAATTCCATGCATTTTTGGTCAGACAGACTAATGCAAAGTTGTAAAATTTTTGGCTGTTTGGTGGTGCCAATGTTTATGTCTTTAGTTTCTTCTACAATCATTTTAGATGTATCCTTTTCGGAGAATGATGCTAATAGTTGATGTAGGTCATCGATGTCAGGTGTTTTAGGGGCATTAGTACAAGATTTTTATGTGTAATGTTAGGAATTTTTATTGAATGTTTTTTGGATAGAGTGGTGGTGAGATTTTGACTATGAGAAATCCTCTGTTTGCGCTTTGATCCAAATTTTCTGAGGGTGAAGGATCTGAATATTTTATCTCTTCACCAAAATAGGTTGATTCATTTAGATTGATTTCAAACCCTTTTCTATGGGCAAAAGTAGGGATTTGGTCATGATTTCTAAGGAATTCTTCAATAGCTTCATCATTTTGGAACATGTCCATGGCCGCATGATGTGGTTGGCCATGGTCTATGAGAGTCAAATGTGTAGGCTCAAAATTGATGACATTAACAAATAATTTTTCAAAGTAAAGATGTGTTTCAACGAGGTCCTCAAAAAGACTACGTGGATACCTGATGTCATTATCAGAGTTGGTGTCATCATTATCACTTGAAATTATTACGGGATTAACATCAAACACCTTTAAACCTAGACCATCTTTACCATGATGTTGTGTGTAATTGATCGGGTCTAAATGACCTTTTTCATTTAGACCAAGTCCTTTACCCTTCCATTGCATGTTTTTCATTATTCAGTGAGCTTTGGTAAATTGAGGGGACTCATAACATGGAGCAAATTCGTCATTATATAACCAAGATCTTGAAGAACTTGGAATATATTCATTGTCAAGATAACTAAAATTTTTCCAAATTGTCTGTCCCATTTTGTAAGTGGGATGGATTCTTAGATGTGGAGCATTAGGTTTTACGTAGCTATGTGTGTATTTTTTGATATAAAAGGAGTCTACCATATTTTGAAATTGGTATTCATCGCATCATGTTTCAATGATTTTAAATGTGTGGGATGGGGGACGAATAGGTACCTCATGTGGTGGGGAAGTCAGTTTGGTAGTTTTAAAAGATGAAGATAATGGGTTATAAGAATAAGGGGGTGGATTAAAGGATGAAGTTTGGTTTTTCACAGGAGAAGGTATCTTAATAGAAGAGGTGTGGTTGGATGAATAAGGTTGGCTAGGTGAGGAAGAAGATGGTGTGGTGGAAGAATAACTGTTTCTGGAATAAGAAGCTTGATTAGTGGAAGAAGATGATTAATTAGTGGGAGGAATAGTGGAAGATTGTTGACTAATAGAAGATAATGGATGGGAAAATGTATTTTTGTTAGAAGATGATGGTTTTAGATCATTATTAGGGAGTGTATTATGATCGATGCGTGTTTCATTAGGGATTATGCAAGGTAGAGCATACTTATCTGTTGATAGAAAATAATGATCATGTCGATATTGTCCTTTGAGGAATATACAATATTCAAATGGTTGGGGATCTGCACATAACATGAATTCCTTTTCTAAATGACGAAATTTAATACATTGGTGGAACGTTGATGGCAAAAATTTTATAGCATGAATCCATGGTTGGCCGATAAGAATGTTATAATCAACTTCTACATCCACCACATGACAGACTGTGTCTAAGGTGATGGGTCCAACTTGGATAGGCAACATGATTGTGCCTTCAGAATTTCTCTTGCTATTATCATACCCAGGAATGGTTATGATATTGTTTTGTAAATCATTTTCAGTGTAACATAGACAACGTAAAAGTTTCATGGAATAAATATTCAATGCAGATCCATTATCGATTAAGATGCGCTTGATCTTACGATGAGTTATATAACCCTCGACGTATAAAGAATGATTATTAGTGATGTTGGGATTAAGAAGTTCAGTGATACCAAAAGATAAAATAGCATTGGGGACTGTAAGATGTGAAATTAAAGCCTAGAATTGTTGTGAATTGATGTCCTCAGGGACACGAGCATTATTCAATGTTTGCATAAGGATCTGTTGTAGTGTGGGAGAAGAATTAAGTAGTTTCATGATGGAAATTTGTGTTGCAGTCTTCTCTAATTGTTTGAAAATATTTAATGATGGAATAAGTTATGGAGAGGAATTGGTGGCAGAATTAAAGGGTGGATTAGGAGGTGATGCAGGGGAAAAAGTGGCAGATTTTTTTTTTGTAGGGACCCACATTGTTTTCTATCGAGTGGTGATCACACAGTCAATTCTAATCTTTATAGTTGCCACTAAGTCTTGGTCATAGTCTATAGTCGAGATGAATGAGTCATACTCGACATTTCTTGGTGATTGATCCTTATCTTTTGAATATTTATCGTGGTTAGGGAAGGAATTTTTGAACTTGTGAAGTTTTTAATTAGGTGTTTTGTCTCAGAAGTATTTTCAACTTCTATGTCTCCACATTTAATTAGGTCTTGGATGTAATGGTGGAGTTACATGTATCAATTTGTAGAGTTCCCTTTTATGCGATGGTAATCACAATATTCGTTGTCCTTAAACCAATTTGGTTTGGGTTGTCCTTTGAAGGGTTTGACAATGGGATATGTAATCATATTGGCATTTTCCAAATGACAAAAGACACTAGATACAATTTCTCTAAGAGGAGTGAACTGTCTTCGTCAGTCCCGAGAAGGAACTTACTTTCTAGGGATAGTGATTGGTTTTTTGAATTTTAATGTATTTATGGGATGTTTTTGAACATTTCAAACATGGTGGTAGTCAGTAACACCATCATTGATGATATTTTGATTTTGGTTAAATAATTTATATTTTTCATGGTTCTTAGGGGTGTCTCGATAAGTTTGGTCCCTAAAGGGTGCTTTAAGTAAGACCTTAGAAACTAGGGATTTTTTATTTGTGTGCCATTTTCAATGACTTCTTTGAAACTATTCAAACAATGCATTTGCATGTGAAATGATAATCCGACATTGAGATTAGGAATAAAAATGCTAACTAGTTGTCTATTGGGTACTAAGTAGGGAAATCCACTTGTAATTCCTCGCCATCGTTGTAAAAAGGAGGAAAAGTTTTCATTTGGACTTTTCCTAGTGTTACAGAGATCAAGCATGGTTATTTTTGAGTCTAAGTTATAAGAAAAATGTTTGAAAAATTTCTCTGATATGTCTGCAAATGTTGTAACTGACCCTTTGGGTAGATGGAAAAACTAGTCTAAAGTCTATCCTCCTAATCTTTAGGGGAATAATCGTAAAAGGTACGTGTCTCGATAGGAAACTTCCTAACATTGTATGTAAAATTCCTTGAGATGTTCATGGGGGTCACCTTTTATTTTGTATTTATCAAACTTTGGGATTTCGAAGGATGGTGGAAATGTTAAGCATGATATCTCTATATCAAATGGATAAGGACATAATTCCTCAAAGTGGAATTATTTTGATTGTTTTTGTATTCCCTGAATGGTGTCTTTCATATGTTTCCATTCTTGTGTGAATGGAGATGCAGGGGATGGTTTATCAAGAATATCATTAATATTGGAGTCTGGATTGGGCTCTCTTAAGCTTTCAACTCTAGCAGGTGCTTCCTCAAGTTTCTTTATTAAGTCTTGGATTTTAGTGAATAAATCATCAAATGAAGAGCCATTTGGATTTTTTGGTATTTCAATGTGGTAACTTGATTCACCATTGTTGATAAGTTTGTTTAAATTTTCCATCCCAAAGTCAAGGGGTAGTTTTTCCCCCATTGCTAGGATGTGTAACAGATATTCATTTTTGTTTTGTTCTATCACCTGATTCACTTGTTCTTGTTCTTCATTATTAAGTTTTAGTTGTGTGAATTATTCATTGTCATTTTCATGATTGTGACTATGTGTGAATACCATGATGAAATGTGTCTGATTAAGCTAAAAAGTGGGTAGGAATTTTGAACAGGTGTGATTAAATGAGAACTTGATTACTTTGGATTTAGCTCGAATAAGCTCGCAATGTATGATAAGGAGAGTAACTCAAATATGTTATCTCAATATGATGGTGATGTAATCGAGATGAGTTATTAGGTAATTTGTTTCATGTTTTGTAGATTTGGCTTAAACAAGCTCTGGACTATTGACAAGGAGGGTAACCCGAACAGGTTAATCATAATATGGTTGTGCTATAACTCAAAATGAGTTATGAAAGGATTTGTGTTGGATGTGAATTTGATAAACGTGATGGAGAATTTTTTTTGAGTGATCTCAAACAAGTCACCCAATATTAGTTTGATATAGTGGAAACAAGCTAGGAAGGATGTTTTGACAATTGAAGATATGGGGAGTGAATGCTAGTCACTCAATATCAGTTGAATATAGTTGAAGACGAGCTATGGCAGATGTAATGTTGGCTAAAACAAGGTAATGAAATTGGTGTGATGTTTTGATCTACATTGTTGGATTATTTGGATGTTTTCACTTGGTATTGAATTGGTCAAGAATTGATTTTTTGTGGAACACAACTAGGGTTTGAAATTTTACAATGAACACATTGATATCAACCAATTTTTATGATAAAACAATGCTAAACTATTTTGTTTTCAAACAACAAGCAATCATGTGGATCCAATTGTTTTGGCTTAGGAGGTAAATTATTTAGGAATGATCATTGTTTCATGCAATAATATAAGTATGATGTGGAATGATGGATGCAGGCTCTTATTACTCCAAAAAGATGTGTTCTCTGATATATCCTAGTCCTGATGTACCTAATTCTATATGGGGATAGAATTGGTATGGGGAACCCTTAGATCAATGGAGGTGACTCACCAATTCTTACTTTCTTGTTTTGGAGTGAATCACCACGTCTAGAATAAGTTTTGTGAAAATATGGAAGGTGATGGAGGGATGAATGTGTATGGTGTTCTTATAACTCCTTGAATATTTACAGGGATGATGCTTAGGCTTCGTTGTTACATCTATTTAGGCATGAATTGCATGTGCTACATGACAACATTACCTGTAAGTGAGGAGTAGGGGTGAGGTAAATAATAAACGTTGAGATGAGACTAGGTCTCAAAGTGTAATGTAAGATGCAAATGTTGTTAGTGCATGGTAGTCAAGTCCACGTCACCAATGTAGATTTGGTGGTGATGAAATCCACCTCCTTTATGTGTAAAAACAAAATGATAAAGTGATTAAACACAAGGTTATTTCCAACTTGAAATAAATCACTATTAGAAAATAATTACGTACCTGAGCGTGCTAGTTTTTTTTTGGTTTCAACAATTTTCTTTGAATGGTTCTACTTTTGCGGGATTTTTTTGTTATTTTTTTTTATAATATTCTAGTGATGTGGTCCTACAAAGAATAGATTAGTAGTTATCCTACAGACGACGTGTTATAAAATTGATCGTGGTTGTTTTTGATTTTCCAGATCACTCAAAGGTGTAGGAAAATAACATACACAACCAATGACCAAACAAATATTAATAATGTGACAAAGTAAAATAATGATTGAAATGACAATTATAAAACAAGGCTAGAGGATCCTACAATGTTAGAACAAGAAACTAAACAGTTGCGACCGTTTCTGATTTTCTAGATCACTCGAAGGTGCAAGAAAAGAGCATACATGGATACAATTGGAATAGATATTTTTGTAAAATTTTAGTAATTATTGCAATTAATTGTGATTGGGAAATAGTGATAACAATTATCTTCACAAAAATAAAGAAAAACAACGAAAGAAGAGCGTTAAACAAAAAAAAATGTTATCGGAAGTTTCGTCTTGCAAAATTGGAATGTAAGGCAAAAAAATTTTGGTTTTTGGAGTCCGGGTGGGTCTCCTAGTTGTAAATGATGGCTGGAAATGTGATTTGAATAATTTTGGCTAGATAGGTGCGATAAGGGCTTGTATTGTTGAAAAAGGTCATGCAAGAAAATGATTAGTAGTTTGTACCTACAAACAATGTCAGTAGGATGATTACTAAAAAAACTAATTATAAGCACAAAGTGTGAAAAATCACAAAACTATGTTGATAAAACAAAATGTGGAGATGGTAAATGAGGAGTTTTTAAAAAAATCACAAAACATGATTACAAATTATTGTGAAAGATAATTACTAAAAAAGATTGCACGATAAGTGGAAAAATGGACCTTGAAAAAGTAAGTTTTTTTATGATCATGAATGGTGGCACAAGAAGTTACAAGATCGAAAAGTAATCGCTAAAATTTATTAATTGTTGCACAAAAATCCACTAATAATGACAAAAAAATGTTAATCAATTAGTGAATTCATTTATAAATAATTTAATTGATTAAATTGATCAAATGGAGGAATGTTATTAAAGGATGAAATGTCTTAAAAGACTTAATTAGATAAGACGTTAATTAAAAAGTCAAGGTAAAATAAATTAATTAAAAGAAATAAATATTTAATTAAAAATAAAAGAAACAAGAGATTTAACCTATGGGTATGGAAATGTTAAGTGTGAACGAATACATGAATCAAAATGATGGAGACGAAAAGGTGGACTTTTAGGAAGATATAGGCAATGGGAATTGGAAATACCAACCAAATGTCAAAGTGAAGTGAGTAAGAAATAGGGAAGTAGGTAGTATATGGAGGACTTTTTCTAAATTCAGAGATCATTTACAAAATATCATGACCAAATAAATGATGGTGGATTGCATCGAAAAGAAAGAACTAGTCTCAGCTGTTGAAAATCGAAGCACATGGTAAGGAAGTAAATTTTTATACATAGAGCATTTTAATTTCTGATTTGAATGTGAATTTGCATTCAATACCACCAAGCGATGCCAGAGCACTACAAATTTTCTATGATGTTTTTTTTGTTTTTTGAATGTCTACATGCAAGAGTGGAAAGGGATGGAGTGGACTTGAGTGAGCATAATGGTATTGGTTTTTTGGGGAGGGAGTGGTTAGGGTAGACCGAGATGGAGTGGTGAGTTGGAATAAATCATGGCGTGGAGAGGAGTTAGGGAGAGGGAAAGGGAGAATGGGTGTATTAGATGGGGAGATGCGTAGAGAGGTCGCGAGTCGAATGGTTGGGGGAGGATGTGGAAGGACAGAGGTGTGGGAAGAGTTTGGGGTGACATGGAGTAGGGAAGATATGGTAGAGGTGGGAGGAAGGAGTGGGAGAAGGGAGTCATGGTCAGGGGAGTGGAAGGGGGAAGGAAGATGGGTGGTGGTGAGAAGATGGGAGAAGGGAGTCATAGAAGAGTTTGGTGAAAGGGGGAGATTCACGTGGATTGGGGTCTATGTGGGAGATGGTGGGATGGGAGAGCCCAGGTCTCGAGTGAGGTGTTGTGAGGTTATGTGGAAGGAAATGGAGGGCTTAGTGCTTAGAGAGTAGCTCGATGGGGGGGAAGGGAATCATGGGAGAGAGGATGGGTTGATGAGGAAATGGGTGGATGGGTCTGTGTGAGTTGGGTGGAAGGGAGGAAGGTGATGTGTGTGTGGAAAGTCGACATTGTGATGATGAGGTCTTGCAATGGAAGCTCGGGTGGAGAGAGGGATGGACGAGAAGGGAAGGGATGTCGGTGTGGGGAGTATTAGTTTAGGAGATATATTTTAGTGTAGTTTATATTTATCTAAATAAATATACTTATATACAAACTAAGATCCATATATGTGAGAGTTAAATTGAAAAATATTAAGAAAATGTTAAATAAATGAGGATCTTAAATATAGGATTTTGATTTTTTGAAAAAACGGTGTATAATTACCTTAAAAATGATATGAAAAGAAATAAATAGGAGTGATTAGAGTTATTAAATTAAGATCTAGATGAAGGACAAAAGAAAGAAATATTTATTGATTTTTGTTTTGGGTTTTTGTTTTTTTTTGTTTTGAAGCAAAGATTAAAAAGTATGAGTGTTAGGAAATAAAAAAAAATAAGGATTTAAAACTAAGATTTTAAAAATGGATGAGTAAAGAAGATCAAGTGCCCACGAAACAATTATTGTAGCAAAAATAAAGAAATAGATAAAGAAAATAAGTTTCTGGATTGGTTTCCCATACCAAACATTTTCATCCATGGTGACCCATGAGTATCTAGAGTAGGGGATGGATGTTCATTCTGCTAGACACCAAGCACTGTGAAGATGAAAGAGATGAACGAGCGTCGTAATATCATTGTTACTACAACTTGCAGATGCATCACAAGACACCACAAAACAAAAACACTACCCACATCATGAAGGTTAACCAAAGAAGGCCATAAGGCACTGAAAAGGAGATAATAACAAATAATAATAAACAAAGAATAGATAAAACCACTAATTGAGAAATTAATGGTAACAGATCAGAAGTAACTGGGCATGCCAGAATGTAAGCTAGGAAAAATGCACTACTAGAAAAGAAGTAAACTACTAATAATCATACCTCCTCCTTTGCGTTCCGTAGCAAACCTTAGAATGGACTAGGAAACTTGGATTGAGCCCCGATTTCATGATATGTAGGTGCTTTTCTTCAAGATGGAGCAAGGCCTTCCTGCAACAACGATCCACTTACTTTGCACCAAATGGGTAAAAGGACTATGGATTTGGGGTACTTCAGAATGAGGCTATTTGGGCATTAGGATGAGGCATATGGATGTTCTTTGCTCAAAAGATGCAAGAACTTAGACAGGGCATTCAAGATTATTCTCTGCGTCTTTAAAGGGGAGGGGTAAGGTTATATTTATAGCCTGGGGGAGTGATTAACTTAGAGTAATTTTAGTAATCATGGTTTTGAAAATTTGGGCAAAAATAAGTGAGTGGGGACCACAAAGAATGGGTGAGGATTTGATTTTGGATTTTTAATTCATAAGTGGAGGATTTGAGGTGAGTGGGGACCACAAAGAGTGGGTGAGGATTTGATTTTGGATTTTTAATTCATAAGTGGAGGAATTTAGGTGAGTGTGGACCACGAAGAGTGGTGAGGATTTGATTTTTAATTTTTAATTCAATAGTAGAAAAACATGGAGAATAATGACATGTGGTGAGGATTGGTTTTTTTTTTTCTGATTTTGAAATGGATAATTAATCAAATTATATTTGATTGATTTGAAGTGTATTTTTGTGGGAAATGAGGAAGGGGAATTAATTGATTTAGGACATATGTGAAATTAGGGTGTCTACAACTATAAATAGAAAACTGAAAATTTATTACACGTACGTGACACATCCAAGGGTTTGGAATCAAATGTGTTGAGTGAACATCATGTTTTGACAACAAAAATGTAAGTTTACTAGGTTTTGGGTTTCATTTTACAATTTGCACATAAATTTTGAAATGGAACCTACACTAAAATGCATGCAAATTGCAAAATGGAACCCAAAACCCAAAATTCATGCAAATTATAAAATGGAACCCAAAACCTAAAATGCATTAAATTTGTACAAATGGAACATGAAACCTGAAATGCATGAAAATTACATAATGGAACTTGAAACCTGAATTGCATGAAAATTGCAAAAAGGAACCAGAAACCCAAAATGTATACAGATTGTAAAATTTTAAATACTTAGGCTTTTTTTTGTATTTTCATAAAAATGGTTTTGCATCAAACCTTTATGAAATAAGGATTTTTGTGAGGAATTATTCATACAAAAGGGAAAGGAAAATTGGGCAAGGTGACTTGAAAAGTCAATAGTTAGTTCTCAATGGAAGCTTGCATGTTGATAAGAAAATATGGGAATTATTTATCATAATTTAAGACCTATCCCCACTGATACTCCCAAGATATCTAAGAAATAATTTGGTTTTCATTCAGCTATGTCGACAAATACCTAGGGTGCATATGAAATGTCGCAAAAGAAATAGGAAAGGAGTGACATTATTAATTCATTTTGGAATTTACTCTTGTAGAAGCTTAGCAAATTTGAGCAACATTAAAGCTTCCCTAGGATCCTTCTATTGTTATTGATTACATTCTTTTGTTGAGATTATTTTATTGAGCATGTCTTTTGTTACCCTGAACCTTGCTTATTTTGTTCACTCGAAACCCAAATTGACTAAGTATGGAAAACTAAGTAGAAGTCCTCCATGTGTCTCATTGACACAACTTCAAAGGTAAAATTCAAAGCCGGGTTCCCAAACTCGCATAGGCTCTCCATGTGTCTAGGGCTCGATAAATTTACTCCCAAATAGGTTGAAAAGTCAAAACACAATAGAAGTAAGTGGAAGCCCTCCATGTGTCTATCTAGTGCATTTTAGGTATTGGGCTAAAGAAAGGCATCCCTAAACTAGTGCATAGACCCTCCATGTGGTAGAAAAATATTTTCTCCGGCCAGAGACTTGGTAGCGATACCAAGTGAAGAGTAGTTGTACACGGATCCCGATAAATAATCATAAATATTTATTCCAGATCATAAGATCAAACATCTCAAATTAAATACTGACAGTGGTAGATTTGTATTTCAAAGATTGGGGCAAGGATCAAGAAAGATAAGAATCGTAAGACCTACCCAATTGAAGGAGAAATAGAGAAAGGATGGGTCTTTAAAAGGAAGCATAATTTTTATATATAAGGAGAAAATGATTTTACAGAAAAGAAAAGATAGAGGGGAAGCAAGGAGTTCAGTTTTTGTAGGAGTCTAGCCTTAGTAATCCTTTATCATAAACAAAAAGTGTAATTTGTACCTTTGAGGGCCTTATGCATCATTTCCTCTATGAAAAAAGAGTTCTTATTATGTGCAAATTGACTTTTTATGTTCTGAATCTCTGTTCTTTCACCATAAGTAGTTCTTAATAGGTTAGGAAATTCATCGTGCTTAATTCCCTTGGAATTTCTCTATTTGTTACTATTTATGAATCAATCACTTCACTTCCTTAGACACTAATGTTATCAGAATAGTAGACCATGCCGAATAGCTCTTTAACTATTCTAGATAATCCCTTTTAAGTATTTTGTATCTTTCTATTTCTAGATTGGCTCATCGCCTTGTTATTTTAAGTTATTTCATGTTTTCTTCTAACCCTACCCTACTCAGTAGAGAAGATCTGACTTCTTTAAAATCTGGAGGTTACCTTAGGGTGCACATGTCCTACTAACCTAAGGTTTTCTAATGACTCTGATGATTCATCTGCAAGAATAATCATCAACAGTTTTCCTGGCACACCTGGTGGGACGTTCAGCCTTGAATTTTGCATCATCGAAGGATCTACTAGTTGGAGCAATATCCAGTCCACCTGCTTGAAAGGAACAAAAATGAATGCGGACAAGGGCAAGAGCAAGGTAAGAAGGAGTAATTGAACTATTTACAGCTATCTCCTCCACATCAAAGAATAGGTAGACAGGTTCAGATATATCCATCCCCCCAGGTCCAAACTCTCTCAACACCTCCAACAGGCAGGCCTTTTACACAGTTAACTGAGGACCCTCAAACCTATCATTATGGCTCACCTTCAACCTCAGCCTCCTAGGAAGTTTTTTTTATGGAATCAAGGGAGTACGCTTGTTTTACCCACACCCCAGGCGACATGGAATCCTTTTCTCGCTAACATGCTAAAGGCATTACCCGAAGTTCAGTGGAGAGGATATCAAAACTCTTGAAGAACACCTCTAGGATGTAGGAGAGATATGCATGGTACATTACATTAGAGAGCAAGACATCTCTTTATGACTATCATCCGCTTCCTTCAAAGGTAAAGCACTAGATTGGTATCGGTCCCTGACTCCCAACAACATTAGAATTTGGGATGGATTAGGAGACATGTTAGTAGCAAGATTTAGCAAAAAATGAGATAGATCACCAATTGCTACAACAACTCATCAATATAAAAAGGGGCCCACAAGAGCTGATGACCAATTTTAATACCAGGTTTCATAAAATTTGGCAAAGGATTCCCGCCTTGGCAAGACGGCCCACAGTTATGCCTATCGTCTTTTACTTAAAAGCTCTAAATTTAGACGTCTCGGTAATGATTCAATCATTAGGAGGGGATTCCTTACCATAGGCTTATAATATTGTTTTCCAAGATGAGGAACAATTTAATAGATGCTAGGAATCTTCCTCCCCAGAACTCTCTTACCAATATGCCCCGAGATGGCCCCTCACCCTCAAGTCCTCAAGATTGGCTCAAAACCCTTGCGTCACTATATAGCTATTTATCTTCTCATTAGTCTCTAGCCCCCACTTCCACATCATCAACCTATAACCCTGAATTAGAGGAAATGAGAAATATTCTAAGAAAATTTTCTAACAAAATAGTGAATCTTAAGAGGATTCAAGTTGCTTACCCAAAACCAAACTACCAAAACTATCAAATTAGCAAGGCCTTCTTTTCCTCCTCAATACCAAAATAACCAAAGGCGACCATTTGCACAACTTTCTAACTGAACTAGTGTCTCGTACCAATGCCCGCTCCAGACTATCCCACCTAATAGTGGAAGAGAAATGGTACCGTGGTCAAAATCACTTTTCTGAAGATCCTAATGCATGGTGTTTCCCCTATAATGACTCCCATATGCCAAGAGATTTCGCTCAAAGGAACCTACTACAAAAAATATCTAAGTAGTAATTAAGATGAAGGCTATGAGATTAAAAACATCCATGCCTCTCCACCCTTTGAGAGTTCAGAATGCCCCCCATACCGCACAGAGTCAAGGAATGTCCTTAGAACAAGAAGTGAAAATCGTGTCGAAGCATGCTATTTTTTCCTGGATAGAAGGAGAAGAATTTGTGTTTACTAATGAAGCATCCATTACAAAGCCTATCTAATCTAACTATAATACTCATTTCAAAACAAGAATCATGGAAGCGGACACTCCAATTTCAAGCATGATCAGAGAACCCCCACAAAGGCCTTTAATTATCAAATCCACATCGCAAACTATCACCAAAGAGAAAGCTCAGGAAGTTGCTTAGAACCCAGCTTTCACCCCCATCCCCCAGGAAAAGTAATAAAATGTCGATCATCATCCAAAGCATTTCTATAGGGACCAATGAATGTGGTTTAACAACTCAAGAAAGCACTAGCTAACACTTCCCTTTTGGATATTCTGAGTGTTCCAGATCAGAGATGTGATGCTTCAAGAAGTGCTTACATTGGATAACGACCCAACTACTTACTGGAAAGGATAAGGAAAGAGTAAAATCTTTGAGAGACTCAGCGAAGACGATACTATTGAATCAAAAGGAGGAGGTTAGTAAACCAAGACAAAGTCCCTTTTTCATGACTCTTATTATAGGTAAGAAATTGTTGCATAATTATATGATAGACTTTGGTGCTAGTACTACAGTCATACCTAAAGCAATTGTGGATGCCTTGGGTATTAAATATGAGCCTTAGAGAAAATGAGTTATATAACTACATAGAAATTCTGTTCAAACCATGTGAGAATCATTAAAGGAATCTTATTATAGCTCTACTCTTTCCTAAAATATAAATTTTCCACAAGATATTGTAGTGATTAACATCCCGCCAGTCTTTGGCCTTTTCCTCTCCCATTATTTTATAGCTAAAATCAGAGGCTATATATCTTTTAATTGGTCTCATATGATTTTGCAAACCAAGTATGGGTCTAAAATGAAGGTCCTATTAGAGCCCCTTACTAGATAAAATATAAATAACTAGTTAGCTGCAAGTATTTGAGGTTTCCCATGCAATGATCACCCGAGAAGAAGAATCATATAAAGATGACAAAACTCCTCCCATGCACTGGTCATCTGGTTAACCTTCTATCGGGTGATCCTTTCAGAAATTTTAACTCCATTGGGCTGGGAATATATGTCATTTTCAATGAAGATCCAAATATTCCTAGGATAAGCAAGATATATGACTAAAAAGAAAGGGGATCCTCCCAAAGATCCTCAAATATGGACCCTACAATTTTGAATGGGGCCAAAGGCAATGAATGGTTCGAGGAGCCGAAGTGTGTTTATTATCCCCAGGTGGGAGAAAATTACTCTACTATTTCCATTTCCAGTTATCTTGTACTAGCAATGAAGTGGAATATGAGGATCTGTTGCATGTCTTTATCATGGCTTGAAAGGAA
Source organism: Taxus chinensis (assembly GCA_019776745.2). Lineage (NCBI taxonomy): Eukaryota > Viridiplantae > Streptophyta > Pinopsida > Cupressales > Taxaceae > Taxus > Taxus chinensis. The sequence goes on from CM034150.1 coordinate 797,762,906, forward strand.
GGCATTAAGAAACTGAGATTCTTTGGTGACTCAGATTTAGTAGTACCATCGGAAAGAAATATTTCTACCACAAGGAATCTTATGATGAGATCATATCAACACTCAGGTCTAGGATCTCATCGATTATTTTTACAGGCTTTCAACATCAAAGTTATCCCTCGAGAGCATAATACAAAAGTAGATAGAATAGGTGATTGGATCATAGTTCGACCTAATTAAGGATTTAATAGCAAATGAGAAAACCAGAGGGCTGATCATTAGTCCTTCTATCCCTGAAGATCTCGATCATTGGATAGGTCTTTGATGACAACCAGACAAATCATACATTTTCTTCAATAGTCTGATTAATTCGTGGACCAGCTCCAGCCTAAGATCAAGGAAGCATATGGAGATCAAATTATCCAATTGAAGACAAACAAACTTTCCAAAAGGGTTAATAACCCTAGAGAGTCTTTTTTGATTCAAATGATGTAAGTTCTGATCTGAAGGAATTTTGTAGCTATGAAGGAGGAATATGTAGAATTAAAAGTCACTAAGGAAAGGAGACTAAAGGTAGGAAGATCGGTGACCCCAGAGGAAAAAGAGATACTTGTGGCCCTATGCCACAAATATGATAATGTGATGGCTTGGACATACGACGACTTGCAAAGCTATAATAAAGACATCATCCAACACGCCATAGATCTTGAAGAAGGGACTAATCTTGTGCGCCAAAAGCAAAGGTCAGTGAATCCTAAAAGTGAATCCATCATAGCTGAGGAATTACAAAATATCCTACATGCTCATATCATATTTCCCTATAAAGCATATAACATAGGTTTCTAATATGGTTCTAGTTAGGAAGAAGAATGGAGAAATCTGAATTTGTGTAGATTTTAAAGACCTAAATAGAGCCTCCTTGAAATATCATTATCCTTTACCCTTCATGGAGGAGATATTACAGAAATTAGTTGGCTCAGATATGTTATCCCTATTGGATGGTTTTTCAGGCTATAATCAAATATGGCTCACACAAGGAGATCAACATAAAACTACATTTACAACCAAGTGGGGAACCTTTTCCTATGTAAAAATTCCCTTCGGGATAACAAACACCAGGACTACCTTTCAAAATGCCATGGAATCTACATTCAACGTATTGATTAACAAGGTAACTTTAATATATCTTGATGACCTCATAGTGTTCACTAAAATAACTGAGCATTTCAAATTTATGGAGTTTGTGTTCAAAAAAATGCCAAGAATTCAAAATCTCTTTGAACCCGAAGAAATGTGTCTTTGGAGTTCCCCAGGGTAGACTCCTGGGACATATCATATCAAAGGAAGGAATCTCTATAAACCCTAAGAGGGTTAGATCCATCTTGGACCTACCTCTTCCAGCTAATAAGAAAGTAGTCCAATCTTTCCTAGGAAGGATCAAATTTTTCAGCAAGTTCATTTCAGAATTTTCAGGAACGATCCTCCCAATCACTCTCATGCTTAGAGGGGGTCTTAATTTAAAATGGACTCCATATGGGTTTCAATCTTGTGGGACGATAAATGAATCCATTACATCCGCCCCTGTGTTGCGTAACCCTGACTTTTAAAAGGATTTTATTATGTATGTATACAAAGGTGAACACAACATTGCATCTATATTGACACAAAACAGAGAATCACAGACAGAGGAACACCCAATCACTTTATTTTCAAATAATATTCATGATTATGAGACAAGATACAATTTTTTTAGAGATAGTCCTACACCATAGTTAAAATCCTGAAGAAATTCAGGCACCTAGTCACTCACAATAAAATTCAGATCATGGTGGCTCACTCCAGCGTAAAATAATATATCATGGAGGATAAGATAACTGAGAAAATATCAAATTTGATCACTAAGATCCTGGAATCTCATGTTGAGGTGAAACCCACAAAGCTCGTAAGAGGAAGAAGTCTATGTCAATATATGACCTAGGTCTGCATCCAAGACTCCATGCCCATAATCGATAGGGAACATGACCAGATACTCTATCTCTGGGAAGATGATTCATGCGGCTGGGTCTCTAATAGGATTCACTTCATGTGACTGGAAGATATCCAGGTTTTCTCTCCTTAAAAAAGAGAAGGTACTATAGACAACAAGGGACTCACTTCACCGTGATTGAAAACTTCCTTTTTAAGAGGAATTTTAGTGGATTAATGTTAAGATGCCTAGAAAATGAAGAGGCCAAAAGAGTTTTATGGGAATTACACCACAGGAACTCGGGTGGTCAATTTTCGGACCAAACCACGACCATAAAAAATATTGAAAGGAAGATACTTCTGGGCAAGCTTGTTCACTGGTAGTTAAGCAGAAACAAAAAAAAATGAAAGGTTTGTCAAGTCTACTTGGGTTTCTAAAGAAACACGACATGTCCCCTCAATCACATCCTAGTTGAGGAACCCTTTGTGTAATGGGGTCTCGATTTCATCGAAATGGTTAACCCAACTTCAAGTGCCAAACACCAATTATTTCACCTGATGGTTGGAGGCAGTTCTGCTTAAGGAGCTCACTGAAAATTTGATCCTATGAATCTTGTAAGATATCACCACGCACTTTGGTCTTAGGAATCTTGTAAGACAATTCCAAAGCTTTCTTAGGGGCTAAGGTATATGATTTTGCAGTCAAACATAGGGTATTTCTAAAGTCATCCTCTAAATATTACCCACAGGGTAATGGTCTGGTAGAGTCTACTAATAAGAATCTGATAAGACTCATCAAAAGGATGGGACATGAGCATAAAAGACTATGACATGAGCATGTTACAACAACCTTATGGGCCAATCAGATCACTCCAAAATAGATCCTAAAGGCTTCACCATATGAAATAGTCTATGGGAAAAGTGTTGTGATGCCAATTTCCTTGGAAATCCCTACATTACAACTATTGAAAGGGTCTGAGATAGAGGAAAATGGAGCGATGCAAGTAAGGCTCACCAAGCTAGTGGAACTCTAGGAGAAGTGTGAACTTTCCCATGAGTTCATGATCAATTGCCAACAAATAGTTAAGACGTGTTTTGATAAAAAAACATAAGAACCAAATTTCCAAGTTAGAACCCGCCATCTTGAAATGGGATGCAAGAGTAGCCAAGCTGAGGAATCATGGAAAGTTCGACTCCCTTTGGACTGGTCCCTTCATAATCAGTGCATGTAAGCAACATAACTTGTTTGAACTTGAAACCATGACAGGATATCCCTTATCTATTCCAGTGAATGGGATTCACCTAAAGCCCTTTGTATAAGTGTCTTCAAAAAAATGTATCATATGTAGATATTTTTTTCCCTTCTTTCTAGATTTTTTTTCCACCCCTTATTTTTGTGTGTCTTCGCTATGTGTCCCGCTGCCTCTGTCCATGTATATTTTTGAATTTCAAGGGAAACACATCTGCTTATTTCTCCAGAAATTAAAGTCTCCATCAAGATTAAATCCCCATTCCTTAATGAGGAGACCCACAATCAATGAAAAATCTATCAAAAGGCACTAAGTTCGGCACTTTGGGTCATCCGCTCAAAGGGACCATTAGAATAAGTGACCTTGAGTATGTGAGAGATTTTACTCCCTAAGTATAAGTGGTTATTAAATGTCTCTCAGGTTGTTCGAAAGGGTCATTCCAAAGCGTTAGAGCCTTCTGAATTAATAGACGAGTATCAATGCCTCCAGAGTCCTTTCTAAATTTAGAAAGACACCATTACCACCTCTATATCTGTTCAAGAAACAAAATCTTACGTGGGGCAACCCATTTCCCCCGGCCTCTACAACCTTAGGTAAGATTCCCTAATTTACTATCTTGGTACAGTGAACCTTATATGATCTTTGAACCCAATCTCAGCAAAAGTCCCAAAGCTTTAAGAGAAGCAATATTCATCAAGTTCAACAGCCTGGGTGATAATGAGTCATTCGGATCTAGAATCTAGATCACAACTCTTGCCCAATATATGGTTCCTCTCATCCACCTATGCCCAAAGATCATACAAATGTGCATGACCAGTTTCAATTCAGAGAACTGTATAATCCCAGCCCAAAATTTATCCATGGTAATTACACCACAAGCTATTAAGGACATGTTGGCCCTAAACTATGACCAAATGACCAACTTCTATAATGTGGCCAAGCTTCAAAATGTATGGGCTCAATACAAAAATAAGACCCTATTCCTTCACAGAGAGTTGAGGCAATCAAACACTAGCGGTTTAAGGATTTCGAGCTTCCCCATTCACTTAAAATCCCTCATGGTTGACTCTCAGAATGCCTGCTCTATGTTGGCTTTTATTTTTGGGAAAGACTCTAATAAAGGTGTTGAGGATTGGTAGATGGCAGCCCTGTTTCGGATGAGGACTGTCAGTCATAAACAAGGATATAGATTCAACTTCGCAGAGGTCATCACAGGGTAAATTTGTGAGCAAATTGAACATTTCTCAATGGAATCCACCTTCAAGTATTCGTCTTTTCTCTTTCACCTCATCTTGTACCAAAATGCTCAATATTTCAGTCAGTATATGACTCTGACCTTGTGGGATGTGGAGGTAAATCCCCAAAAGATCATCCCAGTATCTGCATGGAACAATATATTGTCCTGTGTGTCGGATGTATATGAATTTTTCAATGCTTTTTTGGAGCCCCTCATGCTAGAAATTTATCCAAAAGGGATCAATCACAAAATGAATGACTCTATGTAGTCTATCCTCTCAGACCCATTACACCCTTGTGACTACTTCTTCACCAGAGGGAATTCCATGATTTGGGTTCATGAATTCAATGGTGAATCATTCATGCTCCTAAGGGTTCTCACGCCTCAGGTTGTGAGTCTTGAAGTCACTAGGAAACTTGTCCTCTTAGACGTTGAATTCAGCTCGGGCCGAAAGAAGAAAGCACTCTATGATCTCCCCTTGGGTAAGGGAGGGGCTACCATACTCAAAAGGTGAGCAGATCATTTCTTCTCACAGAAGTTAGCCTCATATGGCCTCACCTTTAAAAAGGATTCATAGAGGTATAACCTAGATAGGAGCATGGTTGTTACTCTGGTTGCCAACAAAGTCTCTGACTCATGTCAGCATGAGCCGAGACCATTTTTTGATTCATGGTGGAGCCCCCAGGATAAGTCATATGATATATTTGTTTTAACTCAAGGACATCCCAACTTTGGGCAAGGATTCGTTCCACCATGTCAAATTAAAATTTGACCCTACTTTGACAATTTCAAAAGGACTCCAAGTGGCCCTGAAAAGAAAGAATTGGAGCTCCGAAAAAAATTGAAGCCTTCTAGAAATATAGGTAGGAGATTGGCTAGACCACACGGAACTTTGAGGATGTCTCCAGTGATGAGATGTGGGAAGAAAAATGGAACTCAGAGCATAAATTTTACATAGACAACAAGGAAATTATTGTGTCCACTTCTGAGAAGTCTATTAGATCAACCAAAGATTCCTCTGGGCTTCCACAACAATAGATACTAGTACCGCCTTCGTCTTCCACTTCACTCTAAAGTCCCCTGGTAGTTTTTCCCTTGCACATTCCCTCGAAATCAATAATAGGTGGAATCACCTTAAATCCTGGCTCAAAAGAAGCTAAAGTCAATTGTGGTCTCCATTCTTCCTCCACCTCCACCCAAGGGTTCTATTCAAGCTTTGCCTCCACCTCTGCTTTCCCCTCTTGGAGGTCCCCCTTTATCTGTCACTCCATCATAGACTCTTCCTCTACCTAGCACTCCCCTTCTTCCACATTTCTCTACCACCATCCCAAGTTTCTCCCCAGCATGATCACACCTCCTTCAACCCTAATAACTGCAACATCTCAATCATCAATTATTGTTCCATATGGCTTGCCACCTTAGTTTCATTTATGGGGGGAATGGTCACTTCTCCCTCTAATTTTTTAAGCCAAGAAGAGTCTGCTAAGGTTTCCTGGGATCAGAGGAGAGTAAAAAAAAATAAGGAGAAGGAAGCTCTATCAACCAAGCAAATACGGTCATTGTATGACCATCAAAAGATCTCCTTAACCATTGCCTACCTTGTCCCTCAAGTATCTAAGCCCATAGAATAGATGCAACATAATGACTATTCAATTAGTGTTGTCACACTGGACCTTGTTGAATTCTGACCTCAAGATAGGGTCGATCTAATGAGTGAAACAATGTAGTAGTCACTACAAACTACTTTAAACTCAACAATCAACTTAAGGAGGCACAATCTAGCCTTAAAAAAGTAGAGGCCATAGTAGCAGGCCATATGGCTAAGCTCAAAGCCAAGGAAAGAGAGGTAGATCATCTCAAGAATGAGTTAAAGGATACATCTACCAAGAAAGCCCTCGTAACTTCTTAAGTAGAGGAAAATACTCTAGCATCTAAACTCACTAAATTTGAGGCCCTGGTCAATTGACTCTCGTAAGAAAAGGGTAGCCTCCAGGGCAAGATAAAGTCTTCTAAAGATACGATCAAGGACTTGACCAAAAAATTGAGGTAAAAATTCCATAAGGTGGGGATTGTAACATTAGTACATGGATTATATGCCTCATGTTGTGATAGTATTACCACCACTACTACAAATCTGGCCCCGACACTCAGATTTATATCCGATGCACAAGAATTGTGCTCCAAGGTGGATAATGCAGTCTCCACCATCAACAACACCTTATTTTCCAAATTCCCTAAGTTAAATCTTCTGATTCAGAAACTCTATGATGCCTTGGACCCCGCTCTTCAAAATACAGGGATCACTGATAGGCGATTGATTGTTACAAAGATTAATGATATTTTGAGCTATAACAAAGCTTCTATCAAATGTCAAAATCTCTTGGTGCAGCTCCACAAATGAATAAAGGAAAGGAAGTAGAATATCAATGAATTGGTATAACTATGTTTCCCCTCTCCCTTCCCAAATGAGTCTACGATCCTATTAAAGGACCAAATCCAATAGCTCTTGATTGCCAAGTGCCAGGACAAGACTGTCTTCTAGTATTTAAAGGAGGACTCCAGTGTTTCCAAGGTGGAGACCATCATCAATCCCATCATATAGTTATATTTTCTCTTTATATGTAGTAATGAAAAGCCTCCAGGGTTTCTCCCATAAGGAGATAATTGAGCTAGTCTAAGAATTTCAAGCCTTACAAAGAAGGACCTACCCAATAGAGTAGGAATGGCTTGGATACCAGGATTCTATGTAGAAGCTCAAGGTGGTGTTTTGTAAGCCACATGTTTTGATTTTAGAAAATTGGAGGATGTCATATTCTTCCATGTTAGGCACAAAATCCCTTGGTGAGTCACCAAATTTATTACATTCTTTTGTTGAGACTCTTTTATTAAGCATCTTTTGTTTCCCTGACCCTCGCTTTTTTTTTCACTCAAAGCCCAAATCAACTAAGTATGGAAAACTAAGCAGAATCCCTACATGTGTCTCATTGACACAACTTGAAAGGTAAAATTCTAAGATGGGTTCCCAAACTTGTGTAAGCTCTCCACGTGTCAAGGGATTGATAAAGTTACTCCCAAATACGTTGAAAATTCAAAACACAATAGAAGCAAGCGTAGGCCCTTAACATGTGTATCTGGTGCACTTTCAGTATAAGGCTAAAGAAAGATGTCCCTAAACAAGAAGAGACTCTCCACATGGCATAAAAATATATTCATCGACCACAGACTTGGCGACAAGACCAAGTAAGAGCATTTGCATGGATCCCTATAAATAATTGAAATATTTATTCCATATCAGAAGATCAAACATCTGAAGTAAATACTAAAAGTGGTAGCTCTATATTTAAAAGATTTGGGCAGGAGCCAGAAAGATAAGAATGTAAGCCCTACCCAATTAAAGGAGAGATAGAGAAAGAATGGGTCTTTAAAAGGAAGAAAAAGTTTCAAATAAAAGGAGAAAATATTTTACAGAAAATAAAAGAGAGGGGAAGCAAGGAGTTCATTTTTTGTAGGATTCTAGCCTCAATAAGCCTCTGTCATAAAAGAAAAGTGTACTATGTGCCTTTGTAGGGCCATATGCATCATTTCCTCTATGAATAAAGAGTTCTTATGAACTGTGCAAATTGACTTTTTATGTTCTGAATCTCTGGTCTTTCACTATAAGTAGTTCTAAATAGGTCAGGAAATTCATCGTGCTTGATGCCCTTAGAATTTCTCTACTTTTTTGTATTTTTGAATCAATCACTTCGCTTCCTCAGAAACTAATGTTATCGGAATAGTAGACCATGCCGAACAACTCTTCAACTATTCTAGATAATCCCTTTTAAGTATTATGTATCTTTCTATTTCTATATTGGCAAATCATCTTGTTATTTTAAGCTATTTCATGTTTTCTTCTAACCATACCCTACTCATTAGAGAAGAGACAACTTCTTTAAAATATGGAGATTACCTTAGGGAACACGTCCTACTAACCTAAGTTTTCCAAGGACCCTGATGATTCATCCACAAGAATAATCATCAATAATTATTCCTATTTTTTATAGTAAGCAATACATGGGGGGAAAAACACGTATCTCAGTCTATTTTATCAACCTAATGCGTAATATTGTTGGGGAAACTATGTGGATGAGATAGAGGTGAGGAGAAGATATTTCTCAGGGTTCACAATGCAAAAGATGAAGGAATTCCAAATAAATTGGGTCACTATGGACATCAAATATGATGGAAGTGAAATATTTGAGCTTGAGTACATGGATAACATTCAATTCAATCCCATTCCTCTTATGGACTAGTCAGTAGTAGAGCCTGTCAACATCCTGACTCATACGGAAACTATTATTTAAAGGTAAAAATAATGGTTTTTCAAAGGTTCATGAGAAGAGATCCAATCCTTCATCCTCCCACAATAATTCATAGGAAATTTTGAAGTAAGGTGTATGTAAGGTAATTTAGATGCCCGAAGAATGATGATTCTATACAAATAAGGTAATTTATTTTGTGAACATCTCTAAAACCTTCACTTGAGTCCCCCATAGGAATATTTCATTAAAAATAGATAACTCTTATGCTCTAAATCTAAGGGAGTTCATTGTTTCTCCTACAATAAATAATTCTAAGTCTTCTGATTTTTCCATGTAATCATCTCAAATTTCCATCATGCTTCTGACACAACTTCACATGGGAAGTGATCATAGGTCCTCTCCAGTGTAAGATCAAGTAATAATCATAGTTTCTCCTATAGGTAACCTAGTAGTAGATGCCCCATCCTATTCTCCTAGTCATGTGTTATCTTGGGTCCAAGACATCATCAATAATCTTCAATATACGACAACCAACAAAAAATATCCAAAGTTAGAAATATCTCATAATCTACAGAAATCCAAGATTAATTCTTAGCTCATGACCAATGTTTTAAGATATTAATTCATTGAGTTATCTCACCCAAGAGTGGATAATGATGAATTTGATAAGTGGATAGCCAAATATGAATTGAATCGATATCAACTTGGAGAAATGGGTCCTGAGGGACACATTCATAATTTTGAGAAAACTACAACCAATATTGTTACAAAAATAAGGGAAAGTGAAGAAACCAAGGAAAAATTACATAGCTAAGTACATACTTGGAATTCATATGTCCAAAACTTTTTTAGACTCAGATGTTCTCCCTCTTTATCCCTTCGATTGAACTACTCCTCTAAGTAAGATTGACCCTCATGTGGTTCAATAATTCAAGTGGCTTGGAAAATTAGGGAAGATGACTGAATCTAGGGTTGACTCTTATCGATGTACCAAAATGACATAACTATAGGAATAAATAAAAGGATATTACATCCTACTCATTTTAGGCCCACTTAAATCATGATTCATTGTATGAGCTATAGGGCATTTGTTATTTAAACCAATAATAAGGGTGTTTGCTAGATTGTTAATCCTTATACTACCACACCTGTAATTTCTTCACATAATTTATATTAGAAGGATTTTTAAAACTAATTTAATCTAAGGGTGATGCTCAAATAAACTAGAAAATAAAAAGATATGGCTAAGAGAAAATAAATTTGCTAAGACAAATACATTTAGAATTTTTAGTTCATGATTCTAGAAATAAAGTTCTTTCCTTCTAGAACCAGTAAAATAAAAATCAGTTACCACTTAAATTTTAAGGTTACTTATGCATAAATTCAAAGGAAATCAAGTTTAACAAACTCTAAATCAAATCCACCATATCAATTACTAAACACACAATCAAATGATAAATTTAACCTATAGAAATATTTAATAATTAAATATAAACTTGTAAATGAAATAATTAAACAAATTACTTTGAAGGAAAGTTGACTTGTGACATATCAAGCACTAGACATCATAAACAAAAAATGTCTAAGATAGAAATGGAAAAATGTAAATCATTTTAATTCATTTTGCATGATTTAATTTTAAACTATCTAGTATTCATTTATCAAATGACATTCATATTTTTTAGAATTGGATTAGACATATTTATGCAATTTTGGGGGGCTCACTTTGTCACCAAGTTTAAGAAATGATTCCAAAATATCAAGGAATATTATAAATAGCTAGTCATTCAAGAAATATCCTAATTGAATCAAATGCAAAAATGTCATAAAAATGACAATCCTCATGATATTGGAAAGTTTTTTTCAAAAATTTAATTCCAAATGCTTACAAATGGATGAAATGATGGTCCCAATAGTGAAGGATGCTACTTTGATACTTTCTATAATGAGAACGTAAGGGAAATGGAAGAATATCCATTTCTATGAAACAAACATTTTGTCCCTTGTACAAACGTCATTATCATCCTTTTGCACCATATAAATGGTTGGTAAGCACCCTCATATCATTCTGCAAGGAATTCATATACAAATTTATGAATTCATACTCTGTGTTTTTCCTGTGCCTGTCAAATTTAATAGTGTGTATCCATTCTTTCTTTATTCTATGGGATAGGATTTCACTTTCTTTGTTATGCATCTTTTAGTGTTGCATGAATTTTATTTATATTGTTTTATGTGGGACATTGTAATTTGTTTCATCTCCACCAAATGTTATTTTTTGACTTCTACAGATTCCAATCCTGTAGGCATTTAATCTTTTGATGCCTCTACACTTAGATATTACTTCATTGCATGCCATGAAGGTTATATTTATCCTCTTTAACCTTCGACCATGTTTCCTTTGTTCCATATGCTAGGTGAATCCATAAAACACTATTTTTTTGAAAACCCTCACGACACTAGGTCTTTGTTCTAAAACTTCTAGACTTAGTTCCATTAAAATCCTCTTACTCTACTTCATGGCTAAATGTAGATTTTGCATCTTTTTTTGCAACTTCTAAGATACCAAGTGTAGTATCCACTCAAGACATCCAAACCAAATCTAAACCATTTTTACAACCATCTTTAGACCATTTCTACAACCATCTTCAAACCATTTCTACTAGAAGCTCCAAACCATTTCTAGTACATCTCTAGACCATTTCTACTAGCATCTATGGAAAATTTCTATAATCAAATATGTATAATTTATACTATCATATTTGGACCATTCCATTTCTACTAGCATCTCCTTATCATTTCTACTACTAGCTCTATACCATTTCTACTAATTATTGTGTACCATTTCTATAATGAGCTCTAGACTATTTCTACTAGAAAATCTAGACCATTTATAACCTATGTGGCTTCTCACAGCTTCTGAATTCTCTTCAACCTTCCAAATAGAGTTCTAGACTTCTGCAGCTATCTCACTTGGATTTAATCCACAAAAATTCACATATATAACCTCCATGGCTTCTCATGGTTTCTGAATTGGCTTCAATCCATAGAACATGGAGTTTCCAATGTATCCAAAGGCTATAAGGTTGTGTTCTTGGATGATGCTACCAAATACTAAGTTCTTGGATTAGTCTGCCAAAGACTATGTTATTGGATGATGTCGCCATAGGTTATGTTCTTTGATTATGCCACTAAATAATATGTTCTTTGATGATGCCATTAAATATTATGTTCTTTGATTATTTCTCCAAATATTATGTTCTTGGATGATGCCACAAAATACTATGTTCTTGGATGATTCCGCCAAAGGATATATTCTTGGATGATGTCACCAAAGACTATGATCTTAGATGATGCCACCAAAGACTATGTTATTGGATGATGTTTCTAAAGACTATGTTCTCGTATGATGTCACCAAAGAATATATTCTTAGATGATGTTGTCAAAGACTATGTTCTTAGATATGAGCTTTTGGGAGAAGGGATAGAACGTTCTAGTTTTTCCTGAGGATGTTGACATAATCAATTATTGGGTGGAGAATTAGTAAAGTTTTGGAACACTGGAACAGTTCAATCTAGGCTATATTTCTCTAACACGACCACTAAGGAAAGGAGTTCAACAAAGTGGTGAATATAGGGAACAAAGGTAAGGATAGAATAGTTCCACCCCAGTTCCATGAATTCCTAACATAACCAATTAAGGGGGACTTGGTAAAATTTAAAGGTTATAAAGTGAAAAAATGGTGCAATGGAGGAATATGGGAAGAGGGAAACGAAGAATAATTCCATTATTTCCACAAAAATTTTATTCAATAAACCAAAGTAGGATCAAGGCCCAACATAACCGACTAAGTATAGTAATGTAACCCTGTAACATGATAGGCCAAGGAAGGAAAGTTAGAAACTAGATTTAAAAAACACAAATTCAAAGCATGAAAATATGAAAAAGGAATGAAACAAGCATGGAAACTTAGCAAGGAATCTGCAAAACAAGTTAGCACTGAAAATATACGTTCAAAAGAAATAAATTTCCCCTCAATCATGTAATTTGTTAATAAAACATGAAAATTATCATTAAAATATATACATTTCCTTTGTTTCCTTCAATTCCACTATATTACAAATTGATCAAGAAGGTCCCTATGAATTTTTAACCATAAAAACAAGGTGGGTCCAATTATGCAATAACAAATGGTGACCCAGTGGGGAAAATACCCTATTTATTTACAACCTAGAACTTTGGTTTTAGAAATTCCAAGTAAAAGAGTATGAATTCAAAATTCAAGCATACCTTTTAAATAAATAAACAACGTAATCATCTTAAGTGACATACTAAGTCTAAAATCATGAAGAAAGCGAGCTAAGTGTGTGCAAATGAGTTTATTAACCATGTTCATGCTTGAAATTACAATTACTTTGCATGATAAAATTATTTGATGGCTTGTGACTAGTTATATCTTCATTTTTTTAATTTTTGGGATGGTTTAAAAAGGGAGGAATGTTTGGGCATTTATTTGTTGTCATCCAAGCATCCATCATTCTGACAGAGATACATTTGGCTCCTATCATGGCTTTTCTCCATTTCCAATCAAGTTTCCATATTTGTGATGGAGTTTTCCAGAACCACCTTTCAGAGGATTTGTTTTGTTTTTTTTTTCTTTCACAGCTTTGAATTTATTCTTCTCAAGGTTTAGGAACCAAGGTTGCAGTGGTTTTAAGGATTTTTCAAGTGATATCTCTAGATTTGGTCTGAGCTCTATGAAATTATAACACAACAATAATTCTCTGTATATTGATCCTAAAAATACAACAGCTATTATATAGCCATAAAAGTAGCCAAACAAATTCCAAATGAATAGGAAGTGAGAGTAACAAGTAAACCATTATAGAAACACGAGTATATCAAATAACCACTAACATACATAATAATTAATTTCATGAGCATGACATTAATTATTTCCTAACATTTCCCCCCTTAGTGCGAACATGGGGAAAACCTTCCTTGTACTGCAACGTGCCACTACGTAGCCTTCTCATGATCAGGATGGTTTCAAGGATAATACCACCAACATCTGGATGGTTTTTCAAGTGGTTAATCAAAAACCACACAACAGATGGTTTTTTAGGATAGTACCAACAACCTCTAGATAGTTTTTCAAGTGGATTACTAACAACCACACAACGGATGGTTTTTTAGGACATAACCCACAACCTCTGGATATTTTTTCCAGTGGACAACTAATGACCACAATATCATGATGTTGCATTAGTATCACCGGCTCTCATCACTATCTCACTTTAGGGAATAACATAGGAAAATCTGTTGAATTCTACTCCTCATACACACAAACTGAAAATTGGAAATGGAACATTAGATCATGCTCCCCCCTCAATGTGAAATTTCCACTTATTGAAAATAGGACTCCTGCAAACAACTGAAATCAATTGCAAATCTGAAAAGAAAGCAAACCCACACCACAAAATGCCACCACATCTTCTATGTGGCCTCGTCAGTGGTGACTGACGAGAGGTCACTGATCAACCTCCAACCTCTGATGCCTCCGTCCTCTAGTGTTATACTACTACCTCAGTTGGATGTGATCATGAATCTTAAAATACCTCCAATAATTTAGACGTCGGATACAAATGAAAATGGGTCCAAAATTAAAATGCAGGTAATTTTTTTTTTAGTTTTATACCTTCTACAATGACACTTTACAAACATGACTCAACTTTGACACTTCATAACAAAAAACCTATAATCATCTATTTGACTTTTATAATGACAAATGATAGGGTAATAATATCAACTATTAACAATGATGGACTAAACAACATGACTACACAATCAACAAAATATTTAAACACAAAATACATATACACCTTCAACTCACACAACTTATACTCAATGAATTAATATTGACTATGATACATCTAAAAAAACAAATAAAATATAGTGACAAAATACTTTGAATATAATTACAATATTAAATTACGTATTCACTATTAATAACTATAGACTCTACGTAATACACAGACCATATAATAAACACATACAACTTTTGAGACTCAAAAAATTTAAAACATAACTAAACTTGGACAAAAGAATATAAACGACTCAACTATATTGAGAGATGTTATACCATATGAAAGGAGATTACTACAACAAAAATAGTTTATAACATTATTGACCAATTAATTCAACTATAGACTAATAAAAAAAATTTACAAAAAATATTCAAAATTGACTATTTGACAAATCATGTTGAGGTATTACATGTAACTTTGAACTTTGGACTAGATATGGAAGAAAATGTCAAACCGTGTGGAGGTAGCGTGAAACTCTGCTAGAAATGCAAGATGTTTGGGTGAATGACCGTTTGAGAGAAACCATTCATACATGGCCTATTGGTGAGAGACAATGACTCAGACCAATGAATTAAATAGTTCAAAAAATAAAATAATGGGTTTCCTTATTCCCTTCATTTAATTAACTCATGGTTGATTTCATATTAAAAACAGGGGTGTTTCCGAAGCTATATGCAACAAGTGAATTCTTAGGAAAACTAGTAATTAATTGTAGATACTTAATTTTTTTAATTTATTTTTATTTTTTATTTTTTTTCTGGGGGATTTCAAGGTGTCTTAAGATTTCTTGGCCAAATCCTTATTAAAGCTAAACTATAAGAAAATTGTTGAAATAAACACACATTGCTGAAATGAACAAATCTTGAAGAATTGAACACGATGTTGGAAATAAACACACTTTACAGAATCAAACACGCTGCTGGAAATAAACACACTTTGAAAATGTTGTTTAAAATTCTTGTAATAAAATAATAATGTAACTATAACACCTACAGGTACATTAAATAACTCCATGTAACAGATTTAAATTGATGAATCAAAAGTACTTTCAGAATTGCCAAATAATAGATTTATACAAATTACTTGAAAATATAAATTCCAATGAAAGAGAAGATCCTTATTCTTGGAGGAGTGGGCCCTTACTCCACCTTGAATCAGGAGTTGACACAAGGTGTTTATCTCAAAATAAAATGGCTATTCTTATTATTGAATTGTTCAGTATTACAAAAAATTTCTTTTACATCTATCTTTAGTTATCTATATATATTTTCTATCTGAAGATGCATTTACAATCATGAGTGTTCAATAGTTGTATTTCCACCTACATATTCTAGTGAAACCAAATAGTGCCAAAAGTAGATATGAAATTTAGAAAACTAGCTGGATATATAGTTGTTGGTCTTACATTTGTATATTTTGAGTATGAAGAACCAGAAAATTGTTGTTCTATTTCTGATTAGAATGCCCATTATTTGCTCCATAACTATATTTTGATAAAATAATGAGATTCTCATTTATTCTAGAACATTGGAGAAGTTCGAGAACCAAAGGGAAACCTTTTGAAACTAACTGCTAAATTTCTGGAGCTAAGTGGTGGAGTTCTGGATCTAAGTGATAAAGTTCCAAAGTTGAGCGATAGAGTTCCTAAGCTAAGCAATAGATTTCCAGAGCTAAGCTGCCTTTTAGATGAATTCCTCAAAAAGGTGCTAGTTACTTCACAATCGCTTATCCTAACCAAATATGACTTGTTTATTCCAAACAATGAATTTCCACACAATTTGTTAGGAGTTATAGAGTTTTTATACATTCGAACTAAATTAAACAAAAGATGGACAATTACATCCTAACTTATAATTAGATCAAACAAAATTTATGAAATGCAAACAAACTTGATTAAAAGGGAAGTAAAATGAGAGTATTTATTGCACATTGATGAGGCATATTTTATCCTTGTCATCTCCCCCACACTTACTTGTTTTTAAGTCCTCTTACAAACTCTATTCTTTAGAACTAATATCATGAATTCTACATTCCAGCTGACTACTAAGGTGAAATGTAAGAAATTGAATGTCCCATTGCTTCTAATCAAAACTATTGTACCCTGATCCTTCCTCCAGTTTTTTCTTCCAATCCACAAAATGAGTGGGATCCTAAGGTTCTCTATTCTTCCATGGAGACATGGGTGTAAGAATGAGAGAATGCCTTGTACTCATACCCATCCATATACCCTTGTGTTTTCACAAATTTGAGGAATGAGTGTACATAAAGTTCTAGCCCTTTCCAGACTCCATATTAGATTTGTTGGAGAGATAGCTTCTCTTCTTCTTAATGCTACAGTAAGGAATTCCAATCTCTTTAGGCATCCATCATAAACTTCCTCAAAAATTTCCTCTTCATATGAGGTGAATGCATCAATACTCCTCTGCAGGCTAGCAATGTAATGTTCCTTGAATCGACTATCAAAGGCATGAGACCCTGAAATGTATAACAAATGCATATGGTTTCCCATAATTATATCTCATATAGAGGTCAGATGAGCTAGCCTTTATTAAGTGTTCAACATTCCTTTCTTTTTAGGATATTTGATTCTAGAGCATAGAAACAAATACATGAATTTGGATTTCCCCCATATATATATTAATCATAAAACCTATGTCTTTTCTAACATAAAGTTGCAGAGATAAAATTCAAAAAGAAGATACTTTTGTTCTGGATTGGCCAAAGAATTTACTACCATGAATTCTGCTTCATCCTTCAATTCATGTGGAAGGCCACATGAAATCCTCAATAATTTCCACCAGATAAATTGTTCTTCTAGAAATACATTGTATGCAGGAGAAGGTCTGCTACATGTTAGTAATTTTTAACTCATCATATATACCATCTTTATTTTTTCCAAACACTTAAACTTTTCTTCTTCACTTTTATAGCATTTTTATTTCCATTCTTGCCTTGCCTTTTTCTCTTTTTCCATTTCACTTTTTAGTTCCTAATTTGATATTTTAAATTCATTCATATCTCTACAGGTCTCATCCCATATTTGTTTTAGTGGCAAGTAAGATAGCTATGTTTGTACAATTTGATCCATTAAATATACTTTTGTCATAGTACTATGTTCAACAGCCAATTGTAATTCCTTTTATTTTTCAGCCATTTGTTGTTTTCAGAATGCCAATTATTCATTCTTATCTATTAGATGAGTTTTCAATTGTTCAATAAGAATTTATCTATGCTCCAATTTGTGTTTAAGGAAGTTCAATTCCTCATATTTTTACCTAATTATAAGTTATTCCTTAGACAAGAATAGAGTCTGCCTCAAATGTTGTTTTTCTTGTTTTACTAGGAGTTCCTCAAGAGATGAGCATTGTTCTCCACCAAAGGGAATTTTCCTTTTAACCTCCAAGATGCCAATTGTTCCTCCTCATGTGATAGTATTGTTGAGTCATTCATTTCCTAACAAGATTTCTCTTCCAATAGTTCATCTTCTCTCTCCAAATCCTCAATTTTACTTTGTAGAGGAAGAGAAGTCGACATGCTGCCAAGAATATCAATAACTTCTTTCTCTAAATCCTCTTGTACTTTAATATTTCCTGAATGAGTTTCCTTACACTTTTTACGAATTCTTTTTTCTCTTAGGAGCTTCAACATTTCCTAAAGTGGGCTTCCATCTTGAACTTCTTTTGATTTTTTCTCCAAATTCCATCTTGGGTGAACTATCACTATCAAAAAACAGGTATTGGTTCTTCTAGTATTATTAAAGGGGAAGGAGTTTCTTTTAAAGAAACAATAGATTTTGCAGCTTCAATCATCCTATTAGATATCCTTCTTTTTAGTATTTTAACCCCACTTATTTCATTCTTCTTATAATCAAGGGGATTAATTTCTAAGTTAATTTTAGGAGAGAAAGGGCTTGGTATTCCCCTTCTAATAATATCAGGAGTTTTTTTGAATTTATGGAGGAATTTTTCCTATGCTTCCTCCCCATTTTTCTTAGAGAGAAAATGATGTTGACAGACTAGATGAATTAATCAATGGTGCCTGATTTTCCCTACTCCCCAAGAACATTTTTGAGCTATGGTATGGATGGAATTGAAGAGGAAGTTAGGAAGATTTACTATATACTCCTTTATTTTCCCATACCTAAGATATATCAATATTTTAAGGAATTTCCTTCCAACAGTCCCATATTGGCCATCGCATGTCAGGTATTTTACTACCCAAAATGCTACTCTGTCGGAGGGTTTGGGTAGGATAGCTCTTTTAACCCCTTTTATGAATTTCTTAGTGGTATAAATGTATTGGGGCTCAGGTTCACCTTCTTGTCTTAAGGTTTCTACCAATTATTTTAGAGTTCCCCTTACAGGGTTTGATATATTTACAATTGGTATACCAAATATATTGCTCATTATATTAATAGTACAGGGAATTATAATTCCATTAACCTTAGTCCTAAGTTGTTCCAAATTCATAACAAATTCTCTTACCAGTTCATCATTTTATTTTGAGAATTTCTTCAAAAACTCCAGCCAACCTGCCTGTTCAAAAATGGACACTACTTCTCCATCTGCAAGGAGTTTTGTATCGTCTTCTAATTATGATTTCTTTTTGATACCCATGGCCAAGAAAAAAATTTAAATTCCTTTCTTATTTCAAACCCTTTCTCTTCCAGGAGATAGCTATAGAACTACTGGACTTAGCTACGAAACTTCAAATATGAATTTATTGTTACCCCTCCCCCTTGAATTTCTCTACAACTATTCCAAATTTTCTTTTCTTCTACCTAAATGATAGTTTGTTATTAATACGCTGCCACTTCCATTTATTTATTTGACATCACCTTCATAATTATTTCCCTTTGATTATGATTTACAATAAGTAACTCATTATACCACTGACTTAAATCAAGTCTAATCACACATGTAAACTTTCAATTTAACCCTTAATAAGATCAAGACATAATTACTATCCTTGCTGATGTAATCAAACCGCCATGATGACTCATCATTCCTAAAAAATGAAAAAAAAGTTAGAAAATATAGTTGGAATTCCAAAGAAGTTCCTTTTATTTGAATTACTCAATTATTGATGAGAACAACCACCATTTCTAGTTTTCAATTGGCCTTTTGAGAGAATTTTTTTAGGGAAGAGAATGCCATATACTGGTTTTCATTCCCTTCACTATATATATATATATATATATATATATATATATATATATATATATATATATATATATATATATATATATATATATATATATATATATATATATATATATTGGGGGAAGAGAACGTCATTTGTTGGTTTTAATTCCCTTCCCTTTATTTAGATCCGTGCATCTGATTACTTGATTATTTTGGAAGAACTAGGTTCTTCCATATGATCAAATTCCTTTTCTACTTCAATTTGCTTCAAGAATTCATCCTTGGTAGGAGGCTTCCTATAGATTTGTAGTCTGTGTCCATTGACTAAAAGTGTCCTTCTGCTGCCATCAATGGGAAGTAGTTGAATGGAACCATTATCATATATCTACTCAATCTGATAAGGTCCTAACCACCTAGTTCTCAACTTTCCTTTGAATTACTGGTACTTGGAATCAAATAGTAATGCCCAATATCATATCTTAAATTATCTTTCCTTGATATGTGTATCATGGCACTACTTTCTTTGGTCTTGGATTATCTCTATCTATTAAAGTGTTTCTAGTCTCAGTTCATCCAATTCATCGAGTTATAGAATTCTTTCCTTTTGTGTTGTATCCAATTTAATGCCCAATTTAGTTATCGTCCCCAATGTTTGTTGTTCAAATTCAATGGGTAACAAGGGTTTCTTATCCCATAGACTAACTCATATGGTGAGAATTCTATTGTAGTATTTCAAGTTTTGTTATAATCCCAGACAGCCTCAGGTAGCCTTTTCACCCAATCTCTTGTACTTGCTTCAACTATTTTGGTGAGAATGTTTTCCAATTCCACATTTATTAGTTTTGTTTGTCCATTAGATTGTGGGTGATAGGGATATGAATTCCTATGATTGATTTGATAGTACATTGTAAAGGCCTAGATCATATTAGACATGAATTGTGGGCCTTGGTCTAAAACTATACTTTTTGATGCACCAAAATTCATCATAATTTTTGTGCCAAAGGAAATCAACAACTGCATCTTCATTAGCATTTGTTAAATCTTGCACCTCTGCCTATTTTTTTACATAATTAGTACATACAAGAATGTTCTCCTTTCCCTTTGAAGGAGGACATAAAAGGAGCAACAAAATCTAAACCCCCACCTTTCAAATGGTTCAATCACACACTTGAGGTTATAGAGGTATTTCCATAGTAAAAGTTGGTTATCCCAATCCTTTGACAGGGATCACACTACTTGATGTATTTCTTCACATATTTATACAGAGATGGCCAGTAATATCTAGTGCCAAGTTTTTTTTGGGTTGTTCTTTTCAATGAAAAGTGTCCTCCATTTGGTTCATCATGACATGCCCTAAGTATGTCAAAAATTTCATCCTTTCTCACACACCTATGTAAAACTAAATCAGGACCCACATTTAAATAACATTCCATTTATCCATTTAAATTTTTCATTAGTTTTAATTAACATGTTAATTTGTTTCTTAGTAAAGGAAGGAGGAAAAAAATTCCATGTTGCGAGATAATTTTCCATGTCAACAAACCATGGTGTATCAGCTGAAATAGAAAAATAATTTTTCATCTGGAAAGTTGTCCTTAATTGGATCTTGTTCCCTTGTAGTGGTTATTCTTAACAATAAATCAGCTACCACATTAGATTTTCCTGGATTATCCACAATAGTAATATACAATTTTTGTAAAAGTAACAACCATCTCATTAGCCTACATCCAACCATTGGTTTGTTCATTAGATGTATAATTAATAAATGATTTGTATGTGCAAATATTTTGTACCATGTAATATAATGTTTTAACTTATTAATTGAATAGATACACAACAAGAAATTATATTTCAGTGGTGGTGTAATTTCTTTCGGTGGGAGTAAGATTTTTTACTAAGATAGTAAATAGCATACATTTTTCCCTCTTCATCTTTCTATCTCCAAAACTGCACCCAACTGATTTATTTGAGGCATCTGTTTGGATGTCAAAATATTTATTCCAATTAGGCACTCTTATTATTAGGGAAGTGATTATTTTTCTCTTTAATATCTTCAAAAGCATGTTGACATTTTTCATCCCCAAAGAAATTCACAATCCTTCGTAAGCAAACCAAACGTGGGGGGTAACAATTTTACTAAAATCTTTGATAAAACACCTATAGTACCCACCATGTCCTAAGAATGACTTGATATCTGTGGGGGTTTCAAGAACATGTAATTCTAAAATAATCCTGATTTTGAATTGGTCCACTTGAATTCCTCTTTTTGAAATATGATTTCCTAGAACAATTCCCTCATTAACCATCATCAATCACTTCTCATGACTAAGATAAAAATGGTGTTTCTCACATATTTTTAATACTCTATCCACATTTTTCCTGGGCATCATCAAATGTGTCTCCATGCACAATAAAATCATCCATGCATACCTCTACACAATCATTAGCTAGATATATAAAAATTGCTAGCACAACCCATTGGAAAGTTGTTGGATCATTACATAATCCAAATGGCAGTACCTTGTAGGCAAAGGTACCCCATGGACAAGTAAAGGTATTTTTTTCTTGATCCTCAGTAGCCACCCTGATTTGGTTATATTCACTAAAGCCATCCAAGAAGGAAAAGTATTGTTTACCCTGAGAGGTTTCTCAAAACTTGATTTATGAATGGTAAGGGAAAATAATCTCTAAGTGTAGCTTTGTTCAATTCCCTATAATCAACAAAAATTATCCATTTTCCATTCTTTTTTGGCACAAAATACAAGAGGAGACACCCACTTAACTATCTGAGATGGCGTAAATAAATCCTACTTGTAATAGCTTTTCAATTTCCTTTTTGACTATTCTCCCTTAAGGCTAGATTGATCCTTCTCTAAGGTTTCCTAACTGGTTTTACATTTTTAGTATAAATTTTATGGGTGCAAATACTTGGGTGGAGTCCTTTCATGTCTTTATAGTCCCAAGAAAAATCTCTAGTATGAAATATCAAAACATAAAAAAATTAGCTTCTTGATCATTTTCTAACTAGTTGTTAATGTTTAAAATCTTACCTAGTTGAGTCTCAAGTTGTTTGGTTCCAGCGTATGATGAACTAATTTGTTGAAAAGGTTCTATTAGGGTTCTTAGTGGATATGGATGAGGTAATAAGATATGATATGCAGAAATGTCTCTAAAGTTCCCTTGAGAAAGAATACTAGATAAAGAATAGTAAGTAGAGTTATGATACTTATCTTGACGTTGGTCAAGCTCCTCATCACTGACATTTTTCAGAGATTCCTTACTAGTTCCTGATATCTCCGAGACTAATGCTATTGATTTCCTAGCTATTTCCACCCCTCTTGAAGAGAATTCACATTCCTCAAAAAGATAAATTATTTACATCTACATGGGATTGATTTGGCTCTAAAGATAAGTATGAATGTTCTGGAACTAAGTCTGAATGTTATGGAACTAATTCTGAAGGTTTTAGAACTAAGTCCGAAGGTTTCAGAACTAATTCCTAAAGGTTCCTGAACTAATTTTGAAGGGTCTGGAACTATCTCTGATTGTTCCAAAGACAATTGGTGATCACTCAATGGGTGATTAATAATATTTTCCACCTCCCATACATGATCATGTAATGTTATCATAGTCAAAGAAGACAAGTTTTGTTTATTAGTATCGGGATCATCAACCTATAATTGTTCTTGATTATCGATAAAAGGTATTGCAGAAGGATATAGTGAAAAAAATTTAGAACTCTTACCATTAGAGATGGTCATATCACCTGATCTGCAATCAATTAAGGTAACAACTATAACTAACCATGGTCTGCCCGAAATGATGGGATAACCAAGTGTTTTACCTTATGGCTGTAATATAAGGAAGTCCACTAGATACTACCATTACTCCACCATGACTGCAACATCTTCAATGATCCCTTCTGGTTTAGCTACTATTTGATCTGACATCTACAATATGGTGCTAGTAGGTTATATGTCTGTCAATGGTAATGTTTCTAAAGTGTCTACTGTCATATCATTTATACATGCTCCCAAATCAGCCAAAACAATATGTATATGTTTGTTCCCTATAATGATAGAAATAGCAAGGCTTCCAGAATCCCCATATTTGGGAAGTGATATTTTTCCTACTAATTAAGTAAGCAAGTTTCCCATCTACCTTAATAGTCCTAGGGTATTGCTTCTTCCTTCCAGGTATTTTTAAGCATAAACATTTTGATTAATTTGTTTAATTCATGAATGTCCTTTATTTCTTGTAACAATGGTATTCTAATATTTAATTTCCTTAACTCCTGCACCAGTTTAGATTCCTTTGTCTCAATAACTTCATTAAGTCTTTCTAGAAAAGGGGTTTCTATAGAATTGTTATCTAGTTATTTCTCTTTTTCTTTTCCATCAACCTTAGGGATAACTAAACTAGGGTTTTCAATATCATCTAACATCTCAATAATAATAACAGGTGGACTATTAATTATTTTTTCTAGATCTGGTTTGAATCTATTTATATTCCATGGTGTTAAGATCAACCAGTTTTTCTTGTTCCACTCCATAAACAGGGGTTTTTTGTTTTTTTTTTGGGATTAGCCATTGGTTGTGCTAGTATTTTTGTTTGAACCATATTTTTCATTTTGTGAACCTTGTGCTGAGGAACCCATTATGGCTTGTTGTTTTTGGTTGTGATATCTCTTCCCTTGAGCATAGTTATTGGGGTTCCATCTAGGTTGTGACCATGTATAAGGGTTACCTTGACCAGACCAATGTTGTTGGTGTTCGTGAGCATACCAAGATTATCCTACCCAATCCTGGGGATTCCATATTGGTTAAGGGTCCCAAGGGGATCGTCTCCAATTTTTTGGCACTATCTGAGCCACTCATGGCATCATCTAGGGATTAGGAATTAATCTTGGTATGAACTACCCCTGGTTAGCTTGTCTCTGGACAAACTTTACTTCTTTTTTTGGTGGATGAATTGTTGGTTTGTTTAAGCTAATTTTTTGGGAATGGAAGAAGAGAAGAAACATTAAATTCATGTTCCCTAGATTCACAAATAAGACATATTTATGTTTTTTCCAGAGACAATCTCTTATTGCATGCTTCTTTCTCCATCTAGGAAAATACATAGCTAATGGTTTAGTACTAACATTTTATGTGGCCTGTAATCCATCCATGGTTGAAGTTAATTGAACTAAGATATCTATTTTAAATTTTTCTAGTTCATCCATAATTTTTTTCATTCCTGGATTCATACCTTTCCACAGTTTTTCCTTTCATGAGTCCACCCCTCATTCTGGAATAACTTCTACAAAGATCTTTAATATCGTTCATTCTCAATTGATTGATGTTTCCACCTCCCATTAAGTTAAGGGATTCATTAAATTCATCATCTAAACCTGTAAGAAAAATGGTTTTTCTTAGTTCTTCTTAAAGTACAAATCCACACCTTTTACTTATGAAGAGGAATCTATCTAAATAATCTTCCAAAGTTTTATCTTCTTCCTATTTGATCCTAAAAAATTCTTCCTTCCTGTTTCTCCTTCTACAATAGTCTTGATATTTTTCTAACAAGGCAGTTTCCATTTCCCCCCTAAGCGGTAATGGAATTGGATATTAATCCCATAAACCACCTCATTGCTACATCTTTCAGGGTAGATGGGAACAACTTGAATTTTTTATTATCTATTTTTCAGTCATAGGTTTGACATAATACTTTAAATTCAAACAAAAAACAAAGCATGCATTCCTTGAAAATAGTTAAATTTCTCAAGAAATATTTTTTTTCATTAAATATGTATTAGGTACATAACTCCTTAAGCTTCTTGGGTCTCTTCTAAAGTCCTTTTATTCCTTCTCAACTCTCTATCTCTTTATACCATCTCCCTATATTCGAATGCATCCCTTTGAATCATAAATAATATAGTTAGTTAGGTTTCTAACTCTCTTCCTAACCTATGGAATGACCATTCAAGTTAAGTTAGGACTTTTGGTAAGCTGATTAGACCATGATATGGTAGATAATAGGTCTCAATACCCTATTATATAACATAATTTTCTAACCTCTAGGACTAAAGACTACTAACAAGAAAGATTTGAAAATTCAAATATGAGGTTCTTGGGGGAAACCTTTTATTACACATAAGATGAGTCCATATGGACTAAGTACATTAAAAAAACCTCCAAATGAACTCTTGACACACTTAGAAGATAATACAAACCAAAATTGACTATCTATAATGATTTTTCTGTATCAATTTCTCCAACCTTGAAGAATATGAACAATATTGAATCACATTTTTACCATTTCATTCCCTTAGACTCACCTTTTTCTAGTTATCATATAACACAAAATTGTCATTTTCTTTCTCAAAATAGACTAGTAACACCTTTTAAGACCAAGATCCATAAATCTCTTCTTTAGTTAAAAATTTCCAAACTTCTTACTACTATAAGAACATACCGAGTATATACAACACAAAATAACTACTCCCCCTCACATCATACCATCATTTTATAACAACTTATGAAAGTGTAAGGTCACATAACTTAAACTCGTGTCATGTAGAAAGGTCATAACTAATACCATGGACGTGAAGCCCTTTTTTAGTATAGAGTTCCCATGTTTCAGAATTTCATATTATAAATTTTATATCATACGAATATGATCTCCCTACATCAATATTTGATAGCAGTCATAGAACCATGAAGCCCCATACACACATATAAATAATATGTGTTTCTATTTATATCATGTTCCTAAACCTTGTCAACACTCTTCTCCTGGCATTAACATCACTAAACTGACTTGAGAACACAAAACATAGAGCATTCAAACTTTCAAGAGTATTTAACAAACTATGTTCATATTTTGACCTTCTATAAACCTATTTCCCCCTGAATCATACTGTAATTCATGTGTAAAGCTTCCCTATTAAGGATATCATACCATAAAACATGAGCTTGATTTTAAAATCTACTCATTTCTTAACATAACTTTATCTTAACATTACTAATACCTTAAATTTAGTCTTTAAGACACTTCTCATCAATGGGAATGATATAATCATGAAAATCATATCTCTATCTTACCACTTTACGCTTTCTTAGAAAAAAGAAACTTTGTCACCTACCCTTAAGGCTCTCAATATTCTTCATCAACCTTCATATACATCTAGTAGTAATAAATTATTTACCTTGAAATCTTCAAGAGATGAAACTTAGAGACATGCCTCGTATCTAATGCATTTACACATTTTCACACTACCTCCAAGGTGGATGAACATTCTTGATACCTTATAGTCATGGATAAATGATTGTAACTCTACCTTGAAAATAATAACACACCTGTCTCAGATGAAGCATATTTTTTCCAAACATTAAGACTCTTTCCTTCAACCTGTGTTCATGTTAGATGTTCTGTCTCATAACAATATCTCTTCTTGGTGCAACATAGTTAGAAAATCACATGCTACAAACCTCTTTTGACAAAACATGTCTTCATAAACAAATGTGTGAACAAACCCCTTAATACTTCCAAATCCCCCTCAAATGATACTTTACTATCTCAAGAAAACACTGTAAAATATTCTTAATGCCTTAAATTATTCAAAAATCATATCAACTTTGAAGCAACTTCAAACTCTACACCTTTCCTCATCAGCTACAAGTTTTGAGATTCAATAGTCAACACAAATTTATCAACATTTTGACCCTTCTTCAAATGCACATGATGTTAAAGGACCTTCAATACTCCCCCCATTTATTACAAATAAACATGGAATCATGCATACATAATATAAATCATATAAGTTTGTTGATACTTTTCAAGATAACACACACTATTACCTAGGACATGATGAATTGGGTGAGAACAAAACAAATAAACAAAATTTTCATTTTTCTTATGATGATATCAAACACCTACTCATAATAAAATATTATAAACCAAAATATCAACATATAGACTCCTTCATGATCATTTGATTGACTATACCATGAATTTTGCATAGATATTACAATACTTCACATCATAGCATGATTGGACTCATGACATGTGACAATGGATTTGAAATAACACAAAGACCAATTATATCAATTGAAAATGGTAGAATAATTATATTCATATACACACACTCATTCATACTGACTCATATGATGCCAATGCTTTACGTTTAACCCCGAAAACACAAACTCATGAAATAAGACTTCTTGAGACTCAACTATTAACATTCACACATCATGATAACACATACCATTTTGATGAATGATACTAAGAATAGAATTTTGATTCCTTCACAAGACTTAATAGACTAATTAAAAGATTTTTTTAAATAAACACGATTGAAACACACCTAGACAAGAACATACCATATTTGGTAGCATTTTGTATCTTCACACAACATCACAGATCACAAAAGATAACTTTCTGACTTTGATAAAAAATGATAGATGATAATGCATATTCAACACACACTCACTCTTCCTTTAGATGATGAATGTCTTATAGAATATTATAGAATACAATTCAAGAAAATTAGGACACCTAAAATGTATGTAGTCATCAAATGAGCCCAAGAAATCTATCCTCTCTATTTCTATTTTAATGATACCATTTGAGAGCCTCTCATTTTCAGGAATGATAATCTAATCTTCAAACCCTTTATCTTCTAATAGGTGATATGATAAAAACATATGGTCATATTAATTTGCAATTAGGTTTGGTAGTCCTCTATGAATTGTATTCGGTTTGACCATCCTGAAATCCTCATTGATTTTGTCAATACTTTTTGGAATCTTGATTGGATTTGATTTGTTAGGATTTATAAGGAATGTATAATAAAGTAACTATAAATCCATAATATTACTGCAGAAGATTATATATTATGATGTGTAGTTAAATTAACCATAGATTTAGTTGATTATATATTACAAATTACAAAATGTAATAATAATGGATGAAAGAAAATAACAATAAAGTAAAAGAGATGGGAACACCATATTTATAGTTCAAAAAATTGAAGGAAAAAACCCCACTGAAATAAAGCACTTCCTGTATTAATAATAACTTTTACCCAACACCTGCACTTCTCTCCTCAATCTCATATAATGATTACAAATCAATTTATCACAAAATGTACAATACAATAATTGCCAATAATGTGATATCTCATGTATCAATATGATAACAATACATACATTAATTCATTACCAATCATAAGAGGGGTCTTGGTGAATTAGTCATGTCGTTTCACTCTTAAATATGGAAGATCGACATAATAAATTTTAATAAGTAAACTTTAAAATAATATGGGGTATAAAGTTGTGGTCCACCCAAAGAGGTATCCCCACTTGAAATTATTACCCTAAAAATCCCCCTTAATGTTAAGTGGGAAACATGAAAAAACATGATAACATTTGTTCCTTATGCCAAGTCACATTTTTGTACAAAAGGAATTATAATCCATAAATCAACATGTGATTTAGGATAGCAATCAAAAACACTTGTTCTGCAGGTTTGTAGTTCCGCAATGCACTAAAGCAAAGTCTTGTGGAGTTTTCAATTCTGTGGTACACTACCAAAATGTCCTATGGACTTATACAATCCATGAACAACTCTAAATGCATTGAGGATTTTAGCGAGACTATGAGACACTATGTTTCTGTTGTTTAATTTTTTTTCCAAGGATTCCATAAAATCCACAATACAAAGGAACATATATAAAAGAAATTCTAAGGACAAGTGCTTTACATATGAAGACTTATATCATATTATGGATCCTTTTATAAAAAAATGTATTCCCATAACTAATGCTTCACTAGGTTTTACAAGTAAACTCACATGATGTGATCATTTAACTAAGACTCACATATAGTGTTATTTTACAAAATGGAGGAAGTATCAGAAGCTTACAACTGGTCATTAAGAGGTAGTATTATCATGCACACTCCCCTCAATGGAAACTATGATGGGCCCAAAAAGACATGAAATTTTCATAACTTTACAAAACACAACAACTTTGTGAAAATATCTGTGGTTTTATCTTCAATGGAATAAAATGTGAGACCAATATCACAATTCAGGACTTTCTCTCGAATAAAGTGCATATGAACGTCAATATAATTTGTCCTTTGATGTTGAACTATATTATTTTCAAGAGTGATTCAACTCTGGTTGTTACATAGAAGAGTAGTTCTTCCTTGGATGCCCATATGGAGTTCATCCAATAGTATTTTCAGCTGCATAGCTTCCTTTTTTGCTTTCATAACACTTCTATACTTTGCTTCAGTAGAAGAGATAAAAACTATTGGTTGTTTCTTTCTATTATAAGTGATGGCACCTTTACCCAACTTGAAAACATATAAATAATTATATTTTCTATCTATAACATCACCATCATGGTCAGAATCATAATATCCAAATAATTTTGCATCATAACAAGAAGAAGAATACAAACCATAATTAGTTGTTCCTTTAACATATTTTAGAATTATTTTTTCCATTTTCCAATTATCCTCATAAGGATCCTACATGAATCTAGAAATAATCCTACTACATAGGAAATAATAGACATAGTAATAGTTTAAAAAAATTAAGCTACCAACTAGTTGTCTATACATAGCAATATCAAATTTAGCACATGAAGGTTTGGGATCTAATTTCACCAACTTCAATAGGAATGATAATAGGTTACAATCAATTATGTTAAATATTATAAGTAAATTATTAACAAATTGAGATTGAGATGTAACAATATATTTATTATCCTGAAATATAACCATGCCTAAAATGATTTAGTAGACATAAGTCAGTTATTTCAAAACACTTTTTTAATCTTTCTTTGATTCTAAAAATTAATTTTTTATTACTGCTAGTAATCAAAATATTGTCAACAAATAAAAATCAATGATAATATGATTATTTTCAAACTTAACAAATAAATCATTATCAAAACAACAGTTAAAGACACCAAGATCCTGAAATAAATTATTAATCTTAGCATACTAAGCTCTAGGAGCTTGTTTAAGACCATATTAGGATTTTTTTAGTTTACATACATATAGTTCCTTACCAGGTTCTTAAAATCCTTTAGGTTGATGCAAGTAGATCTCTTCTATTAGGTAATTATTTAGAAATACAATTTTAACATCCATTTGGTGAATCTCCCGACCATTTTGAGCAGTTAATGCTAGAAGAGTTATAATAGTGCTCATTTTAGCTACGTGAGAAAAAGTTTCAACACATTCAAGACCAAGTTTCTGAGTGAAACCATGAACTACTAACATTTCCTTAAATTTATCTATTTCATTTATAGATTTATAATTAATTTTATACAACCACCTGGATCTTCATTTAGAAGGAGGGACTAGTTCCCAAGTGTTATTTTTAATTAAAGCAATGTATTCATCTTTCATAACCTTAATCCATCTATCATCTTGAATAGATTATTTGAAATATTTTGGTTCAACCTCATATAGGGTCATTAAGGCATGATAAGTATGTTGGCTATAAGTAACCTTTCTTACGCTAACAGGATGAGAGTCTTTAACAATATTTTGAGCCCATTTAGTAATATTGGGATGCAACACATTTTGAGATGACTCCCCCTCAATCTCCATCATATCTATATCATGATAATCATCCTCTTGAACTTATATTTCCATATTTTTAGGAGAAGGATTATCAAAATCTATTTTAGGAGAAATAGAGGAGGATTCACAAGAAGAATAAAAAAATGTCTTTTTTAAGACATGAACATTCCTATTTCAAAATTTTCATGCTTGAATGGATCATAATATCTTAAACCTTTTGTTCTACAACCATAACCAACAAAAATACAATAATAAGAGGTTAGATCTA
The DNA here is from genome assembly GCA_019776745.2 of Taxus chinensis. Classification (NCBI taxonomy): domain Eukaryota; kingdom Viridiplantae; phylum Streptophyta; class Pinopsida; order Cupressales; family Taxaceae; genus Taxus; species Taxus chinensis. Next base: position 797,794,503 of record CM034150.1, read on the forward strand.
TTTTTTCCTTTAAACTTCGGCAATGAAGATAGAAGCAGGACTACAAAATATTATTAAGTGAGAAATGTTTGGTTTTCATTTTTTCCTTGCTTCATGAGGTGTAGTTTGATAAAGAGATTTAGAAGGAAATATATTTAGGATATAGACAAAAATATTCATTATTTCTACCCATAAAATTTTAGGCACATTTATTACATGAATCATAGCCTTAGCCATCTCCAAAATAGTCATATTTTTCCTTTCTGCAATGCCATTTTACTATGGAGAATAGGGAGTTGTAAAATATCTCTAAATCCCATGTGACATACATAACTCATCAATTTATTTCTAACATATAGACCTCCATTATCAATTCTAATTATTTTTATTTTCAGATTAAAATAATTTTCAACAAAGGCTTTAAATTATTGAAATTTAGATAAGACATAAGAATGTTTCTTAATAAAATAAGACCAAGTCATTCTACAGAAATCATCAATTAAGCATATCGAATACAAAGCTCCAATGAGAGAAGGATATTCAAGTGGACCTCTAACACACTGTGAATTAACTCTAATAAATTAGAAGAATTTGGATCATGCTTTTTGTGAAATGGTTCAACATGTTTCTTACCATGCAAGTAACTTTCACTTGTTTCATAATCAAATTTCATCTTAGGGAGACAAATTACAAGATTTAGGTGAGACATTTCATAAAACTATTAAAATTTACATGTCCAAGCCTTTCATGCCAAAGTTGAAGATCATTTCTAGATGAAGAATAAAATCAAAATTCAAAAATAAATCCATAAAAAATATATGAGTTATTTTTCTTTATACCAGATGTAAAAAAATTACTTATTTCATTTTTCACATACCATTTATCTTGCAAGAATACAAATTTACAGTTTTATTTAGTTAACTGAGAGAAATATAAAATGTTATTTTTTAACTGAGGGACCTATAAAAAATTCCTAATTATTCCATTTACCAATTTAACATTTTCACAACTTACAGATATAATGATGGAATTATCTCCTAGAAATATGTTTTCCTCACATTTAACAACATCTGAGAGGATATCAGAAATACAGGTCATGTGCCTAGAGGAACCACTATCTAGGATCCAGTCATTTTCATTTGAGGCTAAGAGAGAAGTATACAAGGCAATAGACTACTCAACATTATTTGCATGATTTTTCTTATGATCTTTCTTTTGATTGTTAAATTTATTGTTTTAAGTATGTTTAACTATTTTTTTAGATTTCACATGACAATCAGAGTCTTTATGACCAAATTTTCCACACTTGTTACATGTTCCATTAAATTTTATTTTAAAATTCTGACTGTTTCTAGCAAAATTAGACTTAGGATTGAATTTAAATCTTGATATGACCTTAGACTTCTGATTAGGATTACTATTATTCTTATTTTGAGCAGACTTATGATTATGAGAGAACAATGCCAGAGAAGGAATCTCTTTTGAATCAAAATTCTCCATTACCAATTCTCCTTGAATTAATAGAGAGGACAAAGTATCTAAATCAGGCATATCATTCTCATTATGATATTTAGAGTTAAGAATGGAGATATGGTTTCTAATTTTTTCATGAATATTTATTTGAATAATGAAATACAGAAGTTTATCCTAAAATAATTCATAATTACATCCATCCAACTGAGATTTAATATTCTTAATTTTAGCCAGGTAATTTACTATTTTCTCATCCCCCTTCATGGGAGTTATAAATAGCTCTAAATTTATCTTATATCATAAGGACATCCTTTACAAACAGATGCACATTGGACTGTATTTTTCCTATAAAATCTATTATTTTACTTTAGATCATACAAAATATTTTTACAATTATTTTAAAATGGAATATAAGTATAGAGGAGAAGGAGTCAATCAACTAGTTGGCCATTAGGATGTCGAATTTCTATGCAAACTCCCCCTCAATGGAAAATTTTAAATGCCAATCATTGCATGGAACTTGCATAACATCGCAAAAAAATGGTTTTATGAACAAATATGCAACCTGATATTCAGTTAGGAAGTATTGGAGATCTATATCACCGCTGAGAACCTTCTCATGAAAAAAGTACATATGTATCTCAATATGCTTAGTTCTTTGATGTTGAACTGGATTCTTAGCAAGAGTGATGCAACTCTGGATATCACACAAAAGAGGAGTACGTACTTTAACTTCCATGTGTATCTCTTCCAACAACCTCTTTAGCCACATGGATTATTTTGCTTCTTTCATTGCACTTATATATTCTACCTCAATAGAATAAATAAAAATTGTTGGTTAATTTTTACTGCTCCAAGTAATGACACCTACACCAAACTTGAATATATATATCCATTTGTAGATTTACGATCTATCACATCACCAACATGGTCAAAATCATAATATCCATATAGATATGCATTGTTAGATGAAATATAATGTAAACCATAATTAATTGTGCCCTTTATATAACACAAAATTATTTATGTTAATTTCTAGTGATCCTGATAAGGTTCCTACATAAACCTTGAAGCAATCACTACTACATAAGAAATGTCACGTCTAATAATAGTTAGATAAATCAAACTACCTACAAGTTGCTTGTAAAAAGTAAGATTAACTTTTTCACATGCAAGTTTAGGATCAAGTTTACATCCTACTTCTATAGGAATAGAAACTAGTTTTCAATAAAGCATATTAAATATTTTAAGAAAATTAGTGACATATTGTGATTGAGATACTACAATAGAATTTTTATCATTAAATTTAGCCATGCCTTAAAATGATGCAATAATACTAAATATGTCATCTCAAAATATTGCATTAATTTTCCTTTAATTTTAATAATTAAAGTGTTAGAATTACTAGTGATAAGTAAATCATCAACATACAATACTATGAGACAAACAACATTTTATTCAATTTTAAAAAATAAATCATTGTCAGATGAACAGTTAGAAAAAATAACTTCATTAAAAAAACTGTTAATTTTAGAATACCAAGCTCTAGGAGCTTGTTTCAAACCATACAAGTTTTTTTTCAATTTACAAACATACATTTCTTTTCCTGGTTCTTCAAAGACTTTAGGTTGGGTCATATAAATTTCTCCTTATAAATCACCATTTGAAAAAAGCATTTTTAACATCTTTTTGATGGATTTCCCAACCATATTGAGAAGTTAAGGAAATCAAGATCCTTATTGTGTTCATTTTTGCAACTGGTGTAAATTTTTCTATATAGTCGATACCAATTTTTTGAGTAAACCATCAAGCTACAAGTATGGATTTGAATTTATCTATATTATCATATACTTTATATTTAATCTTGTATAGCCATCTAGATCTAACTATACTTCATTTTTCAGGAGGAGGGACTAATTCCCATGTTTGATTTTTAATCAAAGAAGAATATTCATATTTCATAGCATTTAACCATCTTTCATCAGAATAAGCTTCTTCGAAAGATTGGGGTTCAGGTTCATACAAATTCATCAAAGCATGATAAGCATGATGACTTCTAGTCATTTTATGAAGGTTTCATGAATTAGAGTCTTGAATAATAGACTCAACCCATCTAGGTTTTTTAGTTACAGAGGAACTAGGAACAATCTCATTTTCAACTATACGTTCAACACTAGTTTCTTCATCACATTCATTATTTTCACAATTTTTAAATTCAAATTCATTTTCATTTTCATTAGAAACATCATAAATAACAGAATATGAAGAAGAAGAAGAACAAAAACATTTTCCCAATATTTTAACATTCATTTTTTTTATAACTTCTCTTTTTAACGGATCAAAGATCATAAGACCTTTAAATTTTATATTATATCCTAAAAAGATACAAGGAAAAGAGGTCTAATCAAGCTTTCCGTTTTTATTTTTGAATGAAGAGGGAAGTTAGGCTACCTAATATTATTAAATGAGACACACTAGGTTTTTTGTTTGACCACTTTTCTGAAGGAGTTGAATTTACTAAGAATTTAGTGGGAACTATGTTCAAGATATGAACATTACTGTTCATAGCTTATGCCTAGAGGAACTTAGGAACTTTAGAAGAATGTATCATGGTCCTAGCCATTTCCAGAATAGTGTGGTTTTTCCTTTCCACAATCCCATTATGTTTAGGGGAACATGGAGTAGTTAGTTCCCTTTGAATGCCACATTTAACACAAACTGATTCAAATTCTTGACTCACATATTCTCCCCCATTTTTAGTTCTAAGCCTCTTTATTTTCTACTTAGAAGAGTCTTCAACTAAATCTTTAAATTATTTAAATTTTGACAAGACATCTGATTTATTTTTAATGAAATATGACCAAATCATACGAGAGAAATCATCAATGAAAGTGACAACATACAAAGAACCATTAAGAGAAGTAACTTCTAGGGGTATTCTAACATCACTACAGACAAGCTATAAAGGTTCAGAAGAGTTATCATCATGATGACTGTGAAAAGAATTAGCAGATTGCTTAGCATATAAGCATCCTTCACAAGTTTCATGATTTTAGGAAATGGGTAGCAGACCAGATACTAGTTTTAGTTTAGACATGTCGTACATGCTCCTGAATTTGACATGACCTCTAGCCTCTCATGCCACAATTTCATGTCACTTCTTTGAGTTTCCAAATAAGAATCAAAAGGAAAACCAGAAAATACATACAAACCATCTCTTTGAATGCCTTCAAATATAGTAACATTATGTTCATTTTTAATAAACCATTTATCCTTTAACAATGTTACACTATAGTTATTTGAGTTAACTGAGAACAAGAAATAAAATTCATTATAATTTTAAGAACTAACAATACATTGTTAATAAAACTATTTGCTACTTTTTCTTTTCCCTGACCATGAACATTGAGAATCAAATGATCACCCAAGTAGATATGATCATTACATTCACTAAGTTCAGATAGGATATCATATCTAAATTTTATTAGGGGTAAATAGTTTTGAAGGGACTATACCCTGTTACAAAAAGTGCTCAAAAGCCAGATAGAGCAGAAAAAAATAGTCCATAGTTTTGAAGGGACTATACCCTATTACAAAAAAGGATCCATAGCTAGATAATGCAGTAAATACATCAAGTTTGGATCAGCATCTAGAATATACATGAATATCCAACTATAGTTATCTGAGAAACTATACAAAAGGATCAAAATAGTGACAAAACTGTAACAAAGCAACATGAAAACAACATCTTGACAACATCAAAATAGAAAACCCAAAGTAAGGACAGTCCTCTTCACTTGTCTTCTTTGTCAATATTTGTCCTTACCTTCTACAGAGAGGTGAAGAGTGCCAGGGTAGTGACATGGGAGGGATCCTTCTTATCCAGTCTGTGAGAGAATCAAGTCCCGTACTGGTCCCAGCTCCCAAATGGCAGCAAGAATGTCGCTGAGCACACATACACTTTTGACATGTTGCTCCATAAAGTTGTAGATAACCTTAAGCACAGAAATGGTGTAGTCATGCCTTCCTTTTGCATTTCCTAGTCTGTTATCCAGTGAGTTAAGCTTCTTGTAAATTTCAAGAATCTGATCATTATCCTGCTCAGGGTCATTATGCATCTTCCTTTTTCCTTCTCTCTTACAGACCTACTTGAGCTCTTCTTTCAAAGCCCCAACCTCCTTTTCCAGTTTGAAAATTATATTGAGAAGGACTTCCTCCCTTTCTGTAGCAGAAGCACCAGTTGGATTGCTAATGTGAAGTAGATTTTTAGCAGACTCAATTTCTTTGTTGCTACGAAGGATTCTTTGGGAGGGGAAGGGATGATTAAGGGGGTAAAGTGGGTTTTTGGTTCTGATTTTCCTTCGACCAGAAGCAGTGGTGGGGGAAGTGGAGTCAGGGTAGGGGGGCAGGGGCAATGGGAATTGAACGATGTTGGGAAAGGAAATGGTGGTGAAGCAACAAAATGAGGCCTTGGTGAAGGGGGGTGGCATGAGTGTGGTTTTGAAACTCAAGAACAAAGTGTTCCAGGGAGTTTAAAAGATAATGTGGAAAGCTAACATGCAAATTCCTTCTAAAATGATTTAGGAAAACCAAATGTTTGAGAGGAACCATCACATATCTTCCTTCCAAAGTGACATACCTAACAATCATCCTTGCAATTTCATTCGAAGGGCTCTGGAATGGAGGTCACTTTTATGCCTGTCATAACAAACTTGATATTTTCTCCATCTGCTAGGAATTTCTTGGCTTCAATTTTCTTGTCTACCCTCTTACTGAAGAATCTAGCACCTTCTAGGCTCAGCCCCGTGACCTCAACAATAAGCTCTTCAATGATTTTAATGTTGATCTCCCCATATTCTACCATTCTTTGCTTCCACCCAGCCGTGAATTGAAGAGAAATGTCTTGATCGTGACCCTGCATTTTTTCAATGAGGTTTGAGACCCCACCCATTTGCAGATAAGTCCATAGGGTCACATCATCCTTCCAAGTTGGGTCGTAGGTGGGTTCAGTTTGGCATGGAGCTCCACCCATTTTTCCATTGTTGTTTCTTTGTTTCCCAATGGTAATGCTTCTCCCCAAAACTGCTTCTTAACAACACCTTTGCATACCCAGAAAGCGTGTGAAGGCTGAGTGATATTATTAGCCCTGCGTAAGGAGATAATCACTCTCAAAATAACGAAGGACTTCTTAATGATGGTTTTTGATTTCATATTTATCCTTGATGATGTCATTATGTACCTTGCTAGGGAGAATGTCATCACTAAACCAAGTTTGCATGTTATTACTAACTCCATAGTTAGCAAGACTATCCGCCACTTTGTTTCCTTCACGATAGGAGTGGATGATTTGGCAGTTTGCAAAGGATTTACAAATCTCAATAGATTCATAAATGAAATCCCTAATGGTCCAACTAGGGGGTTGTGCTTGATTTAAAAGATTTATTATGTTCAAAGAGTCCCCTTCAATTATAATATTGGAGATATTGCAATCTCTTACAAGTCTGATCCCCCATAATGTTGCTAGGGCTTCAGAATAGTGGTTTGTTTGGTGGCCCATTTTACCAGCAAATGCAACAACAAGACAACCTCTGTGATCCCTAATCACCCCACCTCCTCCTGATGCCCCTGGGTTTCCTTTGGATGCTCCATCAAAATTCAACTTGTACCATAAGTTGGGTGGCTGAATCCAATGAACTAATGATCTGTCAATGCTATTTTGATCATTCCTATGTGAATTGCCAGTATCAATCTTCCAAGAAACAAGTATATGTTCTTCTTCCTTGGGGTATGGTCTATTTTTTGGAGGCCTAAACCTTTCAATGTTATCTTTGACAGCAATAACAATTTCCTTAAAGATCTTGTTGCATACCTGTCTGTTGTTCCTGAAGATTATTCCATTCCTGGTTTTCCACAATCTCCAAATGGTATGAGGCAGGACCAAATTCCATAATCTTCTTATCATGCAATGTTTATATGGTGGATCCCATTTCTCCCAGGTCTGCAAGAAGGTATTAGGAAGGGTCCAATGCAGATTAAAATTGGAAAAGATGAGACTCCAGACCTTTGAGGCATATTCACAATGCAAAAGTAGATGTTTGATGTCTTCAGCCTCTTTTTTGCACATGCAACACATGTTAGGCATAATGAAACCCTTTTTAATTAGGTTATCATTAGTGAGGATATTTCCTTTTAATACAAGCCACAAAAATAAATTAAATTTTGGGGTTAACTCAGGCATCCATATTTTACTCCAGTTTATATCACTTTGAATATTTTCAAAAAATGCATTGTAGCCCGATTTGACAGTATAGTCCCCATCAAAAGAGTCAACCCATATAAGCTCATCCTTGGTATCCTTTTGATTAAGAGGAATGAGTGCAAGATGTGTTGTTGCAGAGAGGAGACAACAAGTTGTAAATTTTCCTTATCCACTTTGAGTTGCTTCCAAGTTCTCTTGTTTCCATCCAACTCAATGTAATCTTTTACTTTATTCCCATATTTCTCACTTAGACTATCTTTGATGGAGCCAAATTTATCACTCAGCCTGAAATCAGTCTAGTTGTCTTGCCAAAAATGTATATCCTGACCATTTCCTACTTTCCATCTACAACCTTTAGCAAGGATGTGTCTGATTTGAAGCAAGTTGTTCCAGAAAATGGATCCATTGGGAAGTTGCTTTTCAAAAAGAAAAGAATTCATATTATGCTGAGCCAAGTACTTTATCCTAATGAGTTTTGTCCAAGGTTTTTTTTCCTTTAGTAGTCTCCAACCAAGTTTGGAAATTAAAGCAACATTCATCTTCCTGATATCCTTTATACCCAGGCCACCAATATTTTTGGGTATACAAACCTGATCCCAAGCAACTAAATGGTACCTGAATCTTTCTTCAGTTCCATGCCATAGAAAATGCTTTTGAATTCTTTCAATGTTGTCAACAATTGTTGTTGGGATGTTGTACATAGACATTATATATATGGGCAAGTTCTGTAGTGTGCTTTTGATTAACAAGCATTTTCCGGCACTAGAGAGAACAACACCTTTCCACCCAGCCAATTTTTTGTGAAATCTATCTAACAAGGCATTCCAAACAACATTAGATACTTTATTAGTGCCCAAAGGTAAGCCTAGATAGGTAGTGGGTAGAGAGCTGATTTTACACCCCAAAATGAGTGCAATTATTTTTGTCTATCAGAAGGAGTATTGAAAAAATACACCAAAATTTTGTCAAAGTTGACTTTTTGGCCAAAAGTTGCTTCATAGAATCTGAGAATAGTCTTTATAGCTTTAGCTTCAAGAATAGAAGCCATCAATAGAAAAAAAATTGTGTCATCAACAAATTGTTGATGTGAAGTTGTATGGTTGGTGGAAGTAGGTTTGAACCCTTTTAGCATGCCAGTATTCACAACCTTAGTTATGGATCTACTAAGGTTGTCAGCCATTATTATAAAAATTAAGGGGGATATGGGATCCCCTTGTCTTATACCCCTACTACTGGAAAAGAAATCCCACAGAGTACCATTAACAACAACTGAAAATCTAGAAGTGGTGATGCAGGCCTAAATGATTTTTCTAAATTTTCTCTGAAAACCAAATTTTGACAAGACCTTATCTAAAAAATTCCAAGACACTCTATCAAAGGCCTTATGCATGTCCAATTTTATTGCCATACCTGATTTTTTTTACTTTTATCCATGGAGTGAATGGTTTCATGAACCATGATTACCCCATCCTGAATAATCCTTCCTTTTATAAAGCCACTTTGTTGTTTAGATATTAGATCAGCTAGCAAAGGTTGTAATCTAGTAGCAAGAATCTTGGTAAAAATTTGTAAACAACATTTACCAGGATGATAGGCCGGAAATCCTTGAAGTCTTTAGCATCCAACTTCTTTGGGGCTAGAACAATATGAGTATTATTCAGCTCCTTTATTAGATTTCTTATTCTATAAAATTCATTTACAGCTTTCAGCAGATCTTCCGAGCAGATATCCCACAATTTTTGGAAAGAAATTTGCAGAAAAACCATCAGGTCCTGGTGCCTTGTCTCCTTCAAGTGCAAAAACTACCTTCTTCAGCTCCTCAATGGTTACAGATTTTGTAAGGATTTTGAATCTCTCATCAGAAATATTGTTACTTGGGATGGCATCTAGAAGGAAAGAAGTTTCTTCTTCATTACAAATATTACTTTCCGTCAGCAAATTCTCATAAAATTTGAGAGCTTCTACTTTTATATCATTTTGATCCTTGGTGATAGTGCTATTTCCTTTGGATACCTCAGTGATTTTGTTGCAAGCCCTGTGCTTTAGGGTGGTCATGTGAAAAAATTTGGTGTTTCTATCACCAGCTTTCAACCATAGAGCTGAGATTTCATTCTCCAAAAGGTTTCCTCTCTATTATTGATGTTATGTAAATCAGAAAGTAATTTCTTTTCAAGTTGTTGATCTTCATAATTCATACCTTTGGTGGAGATTCTCATCTCAAGTTCTTCAAGCTGTTGTTTTAGCTCTTTCTTTTGTTCAAAAATATTGCCAAATACCTCTTTGTTCCAGGTTCTAACTTGTTGCTTTACATTTTTTAGTTTCTGAACTAACCTGAATTGTGTTGTTCCTTCTCCATCCCAATGCCACCATTATTTGATCCTATCCATAATGTCTTCATGCTCCAACCACATTTTTTTGAATTTGAAAGAGCTATGCGATGGTTTGGACCAATTGAAAAGATTAAGAGCAATAGGATTATGATCTGAGCCAATCCTAGGTAACGAAGAGAGGTGAAAATCCTTGATTCAGAATCCAATTAGCAGAGATGAGAGCTCTGTCTAATCTTACCTGTATCAAACTCTCACCAATTCTTCTGTTAGACCAAGTGAATTGGTTGCCATGTAGCTCAATATCCATGAGGTTAAGAGAAGAAACAAACTCAGCAAAGTCACCCATACCAACTGAGAAATCAAAATTACCCCCATATTTTTTCCCAGGGTTCAAAGGGGTGTTGAAATCACCCATGACCAACCAATTATAATCCTTAAATCTGCTTCTAAAGTATTTTAACTCCTCCCATAATTTTCTTCTACTAGCAGTAGTGTTGGGAGCGTAGATGTTGGAAAGGATCCATATTGATTCATTTTCAGAAGCATGAAATTTAACAACTATATGATTATGGGAAGCTAAAATCACATTACCATTGAGATATTTGTTGTCCCAGAAGATTGCTACACCTCCTGACGCTCCTTGTGAGTCAACAACACAAAAATTAGAGTTCTCCCAAAAATTCTTTTTACATTTCGCCAAAGTTTCTGTCTTCATTTTAGTTTCTTGTACTAAAAGAATGTTAGGTCTGTTGGATCTTCTAAGCTCTTTGAGCATCCTTTGTTTAGGACCTCCATTCAGTCCTCTGACATTCCAGGATAAGATCTTCATCTAAAAAAAATTTGGGGAAGCAGTTGCCAGATGGTCCAATTGACTTTGAGTTCCATCTGCAATCTCTTTCTCAGTCTCTTTCTTTCTTAATTCCTTTTTTGAAGGTCTACCTTTTTTACTATTAGCTCCAATATCTGCCACCTTTCTAGCAGATGATCTAGTGATCCTTGATGTGGAGGCTTCCAATTTCCAATTTTATTCTTTTTATCACTGTACAAAGCTTCAGGAATCCCTTCAAAGCCTTTCATTCTTCATTTATTTGATTTAACTTCAATGAAGCCATTATTCAAATCATTCTCACAGTCAGTGAGTATCTTTGATGGAGCTGGGGTAAGCTCCCCTTCTTATTTTTCACAATCTGAATCCTCCTGCTGTGAAGTTGCTGATTTGACATTGAATGAAAGCTTTTCACTGGTAGGAGTAAGAAGATTTTCAATATCAGGAGACATGGAGGGATTTTCCTCATTCATGAGATCATCCAGTTCCTTATACTCTTCTTCTTTAGCTAGATCTTCTAATATGGATTCTAGTAAGTCTTCAGTTTCTGAATGAGTCTTCATCTCCTGTCCTTCTGATGTTGTTAAGGTGTTGCTTTGTACCTGTTCCTTATTCTCATCCTGAGAAGAAGTAATCAGATGATCAACAAACAAATCCTCCATCTTCTCTTGATTTGATACTACCAGGTTAATGGAAACCCTTGTGTTATCTTCATCCACTTCTATATTTAGCTTTACAGGATTTTGAAGATCCAGATCTTTGAGCTTGTCTTTTTCCTTCAAATCATCCCCTCCCTTTTTAACTAAGGGAGTTTTTGGTCTCCAAAGCTTCCTACAAACCGGCGGTCACCTTATAGGGGTTTTGAAACCCTTTTTGTTCCTTTTGTATTTCAGATTTGGTGGGTTAGAGATATTTTTATCTATCCCCTTACCTTTTTGATTTTAGGTTTGTGGATTCTTTGCTTGTGGTGGCTCTTTTCCTTCCGTTTTTTCTTCATGAGAGATGTTTTTCACTGAAACCCCTGAACCATTCATTTTTGATTATGCTATTATCTTCATAGCTCTCTTTATCCTCAGGCTTCTTTCCAATCTCTTTTAAAGAATCTCCAGATCTCTCATTCTTTTGTTTCTTGTCCATAGGGCATTTTCTGGAGAAATGCCCTAACTTATGGAATTTCTTGCATCTTAATTGAAAAGTTTCATATTCTATCGCATGCTGCCATGTACCAAACTTCGATTGAAGGATGATGTGATCAGGTAGTTCTTTCTCCATTTCAGAAGAGATGCAAAATCTAGCAAATGCTAGTTGAGATATGTTTTTAGTAGGCCCATCTAATCCAACTGGAGCACTGATCGATCTTGCAATATGAAGCAAGATCTCATCATCCCAGTACTGCAGGGGAAGTACTGGTAGCCTACACCATATAGGAATAGTGTGAATATTTTCAGTATTAGGGTTAAATCCTGGGTACCATCTTTTTAGGAAAAGTCCCATGTTTGCCCATACACCAGGGTCCACCCAGTAATATTGTTTCAAGATATGTCCTGTTGATTGAATCTGGCAAGGAAAAAACCCCTGGACATGGTTGTAATAACCAAATATCCTTTAGGTTGCCAGTGGCATGGCCCACTTTCTGATGGCATCAATATTGGGCCTAGCACCCAAGAACTTACCAATAAGGGTGAGATTCATTTTCCCCAGTGCTCGATGCAAGCATCCATCAGACACATGGATGTGGGTCACACCCTCCTTGTCCTTTGGGCTTTTGAATAATGATTGATTCTGCATAGATACAGGAGATGAGGACCCACATGTTTGTCAGGAGGTACCTTAAAAATGTTTATAGAAATTCCCCCTATCATATTTAAATCCTTGTAACCGATCATGATCAATTTACACCAAATAAGAGGCCCTTTTAATTAAATAGTCTATACACTAATATGTTAGAATGATATCAAAAAATTAAATTGAAATGTAAGTGAAATTTTTTTAGTTTTGTAAAAAATGATGAAGAAAAATTGTCACCGTATAGGAATATATCATTTTAAAATAAAAATAATACTTTTACTATTTTTACAAAAATGATTTTTATAATTTGTCTATATTTTCAAACAAATAAATAAATTTAATATATATAATTTCTAAAATAAATGTTATATATATTAAAAAATTTGAAGCTCTTTCCCCTTTAGGTAAAATTTTCTTATCAACTCGACCGAGTTTTCATAATCAACTTGGCAAGCTATTTATATTACAAAACGAATTAAGCCACATTTTTTTGAATGCCAATGCAAACCATTTATATTATCAATGTGAACCATAATATTATCAAACCAATTTATAACTACCATATATCAAACCATCACTTTGTAATGTAAGTCGAGTTATGGAAGGACCGCAGCCAAGCCACATTTTTTAACTACTGAGCCGTTCACCATGCCCACGAGGGAATTAAAAAAAAGGGGTGGTGTGACCACAATCACACCAAAAATACTACTTGGGAAGGATTTTAAAGCTTTCCCCTTACCTATGCAGTCCCTATGTGGGACTAAACCCACAATGACAAAGGAGAGGGGGGTACGCTGCGACGGTGGAGGAAAGGAGGGGTTCCTAGGGAGGGACATGCAACAGATACACAGAGGGGATCCTTAGAAGCATGCAATGAGTGCCACTTGGAATTAACAAAGGAGGGGGGAGGTATGGAGGGGTTCGCCCTCATATATATATATTGATATTGTATTTTTATAAAATACAAAGATTTTCTAAAATAAGACTATACAACTATTATAGTTTGTATTTAAACTATAAGAGAAAAACTTTCAAGGGCCCTATTCAGGACATGAATAAGGGTTTCAAAAAATTAATAACAATTATTGTAAAAAGACATGAATTAGGAGGGAACAAGGTATTTACTTGACTAATGACAAAAATAGAACAACCTATTTTCTTGAGTCTTATCTACCCCTGTAAACTCAAGTTTTACTCTGAATTTTTACTTCCCCTTTTTTATTTTCTTGAATCCCCAACAAGCTATGGAAAAATATATAAAATAATTCAAATAATTTACAACCCTTACATTATTTTCCAGAGCCTAGTAAGTATTGAAGTTGAATTCTTTTCACATAGTTAAAATTTCAAAATTCCTTTTCACATGTGCAATATTCATCCAACCAACCAGCTACACAGAATGGGAAGGAGGGGGGTTAAATAATATTCCAAATATTTTAACTACCTTCCTATTTTCATGTGAATGTGCAACTTAGAAATTGACCAGTGAATGACCTCCTAATTTATGTTATCTCATCCGCTAGGTGATTTAGGAAATTCTATTCATTCCCCCTAGGTGATTTTAGGATTTCATTAAAAGTTGCAAGCTTCGGGCAACTGTGGGAAGGGTTATCACTGGCCTTCCTAGGACTGGAGAAACCCCATGGAGTGGAGAAGAAAATCCAAAATGGACGTGGAGGCAATTAAAAGGGCTTAGGACATTATGGAAGTGATTCAGAAATATTTTGGAAGGACTTGGAGAAGTTGGGGCAGTCTCACCAAAATTAGGGTTCACAGGCCTAAGTAGTGCAAAGGCCAAAAAAATTATTGATCTTATGATGGTGATTTCGGGATCTCCTAATGGAGTATATGAGAAAAATAAAACATTTTACGAAATTTAATTCCAATCCCTATAATATTGTGAAATTATTTTTTAACAACACTTTGGGTGCATTGGGTCTGCAAATAGTTTTTCTCATGCATAGGTGGAGTACCAAATAAAAAATATGATTTTTCAGGGATAAAATGTAGAAATTAAATACCTAAGATCATAAATATTGGATTCAAAAGGTCATTTACATTCAGGATCATATAAAATTTCATTAAAAAATTCCATCGGGAGCTCAAGTTATCCTCTTAGAGTGAGTTCAGGAGTTAGTCAAAATTTTGGAGGACACGTGTCTGCTCCAGGAGCTTGGAAAGATTTTTTTTCCCTCACATCCCTTAAGGTAAGGGAAATAAACCATGGAAAATTTCACCTAGCACCCACATGACCTCTGGATCCTCATGCGACCTCCAGGATCGATAGTTCAGCCTCCAGGTGCTTGCGGGAGCTCAAATCCTCAACCGTCTGATCGATACCACATGTCATCACCGGGAGAACCATGGAATTTGATGTCCCTCATAGGTTAGGTACATAAAACATGTAACAATTCTCTTTTCCCCTAAGGGATACTTTTGGTCACCCATATTACCAGCTCCTAGCCCCTCAATGCTTTTAAGCTGATTTTTAGCCTCTGTTCCCTACCGTCGGATCTCTGCCACATGTCGTCACCTTTCTCACCATGGATTTTTATGTTCCTCACATCCCTCACAAGTTAAGGACATAAAAAATTTAAAAATATTTCCCATATCCCTTCTCAACTTTATTTCAAAATTTTAAAAACCCGCTTGTTTTCCCGCTTCTAACAAACTCTCATGTGCACCATTTCATTCCACCATAGTTCTGCAACTTTCTCATGCCAAGTCACACCATTAATGAACCTTGAACCAACTCAATCACAGAAACCAAATCCTCAAAAACATTAAAACATGCAGGTCCCAGATTAAATATTGATCAAACAAAGAACAAAGAAGAAGAAGTTTGAAACTCTTCATTACCGAGAAACTAAAAATCGAAGAGATCTTGCAAACTAGCGCATGGATTAACAAACCGTCTGTTGATGAGTTCTTCTCTCTTGAAGGACATTAAAAAATCATATTAAAAAATCCTTTTCACAACAAGGAATTCTCATGGCAAAAAAAAAATTTCTTCCTGCTCCACGAAGAACAAAGCTCAATTTCCCGTTAAACCAGCAACAGAATCTAAGAGAAATTTCACAAGTGAGACAAGAAGAAAAAACCTATCGTAATAGAGTTGATTTCATAATGAACGTAGAAAAAAACTAGACCTAAAAATTTCAAGCTCCATTAATGGCTTCTATGACACAGTAGTGTGGAAAAAATCAGTGAGCTACCTCTCCACTTCTTTGGGTTCCAGTTGGTGAAATTATGCAAAAATTAGAGGGAATGATCATTGAAAAATCTAGTTTCACTTGAACTAGTTTTTGCACCATGAAGTCCCTATTTTTTAGGGATATCGAGGCATGATTTTTCATTAGAGTTATACCCTGTCACATGAAGAACATCTGTAAAAAAAGTAACGAGTTACCTCTTCACTTATTACGGTTCAAGTGGGCAAAATCACACGAAAATTGAAGGGAATGATCGTTGAAAAATATAGTTTCACGTAAACAATTTTTCATGCCATAAAATCCCTATTATTTAGGGATATCGAGGGATGTATTTTTTTTTTAGTATTGTTCCCCCACCGATGAAAACATCATTTTCCCACTTGTTCAGATGAAGGTATAACTCAAAATGCAGAGCATGGAAGCTCAAAACAAAACCTAGATTTTCAAGACCTATTTTTTCACAATTTGACATTCATGGTGCACTTACTAAAAATAACATGCCTTCCTACATAGGATTATGTTTCTTCAGGTAAGCCACCATTTGAGGAGGCTATGAATAAGTAAATGAACATATAGGGAGTATCACAGAAAAAGTCATCAAAAAGGTCATCTCAGCTCGCAATTAAAATTTACTAGAAATAGTAAATGGTTCCACAAGCCCTTTCTATAAATAGCCAGTTGGTCCAAAAGGCGAGAGTAAAATAGTAAGAAGAAATAATTCAAGCTACCATATTCAGTTGAGGTTGGGAAAATATAAACTACGACACTTACTAAAAATAGTAAGTTGCCCCATCTGTACTTAATAAAAATAGCAGGTTGTTCTCAAAGGGAAAGTTTGGCACAATGAAAGATAGAGGGATGATCATTCAAGTCAGCACCATAATTCTAGATCATCCATGGGCATTGATCATAAGGAATTTGGGACCATCTCAGGGAACTAGATAATGTTTTTCAACACTCACTACATAGTTTGGGTCACAAGTATACCATACGCAGGTTGGGAGTTACAATCATCAGTGAAACAGTTCATTCAACTTGGCAAGCATTCATGAGATAATTTGAAGGATTTTCTAAGGGTGCAAGGAGTTCAAAGATTCAGAGGTCTCATTGCACTTGAGTTTGTAATCAACAAGGATCTACAGACTTCATCAGGGCAACATCATTTCTTTTCCTCCTCTCTTCTTACCCCCAACATTCTCTCTCCTATATGTTTTAATTTTTCGTTAAGGGTTTGCACTTTTTGATATGTCTTAAAGTGACTTTAGAGACATGATGTAAAATTGAATTCACCTTATTTTTATAAAATGGACTTAATATTCGAATAGGAATATGAATCATCTAAATTCAAAATGAGGAATATGAAAGAGCATCAGGAAGATGAGGAGTCAAGTTTAGCGCTATAAATTGTAATGAGCTCTTCATTCCAAGTTGGTACTAAATCTAAAAATCTTCTAGCTAGGTGTATTCTTGTAATTTCATGAGAGATATTTTTCTCACTTATGAGTGAAAAGAGTTAGCCATATTTCCCCTATTCTCAATGTCTTTCATTCTCATACTATGTACAATTTTTGTTTGAGGATCAATACAAGAAGAAGGAGTTTCGAGCCTTTTTTGACTAAGGGGTTTTACTGATACTTTGTTTTCATTAAATTCTAATTGTTCTTCTTACTATTTGTAGTATTGTTTCTTCCTAATTTTAATGCATGCGATGAAATTTCTAACTAGTGTGTGCATGAATCTGATTTTTTACCTACAACATTAATTCTTCAACCTCTTTTCTCAATCCCCTTTCTCACTCTTCAGACAGAGTATTCCCTAGCAAGATATTTCTATATTTGTCATAGGGTCAGTGGAGTGCCCCTATTGGATCCTCAGCCACAAGGCCATAAGAAAAATCCACCTTTACTCGTGCGTGCATATACGACAGCTGCACTGGTTAAGTAGAGGGACTTAGATTCCCAGAGCGTTGGTAAGAAATCTAAAAGTTTATCCACCCGAAAAAAAAAAAATTCCAACACTTCCCAATCGTTACAACCTTAGGATGTATTAGGATTAAATTTAATTTATTAATCCCACTCTGGTACCATGTCAGGACAAGGGGTGAAAAGGTACATTCACCAAATTAATTAATTAATATAAAGTTAAACATTACAACATATTTAGCATAAATAAATTAAATAAACACATTGAACACATAACACAACATATAACTGGCTATTGAGCCCTTTTTATAACAGGGTATAGTCCCGTTAAAACTATTTACCAATAATAAAATAAAAAGTAAAAAAAATAACACAACATATAACGTGGAAAACCCCTAAATGGGTAAAAACCATAGAATAAATCCACTATCAAGAAACTTTTACAATTACCAGTCCAGTAACTCCCTCCCCACTTTTATTCCTTGTATTTACCAAGATTTACCTTCATATTCCTTTATAATATTATTTGATCGATTGATCTGAATTATTCTGAATATAACCGAAGACCATATTTTAATAACCCGAAGGGTTATGTCCTTCTTAAGTGATGGGGTACACCTCCCTAATTTAATTTTTTGATTAATTAAATTAACCAACCCCTATTATAAAATTTATATTTAAATATTAATAATATATTTTATTCTATATTATTTAAATATAAACTATATATTATGATACACTTAATATTATAGTTCTACCTTCATGTATAGTCTCTAATTGTTTCCATACATCTTTAGGAGAATCTATATGACCTATATGTATTGAAAATTCATCTCTTATGCTTTACAATAGGATGGACAGAGCTTCCTGATATTTGAAAGAAGTAGCTAATATTTTTTGGGTTTGCAAGTTTACTAGTGGGTAGTTTTTCTACCCTAAATACAAGATCTCATAGCTTTCTAGCCATAAAACAATATTTTAACCTTACTCTCCAAATACTATAATTAGTTCCATTTAATAACTAAGATTTATCCATAAAAAAACTAGCATAACTAGCCATTTTAAATGCTCAAATAGTAATGAAGACAAATACAGCTAAAAATGAATCAAATCTTTACAAGAGAGCCACACAAAGACTAAAAAGCAAGCTATATATTTTTTAGCAAAAATACACATGCACAACTTGCTAAAAAAATAGGAAAAACAAGTCACAGAAGGCCACAGAGAAAATGTATAAGATTTTCAAATTTTAGAATCTGTAAGACAAAGACAATTAGAAAAACCCGTAAAACAAAAACTTTGAAAACCCATGGAATGAAGAAAATTAAAATCCAAGACACACACAAAATTTGAAAAAATGCGATACAATAAGGTTGAAAAACCCACGGTATAAAGAGATTTTAAAAATAATGTAGTTCCTCTAGAGGACAGGAAGTCTCAACAAATCATATAAGATAGATGACTTATCGGGTCTACGACAACAATCAAAACTTAGGGGACATGTATCACCTTTCCGGCCATTTTCCTCACAATTTAGCCCAACAGACATGAAGTCCACGAAATTAACTAAAAAAAATTCTTTCAGGTCTGATTAATAATGCAAAAGTAAAGACAAAAAAACTTAATCAAATGATGCCACTTGTCAAAAATTATAACAACTGAAAGGGGACACTTGGCAAATTTTCATTAAAATTATGAGAGATGACTTCAGGAGGACTTAAATTCCCCAAAAATAAACCAAAACAAAACTAAAATTTGGGTCCGAAATCAAATACCAGGTGTCACAATCTTACTAGCTAATAAAAACCAGAGACTGTTGTGGGAAAAGGTAGGTAGACACTAATACTGCGAAAGAATAAAAATACAAAGTGCTTTGTTATTGGTTCGCACTTCACAGTGCAACCAAAATGAATTAAAGCAAAAACTGAGGACACGTGGAGCCTTTTAAATGGCTCACTTTTCGCAAATTCTGATAAAGATTGACAAAGTGTGAAAAAGGTGACTAATCCTTATTGGATAACCTACTGCCACGATTAAAAAGACTGACAAATGTGAAATGTGAAGAGACTTGGAGTATTTATTTTAGCTCAAATTTTGCAAGTGTCAAAAACAAGATACGAAAAGACTAAATTTGCAAAGATACTTGGAGCAATTTTATTGGTTTACCCCTTTGCATACTGTTAGAGGAAAGTTAAAATAAGACTGACAAAGCAAAATATGGAGCCACTTGGAGCAATATTATTGGCTCTAATTTCGCAAAGGACAGACAACCAATAAAATGACAAGGTGAAGCTATATGGAGCTTAATCTCATTGGCTCAAATTTTGCAAAAATGTCAGAAATAGATGACACAAGGGATAGATAACCTGTGAAATATATCTTATTGGCTAAAGCTTTGTATTTTATAGAACTTGACAGAGGACAACTAAGCCAAATCTGACAACGTTAGGAGTCACTCCTCCCTTAACAAAAGCCTTTATTGGCAAAAAAAATTTCGCAATTGACAGTTTTTTCCCAGATAAACAAGGGATAGATAATGCCTGAAAAATGGAACAATTCTATTGGTTCGTATTTTACAAATGACAGTCAGGACAACTATAACCGCCATGAATGGCATGACAACGTGGAGACATGCTTGCAAAAGCCTGGATTTAAATTTCGAATGTTTCGCAATTGAACAGGTCGCAAATAACACATATCTATGCACTGGAAATTGTGAAATAAGATCTAAACATCCCTTTAACCAATATTTGGCTCGGGGTTCGTAAAAATTGACGATCCTGATTAGCTTGAAGATGGAAGTAAAATAATGTAGGGATTCACAGCTTCTGAAAGTCAAAATTAATGCTTCATAGAAACGTGACAAAGTCAAAAGTATCTAGACTCGATCTTGTAGCAAAACATAGATTGCATAAGAGGATTGGATACCAGGCTTCGAGAAATTAAATCAAGATGTTAGATTGAATCCACTTGGCACTCTAATAGTGGGCACGGATTAATTACTAAAGACGATATATTATGATCTGCAGTTACAACGAAGCATACGATTTGGATGCAATATATATTACATATCCATATACTTAATCACAACCGTTGAAGGGATAGATGTTTTTTAGCTTCCTTGAGCATCATTGTAACATTTGGATTCTGATCCTTTTCACTCTGGTTCTCTTGCTTATCCTGGCTTTTACGCCTTCTTTGTATTCAAGGGTATAGTCCCTTTCAAAAAACTATTTGCCAATAACAAAAAACACAATAGTTGAAGGGAAATAATAGTAAATTAAATAAGATAGAAGAAACCGGATTTATAGTGGGGAAACATGAAGGAAAAATTATGCCACTGAAATGAAGCACTTTCTATATTAAGAGATTTATCAACACTTTAACCCAGTACTTCAAACTTCTCTCCTTAGATCTTGAGAGATAAATATTACATACCAGTGTCTTCATAATTTCACAAAACAATTATCTAAAACATCTTTATCAAACGCACGTAGTATGTATACTTAAATCTATAGCTCAATCCTATGATGGATTTGAACCACAAACGACTGAAAATAGGATGGGCAAAAGCAAATATCTAAGCATACAAAAGCTTCAAACATGATCTAAACAAACATTGAGCTCATATTTCACGAACATTTCAAACAGTATTTGGGCGGGAATTGGAATTTTAAACCTAGTTTGGCTTGAAGATGACTGTGGAACTTTTAAGGGTCTCACAGATCCGTTCAAACAGTATTTGGGGCGGGAATTGGAATTTTAAACCTAGTTTGCTTGAAGATGACTGTGGAACTTTTAAGGGTCTCACAGATCCGTAAATACACTTCAAGCTTATTCACTTCATCGAGTTAAACACTTCTAGATTGATTTTAGACATGTATAAATCACCAGCCTCTGATGCCATGTTAAATTTAGCAAGGGAAATGTAATCCACAAGATCAGCAAATCCACCATTAAAGCTGAAGATTATAGATTATGATATGCAGTCGATTTAGACACAGACATAGCTTGAAATAGATATTGAATAACAAAAACTTAAAGAGCTAGATTTTAAAGCAAATAAAGAGAAAGAATAAGAGATAGATAACACCATATTTTAGTGGAGAAACCCGAAGGAAAAAATTCACTAGTAAAGCTTTATCTTTATTAAGAATTTACACGAGTTTAACCCATCACTTCCACTTCACTCGCTTGGTCTTTTATAGTGTTTGCAGAGCTATATCTCTTAATCAGTTAATACAATGATCATCGATTGTATCTTATAATAAAATATCAGTTTGTACAAATGTATAATGTTGTAGACAACCAATCCCAAGAGGGATCACCCAAATCAATGTGGGTGGGTGAATCGGTCAGGACGCTTCTCTTAATCAGTTAATACAATGATCATCGATTGTATCTTATAATAAAATATCAGTTTGTACAAATGTATATGTTGTAGACAACCAATCCCAAGAGGGATCACCCAAATCACATGTGGGTGGGTGAATCGGTCAGGACGCTTCACTCTTAAATGTGAAAGACCTTCACAATACAGTTTGATTAGAAAAAAAATTAAATTTAATGTTGAGGTGTACTTCAGTGGTTGATCCCACTTGACATTATCAGCCCCCGACAATTGTTTTGAACATCTCTTACTCTTAAATTTCAGCATAAACAACATGTTTTATGAGTTTATGAAGAAATACAAATATACTCCCCAAAAATATACCAATCCTAGACAAAACATAACCATCTTAAATATATAGTTGATATTTCTCATTTTTTATGAAGATAAAAAAAATTTTATATTAAACCCTTCACTCCAAACCAAAAGAAAGGTATAATACATAATGTAGACACCTAAATCTAGCTACGCGGTTTTAACACTAAAATTGCACTTCTTATCCTATTTTCTATCATTTTGCGTTATAACTATTGTTTTCCTTGCTAATTAGCTAACACTCTATTCATCTCAATCAATCAACGACACTTTGTTAACCTATTGTTTTCCTTGCTAATTAGCTAACACTCTATTCATCTCAATCAATCAACGACACTTTGTTAATTAACTAGTCTTCCCCTTCATTCTAGATGCAAAGTAACACTACTTTGTTAGTTATAATCATATTCTAATTAATTAATTAATTTGATTGACCAATATTGATTAATTAATCTTCTAAACAATAAATTACCCTCTTGTTGGGTCATTCCCCTCTCTAATCCTTCAGAATTCCATCGAACATCTCTTTAATTGGCTTTGACAAGCCTAAGTTGGTTTATTAATCAATCTAATTGATTAATTTAAATCACATCCAACTCAGCTTAAGTTGGAAATTCTAATTAACCTTCCCTAATCATAATTAACCATTGTGAAGCCTATTTAGCACTTTCTAATCCTAAAAGTTATTTTATCCCACATTAATGAGGAAGATAGTTTATCCCATTTGGAAAACTATATAAAGAGGTTTAACCCCCTCCCTTATATTTTTGCACCTCGTCTCCTTGGAAAGACATTAACATAAGATAAGATCATTTCCCCAATTGAAAATTTCATTCATCTAACAACCCTTTGTCATTTTAATTCCTTGGAAAGACATTAACATAAGATAAGATCATTTCCCAATTGAAAATTTCATTCATCTAACAACCCTTTGTCATTTTATTCTTGGTAAGAGTAGTAAGAGGAGGAACCAAAAAATGGCAATTAAACCATATTGGTGAGAACCTCTTCCTCTTCCTTGGAGAAGTCCTTTGATCACAACATGGCTATGTATGACTCGCTAAAGGAGGGTGTCTATAATTCAAATCCCATCAAATACATCTCCATTCAAGGCTATGGATGCCTAACTAACAACAAAGAAATGTATTGCTCTCCTTCCACCCTCTGATAAAACTAAAATGGAAAATAATAGTCTAATATGAATGTTATAGCAGAAACAAATAAATGAAATAATGCAGTACAAAAATTACCCAAAGCAAATAAGCAAATGAAATTTGAAACCCTAAAGATAAGGGAGGGTTAAGAAAAAGCTTTAGTTTATTCTAATATGTCCTTAGGACTATGTCGTAGTGGGGATCAGGTTGAACAGGAGGAGAAATTTGTCGCATATGAGCTTGAGAAAGTGAAATTTGTCGCATATGAGCTTGAGAAAGTGCACATCTGAGTTGTCTGACTAGACTGGGGCGCCTGGAGAAGGATAAGGGCACCTAGAGGAGCCATGGTCTACGGAAATGACCAGGAAATATCCTCTGAGGTGTTGCTGAGTGTTCACCTTTGGTTCACTTCCTATAGCATGAATGTCACTGAGACTTTACTGGATATCCCTGTAAATCAGAGATGGAGGAAAACACCTGTAAAACCCCATACAAAGCATCAAAACCCTACAAAAAATAAAGATGCATATGAAGGGGTCGGACTGTCCTCAACGGCCACAATGGTGGACTTAATAACTAGCGTTTGTACTACATCTCAGACCTAATCTAGTTCTAGGTGTGTGTGTGTGGAAATTGTGCCCAAGGTGCTCTTGTGCTAGTCACACTTTGTGAGTAGTGAGAAATAAATAGATGTAGAATATAAATAGATAGTGCATGGAATATAATAAACTCCCCTCATATGAAGTGTTATGCACATGAACCAACCTTTATCCCTTTTGATGAAGCTAGATGGATGCAAATGGAGCTCTAAATGCCTTTGATGGATGCAACATTAGGTGGTGATAATAAGTGCTTAGTGATTGGTCCCTCATTATGGTCTCGTAACTTTATATTTATATGGTTCTCTTGTTCTAATTTCATAATTAATCCTGAAAAGGTTGACCACCAAAAATATAGAAAGCTCAAACAGATAGAAAGTGCCCAAAATGTGAGAGTAAAGTGTAAAGAGGATCAAGGTGCCCCAGAGGGGACCATGGTGTCTGGGGCGCCCCAATCCTAGTTGGGCAGCCCAGTAAGAGTAGGAAAAAAATAGTGTGATAGTACTGAATGGGAAAAATACAGGTGAAAGATTGAAAGTAACGATAGAAAATAAAGTAAAATGGCCAAATACATGGGTTGATGAGTACTCTTTTTCATTCAAGAACCATATTAGTAGTAGTATGAGACCGAGAGCTAAATAATTACCCAAAGTGTGTTGATTTTGTGTCTACATTTGCCCCTACTTTATGTTGGTGAGTAGAATGCTCAGTAACATAAATTAGATAGAGATGCATACATGATATCCATGTAGAGTGATGTAGAAAAAAAAGCCGATGGACTAGACAAAGCGTGGAATGAAAAAAATATTGAATGTGGAGACTAAATATGCAAAAGTGTTAAAAGTGATGAGAGTGAACCTAGGGCGGAAGTGAGTGTGTAGATGTCAATGTGTGTTATGTACCTGCATATTAGTATGTTGTGTGTGACGCCAAGTGATGTAGTAGTAGTTGTTGATTGTTTTCTTCCCATACGGATGGACATGCAAAAGAGAAGATGATCAAATAGTCAAATACACATGTATATGTGTAAAAACTGTGTGTAAAGACACATGTATATATGTAAAAAGCATGTAATGAAAGTATGAAAATGAAAAAGAAACATGTGCACTTGATCTGTGATGAGAAGAAGGGGTGTAGAAAGGATCCTATAAATGTTGATGAAGTGCGATTTTTTTGGGGGGGATCTCACGCCACCAACCGAAGAAGTGTAGGGAGAAAGATGTGTTATTATCCAACCTATAAATGCTTCCCGAGAGTGTGAATAGATCTTTGTATTCCTCATGGTTTTTTTGGGTGATCTCACATCACTGATCAAATAAGTGTAGGGAGGAAAGTCTAATTTTCCTCCAACCTTGTAACTGCTTCCCCATAATGCTAAGGAACATCTTGTCCTGTAAAATCCGTTGTGTATGGAGTTTCGGTAGACTGGTCTGAACCCAGTCATTGTATAACTCACTGTGTCATGGATGAAAAACTGAAAAATTGAACTGTATCAGTATTATGTTGTGTAGTGTGTGTAAACCCAAATGATTCCCCCCTCTTTGGGGGTGCATGCGACATCGCAGATAGGAGAATGCGGCCCCAAAAGAGG
Source organism: Taxus chinensis (assembly GCA_019776745.2). Lineage (NCBI taxonomy): Eukaryota > Viridiplantae > Streptophyta > Pinopsida > Cupressales > Taxaceae > Taxus > Taxus chinensis. The sequence continues at coordinate 797,820,341 of CM034150.1, forward strand.
ACCAACCATGGAAACTATGCCCTGCATGCAGGGGGGAAAGGGGATGTGCTTGGTAGAAACCAAAGGCACATGCAAACAAATGGATAGGAAACAAGTGTTAGTACAAACAAACATGCATGTAGAAAACAAGTGTAAGCTACACAGACAATGTGTAAGCTAGAATGCAAGTAAACACGCAAGAAGCCAATCATAGACTGCAAAAAGTCAGGTTACAAACATGGGACATCACTCATGATATCACAAGACACTCAAGGCCATAGTGGCTAGACAAACAAACAGGAAAGTGTGCACACCAAACAAAGGGCAAGGCCCATATACAATAGAAAACAATGACAATCAAGTAGAAACAAATAGATAGATAGCCATGGAAGCAAGTAATCCTGCAAAACAAATGTTACACATGAAGCACCCATTAGCATGTTAGAAAGATAAACCATATGTCAAAACATGTATAACCAATAAAGTAGTGTGCTATGAAACAAAATGAAACAATAACACATGTATGTACGAAAGGTGGATGCCCCCCAGTAGCCACTATGGGACTGGTAGTGTGCCAAGCATCCATGTTACATGTAGAATACCTATATCTTGTGATCACAACTAGAAAAGGATGTGAACATGCATGTGTGTATGGTAAAGATAATGACATAAAAGATACCTATCTAGCATGTGTAATAAAGTGAACATGTACAAGAAAATGTAAGAAAAAGTAAATGTGACCAAGATATGTAGCATGTTGTGGATGGATGGAATGGAATGCAAATGGATGATAGGAGCACATGTCCCCCAAGTGAATGGAATTGTATGCAGTGAGGTTCATTTGTTTATTCCCCCTCAGCAGTCAAGAATGAACCGTAAATGAGATTGTCATTAGGAAATGGTCAAACTATGTGTTGTGTGTAGTGCGTTGTGTTGAATGTGTAATGATGAAATGTAACATAGGGATGAAGTGTGCATGACCCTGTATCCTAAGTGTATATCATGACAAGATGAGTGAAGGAGTGATGATTTACCTAAAGCGTATATCACTAAATGATGATTATAATAAGTGATGATGATGCTAGATTAAGTGATGATGTATCCTATGGTGTATATCACTAAAAGATGAGGAGAAGAAGTGGTGTTGTATCCTAAAGCATATACCACTAAGTGATGTAAGTGGAAGTGATGATGTATCCTATAGCATTGTATATCACTACAAGATGATGGGAAGGTGTGATTTAGCCTATAGTGTATGTCACTAATCTATGTAAGAATTTCGATGATGATAAAAGATTGAATGTCACATGATATAAGTGTGATGAGGTCCAGGTCTTTTGTGATGTATACCCTCAACAGTCCAGTATGGACCATGAGACTAGAGTGCGTCATAGGTAATGAGTGTTGCAGTGCATAGTATAAGTAGATGTGTAAATATGAGTGATGTAGTATGTGTAATGTGTGAGAAGGTGCAAGGTGTAAGATTCCTATTGTGTAGTGTGTGAGGTTCATGTGTGTAGGATGGACCTCAATAGTTAAGTGTGAACCAAAGGTGTACAAGATTCTCTTGTGTCAGGTGATGTAATGATTAACGAGAGTGTGTCAAGATTTATGTGGTGTATGTGAGACTAAATGTCTGATGAGGAAATAAGACGCTTGTTAATGTTAGGGGGAGAAATAAGTGTGATACCCCCCCAAGTAGTATTATGATGATGGAGATCTATGCAGTGATGTGATAGGTTCCATGCCATTATGGGAGAGCATTATCTATGTCATGATAAGAGTGAGGGCCAACACAATGGTAGGCCGAAGCAACAGTAGGACCATGCAGATGGTGGCAGGAATTTGAAATGTGTCTTGGCCATCAATAGGAGTAGTTTATTTGACAAAAGTGATTGGTTGGAGCTTATGTGGGATTGATGACACTGTAGAAGACTTGATAAGAGAATAAGGTGGACTAATCTTGAGAGGTGGTTCTGTAATTTGACTTATGTAATGTTGTGGATGAATTGAGAGGAGGAGGTGTTGAACTAATTTTTAAAGGAGGTTTCTTATGTTGACTTGGTGATGTTATAGATGACTTGAGAGGAGGTGTTGTATTAATTTTGAGGGGTGGTTGCTTACAAAACTCTTGACTTTCCTTAGAAATAATGGTATGATGCTCATTAGATGAATCAGATTAAGAACCCATTGATATGTAACAAGTGGAGAGGACCATGTAACAAAACATTATGTGGTGAATGAGATGAAACCTTGACACTCAAGATGCTTGATTATTCATTTTAAAGCATATCAAATCATTTTCATTATGTCCATTGATTTGATGATAATTGCAATATGGAAGACCTTGATATTTTGTAAGATCGATAAGGAGGATAACAATGAGTAGATGGCAAGTTGATTAATTGATGAGTTATGAGTTTCAGGAGAATATCTTGTTGCTTAGCATTGATTGTAAACTTGAGAGGTGCATGGGGAGTGGCAAGATTTGAGGTTCACTAATATGAGCACATGTAGAACACATAGAATGAAGATAAGATGTAGAAGGAGAATAAACATGATCCTAAGAAGCATCCTTAAGTTGTTGGATTTCAGATTTTAAGAGATGTAATCATGGATTTCATAGTCTTAAATTTATCTTGAAATAAAGAATGAAGGGCTTGAATGGATTTGCAAATATATTGATTGGATTTGGAATCAAGAGAGTCCTAAGAAAGATGATCAAAAATAGCATTGACTTGAGCAAGGAAACATGTTGATAGGAAGATACATAGTCTTCTAGGGTTTTTTGGAGAGCGTCTTTACAAGATGGGTACATTTGAATCAATTGAAGCAAGGAGACTTGACAGACCTTAGGATCCATGATGGAAGAAAAAGATATATATAAGCATGAGTATTCGAATGTTGGGTTCACCAAAATGATTAAACTAAAATGGAAATATAATAGCCTAATCTTATGATTAATGATTATAGAAGCAGTAAATAAACAGATAAATAAATATTTTGAAATACACCCAAGCAAATAAAGGGGCAAATGAAATGTGAAACCCTAATGTAGCAAAAGGGTTAAGAAGGTCTCCCTTAGCTAATTTGAAGATACTTGTAGACCTCAGGACTGTGTTAAGGAGCAGTGGAGACTAGATTAGAGTCTAATGAGGAGGAAAACGGTGAAAACACATAAAGAGACTCAAGAAAAATGTAGATCTGAAAGCTATCTAGCCTTAGATTGGGGTGTCCTGGAGAAGGATAGGGGCACCTAGGGCACCCAGATTTGGGTCTGAGATGCCTGGGTGCCCTGGTCTATGGAAATGACCAGGAAACCTCCTCTGAGGTGTCGTTGAATGATCGTCTATGTTCACTTCCTATCATGTGGTGAATGTCACTAAAAATTTATTGGATGTTGTTGTAAAATCAAAAGATGGAGGAAACACCTGCAAAACCCCAAGAAAAGCATCAAAACCCTAAAAAAGAAAGATGCATATAAAGGGGTCAGATTGTCCTCAACTTCCAAATGGATGGACTTATCACTGAAGCAACACTACATCTCAAACCCAATGTAGTTCTAGGTGTGTGTGTACAGAAATCATGCCCTAGGTGCTCTTGTGCTAGTCACACTTTGTGAGTAGTGAGCAATAACTAGATGTAGAATGTAAGTAAATGGTGCATGGAATAGAATAAAATCCCCTCATATGAAGTGTGATGTAGATGAACCAACCTTTGTCCCTTGTGATGGAGCTAGATGGATGCAAATGGAGTCTATAATGCCTTTGATGGATGCAAACTTAGGTGGTGATAGTAGTGCTTAGTGTTTGGTCCCTCATTATGGTCTCATAACTTTATATTTATATGGTTCTCTTTATTCTAATTTCATAATTAACCCCAAAAAGTTTGACCACCAAAAAGATAGAAATATCAAATGGCTAGAAAGTTCCCAAAAGGTGAGAGTAAAGTGTAAAGAGGATCAGGGACACCCCAGAGGGGACCAGGGTGCTTAGGGGCACCCAGTCATGGCTAGGTGCCCCAATTAGAAATAGGGAAAACACAATATGAAAATATAGACTGGGAAAGTGTAGGTGCAAGATCAAAAGTAATGAAAGAAAGAAAAGTAAAATGGCCAAAGACATGGGTTAATTAGTACTCTTTTTCACTCAAGAACCATATGAATAGTAGTATGAGAACGAGATTAAATAATTACCCAAAGTGCATGATTTTTTGTCTACAATGACTCTAATGAATCCAACCCCATTATGCAAATGGTCTAGTATTAATTATTGGTTGAAGGGTTATAGTTACGTGTACTTACCTATTAGCGAAGGTCTGACATTGGTGGTAGCTTCTTACATGGGCATGAGCATATGTTTTTGGAATCAAAATGGACTGAGAGGGGGTAAATTAGTCCTTACAAAATTAAATCAGATTTCAAATTACTTATTCAAATAAAAAAACCACTTATCGAACCATTAATGTGTGCACAATATCAAATACCATACATGCTTGATGACCCATGAACAATAGAATCAACACAAAGACACAAGATATAAGTGGAAAACCCTGAAGGGGAAGAAAATGCACTGAAACACAATCTATATATTCATGTGTTTCAAATTTAGTGAGGCACCAACCCCACAAGGACCACCAATCCCTAGTTTTGTGAAGCACTAACTCCACAAGGAGGCTAAACCCCCCCAATATGATAAGTAACCCACTCAACCACCTTATTGATGAATATATCTAATGTATGTTTCTATCACAATTTATTTGAGATCACAAATTCAGTTGACACTCCTTCAAACCTTAGGTCTTCAAACTCTCACAAACTAGCACTTTCTTCAATTCAAAAAGAATCAAACCCTTTCAAACACATTTTTTTTCATTCTTTAACCTATCACACACTTTATCATCCCTCAACACATGCCTTTTTACCTACAAAACTCTCACACATAGGTCACAATTTTTGCACACACTCAACTAGTTCAAATTTACACCCAAAACATCACCTTTATAAGATATTATTGATTAAAATTCAAATGAGGTTAGTTTACCTCATTTATTTTTCCATAAAAACTTAAAAACATCCCATAAAATTTATCACAACTATCACAAGTGACTCATATAGGTCGATCATGCCTAAAACCTTCCATTATGCACCAAAAATCCTCAAAACCTCATCACTAGGATGAGAAAAATATTATAACATAAAAAATAATATTATTCAAGATCTAATAATGACCACACATGAGTAATATGTTATTTAAACATAAGATATGGTCACAATTTACTTGAACCAATCTAATTATTTCATTTAATGGGCCCACTAGCTCATTACCTTCACAAAACAGTATTTTCTAGCACCCTATCTTTACCTTTAGGCCTCAAGACCACTCAAGACCACCTCGAATATGGCATGTGAAAATTCCATGTAAATACAAGAACATATAGAACACTTATATGCAAGTTAGCTTATGAAACAATCATATGTTCAAACCACATAAACTTTTGCCTTCACTAAATCAAGCTGCCCAAAACATAGTTTACAATGAAATTTTTTGCCCACTTTTTGACACCTTAAGCTGCACAAAGGATTCAATGGATTGAAATGAGTCACTACTAGTTCTACGTTGTTGGCATGAGGTGCGAATGCGCTCCAGTTTCATCCCTCATTCGGTCACGACTGTTGATGTCCTAACACTTTTCCGCAACCATGATGACTTCTTTTCTGCGATAAGTGCAATGGAGGCTTAGATTTTTGAGAGAATTCGAGGGTATCCTTAGTGAAGGACAATGGGTTTTCGACCCCTTCTGACAGATTCTTCGAAAGGGACGATCAACTCATCAGCAGTTGAATGTTTGCTCATTGTGGGTACTCCAAGTTTCTAAATTTTCCAGTTTATACTATCTTGCAACTTGTATGTTTGTTCCTCTTTCTCCTCTAGCTCTGTGAATACCCAATTGATAACTTCAAATATGATTGCCAAGGCCCTCTCACATACGCATGTCAAGTTGTCTGCAGGAGTTTCAAAAACCTTCTTATCGATCAATTCCTGATGATGGGTGTTACTCATCTCACTCACTACTGGCCCCAGAGGTTCCCAGTAATCTCTTTCTTTCCCCACATTTTTTTTGAGTGCTCGCATTCTATTGGCAGTGGCGCACATGTATGCAAAGAGCTTGAATGCCTCTTGAAGTGTTGACTTCCCTTTTTAAGAGATTGAATCAATCCATTCCTTGTTTTCTTGGCCCTGCATCATGAATTCATGTGTTCTTCTGATGGATTCTAGATCGAAGCTGCTGATGGGTACCAATTTATTAATAGGAAGTGCTATAGTGCTTAGTTCCACCACGTGTTGCGCATATGATGAAAGAGTTCACACTTATTCCTCTAGTCCCTCGATCTTCTCTTTATATTCTTTATTCCTTTCCATCATGTGAGCAGAAGATTGTTGGAATATGTGTAAATCTCCCTCATGAGTAGCTGGTCCCAATTGGATCGTGCTCATCTCATAGTCAGTTGTTGTCATCTCGTCCACTGGATTGATTAATTTTTTCCGTGCTACTTCAATGTATTGATTACCTGTCTCCTCACTATAGAATCGTGATGTTGTCTATGTGATCTTTCTTGATATTTTTTCTTTAGCCAAAGATACAATTTCTGATTTATCGGGGGCTACTACTTGTTGCACAATGCGAGTGTTGAGGATGATCATTTCCCACATCCACAGAAACATCTTGTTGGATTCAGGCTTAATGACGGGAACATTAACCATTCTTTGTTTTGATGGAGGAGGTAAATCCTAGAAAGAGAGGAGAGTTAGGAATCAACAACATGTGAGACCTCTTGTAGTGGCTCAAATATTATATCATGAGTCATATACTCCTTGTTCACTTGTGCATCTGGTGTTGGATTTTCTGTCTGCATTTCCTTGATCACATATTCCTCTTGCGGCGACGCCAATGAATCTTTTTCTTCCTTGAATTTATTGGATGTGTTCTCATGGGAGAGAAGTTTTCAATTTTGTGGCCTTCCTTTTTGAATTCGCTCTAGAGTGTTTAGAGTTGGAGGTTACCTCTACCACCTTTGAAGATGAATGACGTGAAGCTTGCTTCTGGCTTGGGGAAATTCCTCAGGATCAAATGATCATAGCCCTCTTCTTTTGAAACCTATTCCTTATTCTCCTCACCACCTTTTCAGTCCACTCCAGTATATCTCCTGATTCACGAACATGCCAGTTGATTTGGGGCATTGGGGACATCTTGAATGCTGCGTACTCAGGATCATACATCTCTGTCCCATCATCACGTAAGATGTCTTCATACCAAGGGAACTTGAATTTATTCATCTCACTGGTAGTCATCCTCATGTGATCTTTTTTACGTACTTTGAACTCATCAATACAATTGACCCAGTAGTCCTCAACTTGTGGCTCATGTTGCAATTCTAGGATGTAGAAGGAGTCAGGATCTTCTCAGATGTCAAAGTTAGGCCTGGCGATGTAGGAATGCAAAGTCAGATGTGTGAAAGTGGCCTCCAGGTGGGATGTGTCATTTGAGATTTTTGCACGTGAACTCCCCTAGAGATATAGGGAAAGAAATCAATTTCTTTCTTCTACTTCTGAGCTTGCTATTTACTTGGGTGATCTACCTACAGAGTTTCAAACAATACAATCTGGTCACTGAGGTACTTGGGTAGTTTTAGAGGAGCTTGGTCGAAGCTAGTGACTCATATGTAGGAGAATGTTGAGAATTGTATGAAGTATGAGCCATATTCCTTAATCAGGGATGCCACTTTTGGTGACATCCTAGCTTCAAGATCCCCTTCCAAGTTTCAGACCACGTACATAGTGAATGCATCATTCACATGGGTGAAGTGCTTGTTGCTCTCCTCCATTATCAATTGTGGAAGTTTCTCGAATGCAGGTACCTTGGAAGCAATGTTCTGTGTGAGAGCCAATCCCTTGAATGATCATGAGCTTGCAAGGAGATAAACTAGATAAGAAGTCATGTGGAACTTCTTTGTCATGGGTACTTGGAGAAGTTGCAGATGGAGATTGTCACTGATGATCTGCCCCCAGTCAATTCTCTACTTCCCTTCTATCAATGTTAGGATGTAAAGGCCCATCTAGTCCTAGAAGTCTCTTGTGTTTGCTTCGCCCATTACTCTACTGAGGAGAGTGATGACATCAAAATACCCTTCTTCAGAACTCACACCTTGGTAGATTCTTGGGAATCTTGGAAGGCTTTCTTCCAGTTTTCAACCATGATCCGAGCGCTACTCCTTGGACATATGAATCCATCGTCTCCCAATCATGCACGACTCTTTCCTTGGAAATGATGACCATGTTGGGGGATGTTGGTATTTGTAGAGAGATTGAAATGGTTCTAGGATTGATGACCACCAACATTGTACCATTGTCAGCTTGGATGGTTCGCATCTCAGGCTCGTAGTGGAAGGAGCAGGCTAGGACTAGCTTGAGAGTTTTGCACAGACACTGGGTGTCCTGCAGCAGTGAACAAGCCACTTGTGAATATCTAGTCTTCAATCCTCCTTCGGTCCTTGGAGGCCATGCAAGTTTTAAGGTCATTCAGGTCCATGTACAAGACATCACTATCTTCCACATCATATGTGCAGGCAAAGGGTTGTGTCAGCTTCTGACCCGTCCATTTCGTCTTCATGTCTCCCTTCGAAAAAGTAACTTACTATTTTTAGTAAGTGTGAAAAAGTAATTCCTCGATCTTCAACTGGATGTTGTGGCTTAGTTTTTATTTTTTTCTCCTTCTCCCCGTGTTCCTCGTTTCTTCTGGATCAAATTTCTATTTTTAGCAGGTGCTCGAGGGCCCACTTACTATTTTTAGTAAGTGCCAAAAATGTTTTTTCTGGTGAATTTTCAGTTGTAGTTTACCTCCAATGTCTTTGTCTCCTCTGCAGGTTCTTTTGTTGCTAACTTTCCCAAAATAGCAGTTCCTATGTAGTAGACCTGCTATTTTTAGAAAGTTGTCCTCTAGGATTTGGATTGACGTGGAACAAAGTTTTTTGATATGGGTTTTTTCCCAATATCCTCCCTCTGCAATTTCAGCTTCACCCGCTTAATAGTCCAGGAGATTTTAAAGTTTTAGTTTTCAGACCTAGCAGTGCCTCTGGGTACGGCAGCCATTAATGGACCTGAAAATTGCAGGTCTGGTTTTCTCCTCCATTTACAATGAAATTTATATTTTTGATGTGGGTTTTGTCTTCTGGTGCTTCACGTGTGATCTTACTTCAATCCGGCAACTAGTTTGACGGGAAATCTTACTTCTTTCTTCGTTGAGCCGGAAATGAGATTTCTTCATTGTGGCTGCTCTGTCACATGAGGGGGGAGTTTTAAGGTGTATTTATGATGGTCTTGGATAGAGGAATGAACATCAGCAAATGGTTTGTTGTTTCATGCACTGGTTTGCAACATTTCTTTAGATCTTCATTTTTAGGCTATGGGGATTTTCACTGTTCTCTCCTTCTTGCTCTTCGTTTCTCCTTCTTGTTTTGATGAAAGATCCTTCTGAGACCTGAAAATCACCATGGGGATTTTTTTTCAGTGCTTGGGTCGAGCTGGTCTAGGCATTTGCAATGGCGGAGTGACGGTAGAATGTTGCAGAGGAAGAAATGGAGGAATGGAGTGCACAAAAATGTTTAGAAGTTAGAAATGAAGAAAGCGACACTTGGGAGATTTTAAAAAGATATGCACAATTAGGGTTAGGGCACATTTTTCAAAACTTGATTTTCCTGACCTCAGGGATGTGAGGGACATCAATTTCCACAATGAGCAAGACGGCGACACGTGGCACTAGATCCAACGACAGGGGATGAAGGAGGAAAAAATTGCTTTAAAGCACCGGGAGCTGAAATGAGGTCACATGGGTGTCCAGAAGACTCCCCATAGGGGCTGGGCACATTTTCCAAGGCCTGATGTCCCCCACCTTAGGTGCATAAGGTACATCAAATTCCATGGTGGTCCTGGAGCTGACACGTGGCGACCGATCCGACGGCAGGGAATGCATGCTCCAAATAAGCACTTGAGGGCTGAACTGCCAGGTCTGGAGGTCATATGAGGGTCCCAAGGGTCACATGAGAGCTGGGTGAATTTTCCAAGGGGTGATGTACCTGACCTCAGGGATGTGGGGGACATGAAATCCCGCTAGGCTCCTGGTGCTGACACGTGTCCTCTCGAAAAAATGACTAAGTCCTGAACTGCCTTTGAGAGGGTAACTTGGAATGCAGATAACTTGAGCTTCTGGTGGAATTTATTGGTGAAATTTTATATGATCCTGACTGGAAATGGAATTTTGAATCCAATGATGTGGGTATCATGTCTTGATTCGATCATATGATCCCTGAAAAATTGGATTTTTTATCTGGGACTCCACTTGTACCTGAGAAAAACTGTCTTCCAATCATATGCGCCAAGGTGTTGTGAAAAATATTATTTCACCATCATGTAGGTCTTGGAATCCTCTTTCCAAATATGTTTTTTTTTACTTCCAAATCCATTCGGAGCTCTCAGAATCTTCTTTTGAAGCCCAACAGTTGTTTTAGGCCTGTGTACTGTCTAGGCTTGTGAACCCTGTTTTTCACTCAGACTGCTCCAAGTCTTAAAAAACTTCTCTAAACCTTCCAAAATAATTTCTTTGATGACATAAGGTATTCCATTCATCTCCATGATGAATTTTTCCCTTCCATTCTATTCCAAGGAGGTGATCCTGTCTCGGGAAGGCCAGCGATAGCCCTTCCCGTGACTGCCCAACATTTGCATTTTTAATGAACTCCTAAAATCACCTAGGGGGAATGAGTGAAATTTTCCTAAATCACCTAGGATAATATTATGAAATTGGTTGGGAAATCATTTGGACTGACTGGACAGAGCCGGGGTTTCTTAGGAATGATAAAACATGAAAATTTCGGCATAGGGGTATAGTTGTCATGCTTGGAAACTTCCAATTTACTCGTTGCACATTTACACTCTGGACAATAGCTAGCTCTAGCTTGGGGACATGGCGTGGACTGAGTGAAGTGAAGACATGACATGGGAATCTAGAATCTCCATTTTAGACCATATAATTCATTGACCAGTGCCTTATCCATTGGGCCTTGCAGAGTCATGTACAACTTCCAGAAGGAGATATTAGAAGAAGGAAGCACATACACACACACAAACAAATAGAAAGGAAACACACAGAAAAAAGGGGAAACACACCTAGAAATCACCTATAGTACAAGGCAGGGGGACAACCCGCTTTCACTGATGATACAATTTTAGGTATTGCCCACTGCGAGGCAATTCCAGTGGCGTTCCATCCAAATATGAGAGTAGAAAAACATTCTCGCCACAATATTCATGAATCTGGAATGGACCAAGCCATAATGAATCAAACTTTCCATGGCTGCCTTTTGGTTCTCTTCTCTTATCCCATAGCAGGACGAGGTCTCCAACTTTGAACTCTCTCGCTTTTGCCTTCTTATCAAAAAATTTCTTTACTTTTAACTGGTGCTCTTTGATACGGTCCACCACTCAGAATCTATTTTCTTCTAGCTTCTCAAGAAAGAGGATCCTCTTGTCAATGGAATCCTTGTACTGACCATCTTCTATTCCTTGTAGCAACTTGAGAGCTGGCATCTCGATTGTGATTGGGATTTCTGCCTCGACTCCATACAACAGTTGGAATGGTGACATACCTATTGCCTTCTTGGGAGTTATCCTGTCTACCCACAATGCATCATACAACTTTTTGTGCCAATTCCTCTGGTTCTCATCTACAAGTTTGCAGACAATGGTCACAATGTTCTTGTTGCTTGATTGGCCTGTCCATTCCCCTGTGGGTAGTAGTCTGATGAATGAGATAGAGAGATTCCGTAACCATAGCAAAACTTGGTTAACTCCCTTGAAGAGAAATATGTGGCGTTGTCTACTACAATCTTCTGTGGTACTCCGAAACGTATTATGATATTTTCCTTGATGAAGCTGCATACTGTCTCAGTGTTGGCTTGCTTGGTGGGAATGGCTTCCACCCACTTGGTGAAGTAATCTGTCACCGTGAGCACGTAGGTGTGCCCTGCGTTTGAGTGAGGATTCATAACACCAATGAAGTCTAGTCCCCACTGCTGAAACGGTTCTTCAATAACAACTGGCCTGAGTGGAAGTGCCACAAGTTGTGGTTTCCCAATGAATGTTTGGCATGCTTCACATTTGGAAACCCAATCTTGAGTGTCTGCAAAGAGGGTGGGCCAATAATATCTTCCTCAGAGGATCTTGTGTGCAGTGACCATCGCTGAAAAATGCCCACCACATGCTTGGTCATGGTATGCTTTAAGCAATTTTGCTTGTTGCCCTTTATCCATGCATCTGAGGAAGCATCCATCTAGGCCTCTTTTGTAAAGTGTGTGATTCCAGATTACAAACTTTGTTGCCTTCAACTTGAGTGTTCTCTTTTTCTTGTAATCAAGATGAGGAGGGCACTCTCCATAAGTTAAATAATAGGAAATATCAGCATACCACTCATCAGTAGTGGTGACAAAGAGAACCTGTGGGTTATTTTTGAAATGAGTTGGGCAAGCATAATTCTCTTCGCCATGTTGAGATTTGAGTGTTTCATCCTCAGCAATCAACCTGCACAAACCATTTCCCCTTACCAAATTGGAGGGTCGGATCTCCAAGTCATATTCTTGAGTCTTAGCAATCCAATTTCCTCTTTTTGCTCCAGGATCCTGTTGTGTTAAGATGGACTTGATTGCACTACCGGGGACCATCACCACTGTATGAGAGTTGAGGATATAGAACCTGAAGTTTTTTACGGCCTTAACCACTGCATAAGCATGCTTCTCCAATTGGCTGTAATTTAGTTCATGATTTTTCAATGGACAACTCATGAAAGCGATGGGTGCTTCCACGCCTTCATCATTTTTCTGAACAAGAACAACAGAGAGGGTATGTTCTGATGCATAACAATACATGATGAACTCTTTGTTAAAATCTAGAGACACAAGAGTTGGAGCTTTGGCAATGGATTTTTTTATCTGTTCAAATGTTGCCTTCCCTTCATTGTTCCATTTGAAGTTTACCTGTGGTTTCATCATGGTGGTGATGTGCTTTGTTAATTCAGCAAACTCAGGAACAAAGCGATGAAGAAAATTCACCTTTCCGAAGAATGAATGAACTCCTTTCTTGCTTGTGGGCAGAGATAATGCTTGAATGGCTCATATTCTCTCAGGATCAATGTGTGCTCCATGTTTGTTCACAATGTGCCCTAACAACTTGCCTTCCGTAACTCTGAAAATGCACTTCTTGGGATTTAGTGATATGCCATGCTTTCTACACCTTGCAAGTACTTGTTCTAAGTGATGGATATGGTCTCCCCTCTTCTTTGAAAATACCGTGAGATCATCAAGATATATGACGATGCAATGTTTTAGATCTTTGAAGGCCAAATCCATCGCCCTTTGAAATGTAGCTCCCGCATTGATTAGACCGAAAGGCATTCTGTTGTAGGCAAAAGTGCCCCAAGGCGTAGTGAAGGTTGTCTTGGCGTGATCCTCCTCTGCCACTTTGATTTGATTATACCCTGAGAATCCATCAAGCAATGAGAGCATTTCAGATCCAGTGACTGCTTGCAAAATGTGATCCATGATAGGGAGAGGATAATTGTCTTTCAGTGATGCCTGATTCAAGTTGCAGAAATCCACACATATTCTTATTTCACCATTCTTCTTCCGCACTAGCACGATGTTGGCCACCCATGTTGAATGGTGGATGGGAAAGATGATTCTTGCATTGAGCATCTTCATTACCTCCTCCTTGATGGTATCAGAAACCTTTGGGTTATATGGCCTTTGCTTCTGCCTGAATGGCTTAGCATCCCGCTTCAAAGGAATCGAGTGATGCATTTCCTTTGGTTGGAAGGATTTGAGTTCATCATAAGAGTAGGCCAAAACATCTGAATATTTCTTGAGCAGCGCGACAAACCTTCTCTTCTCCTCAAGTGAGCAACATTTTCCAATATTGACCATCCTTGGTTCCTCTGGGGTGCCGATGTTTTCCTTATCAAAATCAGCTGGGCACCGAGAAGATTGTTTTTCTTTCTCTTGAATGAATCTGTCATGTTTGTCAAAGAGGTCTTCCAAAGAAACTAGGCCCTTGGGAATCTTGTTCCCTTTCAATTTTATCACTCCTTTGTTATCAATACCTTCGATTCCTTCTTTCTCTTCTTTGGCTACCACTTCACGGTGTGGATTTTCACTTCCTTCAAAGAAGAGGTTATTGAAATTATCCCTTTGTTCCAAAAATGCTAGAATTTGATTATCATCGTTAAATACTTGCCAATGATTTGCATTATCTGGTACACTAGGCCTGAACACCATTTCTATGGTCACCTTATCTTTACCAAAAGAAGGATGAGGTGTCACTAGAGAAGCCGATACTGCAAGAGAATCATCCTTTTTGTTCTTTTCTCTTGGGATAGCTTCAATGGAAAATGCATCGAAATATTCAATGCAGTCCCATACTCTGTTTCTATAATGCTGGAGTCTTGGATTTTTCACCTGGTATTGTTGTCAGACTTTCTTTACTATCACTTCCACATCACCTCGGCATCTCAGCTTCTTGATTCCCATGTCTTCGGCCACGCTCATGCCTAAAATGAGAGCTTCATATTCTACCGTATTATTTGTATTATCGAATTGCAGCTTGTAGGAAAATGGATACAATTCGCCAGATGGAGAGTACAACACTACACCTGCTCCCGAACCTGCACTAGAATGACTACCATCGAATTCCATTGTCCAAACTTGATCTTCTTCCTCTTCCATAAGGAGTGGAAAGTTTTCATATTTTTCTGATGTGAGGAAGTAATTGCCTAGCACACTATCTTGAAAAAGAATGTTTGCCTTTGGATCATCAGACTTTCACACTGTGAACTTCATCTTTCTTACCGGCAGCAATGTCTTCATCTCACCTTTTACTGGAATAGTTGTAGATGACCAGTCCATTTTTATTTCTCCACCCAAGTCTCTGCAAAAACTCCTACTCAATAGCATGCCAAAGGATGCTGGGATGTCCACTACCAGGATGGTTAGAAGCACCTTCTTGTCTGGAAAATCAGCCAATGCTACCTGTGCATCTTTGATCCTTCCTACCAATGGAACTTGTTTGGATTCCATCGAATAACAGGTTCCATTTTCTCAGGTCAGGGTGAGGCCAAGAGCATTTGCAACTTTGATGGGCATCACATTATCTGAGGCTCCGGAATCTATAATGCAATTATTTAGCTCAAAGCCTTTAATGAGAAGTGACAGGTAGAAAGGTTCAACCCTATCGGTTTTGGAGGCGCTGAGGGCTAGCATGTTTTGTGAAGGTGATGTGGATGGTGTGGGGAGAAAGCCTTTGGAATTTGGACCCGAGGTTATGGGGTTACCCCCATGAACTACATCAATGAACCTATCAAATTGGGTAGGATGAGTTTGTAGGTATTCTATTTCTGAGAGCTGGACTTTAGTTTTGCTTGCGTGCTCCACAAAGTCAAATGGGGTTATGATGGGTGAGGAAGAGGTTCCAGGAATAATGGAAGATTTGCATGGTGAAGGTTTTGTTGTTTTATGTGTTGAAATTTCTTTCAAGGGTGCAGTAACTGGCTTGGAAGGAGATGGGGATGTGGGTTTTGATAGCACCTTAGATGTTTTTGTGAGAACAACATTTGAAGAAGAATTATTCTTAGTAACCTTTGAGCTGGGGAGAGGATTAGATGACCTACTTGGTATGGCAGCATGATCTTTGTTAGCCAGTGGGTCTGATTTTTCTTTAGCTGACTCCATTGAAGGTGGTAGTGGTGATCCTCTATTGATGATTTTATTTTGTGGGACCTCTGGAGAAGAATCTTCTTTCTTCTTCTTGTCCTTTACCGCAGCCATTGAGGATGAAGCACCTTTCTTAGACTGTGCGCGAGTGAAAACTACACATGAGAAACCTGGGGTTTTGTCATCATCCTCATCTTCATCATCAACGTACTCAATTAGGCCATTGTGCGTATCACCATCAACTTCCTCA
The DNA here is from genome assembly GCA_019776745.2 of Taxus chinensis. Lineage (NCBI taxonomy): Eukaryota > Viridiplantae > Streptophyta > Pinopsida > Cupressales > Taxaceae > Taxus > Taxus chinensis. Next base: position 797,836,381 of record CM034150.1, read on the forward strand.
ACCTCAAGATAGCTTTCATACTCTTCCACGTTTTCTTCTTCAATTTCTTCAATTTCAGCTTCCTCCTCTGGTTCTTCAGTGTCACAGACAACATTGACTGGTGGTGCTTCGATAGCAAGCCGGCGAGGGGGTGGAGCAATCCTTGGCCTATTTGGAAGGTTTGGTTTCCTTGGAGCGTTCCGCATTGTGATCTGGGACAACTGTTTCTTCAAGGAAACCAAGTCATTTGCCATTTTTTGGAACATTGGATCTGTGGTGACTGAGTTTGAATTCTGACCCTTTTTCTTTCCATTGGGGCCTTTCACTTTACCAGACAAGATTAGATCATCGTTCGGTTTCTATTGCATGGTCTTGAGCTTCTCTCAATGTTCTTGGTTGGCTTCTTCTAAGGAAGAAACCTACTTCTGATGGAAGGGCACTGATGAAGAATCTCTTCAGATTATTTTCCAGAGGCACCACGTCTTCAGGGATTCTTCTTATCACTCTGTTATATCTTGCTACGAAGTCTCTCATTGACTTGGAGAATTATTTTTTCATTTGTACCAATTGGACCAAGAGATCTTGACAATCTTCTGTGGTCTTGAACCTGTGTTCGAACATACTTCTTATATCTTCCCAACAGGTGACAGACCTCGGGGGTAGCATGTAGAACCATTCGGCAGCCTTCTCTTGAAGTGACTCCACAAAGAGTCAGACTGACACATCTTCATCCTCCACACCCAACACACCACAAGTAGTGATAAATGATGCTACATGTTCTTCGGGGAGCTGAGAACCATCCCCTTTGAACTTCGGAAGTTTTTTCTTGAGCCTCTCGGTAGCTCGTGGAGTGGTTGAGCAAGAGCAAGTGGACCGGTGTTTCCTCCCCATGGTACATTAGGCCTACGGGCCTCACGATCATGATCACGCTCACGATCCCCCATTCTATTTATATTTCTAGCTTCCAACCTTGCTAAGGCTACGGTTTCTGCTGCTGCTCTTTCATCTGCCTCGGCTTGGAGTCTTTCGATTTCTTTGATTTGAGCTCTTACTTCCTCTTCCGCTCTTTCTTCTCTTTCTCTAACTTCTTCTTCGGTTTCCACGTCAGTGAAATCTTTGAGGTTCTCGTTGATGTATGGAAACTCACTGTCCAAAGGATTGGCAACACTCAGGCTCCCAACATGACCAGTTGTTTGACGAAGGGGAGGTCTTTGAATTCTGAGCAGCTCTTGTCTTCTTTGAAGTTCTTCAAAAATGGGGTCGGTTTGTCCTCCTTGCCTCTGTTGCCAGGTGTACCTTCTATCCGCCAGCTTGGAAATCTATGCTCACCTTTGTGGTGCTGGAATTTGTCTTTGCCTCTCCAATTCAGTAGCGCGTTCTTCTTCAAGGTTGAGGATTCTCATGGCAATGAAGTAGTGGTTGACACTTTGTCTGCTATGCCAAATAGCTTCTCTCAAATCTGAAGCGATATCTTCTTGGATGTGGAAGAGCAATTCGGGTCTTTCAATAGGAGGATTTCCCAGAATAGCCATGGTTTGTAGACATGTGGCTCATATAGCTATTCGAATTCCAGAAATTTTCTCTTTTGAATTTTGAACTTTCTGATTTTTTTTTTGTATTTTTCGGACCTTCTGGTCGTATTCAGGTGCAGATGCTGCTAAATCTGCCCCACGGTGGGTGCCAAAAACTGTTGGTGAGAAAATTTTTCAGGTGGACAAACTTGTGGATTTCTTGCCAACGCTCTGGGAATCTAAGTCCCTCTACTTAACCGGTGCAGCTACCGTATGTGCATGCACATGAAAAGGTGGATTTCTGTGGTGGCCTTTCGACCGGGGATCCAACAGGGGCACTCCACTGACCCTGCGGAAAATTCTTGCATATACCTGCAAGAGATGACTTTGCTTGGAATAAGGGAAAGGGAATGAGAAATTTAGAAAAGAGAAAACTAATGCTGCAAGTAGAAAATCAGAGACTTGCATACATCAGCCAGAAGCTTAATTACATGCACTTGAATATAGAAGAAAACAAATCTGCATAATAGCTACAAGACTAAATGAAGCTTAATGGACACAGAGTACCAACAAACTCCTTAATCAAAGAGGCTAAAATTCCTTCTTCCTTTATTGAAGCTCAAGCAGAATTTGCACATAGTGTGAGAAGTAGAAGACATTTTGTAATAGGAGAAATGGAAGAAACTTGCTATCTCTTGCTCTCTTCACAAGGATAACTCTCTCATGAATTCACAAAAAACAGCTCCAACATCTAAGAAGCAAAATTTTAGAAGAATTTTCAGAAGACCTTCAAATGAGGAGCTTGTTACAATTTATAGAAGAGGAGGTAAACTTTTCATCTTCCTGGTGACTTTTCGAATACCTTAATGTGACTTAAGACTGTTCTTATTCCACTTTAAATACTTAAGTCCCTTTTATAATAACAAGGTGACTTAAATTTACATTATATTTCTGAAGTCACTTAAGTCATATCAAAAAGTGCAACTCTCAATGCAAAAATATAACATTGAGGAGAGAGGGTGTTGTATGAGAAGAGAAAAGAGAGAGAAAGAAGAGGAAGAAGAAGAAGGATTATGCTGAAGGATGAGCTGTTGTGGTGGACTTAGCTGTGTTCTCTGACTGCTCTCCACTTTGTGATCCTGAGAAGGCTTCTGTCTTTCCAAACTCCTGGTTGAAACGAGTCACCATTGGTTCTACTTTGTCGGCATGAGGGATGTGAATGCAGCTCAAGGTTTCAGTCCATCCATCGGTCACACTGTTGATGTCCTTGCACTTCCCGAACCATGATGAATGCTTTTCTGCGATAAGTGCAATGGAGGCTCAGATTTCTGAGAAGAAGTCGAGGGTATCCTTAGTGAAGGACAATGGGTTGCCCACCCCTTTCTTGACATATTCTTCGAAAGGGCCGATCAACTCATCAGCAGTTGAATGTTCACTCATTGCGGGTACTCCAAGTTTCTAAATTTTTTGGTTTATACTATCCTACAGCTTGTATGTTTGTTCCTCTTTCTCCTCTAGCTCTGTGAATGCCCGATTGATTGCTTCAAATCTGATTGCCAAGGCCCTCTCCCATACGCATGTCAAGTTGTCCGCAGGAGTTTCAAAAACCTTCTTATCGATCAATTCCTGATGATGGGTGTTGCTCATCTCACTCACTACTGGTCCCAGAGGTTCCCAGTAATCTCTTTCTTTCCCCACATCTTTTTTGAGTGCTCGCGTTCTGTTGGCGGTGGCGCACATGTATGCAAAGAGCTTGACTGCCTCTTGAAGTGTTGACTTCCCTTTTTCAGAGATTGAATCGATCCATTCCTTGTTTTCTCAGCCCTGCATCGTGAATTTGTGCATTCTTCTGATGGATTCCTAGATCGAAGCTGCTGATGGGTACCACTTTCTCAATAGGAAGTGCTATAGTGCTTGGTTCCACCAAGTGTTGCACATAGGATGAAAGAGTTCGCACTTGTTCCTCTAGTCCCTCGATCTTCTCTTTATATTATTTATTCCTTGCCATCATGTGAGTAGAAGATTGTTGGAATATGTGTAAATCTCCCTCGTGAGTAGCTGGTCCCAATTGGATCGTGCTCATCTCATAGTCAGTCGGTGTCATCTCATCCACTGGCTTGATTACTTTTGGCTGAGCTACTTCAATGTACTGATTACCTGTCTCCTCACTGTAGAATCATGATGCTGTCTGTGTGATCTTTCTTGACCTTTTTTCTTTAGCCAAAGAGACAATTGCTGATATATCGGGGGCTACTACTTGTTGCACAGTGTGAGTGTTGAGGATGATCATTTCCCACATCCACGGAAACATCTTGTTCGGATTCAGGCTCAATGACGGGTGCATCAACCATTCTTTGTTCTGATGGAGGAGGCAAATCCTAAATGAGAGGAGCGTTGGAATCAACAACATGCGGGACCTCTTGTAGTGGCTCGAATATTAGATCATGAGTCATATACTCCTTGTTCACTTGTGCATCTGGTGTTGGATTTTTTGTCTGCATTGCCAGGATCACGTCTTCCTCTTGCGGCGATGCCAATGAATCTTTTTCTTCCTTGAATTTCTTGGATGTCTTCTCGTGGGGAGAAATTTTCAATTCCGTGGCCTTCCTTTTTGAACTCGCTTCAGAGTGTTTAGAGCTGGAGGTTACCTCTACCACCTTTGAAGATGAATGATGTGAAGCTTGCTTCTGGCTTGGGGAAATTCCTCACGATCGAATGATCATAGCCCTCTTCTTTTGAAACCAGTTCCTTGTTCTCCTCACCACCTTTTCAGTCTGCTCCAGTATATCTCCTGATTCACGAACATGCCAGTTGATTTGGGGCATTGGGGACATCTTGACTGCTGCGTACTCAGGATCATACATCTCTGTCCCATCATCACATAAGATGTCTTCATACCAAGGGAACTTGAATTTCTTCATCTCACTGGTAGTCATCCTCATGTGATCTTTTTTACGTACTTCAAACTCATCAATACAATTGACCCAGTAGTCCTCAACTTGTGGCTCATGTTGCAATTCTGGGATGTAGAAGGAGTCAGGATCTTCTTCAGATGTCAAAGTTAGGCCTGGTGATGTAGGAATGCAAAGTCAGATGTGTGAAAGTGGCCTCCAGGTGGGATGTGTCATTTGAGCTTTTGCACGTGAACTCCCCTAGAGATATAGGGAAAGAAATCAATTTCTTTCTTCTACTTCTGAGCTTGCTATTTACTTGGGTGATCTGCCTATAGAGTTCAAACAATACAATCTGGTCACTGAGGTACTTGGGTAGTTTTAGAGGAGCTTGGTTGAAGCCGATGACTCGTATGTAGGAGAATGTTGAGAATTGTATGAAGTATGAGCCATATTCCTTAATCAGGGATGCCGCTTTTGGTGACATCCTAGCTTCAAGATCCCCTTCCAAGTTTCGGACCATGTACATAGTGAATGCATCATTCACATGGGTGAAGTGCTTGTTGCTCTCCTCCATTATCAACTACGGAAGTTTCTCAAATGTAGGTACCTTGGAAGCAATGTTCTGTGTGAGAGCCAATCCCTTGAATGATCGTGAGCTTGCAAGGAGATAAACTAGATAAGAAGTCATGTGGAACTTCTTTGTCGTGGGTACTTGGAGAAGTTGCAGATGGAGATTGTCGCTGATGATCTGCCCCCAGTCAATTCTATGCTTCCCTTCTATCAATGTTAGGATGTAAAGGCCCATCTAGTCCTGGAAGTCTCTTGTGTTTGCTTCACCCATTACTCTACTGAGGAGAGTGATGACATCAAAATACCCTTCTCGGAACTCACACCTTGGTAGATTCTTGGGAATCCTAGAAGGCTTTCTTCTAGTTTTCAACCATGATCCGAGCGCTACTCCTTGGACATATGAATCCATCGTCTCCCAATCGTGCACGACTCTTTCCTTGGAAATGATGACCATGTTGGGGGATGTCGGTATCTGCAGAGAGATTGAAATGGTTCTAGGATTGATGACCGCCAATGTTGTACCATTTTCAGCTCGGATGGTTCACATCTCGGGCTCGTAGTGGAAGGAGTAGGCTAGGACTAGCTCGAGACTTTGCACAGACACTGGGTGTCCTGCAGCAGCAAACAAGCCACTTGTGAATATCTGGTCTTCAATCCTCCTTCGGTCCTTGGAGGCCATGCGAGTTTTAAGGTCATTCAGGTCCATGTACAAGACATCACTATCTTCCACATCATACGTGCAGGCAAAGGGCTGTGTCAGCTTCTGACCCGTCCATTTCGTCTTCATGTCTCCCTTCGAAAAAGTAACTTACTATTTTTAGTAAGTGTGAAAAAGTAATTCCTCGATCTTCAACTGGATGTTGTGGCTTAGTTTTTATTTTTTCTCCTTCTCCCCGTGTTCCTTGTTTCTTCTAGATCAAATTTCTATTTTTAGTAGGTGCTCGAGGGCCCACTTACTATTTTTAGTAAGTGCCAAAAATGTTTGTTCTGGTGAATTTTCAGTTGTAGTTTACCTCCAATGTCTTCGTCTCCTCTGCAGGTTCTTCTGTTGCTAACTTTCCCAAAATAGTAGTTCCTATGTAGTAGACCTGCTATTTTTAGAAAGTTGTCCTCTGGGATTCGGATTGATGTGGAACAAATTTTTTTGATATGGGTTTTTGCCCAATATCCTCCCTCTGCAATTTCAGCTTCACCCGCTTAATAGTCCAGGAGATTTTAAAGTTTTAGTTTTCAGACCTGGCAGTGCCTCTGGGTACGACAGCCATTAATGGACCTGAAAATTGCAGGTCTGGTTTTCTCCTCCATTTACAATGAAATTTATATTTTTGATGTGGGTTTTTGTCTTCTAGTGCTTCATGTGTGATCTTACTTCAATCCGACAACTAGTTTGACGGGAAATCTTACTTCTTTCTTCGTTGAGCCGGAAATGAGATTTCTTCATTGTGGCTGCTCTGTCACATGAGGGGGGAGTTTGATGGTGTATTTTTGATGGTCTTGGATAGAGGAATGAACAGCAGTAAATGGTTTGAAGGTTATTTCATGCATGGTTTGCAACATTTCTTTAGAACTTCATTTTTAGGCTATGGGGATTTTCACTGTTCACTCCTTCTTGCTCTTCGTTTCTCCTTCTTGTTTTGATGAAAGATCCTTCTGAGACCTGAAAATCACCATGGGGATTTTTGTTTTAGTGCTTGGGTCGAGCTGGTCTGGGCATTTGCAATGGCGGAGTGACAGTAGAATGTTGCAGAGGAAGAAATGGAGGAATGGAGTGCACAAAAATGTTTAGAAGTTAGAAATGAAGAAAGCGGCACTTGGGAGATTTTAAAAAGATATGCACAATTAGGGTTAGGGCACATTTTTCAAAGCTTTATGTTCCTGACCTCAGGGATGTGAGGGACATCAATTTCCACAATGAGCAAGATGACGACACGTGGCACTAGATCCAACGGATAGGGGATGAAGGAGGAAAAAATTGCTTTAAAGCACCGTGAGCTGAAATGAGGTCACATGGGTGTCCAGAAGACTCCCCATAGGGTCTGGGCACATTTTACAAGGCCTGATGTCCCCCACCTCAGGTGCATAAGGTACATCAAATTCCACGGTGGTCCTGGAGCTGACACGTGGCAACCGATCAGACGGCAGGGAATGCATGCTCCAAATAAGCACTTGAGGGCTGAACTGCCAGGTTTGGAGGTCATATGAGGGTCCCAAGGGTCACATGAGAGCTGGGTGAATTTTCCAAGGGGTGATGTACCTGACCTCAGGGATGTGGGGGACATGAAATCCGGCTAGGCTCCTGGTGCTGACACGTGTCCTCTCGAAAAAATGACTAAGTCCTGAACTACCTTTGAGAGGGTAACTTGGAATGCAGATAACTTGAGCTTCTGGTGGAATTTCTTGGTTAAATTTTATATTATCCTAACTTGAAATGGCATTTTGAATCCAATTATGTGGGTCTCATGTCTTTATTCGATCATATGATCCCTGAAAAATCAGATTTTTGATCTGGGACTCCACTTGTACATGAGAAAAACTGTCTTCCAATCATATGCGCCAAGGTGTTGTGAAAAATATTATTTCACCATCATGTAGGTCTTGGAATCCTCTTTCCGAATATGTTTTTTTTTACTTCCAACTCCATTCGGAGCTCTCAGAATCTTCTTTTGAAGTCCAGCAGCTGTTTTAGGCCTGTGTACTGTCTAGGCTTGTGAACCCTGTTTTTCACTCAGACTGCTCCAAGTCTTAAAAAACTTCTCTAAACCTTCCAAAATAATTTATTTGATGACATAAGGTATTCCATTCATCTCCATGATGAATTTTTCCCTTTCGTTCTATTCCAAGGAGGTGATCCTGTCTCAGGAAGGCCAGCGATAGCCCTTCCCGTGACTGCCCAACATTTGCATTTTTAATGAACTCCTAAAATCACCTAGGGGGAATGAGTGAAATTTTCCTAAATCACCTAGGATAATATTATGACATTGGTTGGGAACTCATTTGGACTTACTGGAAAGAGCCGAGGTTTCTTAGGAATGATAAAACATGAAAAATTCGGCATAGGGGTATAGTTGTCGTGCTTGGAAACTTCCAATTTACTCATTACACATTTACACGACAACATATAGATAATAAAAATATAAATCAATTATGTCCACTTAGGAATTAAATATCTCAAACTACTTTTGAGCTAGGGTTTCATACACATAAAGATTTTTTTACCTTATTAACATTAGTTCGTAAAAATGTGACGATGAAATGACCTCATTCATTTTTTGAAAACTTCTACTCATTTTAGAAACTTCCATAAAATCCATAAGGTCCCATGTAAATCACACAATTCAGGGTGAGCATTAGAATACCCAATTCGAGCTAAAAATGACCTTCATCTTGAACCTGTTTAACCAAAAACATCATATCTTGCAAAATTCAAGTCCTGGAAACCTAAAAATTTTCCCACATCACCATCACAAAAATAGCTCTCAATATTTCCAACGATTGAGACTTGCATATCTATACCCTAGGTTTTTGTATTGTAAAGGCTAGGGTTAACTAAAATAACACTATAAATCATCATAAAAACACTCAAAAATGTCCTAACATACCTAGTAAATCATGAATCAACTACCTACATGCATCCATGAGCTCACATGGCTTCATAGCTCATTCTCGTGCCTTCTAACAGCCATACCTGGTCCAAATGAGCACTTGAAACTCGGTATCCAACTTGTATCTACACCCTGTAACTCATGTGAGTGCCTAGACACTCCCCAAATATTCTCTCTATCATGTCAATATGCTTCTCAAGCCACAAAAAATCTCCAACCTTCATATATTGTCACCTAGGCTAGCTATGTCACCTGATTAGGCTTGCTAGAACAAGTAATTCTCATTTAAACACTTGATATCACCATTAAAACATCTAAATATGTATTTCATCATCATCCTTAGCATGTTATGACCCTACTCCATCATCCAATTTTTCATTATTGACATTTTGCATCAATGACAACACCTACACCACAACATTCCAGCAATCTCCCCTTTTTCATTGATGTAAAACCACTTGAATGTTTCCCCCTTTTTACATTAATGAAAAATGCATACATGTACCATCATGTTCTTCATCTTTCTTAACTTCATAGGGCCATGATTTGGTTAGAAACATCAACTAAAGTCTTCATTCTAGCTCACAACCTTGAGATTCTTCACAAAATATGATTTTTTGGCCATTTTCAAGCATGGAAACACTATGTTTCCCCTATGAAAAGCACATACAACACCTAAACATGTAAATAAACATAAAGAAAGGAATGTCTTACCTCTTCCTTGAGCTATATCATCATCATCTACCTTCTAATCATGCACAGCTTGTCATTTCACCTCTAAAATTTGTTTTTACCTTCAAGAAACCACTTTAGTAGCCCTGTGCTTGAAGCAAATTCTTCATGATGATGCCAAAAATGATGTGTAAGATAAAAAAATATTTTCCTTACCTTCATTCTTGAGCTAAACTTTTTCGTCTAGGCACAAAAACGTTTTTAGTCACATTTATCTTGTCATCATCTTACCTTTTGGACACATAGCCCTAGATAGGATCTTCGGTGGATTTAGAACCAACTTTTACATGCTCTAAAGCACCATTCACACTACGATAATGCATCTCACAGTTCCCCCTAGAATAATACCATTCATCTCTAGTATAAAACACAAACACTTTGTTCTTTTCCTTGAATGCATAACTTGGGTAATAGAAAAACACTTAAACACATCCCTAAAGCTTTTTCTCAGTCCTTTTCAGTCATATGCAGATGAAACAATGCATTCATGAAACATAATCAACTTTACCTTGAAGAGAACACTCATACCATATCACAAATGCCTTGAAATCATTAATTCCTCCTTTTAGAACCACAAACTCATGCTCCCCCTGACTGATTTGGATCATACACATTGTATATACCTGTAGAAGCATATTTTCACACAATTTGTATAATGAATATCATCAAAACATCAACCTTTCTTCATATCTAGCTTCAAAATTTTCAAGGTTCATACCTTTATATAATTTGACGTCATCCGAGTGAAAACATGCACTCCTCTTGTCATGAAGACTTCCTCATAACCATGAGAATCATTTAATTCTTTGCATAGTACTGTAACTTCATATCAGACCTACTAAGATCTTGATTCATCTTTTTTACTTAAGCATAACTTATGGGTTAATAAAAGTATTCCACCACTATCAAATGACTTGATAAACCTTTTATAGAAAATAAAAACACCATGAAATGTTCAAGATAAAATTTCACCATTCTCAACTATCACCTATAGGCCTGTAGGTCCTCATTCAATCACCAAACAACACATTAGTTGTTAGGTTGTGGAGCCTGTTTTCATGTGTGAAAGTGTTGAAGAATGTACACTAAGAGTACTGTAAACTTTCCAAAGTTATCTCACTGGGGTTTAGGGTCGAACTGGAAAATGTGCTTTTCTCATATGGGTGTGATTTTCTCATATAGGTTTATGGGACAGTTTTGGATGATGGTTTTGTACAAATAATTAAGTAGTTGTCTACTTATTTGGTTTTGTGCATATGGTAGTAATTATGTAACATTGCGGATGTGTCTGAATTTGGGTGTGAATTTTGTAGAGTTTTTTTTTATCATAGCTCCAAACAGATCTAGGTATTATATTGAGAGAGTGGTGGCTTGTAATAAAATATAAGAAATTGATTCTTGGTGGACGTAGCCCAAATTGGGTGAACCACATTAAATATTGTCTCTTTGTGTTGTGTTATTTTATTTTGCGCTTTTATTTGAGATCTCTAATAATTTATACATATTAGTTTCTACTGTTACAATTCTATGAGGGATTATTCTGCATATTTTATCCCTTATTTACTAACATTATCATCAAAAGAGGTTTTTAGATCTTACATTCTAATTTCTTGACCATACATTGATCATCCAAACACCTTTACATGATTGAGAGTGTCTAACCACTTCATGAGTTAGTTTATATAACCTTTTAGGCTTGCAAAGAAATTTACTCTACCTCTCATGTATACCCTACACCTATAGCAAGCTATCTTTCTCAAGAGTCAACAAATGTATCAAACCAATCCAAAAAATCATGAGATCATATTCCTTACACAACACTAGGGCTCATAACACCTTTACACATGCATAAACCAACTTCTTAAAGCTCATACCCATCAAATATGATGTAAACGAACTCTCATACATGTAGATGCATAATCTTAACCTTTGCGTTCACTATGAATAGATTCTCACTATCCTTGGTCAACATTTGACAAGATAAAACCATGTAGATATACCTGGGATCATCTTTTTCAACTCAAAAAACTAATGATATCTTCACCATTTCATATGCATGTTCATTAATTCTTCAACTTCATCAAGAATGAAGTAAATTTGTCAAACATACTTGTATCATTCATCACATCTTCATCATCATAGTCATGGAGTATCTCATACCTAACCTTACTATGAATGAGATAGAACCTATGGACCAATCCCTTCTTACCTTGTACATAATCTCAACCCTATTATACTCAATCACAACCATTAAGAAGACTTAGAGTACACCAAATAGGAACATACAAGCCTATGATTTCTCAATCACAGTCTTAAAGATGTCAAGATCACATAAGATCACAACAAAATATATTTTTCCCTTGATTACCATCTAGATACAATTCATAGATATCAAACTATCATTCATTCCTTTTGATACTAGATAAGACAACTATACAATCATTACATCAAGTTGTCACATTTATACTATGCACATAGACTATTAAGCCTTCAATATAAGATTTTAATGCCTAAATTTTTATACCCACACTTTCATGATGAAATATATACCTATTATAGATACCCATTGGGCCATATAATCACCTATATGAACCTTGGATCATGCCCATGAAGTGACACAACCTAGTTGTAACAAAATCAATTTTTCAATTATGTATTTTGCACTCAACTATCAGTATCGCAACTCTATCAGATATTCCAAGGAGATTAGGATTTTAGAGTCTACAAACACTAAAATATTGAATTCTAGATGATTTGTAAAAAAATTTGGCATTCGAATCAATCATTTGGAACTTCAAAATCAATATTCCTTTCATACCGCTTGATATGCATAGTTAACACCCAGTTATGACAGAGATACCTCAACCATGCACAAAATTTGACTTCAAGAGCTCTAACTTGACTACCAACATTTTAAAAATACTAACTAATATCCTGAGTACCATTTACATACTTGGATCCACCTTGGTTTATACATGAACCCTTCTTGATTTGGCCCCATCACTGTTATAGACCAATTTGGATTAATGGTCTAACCAAGTCATCACTTTGAATACTCATTTCATCTTTAAACCTCATTCTTAGAGCATCATAGCCTCTAACATTATGATGTAAACTCTATACTAACATATAACCATGAATATTGTGACTTAACACACCTTTGATGACTATGACAGGCCAATGAATGAGCTAGAGGACTTTAAAACACAACTCATACTTTGCCTTACAATTTTAGACCACTCCATAGCATCATATACACCATACACTCTTGATTCATGCATTCATGGATTATGACCAACTCATGATACACCATTTTTTTTAGACCAAACAACATGAGAAAACCTAGACCATAGACTCATTCAACAATACAAACTACTAACTCATACCAAAAGGAGACTTTTTACATGAATGAAATAACACTACAAACCTCTTATGAGACATCAACATGACTCTTTCACTTACTGATTCATTACAAACTGATAATACACCATGATAATGCAAAATACACACTTATGGAGACAGGCATACCACACTTTGAGACACTATGACTATGAATTAGACAACTATAACTAGATCAACCACATATAACCACAAGAACATTCTTAAGAGCTTAGAAATACATACCTTGACATCATGGAGAAGAAACACATTCACCTGCACAGCTCCCCCTCACTCTAATGCTTCATTTTAACCAATACACCTCTAAGAAGCGTAGTAGAGGCATATAAATACCAAGAAGACCTAAAAGAAGGTATTGAAGAGGTCCCAAGCCCTATTAGACACTTGAAGAACTCTATATTCTTCTTTTTTCTGATATAAAATTGGAATTATGACTTTCCTTCCATCAAATCCAACATTTGGTGAGACTACATGATATCTCCTAGGCTCCCAAATCTTTCCTTGACTATTAATATGCATTCTTGACCTCTGAAATCTACCCCATCCCATTATAGGACCTTGAACTCTCTAATTTTGTCTTGAGATACCATGATAGAAGTTCCTTGCAACATAAATAACTCCATTATAGTTATAACATACCACAAATCTCTTCCTCTTGTTACCATCAATATGGCAAGATGAATCATTCAAGAAAATACTAGCAACATGGCCTACCTCATTACACTTGCAACATATAACATTCTTAGAATGCTCACTCCTATTGTCTCTCCATGGATGAGTATCTCTAGAATACCTTCTACCTCTTTATCCCTATGACCAAATGCATTACAAGTATAACAATATCCATTCAAAGTTCTTTCATACCTTGACACATTAGGTTTCCCAATAGGCTTAGTCTCCTCATTATCCTTGATGGATGCCTTATTATTTTCTTCTTTGATGCTAGATTCACCTGCCTCCTTACTTGGGATCATGTATTCTTAATTCAATTCCTTTCCTTTATATTCCTCTTTGAAACCCTAACTAGCTCTATCACTTGTTGTTCTTTGTTTTCCAAGTAGATCATCTAGATCATTGGCACTTTTCTCAAACTTTTGAAAGGACATAGTCTTATTTCCAACTTATAACATCTTTGACCTTAGAAATTCTATATATTCTTCATATTTTGAGGAAAAAACCATCTTTATCCTACAATATTGAAAAAATATACTTAATCTTTTCTTCTGACAACCTGATTGACTCATTTTGTTTGCTTGATTTAGACTTGTACTTTTATTCTAGATTATGAATTTGATTTTCATACTCTTTTACTTGGAGACTTAGCTTATTGTTCTCTTTCTCCACATTCTTTATCTCTCTTTGAATTCACTCAAGATCATATTTGAATTCCACTCCATCTTCATCAGAATAGCTATAGTAATCTAATATAAAATCTCCTAATAAAGAAGATCCATCACTAGAAGACCTTATTGCATCAGTGGCCATGAGTAGAACCTCATTTCCTACATCCTCATGATCTGATTCAGATTTTGAATCTGAAACACCACTGCTAGCATCAAATAAAAAATCATCCTCCTTTGTATAAAATATTCTTTTTTCCTTCTTCTTATAGTTAAACCTCTTAATATTCTTCTTACCTTTACCAAACTTACAATTCTTCTTGTTATGTTCAGCCTCATGATCTTTATCATATTCCTATTCATGACTATGAGTACACTTAGCAAAAAAATGGCCTACTTCACCATAATTGAAGCACTTGAATGGAATCTTACCACTATAATTACCAGATCCAACATTAAATCTTCTATCCATCATTGCAAAGATCTCTTCATCATAAATTTTAGGAGTAGTGTTATAATATTTCACCTTCTTGCATTTGGATATCAATTCAAATTTGAAAGTAACCTCTCTCTTGGCTGGATTAGAATCACCTATCCTCATTTCATATCAAGTCAAAGTTCCATGTAATTCATCTATCTTCAAGGTAGTCAAATCCTTTGCTTCTTCTATGGTAGATACTTTGGAATTAAATCTAGGATTTAGTGACCTCAAAACATTTTCAACAAGTACTTATTCCTTTATATGTTCTCTTAATCATTTCATGTTATTAACCATCTTATCAACTCAAAGTAGATATGCATAAATGGACTCATCATCATTCACCGTAAGACACTCAAACTGATTTTTAAAAGTTTGAAGCTTAGTAATTCTTACCTGTGAGTCACCTGCATACAAAAATTTTAATTTATCCCTTTATCCCATGCTTCTTTCACTAATTTATATTGCATTACCTTTCCCAACTCAGATTCTTCAAGACCACATACGATAGAACTAAAAGACATTGAATTGTCATCGGATACCTTCTTTTATGTAGTACTAGTAGCTGGAGTAGGAGGAGCAATTTAACCATCTTCCACGGGTTTCTAAACGTCAAACCCAAGAGACATGACATAATTATTCATACTAAAACAACAAAAATCATAGTTTTATCCATCAAAAAATGGTTCTTTGTTGGTAGAGGAACCACTCACCATTTTTGTGCTTCAAGGATCTCCTTTCAAGTTATCAAACTTCTTCAAAAGGACCTACTCTCATACCAATTTTTGTAATCACAATAAAATGAGAGGGGGTTTAATCAATCCTTACAAAATTAAATCAAATTTCAAATTACTTATTCAAATCATAAAACCACTTATCAAACCATTAATGTGTGCACAATATCAAATACCATAGATGTAATGAACCATAAATAAGAGAATCAACAAAATGACATGATATATAAGTGGGAAACCCTCAAGTGGAAGAAAACCCACTAAAACACAATAGTTATATTGATAATTTTCAAATTTAGTGAGGCACCAAGCCCACAAGAAGCACCAACCCCTAGTTTTGTGAACCACCAACTCCACAAGGAGGATACAACCCCCTAAGATGATCAATCACCCACTCAAGAACCTTATTGATGAATATATATATATATATATATATATATATATATAATTTATGTTATTGTTACAACTGATTTGAGATCACAAATTTAGCTCACACTCCTTCAAACCCTAGGTCTTCAAACTCTCACAAACTAGCACTTTATTCACTTCTAAAAGAATCAAAACATTGAAATCACACTTTATTTAATTATTAAACATGTCATAAACAATATCATACCTCAAAACATTCCTTTTTACCTACAAAACTCTCACACCTAGGTCACACTTTTTGCACACACTCAACTAGCTCAACTTTGCACCCAAAACATTACCTTTATAGGATCTTATTGATTAAAATTCAAATGAGGTCAGTTTACCTCATTTATCTAGACCATACCAACTAAAAAAATCCCCTAAAATTTATTGAAATAGTCACAAGTGACCCATATAGGTCGGTCATCCCTAAAACCTTCCATTATGCACCAAAAATCCTCAAAACCTCATCACTAGGATGAGAAAAATCCTCTAACATAAAAAATATTCTTATTAAATCTCTAATAATCACCACACATGAGTAATATTTTATTTAAACATCATACATGGTCCCAATTAACTTGAACCAATTCAATTATTTAATTTAATGGGCCCACTGGCTCATTACCTTCACAAAACAGTTGTTTCCAGCACCCTGTCTGTCTTTACCTTTGGGCCTCAAGACCACAAAATAAAAACTAAATTATGGAATATTACCATTAAATTTAAATCAAAAGAAACATTATAAAAAAAATTATGAAATTTATAAATTATGAAACAATCATATGTTCAAACCACATCAACGTTTTCCTTCACTAAATCAAGCTGCCCAAAACACATTTTTACAAATGTAACTAGTTTGCACCATTTATGACACATAAATGACTCAGTGGATTAAATGGATTCCAAAATAATCCCTCTTATCATTACATGTGGTATAAATCTTCCACTTATGCATCTCATGATCCTGTCAACTCATTCTTTCAACAAAAATAGTTGTCCTAAAAAGAAAGAAACCTTATTTTCTCAAAAAATGACCTAGAAACCAAAACAAATCAACTCATCATGAGACTAAAATTATACCATTGGAAATATATAAGAATTAAATTTCCATTACATATTGTAACTCCTTCCAACTCTAAATGGAAGGCCTTTAACCAAGTTGATCTTTGTAAACTACCTGAAATTGCCCCAAAACCACCCTTTGACAAGTCAACATAAATGAAGCATAGTTGAAAATTTAATTGCATCAATATGACCTAAAACCATCATTAAAAACAATAAAAACTTACATAATTCTCATAATTATCATTTATTTTACAACTCCTTTGGACAACCTTATTTCAAACTGAACTTCTTGAGACACTAACTTTTTTAAGTGGGGGTCCACTCATCACCACAAGCTTCATCATACCTTTATAGAAACCAAGAGGATTCATGTACATCATAAAATAATCATTTGTATAATAGGAAGAAATTCTAAACACTTAGGAATCAAATCTCTCAAACCGTTTTTGAGTTAGGGTTTCAAACACAAAAATATTTTCTTACCTTCTTAAAATTTGTTCATAAAAATGTGACAATAAATGACCTCATTATTTTTTTGAAACCTTCTAGCCTCGTTTTAAAAAAAACCCATAAATCCACAAGGTCCCATGAAAAGCACACAGTTCAAGGTGAGCATCAGAAGACAAAATTCGAGATGGAAATGATCTTCATCTTGACCATGTTTCATCAAAAACATCATATCTTGCAAAATTCAAATCCCAGAAACCTAAAAATTTTCCCACATCACCATGACACACACTACTCACATATCAAATCATCACCATGTCACAAATAGCTCTCAATATTTCCAACCACTGAGACTTGCATAGCTAGCTCTTAGGGTTTTGCATTGTAAAGGATAGGGTTAACTAAAATAACATTATAAATCATCATATAAACACTCCAAAAGGTCCTAACATACCTATTAAATCATGAATCAACTTACTACATGAATCCATGAGCTCACATGTCTCCAAAACTCGTCCTCATGCCTTTTAACAGCCATACCTGGTCCAAATTAGCACTTCAAACTTGGTCTCCAACTTATATTTGCACCCTGTAACTCATGTGAGTGCCTAGACACTCCTCAAACATGATCTACATCATGTCAATATGATTATAAATCCACCAAGAAGCTCCAACCTCCATGTACTATCACCTTGGATAGTTAGGTTTCCTAATTAGGCTTGCTAGAACAAGTAATTCTCACTGAAGCACATTATATATCACCATGATTACATCTGAATCTATATGTCATCATTATCATCGGCATACTCTAGCCCTACTCCATCATCCAATTTTTCATTAATTAGATTTTTTATCAATAAAAACACCTAAACCACAACATGCCAACATCTTTAAATAGGGTTTGGCCAATAATATATAGCCTTCATAATCTTAGGGACAATTATTATACCTAATGGATGGTCATTTTATATCCTTTCCTTAAAATTATGGATGATATCTATAACTTCCTCTTTAGAAAACACATCTTAAGTAGATGCATTTGTAATTATTTTTAAATAGGACTCCTTTTCTGATAATGAAATGGGACACCTTGAGCATCAATTCTCTTCTTTTTTCTCTTCTTAGCTTCAGAGGGCAGTTACCATAAAGAAGATAGTAGATAATTTGGCTATACCATTAATCATTTTTCATTTTTCCTTCATCCACTTGCATCATTTATATCCTTGGATTTACATCTACTATGAGTTTGTACCAAGCCTTGACCTCTAACCATTTTGGAAAGTTTTATATCCAAATCAAATTCCTACAAATTTTTCGTTCATTTTCCTCTTCTCTCTCCTAGCTCATTTTGTGCCAATATCAATTAAATGGATGGGGTCTGTAAGAATGGCACACTCATTATTGATGAGTATATAATACATGAACTTATTTACTACTTTAACTAGTGTGAAATATTTTTTATCCATCATAGAGTAATTGATTTGTGCATCTTTTAAATTGGTACTCATGAATACAATAGGGTTTTTAGTGTCCCCATTCTTTTGAGTGAGTACATCAAAAATGGTGTGCTCAAAAGAATAGGAATACAAGAAGAAGTCTTAGGTGAAATCAAGACTGATTAGTACATGTGTTTGGGATATTGCTTCCTTGATATCCTATAAATACTTCTTGGCATCTTTTGTTCACTCAACTTTAACATCCTTCTTTAGCATAGAATTTAGTGGCCTAATAGTTTCAAAAAATTGATAAATGAATTTCCTTACAAAATTAGCTTTTCCAAACAATATTCCAATTCTTTACTTCTATTAGGTGGGCTAATTTTGGAAATTCTATTAACTCTATAAGGTTCAATAGATATACCTTCCTTCATGAGTACATAACCAATAATTTTACGTTCTGTAATGTAGAATATACTATTTTTTTATTTAAGGAGATGGCATACCTTCTACATCTTTCAAAAACTTTCTAAAATTTCCCCATGTGGTCTAACCTATGTTTTAGAGAACACAGTTAGATCAGCCATATAAATGATAATAAAATTTCCATTAAGACCTTTAAAAGCATAACACATGGCTCTCTATAATGTTTCTCTAACATTGATTTAACCAAAGGGCATCCTCTTGTAGGAAAACATTCCCCACTTTGTGGTAAGAGTATTATTCATTCTATCTTCTCTGTTTACCAGCACTTCGTTGTATTGTGAAAAAAAAATCAAGGAAAGACGTCATCTTAGATCCACCTACTATATGTATAACTTCATCTAGAAAGGGAAGAGGATAATTATCATTTTTTTAGGCTTTGTTCAGGTTTATGAAATCTACACACACAGTCTTATCTTTCCACTCTTTTTTTTCAAATAGAAACTATATTAGCCACCCAAGTTAAGTATCTAATGGGAAATATTATCCCAACAGCCAATAATTTCTTTACTTCTTTATAAATTAATGGATCTATAACTAGGTTCACTAGAATTTTCTATTTCCTAAATTTTGTGTGATCCTCCCCTCAATGGTATGGTATGGGAGATGAGTCTAGGATCAAAAAATTTTGTTTACATCATAGTAACAATGTTATAATATCTATGTAAATTTTTATGAGATCTATTATTCTAACTCTTTGCTCAATGGTTATAGCTAGGTCTATGTTTTTTATTGTCATGCTAAATTTCTAGCATGAAAAATTGAAAAAAAATCCATGAAAACTAAACCCACACTCAAAAATCCTTGAACTGGCTAATGTAAGCCTACCCTCTCGACCCAATTTATAACTATGTAAACCTCATCATTGCTGATAAGGATGTGCTCAATATATTTTTACAGTGTCTTTTCATGTGTAGGTAAGTTGGTGGGAATAAATTCATGGATTCATTTTGATACACTTTGAAGGAAGTACTCCCAGAGGCCCAAAAAGTCCTACTTTTAGGGTTTTTACACATGGTCAGAATCCTCTATGGATGAACCAAGAAGAGATAATGCATTCAAGAACTGTGTGAGAGATATATGAGATCATTAGAGGTATTTTTAGGGAAGTTTTGCAAGAGAAACCAGGATTAGGAACAAGTTTTGCAACACTGAGCTACTTATAGCATGGTGCACAAAAATGAAAGTAGTAAAAAATATAGTCAAATTATTTTTGGATGTTGCAAGAGCCTCATAATATTTTGTGAAGTGACCAGCGATTATTGTTAAAGCTAATAATTCCCTACTTCACATTTCAAAATGTTTTGGTAGATTCTACTATCTAGATTTTTTGGATATTGGCTTGATAGTGTAGATGAAGATCACTAGTCTTGGTGAGGATTCAATTGATAATTCTAGGAGTTATATGTAGATTTGATTTCTGATTCATATGCCAATGTGACTTACATAAATTCCTCTTCACTAAAAATGTGTTGGTTGTCATTTTCATCATCATCATTCTTTTTGGTGGAAGTCATTTTCACTAGCACACATGCTCGATACAATATAAAAAAATGGGGGTAATTTTCAAATTAAAGGAATAATTGGCTCTTGAAAGATGTGGGAATGATCTCAGTAGAAACTTTTGATTCAAAATTAGATAATGTTTTCCTAGGTAACTCTGAGGGACAGAAAATCACTCTTTGGTGTCTATTTTTTGTAGTTGGTGGAGGTGGAGTTTCCAAATGTATCGACATCCACATTTTCACAGCTACGATGCAATTTTTTCACCCTTTTTACTTGGTGAAAAGGTTCATTGCCAGTGAAAAAAAATACACCACCAAAGTGAGGAGATAAGGTAAGAAGTCTTTCATCACTTCAGGTGTAACTTTGGTGGTTAGGTGAGTGTTGTGCACTCACAGGTAGTTTTGGACCCCTCCCCCATGATGAACATGAATCATCGCACACTTATAATTCCTTGATTAATATTTTCACCCAGTGTAAAAGTGCATGAGGTGCAAAAAATTGTGCCACCAAGGGAGATGAGTGTTTTCGTCATTTAAGTGAAAACTTTGAGTGCTAGGTAAAAATTTTCAAGTCACACCTCCAAGTTGGCCCCTCTCCATGATATCCCTCACCCATGGAACACTTGGGAAGCCTTGTTTCATATACTGAAAAGGTTCATCTAGTGCAAAAAATTGTGCCATGAATTAATCTTTCCCTTTTTTGTCACTCAAACTCACATTAGCTTCATAGGCCTTGTTTTCAACTCACTCCACTTATCAAGCATGCCCCCCTCCTCATGTTGGATCCCCCCATGGTGCATTTTCTCCATGTTATTTAACCTCTATACCTCATGTTCCCTTAATAAATTTGGTAAGGTATATAAGTGGCTCCCAGACCCATTAAGTAAGTCTTAACACACCCTTAACCCAGGCTAATGTGAAAGTTCTACAATTGAGTCAAAGGTGAGTTTTCCTTAACCTGGGTTAACTTTCATATATTTAAAACATACTTATGAATTTTTCGAGAATTTTTTTAATTCATCCCCTCCATTACTTTTGTAACCATACCATGCTTAGATTTCACCATGAAACCCCATGCTCGGAAAAACACATTTTTTCTCATATATCACAAACCCTTTCTCTATTTTCCATGAGATTTGAATTGAAGCTTCCTTGTAAAAATGCCTTCAAGAAGAGTTTTATCATGACTAAATTAATTAAATATAATATTTTATACATCCCCTTGGTATTTTCTTCTAAAAATACTCATTTCTCATATTTACGGAACTTCAGCAATTAAAATCCCCTGAAAATTAGAGCAAAGGATTTAAATGAAAAACAAAAAACTTCTACAAGTGGTTTCATTTGAATCCAACACCAGGAGGAATAATTTATAGTTTTAGTAAAAATTCATGGGAAAATCTACTAAAAATAGTAATTCTGGGAAAAATTTTGCATTCATACTCCTCATTTCATTCCCCCATGACAAGGACACTCAAAAATTGCCAAGATTGACAAAACTAAAAAAATAGGCTAAAATGGGGCAATAATGATGGATATTATAAATTAGTAAATGGGTGAAATAAGATAAAAATGTTCACATTTCAGTCATTCACACATTCTCTAATTTTTCTGGTACTCACAGAGGTCTCCCGTTCAAATTTCAAGCAAATTCTCGCATGCCCCGATGTAGTGAGCATAAAGTGTCAAAATGAGAAAATGCCAAAAAAAATTCTGAAGGCCACTTTAATTCATCTCATATGGAATGCATGATAAATCAATGGATGGAATTGGTTTTTTTTTCATTCTTATTTCCTCACTACCAGTATCATAAGTATTTGGTCGCATATCCCAATCATCATCAATGCTCCTGTAGTGATAGAATCATGATCGTGCTTGTGCGAGAAAAATTACACCAATTTCTCCCATATGAATGATTGATCACACACAAATGTGGTAGTGTCTCAAGGATTGGAAGTATTTTATCAATAATTTAAATTCAACGTCCAATTTTCTCAGTGGTATACTTCTCAAGTTCTCATCACTTCTCTTCTCGTTATGTTCAAGTAGTGTCGCAGAGGTTCATCATTTCGAGAGTATTCAAAAGGGGAAAACTTTTGGTCATCGGATATCTTCGTCAGTAAATCACTACATTGAAAAATTTCATCATGGATTACGATTTCATTTTCAACACCATTAGATTTGATCTACATCAAGGGCAGAGGCATTTTCATCCATGACTTGGAGCATTCCTTCTTTTCTCTCCTCATCTTTCTCTTCTTCTCTCCCTACTTTCTAATTCTCCGTTGTAAGAAATCATTATTTTTTCCTATTCACTTAAGTGACAATGAAATATTTGCAAGATTTAAAATTACTTCCTCGAATTATAAGATGTTTGCTTAATTTTTTTTTTCCTAGGATAATGAAAAGTCATAAGCTGGATAGGAACATGAAAAGTCATGAGGGGGGTAGAGGAAGAGTTGAATTGTAAATATATAAAAGGAGATGATATCCTCATTGTAAAAGGATGGTTAATTCTTATTTAATAGATCCCATTTTCTTTATAGGATCAAGTTCCTTCATTTCCTCTTTTCTCTTGTCTATTGAAATTTTGTCTCCATCTCAACTTATACTCCAAGACCATTGTAAATTTTGCAACATGTTACAATAAACAATTCTATTTCTTGTTTATTGTTCCTCTTTCTATGTGAATGGTTTCTTCTAATTGATGCAAGTGAAATATTCTAGTTTTGAAACAATAAAATCTATTATACTATTTATTGTGCAAAACCCCTTCTTTTCTATTCTCTTCGCACCTCTCTCTAATAAAATTCTCTTCCTTGTAGTTTCTATAAGCACATTGCCATAGGTGTAGGGAACTACCCTTGTCTAATCGTTGGTTAAAAAACCACCCCCAGTTGATAGAATAAAGTAAATAATATTCATTTTTTTCAATAAATGGAGCTTTCCCATTCAAGAAAAGGGACCTAGTCCCAGAGTGTTGGTGAAATCCCACAATTTTCCCTCACAAAAAATTATTTTTCCAAATGTTTTTGGCACTCACCAGGGGGGAAGATTTAGCATATATGCACCCATTATACAAACCAAAAAATCCATAAAAAATAAAATATTCCAAAAAACAAAAAAATCAGAAATTTGACAGTCCAAATTCCCACAAAAAGAGTGAATAAAAATCTACCTTGAGTTGAATTTGATCTTTCCCAAAATTGACGGATAAAAGATATAATAGATTGAATAGGTTTAGAGGAATTTTTTACCCTAATTTTGAGGATTTTAAAAATCACAAAAAATAAATCAAATATAATCCATATTTTTTCTTTCAAGCCTCATCTTCATCCAATTATTCAATTAGTACACCTAGAAGTCCTATTCAAACTCCTATTGATACTCCTAAAAATCCTCTTGATTCCCCTATCTTCCACCCACCATTGAACATTGACTCCCAAGTGAAGAAGAAAAAGAAGAACCTGAGGAATAAAATTGAAGAATAATATACAAAGTAAGAAGCAGAAGAAGAAGTAAAAATGGTGGAAGAAAGAGAGAGGCCTTCAAAAATTGTGTCATAGGACAAAAACACAAGTCTACTCACCCTCCCTCCACATATCCATGAATTACCAAGGGGATATCATAAGGTTTTCCCTAAATTTAAAGGTGATGACACATAACTCCTAGAAGAACATGTAGAATTATTCATCACAACATGTGGAGTGTTAGGAGTAGAACACGAAGATGTGTCGATAATATTTTTGTAGAATATCTGTAAGAAAAGGTATCAGAGTGGTTATATATCCTACCATACATATCTATCACTAACTAGGAAGAAAACAGAACTAGATTTGAAGCAAGGTTTAAATCTACTGAAGATTGTCTAGACCCCCTAGTTTAGTTGGTTCAGATGAAAAATTATCCTAATGAGACTATGAGGGACTTTGTATCTTTCTATAATAGGCTCCTTAAAAGTACACCCTTTAAATATTTTCCCTCCGATGACAATGTGAAAATATTCTTCATCAACGGTAAATTTCCTAAGGTGGGATTCATCCTCTAAAGATTTCAACTAATAAATTTGGTACATGCTCAAGAAATTTACATTGAAGTGGAATATTGCCTCATCTTCTCATGAAATATCAAGAATCCTTCAATGAAGGATAAGGCATGGAATCCCAAAGATGAGAGAACGGATTCATTATTACAAAAATTAGAAAATGAATTGATGATGTTGAAGATGGAGGTTTCCCAAAAAAACACCCCATCAAAATTATAACATAAATTAGATTGCAAGAGGACTTTGATTGCTTTCCATGGAAGCCCCACCTGTCAATACAATTTGTAGAACCTAATAATATAAATAAGGACTTGAACAAAAAAGTGAGGACAATGATTTCCTAGAGAGTGAAGAAGCATAGAATGATGTACAAATCATATTATGTGAATATTCAAGATGTGAATAAGATGATGAAAAATATACTCCTAGTTTCTCATGTGTCATATTCAACCTCTCATAGTCTTAAAAAGGACCTACTTCCTCCATTGCTATAAAAAATAAGAATATTGAAGATCCTCCTATGGAGAATCTACAAAATAAAATAATCACTCGAGGATATCCACTTCCACCCTCCATGGAGTATATAATGGATAAATTGGATCCCATGGAAACTAAGAGGTCATCTGTTCCAATTAAGTCTACAAATGCTTTTTCTAATTCTATTTTTGTTTCTCCAAGATATCGTACTTCAAGAGATTCAGGTATGCCTACAAATTCAGCCTTTTCTCCTCAATCATCTTCTCATTTTAATTCACCTTCATACACCCCTTTTGATATCATAAAACATATAAACAAGTATAAAGTGGAAATTTCTGAATCTGAGTATGTCAGACTCACCCTAAATAATTTTATAATATTTTCCATCATATCAAGGGTGCTGATTTAAATCCAAATACTTTAACTCCTAGTTATAAAGGACTACTATCCATTTCACCTACTTCTCCATCACATAACATGCTTTCTTTGAGTGCATTAGAGACTGATAAGATGGATCCTTTCTATATCTCCCTTCTCATTAGAAGATACCGATTACATAATTATATAGTAGATTTAGGTGCTTCTAAAAATGTAATTCCCATAAAATAATCCAAATATCTTAGACTTACCTTGACATATTCTATTGGATCTTGTTACTCCATGGATTTGTTATCCTGTAAAATTGACAAGGGAAATTTTGTAGGTAACCATACCAAATTTTTGTTTTGAGTCCCTACCAAGGTCCCTCAACGTTCGGAGTGGCATAAAATCCCTTTCCGGAGAATCTAGTTTTTCGAACTTAGTCATTTTGGTCCTTTCTTGGTCGGGTGCAAATTTTATTCATGCAACATAGAATGAATTTTTGCCCCCTTCGATTCCTTTGGCACACCCTTTGGAGTGTTAACACTAAAATTGTTTCACCTCCCCATGATGTGCCTTTCTTACCTGTGCCAAGGTGCATGCACCTCCTTGTTGACACTAAAATTGTTGTGCCCTTGAACGGTGCACCAAGGCGCTGAAAAGATCATTTCGACAGCCACAAAACTACGCCAAAGGCGTAAGTTTTTTCATGTCAACATATGTTTTGGTGCGCCCTTTGAAAAATTTGGTGGTGCATTTATTGCACCTTTTGCTATATATAGGTGCATCCGCCCTATCATTTTCATGATTAAAAAAAACACGTGAAAGGTTTATTCCTCTGCACCTGTCAGTGCCTCCATCGTCCTTGTGTCGTTTGCGTCACATTCCTGTACCCCACATCGTTCCTTTCATTCTATATATCTCTGGTAAGTGGTCCTTAATTTTCTTGTGATATTTGTTTGTTAGTTTTATGTGGTTGTGCTTGTTCTGAAAAATGATAACAAATGAACCTAAGAGGCTCCCCCCAAACTGGTTTACCCTCTTTCAAGATCTGCTGGCCTGGAGGGATTTTTGTTTCATAAGATCTAGGATCCTCTTTGCCCATTTTTTCCTCTCACTGTCCAAATCCATATTAATGAGGCCTGAAAACCACAAACCTGTCCAAGAAAAGAGAAAATTTAAGGTTATCACAATCTAAAACCCACGGGTTTCCTTCGGTGCAAATGCCATCCCTGTTGCATAAAGCACAGTCGCATGAAAGGGCGCACTGTCCCTGCCTACAGCATGCACCTTCCCTACGCCCTTTGAAATCATTATAAACCTAACGCATGGTACAAGCGCAATCCCGCCTACATCAACACTGAATGTCATGTAAACCTTTCCTGCATTGTGCCAAAGCTAAAAATCCCCTTGGCGCACCTAAAGTCAGTGATACACCCTTTAATCCCATGCCCTTTGGCGCACCAAAACTATTTACAACACAATCAATATCTGCGCCATTGGTGCATCCTACTGCCATGCAACACAAAAATTATTTGTGCCTAGTTTAAACCCTACACAATGGCATAGGTGCAAATCCTTCTACATCAACACTGAATGTTGTCTGTAGTATTCCTGTGCCCTACGCCCAGAAGCTTTTAAATTTCTAACTCCTCATTCTGTAAATCTTTGATTGACGATCTAATAGCTAACATGGCTCTTCTGCATTGGACTTCCCTCCTTCTTCTTGCAGATCAGTAGCTTAACTCGGAATCACATATGTCTAAATCAAGTAAGAGACCAACCGAGTCAAAGAGCAAGGCCAAAATCACAGAGGAAGAAATGAAATACAAGTATAAAAGGGTTAGGATTCCTGAATCCCATACAGAATGTGACTTGGACATCAAAGATGCTCAACTTGGCCATATAGACATGGAGGATTTTTGGGCCAGAACCAGAAGGGTCACAAGCAGTCCATGGATGGAAAAACTAGTGGGCAGTGGTCTACACATCACTGGAGGAATCCCTGTTAGTGCGGTGAATAATGAGTTCATGATGGTGGTGGCCTACTGCTATAACAAAGACACAAGGTGTGTTGAGAATGAAAATGGCGAGGTAATAATCAACCTCACTGCCTGGCACTTCAAGATTATGTTGGGTATCCCCCACCACCGGAAATTTGTGGCCGTGAATCAGAAAGACTGCATTAAAGCATGGGATGAAAATGAGGACAAATGTATGCAACTCATGAACGAGGTTTATCTAAAGAATAAGAAGGTAATAACCAGGTGGCCCCAGGTTATTCATCGCAGTAACTTTTCGAAGGAGCTGAGTGACACCATTACCTTCCTAAGTAGGGTTTTTGGGCTTCCTAACACCCATTACTTCCATAAATGGATGCTCAGGTATCTGGAAATGATGAACAAAAATGTGCCTAATCAACGTTTTACATGGGCAGAAATCATCAGCTACACCATCTCTGAGCAGATCCAACAACTCACAACAACGGGGAGGTTCTACATGAACTCCTACGTGGTCTACACTACTGCCTCTGAGAGAGATTATCTGTCACTGAGCCGATGCAGGGTATGGACCCAGGTAAAAATATTTAAATATTATCCAGAGTTGAGACTACAAGACAACATTCCGTAGTTCAGCAAGATCAACGATGCCTTCTTCTATGGCATCATCTGCCTATTAAGGCAAAATATGACTCACGGTTAGACGACCAAGAGCATAGTAACTACAACAGAGAAGTGGGGGCATTATTTACACAATTCCCCACTTTTACCTATCTCAGAGTAGCCAACTTCTTGGGGGAGCCCACCAAGTTACCAAGGTATGCAGGCCCTAAGTTGATCATGTTAGAGCTATCCAGACAGCTCATAACATATCATGAGAAGTGCCTAAAGAGAAAGAAAGGTGGAACTCCTTTCCCCCTCACAGTGGGAAGGTACACTTGCACTTCTCACACCAAAGCTCGGGAAATGTTCACAGAACTGGAGCTTCTCAACCTAAAGAAAAATTTCCCAGCAAGGCTGACCTTTGATCCATGAAATTTCCTCCCAAAGACAAAGCTCGATCCGATCCACATTCCACAGATCAAGGACATCTACATCGACCTGTATCACGAGGTCGAACTCAGGAGAAAGGTTCACTCCCATCTGGCCCTGGCAGAAATTATTCAATATGGCATGGCCATTGTTTCGAAAGGTTTCCAAATGACTAATCAAGAATTTGATCAATTCTATCTTGATACAGACGGGGAAAATTGGCTATTTTCTGATATTGACAGAGCAAGGGTGCCCCAGACTATTTAGGAGAGGGTTAAGGGCACTTTGCAGCGCACATAGCATTGGTGCAGAATGAACGGCCTCATCTACCTTGGGGTAGAATTCACCACATCTCCTTTGGTCAATGCACCTCCCAGTCCAAACCATTTTCTAGGTCAAATGAAAAGACAAAGAGGGAGAATCAAGCTCCGCTCAAGAAGAAGCTCTTGAGAGCCCTCCCTCCACCGCACAAGAACAGGTAGTAAGCCTGGTATTTCCTGAAGAAAAATAAGCAGTAGTGAGTGTTCCAATAGGCACATCCACTCAAGATGTTGCCACTGCTACAAATATTGAGGTTCCTTCCATCCCTTCTCCCTCTCCCCCCTTCCCCTCCTCATGTCACTCAACCAACCATTCCTTTGGTTGTGTCTTCTCCCCCGTCTTCCACTGTTCCCCTTCCTCTTCCTCCATCTTTTCTTCCCTCACGGAGCTATCCCCCAGCATTTCTTCTCTCATCTCTCAGCTCCCTTCCACCCCCGTGACTTCTTCCCCTGTAGTGTCTCCTCCCCCCGTGAGCACTTTGTTGGCTTCTCTCTCAATGACGCCACCAAGTGTCTCAAGGATTTTCCCCTTATCCACTGCATCTGCTCCCTCTTCCGCCACCGTTTCTTCTTCCACCTCTGGTCCCACTCCCTTAATTCCAGCATGGATCTCCCAGCACCTGAGTCAGCACAAGAGGAAAGTCCCCATTGCACCTATGTACTTCTCCATCATCCCAACGAAAGGGACTAAGAAGAAAAATCCAATAACCCGCTTCTCTTAGAGTGCATCAGGAGAAAGAGTAATGGATATCGCGTATCCCGATCCCATAAAGGATAAAAAATATCTGTCTCCTACAGATTATATAGTAATGAAGGTCACAATGGGAATGTCCTCCAAGAGCCTACAAGGGGAGGCCTTATCTGCATTGGATGCCCTTTTCAAGAAGCTTCAGGAAGCAAAGGAAGAGAAGAGGATACTAAAAGAGCAAAATAAACATCTTCTCCAAGCCAGGAGAAGATAAACGAATACGCCAAAATTGGTGAACAAGGCATGAAAGTATCTGCCTAGAGAGACTAGATCCTCAAAGATAGTGAGGAAGTAATCATCAAGTTCACCAAGCTATATCAGAATATTGGTCAGGAGAACAAAGAACTCCAGGTGATTGTAGGACCTATCTCCGAAGAGTTAGACCATGCTAGGTTACAACATGGAACATTCCAGAAGATGCTCAACTACTTAATTGATGATTTAGTTAAATTTGGCGTCTTCAATCACCCCAGAGCACCCAAAAAAGTCCTTGCTGCTTTGGATTACCAGGTCAATCAAATCGAATTTTTCCTAGAGAAGATTGACAAGGTCAAAGAGGAAGCCTTGGATGCAATACATCAAATGGAGCAAATTGTCCTAAGAATGTCTCTGGGCTTGCTCACTCCATCATTCACCTTGAGGAAGGTAGATTAAACCATTCGGATCTTCAAAGAGATCATCTCTCAAGGGTTAGGGACAGAAGCTAATTTTGACACTGAATCCATCAACAA
This sequence comes from Taxus chinensis, assembly GCA_019776745.2. NCBI lineage: Eukaryota > Viridiplantae > Streptophyta > Pinopsida > Cupressales > Taxaceae > Taxus > Taxus chinensis. The sequence continues at coordinate 797,866,683 of CM034150.1, forward strand.
CCTTCTGGCCTGCCGCGACTTTGTGGGATACCTGATGGAGGTAGGTAATGAATACTTCAAACTCCCAAAAAAACTCAGAGATGAACGGGAGACTTGTGAAGTCATTGGCGATCAAACCAAGGGTCCTATATAGGATCAACTCTAGCCAATGATCAGCAAATTCATGGAGTACCGGGCCCAATTCCACATTACCTCTCCTGAGTAGAAGTAGGATACTCTCTTCCAGCTGCAGGACGACGACGAATAGCCTTCCTCCTCTTGGCTTTCTTTTTGTAATATTTAAAAGTATGTTGGCACAAATGATGACATCATCCATGTTGCACCATGGGATGTTGTTATCCACCAAGTTTCCTAAAGTCAACAGTTGAATTTTACATATTTTGTAATTAGTTGTTTTATTTTTTCCTTCTCCTTCCTTCTCCTTCTATATATATACTTGAATATTTGTTGTATTCAAGGGGTGGACATTTTTTAGATAAAAATTAGAAGTGAGAAGAAAAGGCTTTGTACTTTTTGTAACAGAAGAAAATATTAATACAAATATTGAGACTTTGTGCTGAATACATGTGTTATGCATCAGACCTTTCTTATGTTAGATCTGTATGTTTATTTTGTTAGATCTATCTCTACTTTTTTGTCATTTTCTCATCAGTATTACTTTGTTCGTTTATGCAAGTAGGTTTGGCTTCATTTATTACCAATCCCAAAACATAAACCCTCTGACCTTTCTACTTTGGAATTAATTTCTTTTCTCCCTTCAGACCTATCCTCTCTTTGTCTTTCCCTTCATTCCTTTCTTTTCACAGTTGGAAACACCTATACTAGGATGAGATCCCAAACCCCCGAACGTAGAATATTGGGAGACTTACACAAATTCCTGCTAGTAGAATAGCAATAAACCAGTTTTGCTTTGCTGTCTCAAAGAGGGGCTATGCCCTACACACTGTTGGCTCATCTATCCATAGATATAGTCTCGCAACAGATTTTCGGACCAACAGTTTTTGGCGACTCTACTGTGGAATCGAAATAGATCTATGATTGTGGTTTATCAGAAAATCAATAAAACTGTTGAAACCATTTACTGTTTGCAAATTTTAACTTTTGCTCAAAATCTAAATTTTTTGCAAAAGTGCTCCAAACTAAAAAATTTCTTCAGAGATCCATAGGTCTGGGCTAGTTAGAGATCTTTAGTTAGCTGATTTTTTACAAAAACTTGTATTTTTCCATATATCTGAGATTCTGACAGGTTACAAAAAATTTCAATCCCTTGTAAAAGTCAACTCTAAGATCTGAAAATCAGCTTGCTAAGTTAACCATCATTTTATCCTCATTGTTCTTTTTCATTAAACCACAATCGGTTTTCAAAATGGGATAAAATTAAATATTTAAAAAAAGTACATGCTACTGATTTTTGTCAGAAAAGTCAGAAAATCAGCAAGTACAACCAAAAAGAGTTTTTAAATCTGCTCTAAAAATATTACAGATCTGAGAGATACACTGGCGGGTGAACCGTTTACTCATAACAGGAGAGCTTGTGGAGAAGTTGATCCTATTTTCAATCTGCTTCAAAGGCACAACTTTAGTATTACACCAGCATACTTCTCATCGCTAAGTTCAGTTAATCGATTGGCCAGAAGTGTCTCACCTCCGTGAAGGAATCATTTTTCACAAGGAGCATCCACATCCCTTTGCAGTGCTTTGTTACTCAGTGGAACTGCGCTTCCAGCTCACGTCCTTTTTCCAGCTTTTCAAATGGCAGTACCATGGGGAAATGTTATGGGCCCTCTTGCTTTGCCACATCCTTTTCATGCACTCCCTCATGGAAACTGAAAGAATTTCCCAAAATTTGATGGAAGCGGAAACCAAAACATGAACTTGCATATATCTACTTTCATCATGTCATGCAGCATCCTAGATGTGACCCACGAAGATGTGTTAGTTTTCCTCTTTCTAGAGACCTTGCAAGGACCCGCGGAGGAGTGGTTCCAACATTTACCAACCGTATCTATCACCAGTTCGGCCACATTACGAACTACATTTGAAGAAAGGTATAAGCCTTCAGAGTACGCATTCGCATTACTGTCAAAGATCACTCACCTGAAGAAGGAAGTCAATGAAACCATGCACGATTTCATCACCCATTTCAATTCACTAATCAACCATGTGCCGCCTGCCATGCTGCCAACACCAAAAAATTAGAAGTGTTTCTTCGTGAATGTCATGAGCTCGAAAGTAAGTTTCTTACTTTTGCAAGAAAAAGTCACTACTCTGGTTCTTGCTCAAGTTGCTGCCATTCGAATAGAAGATAACTTGCTCATATCTAGTGAATTAAAATGAGATTCATCCAAGCCTAAAGCTTCAAATCCTTCTCAAGCCACTTCATCAGATCTGGCATTCCAGAAGATGGTGAACGACTTACTTGCGTTAAAAAAACAGTTAGCTCAAGCTTTTCCTAGCACTTCATATCGAGATATCTCGTGGAGAAATTTCACTTCCAACAATGCCCCCCAAAGGCCACGTTTACCCGCAACTGCTCCGCGTTTGGCACTCAAGGCTCCTTTGGTCAATGCCCTAGTTGAGATTGAAGAAGAGGAGTGAAATTATGAAGAACCTTCACCCCAAGATGAAGATGATCAAGATGTCAGTGAACCGGCTGGCTACTCTACGATCGGGTATATGGAATTTGATGAGGAGGAATCTGATGAAGAAGAGGGTACCCAAGGATATGCAAGTGGGTTGTCATATGATGTTTTCACCCACTCCTAAGGAAAAGAAGCAGAAGTTGCTGCCAGGATACAAAAAGAGAAGGTTGTGTCAAACACGCCTCCCACCATTGCAAAAAGAGGTAATCCTCTTCCTGCTCAACCTCTTATTAAGTATTTTACAAAGAAATATTTTTTCCCTATCTCCCCTCTGAATCAGCCTTCTTCTATTCCCATAAAGACTGGTAATCCTACCCTACCATCGCGAAATGAGGGACTCATTCCTTCATCAACGTAACCCTTGGCCACATTCGACATAATCGATCATGCTAAAAAGACCAAGATTCAAATGTCTGAAGCTGAGTATTTTCAGTCAAACCCTAAACAACTTGTAAGATTGACTAAATATATTCAAACCCAAGCTGTTGTAACTTCTCAAGTCTCCTCAAAAGGAATCCTTTCCACTCCTCATGCATCTTGCATAAATGTTTCCTCGACTTCCGTGTCAGGCATAATTGAACCTTTTTATCTCTCCCTCCTAATCAATGGTCACAAGCTAAGCAACTGGATAATTGATTTTGGGGCTTCCGATAATGTCATACTGGTAAAATTCACCCATGCTTTGGGCCTCACTCTTACCAAGCCTTTTGGAAGATGTTACTCCTTAGAAACCAAACAGGTTCCGTTGATTGGTCAAATCAAAGACGCGGAGTTCGCTTTTGTGGAATTCCTAGAGAAAAGAATAAAGATGACCTTCCTCGTTGCTGATATTCCAGCAGCATATGGAATTCTACTAGGAAGAAGCTTTTGCAGTGAAGTAGGTGGAGAGATTCATATGGATTGGTCTAAGGCCAAAATCCCCGTCAAGGTTGTAATGCAAACATTGGAGCCTTAATCACAAAAGAAGTACTTGGTCACCAATTCCGATGACCCCAAAGCCCAAATTATTTTTGAATCATTGGGGATGGGAAACTACTTCTTTTCCACTGATCCTGAGAAAATGGACGTCCTTGTCCAGAAATAAGACCTTAACAAGGTTTGGACATTACAGTTTGATGGCAGTTGTGCAACTAGTGGATGCGGTGCTGAAGCTATGCTAATATCTCCTGAGGAGAAGATTTTTCCTCTCTCTTTCAAGTTGTAGTTTTTCAACACGAATAATACTACTGAATACGAATCTTTTCTACTTGGCATGCAAGCCGCAAAAGAAAGGGGAATCAAGAACCTAAAAGTGCAAGGCGATGCCGAGCTGGTCGTGAATCAAGTAAAAAGGATATATCAAGTGAAGAATGCAAGGCTCAGGCATTACCGCAATGCGGTATGGGACAACATTGAGGATTTTGATGCTTTTTCAATTAAAGTCATTCCAAGAGCTCAGAACGATATGGTCGATTCATTGGCCATCTCAGCATCTCTTATGCTCCCTCACCTAGGATTGAAAACAGACACATATACCATTGAGATAGTCTTCCGCCCAAGCATGCCAGATAATTCTCAGCGCTAGCAGGTATTCAATGATGACAATCAACTTATCTCCTTTTTGGAGAAGGTGGAAAATTTCAGTGAGCTTCATTTTGAAGGATCTACTTTTGCATGTCATGAATCTATCACTAGTCAAGCAAACAAATCAAAAGGAGGTGACGGCATATGTCAGCTCAAAGGAAATAAAATTCCAAAAGGTTTAATTTCTCTAGAATGATTATTTGACAAATATGACTATTTTGTCAGGAAGAAGAGGCAAGATAATCCCAACTCCTCTCCAGAAACCAAGCCGGTCAATCTAGGTACTATGGAGGGTCCGCAGTTTGTAAACATCAGGAAGTGTTGCACACCCGAAGAAAAGTGGAAGTTTTTCAAATTGCTGAAGAAATATATGGATGTATTGGCATGATCTTATGCCAATCTAAAGTATTTCAAGCCGAAGCACATCCAGCATGACATCTCGTTGAAAGAAGATGTTAAACCCTTTTGCCATAAATAGAGGCACTATAATCCCAAGATCTCAGGTACCATCCAGGATGAAATACAGAAGATGCTGGATGCAAAGAACATTTTTCCTATCCATCATAGTACCTGGGTCACAAACATTGTGCCAGTATGCAAGAAAAATGGCGAGATATGCATATGCGTAGATTTTCACAACCTGAACCAAGCATCCTTGAAGGATAATTACCCACTTCCCATAATGGACCAGGTTCTGCAAGCAGTAACTGGTTCAGAAATGTTTTCCATGCTTGAAAGTTTTTCGGGCTACAATCAAATTGAAGTCTCGCCTAGAGATCAATTTAAAACAACATTCACTACTCCCTAGGGCACATTCGCCTATAGCAGGATGCCTTTTGGATTGACCAATGCTGGTGCCACCTTTCAACGAGCAATGGACTTTGCATTCAAAGGTATGATGGGAAAGGCTATCATAGTTGCTTTAGATGACTTAACTGTGTTATCTAAACAGTAAAGTGATCATTGTGATCATTTGGAGCAAGTATTGAATAGATGCCAAGAACACGGGATTTCCCTAAATCTAAAAAAGTCTTTTTTTGGGTTCACTGAAGGAAAGTTGTTGGGACATGTTGTCAACAAGGAACGGACAAAGATAGATGCCGAAAGGGTTAGGGCTATTCAAAACCTTGCTTTACCCACAAGCAAGACCGGCATTCACTCCTTTGGAAAAGTGAATTTTCTCAGGTGTTTTGTTCCTGACTTTGCTGAAAATACTTGCCACATATCAAATATGATGAAAGGGTTGCAAAATTTCCAGTGGAGTGAAGAAGGAAAGACATCATTCAAGGATATAAAAGCCTCCGTGGCCCATGCACCAGTTCTGGTATGTCCTAATTTATCCAAGGATTTTATCATGTATAGCTATGCATCTGAGCATACTGTATCGGCCATCCTAATGCAAAAGAATTATGGGGATGTTGAATCTCTGATCGCGTTCATGAGTTCTCCCCTCAAGTCTCATGGATTGCATATGTCTCAGTTGGAAAAGCATGCTTTCACCATTGTCAAAGCAGTTAATAACTTCTGGTATTATATCCTAAACTCTCATACAATAGTGTTGGTTCCTGACACGGTAGTCAAGTCAATCTTAACTCACCAAGAGTTAGGGAGCTTGTGAAGGAATTGGATCACAAAGGTCCAAGAGTATGATCTAGACATAAAACCAACCAAGCTGGTAAGAGGCAAGGGTCTATATCAGCTTATGGCTGAAAACAAAGATTCAGAGGTCCCTGAAGAAAAATATGATTGCATCGATGAAACATAGAAACAACCAAAAAAAGTTGATTCTCTACCTATGGTTCTATTTGTTGTGACTAGCGATGAATTGTATTCCAATATCGCTTTATTTATCACTTACGGTGAGTGTCTTGCTCATCTAAATTCAAAAGAGAAGTGTACTATAAATCTCAGAGTAGCCAGATATGTCATATGGGATGAGGGTCTATACAAATGTAGAATTGATGGCATTTTCTTACGATGTGTTGACAAGCCACTGCAGGTAGGGTTACTTAAGAGTTTCTATGATTCGGCCTGCAGTGGTCATTTTTCCTCTTCCATGACAGCACAAAAGATCATCTAGGCCAAGTACTATTGGCTAATGCTATTTTGGGATACAGCCTCCTGGGTAGCAAAATGTGAGCTCTGCCAACAATTTGTTGGCAAACCAAAATTGGCTACTTTTCCCCTTAGGCCGGTTGTTATCGACGAACCATTCAAGCAATGGGGGATTGAATTTATTGAAGCACTATATCCAAAATCAAGTGTTGGACATAGTTATGTCCTAACAACAACATATTACTTCACCAAATTGGTGGAGGCCATACCTGTTAAGAATGCCACCTCTGAAGTTGTTTGCAATTTCATCAAAGAAAATATCATTGTAAGGTTTGGCATTCCAAACAAGATCATTGTTGATAATTCTTCCAACTTCTCCTCATGAGAAGTTATCAGTTTTTTCTATGAACACGGGATAACCTTGGCCCACGCCTCAGATTATTACCCCCAAGGAAATGGTCAGGCTGAATCCAGTAATAAAAACTTAGTGACCGTCATACGGAAGCTAGTTGATGAGAATCAGCGGTTGTGGCACAAGTCATTGTATGAGGCTTTATGGGAAGACTGTATTACTCCAAAGAGGTCTCTCGGTATGTCACCTTTTCAAGTATTATATGGAATCGATGTTGAGCTCCCCATATCTGTGGAACTTCCCGCTCTGTGCTTGACACGAGCAATTGAAGATGAAACTTTCCAAAATTCTCTTGAAAAGAGGATCATGTATCTAGAAGAGCTTGAAGAAAAAAGGGTAAGAGTGGTCGACAGGATCACCGAACATCAGAATCAAGTCAAGAGGATATTCGATAAAAATTCCAAGCAGAGAGATTTTTAGGTAGGAGATCTCGTCCTTTTATGGGATAAGCGAAGAGAGCCAAAAGGCATGCACGGGAAATTTGATTCTCTACGGAAAGGACCTTTCAAGATCAAGTAGATCAATTGAGAGAATAGCTTCTATCTCTCGTATCTAGATGGAACTAATCTCCCGCTTCCCTATAGTGGGTAGCATCTCAAAACATTTAGGAAGTAGAGCTTGCTCTCTTCTTTGTACAGTTTGCTTTAAGTTGTGTGTTTGTTTTTGTCGTTTGTTTACTTTTATTGGTTGTGTGTTTTCTTTTCATCATTGCCCTTGTTTTTGACTCTGTAGCCCAATGGATAGGCACATGTTGATCTGGGGTTCTCTACCCTTAAGCCTTGCTCAAAGATAGTCCCCAGAAAGAGCCAACTGTTATCATGTAAAAGTGACAAGGGAAATATTATAGGTAACCATACCAAAATTTTGTTTTATTTCCCCACCAAGGTCCCTCAGCATTCAGAATGGCATAAAATCCTTTTCTGGAGAATCTAGTTTTTCAAACTTATTCATTTCAGTCCTTTTTTGGCTGGGCGCAGTTTTTGTTCATGCAACATCAAATGTAATATGCACCCTCCTTCTACACCTTTGGCACACTCTCTGTCAGTGTCAGCACAACAATTGTTGTGCCTCCTCATGATGCACCCTTCTAACCTGTGCCAAGGCGCATGCGCTAACCTATCGACACTAAAAATGTTGTATCCTTAAGCGGCGCGCCAAGGTGCTAAAAACCCCATGTTGACAGTCATGAATTCACACCAAAGGCATAAGGAAATTTCTTGCTGAACAGACGCATAACTGCATGCTAAAATGCGCAAATATTTTCATGTTGGCATGTCCATTTTGGTGCACCCTTTGAAAAATTTTGGTGGCGCATTTATTACGCACCTTTTGTTATAAATAGGCACATCTGCCCCGTGTCATTTTCACGATTGAAAAACATGTGAAAATTTTATTCCTCTACACCTGTCAGCACCTCTGTCATACCTCGTATCGTTTTACGTCACGTTCATGGAAACTACTTTGTTTCTTCTCAGTCTATATATCTTCTGGTAAGTGGTGCTTTGCTTTTCTTGTGATATTTGTCTTGTTGGTTTTCTGGGGTAGTGCTTGTTACAAAAAATAATAAAAAATGAACCTAAGAGGCTTCCCCCAAACTAGTTTCACCCTCTACCCAGATCTTTTGGTCTAGAGGGCTTTTGTCACCAAAGTGACCCAAGAGCCTCTTTGCCTCATTTTTGTCCCCCTCTCACTATCAAAACCCATGACGAAGGAGGCTTAAAAAACCGTAAACCTGTTTTAAGAAAGGAGAAAATGTAATGTTGTTGCATTTCCAAAAACCCATGAGGTTTTCCTTTTAGCGCACAATCGCCATCCTTGTTACATAAAAAATAGTCACACCAAGAGGGCGCATTGTCCTTTCCTTGCAACACGCATCATTCCCTATGCCATATGAAATCCTAAGAAAATCCTTACGCATGGCGTAGGCGCAATCCCACTTACATCAACAAAGGGTGTCATGCAAGCTCTACTTATGCCATGCGCAAAAGGCTCCTTGAAGTACACATAAAGTTAGTGATAAAACCCTTTAATCCCACAGCCTCTTAGGCACACCAAAATGTTCTGTAACATGTTAAATTGTTTACGCTCAATGGCGCATCCTTAATGCCTTGCAACATTAAATTATTTGTGCCCAGCTAAACCTTACACAAAAAGAGCACAGGTGCAAATCCTTCTACACTCAACACTGATGTTGTGTGTAATTTTCCTGTGCGCCTGCATGCCCTTTGGCACTATTTTCTTCCTTGCAACACATCTACATCAGTACACCTTGACTTTATTGACCCTGTAACCTGCAGTATAGTCCTATGCCTTTGTGCCTAGAACCATCTAAATTGATAACATCCTCATTCTGAAAAGCCTTTAATGCATAATCTAACAGCTAAAATGGTTCTTCTGTGTCAGAATTCACTCCTCCTTCTTGCAGATCAACAACTGAACTCAGATTCATATGTGTCTACATCTAGCAAAAGGCCAACCAAGTCAAAGGGCTAAGGAAAAACTCATAGAGGAAGAAATGAAATACAAGTTTCAAAGGGTCAGGATGTCCGAGTCCCATGCAGAATGTGACTTGGACATCATAGATGTTGAACTTGGCCACATAGATATGGAGGACTTTTGGGCCAGAACCAGAAGGGGTCACAGGTAGTCCATGGATGGAAAAACTTGTGGGAAGTGGTCTACACTTCACTGGGGGAATTCGCGTGAGTGTGGTGAACAATGATTTCATGATGGTGGTGGCCTGCTGCTATAAACAAAGACATAAGGTGTGTCGAGAATGAGAAGGGGGAAGTTATAATCAACCTCTCTACCCAGAAACTTTGAAATCATGTTGGGTATTCCCCACCACCGACATTTTGTGGCCATATAAGCCAAGAAGACTGCATAAAGGTGTGGGAGGAAAATGAAGAAAAGTGCATGTAGTTGATAAACAAAGTGTACCTAAAGATTAAGAAGGTAATAACTAGGTGGCCACAGGTTATTCACTGTAGTGACTTCTCAGAGGAGATGAGTGACACCATTACCTTCCTGAGTAGGGTTGTTTGGGCTTTCTAGATGCCTATTAATTCCATAAGTGAATGCTCACATATCTGGAGACAATAAACAAAAAAGTGCTTGATTAGCTTTTTGAATGGGTAGAAATCATCAGCAATTACCATCTTTGAGCAAGCTTCCAATAACTCTCGATAACGGGGAGGTTCTGTATGAACTCCTATATTGTCTATGCTAATACCTCTGAGAGAGATTATCCGGCATTGAGCCAATGTGGAGTGTGGCCCCAGGTATAAATATACGAATATTATCCAGAGTTGAAATTGGAAAACATAGCATCCCATAGTTTAGAAAGATCAATGATTCCTTCTTTTATGGCATCATCTACCTATTGAGGCCCAATATGACTCACACTTAGACAACCAAGAGCATAGCGACTGCAACAGAGAGGTGGGAGGCGTTATTTATGTAATTCACCACTTTTACTTATCTTAGAGCAACCAACTTCTTAGGGGAGCCTAGAAAGTTACCAAGGTATGTAGGCCCTAAGTTGATCTTTTTGGAGCTATCTAGATAGCTCATAGACATATCATGAGAAGTTCCTAAAGAGAAATAAGGATGGAACTCCTTTCCCCCTCATAGTGGGTAGGTAAACCTACACTTCTCACACTAAGGCCTGAGAAATGTTCATAGAACTAGAGCTGCTCAACTTGAAACAAAATTTCCCAGGAAGGCCATGACCTTCAATCCATAAAACTACCTCCCAAAGACAAAAGCTCAACCCAATCCACATTCCCACAGATTGAGGATGTCTACATCAATCTATATCATGAGGTCGAGCTTAGAAGAAAGGATCACTCCCACCTTGGCCTTAGCAGAAGATCATTCTAGTATGGTGTGGTCCATTCTTTCGAAAGTGTTTCCAAATGACCAATCAAGAAGTTAATTACGTCTATCTAGGACATGGACGGGGACAACTGGCTATTTGCTTGATATTGACATAACAAAGGAACCTTCAAACTATTGAGGCGAGGGTTAATGGTACTTTGCAGTGCACAAGAGCAATGGTGTAGGTTTAACGACCTCATCTACCTCGGGGTGGACTTTGCTACGTCTCCCTTAGGTAGTGCACCTGCTAGGCCAAAGAATTTGCCAAAGGCCAAAGGAAAAAACAAAGGAGGGATAATCAAGCTCCACTCAAGAAGAATATCCTAAGATCCCATCCTTCCACTGCACAGGAACAATGTTATAACCCTAGTATCTCCAAGAAGAATAAGCAGATAGAAAGTGTTCCAATGGGCACATCCACTTAGGATGTTACCACTGCTATAACTACTAAATTTCCCTCTGTCCTTTCTCCCACTCCTCCTTCCTCCTCCTCATATCATTCAACCGAACCATTCCTTTGGTTGTGTCTTCTCCCCCTGCCTTCTACTATTCCCCCTTCTTCTTCCTCCATCTTCTCTTCCCTCACCGAGCTGTCCCCTAGCATTTCTTCTCTCATCTCTCAATTTCCTTCCCATTCCCATGAATCTCCTCTCCTGCATTGTCTCCTCCCCCCGTGAGCACTTTTTTGGCTTCTCTCTCAATGCCGCCACCAAGTGTCTCGGCGCATTTCCCCTCATCCACTGTAGCTGCTCCTTCTTCCACCTCTGGTCCTACTCCCTTAAGTCTATCCTGGATCTCCCAGCACTTGAGCCAACATATGAGGAAAGTCCCCATTGCACCTATGGAATTCTCCATCATCCCAACAAAAGGGGCTAAGAAGAAAAAACCAATAACCCGCTTCTCTTAGAGTGCATCAGGAGAAAGAGTAATGGAGATCGCGTATCCCGATCCCACAAAAGATAAAAAGGATCTGTCTCCTATAGATTATACAGTAACGAAGGTCACAATGGGAATGTCCTCTGAGAGACTACAAGGAGAGGCCCTATCTACAGTGGATGCCCTTTACAAGAAGCTTTCGAAAGCAAAGGAAGAGAAGAGGATACTAAAAGAGAAAAATAAATATCTTCTCCAAGACCTGTAGAAAATGGGCAGTGCACCTCCTACAACTGCCGCGGAAACTCCTGAGGCCCTTAGCCAGGAGAAGATAAACGAATACACCAAAATTTGTGAACAAGGAAATGCAGTATCCACCTGGAGAGACCAGATCCTCAAAGATAGTGAGGAAGTAATCGTCAAGTTCACCGAGCTATATCAGAATATTGGTCAGGTGAACAAGGAACTCCAGGTGATTGTAGGACCTATCTCCGAAGAGTTGGACCATGATAGGTTGCAACATGAGACATTCCAGAAGATTCCAAACTACTCATTCAATGATTTAGTTAAATTTGGAATCTTCGATCACCCCAGATCACCTAAAAAAGTCCTTGCTGCTTTGGACTACCGGGTTAATCAGATGGAATTTTTCCTGGAGAAGATTGACAAGGTCAAAGAGGAAGCCTTCGATGCAATGCATCAAATGGAGCAAATTTTCCTAAGAATGTCTCCGAGCTTGCTCACTCCATCATTCACCTCAAGGAAGGTAGATGAAACCATTCAGATCTTCAAAGAGATCGTCTCGCAAGGGTTAGGGCCAGAAGTTACTTTTGACGCTGAATCCATCAACAACATTCTTGTCTGTTGCGACTTTGTGGGATACCTGATGGAGGCAGGTAATAAATACTTCAAACTCCCAAAAAAACTCAGAGATGAATGGGAGACTTGTGATGTCATTGGCGATCACACCAAGGGTCCTGCACAGGATCAACTCCAACCAATGATCAGCAAATTCATGGAGTACCAGGCCTAATTCCACATTGCCTCTCCTGAGCAGAAGCAGGATACTCCCTTCCAGTCACGGGACGACGATGAATATCCTTCCTCCTCTTGGATTTCTTTTTGTAATATTTAAAAGTATGTTGGCACAAATGATGACATCATCCATGTTGCACCATGGGATGTTGTTATCCACCAAGTTTCCTAAAGTCAACAGTTGACTTTTAGATATTTTGTAAATATTTTGTAATTAGTTGTTTTCTTTTTGCCTTCTCCTTCCTTCTCCTTCTATATATATACTTGAATATTTATTGTATTCAATGGGTGGACATTTTTTAGATAAAAATTAGAAGTAAGAAGAAAAGGCTTTGTACTTTTTGTAACAGAAGAAAATATTAATACAAATATTGAGACTTTGTGCTGAATACATGTGTTATGCATCAGACCTTTCTTATGTTAGATCTGTATGTTTATTCTGTTAGATCTATCTCTACTTTTTTTTCACTTTCTCATCAGTATTGCTTTTTTCATTTATGCAAGTAGGTTTGGCTCCATTTATTACCAATCTGACAACATAAACCCTCTGACCTTTCTACTTTGGAATTCATTCCTTTTCTCCCTTCGGACCTATCCTCTCTTCATATTTCCCTTCATGCCTTTACTCCCTTCGGACCTATCCTCTCTTCGTATTTCCCTTCATTCCTTTATTTTTGCAGTTGGAAACACCTATACTAGGATGAGATCCTAAACCCCCAAAGGTAGAATATTGTGAGAATTACACAGATTCCTGCTGGTAGAATAGCAATAAACCAATTTCACTTTGCTGTCTCAAAGAGGGGCTATGCTCTACACACTGTTGGCTTGTCTATCCATAGATCTGCTCTCATAAAAAATTGACGGACCAACAGGATTCAAAGGAAGTAAAATTTTTTGGGAAGAACAAGGATGCACAGGTGTCTCTCGCCAAATTTCCAAGCAAGAAGATATTATTAACTATCTTAGTAACATACATTTTGACATCAATTGGAATTTTTCGAAGTAAAATATTCTTCTGCGAATTGGGAGGAAAAATATAGATGAATTGGTCTTCTGTGACCATTCCAGTGAAGGGGTATATGGAAAAGTTACTCCCAACAGAAAAAATTAGATATACGTTACAAAATTTGGGAAATTCAGGAGCTAAGATATTGTACTATGATAACAGGAATAGGAATTACTTCATAACATCTGAAGAGGGGAATGAAATTCCTATCTTGATAGGACAAAGCATTTATTTTTGATGGGGTGTTAAGTATGAAGGAGAGTGGATAAATCTTGAGTTACAAGAGGATATCCCTAGATTTCCAGATGATGTGAGCCATGAAGAAGACAAAGTGATTCTTGATTAGTTCCAAGATAAAAAACCATCCATTTTGTTTATCCACAATGAAGAGGTATTCTCATTCCCATTAAAATATGAAGATTTTCTTGATCATTTCATCCATGAAGAATAAAGGCCAACTCGTGATGAGCCTTTGAAAATTTTGAAAGAGGAATATTTGGAGGAAATGCGGAGAGTTGAAAACAAAATAAGAACATCCTTAAATTAGTCTTGAATTCCTAATACAATTCATGGAATTGCAAGACAAGTGTGAATCTAATTTTGACTTCTAATTTTATTCTAAAGATTATCATGATGAAACAAATCAAGATAAGGAATCAGATTTCTTGTGTGAAATAATGGTTGATGGATGTAATGATGAAATTAAATTTTTATATTTTCCATTTAGAGAGGAAGATTCTTTTTACGATGAAAGGATTGAAACAAAGGTCCTTGAGTCATTTGAATATTATACCTCTCATGAAAAAGAAATGGTGAAATTCAATGGCCTTGAGGATGATGATCAATTAATCCAAACTATATAGTCAAGTTTCAAGATGAAGATTCTCTGAATGAATGTGAAGATGAGCTTGTGGAAGATTTGAAGAAAGAGTTTTTACATGAAATATTGAAAGTTATTAAAGGTAAAAAATATCATTAGCTAATTATTGACATCTTATCTCATGTTATTTCCATGCACCATAGGTATGAAGCTATGTTTGATTCCTCGTTCAATGAAAAATCCTTTCATGATGAAGTAGGAAAAAAAGATGAAATCAATTCCCTTCATGAAATTTTTTTCAATGATCATGAATATGGGAAAGATGAGAACTTATAACATTAAAAAAACTAAATTGAAAATCAGCCTTAGGGAAATGGTGAAACTCAAAGTAAGAAATCAGCAATGTGGGTAAACGTAGAAGACAACTCTAATATGAATTTGATGGAATTTTTGAGAAAAATCTCTAAGCATAAAAAAAAATCATGTAAGATCACTCCTCCCAAGTATACAAGAACTCATGAAAGTACCTGGATTTCAAAAGCAATTGAGGAAAGGAGGCTAATTCCTCAAACCAGTCAATGGCTTTGCATAACATCATCACTCAATGTTACATTCAGGGGTAACTTCTAAAGATAAAATTTCTTTAGTGAAAGTGGGTTATCCCCCGCATATACCATTGGTGAATATAGCTTTGTGTGTTTCCCTTTCCATCATGTGTTTTTTTTTGTCATGTGTTGTGTTTAATAAAGAGGTTTTTTTATATCCATTATTGTTTTGCAATGACTCTATAGCCCAATGGATAAGGCACCGGTCCTCTTAGTTTCTTGATAATATGAGGTTCGTACTTGATTCGTTATAAATTTTTTCAAACATAATAAAGTGCCCAATCTAAATCCAATTTTTTTCATGTTAAATGTATAGTGTGGAAAATTGAAAAATATTTCCATGAAAACTAAGCCCACACTCAAAAATCCTTGAATCACATAATGTAAACCTGCCCTTTGACTAATTTTTTACTATGTAAACCCCATCACAGCTAAGAAGGATGTGATAAATATATTTTCAAAGTGTGTTTCATGTGTAGGTAATTTGGTGGGTAGAAATTCATGGATTTATTTTGATCCACTTTAAAGGAATTGCTCCCAGAGGCTGAAAAAGACCGATTTTTTAGTGTTTTGTAAGCATCCTCTACGGATAAACCAAGAAGAGATAAATGCATCCAAAAAGTCTATGAGAGAGATATGAGATCGTTAGAGGTATTTTATGGATTTTATGAAATATAAATCAAGCTTAGGAACAAGTTGTGCCACACCTGACTACTTATATCATGTTGCGGGGAAATGAAAGTACTAAAAAAGTTATTCATATTGTTTTGGATGTTACAGGAGCCTAGGGATATTTTTTTAAGTTATCATGTACTTTTCAGAAAGCTAGGAATTCCTAATTCACATTACAAAAAATTTCAATAGATTCTACTATCCGTATTTTGAGATATTGGCCTAGTAGTGCAGATGAAGATCACTGATCCTAGTGAGGACTCAAATGAGAATTCCATGAGTTCTATGGAGATTTGAGGTCTGATTAAAATCAAAATGTGACCTATGCAATTCCCCCTTCACTCAAAATTTGTTGGTTTTCATTTTCATTATCAATATTTGGTGGTTTTTACTTTCACCGGCACACAAGCTCAAGAAGAATAAAAAATGGGGGGTAAACTTAAAATTACATGAATAATTCACTCTTAAAAATTGTCTTAATGATCTAAAATGAATTTTTGAGTCAAAATAGTATCATTTTTGCATAGGTAACTCTTAGGGATGCTCTCAGGGCCAAAAATAACTCTTTTGTGTCTATTTTTGGCAGTTGTTAGTGAAGGCAGGGTTTCTAAATGTGTCCATGGATAATTTCACACCTTGGATGCAATTTTTCACCTTTGCACTTAGTTCAAAGGTTCAATTTTTGTAAAAAATGCATGCACCACCAAGGTGAGAAGGGGAAGGTAAGAATTCTTTCGTCACTTAAGGTGTAACTTTGGTGGTTAGGTGAGTGTTATGCACTCACGAGTAGATTTTTCCCCCATCCTCTTGATGAGCATGACCCATAACACACATAAAAGTCCTTTATGCACATTTTCACCTGGTGTAAAAGTGCATGATGTGAAAAAAAAAAATCTACCAAGGGAGATTAGCTTTTTCATCACTTAAGTGACAACTTTGAGTGTTAGGTAAAAGTTTTCAACTCACACCTCCAAGTTGGCCCCTCTCCATGATATCCCTCACTGATGGCACACTTTGGAATACCTACTTCACCTTTACACATGGTGTAAAAGTGCATCAGGTGTGAAAAAATTGCACCACCAAGGAATATTTACCTCTTTCTTCACTCAAACTCACAACTAGCTTCCAAGGCCCTATTTTAAACTCACTATGAATTACCAAGCTTGTCCCCCCCCCCCCCTCATGTTGGCTCCCCCCATGGCAATTTTTCTCCATTTTGTTTCATATTTGTACCTCATTTCCCATTAATAAATGTGTTAAGGGACATGAGAGGCTCCTGGACCCATTTAGTAAGTCTTAACACATCCTCAACCTAGGTTAATTTGAAATTGTTACAATTGAGTCAAAGGTGATTTTTCCTTAACTTGGATTAACTTTAAAATATTTAAACATCCTTACGTTTTTTTAGCCTTTTTTAAAAACTCTCCTCCCTCCATTGTTGTTGTAACCATGTTGGACCCTATCTCATTTATGTCATTAATGTCATGTGGCATTTATGGAAAAGAGTATTGGTAAGGTGTAAATCATTCAAGGGCTTGGAGGTTGATTGGTAGTTCCTTCCTCTAACCTCAAATAGTATGTTTTTGAAGTGACTTGGTATGATGTCTTGAGGTGTCAAAGTGTGTACACAAGGTCTTGGTTCATACTTATTGCATTGGAAAACAACTAGGTGTTTGGTGTGAACTCTTAATGTGTCCTATAGGTCCTAATAAGTGTATAAAAGGTGTGTAAGTGCTCTTGATGATGCAGAATAGGATATTTTTACATGAATCATAGAGTTGAAACAAACATCAACTAGGCCTAATTCTAAGGCCTAGTGACAAGCATGACTTGGGGTATGGAGAAAATTAAACTAGATAAGGTAGGTCAAGTTCAAGTAATAATTAGTGTGTTTTGATATTATATGAGAGGATTTGGAATGTGCTTTAGGTCAACAATTCAACTGTGTAGAGGCATGTGTCAAGGCCTTTTAAAGGCATGTTCTTGAGGATAAACCAAATGATGTATGCAAAATTCATGGTGGATGATGAGTTTTGGTTAGGTGTAGAGTTAAATGAACCTTGAGTACATGTGAATGAGTTCAATATCATGATCATGGACAAAGTTTTCAAGTCAAAACTTCAAAGGGAGAAGCAAGAAAATTCATTTTAGGTCTCTATTGCAAGTCTTGCAAAATGGCCATTTCTAGTCTTGGGATTCAATTTTGAAGTGCCCATTCATATGTTAACTCTATACATGGTGACCTAAGTCATTTTCATCAAAGTGGGGGCATGGATTCAAGATATCGTTTTACAATTGGAATGAGGTAATAATTATTTCCTATGAGCTTTATGAAAGAATGTTAAGAATTTAAGGTGGTCTAAATCCTCCCAAAACCCTAGTCTTAGAGTGATAGAGAAGAATATGAAGTTGTTTTGGTCTCTAAATGACTTGGGTAATGCTAAAGTGATTATGGTCAAGCTTGGGATTATAAAGGAATCTCCATAGTTACATTTTTACTATTGGTGGCATGTTCCATGTGTCAACTTCAGAAGATACAATTTTATCTCATGTTTTGAAGAAGTGTTGCATGGTACAATACATGCATGTTGCAGTTTTCATGGTGAAAGGACCAACTATGGGAGAAATCTTGGGAGGTTCCCCAATTTTCTATTAGAAGTTTTAGGTGGAATATTTTCATAATTTTGGTGAAAAAAGTCACCCAATATGACCTACTGCATTAATGGCCTATATCGAGAGACAAAAACCAATCATGTGTGCTTTGGAAGGATTTTGATGTGAAGGATATTGGTGTAGAAGTGAAATGTGAATATAAATAGATTGCTAGAGGTTCAAATATGGACTTTTTTTATCCTATGATACTTGATCTAGTGAGAAGTGATTTTGGGTCTTGAGTCCTTAATGGTCTAAACTACCTCACTGAGGCTTATGCCAAGTAGGTCTAAGAAACAACAATA
Organism: Taxus chinensis; assembly: GCA_019776745.2. Classification (NCBI taxonomy): domain Eukaryota; kingdom Viridiplantae; phylum Streptophyta; class Pinopsida; order Cupressales; family Taxaceae; genus Taxus; species Taxus chinensis. The sequence goes on from CM034150.1 coordinate 797,885,202, forward strand.
CAAGTGCGAATTTTTCCACACAACTCATGCAAGTTGAGTGCTTGAAATTTGAATTTGATGACTCCTGCTGATGTGTCTCAATCCAATATTTTGTCCATGAAAGTGAATGTTTCGGAGTGTTAGAAGCTAACTATACCAAGACTAGTGTTTTGTATCCTAAGACCTAGTATGAGCAGTCTCAAAAATGCAATAATTTACTGAGCTAAATGCTCTGAAATGATGCATGTTATGGAATTTTTAAGTTTCCTAAAGATGATTTATTTCCATAAATGTTCCATAAGAATCCATAAACAGTATGTTTGAATGAATTGACTTTCTCATTCAGTGAAGACTGGTATTCTGTGCATATGCAAATCCATTTGAGACCTTATCCTAAATTAGTGGTGTCATGGTGAGATTAATAGGTGGAAGTACTAATCTAATGTATTTTAAGGTGAACCAGAGGTCACATGAAAAATCCTCCAAGCATCAATAATCTTTGAAAAGTTCACACATCATTGTTTATGAATCAATCTTGTGACTGGTTTCTTGATCTCACCATGATTATGAGCATACCGAGTTGAGAAGAAGATTTGAAATGGAAGTCCTATTCTCATAACCTACATCCCTCCCATAGCACGTAGTGATGTCATATAGAATATTTAAGTAATCTTTCCTCTTGATTTTCTTGTTTCATGACATGAGCCTAAAAGTAGTGTCTCTTGCATTCAAGTTGAAGACTGTGTTTTCAAGTTCATACACGTAACATAGTTGATCAGTCCTAATGGAGTCTTTGATGAGAAAATGACATGTTGTAAATATTTTCAAGGATTTAGATGGAAATTAGAGTAACTTTTTAACATGCACACACACTTTCATAACACTTGTTACATTGCTCTATGTTGGCTAGAAGATAAAGAAGGCTTTGTAGACAAGAAGGCAAAAAGGAATAAACCGTTACAAATGGACTTCGTAGATGTTAGACTGAAAATGGAATATATTTCAGTAGGAATCCGATAGGTGCAACGATCTTCAGATAATTTTTTCAAGTTCCTCATAGGTATGAGAAGTTTCATTATGGGTTAAATAAGGATTAGTACATGCAACTAACATAAATGTAATATATAATGATGACATTGTGAAATTTTTAGTTGATGTCATCTAAAGCCTCTTGTATACAAGTTGAATTAGGTTAGAAGTTGTAGGGGTTATAAGAGGAAGTGTAAGAGGTGTAAGATAGTTTCATCCTCAGTGTGATATGAAAGAACTCAATGTGCATGATAAAATAACATTCTGAAGATAAAGTTTTGCAGAAGTATGAACCGTAATGAGCGAAAAGGTGAATTTAGGTGTGTGGAGAAGGAGGATGAGTATGTAGGAGCTGAATAAGAGATCATAAACTTTTTTTCTGTAAGAAACTAGGTTATATTAATGTGATCAAAACCTTGTAAAGACTAAGTGGGTGCTTATAAAATTAGGGATTTGGTGCTTCCATGCAAGCAGGAGCTTATAAAAATTTTCAAGTAGGTACTTGACTTAATTATTGGAGCCGGTGCTTCAAGTTGAGTGGGTGCTCAAAAAATTGAAATGTTTATAACCTCTCATGACAAAATTTTCCATTATATTGCATTTATTTCTAGTGGGGGTTTTCTCCCTTTAGGGGTTTACCACATTCCCCATTGTCTTCACGTTTGTCTTTTTTGTCATTTTCTTATGCTTGAATGTCATTGTTTCCTCATGGTAAAGTTTGATCAAAATTGAATGTATAACTAAGGATTAAAATTATTTTCAAAGTTTGAAGAAGCATTTATTCACCCCTCCCCTCTCAGTGATTGTGTTTTCTAACAATTTTTATTAGAGCTAGGTCCTTTTGGAGTAAGCTTAATAGCTTGAAGGAGATCCAACAAGCACAAGCATGGAAAGAAATCAAGCTCAAAGTGGTTTCTCTACTTCTTAGGCACCTCTCTTCAATGGAACCAACTATGAATTTTTTATCATTAGAATGAAGACCTATCTCATGTCTCTATATGGAAATCAATAGTTTATTGCTACACCCTTCTAGTCACACCTCCAACATATGCAATAGGAAAGAGGGATAGTGATGATAACTCAAAGATAATTAATGCAATCTTATGTGGAATGGAATAATTAGAGTTTTTAAAATTTATACACTTTAGCACATCCTGAGATATATGGGATAAAGTAGGACTATATATGAAGGAGACAACAAGGTCAAGTTTGATAAGTTTCAAACCTACCAAGGACAATTTGAGATCCTAATAATGGAGGATGATGAAATTAGTGCTTCTTAATTGCAAAGGGTTGATGAGGTAATAAATGTCATCAGAGGACTAGGAGAAAAGATAAAGGAAACAATGGTTGTTCAAAAGGTGTTAAGATCTTTGACATCCAAATATGACTCCAAGGTTTCAATTGTGGAAGAAGCAAAATATTTGAGCACCTTACAATGGATGAACTTCATGGCATCCTAAATTCCTATGAGATGAGGATTAATGGATAAAATCCAATAAAAAAGGAGGGTAGATTTAAATATGATAAAGGACCACAAGTAAAGAAAAATAAAAATGAATCTGACATGGAGGAAGATGATGAGAAAATAAAATCTATGTTTTTTAGGAGATTAAAAAGAGGGTTAGGAAAATATAAAGGAAAGATTCCCTTCAAAAAAATTAGTTGTAGCTAAGTAGGTAAATTTTATTCTAAATTTCCTAACAAGCACAAGGAAGAGAAAGATGAGCATGATGAAGAGGAAAAACAAGTCCCATAAGCACAAGAAGAGCTTCAAGAAAAGGGAAGGAAAGAAAATATTCTTCAAGAACAAAAATAATCTCTACACCAAAGAGGAAACAAGTTCATCAGACTTAAGTGACACCAAAAAGTCTAAAATTGAATGTGAAGATATTCAAGTTGGCACTCTACTTATGGCCATGGAAACAACCTCCGGAAGCACCTTAAACGAAAAGAATATTAGTGAAGATGAAATATTATAGGAGGAGGATGTTGAACTAAACCTTGAAGAATAAATAATTAGTGCTCTTGAGGAATTAAAGCTCCAAAGGAGGAATAATCGAAAATTGAAGACAATGTCGAAATATTATGAAGAGAAAATCAGTATTCATGAGAAAAGGAAGGCCATGAAGATGGAATCAAAGATCTTGAATCATAACTAAATTTTATTTCAGCATCCTTAAAATCCAAATAGTAATAATGTCTCAAACTCAACATAAATATGGGGCTCATTAAGACTGATCTAGATCATATATCAAGAAAAATGAAAGCATATCAAAAATTTAACAAAATTTCAAGTGACCTAGATGAGCTTCTAAGCAATCAAAGGTCTTCAAATGAAAAAACTAGTATAGTATTCAAGGAAGATCACAAGGATGAAAATACAGTTGGTAATAAGGATGAAAATACCACTCAAGAACCACTTCAAGAAGGGGAGGCTACTAATAAGAAAGCCAAGAGAAGGACTAATTCAATCAGACAATCTCATGCAATAAGGTACACTCACTCTTTATATGGCTACTATTTTTCTTGTAATATGCTTGGACATAAAGCTATAAAGTGTAGAAGATATGTAATGGATCATGGAATGAATTTTCACTCACAACAAATGAGAGGAAAAAATGAAATGGTATGTTATAATTATCGAAATATTTGTCACATAGAAAAAAATTACAATCAGAAACACTCAAGGAAAGACAAAAAAAGTGTATGTAGTAAGCACGGATCCTATAAGCAAGAGAGAGAAAGATATATTAGCTCAAACAACCTTTCATACTCAAAATGAAGACATGTCATGGTACATTAATAGTGTATGTTCAAGTCATATGACAGGGAATAAGAGAAAATGCATCTCATTGAAAGAGGATGCCTCAAGAATCATAAGGTTTGGAGATAAAACATCTACAAGCATTTTAGGTAAGGGAACATTGAGTCTAGATAATGAAAAGATAGTAACTGATAATTTTTTTATGTAAAGTGATTAAATCACAACTACTAAGTGTGATTAAAATGTGAAATCAAAGGTACACCTTGGTATTTCATGACAAAGGTTGTGATATAAGGAAGAACGAATCAGGAAAGCTAGTTGGCAAGGCCAAAGGACCAAGAACAACATGTATGTCTTGAAAGAGATAAACAAGGATAAATGCCTCACAATCAAGGTTGATGATATTCATATTTTTCATAGGAGGCTAGGGAACCTAAGTTTTGACAATATTGTTAAAATTATCTCTAAGGGATGTGTGAGAAACATGCCTAAAATCAATAAACCTATTTATACACTTTGCAAATAATGCTTACATGGAAAATAAACTAAAAGAATATTCAAATCCATGGAGTATTCCACAATAAGACCACTAGAACTAATACATACTAATATTTTTGGGCCTACAAGGACTGAGATAATTAAAGATGAGAGTTACTTCATGCTATTGATTGATGATTACATAATAATGACTTAGGTTGCATTCTTGAAATAAAAATAAGAAGCCCTTTAAAAGTTTAAGAAATTCAAATCTCTAGTTGAAAATGAGAAATATGCAAATATAAAAATGCTTAAGATCTGATAGAGGAGGTAATTTTTGGTCAAATGAATTTGATGAGTTTTGTGAAAGTCATGGAATAAGAAGGCAATTTTCAGCAGCTAGAACACCTCAACAAAATGGAGTTGTGGAGAGAAGAAATAGGACTATTCAAGAGATGGAAAGAACCATGTTTAATGATTATAAGTTATCTTATGGATGTTAGAGGGATGCATTCAATACATTAGTCTACATATTAAATAGATCCCAGATAAGAATAAATAGTAAAAATACCACCTATGAGTTTTAGAAAGGAAGGATTGCTAAATTGAAACATATAAGAGTGTTTAGAAGTAGGTTTTTCATCAAAAGGGATGAAGACAACCCATGTAAGTTTGAATCAAGGAATAATGAAGGTAATATCTTGGGATACTCCTCAGTGAGGTCATCATATAGGTGTTACGATAAAATCCTACAAAAGTAGTAGAAAGCACAAATGCTATAATTGATGAGACCTATCCAATGAAGACCAAATCTCAACCAAAGGACACTCATAAATGCATAGACATCCAGGATGATGATGAAGCTAAAGAAAACAATCGAGAAGAATATGGTGATGAAGAAATACCAGACATAAAATCTCCCTGAAGATAGGTCAAGAGAGACCATCCTACAACTTAGATTATAGGAAATAAGGATGCAAACATACAAATAAGGAGGAGATTGGTGAGTATCCAAAACAAAGAGAACATTGATATTTTATCCAATATTGAACTATTGGAGCTCAAATGTGCACCCGCACCCAAATCATAGACAACATAGGATTTGAGATAACATGGGACTATCTCTACGTTATGGGACTTGAACCGAGATAGACCTCCAAAAAAGGTTGGTTCCTCTACCTACTCCTAATACTAAGCTACTCCTAGGAAGTGAAATGTGACTAATTACTAATGCCAAGTGACTAGGGAGAAAGAGAGATTGCATGAAATGAAATCCTAAATTATGGAGGCGATAGCACCAAAAGAAGTGTTAGAGAGATTTCTAGTGAGTGAAAATGGAAGAAAATGAAGCGAGGAAGAGCAGATAGATGCGCCACAGTCCAAAACCACACTTATATTCCCATATTCGTGGAGAAAAACAGATCTGGGTCCTACAAAATAACAAGATATGAACAATAAATTTGTAAATGTAATAGAAGGAAAGAAAATAAACTCAACTCGAGCTAGGGTATAAATAGCCACAAAACATAAATTGTATTTCTCAAAAGGATGCACAATCCATTACAAAGTAGATACAAGGCAAGAAATCACTTAAGTAATTGTTTTTACACCAATCACTTAAGTTTTATAATTTAATTGATTTCTCAATTACTTTGTTGAAGAAAATAAGAGAAAGAAGAAGAAAGAGGAAAGTTGCAGTCTTGCTCTTTTTCATATTCTGCATGCAGTTTCTTTTGCCTTTGATTCTCACCAAACTGGATCTGGAAGTAGCTGACTGTGATTTTGCTTACGGGTGTTGCCGCTGACATGTCTTCCCTCTTATCCTTGAAGCTTTTGTAGTTCTTATCCATTACATGCATCAGTGCAGTGTTTTCTGTAAATAACTCATCATTTTTATTTTTAATTGCATATGAGCAATTAAAAATTCTGGAAAGCACTCTGGTTGAATGCAAATTCAATGAAGGATTTAAAACTGGAAGATTGGGAGCACATGTATAAGATCATGGAAGGAATTCTCCATGCACTGACTTCTACACGAGCTGCGTTAGAAACAAGAAGATGAATATTTTCCAGAAGCCTTTGCAATTGGATTGACTTGTGTAGATCTGATAATTAAATCAGTGATAGGTGTAGGGCCTATGTTTGTATCATTCATTTCAGCAAATCTGGAAGCTATGAATGATTCCTCGTTCATCCCACTTTGCCATGGCTAGAGCAATCTTTATCTGAGCAACTCTTTTTCTTTTAATTATGCCAAAATTATTTGCAATTGGTGCAGATCTAGCAATTTCTTCATATTTGGAGGACATATTCAATGTACCTAACATTAATTTGCACTCTCTTTCACTTATATGAACACCTGTAATTAATTCAAACAAAGATGGATTCCAGAGCATGAGCACTTGATTTTTATCACAAAAATCTGCATATTAAGCTCGCTGCCCTAAAATTTGAGGATTTTCTTGCATGCATAACAAGCATAAAATATTTTTAAATTCACCTGGGCACTCATACCAACATGCACATAAGTAACAATGCCTAAATCAAGCTCCTCCAACCCTAGGCACCAAACTTTAAATCTTCCCAGCATTGGAAAATAAACTTCAATGCAAAAATTCTCCTTCCTTGGGTGCCAAAACTGTATGGGCTAAAATCCTTTGAAAAAATAATTAATTACACCTTCACTTATGGAATCCCATGCTTATATAACCTTCAACATTCTATAATTAATAATTACCTCTCATATTCCTGACAATTAATTAATAAACAAACACGTTTATTCCTCCAACTTGGGCGCCCAAATTTGCATGCTCATGGCTGTCATTAAATAAATAAATTTATTTTATTTTTAGCATGCTACCTTCAATTCTCTTTGGCTTGTCTTCATGCATTGACTTTCCTTCTATTTATGGCACCAAAATTGGGTGAATAAACATTAATAAATATTATTAAATGCATTGTTATTCACCCAAGGTGGGTCACACTTTTTGGCAAGGGTGAATTCTAAAAATAAGAAGTCAACTTCTGATGGGAATTTTCACCCTGCACTGCAGCTCTAAAAATCCCTTCTTCCACTTAAGTGATTTGACTTTCATAATGGGAATTTTTACCCTACTAGGCAGGTAAGAAATTTCCGCCAGTGCTTTAAGTGATTTTTCTTTTATAATGGGAATTTTTACCCTGTAAGGCAGATAAGAAATTCCTACCTGTTTGCCACCTCTAATATTCCCATTGCAGCTTAATTCATGGAAAAAATTACCCTGTTAGGTAGGTAAGAAATTTCGGCATGCCTATCACTACCAAAATTCCGATTGGCAGCTTAGAGTCTTTCTTTAAAAAAGTGCGACTTGCATGAAAGATAGATCTTTTCCAAAAGTGTAACTTGCATTGTGACTTCTGCTTTTAAAATTGCATGAGAATTCGTCACTTAGGACAGCATGGAAATTGGATGCGGAAGGCAGCCTTGAAAATTGTGACTGGCATAAAAAAACATTTCTTTCCTTTTTTGGATTTTTGGTGAAGAAAACACAAGAAGGGAATAAAATTTTCCATTTTTGGAAAGGGTCCGGAAGATGTAGTAGCAAAAACTTGCATGTGCCATAACTTTCATTCCATGGCTTTGTTTTAAGTGTCATTTTCTCTAAAAGTGCATATCTTCTCGAGCTCTACACATTGATGTAAATATTTTTCTTATTTTCATTAAATCCATTTATTCCAAAAAAATGTGACTTGACTAGGAGAGGCTTTTTGTGCACAACTTCATCTTTTTAAGGAGAAGATGACTTTCTAAAGCTGATTTCTTCTAGCATGGTGGCCATAGGTGATCTCCAGATACTCCAGGAAAGAAAACAGACTGTACTGGAGAAGTAATTGACCTAGGGGAATTTTACAAAGAAAAACACGTAAAAAAAAAACAAAAAAATGTTGCCAAAAGTCACAGACAAAACCCAAGATCCATTCCTAGCAAAAACCCTACTAGTATATGTGAATATTGACATGCAAAACTTCAACAGAGTTAAAATGGAGTGCAATTTACTTCAAACGGGGCTTTAAATAATTAAATAAAAATTTCCCGCAAAAAAAAATTAATGAAGGGATAAAACGATTTTCAACATCTGGGTATTTGTCAAAATCAGCTCATATGATTCACTGGGAATATCTTAATGCAATACATGAATCTTTTGGTAATAAAAACACAAAAGACCCATTATTTTAAAAGAATGAAAATTTTAAACATGGGGTAGTCTTAGATTTTAGGGTAAAATCTTGAGACACCAGTTGGATCCATCTGTGGACATCTTTTCTTCTGTCAAAAGGATAGGAGTAAAGATGAGATCCTAGCTTCTCTGGTCTCATGTTTTTTCTATTAGGCTCGGGGTCAGGAAAACAAAAACAACACAAAAAGAAAAAGAAAATAAAATAAAATGAAAAAAGTTTTATTTATATACATATAGGTTTTACCCTACTTTTATATGTCCGGAAAAGATTTAGATGCTTCTCGTTGAAAGGCAGTGGTAAATCAATTCCATCCTGGTAAGCAAGGAAGAAATTATCCATTCTGGAAGATCTCTTGATCATGAAGGGCCCTTTCTAGAGTGAATCAAATTTGATATGCATACCCTTTCGTTCATGTCTCTTGTCCCACCAGAGTACCCAGTCTCTGATCTCGAACTTCCTTTCCTAGGCCTTCTTGTCAAATACCCTGGACAAGTCCTTATCAACCTCATCTAGTGGTGGCTTATCCTTTCTTCTCTCTATGGTGGATAAGTCTACATCAACTTGCTCTATTCCTAGATTTATTTGCTGTATTTATGAGGATTCACCATCAGCATGTTCTTTGTTCTTATTCACGTACCGATCATGTTTTTTGAAATTCTTCACTAAGGAAACTATACCCTTGGCGATTTTTTTACCTTTTGGTTGGATTATTCCACTATTTTCATCATAACCTGGATCAGTTTTGCCTGTGACTAGTTTTTGTGGTGGTGACTTATTCCCTTCAACACACAACCTATCAAATTTTTCTTGTTCCAGACATGCAGATGTTTTTTTGTCATCATTGAAAGTCTACCACTGTTCAACATTATCAGGGACTTTGGGGCGGTATACCATCTCCACTTTATATTTTCCTTGTCTGAATATGGACAATGGTCTATTCAGATTCAATAGTGCAGCTGTGATTGCTAAAGAATCTACCTTGGAATTATGATTTATTGGAATGAAGTCGATAGAGAAGGCTACAAAATCTAGTGTGGTAGAAAGAACTTTATCTCTGTAATGCTCCAGCTTTTCTCTTTTGACTTGAATTTTCCCTCAAACTTGCTTTACTAGACATTCAACATCTCCTTTAGCTTTGAGGAGTTTTACTCCCTTCTTTTTAGCTTGCTCCATTCCTAGCAGCAATGTTTCATACTCCGCCTTATTGTTGGTGTTATCGAACATCAGCTTGTTGGAGTATGGGAATATCTCATGATCTAGAGATATTAGTAGAAGATCGACTCTTGATCCAAATGAACAACATGTTCCTTTAAACTCCAGAGTCCAAACTTTTTCTTCTTCTTTTGTTGGCTCTATCTTTGGAACATCTTTATCCATTTCCAAGAAATAAACCCCACGGTCAGATTCCTGAAAAAGAAACTGAGATCTAGGATCCTCATATTTTTTAACCGTGTACTTAGACTTATTTTCTAGCTCTAGCTTCTAATTAGTCCCCTTGATAGGAATATGGGCATAGGACCAACCCATCTTTACTTCTCCTCCCAACTCTTTACAAAAGTTTTTACTCAGCAACATCCCATAGGAGATAGGAATATCTGCAACTAAGATTGTCATCTTTAATATTTTGTCAAGAAAAGATTCTAGAACAAATTGTGCATATTTTATTTGTCCGATTAAAGGGACTTGTATCTCCATGGAATATCACCTTTTTATGGTCTTTGTCAAGGTAATCCTAAAAGCATCTACAACTTTAGTTGGCATGACATTGTCAGAAGCACCCGAATCTATAATGCAATTCCTTAACTTGAAACCATTAAGCAATAGGGAGACATAGAAAGGTTCTACTCTTTTAGAAGATAATTAGGGTTTAACAACTACAGTGTTGTTCTGGGGAGGAGTATCCTTGGGCTTAGGCAAAATGCCTTTTGATGTATTGGACTGTCCTGGTGATTGTACATATTTGACTAGCCTATTTAACTACTCAGGAAAGGCTCTCAAGTATTCAAATTCTGACATTTGAACTTTGGTTTTCTTGATATGATCAATAATGTCAAAAGAAGGAATATATTCAAATACCTGAGCTGATTTCTGTGGTTGAGATGAAGAACTCACATTCTTATCTCTAGGAGATAAGGAAGAAGGTAAAGGGATGCCCCTTCTTTTCTCATCAGCTAATGCCTCATCTTGGTGAGTTTGTGATTTTGTAAATACTACATATGCATGACCATGATCATCTTCAAGAAGGTCCTCGTATTCATGTTTGAATTTGTAGTTTAGGTAATTAATGTTAGAGTCTCCAACAGGACCTACAAAATCATCATCCTTGAGCTGATCAACATCAGCTTCTTATTCTTCATCATTCATCTCCACATTGTTTCTAGGAGCAGCTTCAATTGCTAATCTTTGGGAACTAGCAATGCGGTTCCAGTTGTTGTTGTTGAAATTCCAAGCAGGGGCAATATTGTTTACCTGAGCCATTTGAGCCATTTGTTTCTTCATCTGCATCATCTCATTTGCTAACTTTTGCAATAGTGAATCACATGTAGTAGTAGAGGATGAACTTTCAGCTCTAGAAGTGTTGATCTTTATCTTTCAAGCCATGATGAGGTTATCTTCAATTTTAACTGCCATGTTTTATGCTGCTAACAAGTCAACATGACGTTCTCTTCACAATTGATAGCTTACTTCAGGGAGTAAAGAATTGATGAAGAATACCTTTTGATTCTCATCATTCAGAGAAGCAGAAGCCAGAATTTTCTAAATTAATATTTGGAATTTTGCAATAAAATCTCGCATGTGCTCATGTGGCTCCTTCTTCAACTGAGTCAGTTGAGTTATTAATGTACTAGAATCTTCAGCTAATTTGAATCTTTTCATAAATGCATCTCTCATAGTGGCCCAGTTCGTTATGGTGTTAGGAGCTAGCCAGTAGAACCATCCAAGTCATGTAAAGTCTCAATGAAAATCTAGACAGACACATCTTCATGTTCTACTGTAAAAACTCCAGAGGATATGAAAAATGCAACCAAGTGGTTATTTGGATTTTTCTTTCCATCTCCAAAGAATTTTGGAAAATTATTTCTCATCCCTTTAGGTAGATAATGCATAGGAGGAGTCAGATTCAGAGGTCCAAAGGCTGCACCCCATGGAACATGTGCTGCAGGTGGGTTCTGGTTCAGCATGATGAAAAGGTCACGTCTTCTCTGAGATTAGACTTGATAGATAATTCCAGCTACTGGATTATGCTAAAGATGATCCAGATCTGGATAAGTTTACACTCTTCTTCCTGGTGAGAGACTAGATTTGCGGCTTCTAACTTGAGGAGGATGATTGAAATTGAATTTCTCCTGCAATCTAAAGAAATGTCTTTTTTGGTGCCTTCACAGATTGGGTGAATTGACGTTTAGCCAGGTTGAAAGTTGAATGGGAAAAAACTCATATATGTAAAATATAAGCTCGATTTACAAAGATAGTTCTTCCCAAGAGGAGTCACCAAAAACTATTGGCTAGATTTTCTGCATAGCTAAAAACCTAGGTAGTCATGAGATAAATCTCCCTCATTTACCGGTGAGGCTCCCATGTAATATTTTCAATTAAATATGCTAGTATCTATTTGGGGGTATTATTTTAACCATGTGGCTCATGAACCATAGTTGTATAGTTTTACAACAAGTAAGCAACTATTAAAGAAAGGGAATATCTAATGAAGAAGGAAATAATAAAACACAGGAAAGAAAGAGGGAAGATGTGCAACCCAATCAATAGATTATAGAGTTGATTGCATGCATATAGATAGAACCAATAGATATTAACACATAGAATTATAAGCAAAGGCAGATTTCAAATCTAGATCTAGAATAACACAAAGTTAATAAGTAGATCTAAGACAAAAAGTTAGAAACAAAATTCACAATGACACAAAGTTCTTCAGAAATTTGCTCCTTTCTATTCCTTTGCTTCAAATATCTATCAAGGGTTTCAGCACAAATTTTAGAACACAAGGATGCTACTTGAAGAAAAGGGATAGAAAGGAGCAGATTTTTGGAGAACTTTGTGTCACGGTGCATTTTGGTTCTAACTTTTTGTCTTAGATCTACTTATAAACTTTGTGTTATTCTAGATCTAGATCTGAAAGCTTACTTTGCTTATAATTTTGTGTGTTAATATCTATTGGTTACGTCTATGTGCATGCAATCAACTCTATAATCTATTGATTGGGTTGCACATCTTCCCTCTTTCTTTCCTATGTTTTATTATTTCCTTCATTAGATATTCCCTTTCTTTAACAACTGCTTACTTGCTACAAAACTATACAACTATGGTTCATGAGCTGCATGGTTAAAGTAATACCCCCAAAATAGATACTAGCATATTTAATTGACAAATCTTACATGGGAGCCTCACCGGTAAATGAGGGAAATTTATCTCATGACTGCCTAGGTTTTAAGTTATGCAGAAAATCTAGCCAACAAGTAGATAGATGCACCACAGTCCAAAACTACACTTATATGCCCATCTTCATGGAGCAAAATAGATCTGGGTCCTGAAAAATAACAAGATATGCACAATACATTTGTAAATGTAATAGAAGGAAAGAAAATAAACTCAACTCGAGCTAGGGTATAAATAGCCACAAAACATGAATTTTATTGCTCAAAAGGATGCACAATCCATTACAAAGTAGATACAAGGCAAGAAATCTTTGTTGAATGGCCAAATTCGAGGCCTGTGAATCAAAAAAAGTTTCTAGAACAAATTTGGTAGAGTTCCTTTACAATTCTCATAAAATCCCCTTGAAAAATGAGGGGGTCAATTACATTGTAAAGGAAAATTTATCCACCTACCCTACATTAAATTCCTAACATGTATTTGAATAACCTCAACTATCACCATCAATGTGCTAATCATAGGTGATATTTCCTGATGGCCCATCTAACTTGTGGGTCATATATCATATCCAGGTTGGGCAGTAGTCTATCCATTGAGCCATAAAATTTGAGTGGGTCATATAACCTCATTGTCGTCCAACCTGGGTGGTTTGACGACCATCTAACTTCTAGGCCATACAATTCTAAAACAACCTCCCAACAAGAAGACTTTCATATTTACATCATGGGCCATCTAACCTGATATTTTTGAGGGTTGTCTATCATATTTTGTATAAATTGAGGGGCTTGGATGACCATCTAACCTCATACTGTAAAATGCACTACCCAACCATCTCTACAACCATCTAACATGTCCATATGTTGTCCAAACAACGAGCCGCCACTGACTTAATTCAATGAGTCATCCAACCAAGGGCATTAGAGGGATGTCTATCCCCCTAGGCCATATGCCATCTAATTAGGGGGTTGGATGGTTGTACATCTCTTCCATCCAACCAGGGGGGGTTGGATGTTCATCCATCTTTGTCATCCAACTAGGGGGGATAGATAGTTGTCCATCTCTACTGTATATCCTGATGCTTTGCTTGCGTCAATGAGTCATCCTTTCATCCTAGGTTGGATGGTCATCCAACCTATGACCTGTATAACCTTCAGGGGTTAGATGATCATCTATCCATGGGCCATCCACACTTCTTTGAACTCGGTTTATTCTACAATAAACCTGACCATCCACCCCACCATTAGTCAACATTTCTCTTCCAATCAGGGTTAAATTTGATGCCTGTCTGCACGTCACAAGATTGTATTTCAAATCTTGAATAGGTTATCTAAATTTGTAGGGGTGAAAATTTGGGATAACAGTTTGGTGACCTCCAAGGGATATCTTCCTATATGGAGAGACTATCCGTCTCAGAGCATCGATTGGGCATAGAGGCAGTATACACATGAATTGTTCTATCATTGAAAACTCTCCCCTAAAATTTTCTAAAGAACTGCATGGATTGGCATTGATTTGGAGTTTACACAAAACCTTTCCTAAAATTGAAAAGTGTGAGAGAAACAAAGGTAAAACTATGTACAAACATGAAAGATCATACATGTCCCAAATGGAACATGCAGAGTGTGCACCAATACTTATCTAAAAGCAAACCTATACTACCAAAGAAATAATTTGTTGCAAGCACTTGGAGGAATTAAAACCTAAACTATTATGTACAATGATGCAACAAGCTTTCCTAATGAGAATGCTTAAGATAAATCCCATTCACTTGGATTGGTAGTACATAACCATCAAAATTAGTAATCTCAAAGGAATTTACTTCCTTGCAAGTTGTAATGGTATACGAGCCACTCCAAATTGCATCAAACTTGGAGTGTTTGCTAGGTTTAGCCTGGTCAGCATCCCACTTCAAGACCAAATCACCAAACTTGAAACTCTGAAATATTTCCTTTTTATCAAACCATTTTGTAGTGGATTCTAGATGATGTTCTAATCTAATCATCCCAAATTCCTCAGTTCTTCAAGCTCGACCAACTATACAATTTTGATTTCTCTTTGATCTTCCCCTTCCAGCTCCAACTGTTGGGCCAATTCAAGTGAAGGTAATTCCAATGACAAAGGTAGCCTTGCTTCTTTTCCATTAACCAATTTGTACGGTGAAGTGATTTTTTGCTTTTTCATCATGATCATGTCCACCCAACGGGAATTCCCCACCTTTTTTTCCATTTCCTTTGATTTACATCCATTTTCCTTTTCATAATCCTAATCAGGTTCTTATTAGTAGATTCTGCCAAACCATTACCTTGCAAGTAATAATTGGAAGAATTTTTCAAATAAATACCAAATCTTAGATCCCAATCAGAAATCTTTGATCTTAGAAAATCCTTTGCATTATCAGAAATTATAGTTTGTGGGACACCAAACCTTATGAAAATATCCTCAAGGAAGTCAAGAATGATTGGTTCAATTGCTTCCTTCAATGGTATAGCCTCATTCTACCTAGTAAAATAATCTATAGCTTTTATGACCCATTTATGGCCAACACTTGATGAATGATTGATCATGCCAATAAAATCTAAGATCCACTAAGTAAAAGTCTAATATGCTTGGATTAGATGTAATGGAAGAGATTTCAATCTTTCTTTTTCATTGAAAAAAGCACAATCCTTTCATTTTATGACCCATTTGTGACAATCAACAAACAATGTGGGCCAAAAATATCCTTCTCTCAGAACCTTCATTGTTGTGGATTTGGTTGAAAAATGACCATGAGATAAGCCACCATGAAATTTTGTCAACATTCTCTCCACTTTCCTTCCTTCAATGCACCTGAGAAATACTTCGTTAATGCTTCTTTTTAACAAAATACCATCCACGAAAACATAGGGAATGGATTGCAGCCTTAAACATCTTCTTTTTTCTTTGCTCGAACGAAGTGGGTATGTATCTGTAGATAAAAATTTTATCATATCACTCATCCAACTATGACCATTGGCTGCATGTTCTTCACTTTGATGAATTTCATCATCATGTGAAGGTTGGTTGTCCATGAAGGAGGTATCTTTATCACCTTGAACATCTTAAGCAAGTTTCTCGCATAATCCTCTCCCTCTTACAAGTTTTGTAGCCTTGATAGTCACATCATATTCCATCATCTTCTTCACCCATATTAACATTTTATCATTAATATTTTTTCCCCATAATGAAATATCTCACACTAGAATGTGAGACCAAAACCTTGATGTGATTGGAAGACAACATGCTCTTGAACTTCTTTAGAGCTCTCATGATTCCAAACACTTGTTTTTCAATGTCACTATAATTTAATTCATATTCTTTTAATGTTTGACTAAAAAATTCCACTGGTTGTTCCATTCCTCCATCATTTTGTTGTGTCAAAACAACAGTTATACTAGTGTTAGCTCCAAATGCATACAAAATAAAATCCTTACCATAGTTAAGATTAATCAATGTAAGATCCTGTGCAATTTCCTTCTTTATTTTCTCTAAAATTTCATTCCCTTCTACTATCCATTTAAAAACCAAATCCTTCTTTAGCATTAAGGTGATGGGCTTGAAAATTCTTGCAAAATTAGGGATAAATATCCTAACAAAGTTAATCTTGCCCAAAAATGATTGCAAGGATTTCTTATGAGTAGGCAAGGAGAGGAAGAGGATGGCTGAAATTTTGTCTAGATTAATAGCAATGTCATATTTTGAAACAATATGCCCCAAAAGCTTACCCCTAGAAACAATGAAATTACACTTCTTTGGATTAAGAAACACCCTAAACTCTCTACACCTCTCAAAAAACTTCTCCAAATGGTTGATGTGATCCTTGGATTGCTTTGAGAAAACAGTTATATCATCCAAGTAAAAAAGGATGAACTCATTAATGTAACCTTTGAAAGAAATATAAATTTCTCTCTTAAATGTGGCACCTGCATTTGACAAGCCAAAGGTCATCTATTGATAGGCATACGTACCCCATTTGTTTGTAAATGTAGTTTTTAAACTAGTATTCTTCCCTAACCTTGATTTGATTGAAGCCTGGATATCCATCCAACATGGAAAACCTATCTACCCCAATGACATTTTGAAAAATATGACCCATAGAGGGTAAAGGGTAGTGGTCCTTTAGGGATGCTTTGTTTAAATCACAAAAATTAAAACAAAGTCTGATTTCCCTGTTCTTTTCCTGACCGAGACCAAATTGGCCACCCAAGTAGAATATTTAATTGGAAGGATTAATCTGGCCTCAATAAATTTGGATAACTCCTTCCTCATGAGGGACTCTATTTTAGGGTTGAATGGCCTTTGCTTCTACCTTACCAGATTGACATTGGGATCAAGGTCTATTGAATTTTGTACAATATTTGGATTAAATTCCTGTAGATACTCATAGTCTTAAGAAAATACATCACTAATTTTTTTACACAGGGACACGAAAGCTTGTTTCTCATTTTCATCACATGCCTTTCCCAACAAAAGTTTTTTTCCTTGTGCAATGGTGACTTTTTAGCAGCCTTCTTGCTTGGATACCATGCTCTTTTTAGTCCCTTTGTATTCTTTATTTGAGCCAAAATATGCTCCAAAGTAACTAGACCCTTTGGCAACCTATTTGTCTTCAACTTATTAATCTTCTCACCATAAATTTCCTACAAATTAGATTTCATATTTGAATAAAACTCAAATTCATTTTTTATTAACTAAATAATTTTTTCATCACTATCAAAAAATTTCCAACTCGTTTCATTATCTGGAATAGATGGCCTAACCGCCATTTTAATATGTTGTACATTTCCCTTGATCAAATCCTCAGCAGGTGATAATTTTGATCCAAGTACCACCATTTGATCTTATTCTTTGTTTAACTTTCTTTGTATCACCTAGAAATTAAGAGGATCAAATCTCTCCAAAAAAGGCCAAATTATATGCTTATAATCTTTCAATAGCTTATTTTTTGTACCACACTTTCTTGTGACCTGGTGAATTACTAATTTTGTGTCCCTAAAAATCTAGAACATCTTAATTTTCCTCTTCTCAACAATCAATAGACCATGGAATAAAGCCTCATATTTTTCCAGGTTATTGGAAAATGCAAACTGTAACCTATGAGCAAAAAAAAAAATTTCTCCTTAGGAAAAATCAACACAACACCTACTTCAGCTCTATTCCTGCTCCTAGAACCATAAGAAAAAAATTTCCATAATCCTGGAGAATTTTTTCTCTCTGTCTAAGCATGCTAGGTAGTACAGATTCCTCTTCAAGAACACAATAAGTACCTAAAATAGTTTTATAGGATTTAATTTCTTCATCATAGAGATCGAATTTATTATCTCTTTCAGCCCATTAATTTAGCAATACATCTGGCGTGGGAGGAGGATTATGTTGTTCTTCTAAAGATGAATTTTGTTCCTGATTTTCTAGGATTAGAAAATTTTCTTGGATAGGGGTGGGGTCATATGACTCAATATGATAAGAAAATATAGGTTCAACTTGTATGGCAAATCTGGTACGATGCCTAGTTTTCAAAATCATGTGAGTCTAATCAAAAGACGAATAACCACCCACTTTGGAAGTCAAATCCCTTGACAAGAAAATGGAAAACATTAGAGGCAAGTCAATGAATGATATATAATGAGTTATGGTTAGGATTAGGTAGGCGTGAAGATTTAATTTCAGATCTTTAATGACTCCCAAGACACTAACCATTGAGCCATCAAGCTGCAAGACACCTTTAGCAACAGGGTTATATTCTAGACCTAAGAAATCACTAATTTTCTTTGGCATACCTGAGGTACTACCACCTGAATCTATCATGTAATTATGGACTAAGAGATTAACCTTGATCAATGACATATAAAATGGTGGGTTTTTTATGACTTTACTTACGTGTTCCCCCTTTGAATGGTAAATATTAACAGCAATAGATGCCTTTTGAATTACCGGGTCAACAAGGGGAAGTTTCTTCAGTGCTTCACATAAGAGTTTCCTTTTTTATGGGATAGGAAAAGCATCCCACATTATTACATTGACATTGGTCCTGTTCATCTATTCCATGATGGTAAAGGGAAAGCCTATCGATTTCTGTAATTTTGGTAGAGAATTCTCCTTTCTTTGATGTTGCAATACTGGGATAGGCCCCCTTGGTTAGGGATAAACTTCCATCCTAGGAGATTTAGGTGCTTTTCCTTTTGTCCCATCAACCTCCTTTTCCTTGTTAACAACATTATCTTGACTAGAAGAGGAAACATGTTCTGATTCCAACATTATTTTCTTAGACCTGGTATTATCAGTAACTACCTAATTTAAGGAACATAAATTTGTAGCTCCAAAAAACATAAGATTTGCATCTTGATTGGCCTCTTAAGCTCCTTCCACATTATGATTGGGTGTTTATACCAATGGCTCCTATTGATTGGAGGAATTTTGAATCATAAAATCTTGAATTTGCGATGTCTTCTCACAAATTATTTGATTGTGTGGCATATTTCAAGGGAAACACCATTCGGTATCTTGAATGACATTATTCTACACAAGAACCAGCACTTGACTAGAGCTAGCAATAGGAGATGGCTAAGGAGTAGTAACTAGTACAACTGGAAGGGAAGAATTTTGAGCCTTCCACCTATTATTCTACTAATTTTTTCCATACCTTTGAATTTTTTTATTATTGTAAGCCTCATAACCCTGATTAAAGCCTTGGTTCAAAAACTTCCCTTGATTTGAATAACTTATATATGGCTAAGCCTACTACTTTTCTAACAATATAACCTTGTTGGAAAAATTTCTTATCAAGGATTTCACGTTCTCATCCTCCTTTTGTTGTGCAGGAGAGTAGGATGTAGATGTAGTAGGCTAGTATTTTTGCTCAAGGATAGGGGTAATGGAAGGATAAGCTTCTTGGGGTATCTCAAGGTATAATGGCATTGGTGGCCTAGGAGCTAACTTGCCAGCTTGGATCAAACAATTTTTAGCCCGTTGGTGTTTCACCTAATTCTAGAATATTTCTTTGAATGTTGATGAAACAAATAAGGGTAAAGGGCAAGGAGGAATACCTATTAAGATGTTAGTTGTAGGTTGTTGTGTTCGTATGACTTCTGAATCCACAGCTGATCATGAGAGATTCCTTTTTCTTGGAGGAACTACCTGAAATGGAAAACAAGACACCCAAATAAAAGTTAAATAGTATACACAGTGGACTTCCTAGCATATGCTAGATCCGGGAAGTGTGATACTTCCTAAATGGTTGTCAATCCACTCTTTAAAATAACTTAATGCTAACAATAAAGGAAATCTTACTGTAGTTAAAATGATTTAGGTATCTCATTCGTCTACAATAAGAAAATTCATTCACAACAAGCTAAGCTATGATTGAATATGAAGGTTAAGGTCTTAATCTGGCTATTGGTATTGGTCAGGGTTAGGTTCTAGGTTATTTTGGGTATTGGGTAGAGAATGGAAACTCTATTCTTGGTTTCTAGTTAAAAACATAGAGATCAACGTCGGTCTGGTATGACCGATGTCAGTTTAGGTTAACCGGTGATGGTTGTGGGTATCCGGCATCGGTATGGTTGGGGTACAGGAAACTCAATAAAAACTTGGCAAGGTGACAGATCTTAGGCTAGGTGGAAATGGAAAGGTAATGGCAGATTCGTGTGGGTCCCAAGTATGCACAGGAATGATTAAAATCTAGATATGGGCAGTTCAAGGGCATCGATAAAGGGAGGGTCAAGTTTCCATGGAGGTAAAATGGTGGGGAATGGGAATTGGAGCAGTAACTAACAACGGAAGTAAAAGGATCTGCTCAAATGATAATGAACTAGTACAGGTTAACAAAACTTACTATTTATACGATCTTGATGTTTGGTTGGAAATGGTGGGTGATCAAATGGAAGGAACTCAGTGTGGTGCTGGTGCTTCCTCAGATTCTCCCATGAAGGAAAAATGGCTCTGTAGTTGCTTTTGGTGTTGGCTATGGATGTTGTGATGTGTGTACAAAGGCTAGTTCTTCTTGCATGTAGTTTTGGTTTCGTCACTCGTACTCAGAAGATGTATCAGCCTCTCCAAAATGTACCAACCTCAAAATAAGGTTGTTTTGGGGGTTAAATGGTAACCAACGGTGGTTCCAGGTTGACTGGTGGTGGTTTAGGTTGACCAGTGTCGGTTAGGGTGGGATTAACTAGGTTTTCTAAAATGGGCAGATCCTTTTGATTTTCTTGGATCTCACCCATTTTTTGCTCCGCAGAATAGAATGGAAGCTTCCTTCTAATTGGATAGGAATGTGGTTAGAGGGAATATAGGCTTTTATTTTTAGGGCTTGGGTAGGTCTTAGTTAGTTATGACAACTTACTAAGAATAGGTCTTAGAGTGAGGTGGCTAGATGAGGTGGATATGTGGGCATTATCTCAATTAGGATATTAAAATAATAAATATTGTGAGATAGTGAATTAATTTAATTTAATTAATATTAGATTGGGATGAAAGGGGCCATGGTTAGGTAAATGTGTTCAAGGTATTTATTTGAAGAGGGACCAAGGAGAATGTGACCTAATTTTGGTGTCTACATTTTGCCCCTTTTTGTCGTGTAGCTTTTATTGGTAAGTGACGCTGACAAAAATAAGATGTGGTTGCCCCATGTGTGGGTGAAGGTGATCCCCCTCAAACCACAAACTAATGAGGTAGAAGGAAGAATCAGTGAGTGGTTTAATAAAAGGTGAATGTGATGAAGAAGAAGATGGGAAACAGGGGTAAAAAATGGAAAAAAGGTCTACTTGGGTAATCCAGGTAATGGGTCAAGGTCAAAGGTAGTTACAGTCAAACGCACGTACATGTATAAACTACAGCATGGTACCAAGTTTTAGAGTAGGAAAACTCAACAGTGTCTAAGGTCATTAGGTTTATCCAAACAAGGTTGAGGTGATTCCGGTATCCAAGGTATAGGACATGGTCGGGAAACATGATGCAAGTTAGGTGCAGAAATGTTTTGGTATGTTCTGATACACCAAAGGTTGGCTTAGGATAACCAGTCATGGTAAGAGGTAAGGTAAGGTCAGTATGTCCATCAACACAGGTAATAGTGCTATAAGGTATACAAAGCACATGAGGTCACATGTCACTAGCAATGTTCCAAGTCCAAGTATCGAGTTCATAGCACAGGTAGGGCCGAGGGATGGGAAAAATAATGAGTCCCCAACTCAGGACAAGGTGAGGGCATCAATGATAAGTCGTGAACATAAAGGGAAGTGGCCAAGTGAGATGTGGGTGAGGTAAAAAGGATGTAGGTCAAAAATTGGAGGTAGGGGGTAGGTAAAATTAAAGCATGGAAATCGATGACAGTTTTAAGGTACTAATGTCGGTTGCAATTGACCGACAACAGTAATCTAGGGCTCAAGACCGATGCCGGTTAGGTCAGGGTTGTTATAAAAAAGAGAAAAATCCACATTTTGTAAATCATTTGTGTTTTATCAAATTGTGGAAAACGATAAAAGAGATAGGAAAATGTGAAAAGTGACAAGGTGAGATTGAAGACTGAGTTGGTGAGTTTCATGGTGAAGGATACTTGGGTGATATGTGGATCCATGTGTAGATCAAGAATTTCCACGCTTGTTACCTGTCCAAGTTAATGTACCAAACTAAACACTAAAACCCTGAAAAACTCAAATGAAATCAATACCTTATAGATAAGACAAGATCCAAAGATGTAGATGGAAAAGAAAACCATTGTAGACAAGATGGGTGCACACGAGAAATCCTGCAAAGTAGATCCGAGAAACCTATGAGACATAGATACTTGACAGAAAAAGACAACGTTAAAAGATATTTGGGTGGACTACCCAAAAAGCGGGTTTAGGAAGTGATAAGCTCCCTCGGCGGATGCCAGTCCATGTTTTCAATTAAAGAAAGAAGCATACATGATAAAATATGTAAGTAAATGTCTAGATTTTCTGATTAAAAATGACAGATAGAATGTAAACAGTAGACAGAAAGCAACAGAAAATAGGAAACTATGAAAATAATGTTGGATTTGTGTTACCTAAGTTCTTTTACCTGTCTGCAGGATGATCAATGTCGATTGGGTGAATTGGCATTGATTAGGCTCAATCGGCGTCGATTGGTCTCGGTCGGCATCAACTAGGGGAAAATTGTAGGAAGATTGAGAAATGGAAAATGAAGATTGGATCGTCAATGTCTCTTGGAGCTACATGAGCTGTAGGGATACGGACAAAGCTCCACCTTAGCTAGATGTAGGAACAGAGTCACCCAGAGATCGATGAAGCCTCACGATGTCAATGTTTTGGGAGAAGAGTAACGGTACTCCTCTCAGAGATTGATATGGACAAAATTCACTCTCTCTTGATAGACGATGCTCAGGCTTGATGCTCAAAACTCTCTGTCATTCTCTTTTGTCTAATCAGAACTAAATTATGGCCCTGTATTTATAATCGGTGCTGACCGAGGTACAATCGGCACCGTTCCAAAAAATCAACGTCGACTGAGTACTAGTCGGCGCCGATCAAGGAATAGAATCCCAAAATGTCCAAAAAGGATGATTTGGAAAGATGAAAATGTATCCTTCTTACTCAAATACGAGAAATATCCTACTGCACAATTTGGGGGGAGGAGAAATAGGGGGGATAGATGGATATAATTGATATGGGAGGTTAGGAATTGATATGGGGTAGATAAGTGGTTGAGACATGTAAAAAATACAATTAAATAATTAATATTTAATTATCCATGGGTAAGATACAATGGGGTATAACAAACTTAGGATAGATGTTTATTTTTAATTAAATAATACCCTAAAGGACAAGTGGTGATATAAAGATGCCCCAGGTTAGTTGAGAAGGTAGACGAATGCAGGGAACACTAAATTGGGTAACCAATTTTAGGTGTCTACATTCTTCCCCTTTTTGTTGAGTAACTTGCGATAAGCAAAGTTGCAAGATAAAAACAAGGAGTTGGAAGAATGGAAGAAAAAGTGATGATGTGATCCCCCTCAAACTAGGGGTGGGATAAATCACAAAAGAAAAACCGATCCCAAGTTTGAAAAAGGTAGATGAGAACGCAGGATGCCCCAGCTAGATATCTAGAGTGAATTTAATTATTGATGATGCATGAAAATAATAAAAAAAGGCAGCAACCTAAGGACCTCACCTTGGTAGGGCAGACTAGACGGTCTTCATATGAGACAATGTTAGTAACTACAGACTCGTGAATGGAAGGAGGGCTACAAAATAGTAGCAACTAAAGAGTGACACATTGGTAGGGACAACCAGATGGTCTGTGAATCAGATGACGTTAGTGCCTACAAACCCACTATCTTTAGGCTGCCACAAATGTGAGTGACCCATTACAGGGAATAGACTTGAAATGGGTGAACAGACATTCTTATTAGAAGAATGTGATGTGAGAAGGAAATAATGTAACCAATCAGAAACGATTGGCCTTAATCGGTGTTGACCAAGAAAAATCGATGTTGACTAAACCAATCGGCGCTGACCATACCGCAACCATATAAATATGGGAAAGGGAAACGTTAACAATTTATTTACAACATGATGATTGATTTTGAGTAACATGGAAGCCTCTAGGAATAGTCATAAGTGGAAGAGAACACGACTTGGGGTACGTGGATCTACCTGAGCCTTGTGTATGTGTTTATCATTAAATAACATACTAGGATGCTAGATTTCTAGGAAAAATGGGATAAGTGGGAGGCTAGAGTGTTTGTGACACTCAGCCTCCCAATCGGCATCGATTGGAAAAATTGACGCCGATTAGGTTAAATCGGCACCGATTGGAATTTCGATCGACGTCGACTAAATTAGATCGACATTGATTGGAAATCAATTAGCACCGATTGGATTGATTAGATTTAGAAAGTAGAGAAATGTGTTTTTGATGCTTTGATTTGAATAAATGAGAAACTAACACCATTCTTGATGTCGTGGATGCAGGCATGAGAGGATTTACATATTTGGGATGTTATTCCTAGGATTCTGTAGACTATTCTTTTTGATGTGACAGACACTGATTGGCGTCACCTGGAGCTAGCCGGGCTCGGGGGCTTTCGTTACTACCAATGAGTGCCTCGAGATGTAGAGTTGATGTGAGCATTGATATAATGATGGGACATCAAGACGTGCACATTCTAATTCAGGATGGGTGAGATGACTATTACCCATGAGGATATCTATAGGATCCTCAGGCTGCTAGTTACTGGGGATCCGATAGAGACCACTCCACGAGAGCAGCAGCAGAGGGCCCTGGGACGATTGTATAGAGATAGGGCAGATGATTAAGAGATAGTGTCCGAGGTGGTGAGGATAGCCTCACATTACAGACAGGATGACACCAGGAGCAGATGGATAACATTGATTTAGATGGCAATCTCCTACTTTGCTCTACCAGATTCAGGAGGCGGGAGATTTCCACTGCTTCTACTAGACTATTTCTGTGACATCCTGGAGTTTAGGCAGGTTGTCACATTTGCAGATGCCTTAGTAGTACAGATATATCATGAGCTTTGGATGTACACCATAGGCAGGAAAACAGGTGTTGATGTTAGCTTTGTGCTCCATTGTTGGGCATATGAGCATATAGCAATGATCAAGCCATCAGGGCTTCCATGGATGCCAATAGCAGAGGGGGCCCTCGATTATGGATTCCAAAAATGGTGGGAAGATATGGCCCCAGGGGATACAGGGAGATCTGTAGAGTGGTATACTAAGCAATTCAGGACTCTGACACCAGAGTAGGTTATATGGAGACCATACCGGGTCTACCCGACATGGGCTGGTCAGGATGCTCACCTGGTGGAGCTAAGATGGAGCAGGGTGGTCAGGGGCCGCAGGCCAGATATATAGGAGCACATCTCATTTATACGGGTGCTAAGGCAGTTTGGTTTGGTACAGATGGTCCCGACCACATATATGCCATATAGGTGGGACAACAGAGAGACCGACCTGCTGATTTTGATCCCAGTAGATCCACTGAGGGATGCCCCCCTCCCACAGATAGTGATGATGATGTAAGAGTGGATGATGGCTACATGGCATGGTACTCCATAGAGCTACCATGACACCTCCCAAAATCCATAAATGTAGATGAGGAGGACATAGCTACAGTGCTGGAGAGACTAGAGGGAGAGCATGCTTCCCTGACACATGCACACCAGGCTACCCTCGAGGAGATTAGAGCTGTGATGGAGGAGAGGGATGCACTGACATTGGAGAGAGATACTGCATGTCAGGAGTTGGATATAGCGATACAACAGAGAGATCTCTATTATAGACACAGAGAGTCCCTCAGGGCCAAATACGGTGATACAGGCACCACCTCAGAGACCAGGGCACAGGGTACGGTAGTAGGAGGTCCACCAGCAGCAGTAGCAACGCAATTACAAGCACCCAATATGGTGAGTCTGATCACCTATCATGCTCCCCTTGATGAGGTGAGATAATATGAGGATTCCTTAGCACATCATACCCCTGATGTGCCTTGTTACGGTGCGAGGAGGAGATCAGCGACAGCTGCAGCTAGTGGTGCATCAGAGGGTGCGAGCACCAAGAGAGATCGAGATGGTGGAAAGGCCCCAGTAGTAGGCACATCTAGCTCTGTAGGAGACAGCCAGGAGAGATAGCCTAGACCAGAGGAGAGTGGAGGAGACAGTTTCTTTCACCTGTCTGACTTCACCATATAGATATGTTATTCGTGTATTGATATACTAATGTAGCCTCAATTTGAAGGCACTTTTTTTATGTATCATATAAATGGCTTGATTGGAAGCCATCCATTCTTTTGTATATACATTCATATATATATATATATATTCATCATTTTGTGTTATGTGATTATACTTATGTATTTTAATTTTGATAGATATAGATAGATGTCATGTAATTTTGATGGACATAGATACATATTTATAGAGGATAGATGATAGATGTGATGTCATTTTATGTGATTGATATATTTATAAAATAAACATGTTTAACATGTTAATTCAATTTAAATGAGATAGATAGATGGATTCACATGTGTTTTTAATACATGCTTTGATGTGTTTTAGATGAAGTAGATAAAATGAGCATAGATAGATGAGAGATTAACATGGTAAATGTCAATTTAACTGGATGAACAACAAATAATCATGGTAAATGTTCTTTGTGACAAAAAGGGATGTAATGATATTATCTTTGTTTAGAAATAGAAAGCACTACACCTAGATAGGAAAAAGAATGATAAGTTAGGCCCCTAACTGGCCATAAATGGAGACCTTTATAGAAAATTGAAAGACGATGCACACAAGGCCATAGATGAGGCTAAAATAAACCTGACACTAGCTAGTCGCAAACCAGATTGAGGAGGTAGATGAGGATGAGAGATCAGGATACATCTTGTCAGAACATATGAAAGATCAAATATGTGCCCATACGGGGAAAATGGGATCTTCATATGATCAAAAAAGGTCTCATGTCACAGCATCATGATTTTTTGTTTTATTTTTTGGAAAATAAAACTGATCGATGCAGGAAGTTTGCTAGATATAGAAAGACTGATTGATACGGGAAGTCTTTCAAAGATGCTAAAAACTGAACAAACTGGAAAATAGAGGAAGTTTGTTACTGTAAAGGCTGAAAATGCCATAAAAAAAATAGTCATCCTTCAAGGGAGTGGTTTGTATTTTGATTTTGATGATAGCCATCCTTCGAGGAATGGTCTATATTTTTGATTTTATTTGATAAGGCACAGATAGCTATCCTTCGAGGGATCAGTATATCCTTTAGGAATAGGATAACATCTCTTTTCTTTTTTTAATTTTTTTTTGAGCTTTGGAAGAAGCTGAGTTTAGACCAGATAAATCAGATAGAGGGGAAGGAAATGTATATAAGCACGTATTCATGCCCCAAAGTTGTTTTGATCAAGATGGATACCTACGGCGGATGAAGTAGTGATGAAGGAATTCCTACCATGATAAGGAATAAATCCGTACAGAAAATGCCATGAGTAGAGCTGCGGTACTCATATTCAAGGTATAACAGACATAACGCGGAGAACCACATAGTCCCGAATCATTATGAAATGCATGACTGGTTGTAGATGGATGAAAAATCTGTGTTGCGACTAAAATTGTGTAAGATAGATGTTAACAATAGAAGGGCCTCAGATACAAAGCATTAAGAGGTTCCATTTCAGGTACACGATCCATGGAAGATAGGTGATAAGCCCCAGACCGATATTTATCAGTGACCACGTACGGACCCATCTAGTTAGGAGAAAACCTACCACGCTGACTCCATTCTAGTGTAGTGACATTTTGGTTTTCTTGAAGAACAAGATCACCAAATTTGAAGTCAAGGTGCTACAAGTGCTTGTTGTAAGCATGTTTTACACTCTCAAGATAGACTTGATGATGCTTAAGAGCATTGAGACGCCACTCATCTAGTAACTCAAGCTGTGCTAGACGAGTTTTACGATATTCCTCATCAGAGACAAATTCTCTAAGAGAGACATGAAGAGAAGGAATCTGGACTTCCAAAGGAAGGATAGCCTTAGACCCATAGATGAGAGAGAAGGGAGTAGCACCAGTAGGAGTACAAATGCTAGTTTGATAAACCCAGAGAGCAAAAGGGATATGTAAATGCCAATCCCTACCAACTCGACTAGTTACCTTTGTGAGGATATTACGTAAAGTTTTATTGGAAACCTCAGCTTGGTCGTTAGCTTGGGGATAGTACGGAGAAGAAAAGATGAGTTTGATATTGAAAGAGTCATAGAGGTTCTGTAAATTGATGTTTTTGAAATATTTACCATTGCCTGTGATGAGTTTGTGTGGGAAACCAAAGCAATAAATGATGTGTTGATAGACAAAATCAACAATGGGTTTAGCTTTGGTTGATGAAAGGGGATAGCTTCCTCCCACTTAGTGAAGTATTCTGTGGCAGTAATGATAGAGTGATGACACTGTGAAGATCGGGGATTGATGACACTGATGAGATCAAGACCCCATTGTGAAAAAGGCCACAAATCCGCTGCAGGTTGCAAAGCCTGACTAGGGATATGTGTAAGATTGGAATGTTGTTGACACTTGACACATTTCTTAGTGTATTCACAATAGTCTCAATTAAGAGAAGGCCAATAGTAACCTAAACGTAAGATGCATTCAGCTATGGCCAAGCCACTCTAATGTCCACCACAGATAGTGTCATGGACTTCCTAGATGGCTTTAGATGATTCAGGGGTTTTAAGGCACCGAAGCAAAATACCATCAAAACCACATTTGTAGAGGATTCCACCCAGAATAGTATAGTGATTAGTGCGTAGGATAAAGGATCTTCTTCCATTGGAAGTCAGATCTAGAGGAAGCACTGAATGGGATAGATAATCAAAAATGTGTTGATACCACTCATCTTGAGTGTTGGTTCTGACGGCGTTGATTGAAGTCAATTTCCTGAGATGAGATGGTTGGTCTAAACACTGAACAACCACATTGGTTCGCAATGTGAGGAATAGCTTGGATAGTAAATTTATCAAAAATATTGAAGTTGAAAGAGAATGATATCATGATATTTTTTAAGGATATCATTTTTGCACTAATAGACACCAGTAACTTGATTAACGATGAGCTCAGAATCACCGAAGATGTTGATATGGCGAGCACCAAGATTAATGCCATTTTGAAGTGCTAAAATGAGGGCTTCATATTCAGCCATATTATTGGTACACTCAAAGTTAAGCTTGTGTGAGACAGGGATAGGTGCACCCCAAGGAGGAATCATGACGAAACCTGCACCTCCCCCTTGCTGACATTTGGACCCATCAAAGAAGAGTTTTACTTTAAATGGAGACAGACCGAAATTGATTTGTTGGATGTACTCATCTAGGAATTAAGCAAGGGGGATTTGAGTGTTTGGAAGAGGAGTATTATCTAATTGATCCGCAATGACCTGACCCTTGATAGATTTTTGTGAGATGAACTCGAGATCAAACTCTATCATGAGCATGAGCCAACGAGTGATACGATCATTGTGATAGGGTTTCACATGCATTGTCTTGAGTGGATTGACACTTATAACAATATAAGTTTTGTGATTAAGGAGGTAGTGACGAATTTTATAAGTTGCGAAGAAGAGAGCACAAAACAGTTTTTCAGATTCAGAATAGTGTGTTTCATACTCATGAAGAGTGTGACTGATATAATAGACGGCTTGTTCTTTACCGTTAGCATCCCGATGTGAGATCATGGCTCTAAGAGCATGATCAGTCATAGAAATATAAATATAGAATGGCTCCCCCTCGCGTGGAGGTGTAAGCATAGGTGGAGAAAGAAGATAAGCTTTGAGATCATCAAAGGCCTTTTGGAAATTCTCGTCCCATTCAAAATGAATATTCTTATGGTGGAGAATGAAAAGGTTGACAATGGTCTGATAGTTGCGAGATAAAATGATGCACTACTTGAAGGCATCCTTGAAGACTATGGAGCTGCTTTAAGTTAGAAGGGGGAGGCATCTCGAGGATAGCATTTATTTTTGTGGGATCAACTTCAATGCCCCTAATAGAAATGACAAAGCCTAAGAGTTTACTAGTGAGAATGCCAAACATGCATTTAGATGGATTTAAGTGAAGACAAAAGTGAAGGAGCCTCTCAAAGAGAGGTGTAAGAATGAAAAGATTATCCTGACGGTGTTTACGCATTACTGAGTAAGTAATTAATGTAATCTTCCATAGATTTGTGTAAGAGATCATGGAAGATGTAGGTAATTACACATTGATAAGTTAATCCTACGTTCTTAATACCGAAAGGCATGACACAATAACAAAAATTCCCCCAAGGAGTTATGAAGGGAAGTCTTATGCTGGTCCTCTGGTGTGATGATAATTTGATTATATCAAGAGAAACCATCCATAAGAGAAAGCATCTCGTGACCTATAGTTAAATCCACGAGTTGATCGATATTAGGTAGAGGAAAATCATCTTTCGAACAAGTGAGATTAAGATCCCAGAAGTCGGTAAAAATTCAAACTATCCCAGTAGCTTTAGTTATTGGTACTACATTTGAAACCCATTGTGGATAGTCATTGAGGTTGGATGAAGTTAGAGGAAAGCAAGTGCTGTAACTCTTCTTTAACAAGAAGGGCTACACGAGGATGCATTTTACGTAATTTTTGTTCTTAACCGGTTTGATTTTTGGAAGAGTAATGATATTGTTAACCACGATACCAGGATCAAGTCCTGGCATATCTTCATATGACAAAGCAAAAGCTTGGCGATGGTTGGAAAGAAAGGTGGTGAAGTCTCCTAACTCCTGTGGATTAAAAGATTGGCTAACCTTAATGATGAAAGGGTATTTAGAAGTCCCTATATTAAGGTCGACAGTGGCTTCATTGAGAATCATAGACGTGTTAGAAGGAATGGTTTTAGGAAGATAAGAATCGTCTACCCCTAGATAGGTGAGGATAGAATCATCATCCGCATAGTGGATAGTGTTGATAGTGGAAGCGTCGTCTCCAACTATTTTAGGGATGACTAATGGTAGGGAAGTGGATTTTCCATTAGTTTTATAGGTCAGCGGACCTAGGGAAATGGTATTGACTAAAAAAAAGTTAGGCGGGATGGAAATGGTGTCATCCACATCAAGTGATGCTTCCAACCTGACAGGAGAAGATGGTTCCTCAATGGAAAGAGGTTCATCAAGAACGGTGACAGTAGCTTTTGAGAGAGGTTTAAACCCTAAACCAAATTTTTGATGTGGTTTAAGAGTTGGAATGGACGCGAGGTCATGTAAACCATGTTCATACTTTCCCAAGCCAAATCCCTTCCACGTGCATCGATATACATAAGTTTTTTTACAAACGCAGGATTCTTTAGACAATCAAACCCTACTTAATAGGGTTTGGCCCTAGGGGGAGAATCTAAACAATAGTGAGGTGTATCAAGACCATCGTAGATGAAGTTATTCTGTTGATTGGGTAGACCAATGGTGATAATGTGACCAAGACCTAGCTGATATTAAGGTTGTTTTTCTGGTCTACCATACTCGTTAGGTTTGAGATGGGTGTCAAAAGAAAGAAGAGAAAGATCTCCTAGTGAAAAACGCTACAACATTTCTTCCAGATTTTGTAAATCTGGTAGTTTTGTTGTGGGTATGGAAGAGGATAAAGCCTCACCAGGTGAACAAACATTCTCCTTTGGAGGGATAGACCTTGTGGTCATGTTGCATTGTGCGGGAAAGAAAGGGATCTCCTAGATCAGTATATATTTTTCCCTCATACTGATATTCTAAGCATCGATGGAGGGTTGATGGGATGCAATGCATTGTACAAATACAGGAGTGTTCGAGGATCATATTGTAGTGGAATTTCCCTTTAACAATGTAAAAAAGCTTGTGAAGCAGTTTCTTACCTACTTGAATGGGCAGGACCACAGTTCCTAAAGTAACTGCCAGCTGATTGTTAAATGATCAAAGGATGAAAGGCGGTGGTGACACTACATTCTTTGGTAACTTAAGTTGCTCAAATTTGTGGGAGGAAATAATGTTAAGTGCAGAACCACTGTAGATCATAGTGTGTTTTAACGTAGTGTTGTTGATTTGAACTATAATAAAGAGGGGAGCCTCTAAATCCTCAGAAGAAAGGGGAGGAATTTTAGAATCCTTGAAGGAAAGGGAAGTTGATGGTTTATTCAACCCAACAACCATCTCAAAAGGTTGGGGACTCATATGAATTCATTGTGATGTGATGCAGATTATCAATCATATCCTGGCAATGTTGTGGAGATGATTAAATGAGATCAAAAAGAGACATTTTTACCGGAGCATGGGTGAGTTGTTTCATAACACTCTCCTCAACTGACACAGGAATCTGAGTCTAGGGTGAAGCATGAATAGATACCCAAGGTCTCGAGGTTAATGAGGAAGGATTAACTCTTTCAAGGGCCATAGAAATGACAACCGTGGTCGACAGGCTGTAGAAGATGATGGATTATCATACTGTTGTGCTCTAGTGGCGATATGAATTGTGTCGATTTTAGAAGGTGGAAGACCATCTAGAGTGGAATTAATAGAATTAGGGGTCTTGGTAGACTATTCAAGCTTAGATGTAGTTGAGATGATAGGAGACACTTGTTCCTCCTCCTCTTCCAGCAGAAGATCACTTTCTTCACAGAGGCTGTTAATGAAAAATTGAAGGGCTTTACATCCCTCAGTGTCATGACCTGGAGTGTGGTGGTAAGAAACAAATCAAATAAGAGTTATAGGAAGGTTTTACTCCTTTAGGATTATAGGGTTTGATCAGAGGAAGAGATATAGATTAAGACTGAATAAGTTGGTGAAGGATTTTAGTATAGAATCCCGTAGATGAAGATAGAGGAAAGAGATGATGAAGGTGCCTCTTTTGCCTTAACATACTGCCAAGGTAAAAGAATCTAAATATCTTGTTTGACAGTATTTTTAGGGATCATTTTTCTTTTTTGGTTATTGGGAAAAGCATCCTTGGGTGCTTGAGATGGAATCGAGTGAGGAAAGATTTATTTTGGTGGAGGAGGAGCTCTTAAGATAGATTTTAAAGATGACAAAGATATGACAAGTGGTGTGGTCTTCAGAGATGAAGAAGGCTTTTTGGTCGAAACAGATGATGATTTATATAAGACTAATTTAGATGAGGGAGTAGCTCCTAAAATAGGTCTAATAGGAGGAACAAAGGGTGCCTTGGCTTTTGGTGATGAATATGATGGTTTAGATAAAAGAGGTGACGCCTTTCTAGTGGGTAAATTCACTTTACTAGGCACCGACGAAGATGGTGTTGTAGAAGAAGACACTTTTTAGTGGATAAATCCAATCTTTTATGAGGCGTAGAGAGGGATTTTTTGAGGGAAAGAACCAAGAGTCTTGATAGTCTAAAATATTGGTTTTCCTTTTTTAAGGGATGGTGAAAACTTCGACCAGCATGAGGTGATTGTAACCTTTTCAGGGGAAGCAGATGGGGAGGTACCGATGACTCAACATTAGACTTTAGTTGTCTCAGTTTAAGTTCAGGAACCAAAATTGTAGGTGCCAATGATATTTCTTTAGATTTTTCCTTAATAGGCAAGGAAACATCAGTGATGGAAGAAGTGGATGATGAAGAAGTAGTTCCCTATGAGGAAGATACTTCCGGTATTGTAATTGTGGGTGTAATTTACTGTAGGAAAGGAAATGGGAAGAGTCAAAATCGAAGATCTTCCGTCGGGTAGAGAAGTTGGTATGACTATTGGTATGTTTACCAATGGCATAGTTACGGTGAAAATGGGAGAAACAGAAGTAGATATATTCGTAGTGGAAACTCAAAGAGATGTAAATACCTTAAGCATCGAAATAATGTTTGATGATGAGACAGATGAGGATGACACTATCTCTGGCATGGATGGAAGATTAAGATAAAGAGGCAGAGAGAGATGAATCCGTCCCTAACAATGGAGGAATATTTAAAGACAGATTATTCGAAGATGGTGGAATCTTAGAGATTAACGGGAGTGGGGAGGAAGTTTTGATTTGGTCAATGTATTTATAGATGGTTCCGGTTTAGAAGAATATTCTTCAGTAGAGATGAAGCTGATAGTATGAGTGTTTATTTTTTGAGATCATAAAGTGTCATTGTTCAGGGAATGATTGGGAGAAAAGGTTGTTTAAAGACATCAAGCACCTGATTTGGGGGAGCATTTGGATTATCCAGAATGAGCTCACCTTCAATGAATTTTTTGGACAAGATTTTTAAAGGTATGACAACATTCAATGTCATGGCCTTTGGTTCTATGATAACGACAGAAGTCATTTTCCCTATACCAGAATGGTCATTCTTGGCTCTCATCAAAATTTCTAATAGGGGGAAGTTCGATCATGTGAACTTCCAACATTTTTTCTAAGATAGAAGCATATGATTCCCCCAACGAAGTAAAAGATCGAGATGATGAGGGTCCTTTTCAAGAAGATGAAGAGTCTCTCTATGGTGTAAATGATTACAAGTGTTATCAGCTCATGATGTTTTTAATATGATAGCATTGGTGCTCCCCTGATTCTTGTCTTTTTTAGAAGCGGAAGGGTTTGATTTTGTAAACTGAGAAAAATTTGGTTTAGATTTAGAGCAAAGTTTTAAATTCCCTTGTTCAATGGCATGGGACTCAAGTTTTCATGCCATCGTAAAGGCTTCTTCAAATGTGTGAAAGGTTTGAATCCTTAAAGTGGAAGAAATATGATTAGCGCAAGATTGAGTAAACAACTCGATCTGTTGAGATTGAGGGAGGGAGAAAGATAATTGATTTATTATCCCTCTCCAATGAGTGAACAAAGTATGTAATAGACTCGTCATCAGTGAATTGAAAAATGTTATAAAGATCTGTAATTGAGATTTTATGTGCGATATTTATTGAGAATTTTTCAACAAACATCTGAGCTAATTAAGAGAAAGAAAATAGGGAGTGTTGGGGAATGTTATTGTACCAGTCTAAAGTAGGCCCTTGCTAGAGACATAGGGAAAGTATGGAGCATAAGCTCGTGATCCTAGACTATACGGTAGCAAGCATGCTTGAATGCTCACAGGTGTTGTTGAGGATCCTCCCGAGCTATGAAATTTTAAGAACTTAGGAAGTTCCCATTGGGGAGGATAAGGCTTAAAAGCCATTGATGGATGAATCGGTTCATTACACACTTCTTCAAAAGAGTATGAAGGGTGAGCCTCTTTGGTGGAGGCTTCTAGGTCTGCGATCTTCTTGAAAAGAATTTAGATGATGTAAGATTGAGAAGGGGGCATGTTGGTATGTCCTGCATAAGAAGAAAATGGTAGGTTTTGTTGAGGCGTTAACGGAGGGTTCATTTGCTGATTAAAAGGATGATAAGAGGAATAACTAGGTGTTCTGGGTGATGCCTGGTGAGGTATTTGTTGTGAAGGATCTTGCGTATGAATAGGATGTGAGATGACAAGTGGTTGAGAGAAAGGTGGTTGAATAAAAGATGGAGCCTGTGATTGGTGAGCTCCTATACTCATCGACTGAATCAGAATGGATTGAGGAACATGGGTGTTGATTTGATTGGACATGGTGGGGAACAAAGTCTGAATGAGGCTTTTGACTTACTAGATTGGTTATTAAGGGTTCCGAAACTAGAGGATGAGTAAAGGTCAGTGTCGCTGGAGCATTGGAAGAAAGACCACCTGGAGGATGATAAGAAGAAACTGACTGACTCGTAGAAGGGAGTTGATTCATAGAGAGGTACTGACCCTGAGACACAATAGATGGTATAGAAGAATTAACAACAATCTATGAGAGCACACATGCACACATCATAGCTAAAGAAGAGGGCCTCTCAAAAGTAGGTTGTGGAGTAGCCGAGGTAGCCGCGGCACTAGGGATAGGCAAGATAATTTGAGAACCAGTTGACATGGTTGGTGGAAGAGAAAATGGAGGCATAGATGCGCCACCCTCTTTTGTGGTTCAAGGTGAGAAAGAGTATGTTAGCTGTTCTATAAAATCTTAGGATGGTTCATGAGAATAATCGTAAACTTGCTGGATTAGTGGTCCTCTGATCAGATATTCGAACATAGACTTGTGCACTAGGTAGTCAATAAGGGCTACCAGGTTGCGGTCAACGAGCACCTAAAATTCAGGATCTTACACGAGGAACATACTCTATATCAGAAGCAGATGACACCTCTGAAGGACTAGGGGAAGTTGGTCATGATGGGATCAATTTAGGATGATAGAAAGGATTATATGACCAAGATGAGGAACTCAACTAACAGCGGTCCCAAAGAAGACTTGAGGGGTGCCGAAACATCCACATTAGTGGTGATCTCAGATGAAGAAGATGCCAATTGAGCTATTTTTTCTAGATTGTGACTAGGGTGATGACCATCATAAATAAGCAAAAACACAGAAAAAAAAAAAGAGTGACCTAACTAATGCACAAACAATTCAAGTAGCATAGATGATTATCTCTTTTAAGTTTTCATGCTTTTTAAGAAAGAAAATGTTTGGGAAGGCTTTTTAGAACAGGAGCCTACTCAATTGAGCCAAAACTAAGGGTGGTTTGGGGAATGTTTTGGTGAGGGAGTCCCGAAGGCACTTCAGTAAAAGACCGGTACGTGGGCTTGATATAGGGGCCTACCCCCACACTTCACACACCCATTGCAATAAGGGAGTCGGGTGCTTTGCCAATATATACCAGAACTTCCATGAATTTATAGCGTGGCCCAAGTATTGCGTAGGCTATTCCTCTTGGATGTCACTTCCAAGTAGGAGAGGCCAAGGGAAGGAATTTTTGTTTAAATGCTTTATACTTAGTGATTTTTGGTTTTATGTGCAAGGGTGAAAAATAAAAATCAAATAGTGACACCACCAATTTTCATCAATTTTCCAACCTATTTAGAAAACTAGATGAAGAACATACACCAGAAAATGACAAAGAAAGAAGTTATTTTCAAGCAATAAAACTGAAGTGCTTAATTTCAATGAAGACAAGTTAAACAAGTTCTTTCCCAAATGCGATTAAATTCTTTTTAAGTCACCGAAATCCAAAGTGTTTGAGTGTGATAGAAAACAAACAAACAAATTATTTTTAAGTTTTTTTTTTTAAAAAAAGGAGAAAACACCGCAAAAGAGAAATACCTGTAGATTTAGCTCTCCAAGGTGTGTGGACTTTAAAAAGCACGTTGTTGAGCTCTTCCCCTCAAATAATCCCGCGAACAAGCAAAGTGCTCTGTAAGACAAGGTTAAGTAAACCATGCAAACAAATCTAGAAAGATATATCCAGATAAATAGATACTAGTAGAAGAGAAATTTTTATTTAAGAAACTAGAAATACTTTCCAAAAATGACAATTTTGCACAAAGAGATAAATCAAAAAGCACAGCTTTGAAATCAAATTAAAGATTTACTAATTTTAGAAATAGAAATGACAATCTAGATATGCAAAAAAGAAAATAATTTTGATTTTACAAATTATAAATGAAAGAAAAAAGACCCAAAAAAAAAGAAAAGGAAATTCTTAAAGAAAACTGATGAAAATCAGTGAAGAAAAATAACTAAAGCTCAAAACCCGAAAAGAAATGAACTTACCAATAGGGGACTTTGGTTCGGGTCTCACCGGGTGTACTAGAATGTAGATCAAGAATTTCCGTTCTTGTTACCTGTCCAAGTTAAGTGCACCAAACTAAACACAAAATTCTTGGAAAAACTTGAATGAAATCGATGCCTAATAGTTAAGACGGGATCCGAATACGTAGATAGAAAGGAAAGCTGATGTAGACAAGACAGGTGCACATGCGCAATCTTACAAAGTAGATCCGAGAAACTTGCGATGACACAGATACCCTTGGCAGAAAAAGACAACATTAAAAGATATTTTGGTGGACTGCCCAAAAAGTGGGTCTGAGATGCAATGAGCTTCCTCGGCAGATGTCAGTCCACATTTTCAATTAAGGAAAGAAGCATACATGATAAAAAGATGTAGGTAAATGTTTAGATTTTCTTATTAAAAATAAAAGACAGAAAATGTAAAACAACAGAAAAAATATAAACAGTAAACAGGAAACTGTGAAAACAATTTCTAGACTTATGTTACCTAATTACTTGGCACCAGTCTACAAGATAATCAGCATCAACCAAATTGGTGTGAATCAACATCGATTAGGCTTTAATCCGGCATCGACTACGGGCTAAATCAGGCGTTGACCAGAGGCAAGTTGCAGAAAGCTTGAGAAATGGATGAGTGATGAGGACCTGGATCGTGAACACCTGCTGGAGCTACAGGAGCTGCAAAGATGCGGACAGAGTTTCACCTTAGCCAAATGCACAGAACAAAATCACCAAGAGGTCGAGAGAATCCTCATGATGTTGATGTTGCGAGGGAAGAGTAACGGTACACCTCCCAAGGATTGATTTGGACAAAACTCTCTCTTCTTCTAATTGAAAATTCAAAGGCTCAAGGCTTAAGCTCTCTTATCTCTCTTTTTGTCTAACCAGAACTAAATTTCAGGCCCTGTATTTATAATAGGCAGCCTACCGAGGTACAATCAGCGCCGTTCTGAAAAATCGGCATCAACCGAGTACCATTCGGTGCCAATCAGGGAACAGATTCCCAAAATGGCCAAAAAGGATGAATTAGAAAGATAAGAGTATGTATCCTTCTGACCCCAAATACGGGAGATATCTCACTGCATGGTTTGGGAGAGAGGAGAAATAGCGGGGATATATGGATAGAATTGATATGGGAGGTTAGGAATTGATATGGGGGTAGATAACACGGTTAAGATACATGTAAAAAGTATAATTAAATAGTTAATATTTAATTATCCATGGATAAAAACACAATGGGGGTATAATAAACTTAGGATATATGTTTAATTATATATTTAATTAATACTCTAAAGGAAAAGTGATGATATACAGGTGCCCCAGATTACCTGCGAAGGTAAATGAATGTGGGGGACACTAAATTGGGTAACCAATTTTAGGTGTCTACACAGAGTTCTTCAAGTCAGAGGTGTCCAATTTATGAAAATTAGAGGTCATTTGGTGATGCCAAAGGTAGGAGAGGGATCAGGAGGACCACTAGTGCAGTGACTGAAGGTGCCACCATAGAGACGACAATGAGATGAGGTAAGGTTCAAATCCTTTTCATGTTTTGTGAGGTAGATTAGGGTAGAAGTTAGGTTTGGAGAAAATGAGGTTGAGGGGGGGGAATGAAATTGGATTTCTAGGAGGGTAAATTGGGTAAAAGAAGGATGAGGAAGGGTAGAGGTAGGGAGTAGAAGAGGTGGGAGGGGGTGTAGGAGAGGTGGGAGGGGTGGGGAGGTGAGGAATGAGAAGAAAATGGGAAAGCTAGGGTATGCTATCATGGGGTATCACCAAGACGGTGACCGACGTCAGTCGAGTATTGACCGGAGTCGGTAAAGTCTAACCAGAATCGATCACAGATGAAGTGATCGATGCCGGTTATGGGTAAACCTTGGTCAATCTGGGAGTACCGGTGCCAGTCAAGGGGGATAAAACATTTTCCTAAACATATGGAATAGGCAAGGGTTGGGCGGTTGGGGCCAAGTGTTGAGACTTGTGCGCAAGTAGGTAAGGTCGGGGAGTGGGTCAAAATGGAAGTAGGTGAGGGGTGCGTATAAATAGGTAAATTGATGTTGGGTTGGGTAGGGTTAGGGTAGGTAGGTAGTAGGAAGGTGATATTGGGTTTGGTAGGGTTAGGGTGAGTAGGTGCGGGTTGGGTTAGGTAAGGTTAGTTAGGTCATTGGATAAACGGGTAAGTAGCGAAGTGAAATAGGTAGGGTAATGGGTGTAGGTGACTGTGGGTACGGTTTGAGCTTGAATAATGTGATTTTTTTGTTGGATGTAGGTGAGATATCAGCTAAGGATGTGAGATAGGGTATCACCCCTACTCGTGACAGTTCGAGGTGCAGCCACAGCCGAGGAGTTGTGGCATGTTGAGGAGGTGGGCCTGAGTGGGGTCTAACATTACTGGAATGCATTTTGACAGCTGAGTCTAATGGTCACCCTCATTGATAGATGGGATTCAGTGACCAACATGTTCCATCTATCGATGGGTGAGATGACAGTCACTCTAGAGGACGTGTTCAGGATCCTACGTTTACCTATATTGGGTACGTAGGTATATTCAATCTCCTCAGAGGCATTGGAGGAGTTAATGTTGACAGTAATTAGGGAGGGGATGGTGGAGGTGACATTCCATAGCGCTAGCCTGAGCTACGGAGAGATGTACCTAGCCCATCCAGAGGAGACAAGGCTAGTAGTATTTTTGATGGAGGTAGTCAGTTGTTTTACACTGCCAGATGCAGAGGGTTGGAGATTCCCACGATCTCTGATCAAAGTGTTACATGACATGATGATGGAGAGGACCTGATTCACCTGGGTGCTAGCATTCTTGGTGCTGTTATATAGAGAGCTATGGGTGTATGGGTAGCTTCACAGGTTCAACCTATGTTGTACATTCATTCGTCACTGTTGGGCCTATGAGCACATTGTCTATGTGCGTCAGTGGGTATGCCCCGAGAAAATGCCTTTCAGTCAGGTGTTGTATGAGTTGGGTACAGACGGTGGGTACCTGTTATTGGAGAGCAGTGATCAGACATGGCTACAAATTATGTAGCATTTTACTGAAGGCTACTGGAGGGATTATTTGGGGTATATATTATATGGAGACCGTATGTGAGTTAGCCCTCATACAGATAGATGGCTGAGGAGTTAGCTGGCGTTCATCTACTCAGATGGATAGAGGGGTGCCATGTAGGAGAGCACGAGATGATCCCCATAGATAGGGTTTGACTATAGTTTAGACTATTATAGGATATACCACCACCCTTCCCACAGTACCGGAGGGATGATGTGGAGAGACCATTGCCACTTCCACAAATGACAGTACCTATTAGGGAGGAGGAGCAGGTTATAGACCGGTGAATTGATGATGTTGGCATGACAGACATGTATAGATAGTGGTGGGTAGGCCAGCTACGAGCAATACCTCCCAAGCCCAGGTATCCATATTTAGCCACCATCACTATACATAGAGATTCCCTATAGAGGTAAGTGGTGACCCTGATTACACAGATGGGGATGGTATAGGGGCAGCTAATAGCATCAGAGGTAGAGGTGGCCACATTACATGTGCAAGTGGCTAGTCTAGAAGCCCAGATGGCCCAGGGTGCATACGGAGAGGATGGCCATGAGCACATAGCTGCCTTATAGGCACATGTTACAGGTTTGCAGGGCTAGTTGGCCACTGCATAGGCATAGATTTAGGCATTACAGGCTCAGGCACAGGCACATGGTGCGAGGCTGATGGCACCTCCATAGGTACCAGAATAGGGTCCCACAT
The DNA here is from genome assembly GCA_019776745.2 of Taxus chinensis. Lineage (NCBI taxonomy): Eukaryota > Viridiplantae > Streptophyta > Pinopsida > Cupressales > Taxaceae > Taxus > Taxus chinensis. The sequence continues at coordinate 797,926,938 of CM034150.1, forward strand.
GACAGGTATAGGGGCTAAGGCTGATGAGGCCACCACAAATAGTACCCCTATCCAAGTTACGGGATGCCTTAGGTGAGGCCAAATACTATCAGGATCATTTGATAGCGGCTAGGATAGATTTTCTATCCTATGGAGAGTACAGGGCACAACAGGCCTCTAGTGATAGGACTAGATCCCGTACTCATAATGTGGAGAGCATAGGGGGGCATCGAGCCCTGATACATGATGAAGGTGAGGCCACTAGCTCATGAAGGCCAGCTCTAGGTGATGTACCAGCAGGGGGCCGACCACGACCTATGGTGGGCGGTGAGATGATATCAAGCCGTCAGACAAGAGCTGAGGAGGAGACCAGAGAGACTGATTTGGAGGATGTCTTGCAGAATGAGGCCTGATGCCCATCCCTATATTTTGATGTATTTTAGTCATGTTTGTATATATGCCAGCCTGCATGCCAAAGACGGTGAGGATGTATGAGAGTTTTGTATATTTTTGAGCATATACCAGCCTGTGCACCAAAGATGGTGAGGTTGTATTTGAGAGTTTTGAGAGATTGGATTATATACACCGGCCTACGTGCCGAAGACATTTGATAGTTATGTATATGGATACACATGTTCGGAAATTGTATTTATAGAGATGATGATGATGATGGTCATTATGTGCTTGTGTTGATACAATTTTATTATTATGCATAGATGGATTTGGGACATGTGTGTGAGGCATGGATCCAGTCAAGTTATAGGCATGGATCGAGTTAGGTTGTAGGCATGGTTAATCGGGTTGTGGTCTAGGCATGGATTGAGTCAAGTTTTGTTTTAGGCATGGATGAAGTTAGGTTTTAGGCATGGTGAAGTTAGGTCATAGGCATGGTGGAGTTTAAAGTGGTTGAGGTTTTAATTCATTAATTTGTACAATGAATGATGATATGGTTCATGTTTAAGATGTTTTATAATATATGCATGATGATGGTAAAGAAATGGTAGTCATAATAATTGTATGTTTTGATGATGATAAAAATGTGAAGCAACTTGTTGTTTGTTTGGTTTAATTTCCAATTTTTGATAAAAAAAGGAAACTAATTAGGGTAGAATGTGATTGAGGAAAATGAAAGATGAATTGGTTAGGGTAGAAAGTGTCTGAGCTAATCTCCAATGGCCCCATGCCCTCAGAGTGTTTCCTACATTGTCCTGGCTAAAAGGAACTGTCGACATTAAAATTTTCCTCCATAATTTCTATTTTATTAATGTATGTATTATGAATAGGATGTTGTTAAGTATAATTAATAGTGTTGTCTAATAGAAGATAACGACACCGTAAGTACGGTGCCACCAATAAAGTAGAGTATGGTAACAGTCAAAGTACAATAGGAATGTTGTGGTAAAAAGTAAATATTTTTCATAAGTGGTCTGGTAATGTTAAAATGTCAAATTTGGGGTAAGTAGAGAAGTAGGGTCTACATGATTAGGAATTAGAAATATTATATTTGTAATAAGGACAAGGAGTTATGTCATAAATATTTTTTTTATTTTATTTGTAGAAAAGTCTAAAAAGGTGGAACCCATGTGAGATGATAAGGTTTATCTTATCTTAGAAGATAAGCCTACATCTAAAGGAACGAGTTTAGACATGGAATATGATTGGCCAGAAGAGATTTTCTATCCTATTTTAGAGATAGGGTGGATAAGCCTAAATTCCTATAAATGGAGAGGCCATCCCCTCTCATTTATCATAGAGCAAAGTTGTAATAATTATTTTATGAATAAAGGATTCTTTGTGAAGGTGTGTTAAGTCATCAAGAGGAGTAATTGTGAAGTTTCTCCCATAACCATTTTTGGAATCAAGTGGAGTTGGTAACACTTGGAGTAATTCATGGGTGAGATTATAATAATTCCATGTTAAAAATATATTTTACAGTTGTATTTAAGATTTGTCATCATTCTTTTTTTTTGTCATAGTCTGTGTTATTCTTGTGTTATGTTTGTTATTGTGTTTCCAGATTACTACCACCAAACCAAAAGCTATGCATTACTAAAATAATCATAGCACGAAGAGTTCCTGGTGAAATATTATCAGAGTGCTGGATTTGTGTTCACATTTTGGTTCCGTTGTTGGAATCATTCCTCGTTGGTGGATTTTCTGAAGAGATATTCCCACTTAGTCATAAATCAATAGGAGGGTAACCTTGTTTTTATTGTGCCTAGTAGTTACCATGGTAAAGTCACTTTTTACCATGCAAAGTATTTACCACAGTAACTTTACTTTTTACCATGAATAGTATTTACCTCAGTAACTTCATTTTTACCGTAAATAGTGTTTACCATAGTAAAGTCAGTTTTTACCGTAGTAAGTCAAGTTTTACCATAGTAAATGTAAGATTACCATGGTCATTCCTATTTTACTGTAGAAAGGTGTAAAGTCACTTTCTATTGTAGTGAGTCTAATTATTTGTGCACATAAGTCTTACTGATTGTACTTGTGAGTTGGTATTTCACTGTGGTTACATTTAAAAATGGGGAAGATTCCTATTTTTTACACTGCCAGATGCAGAGGGTTGGAGATTCCACGATCTTGATAAAGTGGTTACATGACATGATGATGGAAGGACCTGATTCACTGGGGTGCCTAGCATTCTTGGTGCTGGTTATTAGAGAGCTATGGGTGTATGGGTAGCTTCACAGGTTCAACCTATGTTGTACATTCATATCGCACTGTTGGGCCTATGAGCACATTGGTCTATGTGGTCAGTGGGGTAATGCCCCGAGAAAATGCTTTCAGTCAGGTGTTTGTTGAGTTGGGTAAGACGGTGGGTAACCTGTTATTGGAGGCAGCGTGATCAGACTGGCTAGCAATTTATGTAGCTTTTACTGAAGTATGGAAGGGATATTTGGGGTATATATTATTGGAACGACCGATGTGACGTTACCGCCTCGAAAGACGATGAGATGGCTTAGGAGTTAGCTGGCGTTCATAGGCTTCAGATGGGATGAGGGGTGCTATGTAGGAGAGCACGCAGATGATCCATAGAATGAGGGTTTGACTATAGTTTAGACTATTTAGGATATACCAGCACCCTTCCACAGTTACCGGAGGGGATATGTGAGAGTACATTGCTCTTCCACAAATGACAGTACATATCTAGGGAGGAGAGCAGGTTACTATGCCGGTGGAATTATGATGTTTGGCATGAACAACATGTATAGATAGTGGTGGGTAGGCAGCTAACGACAATATCCTCCCAAGCCCAGGTATCCATATTTAGCACATCACTATACATAGAGATTCCTATAGAGGTAATGGTGACCCTGATTACAGAGTGGGGATGGTATAGGGGAGTAATAGCATCAGAGGTAGAGGATGGCCTACATTACATGTTGCAAGTGGCCTAGTCTAGAAGCCAGATAGCCCAGGGTGCATACGAGAAGGCATGAGCACATAGCTGCTTATAGGCCATGTTACAGGTTTGCGGTTGGCTAGTGGCATGCATAGGCTAAGATTTAGGCATTAGCTCAGGCACAGGCACATGGTGCGAGGCTGATGGCACTCCATAGGACGATAGGGTCCCACAGACAGGTTATATGGGCCTAAGGCTGATGAGGCCAACCATAAATGTACCTATCTCAAGTTACGGGATGTTTAGGTGAGGCAAATACTATCAGGATCATTTGATAACGGGCTGGAAGATCTTTTATCCTATGAGAGTACAGGGACAACAGCCTCTAAGTGATAGGACTAGATTCCGTACTCATAATGTGGAGAGCATAGGGGGGCATCGAGCCTGATACTGATGAAGGTGAGGCCACTAGCTCATGAGGAGCTCTAGGTGATGTACCAGCAGGGGGCCGACACGACTATGGTGGGCGTGAGATGATTATCAGGTGCGTCAGACAAGAGCTGAGGAGTGAGAACCAGAGAGATGTATTTGGAGGAATGTCTTGCAGAATGAGGCTGAATGCCATCCTATATTTTGTGTATTTTAGTCATGTTTGTTATATGCCAGCCTGCTGCCAAAGACGGTGAGGATGTTATGAGAGTTTTGTGAGTCCTATCAGCCAATGTTCGCACATATTGACTGGTGGAGATAGTTCGTGATTACCTATGCCCTTTTATGCATGTGACCCCTACAGAGACACCTGTACCCAGGTTTTTAGGCATGTGCATCGCAAGGTTATGGGCAGTGCGCCCCTCTAGAATTTTTCAGACTCATGTTCACCTGTGCCACCCGAGAGGAACCTGTGCCAAGGTTAGGCCGTGTTTGCTAAGGTAGATAGAACAATATTGAGTTCTGACAGTAGCACGCTGTCACCACCTGGGAGGTTCCTGTGCTTAGGTTAGAAAATAGAGATACAAGATCCGACAGTGTGCACTTGCACACCCAAGAGGGTTCTGCATAGGATGTAGTTTGGCATGCGCCACGATTTTGGGCGTGTGTGTTGGTTCTGGATATGTGAAACCATGGTTTTGTGCCTATGCCTCTACATAAATCATAGTCCATGGTGTCCCTGTATTGGCAGAAAGGTCGTATGTCGCCCTTCCCTATAGGTGGTTAAAAAACATGGGCATTTTTTCAAAAAAATCTCCAAAAATGTCAAAATTTCAATTAATTTGGTTTAATTTTGGCAGCACTTTATCTCCCCTTGATCCTATAAAGATAAAAAAGGCAAGAAAAACTTATGCTAAACAGTTAAGAAATCCTGATTTAGCATTAATAAGAAAAAGATAAGTAACGACCAAAAATTTGAACTAATCTAAAATTGGAAAAAACTATCTAAAAAGCTCTGAAACATCCTAAGAGAGATTAAAATAAGAATTAATAGAAACTAAAACAAAAAGCTTTCAAAGTGACTCCATTAATGGAGGATGGACATAGTGGTCACCAGGTCATGCCAAATGTATGCATGGAAAGGTTTGCAAGCTATGGGATTAAGTTTAAAGAACCTCAAGTTTTACTAAACTCAACCATGCACCATAAGATTAGAGCCAAAAAAAGAAACTATCTTGCATGATAAATTTGAAACTAATACAAACCTAACAATATATATACTCTACTCCATGAAATCTTAATGAAATTTGAATTCTAGTTAGATTCTCACGTAATCAAAATTATCTAATTTTTTATCTCTCAAACATAGTGAAGAAGATCTCTCCAAGTTGGCTACAGGCCAAGCTTTAGGATCTTCCCTTACTAACTATCATTTGGAATGGATGGATGCAAGATGGGGGAGCTCTTAACAATGAAGAATGGCGATATCCAAATGGTTCTAATAGTTAAAGCTACCAACAAATGATTTCTGAAAGCCAAGATCTCCAAAATGAGAATTATTTTTGGTTATGTAAACAAGCTGTGTGTTATTAGAGGAGGGGTTGCCTTCTATTTATAATTTTCACTTGGGAGAGTTTGGAATTTGGGTGATGTGGGACTAAAGCTAAAATACACTTTTATACTTAGCATTAGGATAAACATGCCTTTAGGCTTGGTTGAGCTAGGATTAGGCTAGTTAACTAGGGTTAGGCTGTTAAACTTGGATTATCAGTGATTAGAGAGTCATGATATTTGGGAGGGGTCTAGATAACAAATTGTGACTAAATAGATAGCCTAGGAATCGAATATAAAGTTGGTCTATAAGAGAACTAGGGAAGGTTTCTGATGGTCGGAGAAGGATGAATGTTTAGCTTAAAATAAGAAGATATTATCAAAATAAGATTAATTTATAGGAGGAATACGACTGAGAAGGTACTGAAATGGGCATCCAAAGTGGGGTGAAGAATGGGGAATTAATCGAAGTGTCGCTCAATTGGTTGAATTGAATAAAATGCCAGTGTAAGAATTATTTTAGGTGTCTACAACTGACATACATTATATTATTGCGTTGTGGCATGAACCATTTACTAGATTTAAGATGAAGAATATTGATACCAGGACCGTGTTGTGTGATCTATTACTTTCCCTCGTGGGTGTGTGGGTGGTCTTCTTGATGAAATATATGTTATGTTCTTAATGGTATTATGTTTGTGTCCATCAAAAACTGAATTATTGGTAAATGTGTGCCTTCCACCTTGGTATAGGTGAATGATAAGTGTATTCACTTACTTGTTGTATGAGTTCCAAGAAGGAATTATTGTATCAAATGTTATAAATAAATGGTTTTAGTGAAATTACTTGTTCTTTATTGGGGGTTCGTAGCTATGTTTATGTCATGTGTTTATTGGAAACCTTACTATAAATTTAAAAATTAAAATTATTAAAAAATTGAAAATATTACAAAGAATTGAATTAGGAGAGATATAAAATTAAAAGAAGTATATAGTAATAAAGTGAAATAAAATACCAATATTCACATAACATGAAAAATTGGAGAGAAATATCAGAATTCTTTTAAAAAAAACTTTTTTATTCCCTTCTGGTCATGCGTTTCCATTGCTCAGATCATTTTTCATTGTTGAATAAAGAGTCAATGTTTATTCCCTCCTTATCAGATGAGTGTTTGAATTGTTGGGTTCAGAATGGAACAAGGGTTGAAACCACAGTCAGGGGAAAAACAAGTCCCTCCTATTTAATGGGAGAGCTTCCCGTTATTGAAGTCGAGAAACAAATGTACAAATATATAACTTCAAATTTTAGATCGCCTGATTATTCTAGAATGTTTTCATGCTTAAAATATTATCATCATAAGGAATGGAGAATATAGATATGGGAGAAGGAGAAACAACAATGCTTTTGGGAAATAAATAGAAGGCAGAGTTATCTCCTTTACATTGACACAAGAAAATATAAAAAAAGGATCAATTACTTCACCACCGGTGCAAATCTGTTAGACAAAAGTTCTAAAGGTTCAATAGACCAGAACACAAAGTTTTCTTATTGAATGCAAAACAAAAGATCCGTTGAATTGAGTAAGGAGAGAGAAAGAATATAATAGAGGAAAAAACAAGAATTTTTGTATTGAGATATTTCAGAATAAATAACCTTCTAAGAAAAATAGGATCCTTTTCCCATGGCCAAATCCATATATTATAACAATTCATACCACATTCATACTTTTGTCCCCAGAAAATAATATTCCGAAAGGGATAGAGTTTGATTTTTTTTACATGATATGCTTTTGGAAAGTGACATGAAACATAAACGGCACTCAATGAAAACCAAGGTTCAAAAAGGTTGAATATTTCGTCAGTTCCGGCATGCATTAAGTTTAGCAGGGGAACATCTCATGATTTTCTGCTTCTTTCATATAGTCCTACCATTTCCACCTTTTAACCACTTTTAAATAAGCACTCAAGTTTTTCTTTACTGGTAAGTTTTTCCCCTTATATATCGCATATGACAGATAAAATTACTTTCTAAAAAATCAAAACTTTACATCTCTTAAACTTATCAAGTCCAAAACCAAAACCAATCACAAAACAACATCTCATGAAGGAAGACAAAAATCAGAGAGAAAGAGAAAAGGAGAAATATCCTTTTGTATTTTCAAAGCTCTAGTTTTTGTTAATGGCGATAAAAACTAGATAGATAGCATTCGTCTATATTTTCCCCCCTTTTACTTCAAATTTAGACCTACACATGGCAAGATCCAAGCAACGAGACTTGGGGGATAAATTTGCATTTCCTCCATCATTGGGAGAAAAAAAGCAATTTTCTCGATTTTCTCCACCCCCTGTAGCTCTTCCAAAATCTAAATACGTTTGGCACCATTTGAGTGGCTGACAAAATGCGGTCAAATCTTCCATTTAACCTTTTGTTAACAAGGATCAAATTCTCACAAACCTCTTTGGGGCCCGTTGTTCCAATTTCCATTCTCTACGACACATGGCATCACCTAATTAGGTTGCGCGGGTGTGTTTCGACTTTTATACTTTATTATTTTGGAAAGGAAAAAATTATAATATGTCCCCTAAAGGTCCTAACCCCCCGCATTGGACTTTTCAATGTAGGCCATGTGTCCTCCCTGATTGACTAACGGGTCTAACTTAGAAAGTTTCCCCTCCATATGAGCGGGGCTCCAATTTCTATGAAATTAGATTCGGGAAAAATTGAGAGGACAACAGGCATTATGTCACATCAAGGATGGTGCTCATATCAAGCGGGATGGGATATGTATACCCCTCCATTCTCAGCCACACACTGTATGGTGATAAATTTTAACGTGAGGTAGTTTAAACATTTGCAAATTTTATTTGTAGTTCCATTTCAATTGTTTTTTTTAACATTAAGATAATGATACTTTCATAATTTTTGTTACATTATTCGGGTGAGAATTGGCTACATTCTAAAAGTTATTGAGTGCTAATATTGGTTGAGTATAAAATTACAGGAACCTAAAAATTGGCTTTAATCTGATATTGGGAGAGCCATCCAAAATATAGATTTTACATTATAACTCCTATATGTCTAAAACCACTCTAAAAATTATGGAAGTGTGTGTTTGTGTGTGTGTGTGTGTGTAGGTTGTGGTTGTGTGTGTATATAATTAAAAACTTATATGTTTATTTTATGTATATACTTCCCTCTTTGAATTATAATAAAAAAGGGGAAGCAGAAAATAATTAGGGAAGTGGTTGGGATGTAGGGTTGATTTAAACCTGAATGTTCATTCTTCATATGGGTAGAGCCGATTATAGTTATGTTAATCAATTAGTTTCCAATCTAATTGAACAAATATCATGAATAAACATTACACCCTATCCCAAAATAGTAATTCTTTTCTTACTCCATATTTTGTTTAATCTGAGTTACTATGGTGGAGGAGGAGTGAGAGAGGGACGAGGAGGTTTTCCAAAATCCAAAATGGGTGGGAATATCGTAGGACATAGGTAACTCATATTGAGGGTTTGCAGATCTGGGTATCACTATGTTTTTCATAGAGGAGAAGTATCTTTTTTCGCCTTTCTAGGAATGACAGGATTTTGGGTCGTAACAAGGACATTTTGACCCAATATTAAGATCTTTAATATTAATATTTGTGTAAGAATGGTCTGCTGAGTCTGCTATTCTGAATGGAACTGGCTAAAAAAGATAGATCTCGAAGAGTTTTTCTCTAGTTTTGGTAGTTTATGGTTCCAACATCTAAGTGTTGAAGTGATTTCACAATGGGCCTATAGGAAGTGGGGTGCCGAAAGCTCATTACAAATTGATTAATATGTGAATGGGTTTATATAATCAATCAATCAATGCTAAGGATTGTAGAAACATACTCGCTTAGTGCCTAGTTTTTGGGTAAGATCTAGTTGTTGGTTAACAAATGGAGCCCATGTTTTATCCTTATAATAGAAACTAGATGACTTTTCCACTGTGTGTTAAAATTCCTAGGCCTTCCTATGGAATTTTGGGAGGAGAAATATTAACAACTATTGCTACGTGATGGTTTTTGGTGGATTTTAACTCCAGTTACTAAGATCTTGAACGAGGAATAATGATATGGTCATGTTTTGTGTCAAGTGGCTATTTGGAACTTCCTGTGAAAAAAATAGAAATTAACTGAAGTTTGGGGTTTGGACCAAGAAAATTTGAGTATGAAAGTCTTGCCTCCTTTTTTTTTCCAAGAATGTTGGTAATGGGGCATGATCAAAGACAATGTAATAAGCCGAAGAAAGGAAAAAACCAAGTTCATCAAGCTTGGGATGAAGAAAAGAAAAGGATTAGGAGAAACATAGGTTTCCCCAAGAAAATTTTCGCTTAGTAAAGTTTTGATTTCAATATGTTAGAGATTGAAGATCCTGTTATAGCAGAAATATTCTCACATCAAGTAGAGATCAACCTATCATTGAGCAAGTTGTTTCAGGATCAACGTTCCGAAAGAAGAAATCTCAGGTTAAGGATTTATGATCAGGTGATCTGAGGAGGAGAGTCAGATTAACAAGGAATTTTTTTAATGAGGTATTCAAAAGATTTATCAAGATAGGTTTTAATCCTAAGTGAAATCCAAAATTAGAGGGGATCTAATCACACATCTGAGGTTGTGCTTGGTTCATTTTAATCTAGAAAAATTTTGGCAGAAAAGAAGATAATACTAAGAGTGCTCAGAAGCAAGAAATATCTAAAGAAAATTGTGGAATTCTTTACAAGAAAGAGGTATTTCTTCAATTGGGCATAAGGTAAAAAACACGGCTTTAAAGAATTGATTCGGTAAGAAATGCTCTATTAAACATCAGCATACTCTCCAAAAAATTTTCAAAAGAACTTATTCATGGAATATAAGCGGGATCTTAAATTAAGCATAATAAAAAGAGTATATAGTCAAATTTTAGGAAAATCAAAGCTGAATATTCTTGTGATTCAATAAACTAAGATGAGAAAAGAAAAAATTATTGATGTTAACAATAAGTTTTGGTTTGGCTTGGATATGGTATGGGGTGTCTTTTATAGTGCCTCCTGAGTAATTTCTAATTTTTGGCTCCAAAAAGACAGAGAGGTAGTGGTATTAGTAGTTTGTCTATACATCCTGCATTTTTTAGAGACGGAAATGGTTTTTGCATGGAATGTTAAAATATTTATGATCTAAATTATACTGATTGAAGGAAAATCTTTGGGCTGAAATTTTTAACAGTTTCATTCCATTTTAAAGTATTTATATTAGATAATTTGAGGGAAAATTTTAAATACTCTTATAAGTTAGAGGATAAAAAGGGTTGTTATATATTTACAGTGACAACATGGGAGGTTTTTTTTAAATTTTATTGTTGATCTAGTAATTTGGTGATATTGCTTGGGGGTGGGAAATTTATTGGTCAAATAAGATGTATGGGGCAGATGTTTCTTATCCAAATTAAGTTGATAGATTCCTAAATCAATCAATTTGTTGGTTCTTGGCATTTTTTTATCTTCTTTACCTAGAATCAGTTAGATCATAGGTCCTATTGTTTTTAAAATTGGTAATACTATAGGGTCAAGGAGAAGATTCAGATTTTTTTAAAATGTGTTTTTAACATCCTTGCCGTTAAAAGATCAAGATTTAATTTTTTTGGAAAATTAATGTTAAAGGTAAAGTTATGTTAAAATTGGTGTCTAAGTTGAAAACAGTCAATCCAAAATGAAAAATTTTGGACATATAGCAACTTCTTTTGGTAAGCATTTTTTCACCAAAAAGTAAAAATTATAGGAAGGATTTAAAAAAGGATTGGAAAAGTATTAAAAGTGGGGCGTTCTTGACTACAGCGAGCTTAGGAACAAGGATAAAATCTCTTTTGGTGGAGTATCATAACCTGGAGGAAAAGAGGAAAGCATATTAGAAACAAAACCTCAAGGTATTTTTATGATTAAACAGAGGTGGAAGGAACAAAAAAAATTCATTTGAATGCTTCTATTCATAAGAGAGTAAAATTATATGGAAATTGAGTATACGAGAGGAGTGAGGTTGAAAATCAAGTCTCGAGATTTCAAAATGAATTATAAAGTTTTTTTTCTCTAATTTGTTTTCGCTGGGACGAAGATCCTGACTTACGTCAATGGAGAAAGTGTAATTGCTCAATTCTTCAACTTGTTATCACTCATTAGGAAATAATGTGAGTTTGGTCAAAATTAACTTCTCCTCAGAAATTTAAAATTTTTGTTGTTTTTATTTAGAAAGGGGAGAATTCTCGCTAGGGCCAAATGGGTTTCCCCTATGTTTTTTTCTTGTCAGAATTTTTGGGACATTGTTCATATGATATTGAGGAATTTCTAAAGATTTATTCCTTGAATGTAAGGTTATTGAAAGAAGTTTAACAACTACTTTATAGCTCTTGTCTAGATTCCAGGTGCTAATAAAGTTACCTAACTTTAGACTATTATTCTATGTTAATACGTCTCTAATTATTACAAAGAACAATTTAATTTAGGATCAAATTTATGTTGGAGCGTTTTAATATCTCAAATCAGGGAGCTTTTCTTGAAGTAGACAAATTTTTATATAGGTTTATCACTAATTCATGAAACTAATCCATTATTTGCATTGTTTCAAAGGTGGGAGGCCAATGTTGGTTAAACTTGAATATGAATAAGGCATATGATAGGGTGTTATGGAGATTTATTAAAATTATTTGGATAGTTTGGGATTTCCATGATCATTTTCATAGAATTTGATTATGGAATCATTACTAGAATCCTAAATATTCTATTCTTGTCAATGGTAATTATAAGGGGGTTATTTTTTTCAGCAAGGCTTGAGATCGGGGGATCCTTTATCCCTTTTTTTGTATATTATAGTGGGGTGGAAACTTATAGATTTTAATGTTGATCGAAGGAAAACGATAGCGATTTCTTAATAGGCTTAATTACTTCAAATGGTTTTTGGATCATACTATGTTACAGTAGTTGTGATGATACTTTCTCTTGGAATCAACTATTTCAGAAGTTATGGCTTCAATGATATTCTCAAAGACTTTGAGGCAGTTCACAGGTCAAATTCTTATGTTTTGAAAAAAACTCTATTATCTTTTTTTAATGTGGATGAGGGATATTCATAATAGAATTGTTTGTTGTTTTGGAGTTCCCTATCAATGTATTTTCGCCTTCTCATAGGTATGCTCTGTTAAGGGGAGAATGGTTTTAAGATAGCTGGAATGCACTTGTCAACATATTTTTAAAAAATTTACCACATCCTAGAAAGTGACTTTACATCACAAGATGGAAAAATTACAAACTTATTAAGAGTTCATTATAGAGTCTTCTAGTTTATTTATCGTAAATTTCTTACAATTCTTACAAAGATAAGAATTGTTATTATCAGATTTCAACATATATTTTTTTTGGTATCAATCAGGATACTCCCTCTTGTGGCCTGAATATAATTAATCTTCCAAGGTGGCAGGAGGCCTGGGTTTTTGAAGGACTAAAATAATGAATTTTGGCTTTTATGGCTAATTGTAAGATGGAGGAATGAAGTGGGATGAGATGGACTTCAGGCTAAGTTTATTAATAAAAATATTTGTATGATGAAACATATCTCTTTATTTCAAACTACATCATGCTTGGAGGTTTCGTTGGCTTTTTGAATGGTCTTAGTAAGTTGTAGTTCTTCTGATGAAAGGAAGTAAATGATAAATTGGTGATGGAACTCAGATTATTTTTTGGCAGGATTATTCAATCTATGAAGAACCACCTTATTAATGAGGTTCTTGTGTAGAAATGTGATTAAACCACTTCATTCCAGCTATAGGAAGCCTTTTAAGAGACTATTGGATTAGAACTAATTAGGGTTGGTCTTAAGACCTCTTCAATAGAAGTTTAAGATAACAGTATCAAGGGAGGCAACTTAAAATCTTAAACAAATTTGGTGGGAGTGTAATTCCATTAAAACCTAAATTTGGATGCTCTTATTTGGGCAGGACTAAAGATGTGAGTACTCTATTATAACATGGTCTACTGTATTTGCCCGCCAATGTTCTCATCCAATTTCCTTGGTGGAAAGATCTCTGGCTATAATGCTATTATCCCCCAAAGGTGAATTTATTTTAGTGGCATGCTATTCAAAATTAAAATTCTTAACTGTTGATAAATTTACAGAATAAAGTTGATGATACCAAGAATATGGTGCATTTCTTGTAAGTCTGATGAATGAAACTATTCAAACATTCTTGTTCCTAAATGTTCCTTCTCTCAAAGAGTTTTCCCTCAATTTTTTCTGAGATTATTTAAGGCTATCTTGGGTCTTCTCAATACCTTTGCTAATGTTATGAATTATGGTTTCATTGTTCCTTACTTCTTGTGTTTTTCAAAAAAGCTGCTCGTAGTTCCCCATTTTCTGTGGGGAATATGGTTGGAAAGAAATCATGGAATTTATTTTAGGAAAAAAACAAAAGATCAGTCTGGGTGAGGAATATGAAGTTATGAAATGTTTTGATTAGTAAAACCTTTCATATTACTTAGATTCAAGGAAGAAGTAAGTATTCCTCAGTGTGAAAAATTAAAATCTTCAAGCTTTGGGCATTAGAAGAGAAATTATTAGGGATCTTTAAGAAGAAAGAATATCTAGGGTTATTGCGAACTGGGAAAATCATATGAATAGATGGATGAATTTAATTTTTATGTTGTGGATGAAAATTGATCTAGGATTAGCTGACATTGGGTGGTATTATTATGGAATGAAAATGGCTCTTCTATTTCATCTATGTTATGCCTATTAAAAGTAAAACTAATAATTGTACTAAGGCTATGCAAAGTTGTAATGGTTAAAGTGGGCTAATCACTATCTATTAAGGCAAAATTTATGTGGAAGGGGAATATTTATAACATATTTAATGTTTATAAAGGAAAGTAAAACCAATCAAGCTAATATAATTCCATTATGGAAGAAATATAAGGTCATTTATTGAATTTTTGAGAATATTCGAATTGACACATGTGTATTATGAAGAGAAATACTTTGTGCGGTGCACATTGGGCGTAGTTTCGGATTACAGGATCATCATAGTCATATATTGGAAAGATGAGGTGGAACTACCACCATCTACTAGATTTTCCCTCTGTCTGAAAGTGATTTAATGCCAAGTGTGGGATTGGATCTCTGAAATCTCTTGTTTTCCATTATCACTTATGTGGGTCGAAAATCATTATTTTTCACTTCTAGTCGGCTTTAACTGTGGTTGGCATAGTTTGTTTTTTAGTCTTTTTTACAGGTGTTTTAATATTTCTTCCATCCATGGTGTTAACAGAGTTTAGGGCTAGAACTTCGTCTTGTTCAGTTTGGAAAGGAATTCGACATTTGGGATATCTTAAAAATGGGGGTGTTACCCTTTTTTTTCCCTAGATTGAGGGCTATGATGATAAATTTATCAAGTGAAGTTTGTTGTCAGGTTTTTGGATAAAGGGGTTTAGACTATGTGGGTGTTGAAACGTCTTGTTGGTTTCATGAGGAATTGAATTGGAAAGGTTACCTGACATGGACTCCTAATGGGTGTAATGTTTTTAAAGATAGAAATAGGTTTCAAGAGGAAGTTCTTTCAATTTCTTGGATATGGATGAGAATATTTTCACATGGGAAGGTTGGTATAAAACTACATCTCTCTCCCTTGCCATTGGCCTGGGGTTTTTTAATTATCAATGGAGTATTTACCTTATAGTAAAGTATAAAATCTCCATACCAATAATTCATGTTGTTAAACACTTTAAAGAAATTAAAAGATGGGAATTCCTTCTATCCTTTAAGACTCACTTCAGGGTCAGTGAATGAAGAAATACCTTGATAAATTTTGTTGTAGTAAAATTGAATCTCTCGAGATGTGGTTGCTCAGAGTGACACTAGAGAACAAGAGTTTAATTAGAGAATTCTCAACGTTGAGGTGCAGAGTTGAAAATTTTTAGTAATAGGTTTGATGCACTTCAGAGATTCTCTTTGTCTTTCAAGTTCATTTCATTTTCTGATTTTTTGTCGTTATTATGAAGATATTTCTCTTACTCACTCTAAACTTATCTATTTCGTAACCCAGCATCTTTTCTTTCATTATGTATCTTCTTCATGACCATCACTTTTATAAGTTTATTCTCAGTAAATTTCTCACAAAATTTGACATCACTACCCACCTCTTGATGTTTTATGTTCTTTAATTGTTCTAAGGAGTTGTCTTTCTCATGACCTAGATCCTTTGTCATGCGTTGCCCAATACAGTGTGTTACTTGCATTACATTACCCTCTTAGAAATAAAATGATTTCAAAATTAGTTTCTCTAACTTGGAAATTTCCATCTTCTTTTCCTTGTTCATTTTGGGCTTCATATTCCATTTTTGTGTCGAGGGCATCCATCTCTTGATCGGAGTGAGTGCTGAAAGGTTGAAATCTATTGAGAAGGTTTCCATATTGATTAAAATTGACATTAGGACTAAGAAAAAATCTGTTTCCTCGATTTTCATTAATAATATTTCCATCCTCATGCAAGTGAAATGAGCACAACACTCAAGCTTAAATTTCATCATCTTCATCTTCCCATTCTTGATCACCGAACATTAAGAGGTCCATTTCCATAGTGAAATCATCATTTTCCTGGGTATGCTCCATTTCACATTTGAGAGGAGAAGTTATGCTGCCACTCTTGCATTCTCCGTCATCTTCTTCCAATGATAAAGAGAATCCTTCAAGTTCACTGGAACATTCATCATATTAATACTCGTGTTGATCCTCGAGAGAATCATTGAAAATGTTGAAGTTGTCTGTTAAGAAGGTGTTGAGAATCATTCCTTCTTCTTGTTCTACATATCTCATCACTTTAATATTTCTTTGTTGTAATTCAATTTTATCATCACCAACCTTGACATCCACTGCAGTAACTTTGTCTACACCTTCATCCCATGAAAAATTACACCCTTTCAAACTCAGATTTCATCAACTTTTCGTTGTGTTCTTTGAATGGTTTCTATGATGTTTGGACATTCCTCCACCAACAGGGTAGTTCAATATCATCCTTGAATGTCATGAATAAGTTGATAGGTTTAGCATTATGGCAGTATGTCTATCGTTGATTTTCTGTTAAATAATATACTTCATTTTTCTTATGGGAAGTAGCTTTTTTGGTTTTACCATTGACCAAGATGGTGGCATGCAACTAATTCAACTGTATATCTCCTGCAACAACTCAATAGAATTTTCAGCCCAAAAACATGTTGTATGAGGAGGGTATGTCTGCTACAAGTATTCTCATTGTGATTTTCTTGACAGGGAAGTCCACCAATGATACCTCAGCATATTTGACTTGTGTGACGATAGGGAACTTGTTTTCATCTCCATGGAGATATATTTACATACCATAGGTAGAGGAAAGGGAGATACCCAAAGTTTTAACAACTTTTGTGAGCATGACATTGTCCAAGGCACTAGAATCAATAATGCAATTGTATATCTTGTAAGCGTTGACTAACAAGGCAATGTAAAATGGATTAACCTTCTTAGATGTAGAGGGTGTGGAAGTGAGGAAATTCAAAGATGGAGTGGATTGGGATGCACGTGGTGGTTCTTTGGTAGAGGCATCTTTAGAAATAAGGCTACTACCTTTAACATATTGAATGAGTCTCTCCATTTGTTTAGGATGATTTCTTAAGTATTCAAATGCAGACATTTGGATCTTGGATTTTTTGAATTGGTCAATGATATCTAAGGATGAAGAGGTTGTGGGAAAATCCTGGGTTATGGAAGCATTAACACAAATTTTTTTTAGAAACTGATTTTGTAAGAGAACTAAAGAGGACTTACTTGAAGAGGTAGGAGGATTCTTGGTTGGGGTGTCTTCATGCTTCTTCTCAACTGTCCTTGTTGAAGTAGGATTTGATGATCCTCCTTTCCTTTTTATTTTTCTTGGAATCTCCATTGCATGATTCAATTTATTAGTTTGGGAAGTGGAAGAAGAACCTTCTTTCACCTTTTGGGATTGGGTGAATACCACATACAAATAACAGTCAGTGGATTCTTCACCATCAAGTGTGCATTCACAAAACCCAATCCTAGCATATTCACTTTTCCTTCCTCTTCATTTCCAGAACTTTCTTCTTCTTCTTCTTCATAGTTCTCACACTTTTCATTGATTGAAGGGGGATTCCAAGGTGAGACTTTGGGGTGCTCATGTGATCTGATAGCTTTTTTCTTCTTCATGGAAAACATATCATTAGCCAATTTTTTAATCATGGGGTGAGTGCATATTGAACTCAAACTTTTACCTTTCTATAAATACCATGGGGATTATTTACCTAATCTGATAAGATTAGGTCGTCATCTATTTCAATAACATAATCTTATTATTCTTTCAAATATCTAGGTTGATGATATATTCTCAAGAAGAACCTAACTTTTGGTTGCATAGAACTAATAAAGAATCTTTTCAGATTATTTTTCATAAGGCATGACATCTTCAGGAATCCTTCTGATTTTCTGGTTATACCTAGGTATGAAATCTCTCATAGATTATGTAGATTCCTTCTTAATTCATAGTAGTTTAACTAAGAGATCCTAAAAATATTTTGTAGTTTTATGTTTGGCTTCAAATTTGGTTCTTATATCATTCCAACAAGTGATAGACCTTGCTAGTAAGAAATAGAACCATTCAATTACCTTTTCTTGCAAATATTCCACGAACAATCTAAAAGATACGTCTTCATGTTTGACACCAAACACACCACATGTAGTGATGAAAGCTACTACGTGATCTTAAAGAAGTTGTGTGCCATCACCTTTGAATTTTGGAAGGTTCTTGGGAACACATCATAAGATCATGAAGAGGAGGTGCAAGAGAAAGTGGACCTGTATTGCTTCCCCATGGAACAGTTGGGGTTGGGGTCTTTTTCTCTTTCTTCGTTCGTCATGGTCTTTTTCACTTCAGATACTTCTTTTTTTTTACTCTTGAAAAGTGCAGATTTCTCAATCACGATTGTAAAGAGGATTTTGATCATTCAAGTACTTTTTTAAAAAATATATATATATTTTGTTTTTTGTATTTTTTGAACATATACTCTTTTTTTAAAAAAATTGGGCAGAAATCATTTTTGGGTGCACTTGGAAAATCTCTCCCCAGTAGAGTCATCAAAACCTGTTGGTGAGAAAAAAATTGGATGGACAAATAAAACATCTCCACCAATGTTTCACGGGGTTATGCCCCTCTGCATTGAATGATACATCTCTCATTATTGAAACAAAACTAATCCTAATCCTATCTAAATTTTGTAGGTATCCGATTTGGTCAGGGATAAAAAAAATGGGCACTCCACTAAACCTATGGAAAAGTGATTGTACGGGGGTACAGGGAGGAGGAAAGTACAACGATCAAGGGGAAAACAAGAAAATAGTCAAAGAATATTACTACCATGAGTAGATTACAAAGCTCTACCTAGTAAC
Source organism: Taxus chinensis (assembly GCA_019776745.2). Taxonomy (NCBI): domain Eukaryota; kingdom Viridiplantae; phylum Streptophyta; class Pinopsida; order Cupressales; family Taxaceae; genus Taxus; species Taxus chinensis. Next base: position 797,945,726 of record CM034150.1, read on the forward strand.
TAGAGTAGTTTAACCTTCCATATAGAGGAAAGAAAAATGAATCTAAAGGGACAAATGAATTAAAACAACAAGTTTTTAAATTCATCTATCAAGGACACCAAATTCCTCTACAATTCCATACATGATCAACTATGCTTACAAAGTGCATGAAAGAGAGAAATAGAGGGGAAAATGAAATGGAAATAGAAGAAGTGTAGCTTTATTTCATGTGTGTTGATACAAAGTCCAACCACATAATATCCACCATTACTACAGAGTCAAAGTCTTCAAAATATTGAATCCTTGGAATGGAGAGGCCATCCCAATTTATAAAATTTTAAATTACCTCTCACCTCCCTCATATGAATCTTCATCTACCCCCCCAATGACTTTTTATATGCCTTTGCACAACTTAAGACTTTTCAAATTCCTAGGAAGACATTAATTCCCTTTTTTATAAAATAAAGGTGACGTATTACATTATAATCCTAAACTCACTTTTTAGTACATTAAAGGCATTATTAAAAAAGTACAACCCCAACAAATAATTAGAACACTAAGGAGGGAGAAATTCGGGGCAATAAGAGAAGAAATAAGAGAGAGAGAGAAGAAGATGGAGGTGACATTATGATGATGAGGAAAAATTCACCTCTAATGAAGTCCACTGATCATTGCGAGATATTTCAATAAAATGCTCCAATGCAGTAACTTATGGATCCTTGAATGATTTTCATCAAGAAAAACCTCATTTGGATGACCCACAGACACCATGAACTAAGTGTTTAAAAACACTATTGAGTGATTCCATTGGTGACCATGAACTCCACTCGTGAATTCCCCCTATGAAGAGATAGAAGATCGATACTAATCCTTCCATGACCTTTTACAATATTGTCATACTATTACACTAGTGATGATCACAAATGCTCCTTTGTACACGATGTATTGATAATTTTGAACTCACACACACTGAGCAGGTAGGTGATGAAAATAGATGAGTATACCATTGACGACAGTCAAGCATGCCCCTTCTGTGAACTTGAACTTCATGGTCAATTGGAACTTACTATATCTAGACATGTTAACTTATTATTCTTAGTAAGTGTCAAAATATACCTTCATGAACTCTAACCGATTTTACCAAATTGAATGTTTTATTTTCCCTATACACTCGCTTGTGAAATCCACCCTCTAGAAAAACTTACTATTTTTAGTAACTACCTATGAGACAACTTACTATTTTTTAGTAAGTGTAAAAGTCAGCTTTTCCAAACCTCAATCGGCTAAGGAAAATTGAATTCCTTTTTCTTACTATGTTCCTCTCTCACCTTCTAAAACAACTTGTTATTTATGGAAGGTGCTTATTGAACCAGTTACTATTTTTAGTAAATGTAAATTGTGGGCCAATATGACCTTTTCGATGATTTTTTCCTTCAGTACTTCCTCTGTGTTTACCACCTTCTTCACATCTTCTTCATATTGTGGCTTACCCCAAATAGTAGTCTCCCATGTAGAAAACCTGTTAGGTTGTGGAGCATGTTTTCATGTGTGAAAGTGTTGAAGACCGTACACTAAGAGTATTGCTTGCACATTTTCCACAGTTATCTCACCCAAGTTCAACACCGAGCGAGGCCTCGAGCGGGGGTCTGGGGGTGTGTCGACACTAAAATTTTCCTCTGTAATTTCTATTTCATTAATGTATGTATTAGGAATAGGATGTTGTTAAGTATAATTAGTAGTGGTGTCCAATAGAAGATAACGGCATTTTCATTACGATGCTGCCAATAATGTATAGTACGGTACCAGTCAAAGTACAATAGGAATGTTGTGGTAAAAAGTAAATATTTCTCATAAGTGGTTCAGTAATGTTAAAATGTCAAATTTAGGGTAAGTAGAGAAGTAGGGTCTACATGATTAGGAATTAGAAATATTATATTGGTAATAAGGACAATGAGTGATGTCATAAATATTTTGTGTATTTTATTTGTAAAAAGTCTAAAAAGGTGGAACCCATGTGAAATGATAAGTTTTATCTTATCTTAAAAGATAAGCTTACATGTAAAGATAAGAGTTAAGGTATGGAATATGATTCGTCAGAGTAGATTTCTTATCCTATCTTAGAGATAAGGTGGATAAGCTTGAAATTTCTATAAATAGAGAGGCCCCCCTCATTTAGCATAGAAGGAAGTAGTGAGAAATATTGTATGAGAAAATGTGTGAAAGAAAAGCCATCATTTAGAAGGTGTGTTAAATAAGCCATTAAGAGGTGTAATTGTGAAGTTTCTCCTATAGATATTGTTGGAAGTCAAGTGGAGTTGGTAACACTTGAAGTACTCATGGGTGAGATTGTAACAATTTCATGTTGATAATATAATTTACACTTATATTTCAGATTTTTCATCATTCCCTTCATATCATAGTCTATGGTATTCTTGTGTTATGTCTATTATTGTGTTTTCCAGATTACTTCCACCAAAACTAAAAGTTGTTCATTAGCTAAAATAATCATAGCACAAGGATTTCCCGTGGAGAATATCATAATTCTGGATTGGTGATGACATTTTGGTTCCATTGCCAGGACCATTCCTCGTTGGTAGATTTTCTGGAGAGATATTCCCACTTAGTCAGAAATCATTTGGAGGGTAACCTTGTTTTTTTACTGTGCATAGTAGTTACCATTGTAAAGTCACTTTTTACGTGTGAATAGTTTACCACAGTAAAGTCACTTTTTATCGTGAATAGTATTTACCGTAGTAACTTCACTTTTTATCGTGAATAGTGTTTACCATAGTAAAGTCATTTTTTTTCATTTTTTACCACATTAAGTCAAGTTTTACCATAGTTTACCATGGTCATTCCTATTTTACAGTAGAAAGGTATAAATTCACTTTCTTATATAGTGATTCAAATTATTTGTGCACATAAGTCTTGTTGATTGTACTTGTGGGTTGGTATTTCACTATGGTTACTTTTGAAAATGGGGAAGATTCCTTTTTTTCAGCCCCATCTAATGAAGATGCTTCCTCTTTCTTTCATTCAATAATTTAAATGATCTTGCATTTTAATGGCCTCATAAGAAAGGGAACAATGGAATGAATTTTTCCCTACCTTTTTGGATGGTTGAGCCCTTAGGTGGTTTGAAACACTAGGTGATAATGTGAAAAACTCATGGGATTTATTAACTAAAATTTTTCTTGAAGAATTTGTGAACAAAAAATTACGTAGATCTGATGATTGAGGTCATAAATTTATCCCAAGGAGAGAAGGAGAAGATAAGGTATTATCATGCTCATGTTCTAGAGCTAAGGAGGAAGCTCAATGTCCAAATCCGAAAGGAAGGATTAGTGGATGGGTTGATGAATGGCATGGATAATATCCTCTATAAGCACTTCATTCTTGGGATGAAGCCAGAGATATGACAACGAGTGAATTATGACCACCAACATCCTCGAATAAGAAAAGGAAATTGCAAGAAGGCAAGAAGAAATATGGAAGAAGAGCCCAAAGAAATTGTTGCTAAGGTAGATCCTACACCAACACCTTTGGCCCATAATCCACAACCACTCTCGATGAGCACAAATCCTTCTCCTAGTACATCTACTGAGTATGAAGATTTCTCAAGAAGATGGATCAGTTAACTATTAATCTTCTTCAAGAAAAGAATTTAGTTCTCAGGGAGGAGATAGAGGTCCAAAAAAAAAATATTTGAAGTTGTATGTTATGGTTGTCATAAAAAGGGTCATTGTAAGTATAATTGTCTAGATAGAGCTTCTTCATCTAGTACAAGAATAATGATAAAGGAAAATCACCTGTGAATTCTTTTGATGTAGTAGATAGGAGCATAAATAATGAAGCAGATGTGTTTATAACAAAAAGAAAGTAAAAAAAGATAACCAAGATGGAAATGATCCTAATAAGATGAAAGGAGAGACTAGTAAGAAACATAGGAGAATAAAGTTGGGTGTGCAGATTTTTTTATTTCACAGAGGCAAGGACCATACTCCATCTTAGAAGATCTATCAAAAGGCCTGCAAATATTACATATGGTCAACTTCTAGCTATGTCTTCTGAGAAGAGACATGAGCTGTGAAGTGGACTCAATGCTCAACGAAGGAAAGAGGTTGATGTCCCTTTTTTGCAAGCAGAGGCGGATCCCTACACTCCACAAGTTGAGGTATTATGTAATGGTATTTCAATTCATGATGTCTTAGTAGATGGAGGTGCTGCAGTTAATGTAATTACTAAGTCTATAATGAATTCGCTCCCGCTTAGAGGCTGTTTTTGCTTCTGTTTTGCGACTGATCGGGCATTACAGAGTTTCTACCCCTCCCCTCTCCTTGTTGTGTCAAATGTTGAAATATCTGTTATGGTGTTGTATGTGTGGTAGACTTTCAGGTGATGAAAAATGGTACTGTTGCGTACCCAATGTTATTGGGAAGGCCATGACTAAGGAGAGTTCATGTAAGAAACTACTGGAATGAAGGCTTCATGACACTTGGACGTGGTAGAGAGAGGGTGAAGATAAATGTGATCCCTCGACATCATAAGGCAGAACTTGTGGATTCAAGTGATGAAACTAATGATTGGACATCCTCTAGTTACTCTAGTACCATTGAAGTGGACACAGAAGATGAATAAAGTGAGTTTGATGTTTCGGTCATGGATATCCTTCTAGTCACACCAACTCATGAACCCATAAAATTATCTGAAGAAGAAATTGATGATCATCTCCAACAAATAAAGATTGGTGATGCTGTGATGGAGAGTGAGAAGGAATCCTACCTCCAGCTCTTTCGAAGGTACATACACCTATTCACTTTTGATTACAAGGAACTCCATCAAGTAAGTTGGGTAGAACATTCTATTGAGCTGGTATATGGTGTTAAGCCCATAAAGCAAATGCCATATAGAATGAATCCTAATTTTTTCAAGACCGTAAAAGAAGAAATAGATAAGTTGCTTGATGCAGGATTCATATTTGCTGTGGAGAATTCAGAATGGGTTTCTCCCATTGTGATCTTAATAAAAAAAAATGGAAAACTACGCATTTGTATTGATTATAGGAACCTCAACAAGGCAACAAAGAAGGATCATTACCCTCTTCTATTCTCAGATCATATCTTGGACGAAGTAGCTGGCCTGGAGTGCTATAGTTCTGTTGATGGATATAGCGGATATAACCAAGTTCATATAGTTGAGAAAGATCAGTTGAAGACCACGTTCACCACTCCTTGGAGAACGTTTGCTTATAGAGTTATGCCTTTTGGGTCGTGCAATGCTCCAACAATGTTCCAATGCTTGATGAATAGGGTGTTTGAACCCTACATTGGAAACTTCATTAGAGTATTTCTGGATGATTTTTTCATCTATGAGAGAAATATGAAGCACCTGCACCAGATGGAGACAAAATTTCAAAGGTTAGATGAAGCACAAGCCTCACTAAACCCTACAAGGTGCATCTTTGGATGTTCTAAAGGTGTTTTGTTAGGGCATGTTATATCCAGAGATGGGATTGGTACTGATCCTGATAAAGTTTCAAAAATCAAAGAGTTACCATTTCTTATGGATAGAAGTAAGTTGAGATCATTTTTAGGCCATGTGGGTTACTATAGCAGGTTCATCAAGAATTTCTCAAAGATTGCACAACCACTAACCCAGTTCTTGAAGAAGGATGTTACTTATGAACCAGGAAAGAAGGCACATGAATCTTTTGAACAATTGAAGGAGGATTTGGTGTTTTCACCTATTTTAAAGAATCTAGATTGGAGCAAGCCATTCATTGTGTATATTGATGCCTAAGATGAAACACTAGGAAGTACTCTGAGCCAAAAGGATGAAAACGGGAATGATCATCCAATTTAATTTGGGAGCAGACAAATGAGCAGTGTTGAGGTAAATTATACTATAACTGAAAAAGAGGCTCTAGCTATCATTTTTGCTGTAAATAAGTTTAGAAATTACTTGTTAGGGTATAAATTTATAGTTGTAACAGACAATCAGGCTCTAAAATATATTTTAAATAAGCCTAACCCATCAAGGAGGATAGCAAGATGGATAATTTTGCTACAAGAATTTGAATTTGATATTATAGATAGGCCAGGAAAGAAGCATGTCAATGTAGATGCACTCTCTTGAGCCTATAATGGTTTAGGTTCATCTTGTGATGATGATGATTTCTCAGAGGCAACATTGTTATCCCTTGACACAATCCCTAATGAATACATAGATATTTGGAATTATCTAAATGAATTCAAGTTTCCTGATGGTGCCAATGCAAATACTAAGATGAAGATTACTCAATCCATCCATCCATATTCTATTCTGCATGGAGTATTATTTCGAATAGGATGTGATGGAAAGTACAAGAGAGCAGTTGGACGTGATCAAGGGAAGGAGCTGATAGAAGAATTCCACAATGGTACATGTGGAGGACACTTCTTTGGACACCTTATAGTAAGAAGGATCTTGGATGCAGGTTATCACTGGCCCACTCTTTTTAGAGATTGTTATAATTATTGTAAGACATGTGATATTTGTCAAACACATGGTAACCATAAGACTTCATCAGCTCCATTATGCCCTATTCTTCCACTTGATCCCTTTGAAAAGTGGGGAATAGATATTGTACGTCCACTTCCAACTACCCCATGCCAAAATAAGTATATTGTAGTTGCCACACATTATTTAACCAAGTGGGTTGAAGCTAGGCCATTGAAAACAACTTCCATGGATGAAGTGGCAAGGTTCATATATGAACACATTATCACCAAATTTGGTTGCCCATTAGAAATTGTAACAGATCAAGGAAGCCACTTCATTAATGAGGTGGTAGAAGCCCTAGTCAACAAGTTTTCTATTAAGCACAAAAAGGAAACAACATACAAGCCAAGCACAAATGGATAGGTGGAACAAATAAATTTTGTGTTATGTCAAATAGCAAAATATGCAGCCTTGCAGGTACATAAGTGGGATAAAAGGATTCATGCAGCATTGTGGGCATATAGGGCAAGATCAAAGTCAAAAACAGGATACTCCCAATTTCAGTTGGCTTATGGCATTGATCCAGTTCTTCCTATTGAGTTTGATATTCCCACTGTGAGAGTTATGAAAAATGAAAGGATGGATGAAAGTGATTCAGTAAAAGAAAGTTTGATGCATCTTCATTTGCTAGAGGAAATGAGGGAAATAGCGAAGGATACAAGCTATAAGAAGAAAATGAAGTAGAAGGAATACTTTGATCAAAAGATCCATTGGTCTTCATTTCATGTGAATGACTTGGTTCTAGTATATGATTCCAGATACAAAAAAAGAAGGCAAAGAAAATTTCTTCCCAAATGGATGGGGCCCTACAAAATAGCAGTTGTGCATGAAAATGGTACATATCGACTGGAGGAATTGGATGGTACTCCCATTATGAAATGGGTCAACCATAATAAGTTAAAGATTTTCTAGGCACCAGCTTCAGAATGTCCATAAGAGTCTACTCCGAGGACAGAGTAGAAGCTAGGAAGGGGGAAAATGTCGACATTAAAATTTTCCTCCGTAATTTCTATTTTATTAATGTATGTATTAGGAATAGGATGTTGTTAAGTATAATTAGTAGTGGCATCCAATAGAAGATAACAACCCCATCAGTACGGTGCCACCAATAAAGTAGAGTACGATAACAGTCAAAGTACAATAGGAATGTTGTGGTAAAAAGTAAATATTTGTCGTAAGTGGTCCGGTAATGTTAAAATGCCAAAGTTGGGGTAAGTAGAGAAGTAGGGTCTACATGATTAAGAATTAGAAATATTATATTTGTAATAAGGACAAGGAGTGATGTCATAAATATTTTGTGTATTTTATTTGTAGAAAAGTCTAAAAAGGTGGAACCCATGTGAGATGATAAGGTTTATCTTATCTGAGAAGATAAGCCTACATGTAAAGGAAAGAGTTTAGGCATGGAATATGATTGGCCGGAAGAAATTTCCTATCCTATTTTAGAGATAGGGTGGATAAGCCTGAATTCCTATAAATAGAGAGTCCATCCCCTCTCATTTATCATAGAGAAAAGTTGTAATAATTATTTTATGAATAAAGGATTCTTTGTGAAGGTGTGTTAAGGAAGTCATCAAGAGGAGTAATTGTGAAGTTTCTCCCATAACCATTGTTGGAATCAAGTGGAGTTGGTAACACTTGGATTAATTCATGGGTGAGATTGTAATAATTACATTTTAAAAATATATTTTACAGTTGTTTTTAAGATTTGTCATCCTTCTTTTTTTTCATAGTCTATGGTATTCTTGTGTTATGTTTTTTGTTGTGTTTTCATATTACTACCACCAAACCAAAAGCTATGCATTACTAAAATAATCATAGCATGAGGATTTCCTAGTGAAATATTATCAAAGTGTCGGATTCATGTTCACAAGACCTCAGGTCGATGTAGTTCTCCCATAAGCTAGGGAAGAATGTGAGGAGGTAAGAGTATGGGCGGGTATGTTATAGGCATGATTGAGTCTAGGTATGTTAGGTATTGGTGAATTTTGGGCTCATTGGTAGAGGTGATGTTGAGTGTGGTTGAAGAAGAAGATGACCCAAAGGTAAGCATCAAGGACCAACTCCTATATAAGTTAATCAATATGTAATAAGGAAGGTTAAAAGATAAGAGGAGGCAAGAAAAGCCACCTGATTGGTTAAGATCATAACAAGTAAGTCATACCTGAGATAGGCTGATGAACATAATATCCTAAAGATATTGCATGATTGATTATTCTAAAGGTGTAAAGTAGTTGCATGACCACCAAATGTCACGGTTCCATGAGGTCCCTTGAGGTGGTAGGAAATGAAAGTGCGAATGGTAAGAGGGTGAAAAGTGGTTAGTTTTTATATGGTACTAAGTACCATGCCTTTGTGGCAAGAGATCTAAGGTCACAATGGGAAAGTCCATGACTAAAATGTTATTTGTTTTAACTGATGATTGAGATAGACTGATCGATTCAGGAATTCTATATGGGATAAGGAAACTAACTCCTTGAGGTCTTCGTGAAGCTGATCAATGTGGGAAGCTTCAGATTATCTCTCTATTTTTTTTTAAAGAGCTTTACATAGTTGTCCTTCGAGGGAGGAGTCTATTTATAGTAGTGATTGTAGAGAGAAAGATGTCCTTTTGAGGGAGTCATCTCTTTATTGGAAGTTTGACTCAAGGGGTTGGATCCCATGTGAGGGCTTTTAAGTCATAGACAAGACTAAGGTGAAGAATAGGATTCTTGTTCAGAAAGTAGGATGAAATGACCATGGTATCTGATCTAAAGGTAGATGAAAAGTATCCATGAGAATCATGCTATGTGTAGCACCATGGTACACATAATTAAGAGAAGATAAAAAGTGACATGTACACACATGATTCTTATTTAATCATTGGTGATGGTGTAGGAAGTGGATAGCGCTCAAGGGACGAGCATGGAAAGAGGTAGAAGGTGAGGTAGGACTAAAACTCAACAATAGAATGGTCGAAGATGCAAGGCATTAAGGGGCTCAGGTTCGGGTTTACCCTCGAGTGAAGATAAATGATAAGCACCTGATCCGTACGTACGAGTCATGATGTATGGTCCTAGCCAATTAGGAGAAAATTTACCCCGTTTAATTTTTTCTGCTTCGGTTACGTTTTGATTTTCTTTCAAGACAAGTTCACTGACATGGAAGGTTTTTTCATGGACACGTTTGTCATAGGAATGTTTGATACATTTTTGGTAAAATTGTAGATGGTCAAAATCATCAAGACAAAGTTTGTCTAGTAACTCAAGTTGCACTAAATGGTCCTGACAAAAGTCATCATCAGTGAGCATGTCATGGAGAGAAATGTGGAGCTAGGGAATCTGGACCTCGAGAGGCAGAACAGCCTCTATATCGTAGACTAGAGAAAAGGGTGTGGCAACAGTGGAAGTACGGATACTAGTGCGGTATGCCCATAGGGTGAAAAGAATGTCCATATGCTAGTCCTTCCCAGTATTGTTAACCACTTTCACAATAATTTTATTCAGGGTTTTGTTGGTGGATTTGGCTTAGCCATTAGTCTGTGGGTAATAAGGTGATGAGAAACACAGCATAATGTTGAAGGCGTCGCAAACTTTTTGTAAGGTTTTATTTTTGAATTGTTTGTTGTTATCAGTGATGAGGTGATGTGGGACACCAAAGCAACATATGATGTGATGATTGATGAACTCACATATTTTCTCAGCTTTTGTGGAAATGAGAGGTATGGATTCAACCCATTTTATGTAGTACACCCATTGATGTCATTGGGAAGAATGTGGATTGATCTCTCTGAAAATATCCAAACCCCATTGAGAGAAGGGCCAAAGGTCATGTGCGACATGCAAGGCATGACTGGGTGTATGATGAAGGTTGGCATGTTGTTGGAATTTTACACAATGCTTGACATAGTCACAAAAATCATGGTTGAGGGTCAGCTAGTAATAGCCTAGGTGAAGAATACGCTTAGCAATAGCGAGGCCACTGAAGTGACCTCCACATATGCCATCATGAACTTCCTTAATGGTATAAGGAATTTTAGAACTCGTAAGGCACCGTAAGATAATGCCATCGAAGCCACATTTGTAGAGGAGGCCACCCATGATGACATAATGAGAGACCTTTTTGAGAAAGGCTCGTTGTTCATTATGAGTCAGGTCGGGAGGCAAGATGGAAAAGGAAAGGTAGTCTGAGTATTTTTTATACCAAAGGTCACTTGGTTCAGGGGTAGTGGTTCTAATGGATTAAACCTCACGAGGTAGATAAGAGGGTGATTGGAGTCTTTGTATGGTGAAAAATATTTTAGAATTGGTAGGTGAAGCGGGGATTTGAGAAACCTAGCAGACCATGGTATCTGTAAATTTGTTGGTTGAACGTGGGATGGTTTGAAGGGCGTAGTATTCGAAGGTGGTCAAAAGTATGTCTACATGATGTTTATACTTCTAAAGTGTCTCATTACGAAATTGGTATATACCATTGACTTGGTCTACGACCAACTGGGAGTCACCAAAGATGTTGATGGATTTGACATCTAAGGAATACGTAGCTTGGAGACCTAATACGAGCACTTCGTATTTGGCAATATTGTTTGTACAATCAAAATCTAGTTTGAAAGACAAAGGCATGGGTTCACCACCAAGAGGAATGAGGATAATTCCTGCCCCACTCCCATGTTAACACTTGGAACCGTCGAAGAAGAGTGTTATTTTCTATGCGGGCTTGTCCATGGAAAAGGAAGCAATTGACTCATCTAGAAAGTCAAAATTTGAAGGTTAATCCCCGTAAATAGGTGCGTCGGCCAATCGTTTGGCAATGGCTTGGCCCTTGATGGACTTTTGGTGGATAAATTTGAGGTTTATGTCGGCCAAAAGCATGAGCCATCATGCAGCACATTGATTTTGGTAAGGTTTGGCATACATGAAGTGTGAGGGGTCGGTGTTGGTCACAACATAACTTTTGTGATTAAGTAGGTAATGGCGAGAGTTTTGTGGCAATGAAAAATAAGGATAAGAAAAAAAATTCAGCATGGGTGTATCAGGTTTCGTAGTCTAAAAGAGTACATATTATGTACTAAACCACTTACTCTCTATGTTTCTCATCACGATGAGTGAGCACGGCCCCCAAGGAGTGATTAGTAGCGTGAGATGTATAGGTAGAAGGGTTGATCATCTTTATGTGGAATGAGTATGGGTGGTTGGAGAAGTTATTATTTTAAGGCCTCAAAAGCTTTGTGGCATTCATTATCCCATTTAAAGGAGACATCCTTCTTGAGAAGATGATGAAATGGTTGACACTGATCAGACAATTACGAGATGAAATTGTGAATAGACTGCAACTTACCTTGTAAGCTACGGAGTTGCCTAAGATTAGTGGGTGGAGGCATTTCAAGAATGGCCTTGACTTTAGCAAGGTCAACTTCTATACCACATAAGGAAATGATAAATCCTAGGAGCTTTCCTGAGAGAACCGTGAAGACACACTTCTTGGGCTGAAGGTGAACATAATATTTAATAAGGTGGTCAAAGATGGTTTTTAGGAAGGCGAGGTGCTCGAAGCGGTCGTTTAGATTTGGCTAGGAGATCTTCCATGTAATCTTCTAATATACGATGCATGATGTCATGGAAGATATAAGTCATAGCCCATTGATAGGTGGCCCCAGCGTTTTTAAGGCCAAAAGGCATGACTTGGTAGCAGAAGGTCCCCCAAGGGGTGATGAATGTAGTTTTGTGTTGATCCTCTAGGGAAATTAAGATTTGGTTATAACCGAGAAGCCATCCATGAGTGACAGCATCTCGTGACCAGCGGTAAGGTCAACCAGTTGGTCAATACCAGGTAAAGGAAAGTCATCTTTTGGGCAAGCTAGATTGAGGTCATAGAAATCCGTGCAAATGCAAAGTCCCCTGTTCGCCTTAGTGATAGGGACAATGTTGGAAATCCATCGGGGATAATCAATGGGTAAGATGAAAGAAACAGAAAGGAGGTACTGAATTTCTTCTTTGACCAGAAGAGCAATGCGAGAGTGCATTTTCCTCAGCTTTTGTTTGATGGGTTTGGCATCGGGAATGGTTACGATATTGTGGACCACTATGGTGGGGTCAATACTAGGCATGTCTGCATAAGACCAAGAAAAAGCGTGGTCATGGTTTTTGAGAAAGGAAGTGATGGCTTCCTGTTTAGTAGCATCTAAAGATTGACCGATCTTTAGGATGTGCAGGTCATCCTGAGTATGAATGTTGATTTTGATAGTCGATTCATTCAACATGGTTTACGTCTCAGATGGTAATGACCGATGAATATATGAGTCTTTGGCACCAAGGTAGGTGAGTATAGATTCATCATCCTGACATTGAATGACATTAATTGAAGGTTTATCATCGTCAATCATTTAAGGATACAGGAAGGGAAGAGAGGAAGGAGCCTCGCCCTCACGTTGATAAGTCAGAGGCCCCAAGGAAATGGTGTTTATGAAAAAAAAAGTTAGGAGGAATGGATTCTGGATCCATCGACTTTGTCGGTGAAGGTGGTGATGGTGGTGAAGAAGGTGGAGAGGGGCTAATGTCCTCAATGAGTTCAATGCGGGCCTTCTTTGATAGGTGGTTCCATAAAGCCGATAGCACTATGGTCATTATGTTTGTCGGGTAGTACATGGAATAACATTATGGCAGCCTTGCTCGTAAAATCCAAAACAAAAACCTTTCCACACACATCGGTGCAGGAAGGTGTGGGTGAAACGGTGATTGGTAAGTGACTGGAAGTCAATGGAAAATGGGCAGGTTTGTGACGGTGGTTCAGGTGTGTAAGTGGTAGTATCAAGTCCCCCATAGGTGAGATTGGTACAAAGGTGGGGAGGACCATAAAGGAGGTGCTCTCCTATACTGGTGATCATAATGAGGGTGTTGGTGAAGACTTCCATATTCTTGTGGAGTAAGGAATGTGTTGACACTATATAGGCGATACTCCCCCAGAGTGAGGCATTGAAAAATTCCTTCCAAGGGATCGAGTGGTTGGTATGTGGGTAGCTAGAATAGATGATGTGTCGAGAGGTCAGATCAGAGGTGGAGCTAATGGCATTGGGAGGCTTATGGTTTGGCTATGGAGGTTGTGGCATAGCGGTAGGAATGGAGGAGGTATGTGTGGTTGAGGTAGTGGCTGCACTGGTGAGTGGAGGTGTAGGTGAAGAGGTAGTGGTCATGGAGGTAGACGCCTTAATGGGTATAAGCACGTCATTGGGTCGGGTAAAGCATGTTGCAAGTTTTGAAAGGTGATGGATCAGCTGAAATGGTATAGGTGTGTCCTTCATGCTCAAACTTTACACAACGATGCAAAGTGGAAGGAACACAACCCATGACATGAATCTAGGGTCTACCAAGCAACAAGTTATATTGAAATTCCCCCTCCAAGACATAAAACAACTCTGGAATAGTGTGGGGGCCCACGCAAATGTGGAGGATGACGGTGCTAAGTGTAGAGGTGATAGCATGTCATTGAATGAATGCAACATGATGGGATGTTTATGCATGTAATTGTCAGGTATGTGCATTTGAGTGAATGCATGGGAGGAAATGATATTAATGCTAGCGCCCCCATCGATCATAACACTGTCGTACACATATATCATCGATGTGGACAGAGATGAAGAGAGCTGGGTCTGGGTCATCAATTTGGTGTGGTGTGATATCTTCCTCTGAGAAGCTAAGGGAGGCTACTTGGTGAGTAGGTGGAGGTGTGGATAAAGGTGGTAATTTGGTGAGAGAGGCTACATGATGGGGTGTGATAATGGAGGCTATGGGTGTAGGGTCATTGGGTAAAACCTTAATAGATTGCAGGACCTCCATGAGATCTTGATGATGGGATTTTGAGGTTTGGATGAGGTCATACAAAGACATTTTGAGGGGGGATTGGTGTAATTGTTTGAGCATGGTGCGATGTGTAACCCTGTTAGAAATAGGATATGTGGGGCTGCAGATAGTGATTTTAGGTGTAGGTGCAGATGGTATGTTGGGTATAGGGTTGGTTGGTGGGTCTGTTGCCTTTTACTTTGTCTTTTTCTTCTGAGCATGGGTAGCAACAGTGGATCATGTTGATATGAGGTGGGGAGGTAGGCGAGGTAGGTGAGCCATGAAAGGTATACGACATGAAGGGAAAAATCCCGGTGGTGGGAAGGAACCTTGTGAGATGAGTTGAGCACACTGACATTTGGGTGGAGGTTTGATGAGTTCTTTGATGCAAACCATGTTAATTTCAAATCTTAGAGGTGGTTCTAGGAGCCGTGGGGGTGAAGGTCTGGGTCGTTGAATAGGCAGTGAGGGAAGAGCTATGGGAATGGGTGTTGGTGAAATGGGGTCCTCATTAAGAAGGTCATCATCATCAAAGTTTTCTTCCAGAGGACACAACTGGATAAACATCAGTTTTTAAAGCTTTGCAGTTCTCTACATCGTGCCCTGGCACACGATGGTAGGCACAAATTTTGGTGTCGTCAAACCCCTTTGGTTTGGGTTTGAGTGGGTCATAAGGTCTGAGAGGTGGTAATGTGATGACATAAGTTTCAAGGAGGTTGGTTAAGATTTTGGCATAGGACCCCGCTAGTGGATCACAATGGGAAGTGAAGGTGGGTTTTGGTGTAGGCATGGTTGACTATAGAGGAATGGTCTTTGCATGAGGGGGAGTAGGTCAAGCTATGGTTTTAGGTGCTGGTGTGATCTTAGGTGTTGGTCGTGTTTGTTTGGGTAGGGGTATGGTAGATGAACTGGCAGGAGAGTGTGTGGTTGTTTTGACTACCTTATTGGAGGGTAGTAGATTTTTGTCTTTATGTTGAACCTTCTTCGGTAAAGGTAATACGTGCACATGAGCTCTAGAGGGAAAGGTGGATGGTGGAAGGGGGCATGTCACCCACGGGGATAACAGAGGTGCTGTGAAGGTAGCTGGCACGGGTCGTGAAGGAGGCATGAGGGAAAGAGATTGAAATGTCGGGGGTAATGCAGAAGCTATCGATGGTATTAGAGGTATGGGTGGTAAAGATGCTGCAGGTGCGGGCATAAGTCACGTTGGGTGCTTGGGTATGGTATAGGTCTACGAGGGCTAAATGGGTTGCTTGCATTTTTAGTTTACCGGTGGGTGGAGGTTTCTTAACCATGCTGGAGGGGTGAGGTCCTAGGACAGGATGGAAAGGGTGAAGGTGATGAAGGTGTAATTGGTGAGGTTGGAGTATGAGATTTATGGGATTGGTTATTATTGTTTGGGGGCTGGAGTAGGTTTGGTGTTGGCTTTGGAGGATGTAGCTAAATCTAATTTGATGGGTGGATGAGTAAGGCTGGTGGTTGGGATGACCCCTAAGGAAGTAATAGGTTTAGGCAAGGAAGATGATGTAGGTGTGGGTTTGGATTTAAATGCATGTTGGGTTATGGGTAGAGGTGTGAGTTGAGTCATGAGGGGTATCGTGGTGGAATTTTTGATAGTTGTAGTTGTGTTTGGTTCAATTGGCTGAAATATTTTTAGGTAGATAGTGGAAGTGTTAGCAAGTGACATCTACATTTGTGTTGAGACAGGAAGTAGAAGACACCCCCAAAGTAAGGCCCTATCCACATAATCTAGGTGATCAGACTAGGCATGAAAAAGGCACTACTGTAGGTGAGGTTGATGAGGATCCAATGGTAATTCCTATAAAATGAGTCTTAGAGATGGGGAATTTGCTAGCTTTGGCTTTCGTGGGTAAGAGAGCTGAAAGTAAGTCCACAGGATTTTGGGTAGCTGATGGAGAATGGTCACCTAGAGGCAAAGGTATTTCTACTGGATCCTTGATAGGGGAGGAGAAAATGGGTGCTCCTCTGTGGGTGGAGGAGATAATGGGTGCTCCTCTTTGGGTCAGGAGATAAACAAGCCTTTTTTAGATGTACTGCGGGGTGACAATTCTCTAGGTGGAGAAGCCAAAGGTGAAATGATCTCAATGTTAACAGGAGGCTCCTTCACAGTGAGGGAGGGGATGAAGGGTGTTCCTCTATGGGTGGAGGAATAGGTGAGGTGGGTTCAAGTGTAGAATGGAGGAATAGGTGAGGCGGGTTCAAGTGTAGATGGAGGAATTAGGGCTAGGATTTCCTCGATGGAAGGAATATGAGGTAATTGGGTAGCAATGGGTGTATCACTGAAAATAGCATGGAACTCACGGGTATGGCTATCATGAGTTGAGGACTCTCTGGTTTGATCAGAAGAAGGGGCATGATTAGGAAATGGTTTCTTGAAGATGTGTAGATTTTGATTGGCAGGTGCATTGGGATTATCCAAGGTTAACTTGCCTTTCTCAAGCATTTCTTGGACAATGTTTTTGAAAGTGATGTAATTTCCATCACTATAACCCTTTACTTAATGATAGTTATAGAATTCATGCTCTTTATACCATGTGAGGTGTGGGGTGAGTAGGGTCAAAACTAGTGTGTGGTTTTATGGGAGGAAGGGTGATGGCCCCAAATTTAATGAGTTTTTCTAAGATAGAAGAATAAGGTTCCCCAATTGGGGTGTATTTCCGTTGTTCCCGTCTGAATTGAAAAGTATGGACAGGAGAAAGATTAGATGAGGGACTAGCCTGATTTGATGGATGAGCTGGTCTGGCCTTGAGTACCACTACGTTAGTGGTTCCCTTGGATTTTGAATAATTGTTCTGTGGTTTTGAAGCAGAAGAGGCATCATTTGATTTGAATGTCAAATTCTTATTGTGTAGTTGGATTTTCTTCTCTTCGATGGCCCGAATCTCTAGCTTTCGTGCCATGGTGAATGCCTCATTGAAGGTTTGGAAAGTCTGGACCTATGCAGGGTCATCGAGATATGTCTAGCACAAGCCCATGTGAAGATCTCTATGAGTTCGGTTTATGGTAGTTGGAATGTGAGTTGATTGATCAGGCTACGCCAACGAGCAACAAAATCTGTGATAGATTCGTCATCATATTGACGCGTAGAGTAGAGGTCAGTCATGGTAACCTTATTAACAACATTAATGGAGAAGTGATCCAAGAAGGCTTGGGCTACCTGATTAAATGAGAAGATAGAGTGTCTAGGTAACCCACTATACCAATCTAATGCAGGCCCGGTCAAGAGACATGGGAAAGGTCCTCAGAAGCAAAACGTCATCATGGGTGATCAGATAACACCCATGTTTGAAAGACTGCAGTAAATGTTGTTGCGGGTCTTCTTTATTATTGAAGCGGTTAAATTTAGGAATTTCCCAATGCATGGGATATGGGCGGATAGGAATGGATGGGTGGATAGGCTCATTACAAATCTCATCATAGGTGAGAGTGTTGCGGGAGCCAGAAACTGATGCTTCTAATGTCTGCATCTTGTCCATCATTAACTTGATTAGGTCATTGGTAGGTTGTGATGGTTGGGTGACTCCTGTAGTGTAAGAGGGTTGGTGTTGGGCATATGACAAGGGTGGCATTCTAGTATATGGCACTGCCATATAGGTAGATTGAGAAGGAGGTAATGAAATAGGGGGTACGTACCTAGAATGAATGATAGATGAAACCAGGAGGATGTTGATAGTATGTATATGGAGGTGGAAGGGTCGTGGTGACCCTGGTGGCAATGGGGGCTAAGGATTGTGGAATATAAAGAACAACATTTTGAAAAGGGGTAGGGGTCACTGACACCAAGGGTGGTTGTGTAGCTACGGGTATATATGAAACAATAGGTGTGGATGAGGTTATGTTCTGGGTGGTTGGCAAAGGTATAGTGGATGTGGCAGGTGCAACAGATGTGGTAGATGCAGTGGTCATAGCAGGTATGGGGCCTAGCTAAGAAATGACTGGGGGCAAGGTAGATGGGTAGCATGGAGCCAGAGGGGGCTGACATAGAAGTAGGAGTCAAGTGTTGAGGGGATAGATATGGGCATGTCATATATCAACTGACCCAAGGCATCTCGAGTGGATGAGTGGGAAAGATAAAACTTCAAGGCGACAAGGTTCTAGTCAAGGAGTCATGTGAAATCCTCATCTCCTGTGGCGATAGTGATAGGTTGGGTAGGATCCATGGGTGATAAAATAGAAGGTGGTGAAGGACTAGGTGGGAGTGGTTGATGACTGGTATGGAATATGAGGGCATGTTTGCTTGGCTTCAGGTCAGCACCATGTGAACAAGCACTGACATGGTAGGACTGCTTTCTATAAATGACGTAGAAATACAGTAGAGATAGGATAAATAGGTGGTGGTAGGTGAATTGGGGTTAAAATGTTAGCTAGAAAATTACACAGGCTAATCGATGCCAGTTAGGTTAAACTAATGCCAGTCACAGGTAACCGTGGTCGGTCACTGTGGAAAGTGGATAGTTGGTCAAAACAAGGAAAAAGGCCAATACTTTTCCCAGTATGCAAGATGCTGATGGAATTACCAGGTAAGTGAATATGATAAGAGTGATAGAGACTCTGAACAGTCAAAGAAGGTGAATAGGTGTCCTTTTGGGTAGGTTAACCAAAAGAATAGTGAACCGATGCTAGTTGAGTGAAACCGATGACGGTCAGAAGGTAACCAAGTGATGGTCGTTGGACCGACACCGGTCACTGTGAAATTGAAACAACGATGAAGAAAATGTGGTTGTGAGTTAAAATTAAATGTGGAATCAAACCCAGAATTCTGAAGAATGATGAGAATATGGTCAAGGCACACTCAGATGAAGCTAGAATACACCAACTGTGATAAGGAGCATGCAAGGGGAAATAAGAAAAATGAAGAACGTGACCTCTCACCTCAAAATGCAAGCCAAGCAGAAACGACTAAGAAAAATAGGATCCTAAGAGTGATTTTTCTATTATGTTTGTTTAGCTTATGCTATTTAAGGACTGACTCATGAACTTTAGAATATAATTTTTTGGTGAGGATGGCTTCCTACAAAGAAGGAGATCTACAAGGAGAGGTTTCAGGTATGTTATGGCAGGGGCGAGGCCATCCTCTGATGGGGTAATGGACAGAGATAACCAGCGGGGTGCCCACTTATGTACCGTGATCGTGTGATCACCTACAACTTCTTCTGGGTGAGATGTTGTTTAAGAATGTGTATATATTTTAATTTTGTGATGTTTGGTAAGACTCAGAGAGAGAAAGAGAAAGGAAATGATTTTCTACGATTCATTTGTCAACCATCAACTGGGCATGACTTCTAGCATTATAGGTTGCCCTCAATTAATGTGAGCTAATGCAGAGAAGTAGAAATGAAATGAAATGAGTTTTAAACCAAAATTGAAATGTTACATTCAATGACAAAAAGATGAATAGGAGAAGGGATTCTCTTTCACTAATGTCGATACTAATGAAAGGGAAGAAGTGTTATTTTTAAAGCACCAAAATATGATTGCTTTTAGACAATAGAAGAAGAGAAGGTTCAAGGGGAGAAAATTTAATGTAAGAACTTTTTAGAAAAGAAACAAACATACAACCTTTTCACCTAGAAATGAAAGAATGCAAAGAATCCTGAATGGGTCCCACTGGGCGTGCCAAAATGTTTCACCTGATTCTAGAGCATTTCTTTGAATGTTGATGAAACAGATAAGGGTAAAGGGCTAGGAGGAATAACTGTTAAGATGTTGGTTGTAGGTTATTGTACACGCGTATGACTTCTGAATCCATAGTTGATAGTGAGAGCTTCCTTTTTTCTTGGAGGAACTACCTGAAATGGAAAACAAGACCACCAAATAATAGTTAAACAATATATGTAGTGGACTGCCTAGCATGTGCTAGATCCGAGAAGTGTGATACTTCCTAGATGGCTGTTAATCCACTATTTAAAACAACTTAATGCTAACAATAAAGGAAATCCTATTGTAGTTAAAATGATTTAGGTATCTCATTCATCTACAATAAGAAAATTTATTCACAACAGGCTAAACTATGATTGAATCTAAAGGTTAAGGTCTTGATCTGGGTACTGGTACTGGTCAAGGTCAGGTTCTGGGCTGTTTTGGGTATTGGTGTAGGAATTTAAGCTCTATTTTTGGTTTTTGGTTAAAAACACAGAGAATCGACGTCAGTCTGGTATGACCGATGTCAGTTTAGGTTAACCGGTGATGGATGTGGGTAACCGGCGTCAGTATGGTAGGGGTACAGGAAACTCAATAAAAACTGGACAAGGTGATAGATATGAGGCTAGGTGGAAATGGAAGGGCAATGGTCAGATTCGTGTGGGTCCCAAGTATGCACAAGAATGATTAAAATCTAGATATGGGTAGTTCAAGGGTGTGGGTAAAGGGATGGTCAAGTTTGCATGGAGGTAAAATGGTGGGGAATGGGAATGGGAATAGAAACTAACAACAGAAGTAAAAGGATCTTCTCAAATGATAATGAACCAGTGTAAGTTAACAAAACTTACTATTTGTACGAGCTTGATGTCTGGTTGGAAATGGTGGGTGATCAAATGGAAGGAACTCTATTGTGGTAGTTGGCGCTTCCTCAGATTCTCCCGTGAAGGCACAATGGCTCTGTAGTTGCTTTTGGTGCTGGCTATGGATGCTCTGATGCGTGTACGGATGCTAGTTCTGCTTGCATGTAGCTCTAGTTTTGTCACTTATTCTCAGAAGATGTATCAACCTCTCTAAAATGTGCCAACCTCAAAATAAGGTTGTTTTGGGGGTTAAATGGTAACCGACAGTGGTTTTAGGTTGACCGGTAGCACGTTTAGGTTAACCAGCATCGGTTAGGGCAGGATTTCCTAGGTTTTCTAAAATGGGTAGATCCTTTTGATTTTCTTGGATCTCACCCATTTTTGCTCCACGGAATAGAATGGAAGCTTCCTTCTAATTGGACATGGGAATGTGGTTAGAGGGAATATAGGCTTTGATTTTTAGGGTTTGGGTAGGTCTTAGTTAGTTATGGCAACTTACTAAGAATAGGTCTTAGGGTGAGGTGGCTAGATGAGGTGGATATGTGGGCATTATCTCAATTAGGATATTAAAATAATAAATATTGTGAGATAATGAATTAATTAAATTAAATTAATATTAGAGTGGGATGAAAGGGGCCATGGTTAGGTAAATGTGTTCAAGGTATTTATTTGATGAGGGACCAAGGAGAGTGTGACCCAATTTTGATGTCTACAGCTAGTTATAACATATTCACCAGGAAATGTTGCACCACCCATAGATTGAATCATAATAAAAATATTAGAATTCAATGTTTTTAAAAAATAAAGAAATACACATTCATCAGTTGGTCTCACTAGGACTGGAATCCTCTCCCAAGTCTTTTGAAATATGAATGAAATCCACCATGAGCTCATTGGGGGCCCTCTTTATATTAGTTAGTTACTCAAGAAAGGAAAGATTATACGCCTTCTCTCTAAACTGATTGCAAAAAATTTTACCAAGTTGAATCCAATTGGTGATTGACCTTTTCGTAAGGCTCATGAACCATTACATAACTCTATCTTTTAATAAAAATGCCAATGGCCTAATAGCTACATCCTGTTCAACAATTTGATGAATAGCACAGACATTTGTAATGTCTTGGATATGATTGATGAGGCTCGTCAATCCTCTTCATTAATAATGTCAATACAGGGATGGTTTCTGAAGGTTGTATGCATTTAAATTATATTGAAGAAGGATCACATAACATGAAATTAAAAGTTTACAACAAAGGAAAATGAAAAAAATAAAGAAATTAACATAGCACATTGATCCATCTTCCTTGTAATTAGTGGCCAGCTCATTCCTTAGAAGAGGACTTAATTTATACTTTTAATTAAAAATTTACAGATTTATTTCACTCAAAAGATTGGAAAGAAAGAAAGGATCATCATTCCTTGGGAGAAAAATTACATTATCTCAGTGTGGAAGGTTGCATTTATAATTCATGCATCTAACCAACTCCTTATTTTAGGAAATATAATATGATCTTATCTTTATTCCAATCCTAACAACTAAGATCTCTATCTCCACAAAATATGGAGAGATATATTATTGGAATAAAAGTCTTATCTTTTTGTTTTAAGAAGATTTGCTCCCAAATCTTCTCTTTGCTTTTTGGTAACAAGAATCACAATGATTTTATTCTCCTACATTATTGGAATGATTTTTTCTTCAAAATATTATTTTGACCAAATACCTTTCCCAGATTTTCCATTTGACTTTGTTGTTTTCGATTGTAGACCTTTTGACACTTGTCTGACACACTTTTTCCTTAGACTACAGCTCACGAAAAGTTATATTTCTCTTCATTGGTAAAAACTGTAGAAAATATGAATGTGGTTTTTGTTAAACACATTTATATGAACAAAACCTCTCTCATATTTTCCATTTGACTTTTTTGTTTCTATTTATGGAACTTTTAGTGCTCATCTAATACACTTTTTCCTTGGACTACAACTCACTAAAAGTTAGATTTCTCTTCATTGATAAAACATGTAGAAAATATGAATGAGATTTTTGTTAAACACATTTCTATAAACAAAAACCTTTGTCATATTTTTCATTGGATTCTCTGATTATTCGCAATTCCTCAAAAACTGTCATTTTGTTGATGCAGGTTCCGGAGCTAACTCCAATGGTTCTGGAGCTAATGTTACTCTGTTGATGTCAGTTTTGGAGATAAATCCAATGGCTTTAGAGTTAATGTTATAGGTTCTGGAGCTAACTCTAATGGTTCCAGAGCTAATATTGCAGGTTCCAGAACTAACTCCAATAGTTCTGGAGCTAATGTTGAAGGTTTTGGAGCTAACTCCAATGGTTTCAGAGCTAAATAAAGCAGCTATAAATTTTTCATGCGATCTCAAATTTAGATGATTCTTTTTTTTAACTTTCATAATTTTTTGAGAGAAATATAGATATGAAAACATATTTTAGTTTAGATATATTGTTCATTATCAGTTCCATTTTTCCCAAAACTAGCATTATCTTTCCTTTATGGCCTGCATACACAAGACTTTGCATCTTTTCCCAAATAATCAATAGGATTAGTCAACAAAATAGATTAAATTTTTTTCTAAAGAATGAACAAGATATATATCTTATATTCTATCTTAAGCAAACTATAAGTTCCAAGATTACTTTCAAAAGTAATTTGGAAGGACAAAATAATGGTAATTTATGGCCAATTTATGGCTTCATCATTGCCCCACACCTAATCCGATGCATGTCCTCATGCATTATATTATTATTTCCTCTTATTATATTCTTCTCATTTTTGATCTTATGCATATATGCATTCCATCTATAGTTCAAGGACAAGCTCTTGTATTGATCTCCTTCTATTGTTATTGATTTTTTTCGTTTACAAGTTCTTGTGTGGATCTTCTTTTGTTGTTTTTTATTTTATTTCCTGTACAATAGGTTCTTGTGTGGATCTCCTTCTGTTGTTTTTTATTTTCTTTCTTGTGAAATAGGTTCTTGTGTGGATCTCCTATTTTTTTATTTTCTTTCTTTTACAACAAGTTATTTGGTGGATCTCCTTATGTTTTTTTTTCTTGTACAACAGGTTCTTATGTGTATTTCCTTCTGTTATTTTTTATTTCCTTTTTTGTACAATAAGTTTTTATGTAGATTTCCTTCTATTGTTTTTTATTTTCTTTCTTTTTCAATAGGTTCTTGTGTGGATCTCCTTTTGTTTCCCTTACACCTCATATTTAAAATCATAAATGCATACCCCATGCTTATTCTTCTCTCCCACACCTAAGATCATGCATGTCCTCATGAATTTTGTTTATTCATGGCTTCCCATAAATTAGACTCCAAAATTTTGATTGCAAAGAGGTGCACATATTTTTCATATTTGTAAGTAGGGGAGATATGAATTTTATTTGTCCTTCCTTGGAGATATGAAAAGTGGATCTAGTTGTAATAAAAAAAACTTACAAGAAAGATTAAAAATAGAATAGTAGAATAAAATAACTTGATTATGCCTCTTGTTGTCTTATTGTTAACATGGTTAAATAATACCAAGAAGGAAACAAACAAGTAACAGTTGATTGCCTTTGAAGAAGATTTGCCCCCCTTTTGCCTTTGATTGGCTAGCAAGTTGGTTTTCCAATCAATTTTATTTTCCTTTGATTAGCCAGCAAGCTAGTTTTCCAATCAATTTTTTTTATTTTAAAATTTTTACCTTTGATTGGTCAGCAAGCTAGTTTTCCAAATAAATATTTTTTATTTATTATTTATTTTCTGAAACGATAACATGAGAAGGATTAGAGAAAAATTTGATCCATCATCAGACTATATTCATCAAAGTGTAGCCTATGTAAAATAAGAAGCAATTTCTGAGATCTCATAAAAACCTCTTTGTATACATGGTAACTCCAAGAAAATTTCTAAAAATTATGTAGAAAATTTCTTGTTCTTAAAAGCCCAACTTAAATTATGCATTATCGGAATCACTATAGTAATATTCAAATCCCAAACTAGTGATCTTAGGAGATGGATTGTGTTATGTATCTATGGGTCCCTCCAAACTGTTCCTTGGTTGATATTATTGGTGCTAAAAAATATGCATGCTAGTACCAATAATAACTCTAGAAATTCATGTCGATGTTAGCACAAAAAAAAGGTGTTTCCCTTGATATTCACAATAATTGCTTCCAGGGAAAATTTTACTGGTGAATTTTCATAAACTCGTGAATATTAGGGATTTTGGAAATTAGAAATGGCTAATTTTTAGCAATCCGCTCTCACCAAATTCACCTAAAATTTCCATTGATAAGTCATTTATATGGGTGAATTTTCCTACTATTTATATGTAAATTAACTTATGCATGTATTTTGCCAATGTTTCTTATCATTGTACTTCATCCAACTAAATTACACCCTACCAAATCACCTTTACCATGAAACATTTTTCAAAAAAATTGAATCGATTCGAAAGTCAATTTTTGAGATTCGCCACTGTACGTACCCAAAAATGTAGGTACTGTACTACCAAAAAGATCTTACACAAACCCCAATGATGATTCAGATCTCTCCGCAAGGTGTTCGGAATCCAGAAAATCTCACCAAGTGTACATTTGCACCCTAGAAAGCTTTGTCTAGCTTTTGCATGTTTTGTTCTATTCTCTGCCCCCTTTTCCCTGTATTTTGTCTTTAAGTTAAATAACCTCCACCCTGCCTAGGTAGTGGTCCTGTAATTGCCTCCCTATGCAGGTGGCAGTCCTGTGCACATTTTCCAAAACATTTTGACAATTTCGTCAAACATAAAAATTCAAATTTCTATATGCATACCTCAACCACTAAAGCTTGCATTTATTTTTTAGCCACCTAGTAAATAGTGTTTTTCCTTTGTTTATATTAGAAGAGTTCAATTTGGATTTACCCTCTGGTAAATGCAAATGTTATGAATACCCAACTTACTTTCAAACAAGTGGCCCCTCTCCTTTTGTGTTTGATTATTCAGTTTGTTTGAAGTTCTTGCATGAGTTTCAATAGTTTTATATTTTTCATGAATTATTAGTCTCTCCTTTCTACTTTAGAGGTCATTTGTTCTTCTTCCTTTCATCTTGTTTCAATTTTGTCTCATAGAATTAGTTTAGCATAAGGTAGTTTCACTTTTAGATTAGAATCCATCTTAGAGTTGTAGGTTTTGTTTGTCAGACGAGATAGATCCCAAAATTCTTGGCATGTTTACATTGTATCCCCGCAATAAATCTTGCTAGGAATTACATAGTCAAGCTCTGTTCACTTGCACTATCCCTCTCTTACCTGCATTGTATTCATTTTATATCCAAACCTACCATTGTTCGGGTATCTTCTTCTGCTGACGATATCACACTCACACTTTTCTGGATTCATGAGAACACGAAGGAACAAGGAGATCACACTGAGGGGACAAGTCACGACACAACTGGATTTACCACTATTTTGTAAACTCTAGGTTTGAGCTATTAAAGTTGTAGTTACAATATATCAAATAGAGTATCAAATTATTTCATTTCAATTAAAGCTCACTTTCAATATTTCAGGGAAGCTATAGGGAATGATAGTTTCTAAGAAACTATGATTCATTCCTCACTTCTGAGTTAGGATGGAAGTCTTTCCATTAAACTAGTTAGTTATTTAAAAATTTAGGATAAATTCGCAACTGTACAAGCAAATAGCTATACTAGGCTACCTTGCTTGTATTAATTCTGTTATTAGATTAATTGTCCATTTTCTAAATATATTAGAATAGTTTCTCTTTTAATTTCGTTCAAATACACATCACTGAAAATACAAAAATAAAAGAAATATAAGCACAGTGTAGATATAGCTTTCATGGTTAATTTGCTCATTTTAGTTATCTTTTGCATGACAATTACGGGACCCAAAGAGCCTAGGGAATACGTGTTTGAACCGATAGTGCCTCAGCCAAATCTCTTCACAACATTAATAGATGTAGATTAAGGGCTTAGGATTCAGGTCTTTCAAATGACAACAAACCCACAAGCAATTAGTGGAAAATTGAGGCAATTGAATATTGAAGATGACAAAGCATACATATTCTGGTCAAGTCAACCCAACCATAGATTGCCTTGATAGGATATCTACATGACCATACAAGAACCCGAAAGAGAACAAATATTTGGCTGTGATCTATTAGTTCCACAGCCAGATACAGGAGACGTTCGTGTCAACATAGACACAGGGTTACATATACAAGTTGTCAAAACCCCTGTAAGGTATTCTGAAAAGATTGCACAACTCCTGGTACTAAACATAGAAGTTGAAAAGGATTATGACCATTGGATAGTCGAAAAAATAGATTGATTCTTCACATGACCATAACATGTCCACAACAACCACAAACTCATGGTTTTGATCCTCAAGTCCCACAACCCAACGGGCCTGCAAGTTAATTAAGTATTGACACCGGTTTACGAATGCTGGTATTTAGATCCTCACCACTCCTGTCAGATATCATAACATAATTTTCCATATTAAATATAGAAGCCAATCAATCCAAGATTTTTTGGGTTAGACCAGAAAACCATCCATAGTTTCTACAAATCCACTGCACCTCTCATTACCATTTTCCAAGACCTTTTCTAGAAATATACACGAAGGACCTACAGGCCATGTTCCACGTATCCAAAAGCCAATAGATAGGATCTCGGTAGAGCTCGATATTGATTGGAGCCTCCGAGATACTATTATATCTGAACGGTCCATTACACCAATTCAGGTTAGGAGAGCCTGCTTTGCCTTAGATTCACATATTCCATTATTATGTGTTGAGGATATGATATTTGCCAACTAGTTTTTCTGTATCCACATATATTCCATTCTCACCGGCTGTCTCGGCACGACCTCGAGAGGTCAGGTACAAAGAAGAGCTACTTGTAGATTCTCATGCTCGCATGTCACTTTTCTATCGTACAAAATTAGTGAACCCAACGTGAAACAAACAACTATTCCCCTTTTATTTTTCATTTCTTTCATCCACCTTCACTCTTTCCCATTATTTTGTGGGTATTCATATACCCCCCAAATATGTCGGTATATGAAACATATGGCATACCTCTCTCAGGTCTCAAAGCAAATTATGGTCAAACAAGTAGACAACCGCCACCCTCACTTTCTACATGGGCTGACAACTATTCAAGTAATTACTTGTCGTAAAAAACTCCTCCTTGAAGAACTAAATCTAGTTCTTCATTCCAAATTGAGGAGTCGGGTCAACTCACACAAACACAATAATAAGAGCCCTCAGGCTCTAACAATATGATGTTTACTGGAGAATCCACTTCATCTTCTTGGGTTTTTTTAAGACCAAAAATCAGTAGACAATTAGACCCACTCCCATTTTTAGATAAGGATTATTTAGCGTGCTATGCTAGAAGTGAACAACGCTTCCAAAACATGTACCCACCTATAGGAAGTTTGCAAACACAACCCAATATACAACAAACCGCCAGTAAGGCAAAACACTACGTCTTTGCCAATCAAGGTCATCTCAGCCTTAGTTGAGAAGGTTAGAGGATTAGAACTTGCTCAAGCAAATCAAAATTCATATTTCGGGAAAGCAGGAATCCCCAACCCTCCGCATTATCCCAGCCATGTTGACCTCCTCATAGGAACAGGAATTTTATGTATGCCTCCTTAACATTCATATAACTATCAGCAGCAAACACCAACTAGAACCACATTTTCAAACGCCGCTCTAGTTGAAAATATGATACCTTCCAGATTAACACCAAACAATCCATACCAGAGCAATGCTCCTCCCTACTTAAAAATTTATTCAAAATTACCACAGGGAGACATGTTCTCTTCTCCTAAGATGTTCACTCAACCACAGGGATTTCCTTGTCCCTGCAAATACATATGCCATGCCATATCAACAACCAATGCCACCCCCACCCCCCTCAATAGGTACCATCAATGGTCAAAGCCTATGCAGTAGGGACTTACTCAGAATATTTAAAAGATCCCCTAGACTTCACCATACAAAATGTCATGCTTCCAAGGCCTCTTCCTGATTTACCCAAATACAAAGGGGAGGGAGATCCAAATGCACATATCAAGGCCTATTCCACAGACATTCGAGAATTACTTCCTTGGGATGGGGTTGTTGCTAAGATATTCCCTAAAACCTTAGGGGGTATTTCCCTTGATTGGTATTAATGAATACCTAAGGCCTCGATACAATCGTTCAAACAACTTATGTTAGATTTTATGAAAGCTTTTGACATGAACAAATTATTAAGAACAGGAATCAGGGAATTCTTGCATATTAAACAAGAGCATAATGAATCTACTACTCATTTTATTCAAAGATGGCATACAGTTCTCTACTCATCAGCAAGTGCTCTAAACATGGATCAGATGGAACTATGAGATTTATTCCTTCATTCCCTCAATAGAGAGATAAAGTAAGAAGTCCAAAAGTTCCCACTAATAACTTATGATGAAGTACTTGAGAGTGCTCTCTGAATAGATCAAGCGGCAATAGATAGTGGTCATAAGACATATGGAAAAAATGGGAAATTAATCACTCCCAATCAAAACACTATGACCTATCCTAGTACCCGGCAATACCAATCAAGGACCCAAAATCCTTAACAAAAACTATGGGGTAACAACAGATGGAGTAACTAACCAGGTTAAAAGAGAAAATGTTGTAAACATTTGGCCACCCGTAAACAATCAAAAAAATAACAACTTTACTCCAATAATCAATGTGGTGGATTTTAATCACCCATCACAACAACAACAAAAATGGAAAATCCATACACAAGGTCCAAATTGAAACCCAACTAGATATCAGAGTCAAAACCAAAGGCAACAGCCTCAAAATTTTAATTCTAACAACCAACAACCTAATCAAAATTTTGGACCACAGCAGGTTTCAAATCAACAACCTCGAAACTATAATCCCAACTTGTATGTTGGTTTCCAAAAGATTCAAGGCCATGATACTAGGACTTTTCATGACTACAATAAATTCATGCAGTGTTTTCCAGAAGACCAAAGACAACTCTTTATAGATATGTTCTTAGAAAATTTTGTAGTACCCACGCCAAACACTTACACAGGGGCAATCTCCCCTCAAAATGCACCCCTCAAAATCTTTAACGATCTGCTCCCAAATCACTCTAGCAATAAATAGGCTAGATCCAAATGGGACGAAAAAGGGTGTTATGACATGAAATAATGATCATAAAGCCTCAAATTCATTAAATGCACCGGTCACACCCCATTTAAGGACTCGGCCACAAACCAAGATAGTTGGCCTGGTAGAGTTAGATACTAAGCTACCCATAGAAACCATAACAAGAACACGGGATTATTCTTCTCAACTAGTTCTAAGTTATCCATTAGAACCGGACAACATTCAACAAACATTGGTAAAACCCATATGAACTTATGATATAATTAATGACTTAACAATTACCTTCTCTCACATTTCCTTCTTGAATTTGTCGAAGAATTATCCCACCCATAGGGCTGCTCTCCTAGAAGCATTAGGCCTTTGTCACTTAATTAACATCACTCCTCCTCTGGAAATGCAAGTAAACCATGTAGAATTTTATGTCTACCCTCCAGGGCAGCTAGATAGGGATACTGAGTTTATATTTGATATAAGAAAAATGCCAACAGACGCTGAAATTACGCGTAGAGGTGACCTAGCCTTAAATTTATAGGAATGGGTTTATAATAATTATGTTAAACATGTAATGATTGAGGATGGGGCAGCAGTTAACATATTGTTCCACAACATGAAATATGTTAAGAGGTTATGATAGCCTCAAAGCCACTTCAATTGGAACCATAGTTTTACTAGTCACCTTAGGACCCAAGACGGTCCTCACTGAATTTTATATTATAGATTAGGAAACCAACTATAATATGATCCTCGGTTGACCATGAATACACCGCGTGAAGGCAATACCTTCCATGTTATTCCAGGAAATAATATTTTTTCACCTAGGGAAAATATTTGTGGCACAAGGTGACCTAAAAACCATTTGATATCCACCTAGCAGACTTGAAGAGAAGACCAGGCATTCACTCTGAGTTTGAACTCCCAATGAATCAACTTAGTAAACCAATTAATTCAAAACCAAAAGATAAATTGATACCTATAACACAATTATAAATTATGAATCTAGTCGAGGGCATTTCAACACTCAAAAATGAGACTAACGTCATAGAAATGGTATCATTAGGGACTACCAAAAAAATTGTTGAATTACTAAAGAAAGATCTACCCATTCTCCTACCATTTGATTTTATGGATATGGGATACACCCTAGGAATTGGTTCCCTTCCATCAGACGAAGTTTGTATGGTAGAAGTAACCAAGGCAGAAGAAACAGACCTGAGGGATGTCCCAACATCCATTTTTTCCAAGCCAATATTGGACCCTCCACTTCAATGGAGCTAGATGTTGCTTTGGAGCTGGGGGTAGGTGTGATCTTTACTTCTCCTAAAGGAAAGATCCTACCTTTTTCCTTTAATTTAAACTTTGAGTGTACAAACAACGGAGCTGAGTACAAAGCCCTCCTCCTTGGCCACATCATAGCCAAAGGATGGGCATTGATAATATTAGAGTGCTAGGAGACTCACAACTAGTTGCAAACCAAGTCTCTAAGGTATATGACACTATAGTTGAGCATTTAAAACTCTATAAAATGGTGGTATTGGATCTAACCAAACGATTCAACTTCATATCAATTGAAGCAATCCCACAAGAGCAGAACCTTCTCATAGATTCAATAGCAACCTCAGCTTCCTGTTTCACTCCAAATAGTGAGTTGGAAAACACAAGTTTTACGGTATCACTTCGTACTAAACCATTGGTGCGTAAAATACCAACAAACCCACTCCTGACACATATAGAAGCTGAGAATGATTTTTCTATCCTAGATCACTTTGACAGTGATAGAATCACTCTCAAATATCTAAACATCTATGCGGAGCTACATCTCGCTCATCACATAGTGGATCTTTCCCTAATCCCAGATTCCTCTTCCTATTTTGGAAATCCCATGATAGAATGTTATCTGCAAAAGGATCTCAATATCTATGAGGTAGAAAACGGAGAAAGTTTGGAAATACCTCTATCCCCGCATGAATTTGAATAATGCAATGCTTTCTTAATCGAAGAAATAATTGACATAAACATTAGAACAAAGGAATAACCAAAAAATATAACAAAGCTTGTCCCAAAGACGACTTCCCATTGCCATTTATTGATGTCTTAGAACAGGATATAATCAAATTAAAATATCTAAGGAAGATCAAGCCAAGACCACATTTATAACTCCTTGGGGAACTTATTGTTACATTTTCATACCATTTGGTCTTAAGATTGCAGGTGCTACATACCAATGAGTAATCACATATATATTCCATGACCTTATTCATAAAATCATGGAATCCTACATAGATGACTTGTTGGCAAAGTCCAAGAAGTGTTGTGATCACCCAGAGGTACTCCATATAATTCTCTCATGATTAATTGAATACGGCGTCACATTAAACCCAGAGAAATGTGTATTTGGTGTGATAGGAGGCAAGCTTCTGGGTTACATTATATCTTCACGAGGGATTGATGTCGATCCAACCAAAATGTGGGTTGTTCTTGAAATGATTCCACCATCAGACGAGTCTGGTATCATATCATTTCTCGAGAAACTAGGTGCAATTTAAAGGTTCATTCCAGAATTAAGTTTTGTTGTTCACCCAATCAACAATTTATTAAAAAATATTATAGCATTGATTGGACAAAATAATTTAACAAGGCCTTCGAACCAGTTAAACACTTCTTATTGTCTCCTCCCATGTTAATGCCTCCTAGACCAGATCATCCTTTGATCCTATATTCACGGGCTACTGATGTCTCCCTAGCCTGCATGTTAGCTCAAGAAGACAATGATAAAAAATAATGTGCAGTCTATTTCATTAGTCGGACATTGCTTGATTATGAAACACATTATACAAAGGTAGAAAGAGAATTCCTTGCCATAGTCTTTGCAATGAAACGTTTAAGACATTACATGTTAAACCAAGAAATAAGGGTCATTGTAAAGACAGATCACTTACAAACATTCCTCACGCAAGGGTATTTATCTAAAAAGAATGGACAATTTATAACCTTAATGGGTGAATTCGAATTAACATTTGTAAACCAGAAATCCATTAAGGGACAAATCATTGCAGATTGGTTAGCTGACAATCCATTAGATGGAGGTGATTTGGAAGATTTGGACTTTCTCAATGAGTGTATATACTTTGTCGAAACTAGACCTCCCTTTTCTACATGCCCTTGGTACACCGACATTGTCAATTTTATCATGGACCATATGTACCCAGAAGGTGCCACATCACAACAAAAAAGGTGGTTACGCATTATCTCTTCTATGTATGTTATCTTAGAACAAGTGCTCTATCATAAAGCCTTTGATGGAATTCTTTTAAGATGTGTTGACACTGAAGAATCCAAAAATATTCTGTATGAATCCCATAGTGGGATGTGTGGAGGCCACTTTGGTAGACATGCCACTGCTCACAAAATACATCGGATGGGCTATTTCTAGCCCACTCTAGAACATGACATAGTAGATTTTGTGCACAAGTGCCATAAATGCCAAGAATTCTCCCACAAGATTCACATACCAACACAGGCTCTATAACCAATTGCAACCCCATGGCCCTTTTCCATGTGGGGCCTAGATTTGATAGGGAAATTCTCTCCCTCTTCAATAGATGGCCACAATTTTATAATCATGGCCACCAAATATTTTACCAAATGGGTAGAGGCCATGCCTCTCACCACCATACCAGGTTCTATAATCACTAATTTTATTTTAAATCAAATCATTTACAGGTTCAGTGTCCCGCAAGTCATTATATAAGATAATGTCACGTCCTTTAAAAATGATGAGGTCCATGAGTTATGTAGTAAATTCAAGATAAATCATCATACAGCCTCTCTTTACTATCCTCAAGCCAATGGACAAGTTGAAGCCATGAACAAAACATTAAAAGCTATTCTCCTCAAAACAATTAAGGAAAATAAACAGGATTGGCATTTAAAATTATACCCGGCCTTGTGGGCCCATCGAACCTCAATAAGAACACCAATGGGGGAAACCCCTTTCTCATTAGTATTTGGGGCAGAAGCAATGCTCCCACTTGAGTTTGAAATACCCAGCCTCCGCATCTCATTATAAGGGATCTTGGGAGAAGAAGCCTATAGAGAGGCACACCTCTCTCAACTAGAAAGCCTTGATGAGGCCATGCTAAATGTCGAACAATGGCATAGAGCCTACACTGACTGGATGTGCCGGAAATATAATAAAAAGGTCTACGAGTGAGAAATATATGAGGGAGATCTAGTTCTAAGACTAGACAATCGGATTGATAAGAAAACAAAATAAGGAAGGAAATTCTGGCCCAAGTGGTTGGGTCCATACCGAGTCATGAAAGACTACAGAAATGGTGTGTATCTCTTGTATACACTAGAAGGTGAGGAATTCAATGAAACTGTCAATTCCTTGCATCTTAAAGGGTTTTACGCATAAAACATCAGCGTCACCATTTGTATATTATATCTACCTACATTACATTTAGTCACTTAGTTGTTTCATTTTGTTCACTTGTTTCATAGCTATTGTGGTCAAGGAACTTATTCTTAAGCAATTCATTACAAGCTTCTAAAAATATTGAGAAAAGCATTCAAAATCATATCTCTTCAATTTTCATAATATCATCGAATGGTTCCAAAATCAATTCATTAATTCGACAGACAAAGTCTTGACAAAAACCATACCAAGGCCTGCATACTTGGTCATACTCATTCTTTTATACTTGGTTAATTTTTCTTACCTACGGTCTATTCTAGAATCTTCTTGGTGTCACATCAATCCTTCATACATCTCTTTGAAACAAGGATACTCCAAAGTCACAAATCAGAAGTGTCAAGTTAAAACCAAAATGCTAAACCAAATAGAATATTTTATTTTTACACACTTCTTTGCCCCACCAACCTTCGGTGATGAGATCGCATCTCTTACTAGTGATACGAGGTTGAGAAAGGGAAGAAGTGCCCTTACTTGCCTATATCCTACCTTCGGTGATGAGCCCATGCTTCCTACCAATAGCATGAGATAGGGTGTAAGGGGTCCATTCACGTAAATCAATGAATATTAATATTTTAAAGTAAAGTATACTAAGTGAAGTTAAATATCCAAATTCCAAAGAGATCAAATCCTTAAAACTAGATTTTGTCAATCAAGTTTCCATCCATGGATCTAAGTCTAGATAAACTAGAAAATAAGATACATTCTGAACTATGTAGTAGTTTCAAGTAAGAGTAAGTACGCAAGTCTGAATTTGATTTATGTCAAAACCTTGTCTTTCTCTTATCATTTCCATTCAGTCAAACTCATACAAATTGCGCCATTCCCAACTCTTGGTGATGAGCCCTTGCATCTTACTACTTACGTGGAGTTAGGAATGGGGCAAGTTCATCTCATTATCACTAGATATTCATCACATTTTGCCAAAATAAGAAGCAATGAACATTGCCCAAAGAATCCAAAAGTTCAGTACTACAATATGTTTACATCATCACATATCAGCATTACATAAAAACAAATAAAAGAGAAACATTATGTTATCACTTGTTATCCATTACATATATTCTAAAAATCATATAAAAACAAAGATCCTAAAAACATCTAGTATACACATGGGAAACAAATCACAAAAATTCTAGATACAAGAAGATCTAGATCCAAAAAGATATATATATATATATATATGAATCATGTTTTATATACAATTCCATCATGCACTAGGCATGGTCAAAATGCTCAATGAGCTCGAAAAATACAAAAACACTCATATAAACATCCAACAAAAAATCAATACAAAAAGACACCATGATCTCTCAATTCCTATGGGATCCCTCAGATGGTGCATGACTGTGTCTAGGACTCCTACTGTGACGACACTCTAAATGAACTAAGGGCTCATGATCACAGCCAGTAGTTGTGGTCTCACTGTGAGAACAGCTCCTCCTCATCAAGTGCTCAGTAGTCCTATATCCAACCAACTCAGTACAAAGGGAGTTCATGATATTTGGGCTCATCTCCCTCTCCCGCCTTCCAGACAATGGAAAAGACATCAGTATGTCGGCTAGCTGCTGAAGGCTCTCCAATGTCCTCAGTAAGCTCAACCTAAGTACCCTCTGAAGGGAGTAGCAGAGTTTCCACACACACCTGGTGAATCAAGTCTCGTCATCCCTCAGCAATCACTACAAATAAAAAAGTAGAAGTAAACAAGTTAGAAAATTGTCCAAGATAAGGTCAAAAACAAACGAAAAAACAAAAGGGAAATATCAACTAAACAATTCTAACTAAAACAAAATTGAGAAAAGAGTAGTAACTCACTTGGATCTCCACACCTCCAGGTGGGATCTCTAGGATCTGCACCTACTACTGACATTACCGCCAACTGTGGAACCTCCCCCAAATCTGGAAAGAAATGACATCCTACTACAGACTCATCATCTCCTCTAATGTCTCGAGAAGGTAAATCCTCTTAGATCAGGGTCACCTTCTCTACACTCTCCTCTTCCCTATTGGCCCTCAAGATATCTTGAGTGTCATGCCACTCATATTTTCTCTCATCATAGAAAAAGCCCCGGTCATCCCACTTGTCTCACCTCCCTCCTTCTCCTCCTCTATCTCCTCTCTTATGAACTCCTCAGAGTCTGAGTCCACATCAATGGGCTCATCTCCCTCTCCACTATAAGAAGGACCAGATCTGATCTGACGTAAAGGTGCTTGAGGAGCACTAGCTAGCCCTCGAGCATGAACCACATGTCTAGTTGCAATGGGAACTCCAAGAGTGATCGTGGTCTAACCTCATCCTCTAGGACCTCCCTTGGCCTCACGAACAGACCTGTATATTGGCCACATTGGAGGAAACATATCAATGTAAGGGAGGACAAAATGTTGAGGTACTCTATTAAAGGGGTGGATCTCCAACTTCCATGTCTTGTCTATCAGCTGACTGGTAGTATAACAAGAAATCAGTGTGTGTGTCTCCTGAAGAATGCACAAGTTTGCAGAGCAGAAACACCAAATATATTATTCACATCATATATTACATCAGATACCATATATATAGGAAATAGACTTCCTAAATAATAGGAAGTAGCTATAACAACTCTCCAATCAATCTACGTGATCAAATCACACACCCATATTTGTTATAAGTTGTTTTATTTAACAACTATATAACAAATTACTAACATTTACCAACACATTATAATTACTTCACGTAATTATAATTTACTAATGGAGCACTAACAATATAATTTCCTAACTCCTGCGAACATCTGCCTTATACTTGCACCTGCTCATATCTAGTGATTTTCCAGGATCTCTTGGTTTTGAAACGGTTCGAGAATGGTGGTTTTGCAATTGGTTTACCACAAACCAAAAAGTGATGGTTTTGCGAAGTACCAACAACCAAGAATGGTGGTTTTGCTATTGGTTTCCACAAATGAAGGTTTTCAAGTGGTTTTCCTACAACCACATCATGATATGCAAAGTACTATTCTCAGCCCTCGTCACATCTCACTGCAGGGAATAACATAGGAAAGCTGAAATCTGTTGCTCAGGACATACATAGACAAAAAGCTGACATCTGGAAATGGAACATTGGAATGATGTTCCCCCCTTAATGTGAAATTTCCAATTGAAAACAAGATCATTGCAAACTGAGGCACACCACACTAGAGCACTGAAATCAAACTGCACACACACACATGTCACCAAAGCTGATATGCGGCCCCATCGTTGGCAACTCGAGGTCGCTGAATGACCTCCAACCTCCATGCCTCATGTCTTCAGTTTCATGCTACTAATGGATTTGATAGGAGCTCAAATGCATATCAGAAGACAGTCCACCGAGTGCGTCCAGTTGAAATGGACAATTTTCCTAATAATCTAAATGACGATAACAAAATCAAATATATTTTTGACACAACCTCTAGATGTCAATTTTAACAAAAATACCTGACAACAACAATGATATAAAAAAATGACTCATTTGCTAAACAATAAT
Source organism: Taxus chinensis (assembly GCA_019776745.2). Classification (NCBI taxonomy): domain Eukaryota; kingdom Viridiplantae; phylum Streptophyta; class Pinopsida; order Cupressales; family Taxaceae; genus Taxus; species Taxus chinensis. The sequence goes on from CM034150.1 coordinate 797,983,741, forward strand.
ATTTGTCACTAATATATTGACAATTACAAACATAGACTTAAACAAATATACGATTATGAATGTGATACACAATGACTCTAATAATACAATTTGACAAACTATAACAATACTTACCAAGAGGTAAACAAAACATTTAAAAAGCAATCAATTTATTACTTTTCAAATAACACTACTTTAAATCTAAACCGACCACAACACATTAAACGAACAGTCAAATTCAAAGACTATCTAAAATAAGACTGTCAATGAATGTTATTGATTGATAATAACTATGTCATTCTATGGACAATCCTTAAATAACCAGGACGCTTCCCACCTCCTGTCAGACGGGCTCATACCTCTCAATTCTCTCTCTGGACTTAGCAAGAAGCGAAAGTATGAAACAACAGATCGATCATGTATATTTTTGCATGTCAATTTGTATTCCCAAATGGAGGAGATTCCAACCTCAAATCTCCCCAGCACCAAACGTGGAGCAGAGACTGAAATGAAAACGCTGGTAGATGTCACCTGGATCGATGGTATTTTGAGCTGTGGGCTTTGGTTTTGAGGCGGTTCAGCAAAACTGAGACAAAAATGATCATCTATTGACAGCTGTTGGGAGTGCAGTTTTAGAGGTGCTCCATGAAATCCGTGTACAGGAGAGAATTTGGAACAAAAAACCGTCAAGATGAATGCACCATGGGAGTTGACTGATATGGAGTGTCCTCCATGTCTGCAATAGTCATAGAATTCACTGGCTGGTGTGGCATCCTAAGTATAGTCATCCCTGTCCACCTCGTTACCCTAACAGCTCTGAGATCCTCTACCTATACACCTCTCCCATAGGGAATTATGCACTCATACACCTAACTCATAACTAGAGTAGGGTGACTCAATGACTATCCCTGTAACATGACCACCCTATATAAGTTATGATAGGTGGTCCCAAGAATGTCTGATCCCCAAGTGTAAACACATCCATGCACCTCAATCTGTGTGATAATGGGATCCCAACAGTATAAGAGAGTATCTCCTCCCTTGTCCCCAATCAATCGCGAAGCCAAAATACCCATAATAGCCTGGTGGAGCACAAGGATAGGAGAATCAATAATGGAATAGACCTTCACCCCCTTCTTCAATCCCATGGAGAAAACAACATCTCCCATATAGGTGGCCCACTGAAACATCTGAGATCTGGATACTACTATCTTAAGAGACAACCATCTCCCAAGAATCGGGACCCCCAATATGTGATAAACATCCGCTAGGGTGATATTCCAGTCACCCCTAATTCTTGGAAATTAGAAAGTGTTTTGATATACATCCCAGTATGAAAATAAGTCACACAATATGTGACTAGCAGGTGCAACATGAGGGACCTGTGCAATCCTCCAAATGTCAACCCTTTGTAGAGTATCTTGTTTTGCCTGAGTAAGTGCCTCTAGAACTACTGGGAGCCAATCACACTCCCTCTCTCGGCTCCATCTGATGTACTCCTCCTTCTGCATCCACCCAAAACAGAGAAAAAGAGTAAGTTAGTAACATAATCCAACTAGAAAAATTATCAAAAACATGTAAAAATGTCAAAAATGCAAAGACAATTGAAAATTACATCTCTTTTTGCATTCTGTTAAAAACCGCCGCCCTATGTAGAGCGGCGGTTTCCCACCACCTTCTGAGGTGGTGGTCATGTAACCATTACCTTATGAAGTGGCGGTCCTATAAATGTCACCATCAGAGGGTGGCGGTCTCATGATTTCTGCCATGTGTAGGGTGAAAATCCTGTCCCGAATCGCCAAACGGCTCGTAAGCCCTAAAAACACTTAAAAAGAACAAAAAAGCACCATTTTAACTAAAATAAAAACCTACCCTATAGGTGCCCCCCTAAAGACTCGTTTAAAACTAAAATTTTCAAAAATAATCCCCCCAGGATGAAGATATTAACATTCCTATATTTTAGGTTTAAAAATGATAAATTGAGGAGAACTAACATGAGACTTCGTGGGTCGATACCCTACTCTCAGAGGCATGATCACAATCTCGCAATGAACGTTTTGATTGCACTCTCGTCAAAAATGGTCACCATGGGTCCTAGAGCTCAAAAACCACCAAATCAACATGCACAAATGAATAGTAAAATGAGTTCATTTTACATATATATAGTATTCTAATTTTGTTTTGAGTGTTCTTACACAGAGTTGGAGCACCGATGGAGGTAAGTTCTTATCCCCGTGTAAATGGTAAGTCCTCATTTCATAATAAATTTAGTATTTATTTTTCAATCTATTTTATCTATCTACACTTGAGTCCTTTTTCATCTTGCAGATAGCGGGAATTCGGGTGGCAACATTTTGACACATGGGCATGTCATGTATAGCTTCTAACTCCCCATTTTGGGACCGCTATACTAAGACCCACCGTTTTATGCCTCTTCATGGCTAAAACGCTTCTCCAAGGGGGCAATATGTAAGTACCCAAAAATGTAAGTATTGTACTACCAGAAAGAGGTTACAGAAACCCCAATGATGATTCAAATCTCTTCGCAAGGTGTTCGGAATCCAAAAAAGCTCGCCAAGTGTACATTTGTACCCTAGAAATCCTTGTCTAGCTTTTGCATGTTTTGTTCTAGTCCTTGCCCCCCTTTTCCCTACATTTTTTCTTTAAGTTATAGAACTGCCGCCCTTCCTAGGCAACGGTCCTATGACTACTGCCCAGGATAGGGCAGTGGTCCTATAACCACCTCCCTACCCAGGGTGGTGGTCATGTGCGCATTTTCAAGAATGTTTCGACAATTTTTCCAAACATTAAAATTAACATTTCTATCCACATTCCTCAACCACTAAAGCTTGCGTTTATGTTTTGGCTACCCAGTAAATAGTGTTTTCCCTTTGTTTATATTAGAAGAGTTCAATTTGGATTTACCCTCGAGTGAATGCAAATGCTATAAATACCTAGCTTGCTTTCAAACAAATATACCCTCTCCTTCTATGTTTGATTATTCAGTTTGTTTGAAGTTCTTGCATGAGTTTCAATAGTTTTATATTTTTCATGAATTATCAGTCTCTCCTTTCTACTTTAGAGGTCATTTGGTCTTCTTCCTTTCATCTTGTTTCATTGTTGTCTCATAGAATCAATTTAGCATAAGGTAGTTTCACTTTTAGATTAGAATCCATCTTAGAGTTACAGGTTTTGTTTTTCATAAGAGATAGATCTCAGAATTCTCGACGTGTTTACATTGTATCCCCACAATAAATCCTGCTAGGAATTTCATAGTCAAGCTCTGTTCACTTGCACTATCCCTCTCTTACCTGCATTGTATTCGGTTTATATCCAAACCTACCATTATTTGGGTATCTTCTTCTGCTGACGATATCACACTCACACTTTTCTGGATTCATGAGAACATGAAGGAATGAGGAGATCACACTAAGGGGATGAGTCATGACACAACTGGATTTACCACTATTCTGTAAACTCCAGGTTTGAGCTATCAAAGTTGTAGTTACAATATATCAAATAGAGTAGCAAATTATTTCATTTCAGTTAAATCTCACTTTCGATATTGCTAGGGAAGCTATGGGGAATGATAGTTTCTAAGAAACTATGATTCATTCCTCACTTCTGAGTTAGGATTGGAAGTCTTTCAATTAAACTAGTTTATTTATTTAAAAAATTAGGATAAATTCACAACTGCACAAGCAAATAGCTATACTAGGCTACCTTGCTTGTATTAATTTTGTTATTAGATTAATTGTCCATTTTCTAAATATATTAGAATAGATGCTCTTTTAATTTCGTTCAAATACACATCACTGAAAATACAAAAATAAAAGAAATATAAGCACAGTGTAGATATAGCTTTCATGGTTAATTTACTCATTTTAGTTAAGTTATATTTTGCATGACAATTACGGGACCCAGAGAGCCCAGGGAATACGTGTTTGAACCGATAGTGCCAAAGCCAAATCTCTTCACAACATTAATGAATATAGATCAAGGGCTTAGGATTGAGGTATTTCAAATGAAAATAAACACACAAGCAATTAGTGGACAATTGAGGCAATTGAATAATTAAGATGACAAAGCATACATATTCTGGTCGAATCAACCCAACCATACATTTCCTTGATAGGATATCCGCATGACCATACAAGAACCCGAAAGAGAAAAAATATTTGGTTGTGATCCATTAGTTCCATAGCCAAATGCAGGAGACCTTCTTGTCAACATAGACACAAGGTTACATATACAAGTTGCCAGAACCCCGTAAGGTATTCTTAAAAGATCACACAACTCCTGGTACTAAACATAGAATTTTAAAAGGCTTATAACCATTGGATAGTCAAAAGAAGAGATTAATTCCTCACATGACCATAACAGGTCCACAACAACCACAAACTCATGGTTGTGATTCTCAGGTCCCACAACCCAACGGGCCTGTAGGTCAATTAAGTACTGACACTAGTTTATGAATGCTGGTATTTAGATCCTCATCACTCTCACTGGATATCATAACACAATTTTCCATATTAAATATAAAATCCAATCACTCCAACATTTTCTGGGCTAGACCAGAAAACCATCCATAGTTTCTACAAATCCACTACACCTCTCATTACCATTTTCCATGACCTTGTCTGGAAATATACACGAAGCACCTATAGGCCATTTTCTATGTATCCAATAGCCAATAGATAGGATTTTGGAAGAGATCGATATTTATTGGAGCCTTCGAGCAGCTGTTATATCCGAATGGTCCATTACACCAATTTAGGTTAGGAGAGCCTTCTTTTCCTTAGATAACCAGATTCCATTATTGTGTGTTGAGGATATAAGATTGCCTAACTAGTTTTTTTGTATCCAAATATATTCCATTCTCACCGGCTGTCTCGGCACGACCTCGGGAGGTCGGGTACAAAGAAGAGATACTTGTAGATTTTCATGCTCGCATGCCACTTTTCTATCGTACAACCACCCATTCTAAACTACTTTTTTGGAGGGGGTCTTAAAATGAACCCTGATTGCTTCTTAATTTTATACAAGCATATACAAAAATGAATAAATTGAAATACATGAAAATAAATTTTTCTAATGGATATGGTTTAGGCATTGAATTTTATTATGGGATAAAAAACTAATTTGGATGGGTGGATTTATTATGAGTGGGTTTTTATTTTGGATCTAATGAAATCCTTGAATATGGATGGAGTTAATTATAAATGTTACCACTTCATTATTACAAATTGGATAAGCCATTTTTTATTAAGGTTATATGCAATAAGATTAGTGGGTTGTTAATTGATACAAGGGGGAATGGTAGTGGTTGCCAAGAATGGCATATGATATTTCATCAATTGGATCTACTTCTAGATTCAATATCATATTCTACCATTTCCGGATCTGAATTCTTTGTTCATATCATTATACCTTCTTGATCAAACATCATAGTCATTTTCTTATACACAGAGTTAGTTTTTGGGGAGGTAAATGTTTACAATCTAACATTCCTAATTGTAGAAATAAAATTTTAATCTATATCGCATGAAAAAAAATTAATCTATTTGTTGAAAGTAAAATTCTAAAGAAACTACTACAAAATACTTCTTGTCACATAATTTTCTAAGAGGTATTCTATTGTCACTAGAATATTATTTTAGAAAACTCTAAATCTCCTAATAACACCGTGTCCCCAGAAATGATGCCAAAATGATGAGGGTTTTCAATCCTCTTCATTAATAATGTCAATCCATGGCTGGTGTCTAAAGTCTATATACATTAAGAGAAGAAGATCTTGGAAAGCATCTCCTTTAAACACAATTCAAACTTGCATAAAATAAAGGCACACTTTCCTGAGTAAAAACAAACTTGCATAAATAAATCTTGCATGAAAGAAATCAAACTTGCGTAAATGAAATTGTTGAATTGAAAATAACTAAAAGATAAAAATACACCTGCAGGTTCACAACAGAAATTGTACTGAATAATGATCACATAACATGAAATTATAAGTTTACAACAAAGGAGAATGACAAAAATAAAAAAATTAACATAACACATTGATCCATCTTCCTTGGAATGAGTTTCCAACTCATTCCTTGGAAGAGGACTTTATTCATACTTTTAATTAAAAACTTGCAGAATGATTTCACTTAGAAGATTGGAAAGAAAGAACGAATCTTTATTCCTTGGGAGAAAAATTAAATATCTTAGTGTGAAAGGTTGCATTTATAATTCATGCATCTAACCAACTCCTTATTTTAGGAAATACAATATGATCTTATCTTTATTCCAATCCTAACAACTAAGATCTCCATCTCCACAAAATATGGAGAGAGATATATTATTGGAGTCAAAGTCTTATCTTGTTGTTTTAGGAAGATTTGCTCCCAAATATTCTCCTTGATTTTTGGTAACAAGAATCACAATTATTTTATTCTCCTACATTATTAAAAGGAATTTTTTCCTAGAAATATTATTTTGACAAAATATCTTTCCTGGATTTTTCATTTGACTTTGTTGTTTTTTATTGTGGAACTTTTGACACTTGTCTGACACGCTTTTTCCTTAGAATACAACTCACTAAAATTTATATTTCTCTTAATTGGTAAAACCTATAAAAATCTGAATAATATTATTGTTAAATACATTTCTATGAAAAAAAACCTCTCTCATATTTTCCATTTGACTTTTCTGTTTCTATTTATGGAACTTGTAGTGCTCGTTTGATACACGTTTTCCTTGGACTACAGCTCACTAAAAGTTAGATTTCTCTTCATTGGTAAAACTTGTAGAAAATCAGAATGAGGATTTTGTTAAACAAATTTCTATGAACAAAAAAATCTCTCATCTTTCCCATTGTATTCTCTGATTATTCACAATTCCTCAAAAATTGTAATTTCATTGATGCAGGTTCCAGAGCTAACTCCAATGGTTCCAAAGCTAACGTTACTCTATTGATGCAGGTTACAGAGCTAAATCCAATGGTTCTTTAGCTAATGATACAGGTTCTATAGCTAACTCTAATGGTTCCGGAGCTAACATTGCATGTTCCAGAGCTAACTCCAATAGTTCTGGAGCTAACTCCAATGGTTCCGGAGCTAACTAAAACAACTATAACGTTTTTATGTGATCTTAGATTGAGATGATTATTTATTTGAACTTGCATAATTTTTTTAGAGGAATCTGGATATGAAATCATATTTGAGTTTATATGTATTGTTCATGATCAGTTCCATTTTTCCCAAAACTAGCATTATCTTTCCTTTAGGGCCTGCATACACAAGACTTTGCATCTTTTCCCAAATAATAAATAGGATTAGTCAAAAAAATAGATAACAAAATATTTCTAAATAACAAACAAGATATATATCCTATATTCTATCTTAAGAAACTATAAGTTCCAATATTACATTTAAATCCACTTTCAAAGGTAACTTGGAAGGAAAAAATAATGATAATTTATGGCCAATTTATGGCCTCATCAATTATCTGTCAGAGTAGTCTTATCCTCCCCAATGAAGAAATGGATTCTATTAAGAGAAGATGTTGGAATGGGATTTTTGGCATTGAGGTCAAGAGGACTTCTGCTAGTAAAATTGACAAATCTCAAATTCTATTGTGTTACCATTATAATAGGTCTGAGAACTATAGTAGACTACAAGAAAGGCCTACCAGGAGGTGGAGTGGAGAGATTCATTATTGGTAGTGAAGGTGACCTTTGAATAGTTCTTCCTCTTCTTCCCCTTCCAAGTGATAACTGCAGATACTCAAAATATCTCTCCTCAGTTGTTCTGGACCATTTCTAAATTCTTCTCATTAACCTGGGAACTAAAAATGTAGAAACCACCTAATTTGAATGATGGATTCATTAGATGTGTATAAAAATCCTCCAAAGGATAGAAATTACTAAGCCATAGAGCAAGACTTAGAAATAATGAAGTTATAGACCATACAAGTCTGACTTCGATGGTCCCACCGAGCGTGTCAAAACTGTTGGAGCTCAAATGTGCACCTGCACGTAAATCAGAGAAAAATTGGCATTTGAGACAACATGGGATTGTCTCTAAGCTGTGGGACTTGAACTAAGACAGACCTCTGGAAAAGGTTGGTTCCTCTACCTACTCCTAATTCTAAGATACTCCTAGGAAGTGAAATATGACTAACTAGTGATGCCAAGTGACTAGGGAGAAAGAGAGAGTGCATGAAATGAAATCCTAAACTATGGAGATGATAGCACCAAAACAAGGGTTGAAGATATTCCTAGTGAGTGAAAATGGAAGAAAATGAAGAGAGGAAGGGTAAACAAATGCCACACAATCCAAAACCACACTCATGTTCCCATATTCATGGAGCACAATAGATCTGGGTCCTACAAATTAACAAGATATGCACAATACATCTGAAAATGTAATCGAAGGAAAGAAAAGAAACTCAACTCGAGCTAGGGTAGAAATAGCCACAAAATATAAATTTTATTGCTCAAAAGGATGCGCAATTGATTATAAAGTAGATACAACGCAAGAAATATTTGTTGAATGGCCAAATTCGAGTCCTGTAACTCACAAAACATTTATGGAACAAATTTGATAGAATTATTTTAAAATTCTCATAAAATCTCCCCTGAAAAATGAGGGGGTAAATTACATTATATAGGAAAAAATTTCCACCTACCCTGCAATAAATTCCTGACATGTAGTTGAATAACCTCAACAACCACCATTAATGTGTTTCTTGCAAGTGATATTTCCTTATGGCTTATTTAACCTTTGGGTTGTATATCATATCCGGGTTGGGAGGCCCTCTATCCATTGAGCCATAAAAATTGAGTGGGTCGTTCAACCTCATTGTAGTCTAACCTAGGGGATTGGATGGCCATCTAACTTCTAGGTTGTACAATTCCAAAGAAACCGCCCAAACAGACAACTATCATCTTTACATCGTGGGCCATCCAACCTGATAGGTTGGATGGTCAAATATCATAGTTTATACAAATTAAGGGGGTTAGACAGATTTTTAACCTCATACCGTATAATATTTTACCTAACCATCCCTACAACCGTATAACATGTTTGTACATTGTCTAAACATCGAACCACCTCTAACTTACTTCATTGAGCCATCTAACCAGAGGGGTTGGATGGACATCTATCCCCTAGGCCATACATCATCCAACCAAGGGGTTGAACATTTTTACGTCTCTTCCATCCAACTAGGGGAGTTAGATGGTCATCCATCTCTGTTGTCTAACTAGGGGGGTTAGACAGCCATCCATATGTGTCATCTATCTTGATCCTTTTCCTACACCAACGAGCCATACGTCCATCCTAGGTTGGACGATCGTCCGACCCATGACCTATCCAACCTTTGGGGGTTTGACAACCGTTTATCTATGGGCCATCTACACTTCCTCAAACTCAGTTGATTCTGTAATAAATATGATCACCTACCCCACCATTATTTGTGACGATCTTCCAACTCACACGTTGTCTTTCTCTTTCGAGCGAGGTTGAATTTGATGGTCGTCTGCACATCACAAACCTATACTTCAAATCTTGAATAGGTTATCCAAATTTGCAAGGGTGCAAATTTGGGATAATATGAACCAAATAGTGTTGTGGAATCTAGCAAAGATAAAAATTAGGTTGATGCTATGAATGAATAATTGGACCAAATAGAGAAAAATGATTCTTGGGAACTATTACCTAGGCCCAAGAACAAAAATTTCATTGGAACCAAGTGATTATTCATAAATAAGCTCAATGAAAGAGTTTAGGTAACAAGAAATAAGAAAGGACTTGTTTGTAAAGGGTATGCACTACTAGAAGGAGTTTATTTTGAATAAACATTTGCACCAGTGACTAGAATGGAGGTCATTAGACTCTTCTTAGCATATATAACATACAAAAGTTGTAAGGTATACCAAATGGATGTCAAGTCATCATTTTTTAATGGGAACCTAAATGAATAATTATATATTGAACAACCTAATGGATTCTCACTTAGTGAGGACAAGGACTATGTGTGTAGGTTGAATAAGGCCATATATGGTCTTAAATAGACTCTTGGATCTAGTTGAACAAACTAGATAGGTACTTAAGTAATTAAGGAAGAAATGAGTGACAGATAGAAACCTATATGTAAAGGAAGAAGAATGTTGTCAATTGATTGTTCTTGTATATGTTAATGACATAATATTTGTAGGAGATACAAAGAACATGAAACATAAATTTGTAGAGGTCATGAAGAATGAGTTTTATATTGTCCCATGTTTGGAGATCTATCATTCTTCCTAGGGCTTGCAAATCAGTCAATATAAGAAATGTATCTTGATATCACAAAACCAAGTACATAAAGGAGATGCTTAATAGGTTTCAAATGGAGGATTGTAATCTAGTAAGAACGCCAATGGTCATAGAAATGTAAGTAAAGGAAAGAAGAAAACTCACCAAGAGTCAATTAGACCCACATACAGATCCATGATATGTAGTCTATTATATTCTACATGCCTCTAGGCCTTACATCATTTAAGTAGTTGGTATAGTATAAATATTTCAAGAATATCTTAGAGATAATCACCTATAGGCTATCAAAAGGATATGTAGATATCTCATGGGAACCATTGAAAATGGACTTTAAGTATCCAAGAAGTAATGATTTTGGAATAAAATCTTTCACAGATGTAGACTGAGAAAGTATTATTGATAAAAAAAAGAGCACAAGTGGAGGAGCATTAATTTCTAGTAAGTTTCTTATCTCTTGGATAAGAAAAACTAAAATCTCTTGAATCCCTATCCACATGTGAATCTGGGTATATAGCAGTTACATTATGTTGTGCATAAACTACTATGGATGAGGCAGACCCTAGAAGACTACAAAGTTAAATGTGATGGACATAATCCCTTGTATTGTGACAGAAAAAGTGACATAAGTGTGTCCAAGAAACCTTTTGTTGCACTCTCATACCAATCATATCCCAATAAAATAACATTTCTTAATGGAACAAGTAAGTGAGAAAAGGATCAAATTAGAACATGTGTCCATCAAGGAGGAGGTAGCAAATATCTTGCAAAAAAAACTTCCAAAAAAAAACTTTTTAACATCTAAGAGAAAAAACTTGGGAGTAATCCCTGCACCTAGCAAACCAATAAAAGACTCAAACCATCAAAAGGGGAATAATCCAAATGACACATCTGCTCCAAGAAGTTGTAAAGAGTATCAAAATAGAGGGAGGTCGTTCACTAGCTTCATGTACAAAATATGTGCAAAGACTCAAATGGTTAAGTATGAAGTGAATCTATTCAGGGGAGCATTAATGTTGATTGGTGAGAAATACTATGCATTATTTAAATCCATTAATTACAATAAAGTGAGAAAAAATCCAAGGGGGATCTTGTATGGATAATCCTATGTCTTTTTGGTAGTATGTTCAATTCCAAATTGCAGATGTAAACTTTTTCATAGATGTCAAAGGGGGGGAATGCACTCAAAAATAAGAAAATAGAGCATGGAAGGTGTTGGTATGACTATTTTTCCATCAAATTTTCTGGAGTTTATTTCCATCAATGAAAAAGGGGGAGATTATTGGGCCCTATCTCATTGATGTTGTCATGAAAGAATTGATGTAAAAGAGTGTTGGTGAGGTGTAAATCATTCAAGGTCATGAATTTTGATTAGTAGCTACCCTCCTTTGACCTCAAATGGTATGTTTGAAGTGACTTGGTTTGATGTCTTGAGGTGTCATGGTGTATACATAATCTCTTGGAGCATTGGAAAATAACTAGGTGTTTGGTGTGAACTCCAAATGTTTCCCATAGGTCCTAATATGTGTCTCAAATGTGTGCAAGTTTCATCATGATGAATAATAGGATAGGTTTCATGAATCATGATTTTTAAGCAAGCTCAACTAGGCCTAATTCTAAGACCTAGTGCAAGCATAGCTAAGGGTATGGAGTAAAGAAAGCTAAAAAAGGTAAGTACAAATAAGAGGGGTGTGTTATGACATTTTAGAGAGGATTTGAAAAGTGCTACAGGTCAAAAATTCATCTAGTAAAGGCATGTTCAAAGTCTCTTTAAGGCATGTTCATGAGGACAAGTCAGATGAGAAGGTAAAATTCATGGTGGATGATGATTTTTAGATAGGTGCAAATTTAAATGAACCTTAGGACATGTAAAATGAGATCAACACAATGTCGTCAACAAAGTTTCAAGTAAAAATTCAAAAGGAGAAGCAAGAAAAATGCTTTTAGGTTTTTATTGAGCTCATTAGAATGACCATTTCCATCTCTAGGGCTGAGTTTGAATTTCTCACTCATATGTTAAATCTCTTCATGTGGACATGAGTCATTCATCAAATTTAGGGCATGGATTCAAGAATATTTTGCAATTTGAGCTAGGTAAAATTATGTCTTATACTTTATGAATGAATGCTAAGTAGTTTAAGTTAGTATAAACCCTCACAAAACCTTATTTTTGGAGTGATATGCAAAATATGAAGTTTCTTGTCTCAAAATTACATGGGAAAGCTAAAGTGATGATTAAAATATTGTAGATAACTCTCCATAGATCATTTTGGTGGTGGTGTCATGAGAAGGTATAGAAAGTCTCATATTTTGTTAAGTGTTGTATGTGTATGCATGTTTTACATTTTTCATGGTGAAAGGCCAACTATGGGAGCAAGCTTGGTAGGTTACCCAAGTTTCCATGAGAAGTTTCATGTAGGTTCTTTCCACAACTTTAGCTAAACAATTCACCCCAAATTCGCCTACCGCTAATTAACTAAGGAGACAAACACCAATAATGTGGGTTTTGAAAGGGTTTGATGTGAAATATTTTTTTTTGAATTGTGAATGTGAGCATGCATGGTTGATAGAATTAAAACATTACATGTTTGATCCCAAGACTCTATCAAGTGAAGTTTTTTTTGGGTCTAAGTTCTAATGGCTCAAACTTCCTCACTAGGTATTCCAAGAAAGGTCTAAGAAATAAGAATTCAAATGTGAATTTATCCACATAACCCATGTATGTGAGTGTTTGAAGATGCATTTTATGTCTCCTGTGAAGTGTCCAATTTAATGGTTTGGCATGAAAGTGAAAATTTGAGGTTATGGAAGCTACCTAAGCCAAGACTAGTTTTTGTGTCTTAATACCTAGTATGAGCAATCTCTGAAATCCAAGCAAATTTGAGCTATATTCTCGGAAGTGATGCATGTTAATGGCTTAATGCTATGTATAAGGATAAAAAAAATTTGTAAATGTTCCATAAGATTTTTGAACAGGTGGTTGAATGGATGAACTTTTTTCAGTTTGTGAAGATTGGTTTTTCTATGCATACAAATCCATTAGGACCTTGTCCTAATAAGTGTGTCAAGGTATAAAATGAAGATAGTAGTGTTATTCCATGTATTTTAATATGGACTAGATGTCTCAAAAAAAATCCTCCAAGCATCAAAATTTTTGAAATTTCATACATTAGTGTTGGTCAAGCAATGTTGTGACTAGTTCTTGATATGCCATAATCATGCATACCCAACTGATGTCTTATGATCTGACGTGTATCCCTTAAAGAACATGATGGTTTCTTGGACATCTTGAATAATCTACCTTCATGTTATTTATGCATGACATGAGCCTAGAGTGGATTTCATACATCCAAGTTGAAGACTGTATTTTGAAGGTCATAGACCTAATGAAGATGATCAAATTCTAATTGATACTTGATGATTAAAATGGAAAGTTGGAAATATTTTCAAGGATTTATATGGAAAGGATATGACCTTCATAGTGTACACACACCTTCCAAATACTTTTTTCATGATGTATGTTAACTAGAAGACAAATAATCCTTTGTTGAGTAGAAGACAAGAAGGAATAAACCGTTACAAATGGAGTTGGTAGATGTCAAACTAAACACGGAATATCTTCAGTAGGATCAGAAGTACAGTGAATTTAGGAGTTTTTTCTAGTTCCTCATAGGTTTTATATGTGTCATGAAAACTCAAGTAATGTACTTGTAACTGGCATAACTTGCAGATGTAATGATTATATTGTGACAAGTTTTACGTGATGTCATATAAAACCTTTTATACGAGTTGAAGAGATTATAAGTTGTAGGGGTTAGAAGATGAAGTGGAAGAGGTGTAAAAATATTTCCATCCTAGAGTGAATAAGGAAGTTAATTAGCATGAGAAATTGTTCTAAAGAAATTTTTACAAGCAGTATGAGCTAATGATAAAAAAAAGGTGAATCAAGGTGTGTGTAAGAGGATGAACATATAGGAGCTGAATAAGAGATCACAAACTTATTGTCTTAAGAAACTAGGTCAAATGAATTTGATCAAAACCTTGTAAATGTTAAGTGGGTGCTTAGAAAAATAGGGAGGTTGTGCTTCTATGCAAGTAGGAGCTTGTTAAATTTTGTCAAGTAGGTGCTTGACTTAATTGTTAGAGATGGTGATTCAAGTTGAGTGGGTGCTCAAAAATTTTAGATATTTGTAATTTCTCAATCTTCCATAGTAGTGCATTGATTTTAGTGGGTATCTCTCTCTTTATTGGTTTCCCACATTGACCATTTTCTTCATGTGTGTTTGTTTGTTATTTTCTTATGTTTGAATGTCATTATTTCCTCATGGTGAAGGTTGATCAAGATTGAATGAATTACTGAGGTTTAAAATTGTTTTCAAAGTTTGAAAAATGATTGATTCACCCCTCCTCTCTCATTTTTTTTATTTTCCAACAAACCAAACCATGCTCAGATTGTACAATGAAACCCCATTCCCAGAAACACAATTTTTCTCATATCTCACAAACCCTTGCTCCATTTCCATGAGATTTGAGTTGAAGGTTCCTTGAAAAAACACCTTCATGAAGAGTTTTTTTCATGCCTCAATTAATTAACTCTACTACTTCCTACATCCCCTTGGTATTTTCTACTAAAAATATTCATTTCTCGTATTAAGTAACTCCAACAATTGAAATCCCCCTGAAAATTGGAGAAAAGGATTGAAATGAAAAACATAAACTTCTCCAAGTGGTTTCATTCAAATATAACATCGGTAGGACCACTTTATATTTTTAGTAAGAATTCATTGGAATGCCTACTAAAAATAGTAAGTTTGATAAAAATTTGCATTCATACTCCTCATTTCATTCCCCCATGATCAAGACACTCAAAAATTGGCAAAGATTGACAAAATTGAAAATGTTGGCTAAATTGGGGTAGTTATGATGGATATTATAAAAATATTAAATGGGTGAAATGAGCTAAAGTGGTCACAATTCAGTCCTTCACACATTCTCTAATGGTCCTGGTACTCACAGAGGTTTCCTGTTCAAATTTCAAGTAAATTCTCGCATGCCCTAATGTGGTGCGCATTAAGTGTCAAAAATGAGAAAATGTCAATTTTGTTCTAAAGGCCACTTCAATTCATCTCACATGGAATGCATGATCAATCGATGGATGGAATTTTTTTTGTTTCATTATTTTTTCCTCACTACCAAAATCATAAGTATTTGGTCTTATTTCACATTCATCATCAGTGTTCCTGTAGTGACAGAATCATGATCGTGCTTGTGTGAGAAAAATTGCACCAATTTCTCCCATATGAATGATTTTATCACATAAAGGTGGTAGTATCTCAAGGATAGGAAGGATTTTATCAATAAGTTAAGTTACCCTTCAATGTTCTCATCTTGTATACTTTCTCAAGTTCTCATCATTTATCTTCCCACTGTGTTCAAGTAGTGTTGCAGAGGCTCGTCATTTCGAGATATTCAAAAGAGGCAAAGTGTTTGAAGGTATTCATATGAGATATTTATTAGTACATCTCTACATTACAAAATCTCATCATAGATCAGGATGTCATCTTCAAAACCATCAAATTTGATCTATATTAAGGATGGAGATATTTTTATCCTTGCTTTAGAGAATTCCTTCTTTCCTCTCCTCATTCTTTCTCCTCTTCTCTCCCTCATTTCTAATTCTCTGATGTAAGCAATCATTGTGTTTTTTCCTATTCATTTAAAATGATAGTGATATATTTGCAAGATTTAAAAATTACTTCCTAAAATTATAGTAGGGGTTCTTAGTTTGTTCTTTCCTAGGATAATGAAAATCCACAAGTTGGATAGGAACATGGAAAAGTCATGACGGTGTAGAGGAAGAGTTGAATTGTAAATCTATATAAAGGAGATGATCTCCTTATTTATAAAAGGATGTGTAAAATTATTGTTTACTAGCTCCTATTGTCTTTATAGGAACAAATTCCTTCATTTCCTTTTTTCTCTTGTCTATTGAATTTTTGTCTCCATCTTAACTAATACTCTAAGTGTAGACACATAAAATTGGTTAGCCAATTTAGTGTCCCCCACATTCGTCTACCTTTTCGGGTAACCTGGGGCACCTTTATATCACCAATTGTCCTTTAGGGTATTAATTAATTAAAGTTAAACATCTATCCTAAGTTTGTTATACCCCATTGTATCTTACCCATGGATAATTAAATATTAACTATTTCATTATATTTTTTACATGTGTCTTAACCACTTATCTACCCCATATCAATTCCTAACCTCACATATCAATTCTATCCATCTATCCCCCCTATTTCTCCTCCCCCCCAAACCGTGCAGTGAGATATTTCCCGTATTTGAGTCAGAAGGATACATTTTCATCTTTCCAAATCATCCTTTTTGGCCATTTTGGGATTCTGTTCCCTGATCGGCGCCGACTGATACTCGGTCGACGCTGATTTTTCGGAACGGCGCCGATTGTACCTCAGTCGGTGCCGATTATAAATACAGGGCTAGAATTTAGTTCTGGTTAGACAAAAGAGAATGCCAGAGAGTTTTTAGCATCAAGCCTGAGCATCATCTATCAAGTGAGAGTGAATTCTATCTAGATCAATCCCTGAGAGGAGTACCTTTACTCTACTCCCACAACATCGACATCATGAGGCTTCATCGATCTCTAGGTGACTTTGCTCCTACATCTAGCTAAGGTGGAGCTTTTTCAGTATCCCTACAGCTCCTACAGCTCTAGCAGACATTGACTATCCAGCCTTCGTTGTCCATTTCTCAAGCTTCCTACAATTTTCCCCCATTCGACGCTAACCGAGACCAGTCGATGCCGATTGAGCCTAATTGACGCCGATTCACCCAATCGACACCGATCAGCCTACAAACAGGTAAAATAACTTAGGTAACACAAATCCAACATTATTTTTATATTTTCCTATTTTTTGTTGCTTTTTGTCTGCTGTTTACATTCTTTATGTCATTTTTAATCAGAAAATATAGACATTTACTTACATATTTTATCATGTATGCTTCTTTCTTTAATTTAAAACATGGACTGACATCCACCGAGGGAGCTTATCGCTTCTTGGACCCACTTTTTGGGAAGTCCACCTAAATATATTTTAACGTTGTCTTTTTTTGTCAAGTATCTGTGTCTTGCAGGTTTCTCATATCTACTTTGCAGGATTGCTCATGTGCACCCGTCTTATCTACATTGGCTTTCTTTTCCATCTACATCTTTGGATCTTGTCTTATCTATCAGGTATTGATTTCATTTGAGTTTTTTAGGGTTTTTGTGTTTAGTTTGGTATATCAACTTGGATAGGTAACAAGCACAGAAATTCTTGATCTACATTCTGGCACGCCCGGTGGGACCGAACCAAAGTCCCCTATTGGTAAGTTTGTCTCTTTTCTAGTGCTGAACTTTTTTTCTTTTTCTTCACTGATTTTCATCAGTTTTCCTTAAGCATTTCTTTTTTTTAGTTTGGTCTTGTTTATTTCATTTATAATTTGCAAAATCAAAATTATTTCTTTCTTGCATGTCTAAATTCTCATTTCCTTGAAATTTTCTAGTTTCTTAAATAGAAATTTTCATTCTACTATTATTTGGATATATCTTTCTGGATTTGTTTGCATGTTTGCTTAACCTTTTCTTGCGGAGCACTTTGCTTGTTCACGGGATTGTTCAAGGGGAAGATCTCAACAACACGCTTTTTGAAGTCCACACACCTTGGAGAGCTAAATCTACAGGTATTTCTCTTTTATGGTGTTTTCTCCTTTTTAAGAGCTTAAAAGAACTTGTTTGTTTGTTTTCTATCAAACTCAAACATTTCGATTTTGGTGCTTAAAAAGAATTTAATCGCATTTGGGAAAGAACTTGTTTAACTTGTCTTCATCAAAATCAAACACTTCATTTTTAGTGCTTAAAAAGAACTTATTTTTTTGTCATTTCTATTGTATGTTCTTCATCTAGTTTTCTAAATAAGTTGGAAAATTGATCAAAATCGGTAGTGACACTATTTGATTTTTATTTTTAACCCTTGCACACAAAGCCAAAATCACTAGGTATAAAGCGTTTAAACAAAAATTCCTTCCTTGGCCTCGCCTACTTGGAAGTGACATCCAAGAGGAAGAGCCTACGCGGTACTCGGCCCACACTGTAAATTCACGGAAGTTCTGGTATATATTGGCAAATCACCCGACACCCTTATCGCAGTGGTGTGTGAAGTGCGAGGGTAGGCCCCTATATCAAGCCACGTACCGGTCTTTTACTGAAGTGCCTTCAGGACTCCTCACCAAAACATTCCCCAAACCATCCTTAGTTTGGCTATCTGAGTAGTTCCTATTCTAAAAAGCCTTCCCTAATATTTTCTTTCTTAAAAGCATGAAAACTTAAAAGAGATAATCACCCACGTTGTTTGAATTGTCTGTGCAGTAGTTAGGTCAATCCTTTTTTTTATATTTCTGCTTGTTTATGATGGTCATCACCCAGTCACAATCTAGAAAAATGGATCAACTGGCCTCTTCTTCATCTGAGATCATCACTAATGTGGATGTTTCGGCACCCCTTGGGTCTTCCTTGGGGCCGTTGTTAGTTGGCTCCCCATCTTGGTCATATAATCCTTTCTATCATCCTAAAGTGATCCCATCACATCCTGCTTCCCCTTGTCCTTTAGAAGTATCATATGCTTCTGATATAGAGTATGTTCCTCACAGAGATCCTAAATTTCAGGTGTTCCTTGATCACAACCCGGTAGCCCTTATGGACTATCTAGTGCATAAGTTTGTTTGAATATCTGATTAGGGACCACCAATCCAACAAGTTTATGATTATTCTCATGAACCATCCCAGGCTTTTATAGAATAGTTAGCATGTTTTTTCTCGCCTCAAACCACGAAATAGGGTGGCACATCTATGCCTCCTTTTTCTCTTCCACCAACCATGTCGACTAGTTCTCAAATGATCTTTCCTATCCCTATTGTTGTGGCTACCTTGGCTACTGCACAACATACTTTTGAGAGGTCCTCTTCTTTAGCTATGATGACTGCATCTGCACTCTCACAGATTGCTGTTAATTCTTCTATGTCGTCTATTATGTCTTAGGGTCAGTACCTCTCTGTGAATCAACCCCCTTCTACGAGTCAGTAGGTTCCTTCTTCCCATCCTCCTGCTAGTCTTTTTTCCAATGTTCCAGTGACAGTGACCTTTACCCATCCTCTGACATCGGCGCCCTTAATCACCAATCTAGAAATCAAAAGCCTCATTCAGATTTTGTTCCCCATCATATTCAATCAATCAACACCCACATTCCTCAATCCATTTCGATTCAGTTAACAAGTGTAGGATCCCACCAATCATAGGATTCGTCTTTCATTCAACCACCTTTCTCTCAACCACTTGTCATCTCACAGCATGTTTATACACAGGCTCCTTCACAACAAATACCTCACCAGGTGTCACCCAGAATGCATAGTTATTCTTGTTATCTCCTGTTAATCATAAGATGAATCCCCCGTTAACACCTCAACAAAACCTACCATTTGCTTCTTATTCAAGACATACCAACATGCCCCCTCCTCAATCAGACGTCGTCCAAATTCTTTTCAAGAAAATTGTGGACCTAGAAGCCTCCACCAAAGGGGCTCACCCTTCATATTCTTTTAAAGAAGTATATAATGAACCGATTCATCCATCAATGGATTTTAAGCCTTATCCTCCTCAATGGGAACTTCCTAAGTTTTCAAAATGTCATATCCAGGAGGATCCTCAATAGCACTTACGAGTATTCAAGCACACTTGCTACCTTATAGTCTAGGATCAGGAGCTTATGCTCTGTACCTTCCCTATGTCTTTAGCAGGGCCTACTTTAGACTGGTACAATAACATTCCCCAACACTCCCTATTTTCTTTCTCTCAATTAGCTCAGATGTTTGTTGAAAACTTCTCAATAAATATCACACATAAGATCTCAATTACAGATCTTTATAATATTCGTAAATTCGATGACGAATCTATTATAGACTTTGTTGCTTGTTAGAGAGGTATAATAAATCAATTGTATTTCTCCCTCCCTCAACCTCAGCAAATCAATTTTTTTACTTGATCTTGCGCTAATCATATTTCTTCCAATTTAAGGATTCAAACCTTTCATACATTTGAAGAAGCCTTTACGATGGCATGCAAACTTGAGTCTCGTGTCATTGAACTAGGGAAATTAAAACTTTGCTCTAAGTCTAAACCTATCTTTTTTCGATTTACAAAATCAAACCCTTCCTATTCTAACAAATACAATAATCAAGGGTCCGCCAACACTATCATATTAAAAACATCACGAGTTGATAACACTTTTAATCAAACGCCTCGAAGAGACTCTTCATCTTCTGAAAAAGGACCCTCGTCATCTCGATCTTTTACTTCATTGGGTGAATCATATGCTTCTATCTTAGAAACAATGTTGGAAATTCACATGATCAAACTTCCCCCTATTAGAAATTTTTATGAAAGCCAAGAACGACCATTCTGGTATAGGGAAAATGACTTCTATCATTATCATAGAAGCAAATGCCATGACATTGAATGATGTCAGACCTTTAAAAATCTTGTCCAAATATTCATTGATAAAGGTGAACTCATTCTGGATAACCCAAATGCTCCCCCAAATCAGGCGCTTGATGTCTTTAAACAACCTTTTCCCAATCATTCCCCGAACAATGACGCTTCAGGGTCTCAAAAACCAAACACTCATACTATCAGCTTCATTTCTACTGAAGAATCTTCTTCTAAACCTGAGCCATCTACGAACACGTCGACCGAATCGGAACTTCCTCCCACTCCGTTAATCTCTAAGATTCCACCATCTTCGAACAATTTGTCTTTGAATATTACTCCATTGTTAGAGATGGATTCATCTCTCTTTGCCTCTTTATCTAATCTTCCATCCATGCCAGAGATAGTGTCATCCTCATTTGTCTCATCGTCAGACATTCTTTCGATGCTTGAGGCATTTACATCCCTTCAATTTTCCACTATGAATAAATCTACTTCTGTTGTTCCCATTTTCAATGCGACTATGCCATTGGTGAACATACCTATAGTCATATCAACTTCTCTACCGATGGAACTATCTAATATTTTTACTCTTCCCATTTCCTTTCCTACAGTAGTTGCACCCACAATTACTGTACCAGAAGTATCTTCCTCGTAGGGAATTTCTTCTTCATCATCCACTTCTTCCATCACCGATGTTGCCTTGCCTATTAAGGAGAAATATAATGAAATAGCACCGGCACCTACACTTTCGGTTCCTAAACTTAGACCGAGACAACTAAATTCTAATGTTGCATCATCGATACCTCCCCATCTGCTTCCCCTGAAAATTTTACAATCACCTTATGTGGTCGAAGTTGTCACCATCCCCAAAAAAGGAAAACCAATACTTCAGAATATCAAGACTCTTGGTGCTTTCCCTCAAAAATATCTCTCTGTGCCTCATAAAAGATTGGATTTATCCACTAAGAAGGTGTCTTCTTATACAACACCATATTCACTAGTGCCTCATAAAGTGGATTTACCCACTAGAAAGGCATCACCTCTTTTATCAAAACCATCATATTCGTCACCAAAATCCAAGGCACCCTTTGTTCCTCCTATCAGACCTATTTTAGGAGCTCCTCCCTCATCTAAATCAATCTTACATAAATCATCATCTGTTCCGGCCAAGCAACCTT
Source organism: Taxus chinensis (assembly GCA_019776745.2). Classification (NCBI taxonomy): domain Eukaryota; kingdom Viridiplantae; phylum Streptophyta; class Pinopsida; order Cupressales; family Taxaceae; genus Taxus; species Taxus chinensis. The sequence continues at coordinate 798,005,742 of CM034150.1, forward strand.
CTTCATCTATGAAGACCACAACACTTGTCACATCTTCGTCATCTTTAAAATCTATCTTAGGAGCTCCTCCTCCACTAAAATCAATCTTTCCTCACTTACTTCCATCTCAAGCGCCCAAGGCTACTTTTCCCATTGTCCAAAAAAGTAAAACGATCCCTAAAAATACTGTCAAACTAGATATGCAGATTCTTTTACCTCGGCAGTCTGTTAAGGAAAAAGAGGCACCTTCATCATCTCTGTCCTCATCTTTGTCTACTAGATTCTATACTAAAATTCTTCACCAACATATTCAATCTTCATCTATATCTCTTCCTCCGATCAAACCCTATAATCCTAAAGGAGTAAAACCTTCCTGGTTCAACTCTAATTTGATTTGTGCTTACCACTGCACTCCAAGTCATGACACCGCGGGATGTAAAGCCCTTTAATCTGTCGTTAACAACCTCTTGGAAGAAAGTGATCTTCTGCTGGAAGAGGAGGAGGAACAAGTGTCTCCTATCATCTCAACTAAAACTGATCCTGAACAGTCTACTCAAGCCTTTAATTCTATTAAGTCCACTCTAAATGATCTTCCACCTTCTCAAATTGACACAATTCATATCGCCACTAGAGCACAACAGTATGATAATCCTTCATCTTCTACAACCTCTCGACCACAGGTTTTCATTTTTGTGGCCCCTGAAAGATTTCCTCCTTCCTCATCAGCCCTGAGACCTTGGGTCTCTATTCGTGCTTCACCTCGGGCTCATATTCCTATGTCAGTTGAGGAGAGTGTTATGAAACAACTCACCCATGCTCTGGTCAAAATGTCTCTTTTTAACCTCATTCAATCATCTCCACAACATCGTCAGGCTCTGATTGATAATATACATCATATCGCAGTGAATTCAAATGAGCCCCATCCTTTCGAGATGGTTGTTGGATTGAATAGACCATCAACCGCCATTTCCTTTGAGGATTCTGAAATTCCCCCCCTTTCTTCTGAGGATTTAGAGGCTCCCCTCTTTATCACAGTTCAAATCAACAACACTACGTTAAAACACACTATGATCGACAGTGGTGCTGCACTCAACATCATTTCCTCCCACACATTCAAGCAACTTAAGTTACTAGAGAACATAGTGTCACCACCACCTTTCACCCTTCAATTATTTAATGATCAGCTGGCAATTACTTTAGGAACTGTGGTCCTACCCATTCGGGTAGGTAAGAAACTACTTCACGAGATTTTTTACATTTTTGAAGGGAAATTCCACTACAATATGATCCTCAGATGCTCCTAGATTTGTACAATGCATTACGTCCTATAAACCCTCCATCGATGCTTAAAATATCAGTATGAGGGAAAAATCTATACTCATCTAGGAGATCCTTTCCCTTCCGCACAATGTGACATGACCACAGGGTCGGCCCCTCCAAAGGTGAATGCTTGTTCTCTTGACAAGGCTTCATCCTCTTCCATACCTATAACAAAACTACCATATTTACAAAATCTGGAAGAACCGTTGCAGCGTTTTTCACTAGGAGAGCTTTTGTTTCTCTGTTTTGACGACCATCTCAAACCTAACGAGTATGGTAGACCAGAAAAACAACCTGAATATTAGCCAAGTCTTGTTCACATCATCACCATTGGTCTTCCCAATTAACAGACTAACTTCATCTACGGTGGTCTTGATACACGTCACTATCGTCTGGATTCTCCCCCTACGGCCAAACCCTATTCAGTAGGGTTTGATTGTCTATAGAATCTCACATTCACAAAAACTTATCTATATTGATGCTCAAGGAAGGGCTTTGGCCTGGGAAAGTATGAACAAGGTGTGTATGACCTCGTGCATGCATTCCAACTCTTAAACCACATCAAAAATTTAGTTTAGGGTTTAAACCTATCTTAAAATCCATCATCACCATTCTCGATGAGCCTTTTTCCATTGAGGAACCATCCTTCTCCCACCAGGTCGGAAGCATCACTTGATATGGATGACACCATTTCCATCCCGCCTAACTTTTTTTTTAGTCAATATCATTTCGTTAGGTCCATTGACCTATAAAACTAATGGTAAATCCACTTCCATACCATTAGTCTTCCCTAAAATAGTTGGAGATGACTCTCCCACTATCAACATTATCCACTGTGCAGATGATGATTCTAGCCTCACCATATCTAGGGGTAGAGGATTCTTATCTTCCTAAAACCATTCCTTCTGACATGTCTACACTTCTCAATAAAGCCACCATTGACCCTAATATAGGGACTTCTGAAGACCCTCATATCATTAAGGTTGGACAATCTCTTAATCCACAGGAGTTAGGAGACTTCACCACCTCTCTTTCCCACCATCATCAAGCATTTACTTGGTCATACGAAGATATGTCAGGCCTCAATCCTAATATCGTGGTCCATAATAACGTTACTCTTCTAGACATCAAACCAGTTAAACAAAAATTACGTAAGATGCATCCTTATGTAGCCCTCCTTATTAAAGAGGAGTTACAACGCTTGCTTTCCACCAACTTAATTTAACCCATTGACTATCCATAATGGGTTTAAAAATGTAGTACCAATAACCAAAGCTACTGGGAAAATTCAAGTTTTAACCAACTTCTGGGATCTTAATCTCGCTTGTCCCGAAAGATGATTTTCCTCTACCTAATATTGACCAACAAGTTGATTTAACTGCAAGTCACGATATGCTCTCTCTAATGGATGGTTTTTCTGGGTATAATCAAATTCTTATTGCACTAGAGGATCAACATAAGACTTCTTTCATAACTCCTTGGGGGAATTTTTGTTATCGTGTCATGCCTTTTAGTATTAAGAACGTAGGAACAACTTATCAACGTGTAATGACCTACATCTTCTATGATCTCTTACATAAAACTGTGAAAGATTACATTGATGACCTCCTTGGTAAGTCCAAACGCCATCAAGATCACCTTTTCATTCTTGCACCTCTCTTTAAGAGGCTCATTCATTTTTGTCTTCACCTAAATCCATCTAAATGCATGTTTAGCATTATCACTGGTAAACTCTTAGGCTTTATCATTTCTATTAGGGGCATCGAAGTTGATCCCGCAAAAATAAAGGCTATCCTCGAGATGCCTCCACCTTCCAAATTAAAGTAGGTCCATGGTCTTCAAGGACACCTTCAATCAATGTGTCATTTTGTCTCGCAACTACCAGACCGTTGTCAACCTTTTCATCATCTCCTCCGTAAGAATGTTCATTTTGAATGGGATGAGCGTTGCCAAAAGGACTTTGATGATTTCAAATCTTATCTTATTTCTCCACCTATGCTTACACCTCCATGATGAGGGGGAGCCATTCTATCTTTATATTTCTATGACTGATCATGCTCTTGCAGCCATGATCTTGCATTGAGGACGCTAATGGTAAAGAACGAGTCCATCTATTATATCAATCACACTCTTCATGAGTATGAAAAACACTATTCTGAAGCTAAAAAATTGTGTTGTGCTCTCTTCTTCATGACTTATAAAATTCTTCACTATCTCCTTAATCACAAAAATTATAGTGTTACAAGTGTCAATCCACTCAAGAAAATGAATGTGAAACCTTATCAAAATGATCGTATCACTTTTTGGCTCATGCTCATTATAGAGTTTGATCTTGAGTTCATCTCACAAAAATATATCAAGGGTCAGGTCATTGCAGATCAATTATTTGATACTTCTCTTCCAGACACTCAAATCCCCCTTGCTCAATTCCCACATGAGTACATCCAACCAATCAATTTTGGTTTGTCTCCATTTAAAGTAAAAATGTTCTTTCATGGGTCCAAATGTTAACAAGGGGGAGGTGTAGGTTTCATCATGATTCCTCCTTGGGGTGCACCTATCCCTGTCGCACACAAAATTAACTTTGAATGTACCAATAATGTGGCTGAATATGAAGCTCTTGTTTTAGGTCTTCAAAATACCATTAATCTTGGCACTCGCCATATCGACATCTTTGATGATTCTGAGCTTATCGTTAATCAAGTCATTGGTTTCTATCAATGTAAAAATGATATCGTTCAAAAATATCACGATATCATTTCTCTTTCAACTTCAATATTTTGATAAATTTACTATCCAAGCTATTCCTCACATTGTGAAACTGATTCACAGATACAATGGCTTCTTTAGCCTCGTTTATTCCACCTTTTACCGAAGACTCACGACTTTATGTGGTTGTTCAGTGTTTAGACCAACCATCTCATCTCAGGTAGTTGACTTCAATCAACACTGTCACAACCAACACTCAAGATGAGTGGTATCAACACATTTTTGATTATCTATCCCTTTTAGTGCTTCCTCTAGATCTGACTTCCAATGGTAGAAGATATTTTATCCTACGCACTAATTGCTATACTATTCTAGGAAGAATCCTCTACAAACGTGGTTTTGATGGTATTTTGCTTCGGTGCCTCAAAACCCCTGAATCATCTAAAGCCATCCAGGAAGTCCATGACGGTATCTGTGGTGGACATTTTAGTGGCTTGGCCGTAGCTAAACGCATCTTACGTTTAGGTTACTATTGGCCTTCTCTTAATCGCATATTGTTGTGAATACACTAAGAAATGTGTCAAGTGTCAACAACATTCCAATCTTACACATATCCCTAGTCAGGCTTTGCAACCTGTAGTGGATTTGTGGCCTTTTTCACAAAGGGGTCTTGATCTCATCGGTCTCATCAATCCCCGCTCTTCACAGCGTCATCACTCTATCATTACTGCCACATAATACTTCACTAAGTGGGTGGAAGCTATTCCTCTTTCATCAACCAAAGCTAAACCCATTGTTGATTTTTTCTATCAACACATCATTTATCACTTTGGTGTCCCACACAAACTCATCACAAACAATGGTAAGTCTTTCAAAAACATCGATTTATAGAACCTATGTGATGCTTTCAATATCAAACTCAACTTTTCTTCTCCATACTATCCCCAAGCTAACGGCCAAGCTGAGGCTTCCAATAAAACTTTGTGTAATATCCTCACAAAGGTAACTAGTCGAGCTGGTAGGGATTGGAATTTACATATCCCTTTTGCTCTCTGGGCTTATCAGACTAGCATTCGTACTCCTACTGGTGCTACTCCCTTCTCTCTCATCTATGGGTCTGAGGCTTTTCCTTCCTTTGGAAGTCCAGATTCCATCTCTTCGTGTCTCTCTCAGAGAATTTGTCTCTGATGAGGACTATCATCAAACTCATCTAGCACAGCTTGAGTTGCTAGATGAGCGGTGGTCTCAATGCTCTTGAGCATCATCAAGTCTATCTTGAGCGTGTCAAACATGCTTATAACAAGCACTTGCAGCACCGTGACTTCAAATTTGGTGATCTTGTTCTTAAAGAAAACCAAAATGTCACTACACTAGAACGGAGTCAGCATGGTAAGTTTGCTCCTAACTGGATGGGTCCATACGTGGGTCACTCATAAATATGGGTCCAGGGCTTATCACCTATCTTCCATGGATGGTGTACCTGAAATGGAACCTCTTAATGCCTTGCATATGAGGCCCTTCTATTGTTAACATCTATCTTACATGATTTTAGTCGCACAACAGATTTTTCATCCATCTACAACCAGTCATGCATTTCGTAGTGATTTGGAACTATGTGGTTCTCCGCGTTATGTCTGTTATACCTTGAATATGAGTACCCATGGCTCTACTCATGGCATTTTCCTTACGGATTTATTCCTTCTCATGGTAGGAATTCCTTCATCACTACTTCATCCACCCTAGGTATTCATCTTGATCAAAACAACTTTGGGGCATGAATACGTGCTTATATACATTTCCTTCCCCTCTATCTGATTTATCTGGTCTAAACTCAGCTTCTTCCAAAGCTCAAAAAAAAAAAAGAGAAGAAAAAAAGAAAAGAGATGATATCCTAGTCCTAAAGGATAGACTGATCCCTTGAAGGACAGCTATCTGTGCCTTATCAAATAAAATAAAAAATATAGACCATTCCTTGAAGGATGGCTATCATCAAAATCATTAATATAGACCACTCCCTTGAAGGAAGGCTGTTTGTTTTATGGAATTTTCAGCCTTTGCAGTAACAAACTTCCTCTGTTTGCCAGTTTGTTCACTTTTTAGCATCTCTGAAAGACTTCCCGTATCGATCAGTCTTTCTATATCTAGCAAACTTCCCGCATCGATCAGTTTGCTTTTCCTATAAAAAAAAAACTATAAATTATGAAGCTGTGACATGAGACCTTTTTCGATCATATGGAGATCCTGTTTTCCCCATATGGGCACGTATTTGATCTTTCATATGTTCTGACAAGATGTATACTGATCTCTCGTCCTTATCTACCTCCTCGATCTGGTCTGCGACTAACTAGTGTCAGGTTTATTTTAACCTCGTCTAATGGCCTGGTGTGCATCATCTTTCAGTTTTCTATCAAGGTCTCTATTTATGGTCGGTTAGGGGCCTAACTTATCATTCTTTTTCCTATCTAGGTGTAGTGCTTTTTATTTCTAAACAAAGATAATATCATTACATCCCTTTCTATCACAAAGAACATTTCCCATGATTATTTTTGTTCATCCAGTTAAATTGACATTTAACATGTTCAAATCTATCATCTATCTATGCTCATTTTATCTACTTCATCTAAAACACATCAAAGCATGTATTAAAAACACATGTGAATCATATATCTATCTCATTTAAATTGAATTAACATCTTGAACATGTTTATTTTATCAATCTATCAATCACATCAAATCACATCACATCTATCCATCTATCCTCTATAAACATGTATCTATGTCCATCAAAATTACACTATACATCTATATCTATATCTATCAAAATTAAATGCATAAGTACAATCACATAACACAAAATGATGAATATATATACATGAATGTCTGTACAAAAGAATGGATGGCTTCCAATCAAGCCATCTATATCATACATCAAAAAATTACCTTCAAATTAAGGCTACATCAGTATATCGATACACGAATAACATATCTATATGGTGAAGTCAGACAGGTGAAAGACACTGTCTCCTCCACCCTCCTCTGGTCTAGGTTATCTCTCCTAGCCGTCTCCTACCAGAGCTAGATGTGGCACCTGCTACTGGGGCCCTACCACCATCTCGATCTCTCCTAGTGCTCGCACCCTCCGATGCACCACTAGCTGCAGTTGTCACTGATCTCCTCCTCACACTGTAACAAGGCACATCAGGGGCATGTTGTGCCAGGGTGTCCTCATAGTATCTCACCTCAGCAAGGAGAGCCTGATAGGTGCTCAGACTCACCATACCGGGTGCTCATAATGGCGCTGCTACTACTGGTGGTGGCCCTCCTGCTACCGCACCCTATGCCCCGGACTCTGAGGTGGTGCATGTATCACCATATTTGGCCCTGAGGGCCTCTCTGTGTCTATGGTAGCGATCTCTCTACTGTATCGTTGTATCCCACTCCTGACATGTGGTATCTCTCTCCAATATCAGTGCATCCCTCTCCTCCGTCAGAGCTCTAATCTCCTCGAGGGCAGCCTGGTGTGTATGTGTTAGGGTAGCATGCTCTCCCTCCAGTCTCTCCAGCACTGCAACTATGTCCTCCTCATCTGCATCTATGGATGCTGGGAGGTGTCGTGGTAGCTCTGTGGAGTACCATGCCATGTAGCCATCATCCAATCCTACGTCATCATCACTATCTATGGGAGGTGGGGCCTCCCTCAGTGGATCTACCAGGAATCAAAATTGGTAGGTCGGTCTCTCTGTTGTCCACCTATATGGCATATATGTGGTCGGGACCATCTTGTACTAAACCAAACTACCTCAGCACCCGTATAAATGGGACGCGCTCCCAGATATCTGGCCTACGACCCCTGACCACCCTGCTCCATCTCAGCTCTACCAGGTGAGCATCCTGACGGCCCATGTCGAGTAGACCCGGATATGGTCTCCATATAACCTACTCTGGTGTCAGAGTCCTGAATTGCTCAGTATACCACTCTGCAGATCTCCCTGTATCTCCCGAGGGCCATGTCTACCCTGCCATCACCAGAATCCATAATTGAGGGCCCCCTCTACTACTGGCATCCATGGAAGCCCTGATGGCCTAATCACTACTATATGCTCATATGCCCAGCAATGGAGCACAAAGCTAACATCAATACCTATCCACCTACCTGTGGTGTACATCCACAACTCATGATATATCTGTACTACTAAGGCATCTGCAAACGTGAACTCCTACCTAAACTCCAGGATGTCACAAACATAGTCCAGTAAAAGTAGTGGAAATCTCCCACCTCCTGAATCTGGTAGAGAAAAGTAGGAGATCACCATTTGAATCAGTGTTATCCATCTACTCCTGGCATCATCCTGTCTATAATGTGAGGCTATCCTCACCACCCCGAGACACTATCTCTGAATCATCTACCCTATCTCCATACAATCATCCCAGGGCCCTCTGTTGCTGCTCTCGTGGAGTGGTCTCTATCGGGTCCTCGATAATTGGAAGCCTGAGGATCCTATAGATATCCTCGTGGGTGATGGTCATCTCACCCGTCCTAAACCAGAATGTGCATGTCCTACTATCCCATCATCGTATCAATGCTTGCATCAACTCTACATCTCGAGGCACCTGTTGGTAGTAACGGAAGCCCCCGAGCCTAGGCTAGCTCCAGGTGATGCCAATCGGCATCTGTCACATCAGGAAGAATAGTCTCCAGAAGCTCGGGAATAGCATCCCACATATGTAAATCCTCTCGTGCCTGCATCCATGACATCAAGAATGGTGTTAGCTTCTCATTTATTCAAATCGAAGCATCAAAAACACATTTCTCTACTTTCTACATCTAATCAACCCAATCGGCGCCGATTGATTTCTAATCGATGTCGATCTAATTTAGTCGACGTCGATCAAAATTCCAATCGGCAACCGATTTAACCTAATCGGCATCAATTTTTCCAATCGACGCCGATTGGGAGGCCGAGTGTCCAAAACACTCTGGCCTCCCACTTATCCCATTTTTTTTCTAGAAAACTAGCATCCTAGTATGCTATTTGATGATAAACATGTACACAAGGCTCAGGTAGATCCACTTACCCCAGGTCGTGTCCTCTTCACTTTTGACTACTCCCAGAGGCTTCCATGTTGCTCAAAATCAATTTTTGACTCTTTCTAAATCAATCATCGCAGTGTAAATAAATCGTTAACGTTTCCCTTTCCCATATTTATATGGTTGCGGTACGGTCGGTGCACCAATTTTTCTGGTCAGCACCGATTGGTTTAGTTAACGTCAATTTTTCTTGGTCAACACTGATTGAGGCCAATCATCACTGATTGGTTACATTATTGCCTTCTCACATCACATTCTTCCAACGGGAATGTCTCCTCATCTTTTTTTCCAAAGTGTTGATGCTTGGCTTGTTTATCTAATCATTATTATGACCTGAGTGTTTCCTTTTGGCACATATTTTTGATATTATCACCCATTTCGAGTCTGTTCCCTGTACATGGGTCACTCACATTTGTGGTAGCCTAAAGATAGTGGGTTTATAGGCACTAACGTCGTCTGATTCGCAGACCATCTGGTTGTCCCTACCAATGTGTCACTCTTTAGTTGCTACTATTTTACAGCCCTCCTTCCACTCACGGGTCTGTAGGTACTAACATCATCTCATATGAAGACCATCTAGTCTGCCCTACCAAGGTGAGGTCCTTAGGTTGCTGCCTTTTTTATTGTTTTCATGCGTCATCAATAATCAGATTCACTCCAGATATCTAGCTGGGGGCATCCTGCGTTCTCATCTACCTTTTTCAAACTTGGGATCGGTTGTTCTTTTGGGATTCATCCCATCCCTAGTTTGAGGGGGATCACATCATCACTTGTTCTTCCTTTCTTCCAACTCCTTGTTTTTGTCTTACAACTTTGCTTATCACAAGTTACTCAACAAAAAGGGGCAGAATGTAGACACCTAAAATTGGTTACCCAATTTAGTGTCCCCTAGGTTCGTTTATCCTTCTCGGGTAACCTGGGGCACCTTTATATCATCACTTCTCCCTTAGGGTATTACTTAATTAAATTAAACATATATCCTAAGTTTATTATACCCCATTGTGTTTTATCCATGGATAATTAAATATTAACTATTTAATTATACTTTTTTACATGTATCTTAACCACTTATCTACCCCATATCAATTCCTAACCTCCCATATCAATTCTATCCATCTATCCCCCCTATTTCTCCTCCCCCCAAACCGTGTAGTGGGATATTTCCCATATTTGAGTCAGAAGGATACATTTTCATCTTTCAAAATCATCCTTTTTGGCCATTTTGGGATTTTGTTCCCTGATCGATGCGCGGTCAGTGCCAATTGGTACTCGGTCGACACTGATTTTTTAGAACGGCACCGATTGTACCTCGGTCGGCGCCGATTATAAATACAGGGCTAGAATTTAGTTCTGGTTAGACAAAGAGAACGATAGAGAGTTTTGAGCATCAAGCCTAGGCATCGTCTATCAAGCGAGAGTGAATTCTGTCCAAATCAATCCCTAAGAGGAGTACCGTTACTCTGCTCCCATAACATCGACATCGTGAGGCTTCATCGATCTCTGGGTGACTCTGTTCCTACATCTAGCTAAGGTGGAGCTTTGTCAGTATCCCTATAGCTCCTGCAGCTCTAGCAGACATTGACGATCCAGCCTTCATGTCCATTTCTCAAGCTTCCTGCAATTTTCCCCCAATCAACGCCGACTGAGCCCAATCGATACCGATTGAGCCTAATCGACGCCGATTCACCCAATCAACGCTCGATCATTCTACAGATAGGTAAAAGAACTCAGGTAACACAAAATCCAACATTGTTTTCATAGTTTCATGTTTTCTGTTACTTTATGTCTACTGTTTACATTATTGTCTGTCATTTTTAATCAGAAAATCTAGACATTTACTTACCTCTTTTATCATGTATGCTTCTTTCTTTAATTGAAAATGTGGACTGACATCCGTTGAGGGAGCTTATCGCTTCCTAGACCCACTTTTTGGGCAGTCCACCCAAATATTTTTTAACGTTGTCTTTTTCTGTCAAGTATCTGTGTCTCACAGGTTTCTCGGATCTACTTTGCAGGATTGCTCATGTGTGCCCGTCTTGTCTACATCGGCTTTCTTTTCCATCTACATCTTCGGATCTTGTCTTATCTATCAGGTATTGATTTCATTTGAGTTTTTCAGGGTTTTTGTGTTTAGTTTGGTACATTAACTTGGACAGGTAACAAGCGCGGAAATTTTTGATCTACACTCAGATCATTGTAAATTTTGCAACATGATACAATAAAACTTTGTGTTTTTTATTTATTGTTCCTCTTTTTATGTGAAGTGTTTCTTCTGATTGATGTAAGTGAAATATTCTAGTTTTGAAACAATGAAATTTGTTATACTATTTATTATGCAAGACCCCTTCTTTGTTATTCTCTTCACACCTCTCTCTAAGAAATTTTCCTCCCTTGTAGTTTCTACAAGCACATTGCCACATGTGTAGGGAAGTACCCCTATGTGATCCCTGGTTGAAAATCCACCCCCATTTGATAGAATGGTGTACCTAATATTATTGTTTTTAATAAATGGAGCTTCCCCATTCAAGAAAAGGGACCTAGTCCCAGAGTGTTGGTGAAATCCCATAATTTTCCCTTGCAAAAAATTATTTTTCCAACGGTTTACAAACTTGGGATGTTATTTTGTGCCAAGGTTTATTTGAGTATAATCCTTGTCATTAGCCTTGATTTTGGCAGTATTCTTAGTTTACATATCTAGATCAAACAATATCTCAACAATTATCATGCCTTTGGGGATCATGTTCTCTTTAAGATTTATGATTTCATAATCATTTTTGTTATAGTTTTATATATATATATATCCTTCTCATCTATGATTTAGGACTCAAAAACATCTGAACTATTTAGGAAGTGAATGATTTTATGGTCATCACTAAATACATGAAATTGATCTGTGTTATTTACTATTGAAGGGGTGGGAATAATTTCCACAAATATCCTTTTGTTCTTCACCTTACTTGGGTTTGTGCAAGATCAAAAGTAGACGTGGCTAAAGCATCTGATTCTTGATTTTGTTTTTTGGGAACAAATAGAATGTTAAATGCATCTAAATATTCAATAAATCCCATATTATGTCTTTGTACCTATTAAGATATGACTATTTATATTGGTATTTTATCCTAACTTGTTTGAATACGACCTAAAATTCACTGAAAGCCTTCAGTATTTTGATCTTGTTTTTAATAGAAAATTGTAATCCTAATGCCAAAGATTTAAATTCAGCCAAATTGCTGGTACAATGGAACTGCAATCTATAGGAGGTTGAATATTGTTGTTATTTAGATTGGTTAAGAAAATACCTACTATAGATCCTTATTTAGATCAGGATCCATCGAAATGCATGGACCATATCCCTAGGGAATCTTGGTCTTCTTTTGATTGTTTTGTATCCTCCATGTCCAAATCATTCACGTCAATTTTTGTTGCACAAAGATTGTCTTCTTGATTTTTTCTATTACATTCAATGATCATATGTTTCATCCTGGGATCCATTTATATTTTAATTTTATTTTGGATACCACTCTAAGGAAACCACATATGGGAAAAATCAATAGATATGTAACCATTTAATACTTTTGACTAATCTCTACTCAACAACATGCCATAATCCTCGAGGATTTCTGATGCAGGAGCATAAATGGATTAAATGGACTCTAAGAAGTGGAAACAAGGATGGATAAGTAATTTCAAGTCATCAAGGAGGTCAAAACAATAATCAAAGTTTCTAAAACAAGGTTTTTCCATTTTCTTCCAAAGTGGATCATTTGAATTTATATTGTAAATAAGCCTTGTGAATGTCATAGTCATCAAATAAGGAAAGTATAAAAGTTTGTGATGGTCTTATGAGGTTATGTAAATCTTACCATGGTGTAAAAATCACTTTGACATGTTGTCAAAAGTGATTGAGTAAGGTGAAGGGTCAAAAATCAAGTTTGATTTAGTCTAAGTAAGAGGAAAATAAGGCTATGAGATCCATGCACTCATCATGAAGTTAATGGTACAGATTTAAGAGTTGTTGTAGAGTCAATTATCATTAATCTATGTTAAGAAGAGGTTGAGTTTTCCTAAGAAAGTTGGAGATAATTTAGGAGCTCATCTAGGAGTACTCTAAATTAAGAAATTGTAGTCTTAATAATGGAATTCGATCTCAATAATCTCATAAGTGGGTATACAAATGTAATATAATGTGAACAAAGTCTTCATAGTAAAATAATCTTGGTTTTACATGTTTTTGTGTATATACTTGTAGATTTCAGAGGACTGTGTTAAAGTTTATTTACATGTAGTGAGTGAAAAAAATTGATCTTTTTTTAAAAAAATTCAAATCTTTTAAGTGAAAGCCCATATAGGAAGAGAATACGATCAATAATTCAATGCAATTTAATTGAAGTTTTGAAATTGTGTCATTTGCAAGTTATATGATTTTGCTAACCCGCAGCGTGGAATTAGGGGACGTTGCATCTTTAAAATTATCTAATGAAATATTCTTAAATTCACACCATATCTTTTTCCTAATGTCACCTAAACGATTATGAAGTTTCAACTAGAATGGATCCTTTTGCAGTGAGAAATCAATGACAAAATTTTCTACGAACATGGGACTCTGCACAGTTAACCGTAATGGAGTACATTTCAATGTTTAAGAGGTAATTTCTAAGGATTTAAAGATCTATAGTTTGTTTTATGATACTGAGAACCAATATAAATGTGTATTGAAGGTTTACTAAGTTTGGATGACAATTGGGAACTAGTTGTTAGGTGACAATTCATGTAATTCCTGAAACAAGATAGTTATCTTTGTTATTGTCACATTGTTTGACCAAAGGATCTAAACATATACTTATGAATTTTTTAGGTCCTCTAAATTTCTTGAAGAATCATCTATTAATTTGGGTAGAAAATATTGTCTACAATAAATTTAGTGTTCCAGGTATAAGGAATTAAAAAAATTGTAAATTTGTTATTTTGGGTGAGCTAGAGTGTATCACAAGTCATAACTTTTGAAAAACAAATCCAATTGATCATAAATTTTGTGTGTGAATTCTTCAGGTAATTTATGAAGTGGGTTTTAAATTTTTTTGTTGGAAATTTGTAATTTGTGAGAATTTAATGTCATAATTTTCATGTAAACAAGACAATAATTGCATTTCTTGAGCTAGATTGGCATCAATTTCTACAACTTATATATCTATGAATTGTGGGATCATAGGCTAGGAGGCTAGTTTCTTGTGTATATTGAGGATCTCCCTATAAATTCCACCTTATATATATCCAGTTGGACTACTACAATGTCAATTTTATTTGGGGTTAAGCCAAGTTTCTTGCATATACTTGAAGGCATATTGTTGACAAAGGCTCCATAGTCAACCAAACACTTGTGTAGGTTTTTTCCAAACATCCTTATTGTTAGTAGGAAGGGAGGAACCTCTAATTTTATTTTTTATATGGAAATTTTGGCATGAGATGGATTTTGAGAATCCATAATAGCCTTGTTAGTCAAATATTTTAACAATAAGTCTCACTACTTTATTTTCTGGTTTAATTCGTGTAAAGTAATGTTTTCCTTAATTTTCTTCATGTCCTCTACACTATTATAATTGGTTTTAGAATTACGTGAAGAAATTTCTTATGAGGCTCATTTCCTTCTAGAGGATGCAAAATTTTGTTGGAATATAGGTCTGGTGGAGTTGTAATAACATTTAGTGGTGTTGAAGTAGTGTTATTGGCTCTACTCCTCAATGCATAGTTACTCTTCTGGTACTGTTGAAACACATGGAACTTACATATGTTATCCTCTTGTTCATTTTCCTCTTGCAAGGGAAAGCAAAACATCTCCACCATCATAGCAGCTCTTGGTGGTTTTTTTATCAGTATATGGGTTAGCCATATCATGTATATTTTGAATTATTTCATAGTTATCCAATTCACCTTTAAAAACTTCAAATGAATGAAAAAATTCTATACAATCCAATTCATTGTGTTTATTAGTTTTTATGAACTATATACCAATTTGATAATGCAATCTCACATACATTTATTTCAAGCATTTTGTTTTGAGAGGACTCTTCCTAATTACTACTACTCCTATTGAAGGGCTTATTATTATATCTTTGATAACTGTAATTTCTACTTGGGTTGCATTCCCCAAAAAATTCTTATTTGTCTATATAGACTTAGGAAATTCTAAAATAACTTCCTTACCATCCTTTGGATAGAATTCAATTCCCCTTTAGCATTATCTTGACTTGCTTCATTTATCAAATGACATTCCTCTTTTTCAAAAAAAATTGGGCCTCACTTTACCGCCCAGTTCAAGCAATGATTTCAAAATATAAATGAATATTAAATACAACTGGCCATGTCAAGAAATATCCAAACTGAATAAAATGTAAAAATGTCATGAAAATTTGGGATCCTCATGATATTCCAAATTTTGATGCCAAATTCTTACAAAAGGAGGAAATGAGGGTCCCAGTGGTGAATGATGCTACTTTGATAAAATTCTACTAGCCTGAAGGAATGTGAGGGAAATGGAAAAATATCCATATTCTAGGAAAAAAATTCCCTTTTGCAAATTTCATTATCATCATTTTGCACCATGGAATTGGCTGATAATAATCCTCATATCATTCAGATACTTGGATAGAAGAAGTAAAGGATAAACACATAATGAGAAATGTAAGGATATATATTTGTATACTAAGCTCCGGACCATTTCTACTAGCAACTCTAGACTAATGTCATGACCTCTCAAATCATCTCGAGGATTTAAAAATTTATAGTTCCAACCCACCAAAGAAAACGTTCTGGAATAATGGGTGGCTGGTCTCGCAGCTATCTCACATATGTTTTCAATCCACATAGAATTTTCATTTCTACATCCCTTTGTGTCTTCCTGCAACTTCTAAATTAGCTTCAAGGATTTTAAAGCTATGGAGTTTCTAACATCCACTAAAGGCTAAGTCCTTCAATGATGTTGTCAAAGACTAAGTTCTTCAATGATGCTACCAAAGGCTATGTTCTTGGATGATTTTAGCAAAGACTATATTCTTAGTAGATGTTACCAAAGATTATGTTTTTGGATGATACCACCAACAATTATGTTCTTATATGATGTTATCAAGTGACTATGTTCTTGGATTATGCTACTATACTATGTTTTTAGATTATTCTCATCAAAGACGATGTTCTTTGATGATGTCACTAAAGACTATGTTCTTGGATGATTTTGCTATAATACTATGTTCTTTAGATGAGTTATTGCCAAATACTATGTTCTTGGATGATCAATACCAGGAAGACTGTATTCTTAGATGGTGTTCTATAAATACTATTTTCTTGTATAATTCTTCCAAATTCTATGTTAATTGGATAATACCTACCAATTAGGCTATGTTTTGTGGATGATGCTACTATTAGGAAATAATTATATTAGTGCTCCTTTATTAATCATTATTACTTTGTTAGGTCTGTTATTATATTTGTTTATATGTGAAGTTGTTAATAAACAACTCACGTGAATAGAAGTCTGGTGAGAGAATTAAGGAGTGTTCCCCCTATCAGATTCCTATGGTTTCCTAGTGAATGACTTATTCCAAATATATTTGTAAGAGTAATCTCAATATGGAAAATTAAGAAGAAATCTAGTGACATTATTGTTGTGTTTATTCTAGTTTAACTCTGCTACTCTGAGATTTGGTATCAGAGCGAGCGGGGAGCGTTGTAGATCCGTAGTCAAAATATTGAAAGTCTGAATAAAGATGAAAGATTAATTCGTATGTGGAGCATTTCATATTATTTGAGTGCAATGGATATGCTACGAAAGAATTTCAATGTTGATTGATTTCGCACCTAGTTATCTACTTGCAACGGCGCATGCTAGCACCTGCATTTGCATTAACAACTCTTGGTTAATCGGATTGTTAGTTTTATTGCTGAATTGTTGATCATATTTAAGATTGTGATGTTCAATCTCGACGTGGCTTCACATAGGTGGAGATCTGTATGAGTGCCTACTCATGCTTATGACTAATTAAAATGGGGGTGAGTGGAGAACATGACTATATCGGTGGCTTCACATTTGATGTGACAATGAAGGATGACGACATAGGAAGAGAGGTGTTTGCAAGGATCTGGTATTTTTCCAAAAGGAGTGTCACAGATAGCAAGCTATAATAACCACATATCACTCTGATTTCTCTTAGGCGTTTGTATTCTATTGGCACCGAATATGATAGATCTATTCGTGATGCGTCAATATAACACTTCTACATATTTTACATGCAAAGGAATTAAAATCCAGGTAGCATTTGAAACTCAATATTCTAAGATCTTCACTCTCGTGTTCTGATTTTTAGTGCATGATTAATGGTGGAAATATTGTGCTTTCCTTATGGAAATCCAAGCAACATAAAACTCAGTTACCACTCAAATTTTAATAGGTCTTGTGATGCATAAATTCAAAGGTAATCAAGACTCTAACAAACGTATAAATCAAATTCTACCATATCAATTATCTAAATAACATTCAAATGATAAATTTAACCTGTAAAAGTTGTAGTAATTGAATCTAAACTTGTCAAATGCATCAAATTGGTAACAAAATTAATTTTAAGGAATTATGAAGTTATGATACCATCAAGCACTAATATTATTATTGTAAACACATAATGTCTAAAGTTAGGAATGGGAAAATGTAGATCAAAAAAATTCAAACTTACATGAGTTAATTTTAAATTGGATCGTCAAATTCATTTATCAAATGAATAATTCCTCTTTTTCATAAATTGGGCCTCACTTTACCGAGTTCAAGGATTTCAAAATATTGAATACGAAATACAATGGCCATTCAAGAAGATATCAAACTGAATTGTTATGTCATGAAAATAACATTTCCTCATGATATTCCAAATTATTGTCTTGTCAAATTCTTACAAAAGTGTTGTTAGAAATTTTATGCTACTTTGATACTTTCCATCTCATGAAAATGTGAGGGAATGGAAAAATATCCATTTCTAGGAAAAATTCAATTCCCTTTTGCAAATTTCATTATCAATTTTGCATACTTGGAATTGGTTGAAATAATCCTCATATCATTCAGATACTTCTAGATGAAGTAAAGGATAAACGCATCTCTGGCAGAAATGTAAGGAAAATTTGTATACCTAAACCTCCGGACCGATTTCTGACCAAATTCTAGCACTATTTTTGACCTCTGGGATCATCTCGAGAGATATTCCAACCCACCAAAGGCAAACGTTCTGGCCATTATTGGTCTTTCTCTCAGATATCTGACTTGTCTTCAATACACTATAAATTTTCATCTCGAGAAATCGTCTCATGCAACTTCTAAATAGCTTCAATTTTTAAAGTGGGAAAACTTCTAACAAAACACTTCGGTGCTAAAGTCATTGAATGATGTTGTCAAAGACTAAGTTCTTCAATGATGCTACCAAAGGCTATGTTCTTGGATGATTGTTAGCAAAGACTATATTCTTAGAAAATGGGTACCAAAGAAGGATACAATGTATGTCATATTATATGATGTTATCAAGTACTATGTTCTTGCTCCGACTATGTTTTTAGATTATTCTATCAGAAGAAAAGCGTCACTGTAGACTATGTTCTTGGATGATTTTGAATGTTCTTGGATGATTTTGCCAAATACTAATGATCCTACCAAAGACTGTATTCTTAGATGGTGTTTATAAATACTATTTTCTTGTATAATTCTTCCAAATATGTGGATAATACCACTCTATGTTTTTGGATGATGCTACAAATTAGTGCTCCATTAATCATTATTTTTGTTAGGTCTGTTATTATATTTGTTTATATGGAAGTTGTTAATAAACAACTCACGTTGGAAGTCTGGTGAGAGAATATGTTATATCAGATTCCTATTTTATAGGAATGACTTATTCCTATAAATTTGTAAGGAGTTCTCTAAAGAAGAAATCTATGAATTATTGTTGTGTTTAGAAGAGATTTGGTATCAAAGCGGGCTAGCATCCGTACAAAATATTGAAAGTCTGAAAAAAGAAGTACAAGATTAATGGAGCATTCTCCAAAAATGCTTGGAATGCTACGAAAGAATTTCAAATTGAATGTTCGCACCTAGTTACTCACTTGAGAAAGGGGCATGCAAACTCTGCATTTTGCATTAAAAAATTCTTGGAGCGGATTGTTAGTTTTATTGCTGAATTGTTGATCATATTTAAGATTGTGATGTTCAATCTCGAAATGGCTTCACATAGGTGGAGATTGTATGAGTGCCTACAATCTATGCTAATTTTTTGGGGGTGAGTGGAAGCAACTATATCGGTGGCATAGACATGAATCTGACAATGAAGGAAGAACAAGTAATATGAAGACAGGTGTCTCTGATCTGGACTTCTCCAAAAGGAGTTCACAGATAGAAGCTATGAATAACCACATATACTCTGATTTCTCTTGGCGTTTGTATTCTATTGGCAGCGAATATGATAGATCTATCGGAGGTAATATAACACTTCCACATATTTTGGATCATTAAAATCCAGGTGCATTTGAAACTCAATATTTGATCTTCACTCTCGTGTTCTGAGTTGCCATTGGGTGAACTAAATAATGGTAAGGAATTATGGCTTTGTCATTTAGATTCCAAGACATATCAGAAATTAAGGTGACATGTGTGTGTGTAGTTTAATAGGTTTGTATTGCATGTTCCAGTGTGGATGTGCCTCTGTTGCAGTGATTCTGGTTTTCAATAAGTGTAACCTTTTCTAAACGTGTCATAACTGAATACTTTAGGTTATTTTATAATGTTCATGTATGTTCAAGATTTGGGTAACATGATTGTGTGTCACTCAATGTCTATGAGTTCTACTCATTTCAAAATTAATATATTTTTCATTGTATCGTCAAAATATGTTTAGGTGAATAATAGCTATAGGTGATTTTTCAAAAGTATCAAAGTTGTTATCATTTTTTCATAGTTATTATTGTCTAAACGTCAAAAGTGTTGTTAGAAGTTTTTATTTTTTGTTTTCCATCTCACAGTGGAAGTCCCTCTAGAAAAATTCAATGGGCTCAATTTTCATACTTGGAAAGTGAAGATCCAGATGCAGCTGATTTAAAAATCTCTGGCAGATGTCGATGGAAAAGAACCTAAACCTACCGATTCCAAATTGGCAGAATGGGAAACGAGAGATGATAAAGGCAAAGCCATTATTGGTCTTGCTCATCTCAGATACTGAGCTACACTATGTTGATCTCGAGAAATCGTCTCATTGTGGGAAAACTTGAACAAAACCTTCGGTGCTGCATTGAACAAAATTTTCTCTCAAATTGTAATTGTTCAAGTTAAAAATGGGTGTAACTACAATGTCCAGTCATATTAATAGATTTACGGTCTCTTCTGACAGCTTAAAAGCTCCTGTTATGCAAAATCTATTATCCTCCCAAATACAGTAATCATTACTTGGTCAGATTCCTTCCAACTCATTGGAAGGATATGATATTCTTCTAGCTGAGGAAAAAAGGACTTTAGAAGAAGAAACCATTGTACCTAAAAAAGAAGTACAAGAACCACTGCAAGAGAAAGGGGCATAAAACTCCTAAAAAACGAGCTTGATCTTCTAAATGGAACAATCAAAATGGAAGAAGCAAATATGGGCATAGACGATGAATCCTGATTATGAGGAAGAACAAGTAAATGAAGACAGTGTCTCTGAAGACTTCTTGTTCTGAGCATGAAACCGGAGGAAGGAGGCATCGGAGGTTGGTCATTCAGCGACCTCTCGTCAGTTGCCAACAACGGGGCCACATATCAGCTTTGGTGACATGTGTGTGTGTAGTTTAATTTTAGTGCTTCCAGTGTGGTGTGCCTTGTTTGCAGTGATCCTGTTTTCAATAAGTGGAAATTTCAAAGGGGGGGAACATGACCATGTTCCATTTCCAGTATGTCAGCTTTTTCTATGTATGTATGGGGTTTCAGTAGGATTTCCTATGTTTCTCCCTGCAGTGAGCTTGATGAGAAATACTACTGCATCATCATGATATCGTGGTTGTTAGTTATCCAGAAAAACTATCCAGAGGTTATTGGTACTTTCCCATCTGTTGTGTGGTTGTTGGTTAACCACTTGGAAAACCATCCAGAGGTTGTTGGTATTGTCCTTGAAAGCATCCAGATCATGAGCATGCTACGTAGTGGCACGTTGCAGTACAAAGAAAGGTTTTTCCCATGTTCGCACTAAGGGGGGGAATGTTAGGAAATAATTATATTAGTGCTCCTTTATTAATCATTATTATTTGTTAGGAATGTTATTATATTTGTTTATATGTGAAGTTGTTAATAAACAACTCACATGAATAGAAGTCTGGTGAGAGAATTAAGGAGTGTTGTTATATCAGATTCCTATTTTATAGGAATGACTTATTCCTATATATTTGTAAGAGTTCTTGTATGGAATATTAAGAAGAAATCTATGAATTATTGTTGTGTTTATTCTGTTTAACTCTGCTACTCCGAGAGCTACCAAAGACTATGTTTTAGATGATGTCCCCAAAGACTATGTTCTTAGATGATGTCACTAAATACTACATTATTAGATGATGTTGTCAAAGAATTTTTTTTTAGATATAATCTTTTGGGAAAATAGATAAAATTCCATTTGTTCCTCAGTATGCTAACATAATGGATTAATGGACAAATAATTGGTAAATTTTTGTAACACTAGAAAAGTTCAAGTTGGGAAAAAATTCTCCTACATTAATGACTAAGGAAAGGAGTTCAACAAATAGGTAAATGCAAAAAATAGATGTAAGGATAGAACAGTTCTAAAAATT
Organism: Taxus chinensis; assembly: GCA_019776745.2. Taxonomy (NCBI): domain Eukaryota; kingdom Viridiplantae; phylum Streptophyta; class Pinopsida; order Cupressales; family Taxaceae; genus Taxus; species Taxus chinensis. The sequence continues at coordinate 798,027,667 of CM034150.1, forward strand.
CCTGACATAACTGATTAAAGGGGACTTGGTCAAATTTAAAGGTTTTAAAGTGGAAAATGATGCAATGGAGGAAGCGGGGAAGTGTGGAAGAGAGGAAAATAGAGAATAGTTCCATGAGTTGCACAAAACTATGATTTAACTAACTAAATCAAGATCAAATCCAAACATAACTGACTAAGTCTACTAATGTAACCCTGTAACATGATAAGCCAAGGAAGGAATGTTAGTAACTAGCTTTAAAGACCCCAAATATAAAGCATGTCAAGATTAAAAGGGAATGAAACAAGAAAGAAAATTAACAACGAATCTACAAAATAAGTTAGCACTGAAAACAAGCCATCAAAAAACAAAATTTTCCTTTAATCATGTAATTTGTTAATGAAAATGACAAATCAACATTGGAATATATAAATTTCCTTTGTTTCCTTCAATTTCACTATATTTTAAATTGATCAAGAGGGTCTTCATGAATTTTTAACCATGAAAACAAGGTGGGGTCCGTTATGCAATAACAACTCCAACATACAAAAGGGTTAAGAAATACTCCCAGAGATCATCAATATATTCAAAATCATTTCCTTGTAAACTGAGAAGGTGGAAGATGTTCTCTTCATGGTAATAAAGAATTGGATTATTATAATAAGATCCTAATAGTCATTTGTGGAATGAGCATTATAGATCCAAGGTCATTTCTTGAAAAGAATGTGTTCCTAAGTCCATATGATAACTATTCTTACACATGAATAAGGATAATTTAAAGGAAGATGAAATCTCTCATTGCTTGAATATTGAAGATGTTCCACATCACCAAAACTAAGGGAAATAGATCAATGATAATTTTATTATGATGAGGTGTCCACCATTGTACTTCAGGATCATTATAAGAGCTTAATTGTATGATCTAAGACTTTATGGAGATGAGCTCATGGACATGTTATCTCATATAAGATCATCAATTTCTGATGCAACTTAGATGATTCCAAAGTAGCTGAATCATTGTAAAGTAATCCAAGGTGTAGTTGATCACTAGTTATACATCATCACTAATACTGTCATTCCCTATGGAAAGGAAGTTTCAGAAACCATGTTAATGTATGATGCAATAATATAAATTCAAAGGATTTCTCCAAAAAAATGCATCAATTGGTTCTCCTTCTTCACGTGCTCCTATTAACTGATGTTTTCTCTTTCTTCTCTTTCTCATTCTCATTATAACATGTAGTAATAATATTTTCCCAAAAGTAACTTAAAATTCTTCTAATTATTCATTAGGAAATCACTTTTTCAAAAATTCACTTAAGTCATTTCATTTCCACTATTTTAAAATTACGCTTCTTAAAATAAGGAAAAGTGTCTTATTCGGGAAAAGAAGGTGAACAGTCATACAGTAATGTGAAAGGTCACAAAGTTTTGGGCTATATGTTTTGGACCTATCTCTATCATAAGTATTAGTTTTTCTCCTCATTTAACATATTGTATTTGTCTTCTCCTCTCTAGTATATTCTTCCATTTTCTCAACTTTGTACTTAACTAAATGTATTGCAATTTTTTGTAGGGGGTGAAAAGCTTTGGATTTTTAATCAAGGAATGAAAAATTCCAAATAAACCTTGTGTTAATTGATACCATTATTTCATATTTGTGTGTGTTTTCCAGTTTCTTCCAATTGAACTATAGATAGAATTTTGGGTTATTGGTTAATAGAATATGTTATACTACCATTAACATCCCTCACCCTCTTTTCTCACTATTTCCCTCATGTTTTTATCTTCTCTATCTAACCTATTATGACCTCTCTATCCTACTATTGCAATCAAAAAATGGTGTTTTTGTAATTTCCCATATTTATGACCGACCCCCAGATTTAGAAATAGTGTATATATTTTCTAGATTTCAATAAATGGGATCCACCCCATCTTAAAGTGGAGAGACTCGGTTTCGTGAGCATTGATGAAACCACTATTTTTTCCTATGAAAAATTATTTCACCAATAGTTTTTGGCACCCACCATGGGGCATATTTTGTTTTCTTTCACCCTATATGATCCAAAAAATCCATAATTTTTTTGTGAAATAAAATACTAAAAAAACATGAAATTCATTTCTTGAAAACCCATTGCTGATTTTTATAAGAAACCCTTCATATTCCACAGTGTCTTTTCATATTCTAGGATATAAATTTCCATATTACTCATTGAATAATTCCTTTAAAAGTTGGCTAAGTGAAGATACAAGTGAACAAAAATATGTTGTTAGTTGAGTGTAAATCCTATAAACTAGCATAAAGAAGATACATTAGAGCTAATCATGCAAGTGGCCTTATTGATCCTATGTATTCGAAGAACATTAAGAAAATAAATTTTAGACTCCATCTTATGGTCTGATATAACAAAACAAATTGGGAAATAATTATTCGTCTAAATTTGACATCAAAATTTTCCTCTTGAAGACCCTCTTTAAGGATTACTTTCAATGACACCATTAGATCTCATTATTTCATAAGAAGAAGAAGATAATTGATGTTCACTTGCACCATGGGGACAAAACACAAGTCTCATTGGCTTTAACTCCTCCATTTCATGGATTACCTAGCGGATTGAGGAAGAACTTTCCTAAAATTCAAAGGGGATGGAAAATAAAACGCACATATGAGCACATGTAATTTTTTCATTTATCAAATCATATGGTGTTTTGAGAGTAGAAAATAAGGATGTTTCAGTATGCTTTTTTCATGGAATCATTGTAATATGTTCATTACTGTTTGGTTTTATAATCTACTTAGGACGATCAATTACTAGCTAGGCGTAGATGAAGACTAAGTTTTAGGCTAGATTCAAACTAGTTGATAGATGTTCATGTATTTCTCACACAATGGTCCTAATGTGAAGAAGGAACCAAATGAGGCTATGGTATATTTCATTTCCAAAGTTAAACAAACTACTTTATAAAAATTCCTGAAGCTGTAAGACCTACTGAAGATAACCGATTGAGATTCTTCAAAAATGATCAATTACTAGAAGTTGGATTCATCCTATGAGAAGATACCAATTCAATATACCTATAGATGAGGCACAAGAAATTATATTAGACATAGAATATGATCTCATCAGATTCTAGAAAAATCAAGAAAGATTTCAAATAAAGATAACGTTTTATAGTTATAGTTTTGGAACTATGGATCCTTTAGTGTAAATTTTTTTTGATGACCTGATCTTCTTCTCAAAAAAATTTCACGCTCAAAGCATCCGATATAAGTGATATCACCAAGGAATAAGGCTTCCAAAATCAAAACCATAATATGACTATTTGAAGGAGAAATAAAGCCTGCGCTTGAAGTTGCACCAATGAGTTATTGCTTACGAGATACATTTAGATGACGAAAATGAGGAAGAGGCTATTTTGGAGGAAGAAGAGGAAGAAGGTGGACTTACTCATTAAAGAGATAGGCTCTACAGAAGTTATGGCTTATTAGAATATGAATCTTCATCCTGAGGATTATTATGAAGTTATTATGCAATTAACATCAACAACCAATCTTATGTTTATTTTTACATTGCTCTAAATCTCTTGAGAAAGAGAAATCATCTGGGAATGTATGGAAGGAGAAATATGACCTTCAAAAAGAGACTATACAACTACAAAAAATAATAATCAAGAGAGGTTCATCCACTTCCTAACATCCATGGAGTCCTAGCTAAGAATTAAGCTTGAATCGACCATCCCCTCTCTATACATCTCCTATTTCGGAGTAAGTTCAAGATAATCTTACTCTTTATAAAAATATATGTTTCTACTCCTACATATAAAAATAGTAATAAAAAATAGTGCCTCCACTATTCCTGGAGTGAGTCAATCTCCCATTTCTTTCCAATGCTAGAAATAGACAACTTACCATTATTATTATCTCCAATGCTCCCGAGAAGTTCCTCTTCTACCTTTGATATAATTGATCGTATAAAGAAAGATAAGGTTTAGTTTTCTGAGTAAAAAATATTTACAAACCCATAGTGAACAATTTCATAAGTTGGTCAATATTTATCAAAGGTAGTATCTCAAGATCAAATGTTTTACCTAATTCTAAAGGATTACTTCCTACTCCTATGACAAAATAAATTCAAGAGCCTATCTTATCTTTTTCCCCTTCATCCATCAACAAGATTGATCCTTGTTTATGTTTCCCTATTGATCAATGGATACTGATTAAATAATTACATTATTGACTTTGGTGCATCTGACTAATGTCATTCCCGTGAATTTTTCTCAAGTTATTGAGCTTGAGTCTCACCAAGAGAATTTGATCATTTCTACTAAATGGAAACAAAATAAGTCCCTCTTGTTGGTAGAATCAAAGATGCACAACTTAATTTCATAATATTTTCTAGAAAAGTGAGTAAAGGAAACAATTTTGGTGGTGGACATGCTGGCCACCTATGGTATGATTTTTAGTAGAAGTTTTTGTCAGGATATTAGAGGATAAATATAAATGGACTTGTCCTATACTTTGATACCAGTCAAGGAAAAAAATGAAAAATATTCTCCCCAAGAAAATTAAAAATAATATATATACGGTTCAGAAATTCAGATGCTCCAAGAGAAACATATCCTATTCCAAAGTAGGGTGAGTGGACATGGGTCCTATTTTTAGGTATAGAGGTAACATGAATTATTTTATGATGTTTTGAGTGAAGATGAAGATTTTACCATCCTTGAATAATATCCCAACTAAAATCTTTTGATAAGATTTGGAATATGGAATTTGATGGAAGTTTCTTGTTGACTTGGTTTAGGTTCTGAGATAATTGTTTTATCTTCTCCACAAGGATATTTATTTCCATTTTCATATAAGTTGTAGTTCTCTAATACTAGCAACAAAGTGGAATATGAGGACATGTTTCTTGGATTGTAATCTGCAATAAAGAGATGGGAATAAAAAATATTACATAGTGTAAGAAGATATGAAGCTTGTTGTAAAACAAGTAAGAGAAATCGTTCAAAGTAAAAAACTGTTTGTCTTCGGATAATTACCTTAGCTCATGTTAGCGTAGGGACTTGTATTTAGGATTTTGTTGTGTTTGACCCTCAACCACGTATGTCCCTCGTGGATCATTTCTTTTTATTTACTGTAGATATTATGGGGATATTATCCAGTTGGTAGGTATAGTCCATTCCTCGATCTATGATATTGACTCGTCCCTATCCTTGATCTATGGTGATTGCACTAAGTATTCAGTGGATATGGTCTAGTTCTATCCAAACATGTATAATAAATTAGAGAGCTAGCATTCTGTTCAATGACTGATGGTCATATCCTTGAATCATGGCTTGCAGCAAACAACCGTGACTAGTTCTTAGGACTGTTTATTCCTTGCCTATAGGAAGTGATGTTCATTCTCATAGGATTTTATAATTGAGTGACAGTAATGGTATAAGAGCCAATCAATTTGCTCATGATGATGGAAAGGTTCAATTCAAGGGAAATATAATTCTGAAAGGATTTTTTTCACTGGAGGAATTATTTGATAAACATGACAGAATCATTCATAGTAAAATATAAGGATTAACCCACATGTTTCACTGAATATGAAAAAGTAAACATTGGAACAAGTGAGAAACCAAGGATGGTGAGCATCAGTAAGTGTTGTTCTTATGAAGAACATAGAAATTTTTTAACTTTTTTGAAACAATATTTTAATGCGCTAGCTTATGCATATGAAGATCTCAAGTCTTTCCAATCACATTCTATGCAATATTTCATCCCTTTGAAACCCATACAAATACATGTATGGTGGGCCAAGAATGTGTCTAAATAACTTACACTCCTAAATTATCTATTCTACAAGGGTTTTAAGGAAACAAGTAAGAAACACACATGAAACAAAATACAAAACATAGATTTAAAGGGGATAAAATGAACACTAAGGTCACATATCTAGAGAGAACTAATCCATACACTAGGTTAACCTAGGGCTTCCAAGGACCCTAGTCAAGGTAGAGGAGATAACCCTATTAAGATATCTATGATTGGGTGAGGAGAGGTTTAGATACAATGATAAGTAAGGAAATGATACACAATATAACCTAAATGAAAGTAAGGAAAGATAAGGAGCTCATCATAAATAAGAGAAATATGCTAACTAGTATCAAAACATAGGTAATACTAAGCTAACATAACACAATGAATGAGGGAGATGAATTAATCTATGAAAAATGATATTATAGTTAGAGCACCCACCTTGTACCTATAGGGTGGTAATTGATGCATATTTCTCTCTAGAAAAACAACACATAGAGAGAGAATCACTATTGGGTGGAGAAGAGGAGCAATGTTCCTATCCTAGAAACACTATAGATGAGCCCAATAGTGCAAGTAAACAAACCAAGAAAAATATTTCCTAATACAATCCAAGTAAAGTGCAAGATGAACCAAGAGATGAGTGAGAAGATGTGAAAATGGTACAAATGAGAAGAGCATGTGGTACATGGAAAATTTTAAGACCCCCCCAAAATTATGGAAATTTGTTGGCAAATCTAGGAAAAATGACTTTCGGGCAAATGATGAATATGAAGAAAACGCAAATATGTTGTCGGCTGATAGTATATGATGTCAGCCAAAAATATATATAATTTTTGAAAAACCATTTTCCAACAATAATAGTTGAAATGACTAGCTTGATGAGAATTATATCCTCACAAAATATGGCGCATACAAAAAAATTAAAAAAGTGATTTTTGTGAAAAAATTATAGCTTTCGCTAATTTTGTATGTGATTTTTTTTTGAATTTTTTTTTTGTTATCAGTTAAAAACCCACACTTTTTTTTATAAATGCTACCAGACAGTAGCTTTTTTATATGCTACTAGCGGTAGTGTGTTTTTTATGTTACCATTTGACAACATATATTATGTTGTCGGCCAATAGCATAAAAACATGCTACCGGCTAGTAGCATAAAATATGCTACTGGTTGGTAGCATGTTTTTATGCTATCGGCTGACATCATAAGGCCCATATATGTTACCAAATGGTAGCATAAAAAACATGCTACTGTCTAGTAGCATATTTTATGCTACCGACCGACAACATATATTTTTCTGTGAGCCATTAGCATAAACATTCTATCGGATGGTAGCATATTTTATACTACCAGCCAACACCATATGTTATGCTGTCAATTGATAGTATAAAAAATGCTACCAGCCTGGGGGTAGCATAAAACATGATATCGATCGATAACATTAAGATGAATATTGTGAACTTCTATTTCACGGGAATGACAAATTGACCATAAAACTATAGTTCTACCCAAAAAAAATTAACAACCTGGTCTTAATTCCTACCCTAAATATTCACCAATTTCAAAAACCTGAATATTCATGAATTAACGAATTTTCACCACTAAAATTTTCTGTGATGTGGTAGTTCTTAAGATTTTAACTTCCTTCCTTATGAATGTCAAGATGTGATGTGTATATATAGGATGCCATCGCCCATGGGTGATGGCATCAACCAATGACATTAATGGTATAACAGGTGATCAAGTCAAACATTATGGTGATTCAACCAAAGGTGGTAAAATGAGATAATGTGTCATGAAAAGTGAAAGAGAGGTGTCTCAGATCAAGGAAATATATGAAAAAAGTTCCCAATGGTGAGATACAAGAAATATGTTTGGAGTGCAATGTGTGTGAGACCTACGAAAACAAGGATAACTAGTGAAAGGAAAACTAAAGGCAAGAACAAATAAAAAAACTCTCTCTATGTATTTTTTCTTACCCATAATGAATGTGAATAATCATTCCCCATTCTTAGAAGGATCCTTAAGAAATCATCTTAAGAAATAGATGCATAAGTGACCCTTATCTACACAAGGAAATTATTAGTAACATGTATGAAAGATGAAAAGTGAAAAATTAGATGTATACAAGTAATTCCAAAAAAAAGGTAGTACAATCCTACGATCACTGGAACCATTAGAGAAGAAGTTGAAAAGTTTCTCAATGCTTGCATCATCTTCCCTTTCCATCACTCAATATGGATATATAATATTGTTCTACTGAGAAAGAATAATGGTGAGATCCACATTTATGTGGATTTCTTAAATTTTAATCAAGATTTGCTAAAAGATAATTATCCCCTACCAATTATGGACCACATTATGTAAGTTGTCAATGGGTCAGAAATGATGTCCATGCTTGAAGGAATCTCAGGGTATAACCAAATTTAGGACCGAGGTGGCAAAATAATATCAATTCAAAATATCTTTCACTACCCCACAGGGTACTTTTGCATACCATCGTATACCCTTTGGATTAATTAATGCATGTACCACTTTCCAGAGATTAATACATTTAGCCTTAAAAGATTTGAAAAGAAAATGTATATTAGTCTATTAGGATGATCTTACCATGTACTCAAAGAAGAGAGAAAAACATTTGGATCATCTTTGTGCAAGTACTGATCCACTGGAAGAAACACCATATCTCTCAATCCGAAGAAGTCAAATTTTAAGGTGACAGAAGGAAATATCCTTAGACATATTATGAGAAAGGAAGGTACAAAAATTGATCTTGAAAGAGTTGAAGCCATTCAATGACTATCTTTTCCCACAAGAAAGTGCGTTGTGTATTCATTCTTTGACAAGGTAAACTTCTTGAGTAGATTCATTCCTTATTTTGCTAAGCTTACTAAAGAAAATTTTTACATGATAAAGCCTAAGGAAGTGATATCACAAAGGCACTTACCTTGGTTCGTCTAGAATTCAAAAAAGAATTTATTGTTTACTATTATGCTTTTGAGCCTATCATCTCGGTTGTCCTAGTTTAGGAGAATGGTGAAAAGGGTCAATCTCTAATTTCATATAGGATTGCACCATTAAAAGTACATAAAATTAATTATTCGTAACATAGAAGAATGCATATGTGTTGGTTCAGGATCGGAAACTTTTTAGGTTATATCTCTTGAACTCACACACCATTGTTATGGTTCTTATCCTAGCTACAAATTCCATTATGATGTAGTAATATCCTGGTACAAGAAGCGTTAATTAAGTGTTAATGGTTCAAGAATATGACCTTGGTATTTGGCCCTCCAAATTGGTGTAAGGTAATGGTTTATGTGAAATTTTTGCTAAAGAGGATTGGGAATACTTGTTGTCCAAACTAATACCCCCATGTTATTTTGAAAAACTCATCCAAGTTTCAAACTTGGGTGGTTCTATATTCAATACCTACAGAATGAAGTAATTGAAGACAATCTTCCATGGAAATAGTGAAAAAAATAGTGCTTTATAGTATGGAAAAAATAGTGTTACAAGGACTTGGAAAATATGGAATTATGCAGAGTTAAAATATTCCAAGAAAAAAATGTGTAGTCTACTCAAGAGAAGCCGCGATGGAAGGAAAAGGTTCCGTGAGACACCATGATAAAAAGTTAAGAAAGTTTAATGTGACTAAGGTAGAAATTTTCATGACAAAGAACTATGTGTTCCGCAAGTTCTCAAAATATGTGTTTTACTGATTTTAGAGAATCTATGGAACAAGGGGACATGGTCATGGGTAAAAATATCATGCAACAAGGAAAAGGACCTTCACAACATAACAAAAGAGGAAGGCTAAGTGCAGTAAAGATGAAAATTTTCAGAACAGACATCAAATGTTTAGTGTTCCATGGAGTTGAAAGCCACAAAACAAAGGAAAAACCACACACTAAAGAGAAGTTACGGAGTACGGAAAGAACATCAAAATTTTTTGGAAGATAGGATCGAGGTTATGGATCATCTAAAGTCCACAAAACATAACAAAGATGTATTTTTCTCAGTTTAATAGTGTGAACTATTCCCAACCAGTAGCTTTAAATCTTGCACGAAGAGGTCCACATTTGTATACAATTTGGATGGAGCACAAGTAAAGTTATGCCACCCATAATTGTCTACAAGTATTAACGGAAATCGTTCCTTGGTGTTTTGCTCTCTTCATTTTTGGATCCCATTATCTCTTTATCTCTTCTTTCATTTCCTCTATATAATACAACTTTTTTTCATTTATAAAGGATCATATTTTCATTTTGTAAAGTTACCATGATAAAATTTTGACTAAACTTTAATTTATAAACCTATATTTTGATCTTTTATAATGCATTCAATGCCTTCTAAGTAAATGTAATAGACTATGCATCCTTAATTACAATAAATATATGTTGAATGTAGTTCATACCTACCCTTATCTTATATTATTTCCTTCTTTCCATTTTATGTTGTGTATGGACTATATTTGCATGCATTTCATTTCATTGTGTCATATATGCAGGGTTTCAGGTTGATGGATTCGTAAAGGTTATTAAGATGGGCATAATAAGTTGGTATTCTGATTTTGGTCAATATTTTCCCTCTCAATCTTGTGTGAGCCTTCTTTGCATCCCCACACTTAAGGAAAGAGATGTCCCCTTTCTATGGTGTTATCACCATTCTATAGCTAGTCCCACATTAAGAGATCAGTTTCCCTTTCATGCATTTCTCCCCCTTTCCCCCCATAGTTCAATAGTATAACCTAGCTAGGAGTATTTTAGTATTAGTAAGATGGGTAGAATAAGTTGGTATTCTCTGGATTTTTATCTCATATAGTCTATTCCCACATTAAGAGATCATCCCATGTTTCACTGAGATGCTGAATATGGAAGATTTAACATGGGTGTAACTTTGAGTGACAATATTTATTGGCACGCTTGGTGGGATTCTGAACCATCTATAGCTCAGTTTTTATTTAATACATTGATATTGATGTTTGTTTCATTGTTATTTTTTCTTGAGGCAACAATCAACACATATAGTGACTCATAACTTCAAATCTATTGGTTTCAGAAATAAAGTGTTTTAGTTTCATGAGAAGAGTGCATATAAAACAAATCACAAGTGGGGAGCCTTTTGAATACCTGTAACTTTCACTAAGGAGAAGAGGAAGACATGTACAGATAATTCCATCGCCACCAACTAGGGTTCACTAATCTCCCCCTTTTGGTAGGCCTTTATCTCATCTTTGTAGGAATTTGAGACTCATTCCCCTCATGTCCCTTCAAAGAAATCAAAATTTTTTTACTTTCAATGGTGGTAGCTCTTTTCCTTTGAACTCCCAACATGATATTATAGTAGATTCCCTAAAAATCATTTCATTATTTACTGAATAAAATTAAACCACCCCTATTGAGAACATCTTGGATGTTATTAATGTTTGTTTGTTCCACCTTGTCACTAAAGATGATGTAGTAGTCAGGATCCTAGCCTCGTATTTTAAAGTAAAATAATTAAAATTGTATAAAATCATTCAACCATATTGTATTCATACTTGAGATGAGATTAGGGAGAATATTTGTAAACATTTCGAGGACAAGAGTGATCACCTATCTTTGATAGAGTAACTTACCACTATTAAAAGATCCCGTCATGAAGTCATGGAATTTAATTTAATATTTCAAAAGGTTTGTGATATAATTCCATGGTTGGTAATACCTACCCATGAATATGCCTTCTTGTGTTATTTAAGAGCACTAAATAGGGATATTTTAGTAATGATCGAATCCATGGGTAGTAGAATGCTCCTAGATTCTTAAGAGGTAACCATTAGGGCAGAAAATTGTCTCATACAAGCTAGAAAGATTACAACAAGGCCTCATATGCTTATATTTCAAAAAATAAAACCATCTATGCCACTTCAAATACTTGCAATCATACATATTCCAGTACCAATTAGTAAACCTTGAAGCCAAATCAATACTAGTCCACGTACATATTATGACTTGCAAGAGGAAAAGAGTCTTCTCCAAAATTTTAGAAATGAATTAGTAACTATCAAAAGGAAGGAAGCACAAAATTATCATCCTTATCATGCCCCTTATCAACCTTCTTATCAGTAATATTAGCCTAATAATCCTCTATACAAGGAAAATTTTCAAGGCCAAGTCACTTATGTAAGGCCTCACCAATCATACAACCCTAATGCTACTATAACTTCTGAAACAATGGTTCCCATTCAAAACAATCTACTACAAGACTATTTGTGGTTTTTTCCTTACAACCAAGACCATAATCAAAATACTTTTTCAAATTCCATCTTAAATCAATCCATGATGGTGCAAAATGTCTTATTTCCTTAAAGTACATCACCCCCCTGGGTAATTTTGCTGAGGTACCACCAACATTATATTCTACTCAAGCACCAACACAAATTGACTACACTCATTAATTGGAAAACATAAAAGTTTTTTGGAGTGAATCATCTGCAAGGACACAATCAGGATTCTTGAGGCTTCAGGCATGTCTGATAACAATAGAGCCAAGAAAAAGGCCATGGAGGTAGAGAAACTAGCTGATAAAAAATATTCTCAGTCTTCTGCACCACCCCAAATTGTTAATATCCCTACTTCATCCAGCTCCAAATGTGTAAGAGACTCAGAGAAATTGGACCTCAAAATTCCAAGAATAGCCTAGAAGTCACCTTATGTCAACTCAAGCATGAGAAGGTATTTTTATAAGCAAAGTGCAAAAAACACCTCCTCCCTTGCTCTGTAATTCCTAATCCTTTCAATGTTCTTGAGCATATGAAAAAAAATGTGAATATTTCGATGTGGGATTCTTTTTCTACTCCTGGGTAGAAGGATATTTTACAAGACCATTTATCTATCCTCAACCTGTTGTGCAATCATACTGGATGCCTGAACATCAACCTAGAAGCCTGATGTGTGTCCTCAACCTTTCAAATGAGTCATTTAAAGAATAATCAAGAGTTTTGCTTACTAATACACCTTAACCAAGAATATACCATCCAAGTAAAATCATAAAACCCCCACTTTTCTATGTGTCATTGATCATTGGAAAAAAATTAAAATTTCGATGTGGGAGCCCACAACTTCATGATAGATTCAAGAGACACTAGTTCATTCATGCCCAAACAAGTAGCTAACAAGCTTTGTATAGAGTGTGAACCTCTTTCTAAAAGAGTTTTGTAGCTCCATGGAACATCCATAGAGACTATTGGTGTCATCAAGGGGTTAAGCCTCATTTTACATGCATGTCCTAAATTCTCAATTCCTTAAGATATTTTCATAACTGACCTCCCTCCATAGCTTTCTTATGTTTATCTAAGGATTTATTAGCTAATATTGGGGGATATTTGTCATCATATTGGTCTTACATTTTATTTAGAACCACGTGTGGTAAAAAGGTCACCATAAGGTCGAAACCTATTATAAATAACCATAGAGAACCTCATGATCAAAATGTCATCAATGTCAATTGTATAACCATTAATGAACAGGATCAACTAGCTGAAAATGAGCTAAATACTCTTCTTGAATAGATACATGATCTATTGCTTGATGAATGGGGGAGTGAAATTCATGAGTTTTATTCTTATAAACACACTGAAGAGGATGGTCTTGGTATTTATTGTTTGCATGAATAAAAATCTTTCATCCCTAACCTTGTGAAGACAAATGAGAAAGAGGATGGTGTCTAGAAAATGTATTTTTATGGGTCCAAGAATAGAAATAGGGTAGGATGAGATATCATATTGGTGTCTCCAATAAAAAATAAAATACTATTTTCCCCTCATATTTAAGTTTAGTTGTATAAACAATTCAGATGAGTATGAATCCCTTGTACATGGTGTCTAATGTGCTAGGAGGAGAGGAATAAAAAATTTACAAGTCTTTTGTGAAATTGAATGGTTGTGAACCAGGTAAGAGGGTATAGTGTAACCAAAAAAACTTGTTAAATTCCAATAAGAATGGATTATGGGACTTTATTGAGGATTTTGAAGCTTTCAATGTGCAGTCCAATCCCAAGAAGGAGAAAAAACATGCTAATAGACTAGCTGCCATTGGGGCACAATTTTACATTCATGAGGACATCAAGAGGAGAAAAGTACAACAACATATTAAGATGATTGTAAGACCATTTTTACTTGATAATAAAACCAATTAGTAGGTATTTTAAAATTACCATCAGATAATAATTTTCTACAAGAAGAATTTGAGTTCTCAGTTATGAATCAGTTTACATTACTGCAACAATATAAAGATAAAATCATCAAATTAAGTTCAAACAATCTACCTCAGGGTTTGGTCACTCTTGAGTCAATCTTTTATATTAATGACCATATTAGAGGAGATAAATTAAACATGGTGATTAAGCTTGAGGAATGTGAGTAAATCTTTGTTGGAAAATGCAAGCTCATCAAACTCAGAAAAGTGTGTATTTTAGAAGAAACCATGCATTTGTACAACTTTGTCAAAAATTTGATGACGTTTTTTCATGGGGATATGGTGATCTCAAAAGTTTTAATCTGGAATTAGAACAACAGACTATAGATATTGACCTAAATACCAAACCTGTTAGGCAAAATCAAAGGCCTATAAACCCAAAGATAGAGCCTCTCATGAAGAAAGAGTTGAATAACTTGATAGAGGTTAACATAATATTTCCTATTAAACATTCATCTTGGGTTTCCAATCTGGCCCGTGAGGAAAATAAGTGGAGAAATAAGTTTATGTGTTGACTTTAGGGATATGAATAGAGCTTCACTGAAGGACCACTATTCATTACCTTTCATGGAGCAAATCTTATAAATGGTGATAGTTTCATAGTACTTTTCACTCCTTAATTATTATTCCTGTTATAATTAAATATTGGTACATGAAGAGGATAATTTTAAGATAGCCTTCACTAAAAATGTGTGATCTATGCATATAGGAAGATGAATTTTGGTTTGTCAAATGTAGTAGCTACTTTTCATAGAGCCATGGATATGAAATTTCAGGGGTTGATCAATAAAATTGTGTTTCTCTATCTTGGTGATATTACAATATATTCCAAGTACATAGATGATCATGTCTCATCTTAGGAATTTTTTTCAAAGGATTAGATACTATGGAGACTCACTCAACCGCAAGAAGTACACATTTTCAATGCATTAAGGAAAACTTTAAGGTCATATTGTCTCCCAAGTGGGTCTTTCCATTGATCTTGAAATAGTAAGTACTCTTCTAGCATTGTCCCTTCCCAATCATAAAAATCACTCCAAAGTTTGTTAGGAAGAATCCAATTTGTTAGCATATTTATTCTTGATTTTTCCAAGCTTGTGAAGCCACTAACCTTTATTTTGAAGAATAATATGGTTTTCAATTGGACCAAAGAGGCGAAGAATAGTTTTGAAGCAATTAATTAAGATATATCACAAGCTCTAACCCTCATAAATCTAAAATTTTCCAAATAATTAACCTTATACACCTTTGGAGGAATTGACACTATTTTAGTTATATTAGTGCAGTAAAATAATGAAGCTATGGAGAAACCAATAGCCTTATTTATCCAAGGCTTATAAGGTTATGAGGTAAGATAACCTTTGTAGAGAAAAAAGTCCTTATTATTATAAGATGTCTCAAGATGTTCAAATAATTTATTTCAAGAAAATAAATTCCATTTAATGGTCTCGCATCCAAGTGTGAAATAATTCCTCTTGAGAAAGGACTTAAACGAGAAGAGGGAAGGTTGGATCATGAAATTAATTCAATATGATGTACATATCAAGGTCATAAATTTTATTATAGGCATATGTTTTTGTTATCAGCTAGCTTCCAATCTGTTTGATGATAAGAATGTTGTCCTGGTGTTTCAAGATGACCGAAAATCAATTGTAGTCAGACTCATGGTTGTAACTTCAATATATTTCAATCATACTCGTGACATGGTTCATTTCCTTAAAACAAGTGAGTTTCCTCAAGATTTAGAGAAATATAAAAGGACATGTTTTAGGCTACAATCCATTCCTTATGTTCTTTTTGATGGTATGTTGTTTAGAAAAAAATAAAATGATATTCTCTTGAGATGTGTTAACACAAATCAAATTAAAAGTATTTTTCAAGAATTCAATGATGGATCAGCATGTGAAAATTATGCCCCAAAAGCAACAACACTTAACATCATGAAAAGAGGATAATATTGGATGAATATCTTCAAATATTGGCATGCATTGGTCAAAAAGCGTCATAAATGTGCTTTCTTTGTGGGAAAATATAAACGTGCAACCCTTCCTCTTTGTACCATTTCAGTTTAGAAGAAATTCATGTAGTGGGGGTTATATTTTATAAGGGTAATTAATCCACATTCAATCCTAGGACACCAATGGATACTAACAGTGACAAGTTATTTTATCAAGTGGATAGAAGTAGTTTCCATGAAAGAGGTGAATAAAGCTAATATCCTTAATTTTAGTGAGGGAATTGTAACCAAGTTTAGAGTCCCCTCCACAATCATATCAAATAATTCATTGGCGTTCCTTGGCACTAAAAAATGATTGGGCTGTAAAAAATGGGATCCATTTGATTACATCCTTAAATTACTATCCCCAAGGTAATGGGCTTGTTGACTTGACAAACAAGAATCTTCTAAGAATCGTTAGGATAAATTTGGAGGAAAATCATAGAATATGGCACAAAAATTTAAATTCAGCCTTATGGGTTGATAAGATCACTCCTAAAAGGTCTACTAGCAACTCATCTTACATTCTTGTTTATGGTAAAGAGGCCAGATTTCCAACATCCCTTGAGTTACCAACTTTAGAAATTATAAATCATCTCGAGATGTTTGAATAAGAGTCCATGGAGGATATATATGCAGAGTTGATAGAGTTAGAAAAACTAAGAGACCAATCCTTGCACATAATGGAGCTTTATAAAGCCCAAATGAAAATATATTTTGAGAAGAAAGTAGTGGCAAGAAATTTTCATGGAGACCTTTTCCTCAAATGAGATAACTTGGATAGAGAAAAATATGTTGCACACCAAATTTGACATAATGTGGAGTGGTCCTTATGTTATTTCTAGTTGCAAATCACATAACATTTTTCATCTGTTAATGCCAAATGGGGATGTACTCCATATCCCTGTTGATAAGATTTACCTCAAGCATTGAGGTTAAGTGGCCTTTTGTACATAGTAGTGTTATATATCCACTTTCTTCCAAATTTTTTTATGCACATGTTTGGTTGGTAGTTGTAATGGTTTCAGTTCCCTGAGTGCTTATGCACAATCTGCATGTTTCTATTTGGATCATGTATAATTTCTCTTTTGTACATAGTTTTCTAAGCCTCTTTTGTAGTTGTGTATAGTCTATATCATTCACCTTCATGACTAGAGAATCAAAAGTTTTTTGGGTTAGTTCTAAGTGTTTTTGCTTCAAGTGCCAAAATATCAGTTTCAAATTAGACAACTTAAGTGCTCCATGCAGATTCATGGACAGTTATAAATTTTTAAGGATCAAATTTAAGTATTAGGATTGACTTAATGCCTAATTAATGCTCCAAGCCTATTGATTTTTACATCTAGCAATAAAATGTCCCATTAAAGTTTCCAAGTTGTTGTCCAAAATAGTACCCCCATTCTATTTTGAACAACTCAACAAAATTTCAGACTTAAGTGTCTCCATATTGAAGATCCGCGAAATGAAGGAATTGAAGACATAGTCTTCCACAACATTGGTGAAAAACTTAGTGCTTAATGGTATGGAAAATACAATGTTACATGGACTTTTAAAATATGGAATTCCATGGATTTGGTTAATTACACTTAGCAAAACATGTATTTCACTCAAGAGAAGTTGTGATGAAAGGAAAAGGTGTCACGAGACACCATGAGACAAAGGCAAGCAAGTTGAATGTAACTAAGGTAGAAAGTCACATAACAAATAATTATGTGTTTTGTGGGTTCTCAAAATATGTGTTTTGTGGATTTCATAGAATCTATGGAACAAGGGGACATGGTCGCAGGTAAAAATACTGTGCAACAAGGAAAAGTACCTTTGTGGCATATCAAAAGAAGAAGGATAATTGCAGGAAAGTTAAAACATAGTGGAATAAATAAACTTAGCGGTCCATAAGAATTAGAGGATTAGTGTTCTATGGAGTTGAAATTAATGAAACAAAGGGAAATATGCACATTAAAGAAAAGTTGTGAAATAATCCAGGAAAATCATAAATCCATGGAGTACAGGATCAAGGTCGTGGATCATCTAAGGTTATCAAACATTACAAATCCTCACATGTCTCAGTTCAACATTTTGAACTAGTCCCAACACCTAGAATTAAATTGTGCACGGAAAGGTCAACATTTTTAGACAATTTGGATGGTGTGCAAGTAAAGAGATGGTTCCCATACCTATCTATAGGTATTAATGGTGATCAATCATTGGTAGTTGACTCTCTTCATTTTTGGCACCCCTTATCTCATTCTCTCTTCTTTTCTTTCCTCTATATAATACAACTCGTTTTTATTTGTGAAGGATATTCTTTTCATTTTCTAAAGTTTAACTGATAAAATGTTGACTGAAATTTGAGTCACAGACCTCTATTTTGATATTTTGTAATGCATCTAATGCCTTCTAGGTGACTGTACAGACAGTGCATCCTTATAAGTAATAATATATGTTAAATGTGGCTCATACCTACCCTTTTCTTGGATTATTTCATTCTTTCCTCTTTGTTCTTTCCATTTTACAGTGTGTATGGACTATATTTTCATGGATTTTATTTCGTTTTGTTATATATGCAAGGTTTTAGGTTGATGGAGTCGTAAAGTTGGACTGTAGTCAATATATTCCCTCTCAGTCTTGTGTGAGCATTCCTTTCTTCCTTGCACTTAATGAAAGAGAGGCCCGCTTTCATTGATGTTATCACCACTCTTTAGCTCTTTTTTCCTTCCATTCATTCCTTCCTTTTTTCCCATTGTTGGTTTGGTATTATAACCTAGCTTAGGATTATTTTAGCCTTCTCCATAACGTCAAGTCCCACATTGAGAGATTATCCCATGTTTCACTGAGGTGTCGAATCTGGTGGAGTTAGCATGGGTGAAACTTCAAGTGATAATAATATTGTGCTAAGTGTTATGTTTTTTTACCAAATACCTTCCTCTTTTCCTCTTCATAAGTACTATTAATCCATGGTATTCATATATTGCATACTTCCTAACTTACATTGATTTTCCCCCAAGTCTTGATTATAAGAAGAGATGTACTCTCTGACTAAAGGTAGAAACAAAAATTATTTGGTAGAATGTGTTATATGAGAGAGGATTGGATGGTATTTTCTTAAGGTTTACTAAAGAGGAACATTAAGAAAAAATTTTGAAATCATACCATGATCAGGCATGTGAAGGAAAATTCTTAGCACTAGTAGTTGTAAATAAGATCTTCAAAGGTGGATATTATTGTCCTACTCTTTTCAAGGATGCTTACAAATGGGTGGATAAATGTGAACCATGCCATTAATTGGTAATAAATATAAGACTAGATGTCATGTCACTTCAATATGTTCTCGTATAATAACCATTCCAGCAGTGGGGTTTGGACTTCTTAGGTGTATTGAATCCTCATTCTAGTGTGGGTCATATGTATGTCCTTACTACCACAAACTATTTTACAAAGTGGGTGGATGCCATTCTGGTCAAGAATTCCAATTCAAAGAAGGTGTGCAAATTCCTGAAAGAGAATATCATTTTCCAATTTGGAGTTCCAAACAATATAGTAACTAATAATGTTACTTGTTTCACGTCTATTGATTTAATTGAATTTTATTACAATCATGGAATTTCACTGTCACACTCTGTTGACTACTACCCTCAAGTAAATGGTCAATTGGAATCTAATAACAAGAATATTGTTACTATTATTCATAAATTGGTGGATGTTAATCAAATTAATTAGAATACAAATTTTTGTGATGCTCTGTGGGCTAATTGGATAACACCTAAGAATGCAATTTTCACTTCTCACTTTCAATTGTTAAATGGAATTGAGACCTAAATTCCTATTTCAATGGAATTTCCCAGCTTACAACTAGTGATGGTAGTAGAAGATGGAGAGTATATTGATGCTCTTAAAAAAATAATATGCTACTTGGAAAATGTGAGGGAAGAAAGATCAGTAGCAGTGGATGTTCTCAAGAAGAACCAATCAAAAGTGAATAATTTGTTTAATCTTAAGGTATGTGATAGAAACGTTCAGATTGGAGATCTAGACCTACTTTGGGATAAGAGATGTGAAGCTAAAGGAAGCCACAAGAAATTTAACTCTATCTAGCTTGATTCCTTCAATATTAGGAACTTTTGTGGAGAAAAAATGTATTACCTTGTGTATCTTGATGGAACCCCGTTAGAATTTCCTCGTTGTGGGAAATATCTGAAAATCTATAAGCAATAAAGTGGGTTGTCTGTTGCATGCTTCATAGGTGGTTTAGGTTCATTTTTTTGTGTGTTTCCCTTTCCTTTCATGTTTCGTGTGTGTTTTCATTTCACATGTGTTTCCTTCCCATTATGTGGGGTGATCAATAAAGGATATTAAAACAAATCAGATTATCTTCCTTCAGTATGTCATAAGAGACTCTATCACCCATCGGATAAGGCATTGGTCAAATTATATTCTCAAGATTCTAGTGTTCCTACTTGCCTCATTTGTAGTATTGTCCAACCCAAGAAAAGTACCTGAGTATGAGCCATATTTTGTCCTGTAAAATTTCCCCGCATTTTACAGGACAAACCCTATTGAAATTTGTACCTATTCTGGTCAAATTTGTCAAAAAAATTCCAAATTGCCAAAATTCCCCATTTTCAAAAGTCAAATTATAGGAAATGTTTATATATCCTCGAATAATTTCAAGATCCAAAATTACGATAAAAATTTTCTATGATTTTTCTTAGTGACAGTATGATTTAGAAGATATTTTTTATGATTTGGAGTGGTCTTGGGAAAGCTCTCTCCATGAACGTTTTGGGGAAAATAATTGTGTGTCTGTGTGTGTGTGTGTGTATGTATGTGTACAGATTATTAAAGGGTCACCTTTTGGAAAAGGATTTAGAAACTTTATGTATATGTTGGAAGCTCAAATCCGAGTTATTATAATTAATACAGATTCTACTTTATAGTGGAATGGGTAAGACAAAGTTTTGGGATTATAACTAGATGAAACCTTTCTGACACTAAAGCATGACGTCTTTTCTAGAAAATTAGTTTGCACTAAAGGTTTCAAGAACCTTGAGTGGATTTAGGATCCTAACAAAAGTTCAAATAAAATAAAATTGAACCCCTTCATGACCAAAGGGTTGGTTCGATTCACACTTGTTAAAAAATCATCCATCAACTCAGCTCACTAGGACACCTTCCTAGGGAAAATGGAGATATGAGTAAAATTTCATGAAGAAATCATTTTCAGACTTCCTAAATGTGTTAATTATATTATTTTCACATTTCCCTACAAAATCATACATTATACGGCCAAAATTGGTTAAGTATGGACCTAGGGGTGGAAAGGACACTTGATGTTCTAATCTTACATTGTGTGGATGATGTCATCATGTGTGTCTAGAAAAATTTCGAAGGGTGGTAGAATTTTGAGAGGGTTTCCACCTTGAACTTTTCAATTTACATTCCCAGTTACAAAAGTGTGCCTCCCTATGATTGGCCCATTCAAACTCAATGCAAAAACATTAGGAGAGAGAAAAAGTGAAGGTTTTAGGTAAGTGGGCCCCATATTTTCCACCTTCACACACATTAGATATATGTTTCCATCAAGAAACACTTTGGAGTTGCATTTTCACCCCAAAATAGTTCCCCATACTGGTGAAGAAACACTTTTCCCATTTCATTTGCAAAAGAAGTGGAAAATACACTTTGTGTTTGCAAAATGTAGTTTCCACCAACATGTACACTTGGAGTTTGAATCTCCAATGCAAAAAAACTCCAAAATCATAAATTAACTCCAATAAACCACCTTCCAATTTGGTACTTTCCACCTACATGCTCTTAAAACCATTTTTTGTGCCCTATGTCTCACAATAATTATTTTTCTCATAACTTGGGATCCCAGGGTCAAAACTCCTCAAATATTTAACCATTGAGGGCATATTTATATTGATCTTGGGTTCATGTCAAGAAAATCAGTCATTTATTTTCTATGAACACTTAAAATATTTAGCCTTTGTAAACCTCTTATTCTCAAACCACCAAAACTCGCACTGAGGATTGTGAAAAATCCACACAGAGGAAGCCTCTCAAATTAGGACCATTGATTAATCTCACTAAAACATCCATTTTATCTACCAAGCACTATCTAAGATGGATGATTTATTTATTTGTGATTAAAACCACAATCCCTCTCCAAAACCACTCAAGAACTCCATATACACTGAAAATTGATTTGGCTTTTTTTCTCAAACCCCATAAGATAACTTCACCAATTCAGAGCATTAATTCTGCTTCCCAATACCTTCATAACGAATCAAAAATCACTCTAAATAGATGAGTAATTATCTCAAAACAAAGGATTGATTTTTCTACACATCCTCCATTAAATCCATTTTTCAATTTTTCACTATGTCAGAATTTGTTTTTTTGTTTCATGTTGATTCTAACGAACGATTTCCACAAAATTTAGAGTGTATCCTCATCTTTGGAATATATTTCCAATGAATTGAGTCACATACAATTTTGATTTTATTTCTCTCCCCATTTGTTCCAGAATATGAATTTAGCTTTTTGTACCATTAAAATCCATTCAAAAAATTTGGAAACCATTGCAAAATCTTGTTTAGCTTGCACCATTCAATCCTTAAATCATTATAATGCCTATGAAACCATAAAATTACATGATTAAGTTTGTTTAGCTTGCACCATTCATCCTTAAATCATTATAATGCCTATGAAACCATAAATTACATGATTAAGTTTAATACACCGGATATGATCCCCTTTTATTTTTTGTTTTTGAGTACACAAACATATGAAAGAGTAACATGGAGCATATAGACTTCGATGATCTAAGGTGGATGTTGGAATAAGGAAATTGTACTCTCTTGGCTGATTAGGTATTTCATAGTGGGCTCTACCAAGCTATTAGGTTTCCCTTGGCCATTGAAGACACCAACTTCATTCTCACCTACACTAAGAATTCTGAAGTTGAAATCCATACCGTTAGTATCGATTTTAGCTCCATAATCATAGGGATATCCACTTAGGGAACCTTAAGATGCCTCTGCATTTTAAGACCGAAGAATGATGTTATCTTAAGAAAGGAGGATGCATTCACTAAATCTTAAAGGAAGGATTCTTTGTTTATAGGGAATGATGATTATAATTTGGATGAAGACTCCTTGCAAGATTTCTCACTTTCCAAAGTACCTTTATCAATTTAAGTTCATTGAAGAGATATATGATTTCATTGTGCTCCTCATTCGGCTGATGGGAGGACTCTCCACCAAGTATTTTTAATCCTCAGATGTCTCAGTTCATGTTAGGTGTCTAACAAGGGATCTCAAAATATATATTGGATTCAAATTGTAATTGGTAATTTTCACTCCCAATTGATCAATCTCAAAAGGGACAAAGAGATTCATTTTGGCTTCTTATTTGGTGTACGCCATTATAGCATTACAAAAGTGGATAGGGTTATCTCCAAAGATGAATCTTCTAAAATCCTTACCTTTGTACCAAAACTACCCGCATTTCACCTTAAGGGAGTATTATAGGAACTATGCCAATTTTAACAATGTCTTCATAATGTATATGATCATAAAAATGGAGGGTGACACCAATCGTCAGCTCTCAGTGAAATCTTGCATGTTGATAAGGAAATATGGGAGGTATTTATCATAATTCCATACCTTATCCTATATTATTGTTGGAGGATTTGACAAAGTTACACAGAGAATACCAATATATCCAAGAAATAATCTAGTTCTCATTGGGATATGATGAAAAATATCTAGGGTGCACATTAAATGTCGTGAAAGATAGAGGAAAGGAGTGACATTCCTAATTCAAATGGGAATTCACTCTTACAAAAACTCATTTGATGCAAGAAACATTGAATATTTCATAAGATCCTTCAATTTTTAGTTCTATTAATCCATAAGTTCTTTTAATAGCAAGAAATACATGGGGACAGAACACAAGTATCTTGACCTATTTCATCAACCTAAGTTAGAAGACTATTGGGAAAAATGTGCATATGATATAGAGGTCAAGAAAAGAAAATTATCAAGGTTAATAGAGAAATAAATGAAGAAATTCTAAATGGAGTGGGTCTCTATGGGAATTGAAGATGATGGAAGTTAAATATTTTATCTTGAGTACTTGGATAACATTTTTTTAAGCTCATTCCTCATGTTGGCTTGTCAGTAGTGGATCCTATTGACATCCTGAATTGTATGCCAACCATTTTTCCAGTAGTAAAAACAATTATTTCTCAAAATGGTTCATGATTAGAGCCACAATCCTTCATCCTCCCACTAGAATTCATAGAAATTGGGAAGAAAGGTGTGTATAAGGGAATTCATATGACCGAAGAATGAGGATTCCCTACAAATTAGGTAATTTCATCCATTGAGAATCTCCAAAACTTTCACTTGAGTCCCCCCAATAGGAAGTTATTGAAAATATTTTTACTCTTGTGCTCTCAAAGCCATGGGAGTTCCATTGTTACTCCTGTAAGAAATAATTCCAAGTCTCCTAAATTTTCCATGGACTCATCTCAAAGTTATAGCATGCTTCTAATACAACTTCACATAGAAAGTGATTGTAGGTCCTCTCCAATGAAATATCAAGTAGTGATCATGGTTTCTCCTATAGGTATCCCAGTAGTACATGCGTCTTCCTCTTCTCTTGGTTATGTGTTCTCATGGGCCCAAGACATCATCAATGATCATCAACATACCATAAACAAGGAGAAATCTCCAATGGTTGAAATATATCCTAAATTTTAAAAGTTCACTCATAATCCATGGAAATCCAAAATGATTTCTCATCTCACGACCGATGCTTTGGGGTCTCAGTTCATTAAGTTTGTTTTCCCAAGAGTGGATAATAATGAAGCTAATATATGGATAGCTGGCTATGAAATTACTTGATGTCCTCTTGGATAACTAGGTTGAAAAACAAATTCACAATTTTGAGTGAACTATCACCAATCATGTTTCAAAAATAAGGGAAATTGAAGCAACCAAGAAGAAATTACAAAGCCAAGTGCATACTTTGACTCCATCTTTATAAAAAAATTGGACCCAGATACTCTCCCTCTTTTCCCCTCCGATTCAATTACTTATCTAAGTAATATTGACCCTCATGTGGTTTAAGAATTTGAGTGGCTTGGTAAGTTAGGGAAAATGATGGAATCTTGGGTTGACTCCAACATACACAAGGGATGATTAATCCTTCATGATATCATCAGGATATTAAGAATCACTACCTTATCAACCGAGAAGGTGCAAAAAAATTTCTCCATAGTAAGAAAAGAAGTGGACCATTAGAATGAGATCTTACAAGTCATTCATGAGATGAGCATAGTGGATCTAAGGTCATTACTTGAAAAAAAAAAGTCCTCCTAAATCTAGATGATAAATGTTCTGACACGTGGATAAGGACAATTGAATGGAAGATGATATATTTCACTGAGGTTATTGAATATTGTCTATGTCACCAAATTTGAGGGTGTGATATTAAAGAAGAGATCAATGATCATTTGATTAGGATGAGGTGTCCACCATTACACTCCAGGTTTTCATAACTTGATGAACTCTGGGAGAACTTCAAGAACATTATAGGAGGTGAATTATCTAATCCAAGACTCTATAGAGATGAGCTCATGGACATGTTAGCTTGGAGAATATTATAATTTTCAAACGCAACTTAGTAGATTCCAAAGTGACTGAAGCATTGTAAATTAATCCAAGGTGCATCTGATCATTAGTTGGACATCATCGTTAATACTATTGTTCCCCATGGAAAATAAGTTTCAGAAGTCATTTTCAAATACAATGTAGTAGAAAAAAAGTCAAAATATTTCTCTGGCAAGGTTGTCTCGAGGGGTATTCTTCTTCACATGCTCTTTCTATTGGTTGATGTCTTCTCCTTCTCTCTTTTTCCTCATTCTATCATGTAGCAAGAATATTTTCCCAAAAGCAACTTAAAATTATTATAATTCTTCATTTGGAAAAGCAATTTTTCAAAAATTCAATTAATTCACTTCCTTTCCACTTTTGTAAAATTACTTTTTCTTAAAATAACGAAATGTGTCTTATTCTGGAAAGGAAGGTGAACCATCATACAGTAATGTGAAGGTTCATAAGGTTTGAGCTATATATTATGGTCCCTCTCTCTATTATAAGCATCAATATTTTCTCCTCTTTTAGCATATTTTATTCTTTTACTCCTCTCTAGTATGTTCCTCCATTTTCTCAACTTTTTACTCAGTTGAATGTATTAAAAAATTTTGTGAGGAATCAAAAGTTTTGAATTTTTAGTCATGGGATGAAAAATTGCTAATTAAATTTTGTGTTAATTGTTACTATTGTTTCATGATTCTTGCATAGTTTTGTATATTTTCCTATTTCTTCCAATTGAACTAGATATGAATATAGGTTATTGGTTAATGGAATTTGTTATACTACCATTAACATAACTCCCTCGCCCTCTTTTATCACTATTTCCTTCACATTTTTCTCTACTCTATCTCACATATTATTCAATTTCTAGCCTACTATTATAGTCACAAAATGGTGTTTATGCACTTTTTCCCAATCTATGACCAACCCCTAGAGTTATAAATAGTGTATATATTTTCTAGATTTCAGTGAATGGGATTCGCCCCATCTTGAAGCAGAGAGACATAGTTCTGTGAGCATTGACAAAACAACTAATTTGTCCTGCAAAAAAAATATTTATCCAATAGTTCATAATTAGGTTACATTTTGATGTTTAGTTGAGATGTCATTAGTGATAGGCTTATAGCATATGTCGGAATGACCAAGTTTGTGATGAAGGGAAACAGATTTTTCGATTCTTAGGCCTTTTCCTTGATGGTTCATGATAATTAACATCCTTTTAGTGATAATATATGCAATGGGTTGGGGGGTAATCATGAGATTGATTTTTTAGAAGATATTTTGGTTTTTTCATCCATCAGGAGGCTTGCTTTGATGAAAGAGATGTTGTTAGACTTGTCATAGTTTTTTATTAGTAAGGGATCTATGGTTGTGGAATTAGATTTGAATGGTGGATGATTATTTCAGAGATGATTTTGATGTACCCCAAGTGGTGGATAAATAGGTACAAGGAAAATAATCCCTTTATTGATGAGGTTTTGGACATAAGACTTAAAGTGCATGCATCGATTGGTCGATTTTCCATTGGTGTGATGGAATTAAAGGTAAAAATGTTCTTAATACAAAGATGGTTTTTAGTATGTTCCTCTCATGTGGTTTTATTGGTGGATGAATGATCATGTTTGTATTTTTCAATTGATGGAATATGGTGGTTAAGGAATTACCTAAGGGGGTGAAGTGTCTTAACTTAGTTATATGTTTAGGTTGCCCCTAGGGAGAGAGGTGTGAATTGTAGGATTGGATTTATGTGGGCTTACAAGATTGATTGATTGATTCTCATGCCTTTGGTAATTATTTTCATTGGTGTGGCATAAGGTTTTGATTCCATTAGTTTTTCCTACGGGTTAGATTATATGGATGTGACCCAAGGGCCAATAGATGGGTGTAATGTAGGAGATAGATGTAATTAATTATGCTGAGTGATCAAATTTTACTGGTTAGGAACATGGGTCAAAATAGGTTGGTTAGGCTATGGGGCCAAAGTGGGTTGGTTAAACTCAAGATCCTAAGTATATTTTTTATTAGGTGATGATGGGGTTTGCCTTTTGATGTGGGATGCTAAAATGGACAATTTTTGACTCACTTGATGGATTTGATCATTGATGGGATGATTTTGAGGGAATTGTTTTAGGGATTTTATCGATTGGTCATTTTCATCAGGGGTCTTGATGTAGCTAATTTTTAAATCATGATGATCATTGGTGGATTCAGGAGTTGATCCATAAGAAAAAGGGGGGATTTTGGATGGATGGATAATTTGGAAGAATTATATTAGATTAACTATGTGGGATCAAGATTCAATCCTAAATTAATGACCATTAGAATAACGTCATCGTTATTGTGGGATTAAAGAATTTGGATAAATATGATGCAATTGGTGTTTTTGGGTGATAATTCATGATTCTTGATATGACCACATTGATTAAAAAGGTTATCAATGAAGTGATTGGTATGAGGTGTCATTTTTTATGATTTGGGGTCTTCCAGTATAAATCAATGAGTTGAGGCTCATAGGCCTAAGTAATATTGGTTTTTGGATGGGATTGATCAAGCGATGAGGTTTGAAAGGTGTAAGGGGATAATACAAGATGCAAGGTTGGCTATTTTTTATTAATTTGTTGTGTGGTGTTAAAGATGTAAAGATTTTGATGGGATGATTGAGTTTGAAAGCCAGTGGATGGGGAAATGTTTTTGTCAAAGTATGTACCTAAGAGTTATGAGTTAGGGTGTTGATTTTGAAGAAAATGGCATATAGTAATAAGTTCCATTGTTTAATTGGTTTTTGATGATTGGATTTTATTTTGGATCTACTTTGGTGGGATAAGATATTTTAATATGAGTGTTAGATGGGATTATTTTGATGTTCAATGGTTTATGGTTTATTAAGATTGGGATTAGGATTTTTGATGACTTATTAGAGATGATTTGGATTAAGGTATTATTTTTTATATGAGATTTACAAACACATGAATCTCACCACAACAATCAAACAATAACACACAAGCCACAAGCCTATACTAGTAGATGAGGTTGTGCAACATGAATAGCATACCACCAATATACCTCACATAAATATTTTAATAGATTGTTCCCATAACCATCACTTTACATGATACAAAGTGTGTAACTTTGGGATTGTTTTTTATTTGTACTACTAACCATTTTAATGTGAAAAGTATTAAGCTAGGCTAAACAACGCTTACTAGGTACATCATTGATATACCTTGCAGTACCTGAGGCCTAAGAATATGTGACAAGGATGTTGTCTAAGGCCTAGGTACTGAGATGTGAAATCCCCTCACTTCATGTCTCCTTTAAAATAAATTAGTGTTTATCCAATAAAAAACATCTCCTTCAATCTATATACCCCTCCAGAACATGGAGTGTGTCCTTCAATGTATGTATGTGTGTATGTATATATACAAACTTTTATGTATATGTATGTATGTATGTATGTGGATGCATGAACAAAAATATGATTGTATTAAAAAAAAATTACATGAGGCTATTTATCAACAACATTTCCACAAAATTGTACCTATGAATTAGGGAATGTAATAACACAAAACAGTTACATGTTAAAATAATACTACTCCTAAATATATAGTAAATTTGATGCATAAAATTTATGTTGAAATATGAAATAATGAATTACTTTATTCATAAAATTACCCCATAATTCATCATGGTCTAAAAAACCAAGAGAGACTCTCTGAACGCGTACAATTTATCTCATGTAAGTGACTCTTTAAGGACTTTTGCACATTGTTCTTCTATCATAAAATAGTAAATCTAGATGTTTTGTTTCATAACATGATCATGTATGAAATAAAATTATACCTCCACATGATTTATATTCATAAAACATTGGGTTGAAAACAAGCTTGATAACACCTTTTTTGTCAACATATAGGCAATCGGTTTCTTATATGTGGTACTCCTAGTCCTTCAAGTATAAGACATAATCAAATCATATTATAGATAGCTCCTCCCATAATATGATATTCCTCTTCATTGAAAGATAGAGAAACAATTTTCTTATTTCTCACCCATGATAGTAGATCCAAAAGTGGATTTCCTTTCATCAATATTACCTACATGATCTAAGTCTGAATACCTTGTTAACAAGAATTGATCATTATACTTATACTTTAGGCCAAAATGCATGGTTTCTTTAATGTATCAAAAAAATTATTTACTTCTTTCCAAAGATGGTTTTTTACTCTTGCATGAACCATGAGAGATATATTATAGCATACTTGATGTCTAACCTAGTGTATATCAAGTAAATGAGGCTCCTAATGAATTGTAGATAGTGAGTGGAATTTACTTATGGTGATGGATCATCACAAGATAATTGAATCTTTTCATCCATGGGTGTTAAAAATGGTTGATTATCCACCATCCAAAACCTCTCGAGCATTGTATTGGCATATTTCATTTGGGACACCAAAATTTGGTGTTTGTTTTTCCATACTTTTAGTCCAAGGAAGTAGTGTGGTAGCATGATATTAGTCATGTCAAATGATCAATTGAGATATTTATTCATTGAATTAATCATCTTCACTAAATTGCTAGTGATGAATAGATCATTGATACAACAATAATTACAATCTTCCCCCTTAATTATTGAGGTAGAGACTGGGATCATATGGATTCCTCTAGAACTTGTGATTTAAAATGAGATGCTCATCAATATTTATATACCATGCCTAAGGATCCTATTAGATACCATATAGCGACTCAATTATTTTACAAACCTTTCCTTATTTTCTAGGTATGACACAACCTTCTAGTTGATTCATGTAGACCTCTTCCAAAAAATATTCATCTAGATAGGAACTTTTACATCAATTTGGTGGACTTTCTAACCAAATTGAGAAGCTAGAGAAAATATCATCCTAATATCCTTGATCTTATCCGTGGAATAAATCCATGCTTTGTATTTGGAAATACTTCCATTTTCTTTATACTTTGTCTTGAAGATCCTTCCGTAACCAATTGGTTTATTCCTTGGTGGAAGAACTGCAAGCTTCCATGTGTTATCTTTGATAAATGAATGATATTTTTCATTAATGGAATCTTTCCAGGGTTTTGGATGTAGATCTTCCTAAACTATAGCACACTCAATAAATTTGACAAATGTACTCATTAAGACCAAATTGACCTCATATCAACCCATATTATAAGTCCTTAATATAGTGGTGGATGTTTGTGGGACTCCATGCAACTTAGCATATCATATCACATTATTATACCATTTTGGCACATGTACTAAGCTCTTCCTATGTGTGGTGTACTTAGTTATTAATAATCATCAGTCTTGTCATCATTAGATCTTAGGTCGCCTTCTACCTTTATGAAAAGATGGAATTTTTTCATCATGTGAGTTTATGGAAGGCGGATCTGATTCACTCTTCTCATGAAACTCAACATCCCTACTGATATATATTTTCTTTTTTTTTTGGATCCATGAGTCTATGATGAAATTTCTCTTCATTATACCCTAAGAAGATGTATTTTTTAGATTTATTGACTAGTTTTGTTCCCTTTTTTTTAGAAAATTTCATGTTTACCTTACATCCAGAAACTCAAAAATGAGATATATATGGTTATTTCCTAACCATACTTCTTGTGGAATCACTCCATCAAGATTTATAGTGTGGACTATGTTCAGCAGATAAAATATTGTTTTGGCTACTTCTTCCCAATCATACAATGTACCATTTCCATGATAGTGTGATTATGTCTTTTTGTAACACCATTATATTATGGTGTGTGAGGTGGAGTTAAATAAAATTGAATACCATGTTATATAAAATATGTTAATCATTAATTATTGGTGTATCCCCCCTTGATCTAAGAAGATAGTTATAATCTTTCAACCAGTTTCAGTTTCCATAAACACTTTCAACTTCTTGAAAGTATGGAAGACTTGGTATTTGGTTATGAGGTAGTAGACCAACTTTTTGTGAGTAATCATCACAAAATAAAATTAATTTCTAAAACTTGACATGACTAGGTCTCATTTGTCCACAAATATCAATATGCACAAAATCTAACTTGCCAGAAGATTGAAAGGTACTTTTCCCAAATAGTGATTGATGTTGTTTTCTTGCTAAAAAACTAGGGTATTTTGTAGTATGTTTCTTAAGTGGAGGAAATCCTCTCACTGTATTATAGTGGTTGAGTGTAGGCAGGTATCTATAACTTACACGTCCATATCTTATGTTCCATAAATGTGTTGAGTTTGAATCATATGCAAGAAGTTTCTAGTTGTTTCTTGAAACAAAACCAAGTTATAACATTCACCCAATGACAAATGCTCATGCAATAATTTTGAGCTCTATATCTTATCTCTAACAAGGCACATCTTTTTACTACCTTTTTTGTCACAACTTTTAGGTTGTGTACCAGCAATTGACTAACATAGAGTAATTTTTTGGTATGTCCCAGGACATATAGCAATTTTTTATTTTACATTCATGGGTACTAAGGGGTAAACATATTTGTCCAATACCTTAAACACTATAGGATCTATCACCACCCAATTGAACATGAATTTTTTGGATAAATATTTCAAATAAAAAAATGAATATATTCTCCCATTCATGTGTCAGGTTGCACGTGAGTCAACATACTAGATATAACTTTGTGAATTTGATTAATCATGTAATTTTATATCATATAGGAAGTACTCATTGAAGGGTATGTCTTGTTCCTCAACAATATTTCCTTGTTGTTTTCTTTGCTTCTAATTTTCCTTTTTTGTCTCTGAGACTTGTGTTTTCCCTGTGAAAGGATTGTTAGTTGTTTGGATTAATACCACTAGATGATCCCTATTGGAATCCATTATGCTAGTGATATTTCAATTCATGACATTTCTTACCATAAATGAGACATTATTTGTGTTTATTTTTCACTTGTTGGTTATATTGATTATTCTCTTTTTGAGGTTTTTTTACAAATTCATAGATTATTTCCCTTTATGATGAAAAGCTAGAGCATGTTCATCTTCTTCTTATGCCATGTTTTTGGACTCTTCTTGTTTCAACATGTTCACGAACTTCTCAAAGCTCATTGTTTGTCTTATGACATTCAAATTAGTCACAAATATCTTGTATTAGGGCGAGTGATCTTAAGATAATTGGCATGAGATATGTATCTTTCACTTCCATTTCCAACGCCAAGATTAATTCCCTCAAATTCACAATATTCCTTTAAAATGATTCCATTTTTTTCACCACTTTTTAACTTGATACTATGTAGTTTGAATTTGGAAGTAGAGAATTTTATTTTTATTCCTCATATACTATGTTGAGTTTTTCACACACTTCTATCATCGTTGTGGCGTCAAAAATTTGGAGCTATAACTCATATGAAACTACAAACAATATAATCAATTTGGCTTTCTAATTGGATTTGTCAAATTTTTATTATACAATAGCATCATTTTTAGGATGAATGAAGGAGTCATCAAATACATTCCAGATGTCTTCAAATTCAATTTGTATTCTAACTTTTATTTTCCAAGCAGCATATTTTTCTCCTCTTAGGAGCTATGAATCGTGTAGAAATAATTTCATAGCTTCTACAGCCATATTCGCAAGTTTTGGGGGTGGATGGGTTTCTTGTCACTCCAAATAGGTCACCCTTCATATATATTGTCATTCCAATATATGCCATCTCTTTATATACATTTTTATTCGATATACTCATTAGTATGTGGAATAATCTTGGCATGTCGATATACCTAATGGTATGTGACAAATACATTAATGTATGTGAGATTAAAGTGATATGTAGTGCCAAGACAATACATGAAAGGGATTCATCTTATCAATGACACTTAATTAGTGTTTGAAACCATGTGTCAATATTTATATCTAATGTTTGTAACAAATTGGAAATGGAGGAAGGGTAAAATGAGTGCAAGTACCCTTATTTCTCCATAATGATTCATAGGGAGGATGCCTAGACATTATTGTTGCAAATATGTTAGGTGTTAGATACAATAGTTCAATGATAGTAAATTATTTGTAAACATGACCTAGAGGCACTATAGATACTAGTAATTGTGATTGAGATTGAATGATCATATAAGTGTGTTTAGGAAAAAAATGTAGTTTGCAGTGTTTGTTTTACAATTTTTTAATTTTTATAATGTTTGTAGTTGATATAGGAACAAAAAATTAGTACAATGTGATAGAAGTACAAATAAATTAATACCCTCATAAGGAATAATTGAATTTTTACAAATTTGTTTATTTTGGGATATTTGGCCTCTTTACAATAATGCCCCCTTTTGTTTAATATGCAAAAAAACCTAAATAGTTTATTTTGAGTGGGTCTTTATCAATTTGAATTTTTTTTTCCAAAATAAAAAATTAGTTGTCTAAAATTAGGGGTTTCACCTCTAACTTTAATTAGTTACAACTAATTTTGTTTAGACCCCTTTTTAACTAGCAGTACCACTGAATTTAGTCAACTCGCTAGAATTTTCACCAATTATGAAATTGAGCAAGGAGTGGTCAGGGATCAACTTTTCGACCTCTATGATGTAAAGGCCTTCACAAAATTATGACATTCACTCCGGCAGTATAGCCCTTCAAATTTGTTTAGGAGCCAATTTTTATTTAAGTTTTAAATAGAGGATTTGGATTTTTTTTAAAGAGAATGTATGGGATTTGGGTCAAATCCTAGACCTCCATCCATATGTGATCTAGTCTTAAGAGCCCCAATTAGTCGAGTTAGGGAACTCATCGTTCATAAAACTAGGAAAAAATATCTTTGTATTTTAAAATATTCTAATTTCAAAATAAAAAAGAAGATCGACATGATTAGGGTTCAGTCTCAAGTTATTTTAGACACTTCTCTCCACTATTTTGGCCATTTCTCTCTTGTTGTAAGCCATCCCCGAGCTAATTCTCACTTTCGTGTCTAAGGTATGTGCTCCAAAATAAACAGCTTTTCCTTCACTGGAACGAGTAAACTTTGTTGTGGTAAGAATTCTCACTACTGCATTGGATGATGCAAAATGTAGCTCATTTATTGAGCCACAACAAGGGAATCCACAAGATCTTTTTTTTTCGCTTGTGTAGGGACCATAAGATCAACAGGATCTTTACTGTGACCTTGAGTGGATATGAGCCACCATTTGAAAGATCAAATGCTACTACAAAGTGATAGGTGGAGATCAGAAGGTGGAGTTTCAAGCTATCTGATCAAGTTCATTAAAAACATATATACATGCACATGTATATGTATGTATGTATATGTATATATGTATATATGTATATATGTGTGTGTATGGAGTCAACTCGTGACTAACTAAGTAACTAACTAACTCATACGTGGTTTGGTTGACTCCCTTCATATCTACCATATTTTAATCATTCATCTAGGGACCTTAGTGAATAGTGAAGTGAGTGATGTCATTATACTATATTGAAGTGATGGGATGTCATACGAATAGAATATATTCCATCCAAACCCCTCTTTGGTTACTATCTCTTTGTGTGTGTGTGTGTGTCTACACCACTTCCAGATAGGCTCGAACCATATAGATATTGGGTTTCCACCAAATATACAAGATATAAAGAGATGGGGTATTCACTATGCTACACGAACCACTCACCTGCCCTTATATATGTCTAGGGAGGG
The DNA here is from genome assembly GCA_019776745.2 of Taxus chinensis. Taxonomy (NCBI): domain Eukaryota; kingdom Viridiplantae; phylum Streptophyta; class Pinopsida; order Cupressales; family Taxaceae; genus Taxus; species Taxus chinensis. Next base: position 798,063,017 of record CM034150.1, read on the forward strand.
ATGGGTCATGAATCAAATAATAGATCATGGTCAACCCTCTGGTCATCTTGATCCAACATTACCAGTTGGATGCAATGTAGATATAAGATCCAATTGACATAATGGAATGACCAACGAGACCCCTATCTGAGGGATCAAGTAGTGACTATAGAGAATATAGTGGCCCTATCCCTATAGAGCCACTCCCAGGACCTAACTTCTAGGCAATATGCCACACCTAGATATAGAGATGTAAATGTAGATGGAGATGTATATGTATATGTATATGTATGTATATATATGTATATGCGTGTGTATGTACATATGTTTATGTGTGTATATGTATGTGTATGTATATGTAATACATATCACATATGTGTATATGTATATATATGTGTGTGTGTGCATATATGTGAGTGTATATGCATGCATGCATGCATGTATGTATACACACTTATATACATACATATAAATACATATACATATACATATACATACATGCATACATATATATAAATATTGTATATGTATGTTTGTGTGTGTGTCCATATGCATACATAAATCTATATATACATATGCATATATGTATATATACAGACATATATGTGTATGTACACACCCATGCACTTATCATTCACACACACACACACAATATGGTCATTTTTTAATTGTAACTTAACACCTTTTAAATTCCAAGCCTGGCCAATAACTAATTTTGATCTGTATACTCTTTAACTTTGGAATTATCCACAGAATCACAAAATAAATGCTACTATTCTACTTTCTATTAGAAAATAATAGAGATAGCTAGTGAATGAATTATGCTTATTGCTTAGAATCCACAATTGTAGAGAAGAAAAGAATTTAAGCTCATAAACACCAACAAATTTTATCCTATAAAACCTCCAAAGGAGGAAAAACCAGTCGTGAAGGGAAATTGCTCTTTCTTCCCACTTTTATTGGCCAATTCAAAATAACAAGTACAAAATTTACAATAAGTATGAAAAAGAAGTAGATAATATCTCACACTTCCTCCCAAATACTTGTTTTCTCTGTCTCAACACTCCTTTCTTCTACAAAACATAGTTCTAGCACTAAGAACTTCTTGCTCACTTGTTTTCATGCTTCGATGCCCCTATTCTCTTCTACAAACATGTATTTATATCCTTTCTCATGTCCTCCTGTGCATTGGAGAATGGGAAAGGTCATGGAGGAGAAGAGACAGACAACTTTCCAAATTCTGGGATGTTCGATTCATATTTTTGTTTTCTGTCCGAGAGATCTAGGACTGCCACCCAAAGAAGACTGATAGTCCTAGGACTGCCATCCTGGTTTGGCGGCGGTTCTGTAACTGCTACTCTACACATAGCAGCAGTCATGTTACTATAAAGACAAAACCTCCATGTATTATTTTTCTTTCTTCGTGTTGACTGATTTGATGAAGTAGAGTCATTTTGGATCCCTATGGATCAAATTTAACAAATTAAATAAATAATTTATTTATTTCCTGATAACAATAGACAAGAATATTCCATTTTTTTGAAATGACTCACTACCTAAAATAAACATTTGAAGACCCTTAGCCCAATTTTTTTTACCGACTGCTAAGGGGTGATAAAAGGGGAACTATAGTCATAATAAATTATTATAAAGTGCATAAATAAGAACCTTTATAAAAATCACTTATATTAATTTATTAATGACTTAATAAAAATAAAGAGAAAAGGAAAGAAAGACAAAGTAAAACTAGAAAAAGGGAAGCCACTTTATAATTGTTATTTCTCCCTAGGAGAAAATGCAACCCATGTTGGGGATGAGACGAGAGAAAATTTTAACAAACCCCCGTGAAAAAAATTTATAGAAATCGTGGTGAATATACCTGTAACCAGTTTTGTGGTTTTGGTAAATATCCCTGTCACCTATTTCGTTCTTTCGGTGAAAATGGTATAAATATAAAAAAATAGTTGGAAATCGATTGGTGAATCTCCTGTAACTAGTTTGATGAATACACTCTATTGAATTTGACTGTAATAATGCCCAAAAAATTTCATTTCTTTTGTATGTCATACCTTTACGCTCAAGTGTCTAGAATGTGTGACACTTGGCCACTCAGAGGAAGAGGAAAATGACATGTGGTATCTTCTGATTGCTCACTTCCACTCTTCTTTACCTTAACTACACCAAGGACCCAAAACTTTATTGAATCGGATCATTCTGCAGGCTTGGAGTTCAGGGAATTCCTTTTCCTTGGGGAGGCCCAGAATCTTGCCATGTGTCTATCTAATGGGAAGGGAAGGACTGGTAACTTTAATAATAAGGAAAAAATAACTTATATTTATTAATAACATATTATAATTATAAGTTATTAAATTATTAAATAATTGACTGCCTTTTATATTAAATAATTGAATCCTTTTTGAAATATATAACATTTAAAAATAATTTCATAATTTAATAACTTACTAACTTATAACATATATTTCAAAATTATAAGTTATTAAATTATTTTTAAATGCTATTAATTTTTACATTTATTAATTACCTATCCATTTATTATATATTTTTCAGTTCTTACTTAAGTTGTTTTAACTGGTAGAAAACATGAGTATGTAGGAAACATTGAGGAATCTCTAATTTAAACATTATTGTTCTCAAACTAGATTGTACCTTCCTAAGGAAAAAAATAGAACATTTGCGTACAATTCATGACATACCTCTCATATGTTTGTTGAAACCTATAATTCAAGATGTATAAGGTTATTGAAAAGATTTTTTATAAATATAATACAACACTATACATTTTTTAGAAGATGGTAAATTAGGGGTTTTGAAAGGAGCCTCATCTTTTTATAAAAAATTGCATCCGACTAGATATAACATAAACATTACATATCATAACATAGGCATACAAAAAAAGCTATAACTAGATATAAGTTATAGAATAAATATTACATATCATAATATATTTTTAGTTCTTGTACCACTTTCCTAGCTTCATCAATATCTATCTTCTCCGCTAGAGTGTTAGACGAGGTTGGTATCTCAACAAATTCTTTATAAATGATAGCTCTTGTGTTGTCTATATAGTATTTCTAGGTTTTAAGCACTTCAAAAGCTTGTTGTAGCTTTGCAAGGATGGAAGACATCATTTCGACTTGACTCCCCATCAAAGGGGTCGTTGCAAAGGGTTGATTGTCATCAATTTCTTTATCCACATTGTTTGTAGCAGCATGTGGATAATCCATAGGTTTCGAGTCAAGGGATTCTAGATAAAGAATAGAGAGTTCCAATAATGCTTCAGGGATTAGCTACTCAAATAGGGAATCCATTTGGAGCTCTGTAGGAGAATTTCCAGGAGAATGAAGGGGGGAAAAGGGGAAGCAGTCAATTGGCCAAGAGAGGGGGGGTGGAAGAACCATTAGAAGGATAAATAGAAGCAAATAGGGAGAATTATTTCCCAATAATAACCACATCCAATTTTGTACCAAAAGAAACCTCGACGTCCTCCATGTATTCATCACTTGATATTTGTTTGATGTGCTTAATTTGGCCCCCCATGATTTTGAAAAAGACAGTAAGTGTCAGAAAATGGCCATGGGCCTTGAATTTATGATTTTCATGTGATTTATTTTATTGGACCTTTAGACGTGTCCTCTGAATGGGGGTATGATGGTTAATAATATTGCAAATCTTGTCCATAAACTCTCTTTTAAACTGGTGTCACTATCGCATGTGCCTCTTCCTTTTAAACGTCCTTTTATCATGATGAATATGATATCATTAATGATATAATGATATACATTGAATCAATAATAAATTCTTAATAAACATATCAAGTAATATATCAAGGGAGAGGAGCCAATCATCGAGCATGGACCAAATAATGGTATTGGTGAGGGTAGATGTAAAGTTAAGGACTAATACTTGCCAATTTATCACTTAAAATTTGATACAAAAGTAGTAAATAAAATGTGTTACATCAAATCACATCAAGTAATCACCCAATCAAATTCTACTGTGAGGAATTATTCAACAATATTCCCATGACTTTATTCTTTAAAGTGATGCATTTATTATTTAGACTTTTTAGATTTCATCACATATATGAGGAGACACGTTTGGAAAAAAAGAAACTAACTACATATATAAAATATAAGAAATGAGATTTTAGAAATTTGGAAGTGGCATATTTACGCTAATATATAATATTTATATTTATATAATATGTTGGGGACCATCATATATTCCATGACCAACAATGAACAGATATACCCGGACCAAAAAAATTAATTCATCCTGCCTAAATCCTAGAGGTTCACGTGCGTGGGGGCAAGGCAAAAATAAATCCATGCAATTCTTCCATGTGGCATGGGAAAAATTAGGGATTTAAAATGTTATCAACGGTCCATAAAATATTCAATGGCCAAATCATTAAGTTCCCACACCCGCAAACAAAAAAATTTATTGAATCAGTTCATTCTACAGGCTTGGAGTCTAGGGAACACCTTTACCTTGAGGAGGACCAAAATCCTACCACATGTCCATCTGATAAATAATCTACATCATTGTACATATTAAGATCAACGACGCAGGCTCTATTCGGAGATGAAGATCTGACACACTAACATTTCAAATGGAAGTTCCCAGAATAGGCCTAGCTAAGTGACAATTATCTTCCACTGAATGGAATTTGAAAAGAGACTAAATTTTACATCTACAAAGTACAATAAAATACTTAATCATTTATAGTGATGTGGCACTACTAGTGCTTGCAAGTTGCGAGGTGATATTAAACATCCATTGACAATTGAAATTCTTTAATTATGTTTTTGGAAGGCATATTGCAACAGAAGGTAGAATAGATCCATAGAAGTTACGGACCGTGTAAGACTCAAAATTTTCATATTTTTGAGTAAGTGTCATCCTACATTTGAATCTTGATTCTTTAAATATTATCTTTTTATAAGTAGCACTGTATAAGCCTTCGCTTTGAAATATTTCAATATAAGGGTTGAAAAATTAGGGTTGAGGGTTTCCATAATCCAAAATTCCAAGCATGTCTACTTCCACAGAACCCCAAAGTAAAAGTAAAACCCAAATCCCATACGCCAAATTTCTTAAAACCCCTAGTTTTACTGATTAATATCATGATAATTATGATTCTTTAATTGGCACAAGAACTTCACAAATTAGATACTCGTCTGAGAATAAGGAAATTGAAAGTAAACATTTGGACCCATCAGGTAGACTAAGACATAAAGTTTGGATAACATGGGGCGCTGGATTGGGATGCATGATGCTCCATGAGGTTTTACCCTACCCTAAATTTTTCATTCTATTTTCCTACAATTACAATGGGACAAATAAGCTATTGTTGCAAATGACAACGGAGAAGAAATTTTATCAATTATGAAGGTAAATCTTGGCCATGTGTTGGGGTTTGAAATAAAATATTTAGGAACCATCAGCATAAACCTAAAAAATAATTCTAGTGATTATCATCCCACCACTCAAAATGACAGAGATGAGTTTTTGCAAAAAATTAACAGTTGATGGAATGGTACCAAAAGGGAAGCCTCCACATGCAATTGAGATGTTTAAACCATGGGCCAGTGATACCATTTCTATGCTAGTATTTTTCCTTGTCTTCTGGATAGCGATGAGAAAGTGGATGAAACCCTCATAGAAATGGTATACAATATCCATTTCGTTTCTCCACCTTGTGCATACAATTTGTTGGGAACATTGCAGAATCTATGCATAAACAATTCTTAACAATCAAAGAAGGCTCCAACACTAAGACCTTTAGGTTCACTACCTACTTGTGTTATTTAATTCTATTGGTGCTTTTCTTGAATGGTTTTGACCAAAAACAAACTTGCAATTCAACCCTATAATGTTGAGGGCTAGCCAAAAGTGATGCGTTCCATTAACTGAGTGGACCCCCAAGATAAGGATGTTTGATAATAGAAGGGACTACAATCAATTTGTGGATTAGTTTTGGGCTCCAATTTATCAAGAAATTTCAAAAAGTACATTGCCTAGATTTCCTATGAACTATAGAGATTGCATTCAACTGGGATCATAAATACAGTTAGCAGACTGGTACTTAATGGAGGAATATATTATGTTAAGGTTTTATGGATCAGGAGTAAAACCTTACAAATTTTCAATACATGTGACAGAGAGAGTTTTTTCCTTGGAATATATATGGTAGATGGAAAACACAGATAAACTCTATTTTTTTAGTCAGCAAAAGAGGAGCATATTTCCTTCCTTACCATTTTCATGTGGAGGGTTCACATTTGAAAGAAAAGCATTCAATGTGGCACATGAAATCTTACAAATTTTTAACTTTGATGTTGACTCTCACTGGGTTGTATGACCCATGTGAGGTGATTAAAGCAAGGGTAGTGGTGAACAAGAACTCTGCCACTAAAATTCAACATGAAAGAAAACCCTTGATAGAAAAATTGAAAAACAAGAACTCTTGGGATGAAGTAAAAAAAGAAATGGATGAAATTTTTGTTGAGAAAGGAATTAGTTTTCAAGAGTTGTCAACACAAATTTTGGGATTTCACTGAGCCTCCACAAAAAATAGGAAGAGGATTTTCAATATACCAATTTTTATGCAAAATCTAATAAAAAGTTCTTCTAAAAGCATGCCAAAGCATATAGATCATGAATTTGTGAGATAAAAATTAGACAAGGTCAAAAATTACTACATTTTGGTCTATGAGGTAAGACCTAGGCCATCCAAAATTTGTTTCAAGAGTATGGTTCTATTCTAGAAGATGCAGATTTCAGAAAATTGTGGAATGAAGTGCATCATGCAGAGAGATGCATTGATGATGACAGTCTGAACTATGAGGAATTACACACTCCCTATGGAACATATAAACCAAGTCTCGATGAAATCTTGAAACATAAATATTCTACAAGAGCATTTATTGCTGAAAAGATTCGTTTTAGTGGTGGTGGTTTGGGTTCAATAGGACAAGGCATTTGGCTTCCAAAAGGCACAACCTAGAAGATTTTCCAATAGGTTAGGCCTTAAAGCTTTGCCTTCGGATAAAGGACCACTAAATACTACAACATCTACAAGTGGTAATCCAATGTAATTTTCTCATGTCAAATCCTCATCAAACTGTTCAACCACATGTTGAAAATCCGAGAGGAGAAGTTGGCCATGAATATGTTAATATTGCTAATGTTGGCAGTTCTAGTGATGATGGTAGTAGTGGGTCAAAAATTACAACATGAATAGATTATTGTAAAAAGGCCAATGACATACATTTTAATTTCCTAGGTCCAATAAGGAATCAAGAAGAGGAAAAAGATATAGGGAGACTACAGATACAATTACTCTTGCCTCAAGGAAACTAATTACAGAACTAGAAGGTGATGCCACTGTCACCCCTCTATAAATTTTCATTCCACAGGGAAATTATACCCAAACTTCAATTACTCCTTTTCCATTCAAGGTGAAACATTTCATTCCTACAAACACCTCAAATTTTGATTACAGAGCTGAGTTTTCCAATAAATCAGAAAGATCATAAAAAACAAGAAGAAAATTCTACAGGTTATTGTAAGTTTATATCCTACCACAATGAGGTTATTGCCAACATATAACCCAGTCACAGATACAATGGAATACATGTATTTTGTTCCCAAAGTTGTAAAACAAGATAATCAAATGGTTTCTAGTGACAATGATGTAACCTCACTTCAAATGGATTTTAAGGGAATGAAACCTTCTGAAAAAATGAATGTCTCAAAAAGAACAATGATGTGGTGTACACAACATTTCTAAAGGTAGAGAGGGAGAAAAATAAATTGAATAATAAGATTTGAAAGTTAGAGGAAAAACCTGGCAAATGAGAAAGCAAAAGGAAAAGTGACACTTAATAAAACATGTGAGTTGGAGAGGAAGATAAAATCATCTACCTCTATGACTGCAGTTTCTGTAAATGAACAAGAAAATGTAGAACTAGAATAAGCTAAGAAAATGTTACATGAAATAATGAGTTGAAATGAGTTCAGGCAGAGGTAGAACTAGAAGAAGTGAAGAAAAAGTTATAGGAAACAATGAGTAAGAATAATAGATTAGAAAAAACATTGGGAGAATATAAAGAGGTTCTAAAGGTAGAGAAATAAAATACCATTAATAAGGAAGAGGAACAAAGCTTATATTTGAAGAAAGAGAGATTTCCCAAAATGAAATATTGCAATAGGAGACTAGGAGTTGGCAAAAGAAAAATAGGATTTTATAAAAAGGCAATTGATTAATATGACAGGAGAAATGTTTGGGGGGAAATAAACTAAAAATTTGATGATTTGATCATATTTTTTGAATTCATGGTTGATCTACAAAGAATCTATGATAAGCTCTATGAATACATAACTGGTATTAGAAAAGTTATGGCTTTAAGAGATGATACAACAAGGAAAATTTTGGAAGCTACCATTTGTAATACAACCAGTTGCTTTTGGTATTGACCCCTTAGTGGAATTTAATTATGGAGACCAGGGGATGTAAACTTGAAACATGTTGTCAATGTATGCAACAATTACAGACGAATCTAGGAGGTGGCAAGCCCTTTAAATAATTGTCACAAAAAATGGTAAAAGTCCCCTAAATATCCTCCATCGATCTCGGCAGCTTCACTATTGGACTATTACTCGACAAGTCATGTATATTTATGTTAGGTCCACGTGCTAAAAATTCCTCGGTAAAGTGTATGGACATGCCTAATGATCAATAGTCAGCCATCCTATCATTTCGGTGGCTCTTATCGCCATGTACCAGTTTACAACTTCTTAAACGTGAGCCAGATGGAAAATTCCAACTAGACTCGTGTCAAAGCTTAGATCCTTTATTCTCATTGATCGAGCACTTGTCATTGAATGGTGAGTACCACATCTAAAGGAAATCAGTCCACCTCAGTTATAAATTCTTAAATTAAGTCATGTCAACTCTGATTTACAATCAAATGACCTAATTCCAACAGATGAAGAAGTGCTCCAGCATTTAATTTTGTTTAGATAATTGTTCCAATTTGATGCAATCTTGCTATTTTTTCATACAAGGCATGTCTCAATACAAGTTGGAATAAGGAATAGTGTTAACTTTTTAACAAATGAACTATTCACCGTTTTTGTTTCATGATTTTAAACAAAACTTGTGCACCATGCGCTATGCTCAAACATTCTAGTTCAAGCTTCATAAGGATAAAATAAGTTCATGTAACTGTCTGAGTTTTTTTGGGCTTCACATGTGGACTAGAGAAAAGAGAAAACTTAATTAGTTTGACCAAATGTGATTGGGTCTTTGTGAGACTAAATTCCAGTTGTTTGAATCAGATTGCAACCTTGGAGTTCCTCCATTAGCTCCCAGGAAGTCATGCAAACAAGTACAGTGATGAACATTTTACTATAGTGGTATCCTAGGTTTTGAAATAGATTGCAAACTTGATGAGCTTGAATAGTCTTAATATTGAAGGCTTATAGACCGAGTGTTGGGTCTTTTTGAGACCAACTTCCAGCTATTTCAATCAAGCCGATTTAAACCTTAGACTATATCTCTATTAGCTCCCAGAAGTCATGCAAGTAGGTACAGTGATGAACATACACAACAGAATCCTATGTTTTGAGATAATTGCAAACTTGATGATCTTGAATAGTCATTTCAATTGATATGAAGGTTAACCATGACTACAAATCCATAGAAAATAGTACTGGAAAGAGGTTTCTATAAGTCAAGGATCAAGTCTATCATGCTTATTTATACCTACACACAAGAGATTCAGTCTCCATGTTGGCTGATTTCAAGTACCAAAAACCTCCTCAATCACTCTAACCACATCTTCAAATTTGAGGACACCAGAACTATCATTCATATTATGGCATTCAAGGAAGTTTTGATATCCACCTTGTCTTAGAAATAAATCTTATCAAGAAAACACAATTATACATAGGAGCTCTACAATATCAGTCATCAATACAATTTTGGAGATACTACATACAAAATTATTACACTTGAAGGATTTCATCACACTATTTTTCACTCTTGTAGGAGAGAAAAAGAACTTCATGAAACCTGAAAAATACATTAAACAACATTTTGCTAAATAAATTCAAGCTTGTAACACTATCATTGACTTGTAGGCCATCTAAAGGGACCATTAATCCAACCTATAATTTTCCTTTAGAGACCAAACACTTGCCAATTTGAGCTTGTAGCACCTTGAAACCAACCTGAAATGCATTACCACTCAAAATTCATGTCTCCTACAAAGCCTTACTTCACCACTCACTGTTTTTCCATCAATGCCACTTGACATCAATGACAACACCAATGACCCAAGGCTCAATATTTGGTGTTTCTTTTCAACAAATATTTCATAAATTCATGTAGTGTTTGTTTATTTTTTTTCCTTATTGATTTACCTTTAGATCACATGTAAGTTTGGGTTGAATGTTAATCCTTGTTCGAGGAATCTTAATATTTTTTGAGTAAGTTGGAGATTGCAGTTTCGACAGGGGATTGAAGTTGGGTGTTTATTTATTCTTTAACTTATAAGGGGTTTTGAAGTGAGTTGTTTATTTAAGTTTTTAACTCCAAACATTGGATGGATGCATGTTCATTTTAGTACATACTACAACAAATCAATGCAATGTATTTCAAGTTTCATTCCAAAGACTACAAATCGACACAATGTTTTTAAAAAAATACAAATAAGGAAAAATATATTATCAGAATAATGTATTGAACGATTTTAATATATTAATATTTATATGAACATCTATATCATGTGATATCCACAAAGGGAAGCTTCCAACTTGATGGACCTGGATCATCTCTATCATTTGATTCACCAGATCTCCGAGACTGACTCTCTCTTTGTTGACAGTCAACTGTTGCAATAGGGTCGTATGTTGTATTTGTGCCATTGTTTTCAGCCCCTCACCTTTCATTAATTGACTTCCATACTACCAAAGCCCTTTCATAGGGAAATTTTATCCACTTTGTACTATGATGTGTAAATTCTCAAATAATTTTCCAAATTTTTGTCAAGCTTGTTTCGCAATTTTGACTTTATAAAGGCCAAGGCACTGAAAATTCTCTCATATTCAACTAAACCCAAAATCATTGTTTGACATAAATCCGCCAATGAGAAAAACTCAGACATGGTTTTCTATAAAATAATACTTAACCCAATTTTTTCCATAGCTGGGTTATTGCTCCACACTCTAAGGATTATCCAAAGCATTTGAATTGTTGAATCATTGTAGAGGTGAATTCATGGGATTGATCAATCAAAATTTCCTTTCTTAAAATACATAGAATATTCATTCCATTGATATCAACAGGCTTACAAAAATTTTGAATCAATGTAGTCAACCTCTTGAAGTAGTCTTCCTGCATATATCTTTCATTTTGGATAGGATTCCAAAAGGTGGGATTTACTACAGCCATTGCTTCAAGTAAAACATCCCTTCTAAATCATTCCCTTATTTATTCTAGTAGGGACACTACAATTTCTCTTAACCTCACCCTTGTTAATGATACAATGTTATCAAACAGTGTCCCTGTGACATTTACCTTCTCAACCTTACCGGTTACTACTTTAAACATATACATCGATATCTCATATCAACGTACATAAGCACATAATTCCCCAAACAAGTTGAGCTTCCAAAAGCTGCTTGCATTTCCAATATTTATCAAATCATTACGACCATCAAACTTTGGACCTGTAAAATTAGTTTCATTGAGAAACAAATGTTCTATTTCCATACAAACTCAGTTTCCTCACACTAGAAAAATTTTACAATATAGATAGTTATTTCTTGTGTTTATTTAATTAAATGATTCATTTCTTCCAACATGGGAATGAGACCACACAACATCAACAATGACTTTATATCATTCAAATGATGTATCAAATCCTGGGCCTTGTCCACTTCTATGTGATTCTGCCATATCACTCCTAATAAGGATTGATGCTCTTCGTACATCCTACGAACCGGTTCGTATAATGAGATCCACCATGTGTTGACATCTTTTTACAATTTACGCCCATTTGTTAGTCTTTCTGAAAATATTTGGAATTCCATGAACCTTTTAGGACTATAGAAGAAATAAGCATGCACCTCTCGAACAAGGTCTTCAAATTGTAGTACAGGTTTAAATTTTCCAACTATTTTGTAAGCTAGGTTCATTCTATGAGTCATATAATGAATGGAAATCATATAAGGGAAATGAGATGTTTGGAGTCTCACACATAGGCCATTATGATGACCTTGCATTATAGATTCCCCATCTACCCCGACACATATTGGCTTTGATGCAATTGCAACATCATCCATGTCACCAATCTCCTTCAAAAAAATTATCACCAACTCACAAAGGTTTTCAGCATTGGATTTCTCTCTCATCTTGTGAATGGCAAGTAAGTGAGGCTGTCTCACATAATTCTCAACATTATACACATGCATACAAACCCAAGAAGTTTTATCTACTATTATAACCTCATCAATAGACAAAGATATGTATCATGCAGACTTCATTTTCTCTTTCAAGTCTTCTTTCTCAACCATAGCTAGGCATTTTTCCCAATCCCAACCACTACTTTCTAACCAGTGAGAATGAGGAAAGTGTGGGACACAAAGAAAAGACAACATCTTCTTTTGTTCAGTAAAATTTGTTATAGGAGGACCTCTTTTCAAAATGTGAAAAATAGTAGCTAGTTGAACTGTTTTACCCAAAAGATTATTTTGAATAATCTTGTTGAATTAAGAGGTAATTGTCCCTCCATTCGCTGCAAATATTATTTCATTTCTCTTGTGCTCTTCAAATTATTTTTCATACTTAATATAAAAACAATCATCCGTAGTTTTCCATCTGGAAACATTCTTCTCAACACCATCTACAATTATCTTTTCATATATCTTTCCTACATGCTTCTCAATAATATCCAACTTTAGTTGCATTATCTTCTCCCTGCCCAATTTTGAACTACAGATTGTACATTTGCATTCTTTGGGAGGTTCAACTCTATTCTCATTTTCAACAATTTTAATAAATGGAAACTTAGAAACACGCTTCAACCTAAAACTTCTTCCCAAGTCTTTAAATAGAAAAATACGAATCAATAATTTAAAAGAAGAATCATCATGGAAACCTAAAATAAGTTTGGATGTAAAAATAATAAATTGAAGGAGAAAAAAATGTAACTAATCCCAATGGAATTATTCAAAGATATTTGAATCATTTTCAAGTGATTTTTGACATGGGCTATATAATATTGTGTTACTTAACATGTACTACTTTTTGCAAGAATGTTACATTAGCATAAGAATAAATTACAAAAGTTTTTCCACAATTTTTCATGGTTGCTTGATTGACATGTTACATCAAATTGGAAAAGGATTACCTACCATTTATTCAGTTTCAATGCACTTGATCTATATTGGTCTGATCTACATGTTTTAGAACAAAAATCACAATGTTTGAATCTTTTGAAAGAAAACTTTGATATGGAACAAAGTGAAAGGAAGAGGTGATATTTTTAGCTCTCTCATATAACTTATTTGGAAGGAATAAAAATATTAATACAGCTAGAATTAGAGCATACATCAAACAAACTGAAGATGTATCAGAGGTTTGAGAAGAGAACAAGCAACTTAAATGATTTTTTGAGCAGCCAAAGACAAACTAATGATAAGACACTCTAGTGATAAGAAGTTTCGATTAGCTAATCCAACATGAAATAGGTGATCTCAAGGTTTGTGCTCGATTTGAAATCAAAGTATAGTATGTATCTGCTCATGAAGGACTTTGAGTTCATTTATTCATCCAAGGTCTGATCTGTCTTTAGTTGATTAATGAAGGAGTCTTGATGAACGAGCTCTGTCAAAATCTATAGGGTTGTCTTGTTGTATAGAGGTTCTAAATGTTGTCATCAAGCCGAATAAGGTGTGCATTTTCTCATGAAGAGATTATTGATTCATCAGAGGTATGAGGTATGTCATAAGAAGATCCAATTACCAAGAGTGTTCATCATTTCAAAGGAACTGAGACATAATATATGGTCTTCCAATTAAAAATATCCTAGGATCTTGATGTTTTTAATAGCTAACTTCGTGTCATTAAAAATATCCTAGGATCTTGATGTTTTTAATATCTAACTTTGTGTCATTTATATCTAGTCTCACATTACATCATGTTTTTCCTTTATATTAAATATTATAGACATGTTGTCTGGACTACAACAAGTACAAGAAAATATGTCAAAGCGTGATCCCACTTCTGCAATCTTCATGGAGGACGAAGAGGTTGCGTAAATCCCTACATTCTTTTTTGGAAAATTCTTGTTGTGGAGAGATAAATTCAAAATTTGACTCAACTTTAATAAAAGTGAATTATTATTACTATACAATTTCTGATGGATTTATAAAACAATTATTTTCACAAGCAGAAGTGAATGTGAAGATAAAGAAAGCATTTTTCCTCCTCATATTGTTGAAGGAAATCCATGCTTGGAGTACATACAATACATTATGTTTCCATGATTTAAAAAGTTTGAAGTACATTACAATGAGGAAAATGATGGTAACAACTAAGCATGCTACAACAAGGAAAATAAAAGATGTTGAAGAGTGATCCCACTTCTGCAATCTTCATGGAGGAAGAAGAGGTCGTGTAAACCCCTCCATTCTTTTTTAGAAAATTATTGTTGTGGAGAAATGGATTCCAACTTTTCCTCAACATTAATAAAAGTGAATTAGTATTACTATACAGTTTTTTATGGATTTATAACACAATTATTTTCACAAGTAGTGCTAGAAGTGAATGTGAAGATAAAGAAACCATTTTTTCCTCCTCAGATTGTTAAAGAAAATCCATGCTTGGAGTACATTCAATACATTATGTTCCCATGGTTTAAAATTTTTGAATTACATCGCAGTGAGGAAAATGGTGGTAATAAGTAAGCATGCTTGTGACAAGATGTCTGTACTTTTCCCACAGCTTCTATTTTTTGTCTTTTGTTTTTCCAAATGTTAATATCTAGTTTTTGGTTTATTGTTGTAACTTTTTTCCCTTTTGCATTTCTTTAATTTTACATTTTGAACATCTTTGTATGATCTCTATTTCATACATTATTGTTTGTCAACATTCCGTTAACCTCCCATTCCCAACCAAATCATTCCAAAGGATGTGAACCTCGCGGAATGAGCCACACTTGATAAGTTTTTGGGTCTGAAGTGGGTCCCGACTCCTGGGAGGTCTATGTCACGCGTCTTCATTATGCCAGTCTCCCAAGGAAATACCCCTGGTGAATGTGAAACTTTCAGAATGTACCACATTTTATATATCCTTCGGGTCCACTGTTGGATGAGGTAGTGTCAGTAGACAATGACAAAACTGTCATGGTCATGGAATAAATGGAAAGTGAAACCGCAACATAACTATATATATGTTGCAGAAGATAGAACATTAAAAAAAATATTCAAAGAAGATACACTGATAAAGCAAGGAATATACATAGCAGCAACTCATGGAGATATATGAAGTGATTTTAAATTTATATATATATATATACATAGATGTATCTAAGATATGAAAACTAGTTATGATTCTCTATGAGTGGATGACTATTCTAGATGACATAAAAAATCATAGTGGTTATGAGGATGAGGATGTTCAGACTTTGTAATAACTTACAAAGGTAAAATCGCCAATAAAGTAATGTGACATGAAAGAAAACAGGTCTCAAATAGACCGAGGGACTCCCCTACAGTAAGTGATGCTAGAATTTAAACTGCAATGCAATAGTCAGGCCTTGGCAAAACCTAGATTTATTTGGATTTTTTAAGTGAATTGCAATATGTCGATTCGCTAAATCTCTTTCTACTACTTCACAAATTGGAAAATTGCTGGGAAAACGTCACTTGTATATGTGTGGTATATTGTGTGTGTGTGTGGTGTGTGTGTGTGTGTGTGTGTATATATATTTTTATATATATATATATATATATATATATATAAACACACACACACACACACATATATGGTGAATTTGATCCAATTCCTAGAAAAAAAACTCCCATGTATGTCGGTGAATGAGCCCAAAGAACCAATAAGGTTCCATTTATTTCTTTGAGAAACATTAATGTTTTCAAAATCCTGGCGTGTCGATCACGCAGTGATTTAATATAAAAATATACATCAGGATTGGAAATTCCTTGGTGATTCACATGGGACAAATTTATTGTTTGTGGAATTTTTGGGGTGAAACATGGGTACTGTCGTTTGCTGTAAAATTCACCAAAATCAAATTCCTAAAATTCTACTATTTTCCAAACTACGAATATTCACCGCTAAAAATTTTCTTGGATGAGACAACAACAAAAAAGAATTCAATGTGGACCAAATGAGGTGATTGGTGCTTGTGGGTGGATCCTAAGCCAATATTTCTTATAAAAGTAATTTGAATTGGCTTTAAGAATGCATCTCTTTTATTTTACAAAATATTCTGATTTTTGTCTAAGCTTAAAGCTTTGCAAATTACTTCAAAGGACGAAAACCCATTAAAGTCATCTCTAGAGGATGAAAACCCTCTTGAGGTCTAGAAGGAGAACAAAAATTCTTCTTCTATTTGAGAGTATTTTCCATATTAGGGGTTTGCCTTGTAGATCAAGGATTTATTTTTTGTTTTCCATTATTTTCTAGCAGTTTTTGGGGGTTATAATGTGCAAATTTGGGCAAGGGTTTTAAAGGAGAAGAATTGTTACTGAGACTTCTCTTCATTTCCATTTTTTCCTTAGTGGAGCGGGGCCCATCTAGGGAACTGATTTACGATGTTTTGGATCTATTTTGGAGCTGATCTAGGTTGTTCATAATTATGCTTTTTAGAAATCAAATCAACCATTTCATTGTAGATCAAGGATTTATTTTTGTTTTCCAGCAATGTTTTGAGGGCTATAATGTGCAAATTTTGGCAAGGTTTTGAAGGAAAATAATTGTTACTGAGAATTTTTTTCATTTCCAATTTGTCCTTGGTGGAGCAACCCCATCTAGGGAATTGATTTACGATGTTTTGGATCTATTTTGGAGCTGATCTAGGTGGTTGTTCATAATTATGATTTTTAGAAATTAAATTAGCCAACTTGGTGTAATTTTTGGGTTAGAGAACTAGTGTTTTCAGTTGTGTTTGAAGGAGCATTCTGTAGATTTTAGTAAAATAAATCAGCCTTCTAATTGGATCTCAAGTTGGTTTTTTTCTTATGTATTTTCATTATAAGAATCAATTGACCCATTTTGGTGTTTAAAAGTGTTATTTAGCTTTAGTTTTTAGTGATTTCCATCTTCCATGCAAGTCATCATTTATGCATAAAATTCAAATATGCATTTAACTTTTATTGCATATCTTTAATAATTTGTCTTTTGGAATGGGACTTGCCTCTATTCCATTGAGGATGAAAATTTTCCATTTGGGGACTTTACAGTGGTATCAAAGCAATGTATCCTCCCAGCCTGTGAGGAAAAGAAGAGAAAAATCATATTTGAATGCAACCATGGAAAAGTCCTATAGTTTATCAAAGAATGAA
The DNA here is from genome assembly GCA_019776745.2 of Taxus chinensis. Lineage (NCBI taxonomy): Eukaryota > Viridiplantae > Streptophyta > Pinopsida > Cupressales > Taxaceae > Taxus > Taxus chinensis. The sequence goes on from CM034150.1 coordinate 798,080,615, forward strand.
TACTCCAAAGAAGTTGACAATTGAAGAACATGATAAGAGAGCTCCTCCTAATGATGAGCTTAGCTACATGCATGAAGTAATCAGAGGTAACTGCAATAGTCTATGAGAGAGATCCAAAGTGATATGCATCATGTTTTGAGAGAGTCCCAAAGGGAAGCATTGACTGGTTCCATTAGAGATTTGGAAAATATCCTACAAGGGAACAATATATCTACCAACCAAGGAGCAACCAATAATGGTGAAGGAATCTCTACAGGACCAGCTAGGACCTCCTCCAAGCCTACACGTCATTATTTTCATTGCTAAGTTTCTCCAAAGAGAGGAACAACCAATTGAGGAGAAAGCCCGCAATGATGTTGATGATATGGAAACATGGTGGTAATGAGTATGCAGCCCTTAGTTACCGAGTGAGGGATATATTATCCTTTAGAGACTATTGGCAAGTGAAGAATAACAAAGGATCAAGAAGAAATCAAAGAGTTCAACAAGAGCAACCAACGAGAGCCATTCAACAATGATTGAGTAAGGTAACTCTTCCTTCCTATGATGGTTCAGAAAAGTGTTATGCTAGATCTTTTTTATATAAATTAGATACAAATCGCTCATTGAATCCAATGTATGAAGAAGAGGCCCTCATATTTGTAACTTTGTATTTAGAGGGAGTTTCTCATGAATGGTGGTACCATGGTATGATTGCCCAAGGACATGGTTCTATCACCACCCTTGGAGAATTTAGACAATGTTTGACAAAGATATTTAACAGGATGGACCCAGATATGCATTTCATAGAGATAGCCCAACTCAAGCAAGAAGGATCTCTAGATAAGTATATTTCTAATTTTCAAAGGCCTTTGGCAGTAATGGTGCCTGATATTAATTAGTGAAAGAAGACTAGTTTTGTTGTTTATTGAAGGTCTGGGAGAGCCACTAAAAGGCCCTACTCAAATTTTAGTCGTCCATCTCTACAAGGAGCTATTAAGAAGTCATTGGGACTTGTAAAGTTCAATCCCAAAAGGTTAATATATGCAATTTGGACAGCAACAAACAACACCTTTGGGGCAATAAAGGAACTCAATTGAACATCCAATCACATTTCAACATGATAAGAAAGTGACAGCAGTTAGTGAGCAACAATGTAAAGGCAAAAGAATGGGAATGAAACAACCCTGAAATAGACACAAGGAATGAGTTAAGGAGGAAAAAATTATGTTTCAATTGTAAGGACCCATGGACACCCAACTATCATTGCCAAAGTAAGGGGTGTGAATCCAGTATGTTGAGGTAGTTTCAGATGATGAAGACAATGGAAATAATGTTGATCCAAAGAAGGTTAAAGACCAAGCAAAAGAAGGAGAAGTGTTTATCATCGATGCCACACTTGCTACATTATCTATACCACCTAGTGTTTATGCATTCCGATTTAGAGAGGATCTTCATGGGCAAAAGGTCACCATACTAATAGATAGTGGAGCTACATACAACTTCATTGATGAAGGCTTGGTTGCAAAGATGGGATTACAAGTGGATTATTTCCAAGGATTAAATGTGATCATGGCAAAATGGACATTCAATTTCATGCACAAAGAAGATTCCACAACTTGAGGTCACCATAGGAGATCATGAGGTAAGAGATGATTTTTATGTTTTTGGTATTGGTGAATTAGATATAGTACTTGGAGTACAATGGTTGCAATCTTTGGGTGAGTTCATCCAAAATTATCAGACTATGGAGTTGAAATTCAGCGTGCAAGACAAAGGAAGTTGTTTTGCAAGGTATGAGGAATGGTATTCCTCAAGTTGTGGTAACCAAGAGCATGGAAAGTTCTTTCCAAGGACAGAGTGTACAGTGTGAGGATTATGTGGAAAGAGGCATGTCATATTGTTTTATTGTAGTAGTTATATCATGACGATTTTCAGCCCATTGTTGACAAGGAATGCCAAGGAATTGGTACACAAGATATCATGAAGGCAAGAGGAAACGAAGATTGTAATGACATTATAAGGTATGGAATGAGTGAGATAATGTCATATTTATTCCTGCATATTCAGATTTATTTTCCTCTTGAGAAAAATGATGAGTCAGAGGATCAAATCTGCAATATAAATTATGTGATACTCTTGATGAAAATTTGTGTATATGATCATCATGAGAGCAATGTATGGTAGCAAGATCTATCTCACTTGAAAGGTACAAGAGCTCCAATCTTGGAGCACTATAGCATGTTTTGTCTCTTGCACATGGCACCGGGACAGACAAGTTCGGAATTGCTTGAGGGAAAGTGATTAGGGAAGGGAGGATTGAAAATGTCTCACTTCTTAAAATACGCAGTTGAAGACCATTAGCCCAATTTTGTTTCCCGATGGATAAGGGGGTGATAAAAAGGGGAACTACAGTTGTAATAAATTATTATAAAGTGCATAAACAGAAACTTTATAAAAACAACTTATATTTATTTATTAATGACTCAATAAAAATAAAAGAGAAATGGAAATAAAGATAAAGTAAAACTAGGAAAAAGGGGAAGCCACTTTATAATTGTTATTTTTCCCTAGGAGAATATGTGACCCAAGTTGGGGATAAGACCAGGCCAAAAAAATAATTAAATGTGGTCAAATGAGGTGATTGGTGGTTGTGGGTGGCTACTAAGCCAATATTGCTTTATAAAAGCAAGGTCAACTTGGCTTTGGGAAGACATCTCTTTTATTTTACAAAATATTATGATTTTTTGTTTGAGCTTGAAGCATTGCAAATTACTTCAAAGGATGAAAACCCCATTGAAGTCATCTCTAGAGGACAAAAACCCTCTTGAGGTCTAGAAGGAGTACGAAAACTCTTCTTCTATTTGAGAGGATTCTCCATATTAGGGGTTTCCATTGCAGATCAAGGATTTATTTGTGTTATCTAGCAATATTTGAGGGTTTGTAATGTGTAGAATTTGGGCAAGTGTTTGAAGGAGAAGATTTTTTGTTGAGACTTCTCTTAATTTCCAGTTTTTTCCTTGGTGGAATGACACATCTAGGGAACTGATTTACGGTTGTTTTGGGTCTATTTTGGAGCTGATCTAGGTGGTTGTTCATAATTCTGATTTTTAGAAATCAAATTAGTCAACTTGTGTAATTTTTAGGTCAAAGAGTTGGTGTTTTCAGCTATGTGTGTGGAGCATTCTGCAGATTTTTTATAAAATAAATCAACCTTCAATTGGATCTCAAATTGGTATTTTTCTTATGTATTTGCATTATAAAAATCAGCTGATCCATTTTGGTGTTTAAAAGTGTTATTTAGCTTCAGTTTTGAGTCATTTCATCTTCCATCCAAGTTGTCATTTCTATATAAAATTTAGATCTGCATTTAAAAGTAATTGCATTTCGTTTATAATATGTCTTTTGGAGTGGGATTTGCCTCTATTCAGTTGTTGATAAATGTCCAGTTGGGACATAGCCATGGCATATTTTTAATTTTATTATGTGCAATACTTACTCTGTCCAATTGTTCAATTAATAGATATTCAAATCTTATCCATAATTTAACAATATACTCTTCATAAAATATCTTTATGGTGATAATTATTCAACTTCTAAATTGTTACGCTACCCATCCTGATACCACACGCATGCCTGTTGAAACCATGAGATCGTTATCATTTCTACGTAAGAGTTATTCAAAAGGCATGATATGCACAAATATTGGTGTAGTAACCCACCCGGGTTCTTAGATGTCGCAAATGGAAAAATTACTTCTTGGTCACCTCGACTTCACAAATGGCATTCAATGATGAAAGCTAATTCAAATGTTACATGCATTTGGTTGGATTTTATTTGCATCGAGTTGCACAATGTTATGGGTCCTTTCCTTAGGCTTCATTTAATATTTATAATGCATATATTATCCATATGGTAGGATGTAAGGACCTTAAACATTGTAAGTAGTTGGTTTTATATTTAGGGGGAGAGGGACCCTATAAGCCGAGCATGCACCAAAACATGTACATCTCTTTTCACCATAGGTTGTTGGCAAAAGTACCAATAGTTGGTCACTTTTTGGTTAATGACACTTTTTAAGAGTTAATGAGAATGTGACACATAGGGGGATTGGTCATTGATCCCTCATTCAAATGCTTTATATTGATTTTCTTTATATTAAATCAATTCAAAAACTACTTTTCCCTTCAAATAAACACACAAAACGGAAATGTTTATATGACATGATCATAGGCTACATGATGATATAATTTTTTTACGCTACCGGCATACCTACATATTTACGTGTCCCTAAAGGTAGGTGCACGGTTATAGGGCCCTCCCCTATATAAACACATCACTACATCTATATAAGGTGTTTGATCCCACATCGTGGGAATAGTGTAAGTTTTTTATTGCAAGGAGATATGGGCATAGAAGGGCTATATAATTAAATTGTTAAGGCATCAATGTGGTGTTGAGTTGTTATAAGACTATGGGCATTGTGTGAGTTTGTGTAAGGTTGTATCATTGTGATCTGTCAAAAGTTTGTATAGTTTTCATTGTTGTTAAATAAATATATTGTTGTTTCTTTGTAATTCTGATGAGTATTCTAAAGGTTGCAAGGTTTAAGGCCTCCTTTCATTAGGACCCGTAACTACAACTACATCATAAATAGTTTTACAGATTGTATCACCAATATAGTCTAGATCTTTGAGACTATTATTAAGGATGGTTGCTCATTTTCACGGATATCATGAGTTATTAAAAATCCTTTTGTGCAAGGGAAAGTAGTATTTATACCAATAATAAATAGGAGACCAATTTTGGTACATTTATTTGTTCAAATTTAGAGGACTCTACCCACATCCAATTTACAAATTAAAACCACTTCCTTGCAATATTTAATTATCTCATGAACATCTTCAATCTCTAACCAAACCAAAGATGTCATAAAAGCTTTCTTAACCACAAGCCCTAGCTTACATAGAAGTTGAGGAGAAAGCCCCGAGACCAAATAACTTTTCGGTTGTTTGTCGGGCCAACTTTTAGGTTGTTTGTTACGTCAAATTTATGTTGTAAAAGGGTCTTATGCCATAAAAACTATCATATTTTTACTTACATATATTTTTAACACATCTATCTGAAATATATCGAGAGATATCGATCTCGAGATTCGTATCTTCAATTTTTTATACTCCACATTCATTAATAACTCCATTTCTTTCTCTACTAATTTGCCACTCATTTATGACAAATAGCATCCATCTAGCTACACCATTATGTCGAGGTTGAAAAACAATTTCAGGAAAATCAAATCGAGCTCCAAACTTCACCGTGTGGCAAAGATATACAATTTTTCGATTGACTTTTCGAAGCCAAAAACATTAAAACTTCATAGACAGTTAATTTTACGATTGAAATTTCTCTATTAGCATAGCAAATGGACGAAAAATTTAAGGTCCAACATAAAAATGAACAAATAATTACATTAAACTCCAACCCCACTGCCATTGTAGAAATTTTATTAAAGTGATAAAAAATTAATATAAATTTGCTCCTTTATAAGTTAACAATTTGCAAAATATCTTCCTATCCCTCCTTTTCGCCAACCACCCAAACTTACCTCCTAAAAACTTTCCCATTTCTTATTTTAGGAAAAACAATTTTTCCTATTTTCACAAAAAAAAAAATTACATGGAACCACTCCATCGTTAAAAATAGGGAATCATCTGCCCATTAAAAATAGGAGTCGAGATCCCCTCCATGGGACACTTGCCTAACTCTTCCTATAGAGGATTAAACGGTGTTGTAATATGAATAAACTTCACAAAAAATGTAACAAAAAAACAATACTTCCAATTATACACTTCTTAATAAACTAGGCATAACGTATGTTGGCACACAGTAGACTAAACAAAGTATACTCCTTGTTTATGAATTAAATATTGTGGTATTTGAAATTGAGATCTTCGATGTTCTTATAAGCTCCTACCAAGAGCTTGAAACTTTATGCAATGAAGCCACACATAGTGAGTAAAAATAATAGCATTAAAGCCTTTCATGCAAGTGAATTCACCTTGGAGGATCAAGTGTAAGCCCTAACATTCTTATGGGTGGTGTTTAGTTGACCATATCCATTACATAGATGTACAAACAATGAAACAAATTATGAACTGGACACCCCACAACTTTTGCAAAGAGAAGTTCCATATGTGAATATATGCTTAGACCAATAACCTTTATGAAATCGTGGCATGAAGATTATTATTGTATTACAAAGTTAATATATGGAGTTTGGAATTGGTGAATGTAAAGCAATATCAAGCACAAAAAGACAAGTAATTTTAATGTGACTAAAAGATGTCTCCAAAATTGAGGGTGCACAAGAACCATTTAATCCTTTTGCCTCTTTTGTAGTGAGCAAAGTTAATTCATTGGCAATGAAATCCAAAAACATAAGTAAACGATAGATTGAGATGATTTTCTTTCCTCATATGTTATTTATTCCTCTAATCATATTGAACTATTCATGTGCAAACTCAAACCAACTGAATGAGCCCATACCTTAGAATGGAATCAAGGAAGATAGTAATGAAAATTAGTCTCAAATCTTGTTTAGTTATTTTGGTTTTTATATGATGTTGGTGAGAATATTATACACATGAAGATAAAAGACTAGAAATAATGCGTTAACAATATATAGTGGTTAAAGTAGCTTGAAATTATGAGGGATGAAATCGCCCCATCATCACTTCATAAGGCCATCATTTCTCCCATTTTATGGCCTTTTATAATCATTTTGATGTTTTAGGTCTTTTTTTCATGACTATAAAGACACTATGTGGTATGACAAAAATATAGGTGAAAGAATGAGGCATGAATGATCATAGGATGTATTAAGACACTTTCATATTATATTAGACCCGAATTAAAAATCCTTTGATGAAATATAAATGTCATGAAAACTATATTCCTCTATTTCAATTTCAAAACATAAAAAGGAAGGAGATGGAATAGAAATAGCGAACATATACATTATTGTGGAGACTCTTCTCAAATTAATCTTGCACAAACACCTTCAAGGTTATTGGTTGGTTGGGCACCTATGTTTTTTTAGCCAATCTTAAGGCACAACATTTGCACAATTTTATTAATTCCTCTGAATTCTAACCTTGACCACCAGAAAAGGTTCCTTGGGCTCGCACCATACTTTGCGCTAGTTTCCCTCCCCTCAACATGCGCTACATCCTCGATTGCATCAAGCTTACATGCAAACACGAGAACTCAAGAATTCCATTAAACACGATACAAAGTATATCCAATCTCTTGTAAAGTAATATTTCTTTGTTTAATTATTTGCATTCAATTCTGCAAGTTATTTCCTTCCATGTTGCTTTCCTTTGTAACCCAATTTAAATGTTAAAAAATCTCAAATTGAATGCACAATTGACAAATTATTGATTGAGTGAACAATTTTCATGTGTATTCAAGTTGAAATAGATATATAAAGACTATAATGTACATTGAACATGGGTAATCAAATATTCTAGCATACATACACAATTACACATTTTTAAAATACTTGTAGGGGCTCAATAATTCATCATTTAATTATGGAGCTCTTGGCCTACAAATGTTCAATTATTTACCTCTTTTAAAAACAGGTTAAAAATTATTACATGGATCAAGTAATGGTCAGAAAATTCAAAAATCTATCATTAAAGTAATGAATTGTTCCTAAAAAGAAAATTAGTTTTCCCCTTTGCATTGCATGTTTGATATTATTACATGGTGTCTATTATGTACACCTTCATTTTACAAAACAAGGGTAATAAAAAATAATGGATCAAGTAATGTACAAAATTTCAAAATTCTATTCATTGATGCTCAAAAATGTTATAAAATCATGGATCAAGTAATGTATAAAAATTCAAAATTATATTCGTTGATGCTAAAAAAATGTTATATTTGCTACCACCCACCTTAGAGTAGACCATGGGATGCTCTATAGTATGGGAACATTGTTTAGAACATCTTGAGAGGTCACCTTCCTTCTATTTTAGTAAATTAAATTTTACCTGGGGTTAAAATGGAAGAGATAGAACTGAAAATAATTGTTACACTAAGATAATAACAATGGAATATCTATAATGGAACTATAACACACAAGTACTACAACATGCCCGAATATTCTTTAAGTATGGTACATAATACAAATGGTGCTGAAGAGTAAACAAAACAACACCTTTATTAAGTTGGAATGATACACAATTGATGGGTGATTAATGCCAAGCTGAAACCCAACATAAATGACAAATGTTGTGGCAAACATACTGTAAAATAAGACAGCTTAAGGCAAATCTAAGAAAGAAGATGTAAAATATAAAGATGTTCTCTCTATTTATTACAAAAAAATGAAAACATGAAGAAAACATATGCTACATACAAAAATTTGACAAATTTTGTATTATTAAATTAGAGAAATCCAAGTACTAATTTTTTTCTAATAGTTCACCGTAGTTCTCTTGAATATTAAACTGTAAAAGCTTAAGAAAGCTTCTAAATTCTCCAAATTCATCTAAATAAGTTTATCAAGGTTTATTAGTTCTCTTAATCAATAATGCAAATGTCTTCTTATTAAATTCCATTTATTCAGTTGTAGATATCTATAGTTCTCCTTTCTTTCTATTTTTAATTCTTTTTTACGATGCATGAACTTTATTTATACTAGTGCGATGAGCACTGATTAAGATAGATTATTAATCTTTTCAAATTGAATAAGGCTTTTAGCCTTGAGAACCAATTATCTCGAAAGGGATAAGAACAAGGATAATAACATTAGAACTGAGAAAATAATGGAATAATTGTGAGTGCCGAGTTTCCTCAACAATATTTTTAAACCAATGAATTGTTCCTAAAGAGAGAGAGAACAAAATTCTTTCTATTCTTATGGCATGTTTTATGTCGATACCATCAGTCTATATTGTGAATCTATATCCACAAATATAATAAATTGAATAAACTCCAAGGTTAAGGGAATATAAAAATACATCCCAAACCTTTTCATACACCATGGTTAGAGACAAATTTCTCCCCACGTCGATTAAAATCTTACAAATGGCCTTTAGGGTGACTCAAAATGCAAGAGTTTTCACGAGAAACAACTCTAGAAATTAAGCAACACTAAAATGGATTTGTAAGTACTTCCATCTTACAACTATATCATATGCAATAATCGATTGTGCAAGGTCTTGTTTGTTACAAGTATACCACCACCTCTTGTAATGATTGTTCGCCTTTCAACACCATCTCTAGCCAAAGCCAACTTGCTTCCATCCCAGTTGGTCACCTGAACAATTCACTGTTAGTTCATGGAAAGCTTTTGGAAGATAAAAAATTGCATGCAGATATGTGCAAATGTATCTTCCTTTTAAATTTGTCCAGTAAATATAGATTCGGCTGGATTGTACAAAGCTCTTCATTTCTAGTGTAATGTTATTACAAAAACTATGAATAAGGCTAGTAATTTTTCGTATGGTTCATAAATGGAAATGATTGACAATAAAAGTAATTGCATTTTTACTAGAGTTCAAGAGTCTAAAACCAACAATTAGCATGAGAATGTTTCAACCATCATTCTAATAAAAGTCAAAAGGAATTCAGAGTTTTTAAGATCTACCCTAGATATACAAAACATAGATTTAATCCTTAGCATATTGGAATAAAAAATAGAGCCACCTACTTGACCTTTATTGTATATGAATCAATAGGCTGAGTAGAAATCCCATTGCGACTTCTAAAACGGAGTTTTCTTTTATAGCGGGACAATTACATAAGAAGATAAGGTGAAATGATTCCTCGTACAACTACATTCCCCGCAAATTACATATAGGATTGTCAATATCAAAGAAATATTTCCCTGGGTATAAAGAGTTTTGAGGACAAAGAACAATATTTCTTCCTTGCTTTATGAATTATCATTTTTTCCTAAAATATTGCTTTATGAAATATTTTTTCTGGGTATAATGCCCTTGTAGTTTTTCCAACATTAATTCAAGTTTTTTTGGACACCCTTATAAATACAGCTTTTTCAGGTTTTGTTTTAAAATTTGATTTTTTGACCAACATATTTTAGAAAAGACTATATAACAATGTTACACAGGGACGTATCCCCTAAATTTTGGTGATGTCCCAGGCGTCCCAAATGTTTTGGGGACTTGCAGACTTGAAGGGAACGTCCCCTAATTTTTTTAAATCCATCAAAAGTTTTCTGAAACTTTTATTTTCAAAAAACTGTTATTTTTACCAAGGACATTAAATTATAATCTTGAAAGTGCCTCAAATACATCAAATACAGTTTAAATCCATAAATTTCATTGAATAAAGTTAAAATATTTAAATATTAATTTTTGAATATTATTTTATCCCTTGCCATCCCCAAAATTTGGAAATAGAAACCCCCGTCCCCGAGACTTAGGTAACTATGCTATATTATAACTTCTAAAACCTGTTAATTAGTTTAATGACTATACTAGTCCATATATTTTTCTGATAATTTTTTTGTTTTATTAATTGGTTTTCTTTTAAAAAAAAATTGAGTTTACCTGCACTAATACAAAGCTTTGTTGACCCTAGTTTATTTTTTATTTTTTATTTTTATCACTTTCATTTTGCAAGAATATTTTTCTATGTTATGCTTTTCTATTAAAATTAAAATCAACTTTCAAACTTTTATTTGATACAATTTTTAAATGTTTATATTTATAAGGTTCTATTGAACCTTTGGTTTCAACGTTTACACTTTAAGCTTTGACAAAATAGGGATAAAAGTGGAAGCAGGTAAACTTAAAGTACTGTTTAAAAAAATTAGTGTTAGCAAAAAATAGTTGTATGTATGCATACTCGGGAAACTGAACTAACACAAAGGCTGTGGTGTAACAAAAAGCACTAGAACCCAAAGTAGAGGACAATGAATTATTGACATCTCTGAATAGGCTACAAAGAAATAGAAACCCTAAAAAGAAAATGCCTTAAAAACTCCAAAGATACTACGGACCATCCCACCCATACGTGTATCAAACAATGGAATACATGGCCACAAGCTAAGCGCTGGCATCAATTTTACACAAATCAGTAAACAAAACACAATAAGTTTGGCATGGGTGGTGCCAGTGATGGTGACTTAACTGCACCCCAGAGGCATTCCTTAAATTCATAGCTATACAACATCACTATTTTGGGATTCACACGCAGCTCCTTCTGCATTCCCAAACCATAATAGAAGAAAGGAATTTAATGTTAACTCAAATTGTCACAAGCATGTTTCAATATCCTCAATTCCATTATAATCAAGTTCACTACTGATACACAAGCTTCAAAAAGCATTGAATATTCGCCGCCATCCCTTTAAGGATTGTAAGCTCAGTTGGCCACCATCTCTTGTAGAATTGTGGGCTGATTCCTGGTACCAGCAGTTTCAAAAAAATTGGCTCAATGCGTCGAGTATCATGACCACTGTTCGGTATGCAATTTTTGGCCACATGTCTTATCCACCGTTGCCACCATCTCTGGGTAAATTACTCAGAGCTGCCACCATTTCTTACAAAAATAGCTGCTTAATATTTCATACATTGTTGTCACCATCCATTAGGGACAGATAGCTAGAGATTTTCAATCAATATTGCCACCATTCCTTATGGCCTTATGGAAGTGTTGGCCACATATTTATCAGAATACCTACCCTTCTGTCAGGACTGTTGGCAGTTAACAGCAATATTTTTAATCTAATAATAGTCAACCCCAAGCATATTAAAATCACTCTTCGGCATTTTGACAATGAATATCCACCCCTTAACGTTAACATGGTCAACATACCTTGACAATCAGAAGCGAGCTTCCAACAATAGTTCCAATCAATGCTGAAAAAATTAAAAAATCTGTTCGCAAGTCAACACTGCTGCAGAAACGTAACACTGTCACAGAAAAGTCAATACAGTAGCGAACTCTTCCAGGGATTACTCAACAAAGGAAAACAGATGGAATTTAACATGGTAACTGCTCAAAAATAAAATATTGACACATTCAATTCTGTGCACCCTTGGTATCTAATCTGTGGATTAAAAAAACGCCAGTTCAGCCACTTACAACAGACAATAGTTAACAAGGGTTATTAATGAAGAGAATTTGATGCGATACGCAAATATGAGAGAAGAATTACTTCACAGAATCTTTAAGATAAACAGAAACAGGGAATTGACATACACAAAAATAAGACAGTACACAAGATATATCTTGGGAAACCCTTTCAGGAAAAAACTCAGTGCAGTAACTTATCTCCTTATTGTATGTACTCTCAGTTCAACTCAATCCTACTATATGTCCAACTATATGTAAGCACATCAGTAGGTAACAGTCGCAATGGATCAAAAATACAACACATAACGACTCCCCATAAATATAAGTTATCTAACCACCCATAATTAAGATAGGCTAAAAATACCTATACGTGCCCTGGAAAAATAGGGGACCCCAACAGCCACGTCGGGCTGTACAGTCTAGAAGAGTGCAACTCATGGAAAATATACAACACATTTCCAACATTCTCCCACTTGTTGAATACTTTCCATAGTGGGTTTCAAGGCCATATAGTCAGGAGCTCAAGGCAATCAAGCCCATTGATTTTCTACACCAAGAAAATTTCTCAATGCTCACAGCGTTTGTCAAAGAATCAGCAACATTATCTTTTGAGTCCACCTTCTCTAACAATATCTTCGTCTCTTGCACCATTTCTCTTACAAAATGGTACTGAACATCAATGTGTTTCGCTCTAGAATGATACTCATAGTTGTTTGCTAGACAAATTGGACTTTAACTGTCACAATCTATCGTTACAACATGTTGAGGGAACCCAACATTGATACGAGTCTTTGAATCCAAACCGCTTCCTTACTTGCATGAGTAGCTTCCATGTACTCTGCCTCTATGGTGGATATCGCAACACTTGGTTGATGTTTACTCATCCAACTTACAGCTCCACCAAACAAGTTGAAAACATACCCACTGGTAGATTTGCGGATGTCCAGATCTCCATCCCAATCTAAATCCACAAAACCATGTAGCTTGAGTGTTTTGCTTTCACCAGGATTACCCTGATAGCGTCTTGCATAATCATACGTTCCACATATATACTTGAAGGTCCTCTTCACTGCAGTCTAATGTTTCTTTCTAGGATTTTACATGAATATGCTAACTACTCCCACTACATGTGCAACATTAGGTCTGGTATAGATCATTCCATACATCAAACTGCCAACCACACTAGCATACGGTACCTAATACATGTTCTCAAGTTTTGCTTCAATTTTAGGACATTGATAAGTAGATAATTTTGACCAACAGGAAAATGAATACTAGCAAGTTTACTTTCCTACATTTTAAACCTTTGTAATACCATCTCAACATACTTCCTCTTATTTAACCACAATTTCCTGTTTACACGATCTCTTTTAATTTCCAAGCCCAAAATAAATTTTGCAACGCCTAGATCTTTCATATCAAATTGAGATGAGGATTGAGACTTAACCTAATTGATCATGTTCTTATTGTTACCAATTAACAACATGTCATCTACATACAATACAATGATAACAAAAATTTCATCTTCTTATTTATAATAAACACAAGGATCAAGTTTGCTTCTTCTAAGTCCAAGTCCCAACACATACCTGTCAAATTCCCGGTTCCATGTTCTTGGTGATTGTTTCAAGCCATAAAGAGACTTATTCAACTTACGCACAAAATCTTCCTTTCCTTTAACCTTAAAGCTTTTTGGTTGTTCCATGTTCTTGGTGATTGTTTCAAGCCATAGAGGATTTTCTGTTGGGCAATTAAGGGTGTGCTCTTGCTAGTTACAAGTTGAGAGTGGACCACCATATTTTGTGGGGCAAAAAGATTTTTCTACTGTGAGATCCATTGGAGATACAACTATCTATGGAGAGACTAAGGTGGTTCTCTATCCATTTATTCTCGTATCCTGATTAGAAGTGCTTGGTCCTTTTTCTTTGAGAGGTTATTATCTTTAGACACAGATCCTTACAAGTGACCCCTAGAGAGTAATGCCCCTCTTTCTTGAATAGTTTGATCGAAGACCTTTGGCCCTTTTTGTCTACCCGACGGCCAAAGGGTGTTTTCAAGGGTGACTTCGGTTTATTATTTTATTATATGGTGCTCGAATTAAAGTAAAATATCATTAAAGCACATATAATGAATTAATAGACTGTTTGAGTGACTTTGACTTAGGAAAATGTATTTAAATAAATTAATAAACTATTTAAATGCACTTCCTAGCCAAAAGTGCGACTTGTTTGGGTATGATTAATCAAACCCAAAAATGCGACTTACTTAGTAAAGCAAAATAATTAATTAAATATTAATTATTGGGTTTTAGCCAAAAAGTGCGACTTGGATATTTGGAAGGGTTTTTGGCTATATGAAAGAAAATGCGACTTGGGGGAGATTCATTCAGAACATTATTATTTTCATACAGCAGTTAGCACAGAGCTTTTGCAGACAGAATCCAAGGACGGATACCCTGTAGATTATTCCTCTTGCGGACGGAAACCCCTGGAGCAGCGAGAGAAGCTTCCATCTAGGAATCTTCATTGTTTACACAGTTATTCAGCATTCCAACAGTGTCAGAGAAAAGAATAAATTGCAGCAGTGAGCATTTACACATCCATCTGAGTGGGGCGGCTTCTTCTACAGACATTTATTGCTGTAATAGAGGTATTTTTCATGATAAATATTTATTGTAACTCCCAGCAGCAAATATATTAAATCAGCTAGGGTTTTGGTTCACTTACGGCGGGTTTTTGAACAACCTTTGTTATTAAATCTTTCTATAGATTTATATTCGTATTGCTGTCATATTTAGTACCAAAAATCACCATTAAATAGTCAGCTGAAATATTTACAAAGAAATCTGCTAGATTTGCCCTGGGCGCCTATTTTACATTCACCCGGTTTGCGGGCTTTCTGTATTTATTTACCTATGCAGTTTCAGTGTGATGTTTTATGAATTCCTTTAATATTATCAATTCAGATCTAAGCCAGAGCATTATATAAAAAATAAATAAAAAATATTCAGACAAAAACGAGTTTGGGATCTTTCAGTGGTATCAGAGCAGTGTATCCTCCCAGCCTGTGTGGGAAGGAACAAACAGGGTATTAAAATAGAAATCAGCTTTGAATGCATCACAGAGAGGACGGTACACATAGATACTACACCCGCAGACGAGCATGACTCGAAGCTGGTATTGCAGGAGGTGACAGAATGGAACATTTGGGCGAGAGGCCTGAGAGTCCTCCTCGAGAGGAACATACAGATCCAGATAGGAATTTTATTCGGGATATGGCAGCTACACAGAGGCAGTTATTACAGACCATGGAGTGCATGGGTACTACTTTGGACAGGTTGGCACTGGATAGGCCGCGGGACAGGCATGGCAGGAGGGATAGATCCGTATCAGTTTCCAGTAGCTACAGGGGTCATAGTAGATCACCTTCAGAGCTTGGGAGTGTTAGGGGATCGCCACTCCGTGAGCGGAGGCATACCCATACAGACAAGAGGAGACCTACACGGACGACAGATAGGCCCATGTAGCCTAAGTTCTTGCCTAGAGGTGACCCACCAGAGATTGAGGGACGGTCGGAAGAAGCAGCTTTCCCGGATACTATCATGGCAGTCAGTGATGAGTGGAGTCTGCCACAGCATGTGAGGGATGCATTTCCCCTCCCACAGTATTGTGCTCAGAGGAGAGACAACATGAGGGTTGGTTAGGATAGGAGACCTAGAGCACAGTAGAACAGAGATTTGCAGCAGCTTACCAATAAGGTAACCCTCTCCACTTTTGATGGTAGTGGAAAGATCAGTGCCAGGGCTTGGATTCACAAGCTGAACACCTACCTTACCCTCAAACCCATGAGGGAGCAGGAGGCCATACAGTTCGCTACATTGCACCTTGAGGGGGTGGCTTATGATTGGTGGCACCATGGGTTAGTTACGCAGGGTCATGAGCTTCTACATTCATACAGGGATTTCAGTGATAGATTGATTGCGAGATTTGATCGCAAGGATGTGGAGTTATATTACAGGGATTTAGCACAGCTCAGACAGAGTGGACATGTTGATTTTTACATCAACGAATTTCAGCGGATAGCCGTTATGGTTCCAGAGATGCCTGAGAAGAGGGTGGTGATGTTATTTATAGAGGGCCTCCATGAGAGGATGAGAGGATTGGTCAAGGCTCTTAAGCCTAGAACCTTGCATGATGCCATTCAGACGGCATTAGACTTGGACACATCCCCCACTTCCTATCAGCCCACTTCTTATCAGCCCAATAAGAAGTTTCCCACGAGCTCCAGGCCATTTCAGTGCTCTACCGCTCCGCAGAAGGGTGCACCACCTCCTAAGGTGGATCAGGAGACTCGTAACGAGTTAAGGAGGAGGAAGCTTTGCTTTCATTGCAAAGACCATTGGGAGGCTGGACATCGTTGCCTTGGTAAAGGCAAGGTGCATCTCATTGAGGTGATTTCAGATGGAGAGGATGATCACTCGCCAGGTATAGATGTAGAGGATGAGGGCGGTGACCATGATGCACAGGGGGAGCAGCCCCAAATAGAGCTTGGCGAGGGTGAGGCATTAGATTCATCCGATGTTACTATTGCCACACTTTCAGGCGTTCCTAGGTACCATCCCTTTTGGCTGAAGGGAGTGCTTAAGGGACAGCGGATTGTTTGTCTGGTTGACAGTGGAGCTACCCACAACTTCATTGATGAGGGGTTGGCGGCGAAGTGAGGATTACAGGTTGAGGAATTTGATGGGTTTAGTGTACGGGTGGCAGATGGATTTGCTATCAGTTGCACTAAGAGGATTCCACGACTTAGTATTCAGATGGGGGACTACACATTGACCGATGACATCTATGTTATTGGACTTGGTGAGATTGATACAGTATTGGGTATTCAGTGGTTACAGTCCCTTGGCAGATATGTGCAGGATTTCCGCAGGATGGAGTTGGAGTTTATGGTGGATAAGAAGAAGATTGTGCTTCGGGCTCTTTCTGACGGTGGGCCTAGAGTTGTTTCAACGTGCAGGATGAAGTCTATAGTGAGACATGGAGAGGTTGCATGGGCAGCCCAGTGTTTCATTTCATCCAAATCTTCTTCAGACGATGAGCAGCCTTATCATATTGACATCCAGTCCATACTGGATAAGCACGGTTCAGTGTTTGGTGACATTCCTCCAGGTAGATCACCAGATAGAGGGTTTGAGCATGTTATAGAGCTTGAGGAGGGTGCTAAGCCCGTGATGACTACGCCTTATCGCCATCCTAAGACATACAAGGATGAGATAGAGAAGGCCATTAGAGAGCTCTTGGAGATGGGACACATCCGTCCTAGCTTTAGTCCCTTTGCTTCTTCAGTTGTGTTGGTAAAGAAGAAGGATGGGACCATGAGGATGTGCATTGACTATCGTGCACTGAACAAGAAAACCATAAAAAACATGTATCCCATTCCCCGCATTGATGAGTTGTTAGATGAGTTGCATGGATCTATCTACTTCTCGAAGATTGATCTTCGATCAGGCTACCACCAGATTAGAGTTCGGGATGAGGATATCCACAAGACAGCCTTCAGATGTCACTATGGGCACTATGAGTTCTTGGTGATGCCATTCGGACTCACTAATGCACCTGCTACATTTCAATCATGTATGAACCATCTCTTCAACAGGCAGTTGAGGCAGTTTGTGTTGGTGTTTTTTGATGATACTCTAATTTATAGCAGGACATGGGATGATCATTTGAGGCATCTTGATGAGGTGCTTAGCATAATGGAGACTCAGTCTTTGTTTGCTAAGATGTCCAAGTGTGAATTTGGACTTACGGAGATATTGTATCTTGGGCATGTCATTGGGGCCAATGGGGTCAAGGTTCATCAAGAGAAGATACAGGCAATGTAGGATTGGCCACCACCTAGGAATATCTCTGGCTTGCGAGGATTCTTAGGGTTATGTGGTTATTACAGGAGGTTCGTGAAGGGTTATTCTCAGTTGGTAGCTCCATTGACAGATCTTACACGGAAGGGTGCATTCAGTTGGTCAGATGAGGCACAGGTGGTATTTGAGAGGCTCAAGGTAATTATGAGTACCTGTCCAGTTTTGGCTCTTCCAGATTTCTCACGGCCCTTCATTTTAGAGTGTGATGCTTCAGGATTGGGGATTGGTGCAGTTCTTATGCAGGATCGCCACCCTATTGCTTTTGAGAGCCGGAAGCTGAGAGATAATGAGAGACTATATTCCACCTATGATAAGGAGATGCTTGCCATTATGCATGCTTTGGCAAAGTTTAGACAGTATTTGGTGGGTGGAAAGTTTGTGGTGAGAACCGACCACAACAGTTTGAAATATTTCCTGGAACAAAAAGAACTCAATGAGAGGCAACAGAAATGGGTCAGCAGGATTCAAGCATATGATTTTGACATTGAGTATGTTAAGGGGACAAAGAATGTAGTGGTTGATGCACTTTCCAGGAAACCCCATCTCGCTGTCCTATGTTCTTTGAGCGAGATTTCAGCAGATTGGAAATCTCAACTGTCAGTTGAATATTCCAAAAACACTTGGGCATGTGACATTATAAATGGAAAAATTCAGGATGATCGGTATAAGGTAATGACTGATTTGATTTTGTATAAGGGCAGAATTAACCTAGTTCCTGAATCTGAACTTAAGGAGAAGATTATGCATGCTTTCCATGATGCACCACTTGCAGGACATCCAGGGTATTTTAAAACATACAGGCAGATTAGAGAGATTCTCCTGGAAGGGTCTCAAGGATGATGTCCTGCGCCATGTCCGTGAGTGTATGACTTGTCAGCAGAACAAGTCAGAGCATGCTTTCCCAGCAGGTTTGCTACAGCCATTGCCAATTCCGGAGCAGAAGTGGGAGAGTATTTCGATGGATTTCATTACAAGGTCTTCCCGTGGTGCAAGGGAATGATCGCATTTACGCAGTAGTGGATCGGTTGACAAAATATGCACACTTTTTCGCTGTCCCTATCAGCTTTAAGGCACCTCATATGGCTGATTTGTTCTTCCGTCAAATATTCAGGTTGCATGGACTTCCAAAGAACATAGTTAGTGACCGGGATAGTAGGTTTATGAGCATATTTTGGCAGGAGCTTTTCCGTCTGGTTTACACTAAGCTGACTCCTAGCACTAGTTATCACCCTCAGACGGATGGACAGACAGAGATTGTGAACAAATGGATAGAGGGTTATCTTCGCAACTACGTTGCAGGACAGCAGAAGGCATGGGTTAAGTTGTTGTATTTATGTGAGTATTGCTATAACACCACTTACCATATGTCTATTGGTATGACCCCATTCTGAGCACTATATGGGTATGATGCGAGATCCTTTGTTGATATGGCATTTGGGGATAGTAGAGCTCCCAAGGCTCAGGAGAGTTTACAGGATATTCAGGAAATCCTTAAGGTGCTTAAGGAAAACATTCAGCAGGCCCAAAATCAACAAAAAATATATGCAGCTAGGCGCCGAGTGGAGAGATCATTTGAGATAGGGGACATGGTTTTTCTACGACTTCAGCCTTACAAGGCAAAGTACTCTCAAGAAGAGTGGGGCTGAAAAGCTCAAACCGTGATTTTATGGGCCATACAGGGTGTTGAGGAGAGTTGGCGAAGTCGCGTATGAGCTAGAGTTGCCTTCTGAGAGTAAGATACATAATGTTTTTCATGTGTCTTGCTTGAAAAAGGCTTTGGGACAGAACATTATTTCCTCTACAGATTTGCCACCCCCTGGATGAGGAAGGGAGATTAGACCTAGTGCCAGAGGAGATCTTGGACAGCCGAGAGAGGAGACTGAGGAACAGGGTCATTCGGGAGTTCTTGGTGAGGTGGAAAGAGTTACCAGAGGAGGATGCTACATGGGAAGGCGAGATTATATTACAACATCCAGCTCTATAGTTGCTTGGGGACAAGCAATCTCGGGAAGGGAGGACTGTAATGTCCCTCTTTCTCGATTAGTTCAGTCGAAGACCTTTTGGCTTGTTTTGTCTACCCGATGGCCAAAAGGGTGTTTTCAAGGGTGACTTCGGTTTATTATTTTATTATATGGTGCTCGAATTAAAGTAAAATATCATTAAAGCACATATAATGAATTAATAGACTGTTTGAGTGACTTTGACTTAGGAAAATGTATTTATATAAATTAATAAACTATTTAAATGCACTTCCTAGCCAAAAGTGCGACTTGTTTGGGTATGATTAATTAAACCCAAAAATGCGACTTACTTAGTAAAGCAAAATAATTAATTAAATATTAATTATTGGGTTTTAGCCAAAAAGTGCGACTTGGATATTTGGAAGGGTTTTTGGCTATATGAAAGAAAATGCGACTTGGGGGAGATTCATTCAGAACATTATTATTTTCATACAGCAGTTAGCACAGAGCTTTTGCAGACAGAATCCAAGGACGGATACCCTGTAGATTATTCCTCTTGCGGACGGAAACCCCTGGAGCAGCGAGAGAAGCTTCCATCTAGGAATCTTCATTGTTTACACAGTTATTCAGCATTCCAACAGTGTCAGAGAAAAGAATAAATTGCAGCAGTGAGCATTTACACATCCATCTGAGTGGGGCGGCTTCTTCTACAGACATTTATTGCTGTAATAGAGGTATTTTTCATGATAAATATTTATTGTAACTCCCAGCAGCAAATATATTAAATCAGCTAGGGTTTTGGTTCACTTACGGCGGGTTTTTGAACAACCTTTGTTATTAAATCTTTCTATAGATTTATATTCGTATTGCTGTCATATTTAGTACCAAAAATCACCATTAAATAGTCAGCTGAAATATTTACAAAGAAATCTGCTAGATTTGCCCTGGGCGCCTATTTTACATTCACCCCGGTTTGCGGGCTTTCTGTATTTATTTACCTATGCAGTTTCAGTGTGATGTTTTATGAATTCCTTTAATATTAGCAATTCAGATCTGAGCCAGAGCATTATATTAAATATATATATATATATATATATATATATATATATATATTCAGACAAAAACGGGTTTGGGATCTTTCAGAGAACCCTTTTGTTACTAGGCAAGCTTTATACTTCTCCATTTTCCCTTCTGCATTGTACTTAAATACCCATTTATAGCCAACATGTTTTCTTCCAAGAAGTAGTTTTACCAAGTCCCAACGTATGATTCTTATTTAAGGACTTCCATTTCTTCTCCCATAGCCTTTTTCCAAGACTTGTTGTCTTTTGGGTCAAAAGCCTCCTTTAAAGTCTTTGGACCATCACCAATAACAAACAAAAACTAATAAAGAAAAGTAAAACATAAATCAAGACTAGAACTTCTGGTTCTACATTATTTGGTTCCTCCTCTGCTTCATTTGAATCTTCCTCTTGCAACTCTCTCGTTGGTTCAGCTTTTGCAGTTTGCATCAAACTCAGACACAGATTTTCCCTCTTCTAGTTCAACAAAAGTTTTTTATTTAATTTTCATCATTTGGTTTTGCTTCTTGCTCAGGAATCCCCTTAGCTTCTCTAAAGATTACATTATGAATGTAAACAACCTTTTGTGTTTCTTGATTCTATGGTTTGTATCCTTTTACACCATTAGACTATCCAATAAATAAGCACTTAGCAAATTTTTCATCTAACTTTTTTCTTTTCTCTTTTGGGATATACATATAAGCAATACAACCAAATACCCTTAAATGTTGAATAGAGGGTATCTTACTAGTCCATGCTTCCTGTGGAGTTTTAAGGGCAGATGTGGTTGATCTATTGATCAAGTAACAAGCAGTTGTCACTGCTTTTGCCCATAATTTCTTGTCCAAACTTGCACCACTGAGCATCCAACAAAGTTTTGTTCATTTTTTTTGCAACTCCATTTTGTTGTCGCGTATATGGAGTTGTCTTCTGCCTTTCTATTCCACACTGTTTATAGAGTTTCTCAAAGGCATTAGCACAATATTCCCCACCATTATCACTTCTCAAAACCTTTATTTTATTTTATGTTTGATTTTCCACAAGAGCCTTAAACTCTTTGAACTTATTGAAAACCTCATACTTATTCCACATAAACTATACCCAAGTCTTCCCTGAGAAATCATCTATAAACATGACATAATACAGAGGTTTTTTTGGTGAAAGAACTTTCACAGGTCCAAACACATCACTATGTATTAAATGTAGAATCCCTTATGATCTTGTAGCATTGTTAGGAAACTTTATCCTAGTTTGCTTTCCAAACACACGATGCTCACAGAAATCAAAATCTAAAGGACAAACAAAAATTCCTTCAACCATACCTTTGGTTTTTAATGCACAAAGGCCTTTCTTTCCAATAAGCTCCATCCTTTGATGCCATAGCATCGTCTTCTTTGTAGGAGATGAAGTTAGATTTGCAACTTTATTATCCTCCGGAAACACAGTGTTATTGCATTCATCACTCAACGTGCTTGCCTTAAGCTTGAACAATGTTCCTGTGCAAACTCCCCTTGCCAATACCATCATTACTTGAACCATCTTGCAATTTTCCTTAGTAAAGACTACCTACACACTCGCATCATTCATCTTACTTACCGATATTAGGTTTCTTGTCAAACCTGGAATGTGCAAAAGACATAAGAGGGTTTTGACCCTTTCATCTCTAAATTTAAACATGACTCTCCCATGACCTATGATCTTGCAGGTCGAGTTGTCTCCCAAGAAGACTTGACCTCCATTGATCTTTTCAATTTCACTGAACCACTCCCAACAAGGTGTCATATGAAAAGAGGCACCCGAATCAATCAACCATGCACTATCACATGCAAGCAAACTAAATACCACCAAGAACAAATTTCCCAAGTCTTCATTAGAGGGTTTCATATTTGAAGATCCAAAATCGTCAGATGACTTACCCTTTTCCACCTTCTTAGATCTACAGTCTTTCTTGAACTGCCCCTTTACCACAGTTCCAACATTTCCTCTTTTTTTTTCATAGGCTTTGATTTACTTCTGGACTTTGACTATACTTGCTTATTCTTGCTTTTCTCTTGGGTACAAACTCTTAAATACAAGGCATCTTTGGATTGATAATCCTCAATGGATTTCCACCTCACTTCTTCTGATGGTAAAGTTACAACTACATCGTCAACTAATAATTTTATCGTAGTGCTAGTAATAGCCATAACCAGATTATCCCAAGATTCAAGTAAAGAACACGACAGAGTAAAATATTTATCCTCTTCTTCAATTTTAATATCAACTGACTTAACACAACATTGAAGATGTTCAGATGTTCTACAACAGAGTCGTCATCATTCATTCTCAACAAATATAACTTCTTTGAAAGAAATAGTTTGTTCACTAGAGACTGTCTCTCATAGCACTTGAGCGGATTTCTCATTTAACACATTCAGCAAAAACTGAATCTAACAGACACAATCTAATTGAACTCCTTGCCTTCGTAACGATCTTTTCTCAATCCTCTACCTTCATGCCCACAAGCATGACTCCAGACACAACAATCCACTAATTTGTTAGCAGATGTTTTCTTCTCAACATTTGAAGATATCTTGAATCTTCTACAAGGACAAAGGAGTTGTACTATGGTTACATGTGATGGATGGTATCAGACCAAAATTAGAAACCCCTGGGGCTCAGCAAATAGAAAAGAGATGTTGCAGCTGCAATACTTGAAAATACTTTGCAAAAATCAATAATGTATAGCAACATAGGGGATGGAAACAACCCAACAATGACTACAAAATGCATTAGCAACAACGAACAGAAAATCATTCAATTTTATGATTGTAATGTAGCAGCCGGAAGTAGTGATGATTTTAGCCTTTAAGATGAAAGTTTGGGGCATGATCTGTCCCCATTATGTTCTCCGTTTCCTTGGGGCATGTAGTATATCATCCACCCTTGCTCTTAATTCCCTCCCAAAAAACCATAAGGGTGTTGGTATATCTGCACTCACCTGATCTCTTCCAGTGACCCCTTTCAATACATCATGTTAGATCAAGAGAACTTCATCAAACTTGTCAATCTACCTCCGTCCAAGGAAAGTATTGTCATTCTAACACATGAGATTGGAAAGAGTATCATACCCTGGTTGTAGCATTGTACTTTCTTACTCAACCTTGGGCTCGGCGGATGGAGACCATCTTGTAAAAGTTGCCAAAACCTCATTAATGAATATAGGTGGAATATGCATCCTTTCCTATGATAAAATCTTCTTCTATCTCAACAAACTGTATATAGGAGAAACCGGAAATGTGGTGGGCAGTAATTCAAAAATTTGAGACAACGCCCATATCTATACCCACTATGTTAAGTTGATAACAAAACCAAAAGATCCCATTTTACCCCAACTCCCAATATTCTTGAATCTCCACAGATCACCCGGATCCCAAATTTTCATGTACTAGGAATTTTCCCTTTGCCCCTTCAAGGGTTCTTCACTCTATTACCATTTTCACTATATTGTCCATGATGACCACAAATTTTCCGTGATATACCATGAAGCATCAAACTTGACATAAGATCATTAATTTCAACATGTTTCCCATGATGAAAACACATTTGAAATGACATAGTATGAAGCAACAAATCCACAAACACTTACATAGCTTTGGCCTATCCTTTGAGTGTTTACCTTCTTTACTCGGATGAGTATTTGTTGGGATGTCATTAGAATGCTCACCTCCTTGGGCTGAAGTAGGAGCCTTTGATAGATTTTCCTTCACATTATTACTCGTGTCAGGTATCTTCCCAAAGATCTCTTGAAAAATCCACCTCATAGGGTAATGACTCAATCTTTGGAGGAGTGATAGGTGCTTTTAGGGCTTTCATGGGCTGCTCCTCAATGTCCAACAACTTTGATTGTTCTTCTTGCTCCACCATTGCCATTTGGAAATTATTTTCCTCTTCCTTCCTCGAGACATGATGCAAGTCTCCTTGTGAAGCTCGTGGTTTAGGTCTTGGTCCAATTCCAACTTGATCTTTCTCCAATCCTACGAAGTCAGCAAGCAATATTTCTTTCCGGATCTCAACTAAAAGGGCACCATATTCATCATAGCTGACAAACAATGTACTCCACTATGAAGGGTTGAGTTTCCCTCACCATAATGGTTTCTTCCTTTAGAAGGAAAGTAGGCCGGAATGAACTAGATGAAGAATCACTAACATGCTTCTTGGTGGCTGGATTTTATTGTTTGCCCTTGAAAAGCTTCCTTCCCCATTTGGATGTTATATGGTATGGATCAACTGTGCCATCATATTAGCCAATCTCTCTTGCCTTTGGGCAACCCTCTCAAACCTAGCATCATCAAAAATTATGTCCGACATTTTATCTTCTCCTTTCTGAATCACATGGTTGGTAAGATCAAGTGCTTTGATACCACTGTAATGTACCTTGTACAGGACAAATATAAGCACAATTTATGGAATTTCAGTTGAAACCCTTATACAAAATATAACAACAATTTGATTTTTATGCAAACCCGTAAAGACAGAGAAATACAATAATCTGAAATCTTCATTTAATTTATCAAATAATCACTTTTTTTTTGTGAGAAAATACTATCAGAATCGATTCACTCAATGAACATCTAGAAACCCTCTTGGTATGCAACTAGATGCTAAAAATAATAGTTTCTAACCAAAGTCTTGAATGTGCACATAGGTTCTGTTTATTTCTCACACCATTAAAACAAGAAATTAAATAATCTGCATAAGGTAGTGGGGTACATTACAATATTGTCTCAGGAGAAAGGCACTCTAGATGACAAGAGGAGACCATTAGAGGAGACATCTTACAAACTGATAACCAGAGGGGTCAATTCCGTTCGTTGTTGCATACTCTAAACGCTGATATCGATTTGAATCCAAAGCTTGGATGTAGGGATGTATGCCCACCATAGATACTTTCTCTCTCATGCTTGGTGCCCTAGCTGTAGCTAGTGATTCTGAAATTAAAACGCTCAAATGTGAGACCCCTGAGTTTGAAGCCATTGGCAAGAAATATTTGGTTAAATTTGCAAGTGAAAATCTGCATTTTCTATTGTAGCGATGTCACTGTAGCAGTTGGGTTTTTTTGTGATCAAATAAAAGAGTTTTGGAGTACTTTTGCAAATCGAATTTTGTGTGTATTGGCTCTCAACCCTAGTGACTTTGCTTTGGTGTTTTGTGGACTGTTTTGGAGTATTGTTTGAGGTAAATCGATCAGCTTTTTGCATGTTTTGTGCCCTTGCTGCAACAACTTCATTGGACACAAGTTTATGATAGTTTTTGGATGAATATTGATTGGTTTTTTATTAATAGAAAACTGTTGTTTAATCCCTTATGCCAACGATTCCATTAGAGTGAATATTTTGTGTCTGGTTGCGACTTGTTTGGGCAATATTTGGCAAGTAAATCTTATGAATTAAGGTCTGGGTTTTGACTAATAAAATCTGCCATTGCATCCCTAATATAGCGACTTCATTGTGAGTGGATATTAGATGTTTGTGGCATGATTTGGACCTCATACGACCAGCAAACTACATAATGTCCTTTCATGAATTAAATAGTACATGAATCGATTGGTTGTTGCATGTTAGTTGTGGCTTTTGGCATCGATCTGAGTAGGGCAGGCTTGGTGATGAATCTATATGTTTAAGGGTCCAATTTTCATCAAGATAATTTGTTGTTTGTTTCTTAATTCAACGACCTCGTCTGGATGTTCATGTCTATGAAAATATATGTATTTTTGGGCAGCGATTCCAATAACTGTTTATTTCTGATCTATGGCGACTTGACTGAGACTCATATTTGTATCAAAGCATATACAAATGGCAGCAATTTCTACTTGTCTTGAGGGTTGACATATTCCAGTATTGATAGTGATTTTTTGATTTGTTTTGGGAGCCATATTGCAGCTGACTACATATTTGTTGAATGAGAGTTCATTTGATCTATAAATGAAATATTAGATCAAATCATATATATACTTCAACGGTTTGTATTAGAAGAAAACCCCAAGGTTTGTATGCTCTAAATAATTATGTTTGGCTGAGGTCCGTATGGAGGTATTGGAGAATGATTTCAAGTATCCCTTGCAGCTGAGTTCTTGTTTGTTTCGTAATATTCATTAATGAACTGAGGTCTGATTTTATACAATTGGAATCTGATTTTTCTTAGTTCATTAATTCGGCTGGAGTTGTATGTTAGTTTACTTGAGTACCGAGTTCGCATATCACATTAGTTTCATCTGGAAGTAAAATATTTAAGCCATTCGATAGAGGCCATTAAATCCCCTCTCTTTGGGTTTATTGAGTCATCTACTTGAATGCTCAAGTATGATTGGATGAGTTTAATCATTTACAGCAATGTCTTAATCAGTTTGGGTGTTGAATCTTCTTGTTGAGTGCCATCTTATCATTGTTCCTAAAAGGGGACATTACAATTTATCAAATAATCACAATACAAACAATTCCTAGAAGGCTCAAAGCATCTAGAAACCCTTTTGGTTCAAGTAGATGATAAAAATAATTTTTCCAACCAATGTCTAAATTTTTTTATTTAGTTTCACATCATAAAACAAGAAAAATATCTGCATAAGATTACAACAATTTTCTCACAAAAAACGCTCTAGATGACAAGAGGAGACCAAAAAGAGATGTTGTAAACTAAAACCAACATTTTTTTTCATTTTTTTTCACACCATAAAACAAGAAAAATACCTGCATAAGATTATAGCATTTTTCTCACAAAAAATGCTCTAGATGACAAGAGGAGACCAAAAGGAGATGTTGTAAACTAAAACCAACAAATTTCAAAGGGGTGTAGATAGCCCTAGAAATGGTTGCAAATCATGCCCTAGTTGTGATGATCCAAAATTATGCCCAAATGTGACCCCTGAATGAAGCCACCAAGAAGATATTGAGGCTTTTCGCCCTCAAATCTGATCATAATGAGGGTTTTTGTCCTCAAGTGAGGGATGCTAAGAGGGTTTTCGTCCTCAATAGCTGAAAGTAGAAGCACAAGTGCTCGACTTCATAAAATCAAGATGATAAATAAATGATAGATGCCCCAAATGAACCCTTCAACCTCCTTTTATAACTTTTTTCCTCTTCGTTCCAATTTTGGTGGCAACTTGCTTTATTTAAAAGTAATTTGTATTTTAATAATAAAACATAAGTTGCCTTAAAATATAACATAAATTTACATTTGGTTGACTTAGTTAAATCATTAATTTTACTATAAGTATTTAAAAATACTTCTTATTTTAATTATAATATTGTTATTAAGTTGCCCAAATATTAGAAATGACCAAGCCCAACTTAAATAATATTATTAATTATTTTAATCTTGAAAAAAAGACATTACTGTTTCTATAGTGGAGCAGCCACCTATTAGTTGAAATCAAATTTGGGAAGGTCTTTCGATACATTTACAGCCATTTTTAAGGTTGTCTACACACTTTGGGGTTTGACTTGCTTTTGAGGCATCACCCGTGGGCAGATTCCTTCAATCCTGGGTTGCATACATGTCATTTGGCTTATTCATACCATATGGGGTGTCATTTATTAAAAAAACTGGTGTAATCATACATGGGTTTTTTTCTTGTTTTGTGGCTGAAATATAATAGAAACAAATTTAGTTCCTAGTTGTAAAAATTATTTTCCATCATATTCATGTGCTAAGAGGTTTTCTAAGTGCTTTGCCCCTTGTGGGTATTTTTGTTTGGTGATATTTTATAAATAAATAAAGACTTCAAATTGTTGTATTTTTGGAATAAAAATCAAATTGTGGTTAGTTTTTTTTTTGTAAGGGTTTGTGGGAATTTCTAGAATTTCATATTTTATGCTCTAAGGGAACATTACAGTGGTATCATAGCAATAATCTTGCTAGCCTATGGATCAAGGAATCCATGACAATGTTTATTCAAGCAAAGCTCTTACAACAGGAAGAAAATATAGATCACATTCAAGAGGTGTTGATAACAATAGAAAAGTACAAGCTTGAGGCCCCCAAGATCCTTGACCAGTATCACGGGATGCCTGATAATCTTAAATTTGAAGTTTCCTTTCATGATTACTTCGAATTACTCGAAATGACAAATCCAAATAAAAGAGGGTTGCGTGAATACATAAAAAGGTTGAAGAAGAAAGAAGAGCAATCAGAGTTGAAAGAAATTGTGAAGAAGGAAGCACCATTTGCTGATTGCACAAAGAGTTCAGCAGAAAAGGAGTACATAAATCACATATATGAGGCATAATTGAATGATCCACCATCAACAACAAAAGTGGCTCTGAGTATTGAAAAGAAACTAGCTACTTTGCAGTCAAGTGCAAACAACGTAATGAGGACCTAAAAAAGGTGTGATGAATGGTTAAGAAGAGCTAAGAAGCTAAGTTGATAGCTACCCAAGCCAAACAACACCTACAGAAGTTTAATGAAGAAGGTAAGCTCTTGAAACATTTCTATGACAGTTCTGAAAATAAAAAGAATGTTTCAATTCAAGAGGTGTATAAAGCAGATTTTCCGATTCAAATTCAATATTATTTGTGCATTTCGGGCAATAGAATAGCTCATAAACAAGGAGCAGCAGTATATGTAGATGGCATAACAAAAAAACAGCAATAGTTCTCCCTCCTCAAGTTGGGTTTGATTCAATTGTTAGCATTACTAATTTACCACAAAACATTGGCATTGTATCCTTGATAAGTGATGAGCTGCATTTGTGTGGAAATGTTGAATGTCGTCTTAAGAATTTTGGTTCATATTGTGTCTTTAAGGTTGCTCAATTATACCGTGCAAACCACGGTAGTTATAGGTTTTGGGATGTAGAGACATCCACAATAACTATGAACTATGGTTGTTGCAACCTTGTTCCAACATGCAAGCAAACTGACTGGAACAAATTCATGACGGTTTCAGCCTGTGGTACAGTGCTTTGCATAGTGTAGGATGGTGCACTCCCAAGGATGATATCGGATCCAGGCTTGGCAGCTTCCAGTTGGATCAAAGTGGTGCAGCATAAGCATGGTAAAGAGTTCCTGAGATTGGTTTGAGATCCTAGTATTTGAGGACGGTTCAAGCATTGCTTCAGGAAAAGCAAATCTTTGGGAGGGGTACACTGTAATGTCCCCTTTTCTCAAAATAAGTCACTAGATTAATTATAAAAATAATTCATGTGCATGGATGAAAAAATGACTTTATAATAGAGTGATTTCATAATGAAAAATTAGAAAGTGACTTTTAAGAAGGCACTTATGTTATTTTATAAAAATTAAGTGCCTTTTCCTTAAAGTAAGTCAACATTAAAATAGAAAAGGGGAAAGTTATAAAAGAGAATGGGGGGTCTCTTGGAGAACATCTTTGGACTATCAACATAATTTTTATGAAAAGTTGGAGCTACTGCTACAACTTTTGCATTAGAGGACAAAAACCCTCTTGAATTTTCAACTATTGGAAACGAAAACCCTCATTGGCATTTAAATTTTGGAAATGAAAACCATCAATTTCTCCTTGATGATCTCACACAGATATCACATTTGAGTTGAAGATCATATTTTTAGAGTTAAATGCTAGATTTTCCTAGCTAGGGCACAGTTTCAGGGTGATTTTAGAGATTGGAAGTTAGGGCATCAAATGCAGATCTAATTTTCAGTGTTTCTACAGTGGAGCAGGCACCTATCAGCTGAAATCTACGTTGCCAGGATACGGGTACGGGTACGATACGCGGATATGTCAATTTTAAAAAACCCTTGGGTACGATACATCTTGGATACGTCCGTACATATATATATATATATATATATATATATATATACTCATTTTACTCATTTTTTAGTCCATAAAAAACTAAAATAGTAATACAAAACTTGAATCAATGTTCAAAACATCCAATATACTTGAGACTTTACATTTTCATTGATCATGTGGCTGTCATACATATGATATAGGAATATCATGTCAACATGAATACAAACAAAACTTGAAAAATATGCTAGGATCAATGTTCAAATTTTCAATACATACAATATTTGTCTACTTAAGATTTTACATTTCATTGATCACGTGGACAGAGGGTTGTGGGTTCCAATTTTTTTCCTACAATTTTATTTCGAATCCAGACACATTGTTACACTTAAATTAATATCATTATGTTAAACCATAATATTCAACATATGAACGCACCGGATATTTACTTTCAACTAGCCCTTTGTATGGGTTGGAATGTGGATTTGTTCCAAGAAAAATTGTTTGCAACATTCGTGTATGTAGCTTAATAATATAATGTGTTGTCACTTGTGATTTGGTAAATATATATTTATCTGAAAATGGCAAATAAAAAACATTCAGCCTTCAGGGTTCTCTCATTTCATTATATTTGAGAAAGCAAGACAGAAAATAAGTTGAGGAAAAAAAGAGGCCCCTATACTTCAAAATTCAAACGAACCAACTGCTTTCATGAATATATTTACAATTAATGTCAAAACAAACAAACAAAAAGTTTTAATGCCTTAAAAACCATATTTCTCCTTCGGTTCTTCCCGGATACGTCACGGGTACGTCTGGACGTACCCATGGCGTACCCGAGAAGAACCCGGACATACCTAGGACGTATCTGTACCCGTACCCTGACATATTTGTACCAGATACGTATCAGGCAGGGTACGGGGTGCTGGGGTATGAACCCTAGCAATGTAGGCTTAAATCGAATTTAGGAAGGTATTTGGAACATTTGCAACCATTTCTAGGGTTGCCTACACCTTATGGGGTTTCAGACTTGCGTTTGGGACATCATCCGTGGGCAGATTTCTTCAATCTCAAGTTGCATACGCATCATTTGGCCTATACATGCCATCTAGGGTGTCATTTATAAGAAAAAAAAATAATAATCATACATGAGCATTTTTCATATTTTCTAGTCTAAAATATAATAGAAATAACTTCAATTCTTGGTTATAAAAAATTATTTTTCACCATATTCATGTGCTAAGAGGTTTTCTTGGTGCTTTGCCCCTTGTGAGTACTTTTCAGCATTACCTAAAACTCCAGGATGGTAGGACAACAGAATGTAGGGACAGAGTTTCTGGGGCAAAAAAAAATTCCAAAATTTCGGGACCAAAGGGACAGAAAGGGGACAACTATTAAAATAATATATAAAACTATAAATAATAAAAAATATACAGATAAATTTTAGAAATTTTATGAATAAGATATCATATTTATATATCAGTCCTCCATGTGCATATAGTCCATGTCTAGACGTCCATATTAAAAACTTAGCAGCATACACATAGTTATACTAATGATATATGTTCATATAACTTTTAATATTAATATGTATGTTGTTGGTTTTCAAAGTATGTTGTGACAATCCATCATGTGCATTTGTGCTCGAAATTTTTTGGATTCATATCACTCTTGATTCTTAATGTCTTCGTAATACAATACAGTCAGGTTCTGGTTAGCTAGAAAACATTTTTAAGGAGAAGACAACAAAGAAATTAATTTAAATAAATAAATATATATATATAGAAAAAAACAGAAGTCCCCAAAACGTCCTGGGAACATCCTAACGTCCCCGACATCCCCAAAAAAAAGAGGAACGTCCCCTAATATTCAAGGGCGTTCCCCTTTTTTACTGCCCTTTTGGAAACGTGGGGCAGAAGTTCCCCTTCATCCCGTCGTTCCCAGAACGTCGAGGACATCCAGGATGTCTGGTTTCAAGGGGGACGCGTCCCTGCGTAACATTGGTATTTTTGCTTTGGTGATATTTGATAAATAAATAAAGATTTCAAATTGTTGTATTTTTTTGAATAAAAATCATATTGCGGTTATATGTTTAAAGGTTTGTGGGAATTTCCAGAATTTCATATTTTAATGCCCTAAGAGGACATTACATAACGAATCCCCATAATTAACAAAGGCCCAAAAAAACCTCTATAGGCCCCCAGAAAAATAGGCGACGCCCATGGCCACACCGGACTATATAGTCTAGAAGAGTGTAACTCATGGAAAATGTAAAACACATTTCCAACAATTAATTGACCTATAAATACACATTTAATGCTAGGTCAGAGAAGCAATCAATCCCTTACGACAGCATCTCCCTTGGATACATCAGCATCAGAATTGTTCAATGCTATCAAAAAGACCTCCAGGGCTTCAACATCAAACAAATTTTTGTTCTATTTTAGCAAAATCGACACTTCCAATCCTCTCAATAGCTCACCCTCTATGTGAATATTGTTGAAAACAGTTTGAAACAATCACACATAATTGCCTTTCTGCTAAAAAATAAAACACTCGACAATTATTCAGTCCTCGTTCATGAAAGGACAAACTGAGGCTGCCATGGATCTGCTGGCTGAAATGATCCACAAGGGAAACTTCTAGAATATATTAAGCGGATATTTTTAAAAACCTTGGATTTCTTGGAATTTCCATAAACTACACTTCATGCAATTTGTTCCATGTTCAACTTGATCGTTGCTAAAGATTTATCCTCGAAAAATCTATGTTGATACAAAAAAACATACAATTCACCTAAGAGTAATCTATAAATATATTATAATAGATGAAAATAAGAGAAGAGTTCCATCTAAGCTGATTATAAAACTTCCCTTTTGGATTTTCCATCCATATTTTCCAATTAACTAATGGAACTAGAACATATTATGTTTGACTTGAAATAACAATATCAATTTTAAAAGAAGAGAGAGTCTACCCTGCCTTGGAATGAGCCCACTCTGATCATAAAAATGAGAATTATCTTTGGCATGATTTGTTTGAAGATTTAATACTCTTAATATCTATATCTATGGTGTTTGCAAGGGCTACTAATGTGTTGGTTTCCATATGGCCTCCATTAGGCTTAGCTCTTCTTTTTGCCCTTCCAAACTTTCTTTGGATCCCAACACAAACTTTATGACCCACTCCTAAAGTGCTTTATAATTGATGAGGATCTCGTGTTTTGAATGGGGAAGGTAATGGTTAAAATCTTGCGGAGATAGAGTATATGCGATCTGTTGTCTAAATATAATCAGGTGTTGTTGTTCAGAATACCACCCATGTTATTTAGGTAACTTCATTTAAGGACTTAGGCGGCTCTTGCTTGAAAAGTCGTGGAACAAAGGAACTTAGTGTCAGCAAAAGTTGGAAACTTAGTATTCCGCGGGTTGGCATAACCTGCGTAACAAATGAACATCGCCGCAAGGATATATCCGTGGAACAAAGGCTTAGGACTTCGCGGCACTATAGGAGAAGAAGGGCGGAGCAAAGGAGTGAAAAATGTAGTGTTCAGCGGATATTGGAAACTTAGTGTTCTGCGGAGTTGGCGAAACAAAGGCCTGCGCAACAAAGAACATCCGAGAGAGGAAAGATCAGGCCATGGGTGGTGAAAATAATTGAGGAGTCAGCAATTGTTCGCAGATTGAGGTGGAAGTCAGAAACAAAATCCGCAGATCACCAAAAGTTTTCCAAGCAAAACAGAAAGTTGCAGAAGAGAGGATCAAGGTGGTGGAATATCAAAAGTCTATGAAGCACAACAAAGCCGCGCCTAATTCAAACAGGTGTTCAACCGCTCCAACCACCAGAATTTAATTTTGTGTGCGCACAGTCCTCCTACACTGGTGATTTGATGCCGTGCAATCGAAGTAATATCAAGCACCCATAATTGGCCTGCAAAATCAATGACGATTTGTCCATGGTGTTGGCATGGTGGTTGAATTCATTGATCACCAAATGTGATTGTGTCCCTCTTCTTCCTCTCTTAATTTTCTATATATGTAAGTGTGAAAGCACATGCAACGGATTCACTTTTTCTGTTAAGTCTGACAGCTCTACCCTTTTGAGCCCGCAGACGTTTGTAACATGTCTGTGAGGATTTCACTCGCCTACACTCTAATAGCTTGTAAATGGATAAGTTCTTGATATTATGTGCAAGTGTGATTGCATTCCTTTGGATGCATTAGTGTTTAATGTGAATACTTCAATCATTTTGCTCACCTTCAGTTTTATTTTGTTTATTTCTTCAAAAAAATTGTGTGCATTCCTTAGATCTTTGCATGTATTGTTATATTTGTGTCCTTGGAGCCAAAATAGAACCCTATTCTAGTTTGGTGCATCGCCTTTCTTTATTTTCAGCATTTCCATCTTTAAACCCTGGTCCCTTGGAATTCTTAGGATAGGATTAGATAGTTGTAGTGTAGTGCTAGTTAGTTAGTCACGATGAGCTAGGATAGAAGGAAGCCAGCCTTCTCCGGAGATTGACCTCAAAGGCGCCATCATCCCACACTTTGGAGGTCTTTCCATGTTTCACTGAGGTGCTGAGCCTAGCTTCAGCAAAAGGTGCAACTTCAGGTGACAAGAGGAGTCATATGCAAAAATGCTACCCAATAATAGTGGAGCACAATGCATTACAAACCTTTAAAAAAACCACAAGTTCTCTATACGTATGAAAATAATTGCTTGTTTATCATGTGATAGCAACCAAATATGCAACATGGAAATATTAGACGAGAACGGATTCAAACCCAAGTGGGGGTTACTGTTTCCCAAATGCGTCAATAAATTGGGTCACATCAGCAAAAAGGATAGAGGCATTTCTTGCTGCCTTATTAGCATCTATGTGGCTTTCTACATTCAATGCCCAAAATCATTATAAAATTCAAATGTATTTCTCGATATTTGAATAATCTTCTCAATTAAATCCAATGTTCTCTGCAATTTGAATTATTGTGAATTTTTCTGGATAAGACTGTTATTTTTTATTTTTTTAATTTGAATTATGCATTCACAGCACAAAAAGGATGTATTTACTCCTCCAAGCAATTGTAGCCATCGATGGCCTAATTAAGTGGCCATTCATTGTTTTTCTCAACAAGAAAGGAAACTATTACTGTTAGAAATGGTTACCACATATGGTGGTTTTCACTTTTACACCATGTTTTTCCGTTAATTTTATTTGTCTGTACAAAAGCAGAAGAAGGCAAAGTA
This sequence comes from Taxus chinensis, assembly GCA_019776745.2. Taxonomy (NCBI): domain Eukaryota; kingdom Viridiplantae; phylum Streptophyta; class Pinopsida; order Cupressales; family Taxaceae; genus Taxus; species Taxus chinensis. The sequence goes on from CM034150.1 coordinate 798,116,653, forward strand.
AAGTGGTCAACAGAAGATTGACCTCTTAGACTTCAATAAAAAAATTATATAATATAATTTTTTTGTTGCACAAATCTGTGGCCTTCAAAATAAACACTTCCACACTCCACAGCAGGTGTTAAAATTGAACTGTTCTAGGCAATGGCATGTGATATAAGAGTTACAACTAAGGTATTTGTCACTAAATTGATGGAACTTCTACAAACAAACAGTATTGAGCATAGTCGATTAAGTCTATCCCTGTTTACATATCATTTTGGACTCTTCCAGAGACTAAGTAGAATGTTATTAAGGTGTTGAAATAGTTAAAATTAAGGTGTACATTCTTTTGTTACTTAGCAATTTGAATTTTTTTATTTTTTTATTATCATATATTATTATGTTTTTTCACTATATTCATCGCACTTTTACAAACAGTATTGAGTATTATGGAGCAAGACTATCCCTGTTTGCATGTCATTTTGGACTCTTCCAGACACTAAATAGATATGTTATGAAATGTTATGCAGGTATTCGAATAGTTAAAATTATGGTGTGCATTCGTTTTTTACTTTGCAAATTGATTTTTTTTTATATTATTATGTTTTTTCAAATATGTAAGTTACCCTTTTTCTGTATTTACCGTATTTTCTTGGGTGGAATGTTTCTTTCTGTAGTTCAAGTCCACCGCATGGAGCCATTCTGTATGAATGTTGCTACCCTCATTAGGCAATATCTGCCTTGTAGCCAAGCAGTCTATTCAAAATTCTCATGTGCTCCACATGGCAGCGATCTGCTCAAATTGCATTAAGTATTGTAGAGAATGCACAACATAAACTTGCCATTAATGTGAATGAAGACCAGCTCAAACGGGAAGTTCTCATAAGAACCATGTCATACTAACATCAAACTTATGGATTGCAATTCATTGTCAATGGAGCTCTTGGGCAAGTTAAGATATTGGCTATAAACTCCAATACCGATACAGCTGTATACAGGGCTGGACATGATAGGTTATGTATCTGATAAGGATACAGTACAGATATGCCTAAGATATGGCTGAACAGTCCGGATACGGCTGGATACATCAGTAGACATACCCCGCCATATCCAGATCATCTAGGTTGTACCCTGGACGTATCCAGCGCCAAAAACAAGTTTAGTAAAAAAAAATCTTATTCGTTTCAACAATAGTTTAAAAAATCGTTATCGGCAATTATTTGGCAGGCCAAAATTTGATCGGAAATTGGGAATCGGCGATTTCTCAACAATTTATCGGCATTAATCAGCAATTTTATCCCTACTTCAAAAAACATTTAAATTCATAAAATAAACTTAAATTAAATGTAAAACATTGTTAAATGACACGAGCAGTGAATCTATAGAATGCCATAGGCCTAGAGGTCGAATAATGCTAAGGTTATAGTACATTTGGCTGAGGTGGAATAATCGATAAAAGATTTACAAATTATTTTACATAAAGATTTTACCCAAATTCCATAGTTGGCGGTTTATAGCTCCTGTGAGCAAAAGAAAACAAAAACCTTTCCCCATTAGTTATTTAATGCAAAAGAGAGTGAGAAATAAAATCCCTTTCTTGTAAGGAAGCGACTGGTCACAATAACAATTTTTCCCGCTTGCAGAGATCACCGAACCCTGGAATGCACCTGGCAAAATTCCTCTCTTTCTCCTCAGATCTGCACGTTCTATGTGTGTTCTAAACACCCCTGCCCCCAGTATTTATTCCAAACTCCCTTTTAGCAATAACATCGTACCCCTCGAAATAGAACTGCAGCCTCAATATAACTATGACTCCAAGTTTCTCTTTGCGAAAATAACACAGTATTCCTCCAAATATTGACACAGTCCCCAAATAACAATCCCCAGTTTTGGATCAGTCCCCATAGTATTAGAAGCACCGCCATGCAAAATACGATGTGAGTGCCAAAGGTCCCCATCCGGCCCTATACTACATATAGAATTGGGACTCGACCACCCAGATCTCTACAGATTGGGCCAACTAAACTGCAGTCAGGCAGCATATATCTATTAAGTTTTGACCAAATAGAGTACAAACTCAAAGTATTGCAAACTACAATGCTTCTCATCCAAACTCAAAACCCTAGCAAAACACGGGCTAAATTTGCAGATAAGAAAACCACAAAAAAATGCTTCAAAATAACCGTGTTATTTTTTGTTTAGACGTTTATACCCTAAACAACAATTTTCAACAATTTTTGTACAGATTTTCTGTGAGTTTCGAAGAGTTTTATCGCTGAATTATCAGCACAACAAAATTCATGATTTTCCAAAAGATAAATTGTTTTCATGCTTCCAAATGATTTATCGCCGATAAATCGCAATTTTTGGAACAGAGGAATAGAGGTTTCAACATTAAAACATAAAATGGCCCAGTTTTTTTTTAAAAAAACACTATGAAACTCTTTAAAAACAGCAGGGCCTAATTTTGGGAATAAATCTGACCAAGAGAGAACAAGCACAATCGACCCAAATACTCTTTAGCTGATCACTTACAGGCAGTTCAATTCTGGACAAGGAACAATTGTGACAGTAAATCTAAATACCACCACAAATCTGATTTTCAGGTTTGTGCTGCAATAAAACCAGAAAATAAGATCTGTAGCTCTTGATATACATGTCTCTTCTATTTTAATAATCACGTGAAGATTCAAACCCTGCTGATCACCTACAGGCAGTTCAATTCTGGACAAGGAACAATTGTGACGGTAAATCTAAAGATCACCACAAGTCTGATTTTCAGTTTTGTGCTGCAATAAAACCAGAAAATAAAACCCGTAGCTCTTGATATACATGTCTCTTCTATTTTAATAATCACGAGAAGATTCAAATCCTGCTGCATTTTTATGTAATAATAAAATTTAATATTCATTATGACATTTGTAACATTTCATTTGGAATTTGATTGGCATTATATAGATTATCAGTAGTATTTTGTGGTTGTTTTGTTTTTTACATGCATATTGTGTGGTTAATTCTTATTTATCAGGCTAAAATTTACATATTTTTTATTTTTTATATATTTTTTGTACTGCTATATCAGGAGGAGAAAACATTCGCCGTATCCATGTATTGGATTCTTCATATCCATACCCATATCCAAAACGTATCGGCTACTTAGGCTACAAACCATACTCTAGACCACTAGATTTTCCTAAGTAATCAGTGGTACCATAGTTTAAAAAATGTTATTGGCAATTAATCAGCAGGCCAAAATTTGACTTAGAAATCGGGAATCAGCAATTAATCAGCATTAATTCGCATCTTTATTGCTACTTTAAAAAACATTTAAAATTTAAATTCATAAAATAAACTTGAATTAAATGTAAAACATTGTTAAACGACATGAGAAGTGAATCTATGCAATACAATTTGGAGACTCATTACATCAAGGTCTTAGTTGTGGTTTGTGTCTTTGGTGCTGGTGTAGACCTACTGGGTAATGATTAATATTCCTGTTACTATGACTAATATTTACCAGAATTGATTATGATGTGGCACTAAAACATGAGATCATAATCATTATGTCTGAGTTCTTAAAGCACTATAAGAAATCGCTTCACTATTGTCTCAGTTAAGAACCTAAGTTAATCACGATTTCTGGTAGAAGACTGATAAAGCATGGATTTATGTATTATAATCTGCAAATACACGTACTCAGACACTATGCTTATGTATTATAATCTGCAAGTGCAAATAATACAAATTTGAATGAGAATCATGAGCAATGAAAATAAATAAAAACAAATGTAGAAATTAAACCTACTCTTGATCGAAACTAGAAACCCCGGCAAAATGCAGGGGATACATTTGCAGAGGAGAAAATCACCAAAAAACACTTCGAAATGACCACGTTTTTCTGTTTGGATGTTTATCCTAAACAGCGATTTTCAACCAATTTTCCAGGAGTTTTATTGCCATAAACTGCCGATTTATCACCACAACAGAAATTGTGATTTTCAAGAAGATAAATCATTTTCATGCTTCCAAACAATTTATCGCGATTTATCACTGATAAATAGTGATTTCTGGAATAGAGAGTGGTACAACTCAACAATTATACTGGCCCAGTGTGGGATATAAATAACCCTTGATATATTCCTTTGTCATCTACCTCTCAGGATGGCTTGGGAACTTACGTTACACAAATTGTAAGTGCTTACATTAAACAAGGCCATAATAGACATTGGCAATACTAGAAGCCAAGGGTGACCTTCACAGTTATATAGCTAGGGTCAAATCATTGGAATGTCTTCGTACAACACCTGCATTCTCTTTCGATCACTATTCAAGAATAAAAGAAAGCAACTTACACCAGCAGTAGGAAGGAGGAACTTTGTTAGCAATCTCTCTCTTCATAACAAAAAGTGGTACTAAATATCTACCTTATTGAATAAAGAATTTTTTTTGATTCACATATATTGAATATTAAATATCAATAATTAACATGACTGCTATTTTTGCAAGACACAACTCCAATCATGCCCCCTTTGTGTCACTCCACCTATTGGTACACATATGGCACCTTTATTAGTTGCAATGATAGTTATTCAGGTATTCAAATTTTCAATGCAAGTCAGGTAGGAGACAGAAAATGAGAGATTTTGGACCAAGTCTGATCCAATTTGATTTAAAGGCATCATCAGAGTTAAATATTGTAAGAAGTCAGAATGATTATGATGTCATCAATGATATTTAGGTTACGGAAAACAATGCATCATTAGAGTTAAATATTGTAAGAAGTCGGTATAACTATGATGTCATCAATGATATTTACGTTATGTAAGACAATTCTATCATCCTCTATGTTGTACCTTGGATGTCTTCATTGTTCTGTCTTGAGAGGGCCCTCCACTACCTTGAAGATTCAGTTGATGGCTTCAGTAAGAAGTGAAGGCCTATTCTAGGTTATAAGAAAAGAGAAGCTAGAAAAGCCCTGGTTAATGTTTCTTACAGAAATTTGTTTAGCCAAGAGCTTTCATGAGAATGAACCTGAAATTCCTCAGTCTTGTGTTCCACATCCCATCGATGGACTGTTGAGAGAAACCCCAACTTTTGTAGGGTTTCAGTGAAGAGAGGTTGCTTAACCACTAATTTGCTTCTCATTTCTTCCTCCAACAATAGTTTGAGCACAAAGATTTCTGAATACATTTTCAAACCTAGAAGCAACTAAAATATAAAACAAAAAAAATTCTTCCCACAGTACAATGATCCGCTTTTTGCAAAACCACCCTAAGAAGTGTTAAGCCTACTCAGGGTTTTAAGAAAAGAGAAGCTAGAAAAGCCCTGGTTAATGTTTCTTAGAAAAATTTGTTTACCCAAGAGCTTTCATGAGAATGAACCTGAAATTCCTGATTCTTGTGTCCCACATCCCATCAATATACTGTTGAGAGAAACTCTAACTTTTCTAGGGTTTCAGTGAAGGGAAGCTGCTTAACCACTAATTTGCTTCTCATTTCTTCCTCCAACAATAGTTTGAGCACAAAGATTTCTGAATACGTTTTCAAACCTAGAAGCAACTAAAATATAAAGCAAAAAATTGTTCTTCCCATGGTATAATTTTCCACTTTTTGCAAAACAACCCTAAGAAGTGTAAAGCCTACTTTACAGTGCTGGATCAAAAGAAATATCAGAATTATCCATGCACATTGTTGCGCTTCATACAATTGCTATTCCATTTAAATTGACAAAATAAAATAAATGAATAAAACACTTTAAGACTGATTTTAATGTGTAAATTGAAGCTTTTATAGCTTCTACTGTATAATCCACTTTTTGTCTTCAAGTAAATTGTAAGATTGCTAAAATAAATGAATAAAACACTTAAAGACTGATTTCAATGTGCCATATGAGGTTTTTATAGCTTCTATTGTGTAAACCACTTTTTGTCTTCAAGTAAATTGCAAGATTGCCATTTTATTTCATTCTTAATGGGCCTTTCTTCTAAGTTGGTCTCAGCTCATAACATGAATTTAATATAACAAAAACGGACATCACATACCGCTCCTCCGGCCTCAAAAACACAGATCATACCAACTGCATGGTCCCACACCTACACAGTATCAGAATCAAACTTTGAGTATATTTCAACTTCTAATCATGTTCTGCATAATCTTCGAATTGGAAAATTAAGATTGCAAGAAGCCTTTTAAGGCTAACCTTCACAGAAGTATCTTTCGGGACTTGAAGCGTAAAAACTGAAGCTCTCCCGGTAGCAACCATCAAGTACTTACATAGGCTGATAAAGAATTACACTTTTAGAAATTTAATCTAGTCAGACGCCAAAGACATTGCCAAAAAACTGTTTTGATGAATGATTTCGTACAGACTGCTTATCATTTTCCTTGTTCAAACACAAAAAGCGAAGGGCTGGCTACAATCACATAGAATGTAAATTGAAGATAGGTGTATTTTTAGTTGAATATTCAAAATCAACAACAAAAAGACAGCGCTTGCTAAGTGTAGTTAAAGGGAGAAGAAAGGACCTTCCGCAACATGCTGGTACAATTGTTGGCTTCCAGCTCTTGACACTCCTTTCAGAAATAGCATCAGCTCCAAATATTTTTGATAGTGGAAGGAGTTCCCATGTTTCACGATCACCAATACAGAAGCATGCTGCCTGGAATGAATCACAAGTGTCTACCGAACATCTGAACCAGTCATTGTGGCTTCCATCTAGAGCAACATTTCTTGTGTTACAAGTAATTTTCTTCATCCATGTTCCACAGCCAGAACATGCAGCCATAATGATCCCAGGTACAATAAAATCATCTGGTTCATTTTTCTTTGTGATTTCTTGGGAAAAATTGTGTACAATATATGTATCATCAGCATCCCAATTTGGACAACCCATAACCCCCAAAGTAGGCTTGCCTTCAACCACAAGAGCCAATCCAACCTACAAATTCCATTGGTCACTTGGCTAAGAACCAGCATTTGTGGAGTAATTATTGCTGAGACTATGCATATACAACAAAACCACAACAAGCGAATTTCATAGAATTCTTTTGGAAGCATTTGGCATTTTTTTATGCAACTTGATAAAAATTCCATTTATACATGAGCCAATATGTGTGTTTTTCTATATCTATATAGAGTATCAACCCACCAAAATCCACCTAAGATGAGCCTCTAACTATTTCAACACCATTGCATTTATGAAGTATATGTTATGATACCATCCCTATAGTTTAAAGCCTAAAGAAGCTGCGCCTGAGACTCATGCTGCAGTTTCCAAGGGCAAAGAAATCACTAAAAATAATGCAAGAAAGTCCTCAAAACCATTTTTCTTTCCTTCCAGTTGTACCTGTGGTTTGAGAGATGCCCTAGCAAATATTGTTAATAATGCAAAAAATTGATGACTGCAGACGCTGGCCCCTCAGACAGTGGGAATACAGAGGATTCTTTGAAGTTTGGTTCAGGAGCTAGGGAAAGAACAGAAAAATAATGGTGATCCTCTTGCTCTTAGTGCTGCTAGAATTCCTACAGTTGGTAGTTCTGCTGCAGTTTTCATCTTCTCCTCCTGTCCTGGTACATGATGCTGCTGATCGACCTTCATCTTCAATTTGTCTGAAGACTGCTGGTGATCAAGTTGATTCAGGGAATCAGAATACTGATGGGACATTCTCTTTTCTTTTGCTTAGTTGCAGAATTTAGTTTTTTAGCAGAATTTGTCATACTCAGCAGAATACTGTGGCCATGATGGCACCTTAAACTTGGATATATATTGTTAACATTTTGATCAAGCCCCCCAATCTTGGGGAATAAAACTAGTATTTGTCAACTTATATCAATTTTAAACAGGAAGTATACATTAAGGTAGTTTTGACTGGAAACAAAGAAATAAATAGATTTCATGATTGATTGAGTACAGCAACCACAATATTTTGGCAACTTACATTTGGTGTCGTTGCCCATAGAACTCGTCTTTTCTCACTGATAGTAAAGTACATGATGGGGATGTAAAACATCAAAAATGAAAGAATGAAAGTAATATATATCATGTGCATGAACTAGACGAACATGTACTCATTGTACCACTAGAGGACCACAATGTAAACGAAAAAGAAAAATATTGAGAGAGAGAGAGAGAGAGAAGATGTACAAGGTAAGGAATTGGAACAAGTAAAAGCTAAGATACCGGTACGGTAGGGTAGAGGGGCAGGGTACTGGTACGGATACGGCACAGAAACGTACCTGGGAGTGGCTAGGGTATGGCCAGGACCCCTCAGGTACATCTGCACACGTACCCATAGGGGTCCCAGCCGTACCATGGCTGCTCCCGGGCACGTTTACGTGCCAAAACCACTTTTTTTTTTGTTTTTTTTTCTAACATCTTTTTAAACACATTTAATAATAAAAATATAAGTTTCTTTTATTTAAAACCCTAAAAGTTAAATAGAAACAATAAAACAAAAGTAAAACACAAAAACAAAACATAAAAGCAAAGAAACTTACCTCTCCTTCCTCATTTCATCTTTGCCTCTCTAAACTTTCATTTTGTTTGTCTAGGGTTTGATACTTCATCAACAAGCATTGCAAGTATTTTCCTAAGCTAGTAGGAGTGTGTATTCGCTGTCAAGGCCATTGAGGAGCTTCAAAGGAGGAGGATTTGTGGATTATTGAGTAAGGTTTTAAGATTAGGTACAGCTTCATGTTTTTGCTTAGGTTCATTATTTATTTTTTCCCAATTGAAATTTTAAAGTTTAAACCGTTTTTTTCATTTTAATTTTTGTTATTTAATCTTTCAACAATTTTTAACCATTATTTTCTTCTTATGAAACTTTTGCAATGGCAACAAGTTGTTCAATCTTTGTTCAAGGATTTTTTTTTTTGTTATTTAATCTTTCACACACTTCATGTTTTTGCTTATGTTCATTATTTTATTTTTTCCCAATTGAAATTTTAATTTTTAAACCGTTTTTTCATTTTAATTTTTGAAATTTTCAATACATGCTATCATGTTATGCCCTAGGGCAAAGGGTTTAACTTTTAAGTTTTATTTTTAACCATTGTTTTCTTTGCTTATGTTGTTGGTTTTGAAACTTGTAGGTAGAAGTACAATGGCAACAAGTTCCACCTCTTCTGGGCAATCTTTGTTCAAGGAATTTGACCCAAATTCACCATTATGGAGGCATGTCACAATACTTGAGCAACTTTCAAGTGGTGGGTGTTTTGTTTGGAAATGCAACGAGTGTGAAACAGTATTCAAAGGCTCTTATAGTCGAGTGAAAAGCCACTTGTGTGCAATACCGGGTCATGGTATAAGAACATGCAAGGGGAAAAATAATGTAGGGGTGCCAAAAGCACAAGTTTTGGCATATATCAAAGAACAAGAAGATGCAGAGGCAGCTTTGGCTTTGAAAGCGGGTCATCCATTGTCCAAAAAAGGAAGTTCATCTCGATCAACGAGGCCTCCTTGTTGCCCCATCAAGTACTGGATCCCCAATTGTGACCATGCCACATCCATTTGTGACGCCTACCTCCATGCATGATGAGGATTCACCTCTTTCACGAAAGAGAAGTAAGACAAAAGGACCATTGGAAAAGGCCTTTCAAAATGAGAGCAGGATATTGCAGATGAGCACATTGCAAGATGTGTGTATGCAAATGGACTTTCATTTAATGTTGTGAGGTCACCTTATTGGCAAGAGATGGTGAAAGCAATCAATGAGGCCCCAAAAGGGTACAAATCGCCAAGGCTATGAGAAGATCCGCACCACCCTATTGGAAAAACAAAGAAAATATGTGGAAACCTCCTTGCAACCAATTAGAGACTCATGGGCCAAAACAGGTGTGTCCATCATTTCTGATGGATGGAAAGATGCAAAAAACTGCCCTTTGATCAATGTGGTTGCAGTATGCCCTAAAGGGGCAATGTTTTTTAAAGCAGTTGATTGTGAGGGGCAAGTGAAGGATGCCCAATTCATTGCCAACATCCTCTTCGAATCCATTGAGGTGGTGGGGCCTCAAAATGTTGTCCAAGTCATAACGGACAACGCCAAGAATTGCAAAGCCATGGGGATGTTAGTTGAGGCAAGGTATGGGCATATTTTTTGGACACCATGTGTTGTGCATTCACTCAATTTAATGCTAAAAAAGTTGGCCAGCAAAATAGAGTGGATTCAACAAGTGTATGCAGAGGGTGAAGAGATCCAAATGTTTGTGACCAACCATCACCAGTCGCAAGGCATCTTTAGATCCTTCTCGCATTTGGAGCTGCTGAAGGTAAGGGAAGCTACCTTTCTTTTTCTTTATAAATAATATAATTTTTTTATTTTTAAATATAGTATAATTAGTATTCAAAAGTTTTCAATTTTCTTTTTAATTTTTGTTTCTCATTCTTATTAGGTTGTTGAGACTCGGTTCGCATCACACACAATCGTCTTGAGACGACTTGTGAAGGTGCGAGAGGCACTCAGCAGGATGGTAACTTCCAACCTATGGGCTGTATGGAGGCAATCAAACATTGTACAGGCTCAAAAAGTGAAGACCATGATCTTAGATGACACTTGGTGGGATCAAGTAGAATATTTGTTGAGTTTTACTGAGCCCATTATGAGCATGATCCACTTTACTGACATGGATCAGCCATGTCTAGGAGAGATATATGATGGTATCAACTCAATGATTGAGAAGATAAAAGTTGTCATAAATGCAAAAGAACAAGATCCTGAGGAAAAAAAATTCAAAGAAGTACAATCAATCCTCATTGAGCAGTGGAACAAAATGACCACCCCGCTACATCTAACAAAATGATCCTAAGGAAAAAAATTTTAAAGAAGTACAATCAATCCTCATTGAGCGGTGGAACAAAATGACCACCTCGCTACATCTACTTGCTTTTGCATTGACTCCTAGATTCTACAGCACAGAGATCCTTTCCTTGCCGGGGAGGATGGCACCATACAGGGATGTGGAAGTCAGTGAGGGATATATGGCGGCATTGTCTAGGCTCTTCCCTGATCCTGAGGCCGAGGACATGGTTATGATAGAGTTTGTCAATTTCATAGCAGAAACAGGTCATAGCCTTCTCGCTCTTCGGAGCAAATACAAGATGGATGCTCATATGTGGTGGTACCTCCATGGTCATGCATCAGTTTACTTGCAGCCTCTTGCAATCAAGGTCTTGGCACAAGTAAGTTTTTTATTATTCTCTTCCTTTTTTTGTTGTAACTTTTAGTTTTTTTAAATTTAAGTTTGAGTGTTTAAGTTTGAACTTTGCATTGACTTTGTGTTGCCTCAATAGGTTGCAAGTTCATCTTCCTCTGAGCGCAACTTGGAGTACATATAGCTTCATCCACTCACAGAAGCGCAACAAGTTGGGGGCTAAAAAGGCTGAAGATTTGGTATATATACATTCCAACTTGCGCCTTTTATCCCACAAGCAGTCGGAGTACAAGGAAGGGTCAACAAAACATTGGGATATTGATCCAGAGATAGTTGACTTGGATGCTTCCATTTCCCACCTGCCATTAGATGATGAGGGATTGGAGACTTCTTTGGCACCGTGAGACCTACATGCACAAGGGGGTGCAACTGGTAGTGGCCCTAGTGGGAGTGGTTCGAGTCCATGTGGTTCTAATGAACCACATAATGATGATGATGTTGATGTTGATGCTCTTGATGAAGAGGAATATGATGAATATTGAAAGATAGTTTGAACTTTGATCATTGGAATTTGGTGTAATAAATTGAATTTAATATATCATGACATTCACATTGTGTTTAATTTAAGTATTTAACTTTTAAGCTTTTAAGTTTCTAAGTTTTAACAAATTATGACTTGTCTGTTGTGGTTATTTACTTATTTAGCTTATAACTTATAAGTTATCTACTTATCTTGTCTTTCATATGCATAATATGTGGTTAATAACTTAATTCCTATTTAGTAGGCTGAAATTTATATATTTTTTAATTTTTATATACCATATCCAATGTCGTATCCGGGGCCAAAAAAAAATTTGTCGTATCCGCGTATTGGATACTCTGTATACATGTATCCAAAATGTATAACTACTCACATCGTGCATGTGAAGTTTAAATGACTAAAACATCATCCACCATTATCTATGTTGTGCAGGAAATGATTTTTTTTCCTTGATTTTCATCAGGACTTCAAACATACGTGTGTGATTGCTCTCCTCAATGTGATCTATAGAGATCATAATCGTTGTTATTTAGGTTGGTGGGTGATGTCTCTGAGTCCACTATATTTCTAACCCTGGCTAGGAGTGGTTCTACCTTTGTAAATGTTGAGGGTACCTAGCAAGGTTTTGATTTACTACTTCTTTTGCAAACAAATCTTCCACACTATTGTGATTCCTCAACTCATGCTACAAGTGTACCTCATGCATATGCTCCAAGTTCCTCAGTATTTGTTGCGTTATATTTTTCCATTTTCCAATTCACCTAAAGAATCTAAGGATTAGTCAACGCCCATATCTGAGTTTGCCTGAGATTTTTAAGCTTGCTTGATGAGATTATTAATCATTTTTGGAGTCACCTTCAATGTGAATTGTGAATATTCCATTATCCAAAGCTAAGTGGGTACCTCTGTGTAGAGCCAAAAACTCTACCAAATTGTTGGTTTGAACCCCTATCCCTTTGCGTAACGGAGACGAGGTTTTCCCTCACTGTCCTTTATTATCCCTCTTATACTAGTTGCTCCGATGTTGCATTTGGAAGCTCTAGCAGAATTGAACCTATAGTAATTTGGTGGAGGTGGAATCTATGATCATTTTTTCCAGATATTTACCCAAAAGAGTTTATAATGAAGTGGAATATTCTATAGGCAGGAAAGCTGAAAATCCATCATGTTGGCTGACTTGCACAAATCCAAGTAGTTGAGTTGTAAGGCTTATAAATTAGCATTATGTTAATATTAGTTAAGTGTTAACTAATAAACAGTTGTAACCACTTCAACCATTTTGTAACCATCTCTCACATAATAAAAGGATAGACACATAATGAATGTGTGCAATCTAGTTTCTCTTCATCCGTTCTTTATACATTCTAATCTTTCTTTATTCTTTCTCTCTCGACATATTCTAACATTGGTATCAGAGCGAGGCGAGCAAGGAGAAAGAGAAGGGAAGAAGTTCAAACCAATCTTGTTAGGGCATGAAACAATAAAAGACCAATTCCAACGCTAGACACAAGAGCAATATCATAGGGCAGCGAGCAATAAAACAAGGCTGAAAAAAAAACAAAAAAAGTCATCAAAAAGCGCAAAAAACGACCCAGTTTCAGTTTGAGGGCACGTACAACTAGCATATCTACACCATTGCAAAGGTGTGAAATTATTAAAAAAAATTATGAAAACACCATTAAGGGCACAATTTTCGCTGTGTTTTCGGACAAATTTGAAGGCATTTCAAAGTGCTAGGGCACAAAAATAGGAATTTGCCATTTTTGAAGAATTATTTGGGGCTATTCGTGCAGTTGGGGCAAAAAAATAAGACATTTTCAAGGAAAAACGTGATAGGTAGAGTGCAGAAGAGAAAAACATGATTTAGGGTGCGTCTTTTGCAGAAAACACAATCCAAAATCACGAGGAAGAGGAAAAAAACGTGATTTTCGAAGGTAGCTAGTGCAAAACAAAGAAAATTCAGTCATTTATTTCTAGATTTGCAATTTTTCAAGGGTCATTCGCTGCTAGGTTACACAATTTGTCAATTTTCAGTCACAGTCAATTGTCTAAGGCACGAACCTACCTGGTATAGTTTCCTTTTCTTTTAGAAAAAATAAAATCACTTTTTAAAATCTTGCCACATAATTTGCGAGTCATTTTTATTTTGTGAAAAATGGATATTTTCTTAGGTATTTTGTCATAGAATGGAAATTCCATTAGACAAATATTTTAGCCTCAAGTTCCATACTTGGAAAGTAAAAATCGAGATGAAAGACAAATCAAATGAAGTTAACGTAGCCATTGTTGAAAATCCAATGGATGCTAAAACCAATGAACTCACTGATAGATAATATGTATTTTAAAAGAAGCCTCACACTTTAAAGACAATAAGGGATCTAGTGTAGGTAAAACTCGGCATGGATGGCTTTCTAGATACTTGGGGACTCTGTGGATCTCTCGAAACTTACACTTACAAGGGTCATGAGACAAATTGATTAAGCATTGTGGGAGTAGCTCAGTATAGATGGTTGTCCAACAATTCGGGAGATTCTGTAATTCGGGAGTTCGGGGAGGTATGCACCGTCTTTTGACAAAAATGTCCACTAATCATTCTCTTGCACACTCATTTTTGTGCTACAACCTTCCACTTTTTTATGAAGGTTTTCTTTGTTATTTCGTCTTGTCCTTGCACTAGGCCCCTCTACACTTTTGTCCATGCTTCGTTTACATCCTTTTTGTGCAACACCTTGCTCCTATACTGCACATGTTCCTCCTTCATCCCTAGGCTTTTTTCTCTTTCGCGCACAACCTAATGACTTCAGTGCACCACTTTGTCTTCTTCCCTTAATGATTTTAGAATATGCATTTGTCCATCCTTCGGCACTCTCATTATATTGGCTCCCCCATCATACAACATCTCTTCGTCAAATTGTCATAACCTCCCCAACAAATATTGCATGCATCTTGTGATAAGATATCACACAAAACTTTGTTTAAGAAAAGGCCAATCTTCATCTCCACTTTGCATTGTTCACGCACAACGCCGGCTTGTCCTTCCACTAACGAAGTTACTCTATAAGGATATGAATGTGGCTTGTGCTCCAATCTTAACTTCTACAACATCTCTATTAACACCAGATTGTCAATGCTTCCACTATTAACCAACACTCTGCAACATTCACCTCTCTCGTCTTGCAATCTTGTTTGGAAAATATGTCCCCTTTCTTGTCACAACTCTTCTCTCTTTCACATAACCTTCAAGACCGTCCTCATTGCGAGCAAAGCTTCTACTTCCTCAAGTTCATCTATGTGGTGAACCATGGCCACGCCATTTTCATTAGCTCGTGTAGTATGTGCACTAGCATTCTTCCTCTTTCCATCCTCCTTGTGCATATGTGGACACTCAAAAGCTCGATGTCCTATCTTACCACATCGAAAACATGTACCACTTGTCTTGCATCTTGTTCAACATATGTCCCCTTTCTTGTTGCAAATCTTCTCTCTTTCCCATAACCTTCAAGACCATCCTCACTGCAAGCAAAGCTTCTCCGTCCTCGAGTTAATCTATGTGGAGAACTATAGCCACACCATTTTCATTAGCTCATGTAGTATGTGCACTAGCATTCTTCCTCTTTCCATCCTCCTTGTGCGTATGTGGACACTCAAAAGCTTGATGTCATATCTTGCCACACCAAAAACATGTACCTCTTGCCTTCCAATGACATTTACCACTTGTCTTGCATCTTGTTCAATAAATGCGACCTTTCTTGTCGCAACTCTCTTTCCCGTAACCGTCAAGACTGTCCTCAATATGAGCAAGGTTTCTCCTTCCTCAACTTCATCAATGTGGTGAATTGTTGTCACACCATTTTCAATACCTTGCACAATATGTACACTAGCATTCTTCCTCCTTCCATCCTACTTGTGTGCATGTGGATACTTAAAAGCTCAATATCCTATCTTATCACACCGAAAACATGTATCATTGAATCATCAACCTCAACCTCTCCCTCTCATGGGAGTACTTCCTCTAGCTTGATGTCCTTACGCATAATTTGAACCTTCCTTACTCTCGTGCTCATGTTTCGTTGGTTCTTTATTGTTTCCAAGCTTCCCTTCATTCCTTGCCGTATTTTTTTGCACGCCAAATTGTCCTCTACTCTCAAGGCACATTAACATGCCTCTTCCACCATCTACATCTTCACTATGTTAATCTCATCTTGGATTACCCACCAGAACCCGTTAATCTATCACGCTGTAGTCTCTTGATCCATTTCACTATGACCAACTTGAGTTGTGAGCTTGTAAAACTTCATTGTATTATTTCATGCTTAGCTCATTTTATCCCAAATTATGCAACCTTTTTGGCAAATCCAACTTTTGATCACCAACCAAAAAAATTACCTTTCAAATTTACAACCATTCACTCCTTAGTCTTTCTCCTTTGTCTTGCGCTCCATCTGAATTTCTTTCCACCATAATGTAGCATGAATTTTCAACTTTGTCTATCCGATCTTCGACTTGTGTTTGTCAACAACCTCATCAAAACTCAAAATATTCTTCCATCTCCATGAGCTAATTAATCAACTCACGCATTTAGTGTCCCTAAAAAATAAGGAAGCTCGATTTGCACTCCTCTTCCAATCTTTGACATTGCTTTGCGAAGCATTTCTTTACAGTCATCGAAGTGATCTTGCATTGGACATGCTTCTTCCACTTCAGTCTCAGCCACTTATTGCATTCCCTCTTCCACATCACGCATATCATCCCTCAAGACGAATCCTATTTTGTGGTATTCCTCTACTACTGTCAATCTAATATTCAATTCCACAAATTTAATCAAGTCTCCTTGCCACATTATTGACTAATGCGCCTCCTCACCCTACTCTTTTAGGCAGCATCTTGTCTTCTTCACAAAATTTAGATCCAGTGTTGCACCTCTTGCAAGCCTATGCAAATGACAACTCTTGCTAAATTCTTTAGTTCTTTTCCCACATAGCAAAGATGTAGTACATCAGATCTTCAATCCCATAAATGTGCCTTGTTCAAATACCATATGAGGCAATAACGGTTAGGGGTCCCAATGAAAGGATGCCTTAGATTGTGAAAGCAATGAAAGTTAACATACATATGCAATGAAATTGTACAACAACAATATTTCTTTTATTTAGTGACACTTTTTCAATTCTATCTTATTACATCAACAACAAATACACACTGCTTATGGGCTTACAAACATTTCATCATCATAATGTTGCCCCAAATGATTCAATCCTATTAGTCCCTCCCAAACCTATTAAAATGTCCCTCTTTCTAAAATCGTCTATCGAAGACCCTTAGCCCAATTCCGTTTCCCGACGGCTAAGGGATGAATAAAAGGGGAACTTTAGTCTTAATGAATTATTATAAAGTGCATTAAAAATAAATTTTATCAAAAGCACTTATATTAATTTATTAAAGACTAAATAAAAAATAAAAGGAAAAAGTCATTTTATAATTTTTATTTCCTCCTACAGAAAATGCGACCCATGTTGGAGAGGAGCCAAAGGTTAAGAAAGAATTAAATGTGGAAAAAGGAAGATGATTGGTAATTGTGGGTGGCTACTAAGCCAAGTTTGATTATAAAAGCAAGTCGACTCGCTTGAAAAAGGATCCCTTTTATTTTATAAAAAAATCAGATTTTGGTGTGAGCTTGTGAAGCTTTACATAACAACTTCTAAGGACGGAAACCCTTGGAGGTTATCTCTTGAGGACGAAAACCCTCTTGAGGTCTAGAAGGAGAACAAAAACTCTTCTTCTATTGGTGTTTTCCAACAGTGTTTGAAGGCTTTATGTTGTAGATCTAAACAAGCGTTTGAAGGGGAAGATTGGTTGTACTCTTTTATTTCCAGTTTGTTCTAAGTAAAACGACCCATATAGAGGACTGATTTGGGGTGTTTGGAGTTGTTGAAATTCAGATCTGGGTTGTTGTTCCATCTGCTGATTTTTAGACACCCAGTTTTGTCTGAGGAAAGTTACATGTAAATTTTCAATACATAAAAATCAGCCTTCATTTGAGGTCAAATCTGGTATTTTTTTGGTGTTTTTGCAATAATAATATCAACTGGTCTGTTTTTGATAGAAATATATTGATTTTACTTCAGTTTTTGATAGAAATCTATTGATTTTACTTCAGTTTTGGGTGAGTTCCATTCTCTACCCAAGTTGCATTTTCTGGTATAATTTCAAATCTGCACTTTCATAAATTTTACATTGAGTATTCTAAGTTCATATTTGTAGTAAACCCTTGGAAGTGTTATAATGTCCATTTGGGAAAATTACAGTGGTATCAAAGCGGTGATTCTCCCATCCTGTGAATAAGAAATCAGATTTGCATGGACAGAGGTGAAGAGGGTTTCAAATATCACTATTCAAGAAGAACTCCAGGAAAAGAAGATATGTAGGATAGTGAAAGACCTCCACCCTTAGATGAGTTGAGCTATGTGAATAAAATATTCACTAGGGTTAACAGAGAGTTGTAGAACCGTTTGATGGAAACACACAGAGATCTAAGAGACTCCTTTGTAGGAGCCACTGCTGATTTGAGTAGATCCATACATGGGCTAAGCACAACCAAACAGAACTCTCAAGGCAATAAAGGCAATCAAGGTGAAGGAAGCTCTTCTACTTATCATGGAGAAAGGGTCTCAAACAAGACCCCCTCTAAATTCTTTTGTGCTAATTTCCTTCTAAGAACCGAGCCATAAGAAGAGAGGGAATGGCCACAAGCACATGGGTTTGCTGAGGAAATGGATCTATATGGAGAAGAATATGCATCCTTGAATCTCAACACAAGGGAGTTGCTTTCATTCAGGGACTTTTGCCAACTTAGGAGAAGCGAAGGACAAAGGAAGAATAAGGTGAGTCATCCACAAGAGCGAAGGAAAGATATCCGACATAGATTGGGTAAGATTACTCTTCCTACATATGATGGTACAGATAAATGTTCTATTAGGGCCCGGTTGTAAAAATTGGATACTTATTTGTCACTAAATCCTATGTATGAGGAGGCCCTCAAATTTGTTACCTTACATTTAGAAGGTGTGGCTCATGAATGGTGGTATCATGGTCTAGTGACACAATGACATGGTTCTATTACCACTCTTGAGGAGTTCAATCAAAGGCTAACAAAAATATTTGACAGGAAAAATCCAGAAGTGCATTTCAAAGAGTTGGCACAACTCAAGCAAGAAGCATCAGTAGAAAGGTATGTTGCTGATTTTCAGAAATTAGTTGTCATGGTTTCAAATGTAAGTGAAAGAAGATTAGTTGTCTTGTTCATGGAAGGCTTGACCAAACCTCTTAGGGGCTTGGTGAAGGCTTTTGAGCCTCCCTCTCTTCAAGATGCAATCAAAAGATCACTAAATCAAGAAAAGAAGAAGAAGAAGAAGAAGAAAATAAGGAAGAGGCTCATGGAGATGAAGAGCAAGATCAAGAAAAGAAGTTGACCACTTGGATAGTACTCTTGCTATCCGGAGCTCCAAGGTACCCTTTGACCCTTTTCGTGTTAGAGAAGAACTAAAAGGTATGAGAGTAGTAGTTTTAATTGATAGTGGTACAACTCATAATTTCATAGATGTTGATTTAGTTAAAAGGTTGGGGTTTCCATTAGAAGATTTCAAAGGTTGTAATGTTACAATAGCGGATGGCTTCACTATCCCTTGTACCAAGACGATATCATAGCTGAAAATAACTTTTGGTAAACATAAGGTGATAGATGACTTTTATGTGGTTGGAATTGGTGAAACTCATTAAGTTTTGGGTGTGCAATGGTTACAGTCTCTTGGAGAATTCACCCAAAATTATCAAACAATGGAGCTGAAATTCAAATCAGCAAACCAAGAAATAGTGCTACATGGGATGGCAAATGGAGCTCCTATGGTTGTAACTGCAAAAAGGATGGAAAGAGCATTTCATAGAGGGCAGAGTGTGTGGGCAGCTGAGTGTTTAGTAACATCTACAGATCAGATTTTGGGACAGCAACAACATTATAAAGATATTCAGGCCATCTGTGACAAGCATGCAAAGGTATTTGACAATCTTCCTCATGGGTTACCTCCAGATAGAGGGTTTGTGCACACTATTGAGTTGGAACCAGGTACTAAGGCAGTGATTATTACTCCATACCTTCATCCTAGAGCCTACAAGGAAGAAATTGAGAAGGCCATCAAAGAGCTCTTGGAGATGGGTCACATAAGGCTTAGCTCTAGTCCTTTTGCATCATCAGTTGTTCTTGTAAAAAAGAAGGATGGAACTATGAGAATGTGCATTGATTACCGCTTATTGAACAAGAGGACCATCAAAAATAGATATCCCATGCCTAGAATTGATGAGGTCATTGATGAGCTTCATGGAACTATATACTTCTCCAAGATAGATTTGAGATACGGGTACCATCAAATCCGGGTAAGAAAAGATGTTTACAAAACTGCTTTTAAATGTCATTTTGGCCATTCTGAGTTTCTTGTGATGCCTTTCGAGTCAACCAATGCCCCTACTACATTTCAATCATGTATGAATCATGTTTTTAGGGAACATTTGAGGAAATTTGTATTGGTCTATAGTAAAACATGGGAGGAGCATCTTCGACACTTGGATGTGGTGTTAGGAATTTTGGAGCAACAGTCAATTTATGCCAAGGAATCAAAGTGTGAATTTGCGGTGACTGAAATTTTATATTTGTGGCACATTATCAATGTCAAAGGTGTTCATGTGGACTAACAAAAGATCATAGCTATCTTGGATTGGCCTCCAACCACCACTATGACACAATTGAAAGGATTCTTGGGATTATGCAGTTATCACAGAAGATTTGTCGAAGGTTTTTTCCCAATTTGCTGCTCCTTTGAGGGATTTCACAAAAAAGGGAGCTTTTGGATGGTCTAGAACAGCCCAAGATGCATTTGACAACTTGAAAAAGGTAATGAGCACATGTCCTATACTTGTTTCATATTTTTCCATTCATTTTGTTGTTGAGTGTGATGCATTTGGAGATGGTATTGGGGTTGTTTTGATGTGAAATAAGCACCCCATTGAAAGTAGGAAGCTCAAAGAAGTTGAGAAAAAGTACAATATTTATGATAAAGAGATGTTGGCAATCATGCATGCATTGGTGAAGTTCATGCAATATTTAGCTTGCGGCAGATTTGTGGTGAATACAGATCATAATAGTTTGAGGTATTTTTCTCAACCAAACTGATTTGGATAATAGACAACAAAAATGGGTGAGTAAAATTCAGTCCTTTGACTTAGAAATTGAATTTATGAAGGGAAAAAAATAACATAGTAGCGGATGCATTGTCTAGGAAACCATATTGTTGTTCTATGACAGAAATTACAGCGGATTGGAGGGCTGGTATAACAGCGGAGTATGCAAAAAATCAGTTTGATAGTGTTGTCCTAGAAGGAGAAATTGAAGATGAAAAGTTCAAGGTGATTGATAGCATCATACTCTACAAAAATATATTTTTTTCGATACCGGAATTCAAAGTAAAACATAATATTTTAGAAGCTATGCATGATTCTCCATTGGCTGGTCATTGTGTTATTTTAAAACATACAAACAAAGTCATGAGAAATTTGTTTGGAAAGGGCTCAAGGGAGAAGTTCTTCAACACATAAGAGAATGTCTCACATGCCAACAAAGCAAGGTTGAACATGAATTCCCAGCAAGTCTTCTACAACCTCCACCAATTCCAAATCAAAAGTGGGAAGGTATTTCTATGGATTTCGTCACCGGCCTTCCGACGGTTCAAGGTAAGAGTGTTATTTATGTTGTGGTGGATAGATTGACTAAGTATGCACATTATTTTCTTCTTCCTACTAAGTATGATGGACCACTAGCGGTCCGGATTATTTTTTATGGAAGTTTTCAAACTTCATGGGCTGCCAAATAACATTGTGGAGTGATAGGGACAGCAGATTTCTGAGTTCTTGTTGGCAAGAACTCTTCCATCTTTCAGCAACAAATGGATAGAAGGGTATATAAGGAGCTTTGTTACAGGTCAACAATCAGCATGGATCAAATGGCTATATTTGGGGGAGTTTTGCTACAATACTTCGTACCAAATGTTTACTGGGATGTCACCCTTCAAGGCTTTGTATGGTTATGATGCATTTTTTTTTTGTGGATATTGTCATTCTGGATGTAGAGTTCCGGTGGTTAGAGATTTCGTACAGCAAAGTCACGACATCATGAAAGCACTCAAAGGCAACCTCTTACATGCCCAAAATCAGCAAAACTTCTATGTTGACCAGCGAAGGATTAAGAGGACATTTGAGGTAGGAGATACAGTTTTTCTGAGGTTGCATCCCTTATAGACAATCCTCCCTCATAGGGAAGGGGTCTGAAAAGCTAAAACCAAGATTCTATTGTTCCTACAAGATCATAAGTAAAATGGGAAATGTTGCATATGAGTTAGAATTTGTAGTGCAAAGCAAAATTCACAATGTCTTTCATGTTTCATGCCTCAAAGGCATTATTAGGAAAACATACCATTCCTTCCATGGAGCTGCCCCCTCTTGATGATGAGGGCAAATTGGTGCAAGAACCAAAGACTATCATGGATGTTCGTGAAAGGAGGTTAAGGAATAGAGTTATCAGAGAATATTTGGTACAATGGAGGGGTCTACCACTTGAGGATGCAACATGGGAAGGCGCGGCAATTTTGAAGCATCAAAGTTTGAAATTGCTCGAGGGAAAGCAATTTGGGGAAGGGAGGACTGAAATGTCCTTGTTTCTAAAATAGGCTATCGAAGACTTTTAGCCAAATTTTGTTTCCCAGCGGCTAAGGGATGAATAAAATGGGAACTTTACTCTTTATGATTTATTATAAAGTGCATAAAAAAGAAATTTCATCAAAAGCACTTATATTAAATCATTATGACTTAATGATAAAGTGAAAATAGAAAGAAGAGAAAAGCACTTAGTAAATTTTATTTATCCTAGGGGAAAATGTGACCTCCCTTGGGAATAATACATGTGGGAAAAGCATTAAAAAATAGGAAAATTGTGATTGGGTATGAGAGTGGCCATTTGTGCCCTACTCCCTTATTAAAGAAAGTTAACTTGTCTGGAGGAGCATCTCATTTTTCTATTTATACAAATCTGAATTTTGTATGCTGAGCTTTGTGCTTACATGAAAAATTCTCTAAGGACGAAAACCCTTAGAGTTTCTCTTGAGGAGGAAAACCCTCTTGAGATTAAGGAGATGAACGAAATCTCTTCTTCCTGTTTCATTTTCCAGCAGTGTTTTAGTGTTTGTGAATCTGATTTTCAGAAGGGTTTGAAGGAGGAAAGTGTGGCTGAGTTTTCTTCTTGTCCCCAGCTGAAGCGACCCAATTGGAGGACTGTTTGGAGGTGTTGGGTATGAATAAAAATCAGATCTCTGTTGCTGATATATATTCTGATTTTTTAGTCATTTGGATAATCATATTTGGAGTGGTATCTGGCTCCTAATCTTCTCATTTTCAGCTACTTCTGAAGACAAGGGTTTGCAGAAATATAATAAATAAATCAGCCTTATCTTGGAGCTTCAAATTGGTATTTTCTATTCTGCAATTGTCTTCTAAATTCAGTCTATTAATTCCGATATAAAAAGTGTTTGATTTAATGCATTTTTTGAGGGTTTCCATTACCCTAGCTAGTTGCATTTTGTAAAATAAATTCCAGATCAGCATTGTGTTAAATTTTTTTGATCTATTTCATGTTGGGTATTTGGGAAAATCCAATGTATGCTCTTACTTGTCCTTTAGGGGACATTACAGTGGTATCAGAGCAGTTAATCCTCTCAACTTGTGAGGAGAGGAAAAGAAGTAAAAATCAGATTTGAATGCAATCAACAAAAAACCATATAGTCTATCAAAGAAGAAACACCGCAAGGAAGGCGACAATGGACGAGTATGATCAAAGACCTCCTCCCAATGATGAGGTGAGTTATATGAACGTGATATTCTCTAGAGGTAATAGAGAGCTGCAAAACCGTTTGATGGAGGAACATAGAGATCTTAGAGACTCCTTTATAGGAGTAATTGCTGATTTGGGTAGATCCTTACAAAGGATAAGTACTAATAGACAAAATCAAGGTAATCAAGGTGAAGGAAGCTCTTCCACTCATCATATGGAAAAAGTTTCAAACAAGACTTCTAAGTTCTATCGTGCTAGTTCCTTCAAAGAAATGAGCCTCAAGAGGAGAGAGAACAGTCATCAACACATGGGTTTGCTGAAGAAATAAACCTATACGGAGATGAGTATGTATTATTGAATCCCAACACAGGGGATTTGTTTCATTCAAAGACTTTTGCCAGCTTAGAAGAAGCGAGGGACCAAGGAAGAAGGTGAGTCATCCTCAAGAGCCAAGGAAAGATATCCAACATAGATTGGGTAAGATCCACTCTTCCTACATTTGATGGTACGGATAAATGTTCTGTTAGAGCCTGGTTGCAAAAGTTAGATACTTGTCACTAAATCCCATCTACGAAGAAGAGGCTCTCAAATTTGTTACCTTACATTTAGAAGGTGTGGCTCACGAATGGTGGTATTATGGTCTAGTAACACAAGGACATGGTTCCATTGACACTCTTGAAGAGTTTAGCAAAAGGCTAACAAAAATGTTTGACAGGAAGGATCCAGAAGTACATTTCAGGGAGTTGGCACAACTCAAACAAGAGGCATCCATGGAAAGGTATGTTGCTGATTTTCAGAAACTTCCAGTCATGGTTTCAAATATTAGTGAAAGAAGGTTAGTTGTTTTGTTCATGGAGGGCTTGACCGAACCGCTTAGAGGTTTGGTGAAGGCTTTTGAGCCTCCATCTCTTCAGGATGCTATCAAAAGGTCACTAAATCTGGAATTTACAGCAGGAAAGAATAAAAATCTACAGTTTGGGCAACAACGAACATCACCTTTGGGGCAGGAAACAAATTCATGTGAACCACCAAGAACAACTCCAAATGATAAGCAAGGAGCAACAATTAGTGGGTAACAAGGTAGGGCACAAGAATGGGAAAGAAATAGGTCTGAAATTGAAGCAAGAAATGAATTAAGGAGGAAAAAATTATGCTTTGATGTTAAGGACCCATGGACACCCAACCATCATTGCAAAGGTAAAGGATCTATCCACTACATTGAGGTAGCTTCAAATAATGATGAGGATGAAGATAGTGTTGATCCAAAAGACCAAGCAAAGGAAGGTGAGGTGGTTGTCATAGGTGCTACATTATCTGCATTGATAGTGTTGCCTAGTTTCTACGTTTTCCATGTTAGAGGTGTTCTTTATGGGCAAAAGGTCACCATATTGTTTGATAGTGGATCAACACATAACTTCATTGATGAAGGTTTGGTTGCCAAATTGGGATTGCAAGAAGAAGACTTCCAAGGATTCAATGTGATTGTGGTAGATGGACATTCAATCACATTCACCAAGAAGATTCCTCAACTCCAATTCACCATGGGAGGTCATGAGGTAAGTGATGAGTTTTATGTTGTTGGTATTGATGGTTTGGATTTAGTACTTGGTGTACAATGGCTTCAATCTTTGGGTGAATTCATTCAAAACTATCAAACTATGGATATGAAGTTCAAAGTGCAAGACAAGGAAATTATTTTGCAAGGCATGAGGAAGAGAGTTCCTCAAAGAATGGCAACCAAGGGCATGATAGGATTATTCCAAGAAGGGCAGATTGCACAAGATATGAAGGGTGAAGAAAGAAGCATGACATTGCAGCAGTTGAATTATGAAGAAATTCAGTCTCTTGTGGATCATGGTGACATCATAAGGTATGGTACAAGTAAGATAATGTCATATATATTGGCATATTCAGATTTGTTTTGAGAAAAATACCGAGTTAGAAGATGAAATTTGCAATCTGAATTATGTAATAACTTGGATGCAACCTTATTTATATGAACATCTTGTGAGCGATAAATGGTGGCAAGCTTTAGCCCACTTGACAGGTACAGAGGCCAGACTTTTGAACCATTTCAACATTTTTTGTCTATTATGCATGACACTTAGACAAAAGAGTTTTGAATAGCTTGACGGCAAGCAATTCGAGGAAGGGAGGACTGAAATGTTTCTCTTTCTAAAATAACAATGATGAAGACCTTTGGCCTATTTTGTCTACCCGATGGCTAAGGGATGATCACAAGGGTGACTTAAGTCATAGTGAATTATTATAAAGTGCCAAAAAAGAAAAAGAAAATTGTAAAACATTTATATTAAATTATTATGACTTAATGATAAAGTGAAAATAGAAAGAAGAGAAAAACACTTAGTAAATTTTATTAATCCTAGGGGAAAATGCGACTTTCCGCGGGAATAAATACATGTGGAAAAAACTTTAAAAAATAGGAAAATTGTGATTGGGTATGTAATGCCCCCCTTTTTTATAAAAAATTAAAAAGAAGATAAAATCGATTTGTACATGTAATTTTATAAATTGTGCAAATCGAAATTAAAGGGGGAAGTTCGACTTCACCTTGAGACAATAAATGCATTTTTTAAAAAGGCAAATCAAGTGACTAGGCAAGTCGTATTTTCCTGGAAGCATTTAATAATTAATATTTGAGGCAAAGTGATTATTCCTAAGCATGGGTCGACCCATATGAGCATCTTTTTAAAATCCCTATGCATTTAATATTTGTTGTTGGTGACTTTTAGGTACATTTTAAAATGAGATTTCCTCCTAGATGATGGCGCCAAAGATGGAGAAGAATTTTGGAGGATGTGCAAGCAAAAACTATAAAAGAAGATGTGGTTACTCCTTTTTTAGGTATGTTGACGGTTTATGAAACTTATCTTCATGTTTGAAGAAGGGATGTATGCCCACTTATGATAAAAAATAAAAGGTGTTTATTAACACCACCATTTGTGAAGTGTGTGTGCCCATAGAAGCTTGAAGTAATAAGTTTTTGCAATCATTTCTCTCTATATATGTAAGGCGCCATTTTTGGGAGAAGATATAAGCTTGCTTTGAGGGTTTGGAGTGTGATTTATGATGAATCTCTTTTATTACATGCTGCTGGTTTTTACTTAATGAAGTCGACTTGTTTGGGCATGTGCCAAGAGTATTTGGAGGGGATTTTGAAGTAATTATAAATCTGTTGTTTTAGATTTATTAATTGCAGATCTGGAACTGCATTTATTGACTCTTAAAGTGAAGGAAAAAGTGCTGGAATTGTGTTGCAGATTTTACCCTAACCCTAGCGACTGGGTTTAGGATTTTGGGGGCTGTTTCAAGGGGTTTCTAGTGCAAGAAAAGTTTTGATTTTTATTATGAATAGAAGCGCATAATTTTCCCTTTCTGCTGCACTTGGTTTCACTTCAAAAGAGTTAGTATTTTGGAAGTTATGGATTTTCAAAGTTTCAGTTAATTTTTAGCAGTATTATTTATTATTTATATTTCTGCAGAGTATATTGGATAAAGGAGTGTAAATACCGACTGATTTTCCCATCTAAACCCTCACCTTGGCTCACTTCAACCCTATTTGGGTTGTATTGAAGCTGACACTAGGGTTAGTTGAGTTAAACCTAGGAGGGTTTTATCTTCTAAGTTGTTTGTTTTGCAAGTAATTAATAATAAATCATTAATATCCCACAAGGGGATATTACATCTCGCCACACTAAAAACATGTATCGTAGAGTGTCGTAGAATCTTCTACCTCAACATATCCCTCTCATGGAAGTAGTTCTTCCTCAAAGATGATGTCCTTGCGCATTGTTTCTCCCTTCCTCACTCTTGTGCTTGTATGTCATTCGTTCTTTAGCACCGCCAAGCTTCCCTTTGTTCCTTGCCACATTCTTTATGCACACCAGATTGTCCTCCTCTCTCAAGGAAAATTGGTACACCTCTTCCATAATCTACATCTTCAGCATGTTGATCTTCGCCTTGAGCTTTTCAATAACCTCATCAAACTCAAAATATTCTTCCATTTCTATGAGGCTATCAACCAACTCCTATGCATTCAACGTTCCTGAAAAGTAAGGAACATTCATTCACACTCCTTTTCCAATATTTGACATGGCATAAAGAATTTCACCCTCACAATTGGTCACTCCTTTTGTTTCCTATTTTGCATCACTCACATTATCCCTTAAAACGAATCCTCTTTTGCAATCTTCCTCTATTGAAATCAATTTGATCTATAGTGTCCTCAACAATTCCACAATATCATCAAATCTTCCAGCCACATTGTTGACTCATGCACCTCCTCATCCTCTTCTTCGCAAAACTTAGATCCACTATTGCACCTCTTGTAGACCTCCACAAATTACACCACTTGCTCAAATCTTTTGTTCTCTTCCCACCTCACAAGGATGGAGAAATTCGGAAATTCAATCCTAGAGTTGTGCCTCCCTATGATACAATATGATGCAATCACGGTTAGGGGTCCAAGGATGCTTTGGTCTATGAGAGCAATGAAAGTTAACATACATACGCAGTGAAATTGTATAACAATATTCGTAGAATCCAACAATACTCTGTCAAATCTAGCTTATCACATCAACAACACATATACAATGCCTGCAGGCTTACAAACACTTATAGAATGCAGTGTTGCTCCAAATGATTTAATCCAATTAGTCCCTCAAATCTCTAATTGCAACACTCCTTACAACAGCACTTAGACTGATTTCAAATCTTGAACTGGAATGGAGTGCCTTTCTCACGTGTGTTGAAATGTTTATATAGCTCACAATCATATGCTTATAATAGTCGGTCCAACTACATTATGAAGAGTTGTATTGATTCGGAAAAATATTGTGGATCTTTCTAAGGCATTCTACCAATGCCACACAAATATGTACAAACACAAACTACACAAGCATAGGTGGGTAAAGAAAATAGGTGCAAAGGAGCAACATAATGTATGTGCAATCACATGTTGCAAAAAACTACGCAAAAAAATTGCACCAAACACAAATGTGCACTACTAGATTTAGCCTATTTTCCTACTAACATATTTTTGGTTGATGCCAAATTGCATGTGAACCCGAACGCTCCTACATCAATATCCAAGAACAACTTGCTCAGCTACAACAAGGATATGACAAAATGAGTCATGTAATGAGTTTTCTTGACATATTACATAATCCTTTCGCTCCCAAGATCACTAGTTATCCTTTACCTACATGTTTTGTTGCATACCTACTGCTCGCCTACAACATGTGGCATTTGCACCAATTGATACCAGACCTTTACATGATCATCCCATTGATGAGATCATACATTAGCATTCCTAGCCTATATCTATGCCAGCTCAACTACACAAATTGTTTGTACATTGTTGCTTGTTGGCTTGCTTGATCATCCTTCCTTGAGTTGATTACCACTTCCTCCATTCTTCTATTGTGACTCAACATTGATAAGTTTTTTATCTTGATCATTCTTCTAGGTCCTTAGTTTTGACTTGATTGATATGTTTTATTGGCCCTTTCCCTCCTAAATGTTTAGCCCATTTCTGATATTTACACCAACAAACAGATTTTGTGAGGTACCCTAATTCTAGTGCACATCGAGTTCTAAGAGAAGTCACAGAGCATTTGTAACCCTCTTATTCGTTTATTTCACAGCCTCCGGGTCTAAGTCTTCTTTGCATGATTGACCCTGGTCTTATGCTTGATTGATCCTTGTCTTATGTATGATCAACCCTAGTCTCATCATTGGTTAACACTTGTCATATAAGTAAATGGCCCTTTTCTTTTGCTAGAATATTCAAAAAAATATAAAACCAAGACCTATTCGTCGCTTGTTTTATTACTACATGTTCACATACAATGTTGTTTATCATATCATATTACATGGTCATTTACATATTTGTTAGATGCAATTGATTCCCTGGGGCAGCATTTCCATGATGGGGGCATGCCTGCACATAGGGCATCTTATGCTTCTGTCAATTTCTTATCTTTCTTGCTCATTGATTGATCATATTACATGGTCATTTACATATTTGTTAGATGCAGTTGATTCCCTGGGGCAGCATTTCCATGATGGGGGCATGCCTACACATAGGGCATCTTATGCTTGTCTCAATTTCTATCTTTCTTGCTCATTGATTGATCATTTTCAGCTACTTATATTGCTTATAACTAGCAATTACATGCAAACAATGCAATGGAGATGCCGAAGGGGATGCGTTGCAGAAGTTAAACTTGGGGGAGGAAAAGATTGCAGGAGGGAGAGGGGTGATTAAGAAGGGGTTTGAGGGAGGAGAAGTGCAAAGGTAGAGAAAATGTTGGGGAACTAATTCCAAACTCTTCTTTGTTACAACCACGCACATATGAACCACATGCCAATTTTGTCAATCATTTGAAGGAGAAAGAGGGTGCGGAGTGGTTGTTGAGGCAACATACTTTGGAGTTATCTCGGATCAAAGCAAGGCATGGTTGATCAATACTACCAATGTCAATAGTTGTTTGCAATGTCAGTTCTTGTGATTTATCGGTACTTCAAACACATCAATTTAAGGGCAAGTCACTTGTGCATTTCATCAAACACTTTAGAGACAAGGACATATGGAGTGGACTTGGATTCCCATGTCAAGACAATGTAGTAGTTGAATTTGATAAATGCAAAACACGGCCGACAAGGCGGTTCTCCACTATGTTTATAGACCATTATCTTAGGACATTCTTCGCGTTTTCCCAAGAAACAACATATATCACACACTAGAGTTTTCATTGTGGATTTGTAGCTAACCTCGCCACCTCAACTAGCTAGGTTCTTAACACTCATTAAATGTTAAGTGTATCTATATCAGGAAAGGTTTTCACAACCCCCACTCTTTCATCGAATTTGTCACTGCTACCAATGTTATCGCCAAGATTTGAACATGCGGCTTGGCATTGCTCTTAGAGCGAATCGTCCCATCGGCTTGGCTGACAAATAGAGGAAAACACTAATCAGTCTTTAAGTGGAACCCATTGGTGTACTGCGTGGGGAGGTGGTTAGGTTGGTAACAGTGTACAGTCTCCTTCACCATTGTCTATAGGTAGGGAAACTTGCACATGTTCAAACTCCAAACTCTGCATATGTTAGATATGGAATCTCTGTGTTTAGGGTTCTTTATGTCGCCAATTTCATGAACATTTGCGATCAACATTTCTCTTTAATGATTGAGGTAGAGATCATAGATTCCCTCATCAATAGACTTGATGACGTCGTCCATCAACAACCACCGACATAAAAACTTGACTTTCCGTTGCCCCAATGAGTGTCAAGCATAGCCACCTAGACTCCCATTTGGAAATGCCTATAACTGTAATTACTGTTGGCCTAGCCAGAAATTAGAGGAAAATGTTAATCAATCTTTAAGTGGAACCCATTGGTATAATACGTGGAGAGGCAGGTTGGTTGGTCGTAGCTTAGAGTCTCCTTTACCATCACTTATAGATAGGGAAACTTGCATATGTTCGAACTCAGAACTCTACATATGTTAGATATGAAAACTCAACATTTAAGGTTCCTTATGCCGTCAATTTAATGCACATTTGCAATC
Source organism: Taxus chinensis (assembly GCA_019776745.2). NCBI lineage: Eukaryota > Viridiplantae > Streptophyta > Pinopsida > Cupressales > Taxaceae > Taxus > Taxus chinensis. The sequence continues at coordinate 798,147,841 of CM034150.1, forward strand.
AAGGTTTCTCTTTGTCAATTAAGGAAGCGATCAGAGTTTCCCTCATCAATAGTCCTCACGACCTTGTACGTCAACGGCCACCGGTACAAAACCTCAACCTTCCATTTTCCCAACGCATGTCAGGAACAATTGCTAAGACTTACATTTGGAAACGCCTATCAGAGTAATTAATGTTCGGGGAATTGACAAAAAGAGAAATTAATTTTTGCATGCACTCCTTAGTCCTCCTTCAATACTTTATCTCGTCCAAGATTATAAATAGGGAACATATCATATTGAAGGTTATAATTTGGTTGATTAGTTTAGATATTACAATTTGGAATCTATTGAATATGTGGATCAGTTGAGGACAGCTGAAAGAGATGTCAGACCACATGTCGATGCATGGGGGACACGTGTAGCTTGCATGATATAGCCATTTGGAGAGTCAACCAATGCAATTTTTAACCACCACATACAATGAGAAAAGGGGCGAAACAAGCTGTCAGATGCAAGTAAGCTTAAATCATAATACTCAATATGAGATTCATGATGCAATTAGTTGTCAAGCTCGAAGGATATTTAGTGCAAAGACTAATGCTTGTTGATCCTAAAACCAAATACAAATCCAATACCAATTGAAATCGAGGGATCAAGTCAAGCTCGATGAAAGTACAATGTTTGATGTAAGCACGATGCCAAGTGAAGCGGAGCACGAGACGAGGCATATTTAGTTGATGGGTTTGAATATTACAATTTGGGTTATTTATCGTGGCGATCTATACCTATTTAAGATTTATTAGTTTGGTTGGGGTGGTGTGGCTCGTGCATTTGGGAGACAGAGATGTTATTTTAGCATGTCCGTCACCAAATTGAAATGAAAATGCAAACACGGGAGCATTCATCTCATATCTGAGTGGGATCTATATAAGAAATGTAACATTGAGAAGATCATCATCATCAACAAACTACAATTCCCTGCACAAGTTTTTGCTGCACAATTTGTGGTATGCGAAATCAAGCATGCCCAAACCATAGCCTCTAATTATCTCGGAGAAGAGGGAGCATGTAGTGATGTCAGTGCGGTGTTGTAGACAACACAAGTGGGAGATTTTTTGTGCGTAGCAGAGGGCACAACTACGAGGTCCTTTACCTACCTCTCACACCCCCATTTTCGCCATCATTGATCTCAAGAAATTGGATAAATTCAATGTTGATATAAATTCCAAAGTGCCACAAGTAGAGTTCAGCGCAACTATAGGCCAGCTGCACTCTACCATTTCAGACAAGAGTGCACACCTCAATTTCCTTGTTGGATTCTACCCAACTATAGGCGGCGACCAATTGAGTTGAGATGGAGCAAGTTTTCTCTTTAGGAAATATGGCTTGTCTACAGACAATAAATGGGTGGCAGAGATAAGGATTTCGAAATGTAACATTGAGAGGCTCATCATGATCATCACCTATCATCATCAACAAACTATGATTCTCTACACAAGTTTCCTCTTCATAATTTGTGGTATGTGAAATCAAGTATGCCCAAACCATATGCTCTAATTATTTCGGAGAGGAGGGAGCATGTAGTGATATCGGGATAGTCCTGCAAACAACACGAGTGGGAGATGTGTGTGCGTGGTGAATGGCACCACTACGAGGGTTTTTTCCCTACTTCTCACATCCCCATTTTCAACATCATCGATCTCATGAAATTGGATGCTATCAAGGTCAATATAAATTCCAAAATGGTCGCGAGTAGAGATCGGCATAATTATGGGTCAACTACACACTGCCATTGTTGATAAGACTGCATGCCTCGATTTCCCTATTAGAGTCTACGCAACTTTAGGTGTGTGCAACCATTTGAGTGGGGGTGGATTAGATTTGCTCTTTAGAAAATATGGCATATCTGCAAACAATAAATGGGTGGCAGAGATAAGGATACAAAATTGTCGACTTCGCCATGAGTCATGCATAGCATTCCCTCCATTTGGCCAATCGTTGCAATCCTCTACCTTGTAAAGTAAGATTGCTCCAAGTAAATATGTATGATGAAAAGTCTAGGGAAATAAAAGGCAGTCCAATTTTGCAAGAAATACAGTGAAAACGGACACAAGCATAAATTGAAAGATCCCTTCCCAAATGTGATCCAATTTTTTTTAGTTTGAGTCGTTTGAAATTTCGTCAAACACTTAGCATGCAACTGCTGAGATCTTGGTGTCCCCAGATTTCATCCTAAAATTTGTGACTACCCTATCCAAAAAAAAATCGTACTTTTAAAATAATGGGTCGTTTTGTGTTTTTATTGCCTGAAAGTTCTTGTATTGTGTCAAGATATTCCTAAAGAGCCATATTAGCCTTTTTTGCCAAATACCCAGATACTCAAAATTGTTATATTCTGTCGTCGAGATTTGTCTGCGAGAAATTTGTATTTAATTATTTTGAGCCCCGTTTGAGGCTATTTGCCCTCTGTTTTAACTCTGTTATGATCGAACATGTCATTATTTCCATGTACCAAAAGGGTTTTAACTTGGAATAAGTTTTGGGCTTTATTTGTGACTTTTGGCGATTTTTCGTGTTTTTGTGTTGTCCCGTTTCGTTTTCTGTGAAATTTCTCTAGAACAATTCCTTTGCCGGGTAAGCCCGATTCTTGGCCTAGAGCAGCTGGAGAACATATACGCACATTATGCCCGGAGGAAGTCACCATCGGAGGTCTGGATCACTACAGTACTTATCATAATATATAACCAAGGGAAATCTTTATTTCACTATGCAAGAGGTTTTTTACAATAAATATCAAATCTGATCCAAGACTGATCAGAATACAACAGCCACTAGATTTTCCATAAAACATAATATTATTCTAAAAAAGAATGCATTAACTGCATACCCGAAAAATATAGTTAACCCTCCAAAGAAGAACAGTGCAAACATGGACCCAGGAAGGCTGAATCTAATCACAGCTGGCTCAAAAGAGGACTGTAAATTTGTAACAGCAGCTTACACACAAACCCCAACTGAATAAATCTCCAAAATTTGATTTTTAACATCAAACCCTAGGCGCTCAACTGCTGGAAATGCATAAATAAATTAACATTAATACCAAAGATTCTGAAACCACTTTCCAATACCTCTAGATACCCTAAGACCAAGTCTCCAATCCCGGAATATTTTATTTGTTAATTCTGATCCTAAACTTTGAGAATAAACTGTATGGATCTGTACCAAACTTTTGCAATCCCTGAATGATATGACCTTTGAATATTCGGAGGTTTCCGTCCCCAAATATGTGAAACCAATAGAGGGTTTTCATCCTCTATGGTTGAATCAAATGAGGGCTTCTGTCCTCAAACAATTTCTTCTGAAGTGCTGCTCCAAATTTGCAAAATCTGTTTTTTTGAAGAAATGATATGATACCCGAATGAAATGAAAGAGAAAAATATATCGATTCCAATCAAGCAACCCTGGACTCCAAATTCCTCTTAAATTTCATTTTATGAATCTTTATGTCTCCAATATGAGTTGCCCCCCCTTTTGGGAAAAATGGTCTTTTATTTCACTTTTATTATTTGCACTTTATTTTAATAAAGTCACTTTAATATTATAAAGTCACTTTATAAAATAAAATTATTTTAATAGTCACTTTCATAATAAAAGACATAAAGTGAGCTAAAGTAACTAAACCCATGTATTTTCGGAAAAGCATTCCCTTACCATCTCCATTAGCCTACGGGAATGCAGTAATAGGCCAATCTGGATAACCGAGTGATCTCTTAAGAAGAGAGGGGTATTACATAAATGCAACTTGTATAGTAGTATGATGCAAGGCCACAGTACACCATTCCCATCCTCTTCAATTTCATTGTCTGGAACCCCACTTGGATTTACTATTTTTTTTTACGGCATCAAGGTTTTCGATTGGACGACGTTTAATTTGTTAGAAAAGACGAAGACCCGAATGGAAAGTTGGAAATAAAAAGGTGGGAATTAAATACCTACATGTCCCACACATATTCCATCGCTCAAATTGTTCCTACCCAAATAATACATGTTATTTGTGCTACACTTTATCGTCTCGATCTTGCTCACATTATTCACGTGATTGCGATTTGCACTTTAAGGGGAAAAAATACAAAATGGGGGAAATCCAATAGCTTTGAAACCCGTGGTTCAAATTGTTCCTACCCAAATAACATATGTTATTTGTGCTCCACTTTATCGTCTCGATCTTGCTCACATTATTCACGTGAGTGCAATTTGCACTTAAACGTGTCAAAATACAAAAATGGGGGAAATCCAATAGCTTTGAAATCCAACCGTAATGCTTGCTTCTTGTAGCACTTTGTAGCCCCCTTTTTCAGTTTTAAGCTCAAGTAATTGCAGGAAAACAAGTGATGCACAAACAATCATAGATAATTGAGCCCCTCCAGTGATTGGTCATATGAGAGATGGGTAGAATTTATGTGTTGATGGAAAGTTTTAGACTGAGACTCCATACGATGTCAAGTGTTGACGGAAAATTCTTCTTTGATTTATGAGGGATTTTTACTAATAAAACCATCAAAGTGTACAGTGTGATGTCCAGGTCTAAAATAGATTCCTTGTTTTCCTAATTTAAGAGCTGATGTACTTGTTATATTTCAATTTTTATTATTATTTTTTCTTCCTATTAAATATAAGTCATAGGATACAGCATAGTCTCCACACTATCATTTGCATTAGGGTTTCTAGTTCGCCAATGGGGAAATTTTGATGCTCAAAAGTGCCACAACTGATAAATTTGCTTCATGATAAAATCAAAGTCAACCAGTCATAAAAAGACACACATGTAATTTTCCTACATGATAAAATCATAGGTCATGCATTTCAGATTTCTCTGATTTATGAGGGATTTTTACTAATAAAGCCATCAAAGTGTACCGTGTAATGTCCAGGTCTGAAAGAGATTCCTTGTTTTCCTAATTTAAGAGTTGATGTCTCGTATTTCAATTTTTATTATTAGTTTTTCTTCCTATTAAATATAAGTCATAGGATATAGGCTACAGCTTAGTCTCAACACTATCATTTGCATTAGGGTTACTAGTTCGCCAATGGGGAAATATTGATGCTCAAAAAAAAGTGCTACAAGTGATAAAATTTGCTTCATGATAAAATCACAGTCAACTAGTCATAAAAAGACACATTTCAGATTTAGTAGACCTACCCATTAATCACACCATATAAACTACATATCTTTTCTAAATATGCAATAAACGAAAATTCAAACAAGCATTTGCAAGAGACTGTGAATAGCCAACCACAAGAACAACTTGAATGCAAGGCAGGAAAATAGGCAGCTGAACCTCAGGAGCTCTCCAATGCAACCCAGTAAACCAGAACGATATTGTAGCAAGAAATGACACGAGTAAATCAAGGTAAACATAAAAAAGTTATATTTAAATAGAAAACAATTCCATTGGAGTATATAGGACATGATTTCCTTACACTACAAGACATACCCACCTCAATATGGAAACCCTGAACTTGCATGTCATGGCATTGAGTAATAACTCCTCATTTCGCAGGGCATGCACAATAAAACCCCCACTCGACCATTCCAAAACTGCAACCATTTACATTGAAAAATTACAGCACCTAAAGGATAAATGAAGCAAGGAAACTGCAATTTCAAGGACAACAATATTTACCATCCACACATGGAGATCCTCTACGAAAAGGTTTAAACTTCAAGCATGTTGGATCTAAACGTGGCCCCAAGGAGAGCTAACACTAAGAAAACCAGAGGTCGGGACAAAGACGGCAGCGATGGCTAGGAAACAGCTGGCAGCAATGATATTATAAACCAGGAGGCATCAAAACACAGACACAGATAAAGCCTGAAGTGGAAATAAAAAGGCAGAAAACAAAAAATTTGGTAACATAAATAGTTATACCTGCCATCCTTTTTGTCTGTGGAGTTTTGAGCAGACGAACGAAAAAAAATCACACGCAAGCAAAGTAAGGGTTTGCAGAAATTACAGGAGCAACTCCATTTCCACGATCTTTAGAAAAAATTAATTGTCTTAGAATCTCCGAGTGGCCATCTGTGATCCTTAATCAGGCTTTTTTGTGCTTTCCAACAAGGAAACAATGGTCCAAATTGGTGTTGTATTACCACCATTCCAATGTCGCAGGGTTCAGTTCTAACAGAGGTCACATGTTCGATGCACCATGAAGACAACAAGTAGAAACATGGACGTCGGGGAAACTAAACAGCCACTGACAATGACATAAAAAATTATGTCATTTGTGTTGTATTACCACCACCGTTCCAATGTCACAGGGTTCAGTTCTAACAGAGGTCACAAGTTCGACGCACCATGAAGACAACAAGTAGAAACGTGGACATCGGGGCAACTAAACAGCCACTGACAATGACAAAAATTGATGTCATTGATACAGTTGGTGGCAGACTGTGTCAGGATTGGCAACCTTCGATCCACTATATGTAGTTTGGAAAACACCTTCAACATAAATATCTTGCTCTTGCTTACATGACATAGAGTGCTCACTAACATGGATATTGTTCTTTTCTATATATGATGATGACATTATTTGTTCATATGTACATTGCTTCCTTTGTGCTTCTACTTATGTTTACTCACATCGATTGCTATATATGATGATGACATTGTTTGTTCATATGTGCTTACATTGCTTCCTTTGTGCTTCTACTTATGTTTACTCACATTGATTGGTATATATGATGACAACATTGTTTGTTCATATGTGCTTACATTGTTTCCTTTGTGCTTCTACTTATGTTTACCACCATTCCAATGTCGCAGGGTTCAGTTCTAACATAGGTCACAAGTTTGATTCACCATGAAGAGTCAAGACAACAAGTAGAAATGTGGACATGGATGTCGGGCCAACTAAACAGCCTCTAACAATGACAAAAAAATGACGGCATTGATACAGTTGGTGGCAGACTGTGTCAGCATGGGCAACCTTCGAGCCACTATATGTAGTTTGGAAAACGCCTTCAACATAAATATCTTGCTCTTGTTTATATGATATTAGAGTGCTCACTAACATGGATATTGTTCTTTGCAATATATGATGATGACATTGTTTGTTCATATGTGCTTAGATTGCTTCTTTTGTGCTTTTACTTATGTTGAACTCGCATCAATTTGTCCATGTTTATGTTTACGATGATTATATTGACCGCTTCGTGCGTATGATTTCTCACTTGTACTTGAGATCACATGTCATATTAGAGGATCCTCTTGTCCATGCAATGTTAGTATCATGTTCACTATGCTTGCTTACAACGTAGCTATCCTAGTGCTTGACTATCTAGAGTGCTATCATATGTTTGGTATCATGATCCACATCACACACACACTACTTTATGATTCTACCAGTCCCACATTGACATGATGCATATCATAAATCTATTGGGGCACATATTACTGCATGCTTCATTTCTATATCTTGCTTTACACAAAACTATATCTCTAGCCATGTTTTTATGATGATATCATATATACTACTAACGCTCACATTATACTCGTGCCTTGGATTACATGTGCACATACATGCGGTATAATGCTTGAATCTATTCTATGTTGAGATTTCCTACCATGTTTGTATAAATGATTTGCATAGTTATCCAACCCTTTCTTTATCGTTATATATACTTTACACATGGTGCATGCAAATTTTTCTTTTAAGATGAGTGACACACAAGCGCATTCCCTCATCTCAAAAAGGGGGCATACACTTGGATATTCCAAAGATCTAGATAGTGTCATTTAGAGCACAAACAATTGTAGACAAATTCACAAATATTCTACATGCTTTAGATAGTTTCAAATGGTTTGCACGCGTATTAAGGAATAGTTGTGCATGGTTGCAATGGCTCAAATGCAAATATCAAATTGTTCTCTTTTTCCTTGAGGGACCACATTCATGCTTTTCAGAGGTTACCTTCACAGTTCAAAGGCATTCCACATGCTTTTGAGAGACTAAATTCATGCTTTTGAGAGATCGCATTCAATACCCAGTGGCATTCTTTGTACTTTTGAGAAAAGACAGAAAGAAAGAAATTATATGAATGTCCACAAATGACCTAAAGTAGGTCAATGGGACTCAAGGATACAACAAATAGCAATAGAAAATTCTAGGAGGAATCCTATAAGTGACCTAAAGAAATAATGTAAAATAATTCTTAAGCCCAATTTCAAGCTCTACGAGGACTAAAATAAAATCTCTCAAGGATTAGATAGCACATCTAGAAGGATTCTTCCAATGCCCATGTCAATAATGTGAATAATGTCTCTATACATGTGTTCATAAAAGTAAAGTGAAAGTCTACATAGAGGCAGACAATGTGTATGCTGTGTCACAAGATCAATTTTGATTAGTAAGGGAAACCACAACCGACAACTACCTCTTTGGTTTGACAAGAATGCTAGACAACATGATATCTTATATGAGCTACTAGTGATGTAGGAGCATCCAAGGTTTAGAGAGAAATCCTACACAATTTAGTGAAGAAAGGGTGCATCATCGGCTGGAGAAGTGTGTAGGCAAGAAGAGGAAGTGTTGCAGAGTCAAATGGTCATCATGCGAAAACGCATAAATACTTTGTGCAATAGTTATCACCAAGGAAGCGCAATGCATGGAATGCGCAAAGGAAGTGGATGCATAGTAGTGTGCAAAAGGCTTGCAAAGAAGAGAAAGTGTGGGAGAATAATGTATAATGTCCCTTTCTAGGACTGAAACCTAAGATATTCGATGATTCCAAATATCCTTGCTTGAGAGTTTTCATCCCCAAGGAAAGTCCCACCATCAAGGGTTTTCGTCCTTGAAGGGATCTCAAACAAGGGTATTCGTCCTTGATGAGAGAGAAAGGAAAGGTACAACCTTTACCAAGAATAAATAATAAGATTCAACATGACATAATACTGGCCAAGCATCCTCCTTTTATAACATAAGGGGTGCTACATCATAGCTTATGGCCGACCCTATAAAAGTCTATTTCTAATTTGAGCATATATGCTCACCAAACAACTAATTAACTAAGTAATTTATTTCATCTATTGGAGAGCTAGGCATACAATACGAATACAACATAAAATAGTGCAATATTTCCTAAAACTAATCCGGATGTCTTCAGACAACTTTCCTCTAGCTCCAAATCCTTAGTCCCACGAGGAAGGAATGAGATAAGGTCTTCCATAGCGACTAGCTTAGAAAAGTGGGACATTACATAATGTGCAACAATGTCCATAGGATTTTGGTAGTACTCTATTATCCAATCAACACTCCCTCTAGATCAGCCTCATGTGCATTTTATGGCTCTTCATTAACCCACCTTCAAGCCCTCCAAAAGACATGTTTTTGCTGCAATATCATTCTTTTCTACACACGCTAAGGTTGATAACAACATTCGCTCCTCGTTATCTTATTCCTTTATTTCTTCTCTCTTCTTCGTATTTATCTCTTTTATGGGTCAATTACTATATCCTTTTTTCATCCTGTATGACACCACAAGTATATAATGGGCAAAGCAGTTTGGACTACCGTCACCCATATAAAAAAAGACAACCTTTGACACATAAAAGTCCCTTCTTCAACTCTTATATGGGTTTCTCCTACACATGCAATGCCTTGTACAATCCTCATTATTCTTGGTAAAACATATCCACCATCTTTATCTCATTCCTTGCCTCTATGCCACATGGGTTGCATTCTTCATCTTTCCTTCATCCCAAATTCTCTTTTGGATCAATCTCAAATAAAAGATTCTGAACTTTTCCTTCTTCAACATCACTTTATACCTATCCCTCAAGATGAAGAATGAATGCATACCTTCCTCTATTAATTTGTAATGTCCCTTGTTGGGACTTTAACTGAAAAAGGAGGAAATCACACAAACCCCAAAATTATTAATTTCAGATTTTAGACCAGCAAACTGACTTTTATGACAGCTGGAAATCAACAGTCTGATTTTTATAATAGTAGACCAAAAATGAAGGAAAATTCACTTGAAACTCATCAAATAATTCAACCAAGATATACATAAGTATTTAAGCCACTTTCCAATATGAAACTTGATTTAAACCACAGCTGGAAAATTAATTGTACAGCTCAAAGAAATGATGAAATGAAGGGGTTTCCAAACCCGAAATTCCACAAAATATGTCCAAATATGAAGAGTCCAAATATGAAAGAAAATATGTATTTTGTGCCCTAGAAAGCACCCAACACCCACTCAACCCAAGTTGCTCCCTCTAGGGAGAGCCTTAAAATGCATGCAAACCCCCTTGTAGATGTCTTCCTTGATCTTCTAGTGTCCAAATCTGCAAGAGGTCTTCAAGGTTGTCTTCACTTCATCCCAAATTGGAGGGTTTTCATTTTCCAACCAGCCACGATAACGGATTGTCGCCCAAAAGTGGAATGACAATGAGCAATCAGCCCAAAGATCAATTGTAGAGAAAATGACCCAAGATAGATGGTGAAAATGAAGTCATTGATACCCTTTTATGTCCCTCCTTTGGCACCAAAGCCAAAATGGAAAGACCAACCTCATTAAGCTTCATTGGATCTTTTAATTTTCTTTTAAAACTCCTCTAACCCAGCCGACCTGCTTAAATAAAGAAAACATCAAAAATTAGCAAAAGAAAAAGGAAATGGAAATGCGATTCCTTCTCTAGCTCATTCAATTTCATTGCCACGGAAAGGGAATGGCAAGAAGTCCATAATTAGGCTCTTTAATAGAAAAAGGGGACATTACATAATTGTTCTCATAGGAAAAATGTTTTCTTCTTCTTTCCTATCATTTTCAATCTCTTTCATGAGATTCCTCTCTCCCACCTCCAACTGTTCTTTTCAACGCATTCCACTTGTATGTCCTCTTGGGGACATCCTTTGAACAAACCACTTTCCATTGCTTTTAAGTCAATTGCAAGACAATCTTTTGGAATGTTTCCATATCTATATCAAAAAACTCTCCAACTATTGAAAGAGCTTCTCCTTCTTCCATTTCAGTGTCGTCTTCTCTTAGTTGCTTATGTACATATTTTACTATACTTCATTGTCTATAATCAGAATCTAAACTACCCCAAACAAATTCCACAATAGGGATGATTTTCCTCGAAATTTTTCTTTTTAGATGCAAGCCATATATCTCACAAGATGAAAGTATGAATTATATCCTAAATGTGATTTATTGGTGTGGAAAAAAAGATTTTGCAATCAAGTCACCCAAGATTCTTTATTTAACAATCAAGTAGCAAAATGTCATATACACGAGTTGAAATGGTAAACATTGTTAAGTAAGCCACAACGAGATACTAAATTAATCATGAGAAATTGCTTTTGAAGGTTAAAATTTGAACTATTTACTTTAAGAAAAGTTCTTCCATTTATCTTTTATATTACTCAAAAAAATGTATTGCCATATTTTCATTTTATACTAAGTATGTTTATAGCGTAGCATATAAAATTGTTAATAAGATATTACATTTAAGAGGAAAATTCCCACATTAGAATATTGAATTGAAAATGTAATTATAAGAAATTAAGGACAACATAGTGGCAAGCTCCTATTATTATAGTCCATTTTTGCATTAGAAGTTGTTTGAATATGAAAAAGTCATTTGAGAATTTATAGAAGTTTTTCTATCGTCCCATTATAAATATACATTGACAAATGTGATATTATATCCCTAGGGATGGAAATTCCCCTGAATAATTTAAGGCTTGAGTACATGTTTGAAACAATGTTTGCATAATGTACATATATTATTGAAACAAAAATATAATGTGTCAATAGTTGTTTAGCAAATATTTGTGCTTTGTGGTACATGATTTCAAATATTTAATAGCAGAGGGCAGGTTTGGTAGTAACAAATAAAATGTTGGAAAGCTCAAATTCTACAAAGTTGTACTTAAAAACTCTTACACAAGTCAATTAGATGTTACTAGTTAAATTCTACAAAGTTACATTCAAAAACTCTTACACATGTCAAATAGATGTTACTAATTAATTAGTCATTTCGAAGTAGGTAAAAAGAAGGATGATATAAATGTTTAAGAAAACAAAGACAATGATAATACATAAAGAGAGATTGTTAAGGTATATTAGTTACATCTTATTATGGACTATTTCAAAATATTACAAAAGCATCAAACATCAAAAAATATTAAAATGTATATTTTCATTCATATAGGATATGTGCTAGAGCATGCTCATTACTAGATTATCATTCCTCTCGAATTGATTATTAAGACCTACAAACATTAACATCTCCTTCTAACTTCACATCTAAAGAGACACTCGTCTCTATCTCTATTGTTTAACTATATTATTCAACTTAAAATAAAAACGTAAACTATCTTAGCATCTCCGATAACTAAGCAATCAAGCCCTTAGTCTTGAAGTATTCAACAGCATGGTATAAATGTTTAAGAAAACAAAGACAATGATAATACATAAAGGAGATTGTTAAGGTATATTAGTTACATCTTATTATGGACTATTTCAAAATATTACAAAAGCATCAAACATCAAAAAAATACTAAAATGTATATTTTCATTCAGATAGGATATGTGTTTCATTGGTCTATGAAAACATATACTTAATTGAAAGCTAGAGCATGCTCATTACTAAATTATCATTCCTCTCAAATTGATTATTAAGACCTACAAAAGTTAACATCTCCTTCTAACTTCACATCTAAAGAGACTCATATGTCTCTATCGTTTAACTATATTATTCAACTTAAAGTAAAAACGTAAACTACCTTTGAGCATCTCCGATACCTAAGCAAGTAAGCCCCTAGTCTTGAAGTATTCAACAGCATGGTCATAAATCTCATCTTATCCCATATTGAAAAGTGAAGCCACTCTCTACTAATTTCATGGATGAAATGTTCATATTCGGGATGGGAGGCACATCCTCAATCCTAACAAAAAAAAAATGTTATATATTAAAAAAACTTCAAATGAAATATATAAATATCAAGACATTTGCAAGGCTTAGTATATACTCACTTAGTAGACACGTTGTAATGAGGATAGCGCTTAGCCAAGTATTCTACAAGTTGTGGAAAAAATCTATTAATGGAACAACAAATATGCCTGCCTTGAGCTTTAGGATTTTCCATCAAGAATATTTGAGCACTACAGGCATCCTCCACATGTACTAAAGAAATGCAACCTGATACGATTTGCATGACCTTCGTGCCTCCAAAGAACTGTGGATTCCATGTTAGTGGAGAGAGTGCGAGTTGAATGCTAGAGGGCACCGTGGGTGTAATTGCAAGCCCTAAAACCAGCACAGGAACAACACTGACATCTGGTGGGGACTAGTGAAGCAATCCTCTCTGAAGAGCAGAGTGCTAAGTAGGGATGCCTCTCGCGACTAAATGTTGAGTCCCACAGGGATCTGATTCTGTGAATGTAGAAAGTAAGCCTCAAAATAGTCTCAAGGCGTGGCAGGTGGGCGGAAAATTCAGCTTGGATGATACACTAAGAATTGTTCGCTTGCAACAAATCATGCGTTGTAAAATGAGAGTTTGGACCCTCTCAATACGAGTTGAGTTAACGGTTCCCTGACTAGGTCTCCAAACCTCCGAACCATACAAAATTGTAGGTTTAATGATAGTATCAAACATGCATAACTTGGAGGGAATGTCCTCGAAGTTGATTTAGAAACACTGACACTCCAAAATGGAAAGAGAAGCATACCCCTTGTAAAGGTAGAGATGAGCGGAAAACTTCATGCTAAAGCATGCACTAGCAAATTGAACCCCGAAATATGTGTAGGCTGATGTGATCTCAGGAGTTTCCCTTTGTAGAAAAACTAGAATATGGAGAGAGCACATGGAGATATTAAAGATCGTGACATTAGTCTCACAAAGGTTGACCACAAGTTGTTGGTGTCCACAGAAACGAACAATGGCATCAAGTTGTCGTTATAAGCCCTATCCAGGGTGTGAGAGAAGGACAGCATCATTGAAAAAAAGAAGGATACCTATAAGCACATCATCCAAAAGACAACCATCATCCATATGGGTATGTTGCTGAAAAAACTCCACTCATCAATGTAAATGAAGAAATTTCATGTTGAAACATGGACTATAAAATTGGACCCCCGAGCTTGTGTAGGCTGATGCGATCTCAAGAAGTTCTCATGTGTAGAAAATTCGTAATATAGAGAGAATGTATGCAGATGTTGAAAATCATGACCTTAGTCTTACAAAGTTTGACCACAAGTTGTTGGCGTTCGTAGAAACGAACAATGACATCAAGTTGTTATTGTAAGCCCTTTACAGAGTGTGTGAGAAGGACAACAACGTCGACAAAAAGAAGGATAGTTATAAGCACATCATACAAAAGCCAACCATCATCCATATGGGTATGTTGCCGAAAAAACTCCTCTAACTCATCAATGTAAATGATGAAAAGGGTCGGTGAGAGAGGCCATCCGTGCTTGACCCCAATGGTAATCTTCACAAATTTAGACACACCATGAGAGGCATGAAACTGCCCAATGATTGTCTCATAAAGCCTCCAAGTTGTAATCAAATATTCTAGGATTCCAAAAAAAATCAACTTCTAGAAAAGTAGGTGTCTCGGAACCAAGTCAAAGTCTTTCTTTAACTCAACAAAACAACCAAAGACTTTGGAAAACATGTCACAAGCTTCTTCAATAATAGCCCGAAGTGTAAAGATGTGATCAATAGTTTGGTGCTCTAATATTATTCCTTTCCAAGTATTCTAACAACTGATTGTCTAATGACATTAAGATTGGCAAATATATGCCCAATCATAATAGTCTTGTAGTTTTCAAGAATAGAGGGATCCCCTAACTTATGAATAGGGTGAACGATGTGTTGGGACCATGACTGAGGGAATCTAGAATAAACCACTTGATTAAATAGTGTGGCAAGGGGAAAGGCAATGGAATCCACACCATATTTGATGAACTCAGCTTTAATACCTTCACAATCGGCTGCTCTACTAGTGCATAATCTCAAAATAGCTCTCTTAACAGAAGAAGTATAGAAAACAAAGGAGGTTGTTAGAGGATTTGAGACAGTGGTAACAGGATCGGCTGGAATATCATAGAGAGAACTAGCATACGAGACCAATGTTTGGGGGGTGATGTCAGAAATGGTTGTTTTTCTTGGGAGAAGAGTATACCAAAAGTCTTAAAGAGTGGTGGAGATCAATAAGGAGTGAAAGTTATCTAGATGCTAGAAATTATCGTTTCTTACGTCAATGAAGAAAACGGTACTCCCTATGGAGGGTATGGAGGGAGGGTCACAGGTTAGGGAAAATTGGAATCTCTGATGAAGGGATTTACACTCATAATACCACCGGTTCATGGGGCGAGTTCCATGACGGGTAGGAGATCTGAAGTAAAAGTATAGTGTGGGGACAAGAATCAAGGGCAACATCCCAAAGGGTTTGACATAAGGACTCCTACATGGAATTAGTGGTGGGAAGAGGGAGGGAGTAAAACCAGAGGATGTTAGAGGATTTAGGACAGTGGTAACAGGATCAGTTGGAATATCGTAGAGAGAACTAGCATACGAGACCCATGTTTTGTGGGTGATGTCAGAAATGGTTATTTTTCTTGGGAGAAGAGTATACCAAAAGTCTTAAAGAGTGGTGAAGATCAATAAGGAGTGAAAGTTATCTAGATGCTAGAAATTCTCATTTCTTGCGTCAAAGAAGAAAACGGTACTTCCTATGGGGGGTATGGAGGGAGGATCACGGGTTAGAGAAAATCGAAATCTCTGATGAAGGGATTTACACTCATGATACCACCGGTTCATCGGGTGAGTTCCATGATGGGTAGGAGATCTGAAGTAAAAGTATAGTGCGGGGACAAGAATCAAGGGAAACATCCCAAAGGGTTTGACATAAGGACTCTTACATGGAATTAGTGATGGGGAGAGGGAGGGAGTAAAACCCAGACATAAGAACGGAGAGACGATCAACATAGACAATGGTGTAGTCATCATCAAAATGGGTTGTGATATGCCAAGTGTTGGGGCGTGCGAGGGCGGTTTGGGGAAGGAGTCAGAACCAGTATGGAGGTTGAGCCTCAGAACAACATGGTCAGCAAGTCACAAATATGGGCGATAATGGGTTTGTTGGAGAGAACATAGTCCATAATGCTCGCACCACCACCATGGGGAAAACAAGAGAATCTACCAAAACCATAGAAGTGAGGAAGCTCGTTGAGGATGTGAAGGTCGTAAGCTTCACCAAATATGAGAAGGTGTCTCTTATAGGCCGTAACTGTAGAATTTGTCAGCAAAGTCTCTTTGTAACCCAAACTCCTCTAGATCTAACACATGAAGACACGACTCATCCTCGACAAGGTCGTGAATAGGCATATGGAGGTTCCTTATACGAGCATTAAAATTGCCCAAAAAATGACATCAATAGTAGTAGGGTATCGAGAGATCTTTGGATAGAGGTCTAGGTACGTGTCCCCATCAACAAGAATAACGAATGGAGATGTGACGAGGGGAAGAAACAAACAGCTATAAAAACATCTTGAAAAGAAGGTGGACCTCTTTGAATCTGAAGTGTATCTAGAGTGGACATCAAAAGCCATAAGTGAAACTCTAGACCTAAGACTTTCCCGAATGAGGCAAGCCACACCCCCCGAACCATGCACTCCACCTAATCTATGGGTCTCACGACGAGAAGCTAAAACCCATGAGTACCCTGTAATTGAAGGGAGGGCCCATTCAGGACTCTCATGGGTCTCAGTGAGGAAGATGAAATCGCAACAAGCAATGAAACCTAGAAGGTACCTAGACAAGACCATAAAGCACCATTGCAATTACATGAAGCAATGGAGATGCCAACATTACCCACCAAGACCCAAGATCGTCGTCAAGATGACAATATACGGCATGACCACACAGGAGGGGAAGAATTATGAATGACAGCCCAAGCGTCTCTGATAACAACCCACTTGTTGTCCTTTTTGGAAGCTACAACCTGAATACAAGTTATTTGAAGCTCCTCCACCTAGAGTTGTGCGAGACCACTGTCCACAAATTTTCTACAAAATGGAAAAAAGTTTCTTTTTTTCTATTAGAGTTTGCAAACATTCTTCTGCAATTTGCAATTGGATAACGAGGGTGTTGTCCGACAATGTCCAAGCTTCATTAAAATAGATATCTTTCAAGTCTAAAGATTCACTCAAAAATGTGTAACATGTCTGTAAGGGATCAGCTGGTTTAGGGGAGGCCATGAACATGAAGATTGTGCCTTGGTTTTTCGTGCTTTTTCTTCTTCAAACTTTGCTTGGATGGCCATTTCCACAAGTGGAGGTGATTTCTTCCCCTTAACCACTTGTACCCGTGCATTTTGTTCTTCGACATGTTTATGGATAGATTGTTGATCGGTAGTAGCTTTAGTTTTAAGGTGCTCGTGTTGAATGATTATCTCTAACTATTTGTTCTAAATTTTTGAAACAACCGCATTAAGTTGTTGAAAGCATGGGGAATCAGCAGGGTTGGCTTGGGTTTGTTCAAGTTTAATGATTCTTGCTTGCAAATCAGCAATAACATTATCTTTCTCCTGCAATTGTTCCTAGAACACCGACAAAAGATCTCAAAGCTCAGAACCTAAAACCTCAATTCTAGATATCCGACTGCAAATTCTAACGTATTTGAATTTTGGGGCCAACACCTTGTGATGGTGAGGAGTTTGAAAATCTTGCGTTAGAGGGAGCTCCAATTTGTTTTTTGTACAAGCCTAAAAGTTTGAAATACAAACATGTAAGTCTGAAAAACTTATAGACAATTGCGGACAATCTAAGGCACACAATCTCATTGAAAATGCCCGCGGACCCATCTGAAACTACTCCCGACCAATCTGAAACTGCTCACAAATCCTATTAGAACTACTCATAATCGGCAATTCTTCTCTAGACTGCAAACTGTTCATGGCACTATTCACGCATACTGTTTACGACAATTGTTCTCATGGCAAATAGCATATTTGAAAGTTGAAACCACCCATAAATCTTCCCTAACTGCAAAATGAATGGGCAAAAAGATGGCAGAAAAAGGGCCATGAAAATTGAAGAAAAGGACCCAACAAAATGGCTTGAAAAAGATTACAAAAAATGGCAAAGAGAAGGCCACAAAAATTACAGAAAAGACCCACAAAAATGGCTTGAATAGGATTATAAAAATGAACGCAAAAGTATGGTTTTCATCATCAAATTCCTAGTTTGAAATATGCAAAACTTTCTCATGCTATATATAAGTAACAAAGGTGTTTTATAGCAAAATGGCATCGAAACTCCAAGTCCAATACACAATACATATATCATATATGAGATTCTGAAACAAAATACATAAATAATGAGGCTCTAAGTGGTCTCTATAGTCCAAGACTCCAAAAAAACAGCATGCTATGATCATTGATACAAATACTACAAGTTCCAAAACTCTAGAAGAAACTAGATGACATCAATGATCAATCATCAAACTCTACACCACTGTTGTGAATGGGATCCTCAGGCTCATCCTCATCAATATCATCACCGTCCTCTGACTCGAACCCATCCAAATCCTCAGGTACATTTGCAACAATTGTATTGGCACTGACAGTAGCACGAGTGTGACTATTGCTTGCTATGTCTCATGACGGTGGCAACGATGCTACTAGTGGCCCATCATCCTGATCCAAACCCATCCACCCCAAGTCATCAGGATCAAACTCTGCTAGTTGACTCTCCTCTACCCAATCTAAGGTTAGATCTATATCATCCAAGGCAATGGGATCTGTATCAAGTCTTCGGTTCAAGAACCAGTTGCGCCTTAGCCGAAGGTTGTACTGCACAAAGACAAGATCATTCAACCGTTGTTGTGCCAAACGGTTTCCCTTCTTCGTGTGAATCCGCTCAAAGATGGACCAGTTGCGCTCGCACCCAGAAACAACACTGCAATTTTGGCTCAGAATCCTAATTTCAAACTTTTGCAATTGAGGACATTGACTACAAAACGAATCCCAACAATGTGCTGCAGTAAAAAATGAAATGTTTAATTATTAAACAATGGTGATAAAAAACAAAGTTAAAAATTAAAAGTAAAACTTATAACTTAAAGCGTAATTCAACAAATTAGATTGTCTTATGCTAAAAGTTCATGATTATTCATTAAAAAGTTTAAACAAACGAACTTCAAAAAATTTAGAATTGCTTACCTGGTTGGTCCACATCTCTTGCAATCTTTGCAAGGTTTTTCCCAAAGGTACTTGTGGCTCTACTGAAGAAATTGATCTATCGATGAACCTCAAGTTGTTGCCTCTCATTAGGGACCATGCGCTCTACGAACTCGTACAAAACCATCTTTTACTTCTCATGTTTGATCTTCTCCAAGCTTAGCTCTATAATAATATCTTGGGTTCAAGAAATATCCAACTGCATGTATAGGGTGATGGAGTTGATTGTTCCATCTATTATCTATAATCTCCCATATAGGCCTATACTCAGTTACCCTCTCTTTGTATCCTGCCCTTATCTGCTCCTTTGCATGATCCATAGCCTCATAAATATAGCCCATGGCTAATTTTTCCCCATCCAACCACAACACCTTAACAAGAGGCTCAACAATTTTCACAACCTTTGCTGTTTTTTTCCAAAGTAAATTGTCAAAAACTTTCTTCTTTGTGTCTTTCCCATCTTGTTTGTGGCTCCACTTTGATGCATTCCATTCATCACTTGAAAACATCTTTTTCAACTTCTAAGCTTGGGAAAGAAGAGATTATAGATAATAGAGGGAACAATCAACTCCATCACCCTATACATGCAGCTAGATATTTCTTGAACCCAAGATATCATTATAGAGCTCAGCTTGGAGAAGATCAAACATGAGAAGTAAAAGATGATTTGTAAATGTGCCTAGAGCACATGGACCCTGATGAGAGGCAACAACTTGAGGTTCACGGACAGAATCAACTTTTTCAGCAGAGCCACAGGTACCTTTGAGAAAAACCTTGCAAAGATTGCAAGAGATATCGACCAACCAGGTAAGCAATTCTAAGTTTTTTGAAGTTCATTTGATTAAACTTTTTAATGAATAATAATGAATTTTTAGCATAAGACAATCTAATTTGTTGAATTATGCTTTAAGTTATAAGTTTTACTTTTAATTTTTAACTTTGTTTTTTATCGTCATTGTTTAATAATTAAACATTGACATTTTTTGTTGCAACACATTGGTGGGATTCGTTTGGTAATCAGTGTCCTCAATTGCAAAAGTTTGCAATTAGGATTCTGAGCCAAACTTGCAGTGATTCTGGGTGCAAGCGCAGCTGGTCCGTCTTTTGAGCAGATTCAAATAAAGAAGGGAAACCGTTTGGCACAACAACGGTTGAATGATCTTGTCTTTGTGCAGTACAACCTTCGGCTAAAGCGCAACTGGTTGTTGAACCGAAGACTTAATACAGATCCCATTGCCTTGGATGATATAGATCTAACCTCAGATTGGGTAGAGGAGAGTCAACTAGCAGAGTTTGATCCTGATAACTTGGGGTGGATGGGTTTTGGATCAGGATGATGGGCCACTAGTAGCATCGTCGCCACCGTCATGAGACCATAGCATGCAATAGTCACACTCGTGCTACTATCAGTGTCAATACAATTGTTGCAAATGTACCTGAGGATTTGGATGGGTTCGAGTCAGAGGACGGTGATGATATTGATGAGGATGAGCCTGAGGATCCCATTCGCAACAGTGGTGAAGAGTTTGATGATTGATCATTGATGTCATCTAGTTTCTTCTAGAGTTTTGTAACTTATAGTATCTGTATCAATGATCATAGCATGCTGTTTTTTTTGGAGTCTTGGACTATAGAGGCCACTTAGAGCCTCATTATTTATGTATTTTTGTTTCAGAATCTCATATATGATATATGTATTGCGTATTGGACTTGGAGTTCGTGCCATTTTGCTATAAACACATTTCTTACATATATACCATGAACAAGCTTTGCATATTTTGTAATTGTTGGAAACATGGTTTTTAATCTTTCAAATATATTGTTTTTATTAAAAATATAAATTTTTATGTGTTTATTTAGTAAACCGGTTCATAAAGTTTGAACCGGTCCGGTTCTAGTCCGGTCCAACCCTTGACCGGTTTCCGATTTTTAAAACATTGGTTGTGAAGTGAATAGAAGGGGGAGGTGTCTATATAGCAATAAATTAGGGTTTAGGTTGTTTAAAAAATAGAAATTTTAATTTTAAAAGTGAAAATTGTAAAAAATGCGTCGTATTGCTATGTAGCCTCACTACTCAGCCGGTTTGCATTGAAACTGGACCGGGTTGGGGTTAAACCGGTTTTTCAACCGGTTCATGCAAGAAACAGTCAAATTGGTCGAACCAGCCAGTTCTGGTTCCGATTCGAACGGTTCTGAAAACAATGGTTTGACAAACAAGGCAAAAAGTTGGAAAGCACGTGAATTAGGTTTACCTTCATACTGAAGATTAAGGACGAGAGGATTATGTCATGACTAAACAATTTCTTCTTCTAGCAATGCAGAATCGACACAAACAACAATAAAATATCTCATCAATGTTCTAGTAGCCAAATATTGTGCAACTTTCTCCTCTCTTGAGAAAAACTTGGATGAAATTCTAGTATTGGAAAAGAATAAAAATCAGAATATGGCAGAAGGGACTTCTCTTAAAAAGGGGGATGTTTCTCATCTTAAGTTTGTTCCTCGTGGTCTAAATTCAAATGAGTTTGATAACCTTATCTAAGGCCGATTTGGGGTAAAAAAACTTATATGTGCCCAATGATGCCTCAATCTCGTACTTTGATAAGGGAAAATTCTCTTCTTTCCTTGATGGGGCAGAATTCAAATGAGTTTGATAATCTTGTTGATCTTGTCACTAAGGCCAATTTGGGGGGAAAAAACTTATCTATGCCCAATGATGCCTCAATCTCAAACTGATAAGGGAAAATTCTTCTTTCCTTGATGGGGCAGGCAGTCAAATTGATATTGTCAATGTTGACAAATTTAAAATTCAGGTGATACATTGAGCGATGTAATCCCGGAGCTCATCTTTATTTGATGGACCAAAGTTGGGCGGGCATGTTGAGCCGTTGGTAGGTCGCTATCTAAAACTAGGGGGAAAGGGGGCATATCGGGGTGCAGATAAGATGAGATAAGATAAGATAAATATATTAATGTCCAACGAATGATCACGAAAAGTAGATCAATGGGACTGCAGTCCAAACAATATACAAAGTACAAGCGGGGAAAACTCAAAACGAGTTCCCGAGAAAAGAAGAAAGAATAAGAGAAGAACAAGCAAAAACCCCAAAAAAAAACAAAACCCCCATAGACAAGGGCAATGAAATAGATGGGGGAAGGAAAGCAGAGAAGAGAATGAAGGAGGGGACTGGCAAGGAGCTGTCTACTCAAAAATGGTAGTCACATCCCTCCTAACATTCAAAGTTGACAAGAAGAAGCGACTGATGGAATGGCACCTCGAAGAGGGGGGCGAGGGCCCCCTCCCCCGCTGAGATCTAAGACTAGAACGACGGCCAGGGGGGGTGAGTAGATCTGGATTGCCCTCTGAGATGTGTATGCTGCCAAGCCAACTGGTGGCCACTAGGGGAACTGTGAAGGTCTAGCTGGGAACAAATTGATCTATGCCGTGTAACAGGATCAAAGTGGCTCTGTCGTTTGGTACCACCCACTGCAGGTAGAACCGGAAAGAAACATGTAATCCGTCTCGTGGGAATGACTCTTGCAGGTGGGTGAAGAATCTGGTCCCGAAGCTCCAGAGACTCACGAATATAAAGGGCAAGGCACCACTGGTCAATATATCTGAAGAAAATCGGGAGGGTCTAGACCCCTCTGAAGAGGCAATGAAATTGTCCCCTAATCTCATAGTAAATGGGGGCAACGGAAGATGAAATGGTCCACAGTCTCAACCTCCTGAAGGCTACAGAGCCTGCAAAGTCTGTCATAGTGGTCGAAATGATGATCCGTCTCACAGCGCAATGTGGGAGCCCACCCGAAACTGACCCAGGGGTATGCAAAGGGCATGCATCTAATGGCGAAAGGTGTACTGAGGGTAGAGGATGTGTCCGTCGCTGATCTCAAGAAAATACTCTGGATCAAAGGCAATCTTAGGACGCAAGCCGCCATGGGGGTTCACCCAAGTAGTCTGAATAAAGCAATTGTATATATCCTCTCTAATGGACCTATTCAACACCTACTTGGTGGGCAGTAGGTGACTGGGAGAATTCAGGGAATAATGAAATGGGGGAAGATGATCAATTTGAATACCAACAGAATCCAACAAAGTCGAAGTATCGGAGAGCCAGCAACAGCCCATGTACTAAGCAATACTCATAGAGGAACAATAAGCAAGATATGGGTACCTATTCCGCTCATTGGAGAAATCCCCAAACCTCCTGACACAGTGGATGAAGGCCGAAATGTCAAAAACGATCTCCAGACGAAAAGGTCTGGCACCAAATTCTACTAAAATAATCAACTGAGGAACCGTGGTGCTTGCATCTGATGATGCAGCGAAGGAGGAGAGTCTGCAATCTCTCAGCTGACACCCAATCCGTAGCTAAAAGGATAGGGCCACCAAACGACAACCCATAGAGAACAATGGATCGAATGAGAGAGACCATAAGAGACATCTTAGAGGAAATGTCTTGAAAGTGGTTTCGGAAACATTGTCGCTCAAGAATGGCAAGAGACCCATATCCTTTGTTCACATGTGGCTGAAGGGCATGCCTCATACTGAATCTAGGTCCTGAAAACTGGACACCCAAAAAAGTATATGTATTGGTGATTTCAACCTCCTATCCCCTGAAAAAGAAATGGAGATGAGAAGTCTTCAAAACCGTTGAAGACCATGACCTTGGTCTTACCAAGATTGACAGTCAAATGCCAAAGATCACAAAATAGAGCAAGTGTAGCAAGTTGTCTCTGAAGCCCCTTGAGAGAAGAGGCAAGTAAAACAATATCATCAGCGAACAGGAGAATAGAAAATCAAAACATAGTGAAGAACGCACCCATCCCCTTCCTGAATATGATCCTGAAGAAAAGATTTTAATTCATCAATGTAGATACCGAAAAGAGTAGGGGACATGGGGCAACCCTGCTTAACCCCAATGGTACTCCTAATGAAGTTCGACAACCCGAGAACAATGCGGAGGCGACCAAGGACAGACTCATAGAGACACATGATGGCAAGAATAAGAATCTCATAAATACGAATGTCCCTAAGCCTCTGAAAGAGAGCCATGCGAGGTACTGAGTCAAAGGCTTTCCGAAAGTCCACAAAGCAGCAATAGACCTTCAAAGAGTGGTGGCGGGCCTCCTCAATAATAGCCCAAAGGGTGAAGATGTGGTCAATAGTGTGATACCGAGGTCGAAAACTAGCCTGACCTCTAGCTCTGAGTTGTCTCTGCTCCAAATTATCATACAACAACCTGTGGAGGACCGTGGCATAAAGTTTTGGAGAAAGAGTGGCAAACCATAATAGTCCGGTAATTATTCGAATCGGAAGTCGTTCCCGCTTTGTAGATCGGATGAATGACATGATGAGACCAAGTAGGTGGGAAACCTTGGCAAACCACTTGGTTGAAGAGATCTGTCAAATTGGTGTCCCCAGATTTCACCCTGAAAATCTAAGACTACCCTATTCAAAAAAATTCGTACTTTTAAAATAATGGGTCGTATTGTGTTTTTATTGCCAGAAAGTTCTTGTATTTGTGTCAAGATATTCCCAAGGAGCCATATTAGCCATTTTCGCCAAATACCCAGATGCCCAAGATTGTTTTATTTTGTCGCTAGGGTTTTCCTACAAGAAAATTGTATTTAATTATTTTAAGCCCCGTTTGAGGCAATTTGTGCTCCGGTTTTAACCCTGTTGTGATCGTATATATCATTATTCCCATATACCAGTAGGGTTTTAACCAGGAATGAATCTTGGGCTTTATTTGTAACTTCTAGCAACGATTTGTGTTTTTTGTGTTTTCCCGTTTTGTTTTCTGTGAAATTTCTCTGAATCAATTCTTTTGTCGGTTTGGCCTGGAGTATCTGGAGATCAAGTATGCACATTGTGTCAAAAGGAATTCATCATCAGAGGTCTGGTTCTCTTGGAAAAGATGAAGTCGGTGCACCAAATAGCTTCTTCTAGGTTGGCCGCATTTTTGGAAAAAGAGGGTTTTGAAATAGATCATGGGATTTTTGGAAGCAGCATGACAGGTGGGGAATTTTGTACCTACCTAGAAAGGTACTTTTTCCCATGGAAGCAACGTCACTTAAATTACAATGAGAAAAATAGAGGCAGCAGGCAGGCGGAAATTTCTTACATGCCTTGCAGTGGTAAAAATTCCCATTGTGAAAAAAAAGAAAAATCACTTAAGCCATGAATGGGATTTTATTACCTGCCTTGCAGGGTAAATAATCCCATTATGAAAGTGGTGTCCCCAGATTTCACCCTGAAATCTGAGACTACCCCATGTTAAAAAAAAATCGTTCTTTTAAAATAACGGGTCGTTTTGTGTTTTTATTGCTAGAAAGTTTCTGTATTGTGTCAAGATATTCCCAAAGAGCCGTATGAGCCAATTTCGACAAATACCCAGATGCCTGAAATTGTTTTATTCTGTCGCTAGGGTTTGCCTACGGGAAATTTGTATTTAATTATTTTGAGTCTCGTTTGAGGCAACTTGTACTCCGGTTTAACCCTGTTGTGATCGTACATGTCAATATTCCCATATACCAGTAGGGTTTTAACTAGGAATGGATCATGGACTTTATTTGTAACTTCTGGCAACGTTTTGTGTTTCTAGTGTTTTCCCGTTTCGTTTTCTATGAAATTTCTCTGTATCAATTCCTTTACCGGTTTGGCCTGATTCTTGGCCTGGAGTAACTGGTGATCACCTATGCATGTTGTGCCAGAAGGAATTCGCCATCGAAGGCCTCGTTCTCTCTGAAAAAACAGTCATGCACAAAAAAGTTTCTTCTGGGCAGGCCGCATTTTTGGAAAAAGAAGACATTAAAGCTACAATGGGATTTTTGTCAGCAGCAGGCAGGGGAAAATTTTGTACCTGCCTAGCAGGATACTTTTTCCCATAGAAGCAATGCCACTTAAGTCACAATGAGAAAATCAGAGGTAGCAGGCAGGCAGGAATTTCTTACTTGCCTTGCAAAGTAAAAATTTTCATTGTGAAATAAAAAAAAAATCACTTAAGGCATTGATGGGATTTTATTACCTGCCTTGCAGGGTAAATAATCTCATTATGAAAGTCAAACAACTTAAGTGGATCATGGGATTTTCGGAGCTGCCTTGCAGGGTAAATAATCCCATTGTCAATTGACTTTTAAAAATAGAATCTGCTAATGCCAAATAAGTGCGCCCCTTTTGGGAGAGAAATAATACTTTTTTAAGTTTTAAATGATTTAATTAATTCCTATTTTCAGTGGCTAAGGTCAAAGCATATTGTGAGGCTTGAGTTAACTGGAAGCAAAGAGCTAAAATTAAATAAATTTAATTTATTTAATGGAAGCCATGAGCATGCACAAAATAGGCACCCCATTTGAAGAGTAAAGTTTATTAAATAATTAATTAATTGTCAGGAATAGGAGAGGCATTAATTAATTATAGAATTATGAGGATTATATAAGCAGGGGCTGCCATAAGGATGAATTAATTAATTCAAAAATAGATAAGTGCAGCCCAGACAAAAAGTGCGCCCCATTTGAAGAGGAATTTTGCTCAGAAGGTGTAATTAATGCTGGAAGCTTACAAATTTTGCGCATAGGTTGAAGGAGGTTGATTTATGTCTAGATAATTGTTTGAATAAGTGATACAGGTGCTCAGGAATTCATCACAGGTGTTTTTATAAGAGAAAGGGAGCTTAAATCAATGTCCAATACATTGAACATATCCTCTGAATCTGAAGAATTATCTAGATCTGCACCGGTTGTGAAGAATTGCGGCCGAATAAAGAGGAAAAGAATTGTTCAAACAAAGATTGCTCCAGCTATGGCAAAGCGGGATGAACAAGAAAGTTCAGCGGAATCATGCATTACTACCAGATTTGCTGACATCGGAGACACAAATCCAGGCCCAGATCCAGATCTCATAATTGCAAAAGCTTCAGGCAAAAATTCATCCTCTTGTTTCTGATGCAGCCCGTGTAAAAGTCAATGCATGAAAAAAAATTTCCAGGATCTTGTGCATGTGCTCCCAATCTTCCAGTTGAAGTCTTCATTGAAGTTGCACTCACCCAGAGTGCTTTCCAGAATTTTTAATTGCTCATATGCAATTAAAAATAAAAATGATGAGTTATCTACGGCCAACACTGCATTGATGCATGTACTGGAGAAGAACTACAAAATCTTCAAGGATAAAAGGGAAGACAACTCAAAGGCAAAGGCAACACCCGTAAGCCGCTTCCAGAGTTAACCGCTTCCAAAGCCAATTTGGTGAGAATCAAAGGCAAGAGAATCAGCTGCATGCAGAATATGAAAAAGTACAAGACTGCAGCTTTCCTCTTTCTTCTTCTTTCTCTTATTTCCTCCGACAAAATAATTGAGCGATCAATTAAATTATACAACTTAAGTGATTGGTTTAAAAGCCATTACTTGAAGAAGTCAACTACTTGGAGATAGGTGGCAGACGTGCAAAATAGAAGGTTCTATTTTCAATTGCAAATCATGCATATCATGCAAAGAGGAATTCCAAGAGGGAGATTGTCAGTTGTTTCCTTTCCAACTTCCACATGTGCCAGTTCAACTAAAAGCTTCCGACTTGTAATTGTCCCTCTACATTCTATAAGTAGAGGAAGAACCTTCAGGTTAATGATCAGAATTTGTAAGCAGCATTCTTGTGTTCCAGACTTTGTGCTGAAACCCCTGATAGCCACTTGAAGCAAAGGAATATAAAGGACTAGGTTTTTGGAGAACTTTGTGTCACAGTGCATTTTGTTTCTAGCTTTCTATCTTAGATCTTCAAATAAACTTTGCGTTATTTTAGATCTAGAACTGGAGCTGCCAAGTTGCTTATAATTCTATGTTGATATTTATTGGTTTCTTCTATGTGCATGCAATCAACTCTGTTATCTATTGATTGGGTTGCACATCTCCCCCATTTCTTCCCTGTGTTTTCTTATTTCCTTCTTTAAATATTTTCTTTCTTTAAACAGTTGCTTACTTGCTGCAAAACTATATAGCTATGGTTCATGAGCTACATGGTTAAAGTAAAACCCCCATATAGATACTAGCATATTTTATTGACAAATCTAACACGGGAGCCTCACCGGTAAATGAGTGATATTTATCTCATGACTGCCTAGGTTTTTAGCTATGCAGAAAATCTAGCCAACAGAAAGTTAAACAGCTTAAGTCAATCATGGGATTTTCAGAGCTGTCTTGCAAGGTTAATAATCCTATTGTCAACTGACTTTTAAAAATAGAAATCTCTTATGCCAAAAAGTGTGAATCCTTTATGGAAAGAAAGGCAGCCTTAAATTAATTAATTTAATTAATTTCTTCTCCAATTTTGGCACCCAGTCTTAAGGAAAAGTCAACAGAGGAAAGTGGACAAAAGGAAGTTGGTAATAGACAGTTCTAAAATTAAATAAATATTATTTATTTAATGTAGCCCCTACATGTCAAAAAGTGCGCCCCATTTGGGAGAGAAATAATAATTTTTTACGTATTAAATAATTTAATTAATTTCTATTTTCAGTGACTAAGGTCAAAACATACTGTGAGGCTTGAGTTAATTGGAAGCAGAAGTCTAAAATTAAATAAATTTAATTTATTTAATGGCAGCCATAAGCATGCACAAAATAGGCGCCCCATTTGAAGAGTAAAGCTTATTAATTAATTAATTAATTGCCAGGAATAGGAAAGGCATTAATTAATTATAGAATTATGAGGATTATATAAGGAGGGGCTGCCATAAGGATGAATTAATTAATTCACAAGCAGAAAAGTGCAGCCCAGACAAAAAGTGCGCCCCATTTGAAGAGGATTTTTGCTCAGAAGGTGTAATCAATGCTAAAAGCTTCCAGAATTGGCGCACAGGTTGAAGGAGGTTGATTTGTGTTTAGATAATTGTTTGCATAAGTGATACAGGTGCTTAGGTGAAATTGGTAAAATTCATGTTTCCTTTACATGCAAATAAAACATCAAATTTTGGGGCAGCAGGCTTGAATTATGCAGATTTTTATGATTAAAATCCACTGTTCATGTTTCATTTGTCATCTTTGTCTGAATTATTGGCAGGAATTCATTACAGGTGTTTTATAAGAGAAAGGGAGATTAAATCAATGTCCAATACATTTAACATATCCTCCGAATCTGAAGAATTATCCAGATCTGCACCAGTTTTGAAGAATTCCGACCGAATAAGAAGAAAAGAAATGTTCAGACAAAGATAGACACAGCCATGGCAAAGAGGGATGAAAAAGAAAGCACAATGGAGTCATGCATCACTTCCAAATTCACAAACATTGGAGACAGATCTAGGTCCGGAACCTCTTTCCAAATTGATTGACAGATCCAGAGTAGGAAAGACTTCCCTCATGTGTGCAGTTGAAAGCAGTGGAATTATTCGAGTTGTAGCTTTTCCATACACAACCCAGTTGGCAGAGTTCGTTATGGAGTGTGCTAGGTCTTACCATCCATCATCCAGATCAGTCCGAGATGCCACGGGGAAGACAATAATCCAGTTGGACGCACAATTCATCAATTATTGTTTGAAGATTCCGGCACGAAAGGTAGTGACTTCTATTAGCATTCAAGATGTCGGCAACAGGTGGGAGAAGCATAGAGTTGACTGCGTGAATATAATGAACAGCAGATACATGAAGAAGCCCAAATCTCCTTCCAAGTTCCCAAGAACTCTTCCGCGGTCCAATCTGGTACATGAGGTAGACGATATTGCCAAATTCTTATGCAAGATAAATATCGAAGCAAACGCTCACACCTTCCGCACATGGATGTATGCTTTCATCAGGACCATTGAAATCAACAAAGCGGACTTAATAATCAATTGGTCAAAAATCATTAGCGACAACATTGGTGAGCAACTCCGGAACGTGAAGCGTACTTTTATCTTCAAAATGACTTCCTATTTAGTATACGCAGCAGCTTCACAAGGCATCTTCTCCAAGCTGGATAGATGTGGTGTTCTTTCCAGGACCCCATTTCAAGTGTTACCCACATCTTATTGTACCTGCGTGCAAGAAAGATTTCAAAGTGGTCAATGCTGGATTCTTCTACGAATTCATTTGCAGGCTGGACAGGGACCTAAAGGCCAACAGGGTGAGCAAGGACGCATGGGAAGTTGTGTCCAGAATTGGCAATCTCTTCATTCAGTTTGCGGATTTCACATACCTCAGGGTCACCGGCTTTTCTGGAGAACCGGTTAAGCTGCCCAGATATCCAAATGATAGATTGATCACCATGGAACTGAGCAGACAACTTGTGGAGATGCACGACCTTCAGTCGAAACGGCACAAGTCTACGGGATTCTTCGCGATCATTGTGGGTCATTATAGCTGCCAGAGCATTCATAGAGCTCGAGGAATGGAGGCGAAGATGTTCTTTGAGTGCGAGCAAGAGTTCTTCCCAGCGCGGCTAAACTTCGATCCATTTGGAGCAGCCAGGAAGACGATCTCCTAGGAGTACGCACATGTGCATTCATTAGAAGATTTCTAGATGAAGTGCAAAAGTGAGTACAAGGTTAGAAAGAAAGATTTTAGCAAGCTATCAGCACGGCAAGTGTTCGACTTTGGATTAGCACAGATACCTGCAAATCTTAAAGATGATGGGGCTGTGTTACTTGACACATACCATCAAATGAGAGGAGATAGATCCGTACTTCAGGAGAATGTAGGGGGCTGCCATACGATTGAGGAAAGGTCTGCCGCCATTCTGGTGAATACTTCAAACTAGTTGCTGACGAAGGGATACTGCCTTGATGAAGCATTGATGAACCAAGTCACGGGAAACTTCGGCATAGGAGAGTCCCTCAAGAGGAAGCACAGAGGAGAAAGCAGCACAAGGCCTAAGAAGATGAAAGTGCACAGAAGGTCTCAATCAAAGGAGAAGATCACTTTCACAGCTATGACGTTAGTTTCAGCTTCTCCAGTATCCAGTACTTCACCGATTGTTGCACCTCAACAAGACACTTCCATTCCTCAGTTGAATCTGGCAACATTCATCTTCTCTCCTCAGCCACTCCGTTCAGCACTTGTTCTTGAAGAAACATTGAAGCTACAGATGGCAGAGTTTGAAAGAGCTGTCTTTGGATGATTCAAAAGATGGCAGCCACAACACTGTAGTGGTTTCTGATGGAGAGGAATCAGAGCGGGAGATAGTAGTACACTCGGCAACTTCTCATTCTCCGAGAAGTAATTTCTCAGAATGGTTGACTTCACAGTTGGTTCCAAAAGCTAGAGTGGAAATGAACTTAGAGGAACACGACTTACAGCTGCTCCTGAGTCTAGGCGGAAAAGACTAGAAAACCTAAAGTTGTTAAGGTAACTTCAAGGTTGATCATCGAGGAGTCGTGGCAGAAGTTTGCTAAGATGTCAGTTCCGATGAAAGGGAAGAAAGAGGATGAGCTCACGGCAGAAGACATACCAGTAACCAGAGTACCTATCGGTCAAGCCACCACAGAAGGATTGAAGCAGGATACACAGACATTGATAGATGCTCTATTCCTTAGGCTTGACAGAGAAAAGGTGGAGAAAGTTGAACTTCAGAAGCAGGTATCTCAGTTGTGCGAGATCATTGTCAAGGTTGCTAAATCTTCCACTCAGCCCATTTCAGCGCAGCAGCAGGTGAGTGATCATCTAATGCAGGAGATGGAAGATGCGAGCAACCAGGTGAAAGCTATCAACGAATGGAAAAGTCTGATCATTCGTCAAGTTTCTGTACAACTCAAAGAGGTGCCAGCCCGCCTAAAGGTTATGAAAGATGCAGCAAATCAGCTGAAGCAACTGGTGACAAGCATAGTAGATATGAACACAGTTGCTGAGAGTAACCTGAGTACTTTGGCCGAAATCAATAAGCTGCTGATAGAAGTGTTGATTGTAGAACAGATTGTACCTGACGGATCAGTTGAGAAGGGGAAGTAGCTGGAGTATGCAATATCTTTCCGTTTGGAGATCTGCAGAATTATGTTGCAGAGAATGCAGGCACTTGAGAGTATGGCATCGTCTTTGCCAGACAATATCATTGCTTTCACTCATGAGGAAGTGGTCGGAAATGTTACTTCATACACACGGATCATTCCTAGCAGAGTGCCCAATTCCCTGGAAGAGTCTCTTCTGATGGTGCAGGGGAGAATTGATGGAGCTACTAAGCCTTTCATGATGAATTCCATCAGCAAACTGGTGGCACTACAGTCGGATATTGCGAGGTCAGGCCGAGCTTGGAGGATGTGGAAGCATGTATTAGAGTATTGAACGAAGGCTTGCTGCAGTTCAGGACAGAAAAGGAAGTTGTGGCTAAGACAGATGGGAAGATGTTGAATTACATGTTCGACAAGCATATTCAGTATTAGAACAAAAAGAAGATACAAATGTTACAGCTAGCAGGACTTTCTTCTTCTATTCTTTCTTCTTCTATTTTCCACGTTCCCGGATGAAATTGTAAAACTTCAAAGTTATTGGTTTTTAAACTATTACTTTAAGTTATGTGGAACGATTCTATTAGTTAAGTGATAGATGTGTCACTTGAGGAGAAGTTAGAGGAGGATGATTGTCAGATGTCATCTTTACTATGTTTCAGTTCAGTTGAGTTTCTCATTTGTATTTTCCCTTCTACATTCTATAAGTACAAGAAGAACCTTCAGGTTAAAGATCGGAATTTGTAAGTGGCATTCTTGTGTTCCAGACTTTGTGCTGAAACCTCTGATAGCTACTTGAAGCAAAGGAATATGAAGGAGTAGGTTTCCGAAAAACTTTGTGTCACGGTGCAATTTGTTTCTAACTTTCTATCTTAGATCTTCTAATAGACTTTGTGTTATTTTAGATCTAGATCTGGAGTTGCCTTTGCTTATAATTCTATGCGTTGATATATATTGGTTTCTTCTATGAGCATGCAATCAACTCTGTTATCTATTGATTGGGTTGCACATCTTCCCTATTTCTTCCCTGTGTTTTATTACTTCTTTTTTTATAAATATTTCCTTTCTTAAAACCACTGCTTACTTGTTGTAAAGCTATACAGCTATGGTTCACGAGCTGAATAGTTAAAGTAAAAACCCCATATAGATACTAGCATATTTTTATTGACAAATCTAACACGGGAGGCTCATCGGTAAATGAGGGAGATTTATCTCATGACTGCCTAGGTTTTCAGCTATGCAGAAAATTTAGCCAACACAAATAAACACCAAATGCCTCAAAACCCTACTTGAAGAATTCAACATGGAAGCCCTCTTCATCAGCTGCCTTGCCCTTGTTCAAGGACCTGATTGCCTCTTTGATATTCCTGTATGTGAAAAAATTACCAAGAGGAGAATTCCCAATCTGGATAGACTGTTGCCCCGAGATATCATAAAGGGTAGAGGTGTGCAGAGATATATATGGGTATCAGATCATACTTATCAAAGAGAAATATATAGGGGTGGGCCATATTCCATATCTGGGAGCGTAGATCAATATATAGGGGTTTGGTTTGTATTACATACATATAGAACAGGGATTGTCAAATCTATCTTGGTTCTCTATATGGTTGTATCAATATAGCTATATTTGGGTTAGGGGCTGTGTAATATCCCTTTTGGGGACAAAACTGAAAATTATGGAAATTAGCTCAAACCTCCAAAATACTCTCAAACCCTAGCGACTAGGAGAGAGGGAGAGAGAGAGAAACCAACGTAGAAACACTCAAAAATTATGAGAAGTGATTCTTTGGATTGCCCTTGATTTTAGAAGCTACAAAAATGTGATCAAATCATCAAACTCAGAATTCTGGAATTTACTATGGCACAAAAATAACTGAAACTTGTAAATTCAATAACTCTTACAATACAAGGAATCTCCACACAAATGAATACTCAAAATGATCATAAAATACCAGCAATCAAATGAGACCAATTTCATAATTTTCCAACCATGGAAACCCTCTCAAAATTGATCCCAAAATCTGTGAATGAGTAGATGAAGCTGAAAACTATTCCAATAATCACCAAAACGGAGATTCCTGCTTTATAAATTATGCCAAATCAAAATATAAAATCATATTTGTAATCTGTGCCCTAGAAGGCACTCAAACACCATCAAACCCTAGTCGCTCCAACTAGGAATGGCTCTAATACACATGCAAATATTTGTAGATAATGCATTTAATCCTCCAACACTCAAATCTGCATAAAGGTCTTCAATAAGTCTTCACGCCAACCAAGGAAAGAGAGTTTTCATCCTCTAACCAGCCACTATAAGGGTATATGTCCTTCTAGGAAGAAGCGAAACACTTGGGTTTTCGTCCAAAAGTGGAGAACAAGGAGCCACTAGCTCACAATGCCCAAATAGAAAAATGTGCCAAGATAGATCCTTCAAATGAGGTTTCTAATCTTCTTTCATAACCTCCTTTTGGTGCCAAAGCTTGGAATATCAAGGCCAACCCCTTAAAGTATTCTTTTAATCTTTAATTGGCTTTTAAAGTTTATAAAACCTAGTCGACCTGCTAAAGGAAAACACATACTAAAAAGAAACATTAAAAATTAGAAAAACAGATGCAAATGAAAGCTCAATGTTCATCTCTAACTCCTCTACTTTCTTTTCCTTGGAGAAGGAATGGCAAAAAGTCCAAGTTCTGATCTTCAAGTGGGAAAACGGGACATTACAGGATGGGAGTTAGGGCATCTAGAGAGTAGGTAGAGGTCCCTATCTAGACTCGACCATATATCTTATAGTTGGCCCCCACCCCAGAAATCTAGCTGTCAAAAAATTGGCATCAAATGGGATAAGAGCTTAACTCAACGATTATATTCCTCGTGTCTTGGTGATTTGTAATGTCCCCTTTTTCGGGACATTACTAAGATACCTATTGTCTACTTTATTTTACATTGTAACCTTCTTGGTATGCCTTGCGCTACAAGGAGGGGTAGTTTCCTTAGTAGTTAATATGCACATAGATTAGTAAATTCCTAATATTAAATTAGAAAATAATAAAATAAAGTGCACATAGTCTTAGTATTAAATGTTTTAATTATGTTTTAATGTGAGTTTTGCATTAGCTTTCCCTCCAAAAGGAAAAGATCAGTCATTGATCTTGTTACACCCCTTAATTCTATAAGAAGAGGTTATGTGACCTTTAGTGGGCATGTTGATTGATCATTTGAATTTACTTCATGTTTGGAGAAAAGGGATGTATGCCCTAAGTTGTTGATTGCTCTCTCTTTCATTGTTGAAGATTTGAAAACTCTCTATTGATGTAATGTCGACCTTCTTGGAACATTGTTGAAATTGAAATTGAAGACCCTCAACCCATTCTTTCTTCTCAAATGGGTTTGAGGAATGAGCTTGAAGATTAGTCCTGAGATGTCTTTTGCTATTTTGTAACCCCTTGGCATGCCTTGCGCTGCAAAAAGGAGGGACTCATTAGTTTAAATGTGCACATAGGATAGTTGCTTTTATTATTTAATTAAAAATAATAAAGTGCACCCCATGGTCTTACTTTATTAAATATTTTATTATAATGAGATTTTATATTTTCTCTCCAAAAGGGAAAGGTTGGTCTTCTTGAATGTTGCACCCCTTAACTCTATAAAAGTGAGGTCGCATTATCCTTTCAAGTGGGGTTATGTTGGATTGATCATTTGATCATTTACTCCATGCTTCGAATAATGGCATGTATGGAGCCTAAATGGGAAGTATGCCCTAGCTCTTGCATTGTGCTCTCTCATTGTAAGCTTCATTTGGATCCATTGTTGAAGATATTGAAGACTCAATTGTGCTCTTCATTGTGCTCTCTTATGTTGAGTGTGTTTTTGCATGGTTTATCCATTTTAAGCATTGGCGACTTGGCTAAAAGGATTTGGCACATTTATTTAGAGTGAAATCTGCATGTTCTTGATCATTGTTGAAGGGTTTGATAGTACCTTTTTTGAACTGTTGTTACTACTGCAATTATTTTTGCTATAGCGACTTGGATTGGGGTTTGTTTAAACATGTTTTTGATGCCCCAACATATTTTATGTTGTAGATCTGATTTAGCATAATTTTGTGAGCATGTGTGACTAGATTTGAGGGTTTGGGAGTGATGCAAGTGCCGGAATTAATCTGTGGAAAACAGCAATTTATTTTGTCCTAGGCGACTTGATTTTTTGGCTATTTGGGAGTTTGGTAACTGTTGTTCTAATTTGGTTTGGATCATCTTGTTCCTTATATTTTTCTGAGTTCAGGCATATCTCATTTTCCCAAATTGGAGTAGTTTTGAGGAAGATATGAATTTTTGAAAATTGCAGCAATCTGGGTTTGATTATTAATTGTTTTCAACTGTGTGATCAAATTAAAAGTCTAATTCGTCTATTAATTATTTCTGGGCAAGGAGAGTTGATTTTGAGTGTTTGGAAGCTTGGAGAAGGGCTGAAATATTTTTATTTATTTTCCTCTAACCCTAGCGACTAGATATGAGATTTCGGTGTCTATTTTGAGGGGATTTCAATACTTAGAAAATTCAGATTTATAGTGCATTGGAAAGCTCTTAATTTTTACTTTAATATGCACTTTATTTCATTGTAAAAGATGATGTATTGAGCAAGTTATGAATTTTCCAAGTTTCTGTTGTCTGTGAGCAATATTTAATTATTATCTGCTATTATAAAAATTAGATCTAGAAAAGATTAGTTTTTTGATTGGTTACTCCCATCTAACCCACTACTTTGGCTTACTCCAACCCCATTTGGGTTGTATTAACGTCGACATTGGGCTATTTGAGGTTGAACTAAAAGGATCTAATCCTTCTAGGGTCGATTTCAATTAATAAAGTGCAAATTTAATAATATTCCAAAAGGGGATATTACGATTGCAATCATATTGTTGTGTGATGTTGCATTGATCTCTTGTTGGCAGCTTGTAGTTTTATGCATTTTTGTGCTCAAAACACTGTAGAAAATCTGTTTACACATTGTTGAGCTCAAAAGACTATAGCGTCACTGTAGATACACTGTAGCACACTGTGTTGGGCAGTTTTACACCTGTTTGTGTGCCATTGGATGATCTCTTGAGCAGCGAATTTGATGGTGAAATATTTCTGTGTAAAAAAGCCAGATTTCAATGTGATGTTTGTGCCCTAAAGCAGCGATTTCATTTTACAATTACTCTCTTGTGTTGTATTACTGTTTGAAGGCAGCGATCTGCATGTTGAAGAGAGATTTGAAGTATTCATATGCTCTAGGAGATACAGATCTGTATTTGGGTGTGATTTCATGAGTTTTATTGCAGCGACTGGTTCTAGGGTTTGTGACTGTGTTTTGGTGAGGTTTTCATCCTCCAATTTGGTCAATTGGTGCACAATAAATCTCTATGGGTTCCTAACATCTTTGCAAGTGTTTTCGGGTGGCTAATACTCATTTTTGTGGCTGTTTGAGTGCTGGTTGAAGATTTGAAATTTATTATTTATTTTTTCCCAAGTGTTGCGACTGGACTGAAGACTTCAATAAATATTTTGAAGGGCTTTTACTTCCTCAAAGTGGATGATCTTATGCTCAGCTGAAAGATCTTATTTTTAAGAATTATTTGAAGTGTTGAAGGCCATTAAACCCTCCCTTGGGTTTATTGAGTCAAATAGGAGCCATTAAATCCATCTCCTGGATTTATTGAGCATTTCTTTAATGTACTAAGGCCTGATTAGTCCAAACCTCGGTTGTGTTCAAGGCAACTTGTCTGATCCAATCATCAAGTGGAGCTATTCAAGGTTCTTTCTCTCATTTCAAAACATTTAGAAGAGTTAATGAAGATTGTGGGAGATTTTATATTACTGCCTTGAAGTAATATTGTTATTGAAGTTGAAAAATTAATGGATCTCTTAGATGATCCATTTCTGTCCTAAAATTACAGTTTTGGGTCATTACATGATTTCCATTCCTATTAGAGCAAGAACACCAACCAATTTCGGTATTGCAGATCTCACTGGCCTCCTTGCTACATTTCTGGCAGGAGGAATTACAGTGAAGGAGTCTGATCCGACCCTTTCCTAACTGCAGGTCTTGGATGTTGGTTCAGGATTGTTTTCACCTTGAAGGATGTAATTTTATCTATGTTCCACAGGGACGCGTCCCCTGCCCTTTTAGGGCCGCCCCCGTACCGGGGACATTTCGGAAACTTGGGGACGGGGACTTGTAGCCCTTGGGCATTTCAGTGTAATCATTATTGTAATTAATACTTCAACCTTATGTGAAATCTCAATTTAGCTCCAATTTTATGTATT
This sequence comes from Taxus chinensis, assembly GCA_019776745.2. NCBI lineage: Eukaryota > Viridiplantae > Streptophyta > Pinopsida > Cupressales > Taxaceae > Taxus > Taxus chinensis. Next base: position 798,186,299 of record CM034150.1, read on the forward strand.
AAGGTTCTATATTTGAAATTTTGCTGTGCGTGATGAATGATTTATCAATGTTATCATATAAATATTTGAAATTTCCTATATTTTTTATATTTTCCTTTATTTTTAATAAATTAATAGCCGTCCCCTGCCGTCCCCCTAAAAAAAGACCTCCAAAAAAATCCGTCCCGAAAACACGTCCCCACGTTCCCTGCCGTCCCCCATCCCAGAAACTTGGTGGAACATACGATTTTTATCATGGTGTTTTGCTTCTTTCATGGCCTCTAGGCTGTTTTGTATTTAGTGATGCAACACTTGTTATCAGTTTATTAATTTAAAGTGTCATATGTTAGAACCCTTGGTTCTAGTCTAGCTACTGGATTTTGTACACCGTCCATTGGTAAAATTTGTAACACTAGATATTCAAACTCTGGGAACTATCGATCTTGTAATGTATCAGATCAGTATTTTGTCGTTTTTCTTGAGTGTCAGCCATTTTTTACCCCTCTTTTAATCTATCAAAAAAAAATACAAATAAATTTAAAAATTAAAAACAACTTAAACAAATATAAATAAGCAAAATAGGATAATAAACAATGAAAAACAGCAATATCTAGTTAAAAAATAACAACTATTTTAAGGTAGGGAAAAACAGTGCTTCAAAATCTCAGGATAAGAAACTTCTAAAAAAGGAAAAATTTGATCACATTGTGAGTGCATAAAAATATGAATAGCATTTTCTAAACACCATCTTGGAGTTTTTATTTTTTAACAGATTTTCTTCAAATACATGTTTCGGTATCTTCAAATAAAATACGTCAGAATGTGGGAACCTCTGCCTTTTAACAGAATTTTGAGTGGAGGGTCAGGGGCGATGCAGAGAGTGGCATCCCATCCCCGGGACATAACTCAGATCCCTGAGGACACATCCTTTTGGAACACGTGATGTACCTCTTCTTTGCAGACCTGCGTTGTTTCATTAGAAATGGCACAAATGAAATTTTGGTTTTGAATTTTTAAGAAGAGACAAAGGCATCGACCTCCCCAGAGAGGGCTGTCCCTGGATTCAATCATCTCTCAGTTGATTGCAGGAAAAAAAAATTAGTTGATGAGTGGCAGAGTTTGCTGGTTTGAGGATGCGATGGGGTTGGGTATGGGCAGTGCTTGAAATTACTTCCTATAGCTAGGAGGTTAAGTGAGTCACTTGTATAGATTCACTACAAATAGCATGTCCCATAAGGATGATACCAAAATTATTTGTACACAGTGTAATCCTGAGAAGAAAAGATCTTGAAGCTGAATTATTACCACATACAAAGCCTTACCACCCCTTACGAAGCCTCGAGTTCCATCAATGGGATCAAGTACCTGCAGAATACAAGCATTTTTAGTTGAGTAGAGGTACTTATATGGATATTTACGTCTTTACAATCATAAAATTGTATTCATGTAAAGGACCCGTGCCTTACCAAACATTTAGAGAACATATCATATAAATCATAAGTACTTTTTGGCTAGAAAAAAGAACAGGAATATCATTGTATCAGACCACAGCCAGAAGCAAAATGCATGTTGTGTTTGGCTGTTAGATAGCAGAAACTTAGAAAGCATAGTTACCATATTCGATAAGTTTGGTTTGTTTGGAAGGATTAAAAAGTTCGGAAGTTCAGAATTTTTAGAAAGGTTCAGTTCAGTTCAGGGGAAAATTTAAATTTAAATTATATATATGTTTTAAATAATAAACTCTACTTAAAATGTAAACATGCAAAGTTCAACTTTATTATAAATAAATATATTATAGCGCAATTAAAAAATAAACTACACTTAAAATATATAAATATTTTAAAAACCTTGCAAATTTCAAATTTATTATAAATACATACATCATAATGGAACTTTATGTTCTAATTTCAATTTCACTCTATAAAAAATCAACCAAGCTCAATATATTTAAAACATAAAAATATTAAAAAATACATCATAATGCAACTTTATGTTCTAATTTCAATTTCACTCTATAAAAAATCAACCAAGCTCAATATATTTAAAACATAAAAATATTAAAAAATACATCATAATGCAACTTTATGTTCTAATTTCAATTTCACTCTATAAAAAATCAACCTAGCTCAATATATTTAAAACATATAAATATTAAAAACAATGCAATGTTCAAATTTATTATAAATAAATACATCACAGTGCAATTTTATATTCTATTTTCAATTTCACTCTATAAAAAATCAACATGGCTCAATGGGCATACAAAAATGTTGAAGTCATAAAGTTACACCAAAGAGGTCACTTAAGTGCAAATTTATTATAAATAAATATATTATAGCGCAATTAAAAAATAAACTACACTTAAAATATATAAATATTTTAAAAACCTTGCAAAGTTCAAATTTATTATAAATAAATACATCATAATGCAGCTTTATGGTCTAATTTCAATTTCACTCTATAAAAAATCAACCTAGCTCAATATATTTAAAACATATAAATATTAAAAACAATGCAATGTTCAAATTTATTATAAATAAATACATCACAGTGCAATTTTATGTTCTATTTTCAATTTCACTCTATAAAAAATCAACATGGCTCAATGGGCATACAAAAATGTTGAAGTCATAAAGTTACACCAAAGAGGTCACTTAAGTGCAAATTTATTATAAATAAATATATTATAGCGCAATTAAAAAATAAACTACACTTAAAATATATAAATATTTTAAAAAACCTTGCAAAGTTCAAATTTATTATAAATAAATACATCATAATGCAGCTTTATGGTCTAATTTCAATTTCACTCTATAAAAAATCAACCTAGCTCAATATATTTAAAACATATAAATATTAAAAAAAAATGCAAAGTTCAAATTTATTATAAATAAATACATCATAGTGCAACTTTCTGTTCTATTTTCAATTTCACCCTATGAAAATCAACATGGCTTAATGGGCATACAAAAATGTTGAAGTCATAAAGTAACACCAAAGAGGTCACTTAAGTGACATCCCCATATAGAAAATGAGGGGGGGGGCGGGGGGGGGGGGGGGGCGCGGGGGGGGTGGGTCCTCTATCAAGTACTCCCCGAGCCCCCTATAGAGTTAATGCTATAGGCTGGATAACAAGGTGTAGAATTTCTTTTAATGGTTAAACGCCATACAGCATCTACAATGCATGCTCACGATGGAGCTATCACACCTCTCTCATTGAGATTTACAAAGTTGGTGCCTTTTAAGGCCTACTAGGTATTTGAGTTTCACTCATTCGGCTCTAAAGCCACTCCCAACCTCCTCTCTTGATCCCTCTAACTCCTTGTTTTCTCCTTTTTCTGACCTTCAACAACCTCTACATGATGAGCTCCTCCTTTATAGCCATGCGCGCTCCCGGTCTTCCCGCTTCTCTCTCCTCTGTGTTGGATCCTTCTGACTTTCTCGCTCAGATCTGATTTGAACTTAGGCTCTCAAATGACCTTATCTACTTAATGTACTCTTGGCCAACCATGTCACGCCACATCACTCAGTGATTGGATTCCCTAATCAGCCACTCCATCAACTAGACGAGCTCCTCCTTTATAGCCATGCGCGCTCCCAGTCTTCCCGCTTCTCTCTCCTTTGTGTTGGCTCCTTCTGACTTTCTCGCTCAGATCTGATATGAACTTAGGCTCTTAAATGCCCTTATTCGCTTGATGTACTCTTGGCCAACCATGTCACACCACGTCACTCGGTGATTGGATTCCCTAATCGGCCACTCAATCAACTAATCACTGTCAGCCACGTGACCATGCAGACCTATCACATGTCATCCTTTTGCTAACTTTCTCTGCATCTTGTCTCCTCGAGCCTCATCCCTTATGCTTTTTTCGTGCCCTTAACATTATTTCGGTCTCTTTCAAATCCCTGCACCTTTTACCTTTGGCTACCATCATGGACAATTGCTCCTCCACACGCCACTCCTCCTATGTGCCTTAGCTTTCCTCCGCTCGCCCTTTTTGTCTCTTTTGTATGCACTTTTTCACTCCGCAAACCGCACTCTCCAGCCCCTACGCTGATCTCGTGTGCCCTTTTCTCCCAGGGCTCTTCTCACGGTTGTTCTCCTTCTCCTCTTCTCAGGTGCACCATAATCTCGTGCACTATCTTCTCTTCCATTTGCGCATTTCTTCCACACATGCTCCTCCTGCGGCTTTAGGTCGCTTCTCTTCTTCTCCTTGGGCGACTCCCATTTTATAGCGCATATCTTTGTGTCGTTTCCTTATTTCTACGCGTTTCCCAAGTATTGCGCATATCCTCCTTGGTGTAAGATTGCCTTAGTCCCAGGATGCTCCTGCATCAAACATCCAAGGTACTTTAAGCTTAAGTTCCACTTCAAGTAGATTCAGCGAGTGGTAGGACTACCCTTCGGACAAGTAGTCCAGGCTTCTTTATCCAATAAGCCATTTTCTGACTTCCTATACTTTTTTCAGCGTCTCTTCCATTCCTTGGTCACTTTCATGTGACTTCTTCGTGCTACCTTGTGCACGCTTTTGAGACTCTATTTCTCACAAACTATCCTCCTCCAAATGGATCTTCCGTTTTAATCCTCGGCGAGTCTCTGCCCACTATGCTTCTGCACAAGCCTCCACTTGTCTCGAACCATCGTCCTACAGTTCCTGTGTCGAGTCTTCTGCTTCGAGAGTCTATGCTCTCCTTTAGTTTTCCTCTACGTGAGTTCTCGTTCGCCTTCGGCCGTCCACCTCGTAAGGTCTTCGGGGCTTCCTTCCTATCCTACCCACATTGCCTCTGGGATTTCCTCACTTGTGTGTTCCTTATGCACGCACTTCTTTCCTTGTATTCTCTTCTTTCTTATGGTTGCTTTGCCATCTTTCTTCTTTTCTCTCATTGTCTCCTTGTCGTGACTCCTCTATGCACATTTTCCCTTTGCACATTGCTTCCTCACCTCATTCTCACTCTTTCTTTCTCAAACTTCTACTGCACACTTGCTCCTTGTGCATTTCTTCCTCGTTGCCTTGTCATCTTTTTGTTACGACTCTTCATTCCTATGCATCTATTTCTTTGTGCATCACTGGGTCTAGATCCATTGTAGACCATTCGCTCTTCGGTCTTCTCCTCTGTCTTCGCCCTTTCCAACTTGGGTCCTTCCTCCATAGCACGTTTGTTTTCTTGCGCGTTACGTCTTGTGCAACTTCTCCGTGCATCCTTGCCTGAGGTCTTCTTGAGGGATCCTTCTCTTCCTCTCTTCTTAGTCTCTGTTAGACCGCACTTTTATTGCTAACACTTAGGTCTTTGTGCTACGCATCATGCTGCTACAGCTGTGAGCCACTTCTCCTTTCTCTCTTGTTGTGACAATTTGTCTCCGTCACTTTTCCTCTCTTCTCGTGGCCCTTCCTTGCACAGAGTTTCTAAAGCCTTCTCACCATGCTCCTCTCCTTTCTTTGTTTCCTACAAGCCAACTCCTTCCTACTTTTGACACAACTCTTTATTGCGCCTTCCTCCTCCCAGAAGACTTTCAAGGGTTTCTTCCTGTGGTGCACTTTTTTTCACGCACATTTGTTGTCATGTGTTTTTGCAAGGGCAAAATTCAATGTTGAAACATGACAACTATAACCCTAGTGTCAAAAAATGTGTTGGAAACCATCTTGAACCCTCTCTCCGGATCAATAAGCCCTCTCTGTACCATGCCTATCCTGATCCTTGCAGAGTCCTCATATGTGTTGTGTACATACTTGCCTTGGTGTTGGAAATGTCAAAACAAAATGAGTCATTCCATTCAATGCAGTGCTTGTAAAGGAGAATTCTTTCAGTAGACCTAGAAAGGCTATTTTTAGCCTTTCCGGGACAGGTGTGCATCCTCTCGGGGCAGAGGTGAAGGCCTAAGATTCATTCTAGAAGTGGTATCGAAGCAGCTAAGAATGCACATTGCAACATGATTTAGGAAAGATTTAGGGAGGTTTCAGAGGTTTGGGAACAAGTTCAATGAAAGTGGGGTTATTGAAGATGAAGGAGCTTGTAGTTCAAAATAGTGCTTGAGCTTCGGATCAGGTGATTCCGAGGAGTTCCGTAAGGAGTTAGAAGGCAAACAAGATACTCATTGGAGAGCTTAATTCAACCCTCTACATGATAGAAGTTTTCACATTCTTCTCAAGGCCTCAAGCAATTCTCAAGAGAAACTCAGTTTCAACAGACTCACCTTGTTGTCCCAAATGAAAAAGCAGCATTTTTTGGAGGAGGCGGAATCAAGTCTAGAAAACCATCCCATTGATCTTGAAATGAAGTTGGGAGTCAAATTGATATAAAACTTTGCCTAAAAAGACCTCCTGGAACTCCGAGAAAAGTGATTTCAAGTTTTGGGGACTTAGTCGTTTTCACAGTTGGATAGGTGGCACATTTTGGTGTCCCGACTGTCCCAGGGACAGTGAAGATACTGGGGACATAGTAGAGACAACAAAAATGCGCCCCACCCCTCAATTGTTACTCTTGGTCTCCTCATGTGACATTTCTCTCTTCCCAATAGGTGCTAAATGGATTTGCACTTGAATTTGCTAAGTTTCCTCATGAAACCCATGGGCGCATTTTACTGCCCCACCCTTAGCCCCTTTCCAAGTTCACCATACGACTGGATCTTTTTCCCTCAGGTGCTTGAAAGTGTTTTCTCTCTCCTCGCCATCTCCCCGAATCTTGTTCCGCCACTTGGCATTTTACTATCCCAACTATCCCTAGGGATAGTGGGGACAACAAAATGTGCCCCACCCCCATGCTTTGCAAACCAAAAAATAAACTAAGTGTTTTAATATCATTGCTTCTTCTCACTTCTGTCTTCTCCCGTGAACCAAAACATGCTGTCGGAAAGATTTAAACATAAAATAAAGATCTCGCTCACCTCATTTTTCAACCAAGAACTCCATTGATTGCTGCTCCATAACACCATATACCTGAAAATTGTTCAAAAACCCTGTCAAAATTCTTCCAGGAAGCCATATGCATCAAAATTTTAGAAAAACTCATATCTTGCAAATCGTTGAACAAAATCGGGTGAAATTTTCATGAGTTACTTCTTCATCCCTGGTGCCTTCAACAAAACTGTAACATAAAACTAGATGATGACCTGATTTTTTAATGGAAAATAAGCCATGAGTTTCATGCCCTAGGATTTGTTTTTTCAGTTTCCAAGCATTCCAACAAGCGGATCGAATGTGAAAATTGGAGCACAAGGTCCCGGAAGCAACCTAATCCAGTGATGCCATTTTCGTTGCAATATGAGATGGAGAAATAAAATTTATAAAAATAGTAAGTATTTGGTGCCCTCACTTACTAAAAATAGTAACTTTACTAAAAAATAGCAAGTCCTCTCAGAACAGTGCACTCAGAGAATATTAGAAAATGATAAACTAGGCAATTTTGACCCAAAATAACAAAAAAACAGAAAAAGTAAAAAAAAAAGGCAACTGCTAAAAATAGAAAGTTTCTAAAAATAGCAAAGCATCATCAACAAAGTTGAATTAAGTATGTCAGAGGATCAATAAGTTCAAATTTGAGCAAAATAGGTGAAATATCCCAAAATAGCAGGTCCTGGTTCCACCTGCTAAAAATAGAAAGTCTCTGTTTTGAGTGTGGAAAAGTTGTAGTTGGATCCATTTTCATTCATCTCTCTACTATTTTTGACATCTTCACAGGGTTTTAAGGTGGTTTCATAGCTCAAATAGGCAATTCATCCTTCACAGAGGTCTTGAGGCATCATTTTGATCACAGAATGCAAAATAGAACATCACAAGGTATGACAACAGTTAAAATAAGAGACATTGTGCAATTAAAAAGATTCAAAAAAGAGTCAAAGCTCAGTTGTAATTCAAGACTAAGCAAGTCATCATAACTCATCAATCAGGTTTGATCCATCCACACCTATCCTCGACTAGCTGGTTGAGTTGAGCTCGGTGAGTTGGGAGAGTTGACCAGTAAGTGAGTTGGGGCTGTTTGAGTGAGCTAAAGTGAGTTGAATTAAATCAAGGTGAGCAATGAAGGTTGAGAGTAAAGCATTGCAAGGAGATCCCGTAATCAAGCAAGAGTGATTCATTGCAAGAGAAATTCATTACAACCTTATCTCTTCAAGGGCATCCAGGTATGTCTTCCCAATGACAAAGCTTCCCCATGATGATCAAGAGTTGGTTCCACAACAAGTTCCTAAAAGTGCTCTGGTGACTAGACATTGTGTCAACCCTTGAAGAGCCATTTCCATGGATTCAAGAAATGCTCGAAAGTGAGCCAAGGACAACGCAACTTGCTATCATGCCCAGTCTTGAAGCAATCTCAGGAACACTGAAGTCCAAACGAAGAAAGAAGGCCTAGACAACATCTCGCTTCTTCAGTGGCATCTCAGGTAATCAGTATGTTGAAGTTGTTAGGACCTAAGAATGAAAATCCTATTGAGGACATGACTCCATCAGACTATGAGTTGACCACATCTCATTGGGTCAAGCTTCACATGAGGGTGACTCTCATCTATTCAAGGAATCTGCTTCCCACCTCCTCGCTCAAAATGAATAATACAAGCAAACAATTGTGAAATTGGAGGAACAGGTAAAAGTTCTTAGTGCTCACATTCAACCCTTCTTGGAGCCCGATTCAATATCTTCTCTTCTAGTAGAAGACATTCCTTCCAATCAGTAGTGTTGATCCTATAGGCAATCAAGAAAGCACAAGGATACATGATGCAAGGGAAGGCTAACGAGAAATGGATTGATAAAATCATCGAGCAAGGCAAGGCATTGTTTCCAGATGTCATTTCTCTCATCAAGTACATTCTTGCAACTTTGTCAAAAGTAAAGAAAGCAAAGGAGGATTGCGTAAAAGAGGTAATTCACTTGGATGAGGTTTTCCCACTGGTGTCTAAGATGAGCTCCTTCGACTCTCACACCCTCATGAGTAAGAACGTGTTTGCATCAGCTAGCTAGAGAACTTGTCTCAAGTCTGGATCCGCATCATGGATGTGAAGATATGGAATGCTCAAAAATACAATCTCTGAGTTGGAATCTTGTGGATAACATGCTTTTGAGATCTTGAATGATGTCTACAATTGTGTTCAGAAACTTGAGTTCCCTCCACTCACTGAAGAATCATCATCAAAAGAACTTATTGTTTCCTTCCAAGAATTGGTCAAGAAAGAGGAAGGTGACTCTCTTTCCTTCAATGAAGATAACTTAGAGTCCTGGCCAACATCAAAAGTTGCATTTCTGAAATTGCAAAGGATCATGAAGGATGGCTCAGTCAATGCAAGAAGATCAATGAGGTTCTCAGGGCATGGACCAAGGTGTTGGGTTGCGTTTGCATTCCAGAGGCAGATAAGTTGGACACTTGCAGTAGCTCAATTCAGTAAGGAATTCAAGGAACAGGAGCCCTATTTTGGAAACTTCTCATCAGGAAGCATGAATCAACAAGTTCTTCATCATAGGGAGATTCTTCATCAGATATGGCAACTTCTTACCCTCCTCTCTTTCTCCCTTTTCTTCTCTCCCTTTCTAATTCTTCATTGTGCGTAATCATGATAATTTGTCTCATTCACTTAAGTGACTTTCTAAAGTTAAATTGTAAAAGTCCCTTTGATTTATAAAAAGGGAACTTATTTCTCATTTCCTAGGAAGATGTAAAGTCACAAGTTGAATGAGATCATGAAGAGTCATGTGAGGGGTAGATGAAAGGTCAATTCACAATGCTATAAATTGGGATGGCTTCTCCATTTCCTGAAAGATCCTGAAATATTAAAAATTTAGTTCTTTGTAGCAATTGTGGATTGTGCTTTTGGGTGTTGAGCTTTGTATCACCAACACAAGAAATAAAAGCTACATTTCTTCCATTTCCCTTTTCATGTGTTCCTCTATTTTCTCTCTTATGCACTTTGTAAGCATAGTGATCAAGAAAGAACTTTGTATCCTTGATGAATGAATCTAAAAGAACTGTGTGTCTGGGTTTGTTAGTCTCTCTAGATGCCTTCATTGTTGCTTTCATCTAATTAAATGTTGAACTACTTCGGTTATTAGGTGTTGAACTCTGTCCATTGCCTACTCACAACAATAACCTTCCCTTTCCTAATTTCTCTCCTTCACCCCTCATCCGCTAAAATTTCCTCCCTTGTACCCCGTACAAGAACTTTGCCACAGGTTCAGTGAAGTGTACCTGTGTGATCCCCGACCTGTTACCGGCCACCCCACAACATTTATGGGAGTAGATTAGTTTACATTCAATAATGGGAGCCTCCCCATACACAAGAAGGAGGGCGTAGCCCTGTGAGTGTTGGTGGAAACACATAATTTGCCATACGACAAATTATTTCACCAACAACATTCTAGCAACCTTGCCCTTTAGTTGTTCTACATTTGTTGCCTTAGGGAAAACTTCCTCTAGGATCAACCGTTCCCCCCGGCCTCTCTCGATCCCACTTTCTATTGTTTCCCATGGGCTAACCTCCGCATCTCCTTGCGGTTTCATCAAACTGTCGTTGCACTCTCATCTCGTGTGCCCTTTTCTTTTGCACACCTCTCGAGATCACCTTGGATCTTACCGGGTACACTCTGTTTCACACGTACCCTCACAATCTCTCTAGATTGCTCTTCTTTTTCTACAATGCTACTCTCATTGCCACACGTATCTTTTCTCTCCACACTCCTCAACTCCACTTTTCTTTTGTGTGCCTTTCTGCACACCCCTCGAGATCGCCTTGGATCTTATCGGGTACACTCTATTTCACCCGTACCCCTCGCAATCTCTCTACATTGCTCTTCTTTTCCTACAATGGTACTCTCTTTGCTGCATGTATCTCTCTCCGCACTCCTTCCTCTCGGAGTTTCTTCTTTCGTACAACCATTTGTGCTTCATCTTTCTACTGGGGTTTTCTCTTCTATGCATTTAATTGCACACCCCGCCTTTCCTTCCTCTGAGATGCCCTTCCGCGCATCTGTTGTATATTTTGCACGCTCATTCTTCTTCCCGCGAACCCACTTCCTTTTGTTCCACCTTCTTTACGATGGTCTTCTTTCGTGGTTACGTTTGTTCCCTAGAGCGCTCATGGTTTGCAGCAACCATCTCCTTCTTTCTCACGACCTCCCTTGCCAGCATGGTACTCTTGCGCGCTACCATCTACTTCTGGGTGACTTCTCTCTTCACCACTTGCTCAACCTATGAGCCTTCTTGATGCGCCTCCTCTCACAAATCCTTCTGCATTTCTCCCACATTTGAATCATCTTATGTTCGCAGGTGCTCTTTGCGTTGATTCCATTTTTTTTCTCACGGCTGCTCTCCTTCTCCTTTTCCATTGGTGCATTTTTCCTCTTCCATTTGCTCTTCAAGCTACTTCTCCTCTTATCCTTGGGCGGCTCCCATTTTGTCACGCATATCTTTACGCCTTCTCTTATTTTCTTCTACAAGCTTTTCAAGTCTTGCATGCATTCTCCTTGGTGCAAGATTGCCTTAGTCCCCAAAATGCTTCTGCATCAGTTAGTAACTCAATATGAAAACATAAGGTGCACAACTTATTGTAGTTTTAGTCGACTTAAAAACACCTTAAAAAGTAAATTGAGATTAAAAATTACTTTCCCTCCAGAGGTAAAGCAAACAATCTCCACCCTTAGAATAGGTTCTATCATGATTCACAACCATTGGATTGAGAAAACTCTAAAAGCTTTTATAATTGACAAGGATGCCTGGTAAAGGTAAACTTAAGTTTTGGAGGCTCACTTGCAACATGAGCAAGGTTGGGAGAAGGCGAGGGAGAGAGGGGAAAGGCTGTGTCCATAACTTCTCCCTCCTCCCTCAAAACTCCAACATAGCCTTCATGGACCCTCAAGCTAAAGCTTACCGTTATGAATGTAGAGTGCTTCATAGTTTTAGTGTAGAGTTGGTTTCATTCGATGGACTAAAAGCCCATAAGGCTTCACCCCATGTGTAGGAATTTTCCATCTGTTTTCGATCTATTTTCAAAAGTATGCATTGTTTGTTTTATTGGTCTTGTTATTGATTTGAAGGTATAGGTGTGGTGCTTGAAAGCATATGGAAGCTTCATGCACACCTTCAAGGCCACAAGGGCATACTACAAGCCAAATCGGCCTAAGGGCCTCTCACAATTCTATATGGCTCAAGGCCTTCCTCAACCCCTACTCAGTTTGCATGGGCACTCTTCTCACCTATCTCGGCCTCTTAAGGGACCCTAAAAAACAGATTTCTCTAGATTGCATGCACTGGCTCCTCAACCTCAAAAAGTCTCATTGAACAAATACATAACCATTTGCCACGAGGATAACAGAATTGTATTTTTTTCATTTATATATACAAGGTATATATATATATTCTTAACACTCAAGACCGACACCAAACATGTTCAGTTCAGGTGGATCCAAAAAGTTTGGTCCGAACCAAACATTGCCCCGGTTAGGCCAAATATAATAAATATGGCCAGAAGTCATGCCAACGAAATTGATTCTAATATATGGCATCAGTCGTAAGGCAATATAGATATACAAAAGAAACTTACAGGCATATGAAAACACATCTGACTATCTAAAAGATTGGTAAATAATATATTATTTGTTAGGAATAAGCTTAAGTTCTTAAATCACCATTTAGGTGAGTTAAATTAATAAATTGTAATTTTTAATTACTTTTTCTAGAACTCTTAGTTGTCTACGTGTTAATTGTTTATCCCTATATTTTTGGGGACTATTCAATCTTGGTTTTTGTTCCCAGATGTATTCCAGCAGGGGCAATCCAGGGAAATCTGCTATTTCTGCAGAACTGCCAACTATAGATTGATTTGATCCACTTTATGTGGAATGGATAGAAGAAGTTCAAAGGCTATAAACTTTGTAGCTCTCTCCTTTCATTGTAATGTTTATTCTTGTGATTAATAAAATTAATCAGGTTTCGCCTTGTTTGCATATTAACATTTGGTATCAGAGCAGCATTCTGATCTGTGAGAGGTGCAGGAAGTTTAAAGGAGATTTCTAGGTTAGTAGAAGCCTGGGTAAAAAGGAGCCAGAGAAGCCCCCTACCACTTCACACCCTTGTCCCTGTCTCCACATCCCCTGCAGAAGTTGCAACGCAAACAGCACCACTCACAGATTTGCAGAGGTTGTAGAAGCAGCAGAAGCAAGTTTTCAATTTCTGGAGCGCAATCATAGGTCCGAGCCTGGACGCAACTCCATATCAGCATAAAAAAGTGATGGTATCTCTGATTTGATACTGTAAAATTTTAGAGAATTCATTAAAAAAATTGGATTCAGGGGATTTACCTCTAATTTAGATGACCCCTTAGTTGAGACTAACTCTAGTGGAACCCCCACAGTTGGAGTATTGGTTAATTGGTTTGAAAGCTTTGATTCAGAGTTTATTATAAACAAATTTGTGGCGGGGGACGAGCTCTCCGGGCTCCCCACGTCTCCACCAAACCAATTTGGTATACACTGGCATGAGGCATCAAGATTGGTAACTGTCTTGTGATAAACCTTTGGTGAGTTACACACTGCTCGAGCCCAAGCTCGAGTTTCCCCAACAAGTTGAAATTGGCCTTTAGCCGTGCGAAATGTGTTCAAAAGGCCTTATTTCAGACCTGTGTACCAAACCAAGTTGGTAGACAATGGCATGAGGCATCAAGATCGGTAACCGTGTGTGATAAACCCTTAGTAAGTTACACACTACTCAAGCCCAAGCTCGAGTTTCCCGGCAAGTTGAAATCGGCCTTTGGCCGTGTGAAATGCATTCAAAAGGCCTTATTTCAGACCTGTGACCTGTATGCTCCTTGAAACATTATTTTTGTCCTCAAATGGCTTGTTCCAATATTGTAGAGGATGTGTGAGGTGCTAATTATCTTATGGCAACGGCTCGACCACAAAGCTCCAATCGAGTGACATCTTGTTTACCACACAACTCAGCCCTTAAATTTGCAACGCCTTGGCATTCAAGACGTTAATCACCCCCAATTCAACTCAGACCTGTCAAACACGTTCAAAAGCTTGCAACCTAAGATATAAAACAAAAAAATGTGTGTCCAAACGCATTAAAATAAGGAGTGAATTCATCAAAGATGGTGAATCTATTAATAACATGCAAACTCCATTTCAAAGGTGGTGAAGATTAACATGCATGCAAAACGCGTGGAAAATCAAAATGCATTTCAGCTAAGGTAAACCCTAATGGGTTTCAGTTTTAAAAAAAAGCTTTCAAACATTTACAAAGTTATATTTAAGTTTGTTCACTTACATGTTTAATGGCCACATTGGTCGAGTTGGTTAGACCAAACACTTTGGAGTGGAGGGGTTTTAGGGTCAAACCCCCCGCCCCCATTTTACAAGCCTTTCAATATTATTTTTGCAAATCTAGTTAGCAGCCATGCTAACTAATTAAAAGCAGGCCACCAACTAAAAGCTTTTAGCCTCAACTAGCAAATTTATCTACAAAAGTCCTAAATTGAACCCAAACATATTTTGCAATTTTTTTAAAACCCGTTGTCGAATAGAAGAATATTGTAAACTACAAGAGGCACAAGTGCCCCTTTTTTTACAAATTTGTACCACGGAAACTTCATTTTTTCCGATTTGTAAGTGTAAGGAGGCCATAGCGCCCAAAAAACCACGAAAAAAAAATGTGAAATTTTCAGTATTTTCAAAGCAAGGAGGAGCTATTTTTTCCACAAGTCAGAAATATTGAAAAATTGGCCAAACAACCAAATTTGTAATTCGGCCAATACTGCCACATCATTGTAACACAGCCAAAAAAGAGCCCAAAAATCAATAAAAAAAATATTTTTTTAGGGGGGTGTGTATTGCTTTGCGGGTGGAAGTGCTTAATTTTTCTCTTCTCTCATTTACAAGTTTTCAAAATGGCCGCAAATACAGCACCAAAGTTTTTTTTGCCCGACTCACAACTACTTCAAACAGATAATTATGTTGCTTGAAAAACTAAAAATCTGAGTGCAATTAGCATTTGAAGATATATGGTCAGTAGTTAATGAATCACTCACACGATCAAAAAATGATGTTGCACAACAACGCACGTTTGATAGGGGAAAATCATAAAGTTAAATTGATTATTTTGTTTGGTGTATCTGATGAGGTTCAATCTCATATTCACGAGGCCAAAAAAACAAAAGAAGTTTGGGATAAATTGAAAATTGTGAATGAGTCAAAGAATAGAAATACTCTACTTCATCTCCAAAGTCAGTTACTAAATCTCAAAATGCAACCAACTGAAAAAGTAAAGTCTTTTTTAAGACGCGATGCATCTTTGCAGATATCACTTCAAGCTTTGGAAGAAGAATTTACGACTCTCTTGTGCCGATTGTTTTAAGAGATTTGCCTCCGTCATACAGGATTTTTGTGAGCATGTTAAATATAATTGGTTAAACAACTAGTGAATATGCTCCAATAAGAAGTTATTCACACGAACAGAAATTGAAGAGCATGTGCTTGCTTCTCATCAAAAAGGAAAAAGATAGTCAAAGTCTCCAAAACACCCTTCGAAGCAAGGAAACAATCAACAAGGCCCAAAGGCCCAACAAGAGCGTCCAATTTGTGGTTGTAAGGGACATGAGTTAAAATATTGTCAGTATAATCCGTTTCAAAAGGGATCATCAAGTGGAAAGAAAACTGATAACCAACAATCTAAACAAGGCCAACAAAACAATAAACAGGGACAGAATAAAGGAAAGTGGAAGAAGAAACCATCTCTACAAGGAAATGTTGTAGAAATGGAGATCAATATAAAGATGACAACTTCCTCTACTCTACACAATCCAATGAAGAATCCATTTCACAAAATACAATTTGGTATGTTAATTCGGGTGCAACCCGCCACTTGACAGAACGCAAAAATTGGTTCTTCACATTGAAAGACACTCCCACAAAAAACCATGTTTCTTTGAGTAATGATACATCTTACAATGTTCAACAGATTGGTTGCATTTCACTACCACTTGGAATACATACATGTAAAATTACAGATGTTTTCTATGTCCCTAGTTTAACAAAAAATTTGTTATTCGTCGATCACTTATTGGAGCACAATCTAAAGATTGATTTTGAATGTAGATGAAGTAAAAAGATATGCCCAATATGAGATAAGTCATAAAGCTCGAAAATTGTTGCAAGAGCTTCCAATGTGGCAAGATGTTTCACCTAGATTTTGTTCAAAGAGATAATCAAGCCCTTGTAGCCAAGGTCACAGCCTCAGCATGGTTGTGACAAAGAAGACTTGCTCATGTAAGTTTTGGCAATGGTGAGGGCTTTGCCACCTCTCAAAAAGGGTACAGATAAACAACATCGAGCACCTTTTAAACAGAGTACATTTCGGGCTCCAGGAAAACTTGATTAGGTGCATACCGATCTATGCGAACCAATGAGACCTAGTCATTCTAGGTATCAATATTTCATGCTCTTTATTGATGTTAATTCTATAAAAATGTGGATATACTATTCTCGCACCCAAGACCAAGCCTTTGAAACTTTCATACAGTTCAAAGCCTTTGTTGAAACTAAGTATGGTCGAAATATAAAGACACTCCGTGAAAGATCCCCAAATGGGTCTCTCTTGTTCTCCAACAATTTTAGATCAATTAAAAACTCCAAAGGCTGATTTATGACTATTATGAAAAAAATCAGATTTTTCAACAGTTGGAAAATAATTTATATTTGAAACCCTAATTGCTGCAATCTTCAAGATAGCATTACTTTCTCTACACAACTCTGATCTAGGCAAATGACATATGCCTGAACTTGGAAAAATACAAGGAACAAGATGATGTAAACCAAATTATAACAGCAACTACCAAACATGCAGATCTGACCCTCCTACTATTTCGGCCCACACATTTACGGCATCAAATGAGCCCCAAAAATTATTTTCTCTATCCCGGATGATTGTTTATATTTTTAGGAACTCATTCATATAAAAATCAGAATTTGCGGATGCCAAATCAACTCAGAAATCAGATCTGAAATCTGATTATAAAACTGGTAAAAAACCCTCTGAAAAATTATGAAACTAATTGGCTTATTTCTCAAAAATATGTAGATGGTTTTGCAATTAAACTCAGATCTAAATACCTTCAAAATACAAAGCCAAATCTGCCCCAACTGGGTCGATCCAATAGAAGATGAACTGCTGTAATTTTATTCCTCAAATGCCTTCAAATTATACTGCTGGAAATGACTGAAAATAACACTGAAAATCTGATTACCATCAATGAGAATTTCTGAGTGAAAAACCCTCTCAATCCCTTGGGGTTTTCGTCCACAAGAGAACTCTTGGGGTTTTCGTCCACAAGAGGTATAAACTAAGGTTTTTCGTCCTTAGAATATAATTTGCAAAAGCTCAAAGCTCAAATGCAAGAGAAATATCATATAAAAATCTGGAATATAGAAGAGGCAAGTCGACTTTCCTTTTAAAGGAAAAGAGCCAACAACCAACCTTCAAGACCACCAATCAGCTTGTATGATTCTTTCGATGCATTTTCCACCCTCCATTTCTCTTAGGGAGAATACAAAAGGTATTTAATAATTATTTTTTTCTCTCCCAAGGCTGGTCGCTTTTCCCTAGAGGGAATACACAATAGAAATGTTTTATCCTTTCTAAGTCCCCATTTTTCCCTTAAGGCAAGTCGCCATTTTCCCTAGAAAATACAAATTAAATAAGTGCTTTTCTTTTGATGTACTTTTCTAGGTTCTATTTTAATGTTAAGTTTATTAATTTATTATATGTGCTATTATATTGTAATTTTTTGCACAATATAATAAAATTAATAAAACTTAAGTCACCCTTATATTTTTCCTTTGGCCGTCGGGTTGACAAAATAGGCCAAAGGTCTTCGATTGGAAAAGGGGACATTACACTCCGCTCAAATCAAGGGGAACAATACACTAGCAATGAGTTCAACGCTTTTTTGGAAATACATGGTATTCATCGTCAAATGGCACCTCCTCATACACCACAACAAAATGGTGTTGTTGAAAGGAAAAATCGTACTATCATGGAAATAGTGCGATGTATGATTAACGATGCGGGTTCAGCAAAAACATATTGAGCAGAAGCAACTAAAACGCTAGTTTATCTACTAAACAAAGTTCCCGCTACAGCTTTTGATGGAGTAACACCGCAGGAAGCATGATCGGGACGAAAGCCATCAATTACACACCTTAGAGTTTTTGGATGTAAAGCTAGTATGCACATTCCTAAGAAACAAAGAACTAAACTTGATATGAAATCAGAAAAGTATGTCTTCTTAAGATACAGTGATGAGGCACTTGGTTACAGATTTATGGATCCAAAAACCAAAAAGGTTTACACTAGCAGGGATGTTGAGTTCTTTGAGAATAAAGAAGCATATGCTCCTTCCATACACTCACTTGATGATCAGATCAGCCTGTTAATGAATATAGAATATGGTAATCACTCTAATGAGGACAGTGATAATGGGGAAGATGGTGAAGAGCCACCGCCCACAAGAACCACTCAACGTATGCCTAAGTGGTATACAAGTATGATATGTGTTGTCATGTGAATTGACTAGCCCAAAAATGCAAAATTCAAACCATGACAACTAAGTCGTAATGCAAATTTGTGCCTTCTAACCCTCTTGAATCTCTCCCCTGGCCATCCTGCCTCTTGTGTCATCATCATATTGCCTTGAAGATAGTTCTAATGCATTTGGTGAACATGTATCAGTTTGCCAAAAGTGGGATAAGGTTCATGAGTTCCATTCAATGAAAGACTAGTTCTCCTAGAAGCAATTTAGGGAGAGTTCTAAAAGGGCCTTAAGTATCCTGAGGTGGTAATAGGGAGACTTGAGAGTGTTGAAAGCAATTTAGGAAGATTTAGGAAAGGTTTGATCATTCAAGGACAATTTGTTCAACACCGGGTTTTCAAGTGCAAGCAATGAACACTCTTGTAATGAATCTTGACTTCCCCAGATGATTCCAGGAGCTTAGTAAAGAGTCAAGAGGCAAACAAGTAAGCACCAGAAAGCTTGAAGAATATTCTCTATATGGTGGGAACATCCATTTTGATCTAAGGTGTGAAGATTTTTTGAGACAATCCAATCTGCGCAGCCGCCCTCACAGTTCCGAACAAAAAGCGGCCAAAATTTTGAGTTGTAGAAAAATTCAAGGTCTAAAATTAGTTCTATTGATCTTATAATGTTTTTTGGAGTCAAAATCATATAAGACTTGACTCTAAAACATCATCCTAAGCCTTCCGGGTGAAAAAAATAAGGTTTTTGTTGTTTCTAGACATTTAGTGTGAAAACCAGTTTTCCAATTATGGCTTAGACACACTTTTGACCTCCTTTTGTCCCTATTGTCCCCTTGGGGACATGGGGGACATGAGGGACATAAAAGTGCACCCTCATCCTCCTCCCATAGGTGCACTTAGGAGCATTTGGTGTCCCATGTGTCTCGTTTGCCCCTGGGACAAGGAGGACATGAGGGACACAAAAGTTCGCCCTCAATCCCTAACCATGGGCGCATTTTTGTGTCCCTGATGTCCCCCATGTCCCCAAAGGAACAAAGGGGACAAGAAAGTGCGCCCCATGCTCAAACCAAGCCCCTTGACATCCATACGACCCCTCTGTGCTCCGCAAGCTTGATTCTCAGCTCCCTGCTGTCATTCACACTTGCTCACATGCTTCCACTTGCTTCACCTCACCATGAGCACACTTTTGTGTCCTCGTTGTCCAGGTGTACAAGAGGGACAAGAAAATGTGCCCATGCCCAAGATGTAAACCCTAGACCTCCATGTGACCTTTCCCAACTCCACAAGTGATTTTCCTAACCCCTCCATCTCATCCTCGCATGATCCCGTGCTGCCACTTGTCTCCATTCTGCTCCAAGGCGCACATTGGAGCCTTCATTGTCGCGTGTGTCCCCATTACATCATAAAAACCGGATCTTAACCTCACATTAACTCCCATTTAAACTGGGTTTGATCCATAATTAGCAAGGAAGCATTAAAGTGAAATAAAACATAGTTTTAACCCATTTCTTCAACACAGGTCACCCTTCCTTCATTGTTGTTGCTGACACACCTAGAGAAACATCATTTTCTACCACAGCTGTTGCCCAATTTTTTCCAAAACAGCAATAGCCATCAAAAACAAGTTTCTTTCATATCTCTCAAACCAGAAACCCGATCACAGTGAAAATTTTCCATATTTCTCTTCTCCAAAACGCCTTTGGGAAGATTGCAGTTGTATATCCTATGATGCCCTAGCTTTTTTGATACAACAATTTGAAAACTAAACCCTATAAACTTGCTTTTTTGATTTCCAAGAGATTCAGCAGACGAAAAATGGTGAAAATATGAGTAGGAGATTTCGGTGCAAAACAAAACATAGTGACGGTGGTTTAGTTGCAATCTGACACCAATAAGTCCACTTTCCAAAAATAGCATATGTGGATGACATCATTTTTGGAGAAGATAATGAGAAAATATCCAAAATGTTTTCCGAAGATATGCAAAAGGAGTTTGAAATGTCTATGTTGGGTGAATTGTCATTTTTCCTTGGTTTGCAAATATCTCAATCTAGCAAAGGAATATTTATTTCCCAAACCAAGTATGTAAAAGAGGTGTTGAAGAAATTTGGAATGGAAGGTTGTGCACCTATTAGCACGCCCATGGTTACAAGGAATAAGTTGAATAAAGATGATGAATCTCTAAATGCAGATCAAATACTCTACAGATCAATGATTGGCAGCTTATTAAGTGTAACAACATCTAGGCCAGACATTATGCAAGCAGTAGGCATGGTAGTACATTTTCAAGCCACACCGAAGGAAACTCACGTCTAAGCAGTAAAACAAATCTTCAAATATTTAAAAGGGACTTTGGATTACGGCTTATGGTATCCAAGAGGTAAATATTTCATGTTGGTAGCATACACAAACTCAGATTGGACAGGATGCATTAATGATAGAAAAAACAAGTGGAGGAGCATTCTTCCTTAGAAATCGCTTAGTATCTTGGTTGAGCAAAAAGCAAAACTCTATTTCGCTATCTACAACAGAAACAGAATATATAGCATCAGTGTTATGTTGCACACAAATTCTTTGGATGAAGCATACCCTGAAGGATATCAAGGTGGAATATGATCATCCAATTTCTATATTTTGTGACAATACTAGTGCAATAAGCATCTCGGAGAATCCTGTTATGCATTTAAGAACAAAACATATTCCAATCAGATATCACTTCTCAAGAGAGCAAGTTGCAGAACAACAAGTCAAATTGGAATACATCGCCATAACTGAACAAATAGCAGACATTTTCACTAAGCCTCTTCCAAATGAAACATTTGAGTATCTACGGAAGAAATTGGGAGTAATATCCTTTGCTTCCTCTCATTGAAAAACTAAGAGAAGCATTGGTTAAGGGGGAGCTAACATTGCATTATTCAAGCTCCTTGTTTATCCCTTTTCCATTGATGTCAAACGGGGAGAATTGCTGATAGGGGGAGTTACAGAAAGGAGTTGCAGAAAAAGAAGATTCTTTGAAAATTGTGCATTATATCAAAGAGGGAGTAAATTCTTTGCAAGGTTGCCATCAATGACAAAGGGGGAGATTGTTGGAAATATTGTCATTGATGTCAAAGGAGTGGTTGGACTTATGGACAGAAATTTGTCAAAAAGTAACGGAAATAACCAACAATGTTTAGAGCCACGATAAAATAAGTTTAAGTATACGAAAAGGATCGTTTTTTGTAATGTCCCCTTTTTCGGGACATTATTAATATTTATTTTTCATTTGCATTGTAACCCCTTGGCATGTCTAGCGCTACAAGTGGGAGTCTCTTTAGTTAGTTTAATGTGCACATAGGTTAGTTACTTTTATTTATTTAATTAAAAAATAAATAAAGTGCACATAGTCTTAATATTAAATATTTTAATGATAGTTTATGTTTTCCCTCCAAAAGGGAAAGGTCAGTCTTTATTGGATATTGCACCCCGTAGTTCTATAAAAGGGAAGTCGCATTTCCTTAGAGGGTTTATGTTGGATGATCATTTGATTTCAATCCATGCTTGGAGTATTGGGATGTATGCCCATGGGACGTATGCCCTAGTTCTTGCATTTTGCTCTCTCATTTGGAAGCCATTGTTGAAGATATTGAAAATTTCATTGTTCTCTCCATTGTGATCTCTTCTGTTAGTGTTGGCGCATTTACTTGGATGAAAAAACTGCATGTTATTGAATATTGTGAAGGGTTTTATGGTGCTTTAGATTTGCTGGTTATTGTTGGTTTTATTCTAACTATGGCGACTTGAATTGAGCATGTTTTAAGGGTGAACAAGCTATATTTGTAATCTGATCTAAGTTAGCTTATTTTTCTGAGTGTGAGTAGTCATTTTGGGATGTTTTTGAAGGGTTCTAAGAGCTGCAAATAATTTACATGTTTTATGCTAACCCTAGCGACTGGTTAGGGGATTTAGGGGGTTGTTTTAGAGGGGTTTCAGTTGTCATAAAATTCAGATTTCAATATCTTTGGAAAGCTCTTGAATTATAGATTACTCTGCACTTTATTTCACAGCAAAAGATGAAGTATTGAGCAAGTTATGAATTTTCCAAGTCTCAGTTGTCTTGGGTTCATTGTTATTGATTAACTGTTATAAAATTCAGATCTGCAGTTTTGGGTCAATTTAATATTGAATGTGATTGTAGAAATTAGAAGAAATAAGGAGAAGGTGATTTCATAATTTTTGGAGTAGATTTGGTGCCCTAAATGTGCTGGGCGACCTATTTTTTAGGTCAAAATTAGGGTTTCGTGCTGATTGTACAAAATTTGGTTTTTGCATAATATTCTTCATATTTTTGTTGTCCAATATCCAAAATTTCAGCTCATTTGGACTTCTCTAGACAAAGATGAATTTTTTAAGTTTGTAGCAATCTAGTGCTTTTATTAATTAATTACTAGTGTAATTAATTTCAGATTTGAAATGATTAATTTCCTAACTGGTTCTCCCATCTAATCCACCACCTTGGCTCACTCCAACCCTATTTGAATTGTATTGAAGCTAACTTTGGATTATTTGAGGTCGAACTAGGAGGGTTTAGTCCTTCTAGAGTCGATTCAATTAATTGAATTGCATATTTGGATAATATCCCAAAAGGGGATATTACATTTTTGCATTAAAAAGTCAGCCATATGAACGAGCTGTGCACAACAATCAATTAAAGGAAGATATCGGTGTTTATTGAAGGATATAATCAGCAATATGTTGCAAAAAAATATCAGTATTCATGAAAGACAAATCGTTGTTTATAATCAGCATTAGGCAGCAATAATTGTTTGTATAGTTATTTAATTAATGGGAAGCATTTAATATATTTATGGATGGCATATGTATTTGCATTGCTAAAATAAAAGATGGTTAATTAAATTAAATGAAAGGGTGTGTCAATTGGAAGAAAAGATACCTTTTCAAAAGGGTACGAATGGCTATATAAGGAAGATCATTTGAGATTTATTTTCAAGCATTCAAGTTGAATATCTTACGGGAAGAGAAGAAGCATAAGGGCAAACTTTTGGAGCAGCAGGTTTAAAGTTTAAAAGAAGAGTTTCCATGATTTGTTGAGACAACAACAGTTCAAAGGTGGTTAAGGAAGTTTCGTAAGGAGGTTGGTGCCTTCATATTCGAAGAGATTGGTGTCTCTTGCTGAGTTGGTGCTTAGCGAAAAGGGTTCGTGCTCCAGTAGGTTGGTGCCTACAAAATTGTAATTATGGGATTGGTGTCTCCAATAGGTTGGTGCCTACTACCATTTGAGAAATATATTAAGAAAGATTTTCTCTGTGGTTTTTCCCGAAAGGGTTTCCACACAAATTTGCTGTCTTCTTGCATTACTTTGTGTTGTTTTCTTTGATTGCCTTTAATATCTAAATTGTGAATCTAAGATTAAGTGTTTGAAAATAAAAATAATATATTATATTGATTCACCCCCCCTCTCAATATAATCATGTGCTTAACACAAAGTGTTGCAGATGCCTCAAATCTCAAAGCTTCCTTCGCCTCCCTGAGCCTCTATTCATTCACATCAAGGTCTGATTTTGACATTCAAAGCAATCCTGAAACATTCAATCTCACTGAATTGCATCATATAGTCCCCAAATTGAAGATTATTGGGTCAATTGCCTGGATGATTTTGAGGTAAGGAAAAGAGATCATATGCGAATGATTGTTGGCCAAATAAGGAGCTTTGGTTTTGATTGGTTCATTGTAGGTGTGGAAGACAACGGAATTGATATGTTCGATCCAGAATATCAAGTGGTGAAGTCTTCACCTCTTCCACCTATGTCATGGAGCAATCGAGAATCGAGTGATATCAATGAGAAAACTACAACGGTGATCCAGAGGTCTAAAGAATGGTTTATTAGAAAGAGGGTTACTTTCATGGAATCTGGTGGTCTTCTAACCCACTCAAGACAAGCATCTCATCTCTCATCCTTGAAGGCATTTGAGAAAACCTCGAGCTCCGCTCACTCAAGGGAGCGCGCAAAGAGGAAAACAATGGATACTGAAGGATCTCACTACAGGAGACTTCAAAAGAAGGCCAAAGCCACTAAAGACCCTGTCAAAGATCTCAAGCAAGGAGAGATTGATTCTTCTTAACCTCCAATTCCGTACCAGTGTCCAAGTATCTCTTCCTCAACTCCACTCATCAAGTGCGGGAGTTGGTCCCTCGCCATGAACCTGAGAGTGCAATCATGCCTAGTGTTAAACCTACAACAACATAGATCTTCCCGTGGATCCAAAAACTGATTGGAAGTGAGCCTAAAACAGTGCAACAAGCATCAATGTTGGACTTTCAAGCCATCTCAAACGAAGTAAGAAAACACAGGAAACTTCTCACTTTTTCAGCAGTGTTTCTGATAATCAATATGTAGAAGTTGCCCAACCAAAAGTGGTAAAGCCCATTGAGGAGAAGACTCAGGCAGACTATGACATGACAACAATTCCTTTGGGGCAAGCAACACATGAAGAGAATGCACATTGATTCAAAGAGTTTGTTGCTCGTTTGCTTTCAAGGAACAAAGAGTATAAACAGACAATTGAGTAGTTGGAAGAACATGTGAAAACCCTCACTTCCTATGTTCAACCATTCCTAGATCCTAGTGCCATTCCATCTCTCCCCGTTGAAGATGTTACTCCTATCAGCAGCTTTGACCCCACAACAATCAGAAAGGCTCAAGGTCATACCATGCAACAAAGGGTCAATGATAGGTGGGTTAACAAGATTCTCGAGAAAGGTAAAACTCGGTTGCTTGATATCCTTTCATTGTTTGAATTTGTTCTTGCCACCGCTACGAAGATAAAAATGACCAAAGATGAAATTGAGAAGAAAAAAACTCATCGGGACCAAGTGCTTCCGTTGGTGACATAAATGGGTAATCTTAACTCTTTTGTGTTGGTGGGCAAAAATGTATTCAATTCTGTAACCGAGAATGTGTCTCAAATTTGGTCTCGAACATTGGTTGCCCGATATGAAATGTTGAACAATGCTCTCGAGGAACTTGATAATTGTGAAGAGCTCACTTCACAAATGCTGGAAAATAGAAGCAATGGGGTGCAGAAGCTTGGAGCACCTCTAGTGTGTGAGAACTCATTAATGGAAAACCTTCTGAAGCCATTTGAGAAATTGGTCAGGAAAGAAGCATATCTAAGATCCCTTCTCGTTTAACAAGGACATGTTGGAATCCCTCACAGAAATCGGGTGTGCAATTTCCAATACTGCGAAGGATCATCAAACTTGGTTAAAATAATGCAAAAACATCAGCACTACCTCTGAAACTTGAATCAACACTCTGAGCTTCAAGTATATCCCCTCAAGCAGAGAAAGTGGTACCTGCAGCAACACGCTTCAGCAAGGAGTTCAAAGATAAAAAAAAAATCCCAGGTAAGACTTCATCGGCAGGTGGCTCTTCATCGGTGGATACTTCATCTCCATCGGCATGATCTTCTCCCCTTCTCTCCTCTTATTCTCTCTCATGTTCTAATTCTTTGTTGGGAAGGTATTTTTCACTTCTTTGTCTTATTCACTTAAATGTGACCTATAGTCTAACATTGTAATGAGTTCTCTTTAATTAATGAAAAGGGACTCACTTTTCTTTCCTAGGAATATGAAAGGTCACAAGTGATAAGGGTAAGTGAAAAGTCATGTGGGGGGTAGATGAAAGGTCTTTTATAAAACTATATATTTGGATGACTTCCCCATTCCAAAGGGTTGTCGATTGTGAGTCTCTAAGTAGATAACTATTGCACTACTAAGATACAAGCAAGAGATTGCATTCTTTTGTTTCCTCTATTTCCTTACATGTTCAACTTTGTGAACTTGATGATCTTATGTAACCAAGGAAGGTGGTAGTGCTTTCGGTGAATGGATCAATAGAATTTTGTGTCTATGATTTGTTAGTCTTGTCATTGTTAGCAAAGTTGTATTCCTCTAATTGAGTGTGGATTAATTCTGGTTAATGTTGTGAAACTCTGTTAGTGCCAATTCACAAAATTAACCCCTCTTTCCTAAGTTTTTACTCCCCTTTACCTCACCTCCTAAGAAAATTTCTCCCTTGCACTAAGTGCGAGCAATTTGCCACGTCTAATGGAGTAGTCATGTGTGATCCCCGGCTTCATGGCCACCCACATATTTGTTTTATCTACATTCAATAAATGGTAACCTCCCCATCACAAAGAGGAGGGACATAGTCCCGAAGCGTTGGTCAAAATCCACTAACTTGTCCTTGCAACAAATTATTTTGCCAACAATACGAGATGCAAAATTGTATGGTGTCCCCGACACATCTACCATCGGAATGAGAACTTCCAATATGGCTCAAAATGAGATCAATTTGGCCTTAATGAGTACACGTGTTGAATCTACTAAACCGTCCACAATTTCATAATCCTTACAGTCGAAACCTTGGAAAGGTGTTATAGATACAGAGTATAAGTCACTAATAAAGAATAACACATGGCATCTTACAGATCTTTCACCAAGGAAAAAGCTGATTGGATGCATATGGATCTTCAAAACGAAGTACAAAGTAAACGGCGGTATTGATATGCACGAGGCTCGACAGGTAGCAAATGGATATGCTCATAAAGAAGGCATTGATTATGAGGAGACTTTTGCTCCCACAACTAAGATCAAAACAATCAGAATGATTCTTTCTCTAGCTTCAAAATTTGGTTGGAAAGTCCACCAAATGGATGTAAAAGGTGTCTTTCTTAATGGAGACTTGAAAGAAGAAGTTTACATGACTCAACCAAAAGGTTTTGTCATACCTGATAAAGGGGAAAAGGTGTGTAAACTTGTGAAATCATTGTACAGTCTCAAACATGCTCCCAAGGCATGGTAAATAAAAAGTGATGACCATCTTATACATCATGGATTCAACAAAATTCCATATGATCCTAATATCTACCTTAAAAAGCAAGGCGGGAGATAGTGATCGTTAGAGTATATGTCAATGATCTAGTGATCACTGAAGGTTCAGTGAGGATGTTTGAGTCGACATAGAAAGATCTAACCCGATCATTCAACATGACAAGTCTCAGGCTTTTGCAGTATTGTCTTGGACTTAAAGTTTGGCAAAGAGAGAATCATATCTTTGTATCACAGATGAAATACACCAAGACAACACTCGAGAAGTTTCATATGATGGATTGTAAGCCAATTGCCACACCTATGGAGACTAGACTTTAGTTGTCTCAAGCAGATCCATCACCACTAGCAAATGCAACTCTCTCGACAATTGATTGGGAGTCTCATATACTTGACCTATACTAGGCCGGATATCAACTATGCAGTCAATTATCTTTCTCAGTTTATGCAAGAATTCAGGGTTTGTCACTGAAAAGAAGCAAAGTGAATACTGAGGTACATCAGAGGAACTATGGATTTTGGCCTAGAATACAAGATAAGATAATTATATTAAATGTCCAACAAGTGACCACAAAAGCAGGTCAATGGGACTGCACCATACAAAGCAAAGTAGAAGCAGCAGGGAAACCCAGAAAGGTCTTCGAGAACAAAAAAAAGGAGAGTACAAAGGAAACGAGATGGAGGGAAAAGCCTCGACACCAACCCTCTTGACTGTCATCCAACGCCAGCCAGAAAGAAACTGGTGATGTGTTGATGTTTGGTGTCAGAAACTGAAAGATGTCTGGGACGCCTATGATCCGTGGAAAGTCGAGCTCTCTGGATGAGCCCAGTGGACTGCCGCCTATGAGAGGAGGCCCTTGGCCGTGTCTGAATCCGGATACTTTTGGTCTGGGAAGAAGCTCCTCTAGTCTTGACATATCTAATCTGAGGATCTCCACTAGGATCAAGTCCCCGCATTGTGCCCCTCACACCCGCGAGCACAGCAAAGAAAGATGTGATCCGTCGATTAGTAGTCTCCTTGGAAGGAGGATGGAGGATCCCATCGCAGAGCTTAAGAGCTTCCTGTACACGGAGAGCGAGATGGAAAAGAAGAAAGAGTGATTATCATTCTTCCCAATGAAGGAAGCCATAACAATAAGCTTGTTGGTCTGTATAAGGAATTCAGCATTAGAAGGCACCAAGGTATGATGGCTTCATGTGTTTTTCTCCCTCTCATAAGGGAAAGTCATTGGCACAAAGTAAGGTACAAGGTTCCTTGGCTTCTCTATGATGATATTCATAAATGCATGCGTTATATTTCAGTTTTTTCCTTTCCTTATGAGCATAGAAAAAGAGGAAATTTGGAGTGTCATCTTGCACATGTTGCTTCATATGATAAATGGATAAAAGGATTTGAGTTTTACAAGCTTTATTTGGATACATGGATATCATTTCCTCCCTTTTGTCAAATAGTGCCAACTCCTGTCTCTTTGGAAGACTTGAAGGATGGATCACATGGACTACACCTTGCATGGTAAGAAGTCTATTTTCAGATTTTGAACAACAGTTATGTCTTCCACTTGGATGTTTGATTGATGTGCCTCCAAAGGTAAAATCAACAAAGGATATGTGTTGGGAATGTTTGGTTGTGTGCATGACCACAAATTTTTGGGCTTCAATGAAAGGTTTAAAAGAATGAAGGGACATGGTATGAATTCTTCACAAGACATTTCATTTTCAGTTGTGCATATGAGTCATTTTCAGTTTACTATTATTGAGAATGAAATTTCAGTCACATGGGAGCCATATTTATTCACTAGATTGATGTTCTTTCATGTTAGGAAAAAAATGTTGAAATGTGCTAGTTGTTGTCCCATCATTTTTATGATTGACATCACTATGACCAGCTCCCCTATGACTTCTATAATTCAGTTTTTAGCCAGGCAATTAATAAATTTATTGTTGGAGACTGATTTTGGCTCATGGGTGAATACTTCGGGATGGAAACCAGCCATTCTAATTCTGATTTTTGAAGGGAGAATGTACGATTACAGCATTGTTTGGAGCCACATAACAGAGTTTGGAGACAGCCCATGCATGAGGAAGATTTGGGATCCATTCATGCCTTGGAGACACGAAGAAGAAACAGGAAAAGTGTTTTTCAACACTTATTTTTCTAACTTGTTTGCTTCATGTGTAGATTTGAAAAAGAAATTGCAGCTAAAGACACTCCTAACTTTCAAGAGAAAGAAACATCACAAGTTATTGCAAATGTTTCACCACTTGGTTAGCATGGGATCCCGTCTTTGGGAGTGCTACACCTTTGCACCTAAATGCATGAGCTTGTTATTGCTTGACGGCAAGCAATCCTGGGAAAAGAGGACTGTAATATCCCCTTCTTGAGACATTGTTGAAATTGAAGACTTGAAGACCCTCAACCCATTCTCTTTTTTCGTGGGTTTAAGGATTGAGCTTGAAGATGATCCAAAAATGTCTATTGTCTATTTTGTAACCCTTTGGCATGCCTTGCACTATAAGGAGGGCTCTCTAGGATTAGTTAAATGTGCACATAGGATAGTTGCTTTTATTATTTAATTAAGAAAATAAATAAAGTGTTCATAGTCTTAGTTTATTAAATATTTTATTATAATAAGAGTTTATGTTTTCCCTCCAAAAGGAAAAAAGTCGGTCATTAGATATTGCACCCCTTAGTTATATAAAAGGAGGTCGCATTTCCTTTAGTGGGTTATGTTGATTGATCATTAGATTTCACTCCATGCTTGGAGTGATGGGATGTATGCCCTAGTTCTTGCATTGTGCTCTCTCATTGTAAACTTCATTTGGATCCATTGTTGAAGATATTGAAGATTCCATTGTTTTCTTCATTGTGATCTCGTGTTGAGTGTGTTTATGCATGGTTTCTCCCTTCTAAGCTTTTATTTAGAGTAAAATATGCATTGTATGTCAATGGTTTGAAATACTTTGGTGACTGTTATTGCTGCTGCAATTCATTTAACCATAGCGACTGGGATTGGGGTTTATTTTATCATGTTTTGGTGCCCTTTGGATTAGATCTATAATCTGTTGTGTTTAATAAATTAGTTCATAGCAAGGGCTTTTATTTCCAAGTGTTTTGGAAGGGTAGAAGGAACTGGAATTAATTTATATGATTTATTCTAACCCTAGCGCCTTAAAACCAAATTTCGGGGGTTGCTTTGGTAAGGTTTTAATGCTTAGAAAATTCAGATCTATAATGCAGTGGAAAGCCCTAAATTTCTAGTTTATTTTGCATCTTGTTTCATGGGAAAACATTAAGTATTGAAGGAGTTATGACTTTTAGAAAATCTCAGCTATTTGCAAGCTATCTAATTGTTATGAATTAATATTTATTTCAGATCTATAGTTTAGGTTCAGTTTAATATTGGATTTGGTTGTAGAAATTAGAGGGAATAAGAAGAAAGTAATTTTATAATTTTTGGAGTTGATTTGATGCCCTAAATGTGTTGGGCGACCTACTTTTTAGGGCAAAATTAGGGTTTCGTGTTAGCTGTGAGAAATCTAATTTTAGAATATTATTCCTCATATTTTTGTGGCCCAAAATCCAAAGTTTTAAGATTTTTGCTTGGATGGTTAAGCGGGAATTAATTTTGGAAGATTGCAGTAGTTGAGGTGTGATTATTAATTATTTTTTAGCTGTTAAAAATCTTATTTGAATGTGTTTAAATTTCAATTGTTTTCTTCCAATCTATCCCACCACCTTGGCTAGTTCCAACCCCATTTGGGTTCGAAATTGCTGACATTGGGATATTTTAGGTTGAATCTTTGTTTGATCTTGACAAGTACTTCTTCATTTTCTAAATTGTCCTAAGAGGGGACATTACATGAGTAATGGCAGCAAGAAAGGTTTCGGAAATACCAGTGTCTCTAAGTCTACGGAAAAGAGCTTCCCGCAGAACAGAGTCAAAGGCTTTCCAAAAGTCCTCAAAGCAGCAGAAGACTCTAGATGAACAGTGACGTGCTTCCTCAATGATAGCACGGAGGGTGAGAATGTGATCAATAGCCTGGTGCTCTGACCTGAAACTTGCTTGTTCCCTGGCTATGCACTGGTACTACTCTAAAAACTCGGATAGCTGCAAGTCCTCAGAACAGAGTCAAAGGCTTTCCAAAAGTCCTCAGAGCAGCAGAAGACTCTAGATGAACAGTGACGTGCTTCCTCAATGATAGCACAGAGGGTGAGAATGTGATCAATAGCCTGGTGCTCTGACCTGAAACTTGCTTGTTCCCTGGCTATGCACTGTTACTGCTCTAAAAACTCGGATAGCTGCAAGTGGAGAACAATGGCATACAGTTTGGAGAAAATGTGACCCACCATAACTGTCCTGTAATTATTAGGATCAGAAGTATAACTGGATTTGTGAATAGGATGGATAATATGGTGGGACCAAGAATGCGAAAAAACCAGCACACACCACCTGATTGAAAAGGTCTACCAAATAATTGTTGATGGTGTTGATCTCATGCTTGAAAAACTCTGTTTGGAAGCCTTCCTCATCTGCTGCTTTGTTGCAATTCATCACCGACATGGCCTTCTTAGCATTTGTGTAAGTGAAAATGTGGCAAGTGGAGGGTGGGGACACAACCTAGGTCTGAGGCTGACCAGGGTCATCATAACGGGTGGAGATGTGGGTAAACATAGTGTGGGGATCAAGGTCCAGGGGTAAAGGGGAGCGTCGAGGAATGATGGTACACCAAAAGCGTTTGGGGGAGTGCAATAGTGAGGTGCGGAGATCCCTTCTCCTATGGGTAATAAAGGTACGCTTCTTGTGACGAAGGAGATGACGATACGCAATTTTGAGGGAGGGGAAGGATGGGAAGTCATGCATAAAGGCCAGGCGGAGCTGGCGGTGAAGGGTGTTGTAGTCATCATCATACCATTGGTTCATGGGGCATGTCCTCGTACTGGAGGTGGAGTGGGGGTAGGAAAGCAAGGCTGCCTCGTGGATAGCAGTGGCAAGAAGGTTGTACATCCTATCAGTAGGGAGCATAGTGAATTGTGACAAGGAGGGGAGAAGCTGACGAAGATGAAAGGAGAAGGTTATGGGGTCATTGTATAGATGAAAATCGACACACGACCTTCACCTGCACTTCGACTCCCCGAGGTCGTGTCGAGGCAGCAGATGTGGAAATAATGGGTAGCTTAATAGTAGTGGAATGTGGTAGTGGACGAACGTGTGCGGATAGGTTGTCAAGGCAATGCGACGCCTCTAACTTGCAATAGTGGGATCTGCTCGTCAAGCGCTATGAAAGCCTCTCTAACCTGAGCAGATCAAATGGAGAAATCGGAAAGGATGGCAACTCGGAGGCTCCAGTCAATATCGAGCTCCGGGGATATCTTGTCTATCAATTGTGGCATTCGTGGGAAACTAAAGGGGGCCTCGTAAATCTATCCAGACTAGGTCATGGAACAAGCAAGAGTGAGAGACGTGATTCCGTTTAGCTCTATGAACGGTTAGCAGGTTTTGTCCAAAGCGAGAGGGCTCGATGAGCTTCTTTGTTTAGGATATTTAACTGCCTAATCATGTCAGGTGGTAACGGTGAGGATCTACAGACCAACGCTCTTAATCCAAGGTCTTCGTCTGATTGGCTCTCAATCCCATTCGGCTGGGGAACCGTAAAGTCACAATCGTAAACTCTCTTTGGTTGTGGTCCCTGTATGGTCCTGCGGTATGATCTAGAATCTAAGCCCAAGGGCAATCGGGTAATCTACGCACAAGGACGGTCCAGTAATCGTAAGCCTTGTCAACTTCTATGTTTAAAACTAGGAGTTGTTCAATCTTCTATGAGTACCGTACTGGGGATCTAGCAACTTGTATGCGTAGTCCTGTGTCTATGTTTGTGAATAAATCTCCTGAATTTGGTTGCCTAACTATGGGGTCAATTGCATAAGTTTGTTCTTGGTTTTGTTCGTTGATGGCCATGTAAACACTTAATGCTTTCAAGGTAATATGTAATTCGGTTGTCTTGACCAATATTCATAGGCTTTATCGTCTTCAACGTTTAATGTGTCCAGTTGTCAATTGATTCTTTGTATATCTCTATTTGTTTTGAAAACGTTGAACCTAAGGCCTTGATCGATATCTGCTAAAGCCACCGCTACATTTCGCTGAGGTATGATTGGATCGAATATGTAATCTTTGGGTTCTCTAGGCCTTGTAATTGTCATGCAAGATATAATTAAATTACTCTAATAAAGCAAACTAAGCAAGCAAAGGAAATCCACACTATCTTTTTGGTATTTTCAATATATGAAGGAACAAAGCAATAAAAGCAGCTAATCTAATGAAATTAAATGTTTTTGATTCTTTTCTGATATTCTGAACAAAGCTTCTAATCTAACAAATGAATCTAATACAAAAAATTAACCGGATGTAGCTAATTGTTTGTGCAATCGTGTTAATCTAAACCTAAAAAAAGTAATTAATTAAATCCTTCCTAATCAAAACCCTCCATCCTACCTCAAAGGCAGAGAATAAATCACTGCTTCAAAGAAGCTATTATTCCCTACAACTTCCCTGGCAATATTGCTAAGCAAGCTTTCTAATATGATCTGATCTATTGTGATTGTTTGATAATTAAAACAACAAAACAATTTCTCTACTCTATTTCATATGAATTTGAATGAATACGATTCAGATTTGACAATTAAATCAATGAAGCAAATAAACAACACCTCCAACCTGGATATGCAAGAACAGTGGCAAATCTGGTTGTGTGAATATTAGTCACCTCAGTTTATCCTTTCGATTTTTGTGTCCACGTGAGTCCAATGGGTGGGAATGCAGTGACAGCAGAAGAAGAAAAGTGCAGGAGTAGCAGCAGCGTGACTTGGCAAACTGGGAAACAATGCAGGTGGAAGAATACAAGCACAATTGAATTGAGATTGTCTTTGGCAATTTCCAGCAAGAAAGGAAGCAACTTTGCAATAACAAGAATACTGAAAATTTCTTTGGCCATTTGCTTGAATACAAGCATTGTATTTATAGGAATTTGGCTAGGCAATGGTTGAAGCCACTTGCCAGCCAAAGGGTGACATAACAACAATGAAGGGGGAGTTCAAACTATTAATAACCACCAATCACAAATTAGAAGTAAAGAAGAGCATGCCACAAGGCAATTGCGCTTTGGAATCCTCTAAAACAGGCAAGAAACGCGTTCTAAAACAAGAGTTAAATGAGAGAATATCATGTCAAAACGCGAGTGAACTTTCTAGAAAAATCGCACAGGACCGCCCCCCAACACAGAGCAGCGATTACAAGAGCACCGCCCTGCCTGAGCGGCGGTTACTAACCTGCCGCTCTGTTTGGGTGGTGGTTTCGTCACTAAAGGCCAAAAACAAAGGAGAAAGCAGCGGGAAGTTGGAATAGAGCATACAGGGGCTAAATAAGACATACTAGGCTAGAAATATGAACTGCGAGTAGGCTTAGGAGCTCAAACACCTTCCAAAAAGACATGAATCATCATTGGGGACCTTTTTGTAACTGTTTCCAATAATGTAGCACATGCAAAATTGGGTGTGTACAGTCACCCTCATCAAGTCTCAGAGTGGTACGTGGAGGGCAAC
This sequence comes from Taxus chinensis, assembly GCA_019776745.2. NCBI lineage: Eukaryota > Viridiplantae > Streptophyta > Pinopsida > Cupressales > Taxaceae > Taxus > Taxus chinensis. The sequence continues at coordinate 798,221,280 of CM034150.1, forward strand.
GGAGGGGGCAAGGGGCCTGGGGGGATAGTTTCCATGGAGGAGAGGACCGCATGGTCAGCAAGGGGAATAAGGGAGACGGAAAAGTGGTGAATAAAGGGAAGAAGGTCAAGGGTAGTCATGACGTAATCAACCACACTAGCGCCATCATAGTGAGGTCTGCAGGTGAAAAACTGGGAATCCGAGAAACAACATATGCCATTAAAGATCAGCAGGTCATGAGATTCCCCCATCTGTAAAAGGTGTCAACCATATGCCGTCAAGGGCCCTGCCACATCGTCAGACTCCCTCTGAAGACCAACTAAACCTGGGTCCACCTCTGAAGTACAACAAGCATCATCAGTGCTGTCATGCAAGGGACCTTGGGAGTTTTTGGTTTGAGCGTTGAAATCACCCAAAAGGATGACCTCGCCAACTACAAAGAACTGAGAGATGCCAGTAGAAAGGTCAAAGTATGGGTCCCCATCCAGGCCATTCTCAATGGTAAAAGAAGAAGAGACGAGAGGGAAGTAACAAACTGCAATATCAATGTCCCAGATGAGGTGTGGGGTCCGCCTAACCTTGATCCAAAGAAAACGGGCAAACTCATCTTCAGCCGCCACAGAAATCCTACCCCGAAGAGTTTCCCTAACCAAACAAGCGACCCCGCCAAAAACCTCTAACTCCTCCAAAGCTCCTAATATCATGCCTGCAAACAGAGCACTAGTAGTACCCCCTAATGTCAGGGAGAGGACGAACGGGGCTCTCATGAGTTTCTGTTACAAAAAGGAGATCTGAGTGACCCAATGCATCCTGTAGGAGACCAGGGGAGGACTAGTAAGACCCATTTCCATTCCAACATGAAATGGAAATGCCCCTGTTATGACGCCTCTCCTAGCGAGACCGTCATTTGGACCCGGGAGCCCAACCAGGAGGGAAAGTGTCTCAAATCATTGGTCTGAGGTTTTGAATCACCGCCCATTTACCTTCCTTTCTAGCTGCCATGACTATCTCCAGGGACTGTTTGAGTTCTGCCACCTGGGCTCTAGTAAGATCTTCATCAAGGAAGATTTTATCCGAGAGTGAGAATAGTCTCCGTTTAGCCCTAAGAGCCCGAAGTCTGTCTTCTGCTGATTTGAAGTGAAGGAAGAGGGTCGAGATCAAGCCATGCTCTATCAATTTGCACCTCCGGCAGCCCCAACATGTTTGTGATGAAATCTGATGCAATGGATAACAGATCAGAAGGAGGAGGAGTGGGCAGCCCTCTTACCTTGAGATTGAGCTCTCGTGCTTGTCTGTTTCTTTATTCCACAAGTTTTGCCTATGCAACTTCCTCCACAACTGTAATAGAAGGCGTGTTCTGGTCCTTACCTTTCACTATTCGTGCCCATGAATCCAATTGTTCCCTGAGACTTTCATGTTGGGTTTGAATCTCTTCCTGTATGTGCTTCAAGTCTGAAATTTCTGCATGTAATTGATCGTTAGTACCTGTAGGAATGGCTTGGGTCATGATATTTGTAAGTTTCCTACGTAGTGAGATGTTGTCCGCTTCAGCTTTCTCCATTCGGTATGTTAGTTCAAATACCTCAGTTCATAACGTTATGTTAGATGATTCCATTATCTCAAGCTTGTGTTGTAATTCCGCTATGAGGTTGCGTACGCTGCCATCTTGCTGCCCCTGTTCATTCTTCCCAACAAAAGGAGTCACTGTAATGGCGGAAGTGGAAGGAGACATCGGTGAAGAATGAACTGCTTGTAGTGGTGTCAAGACGAGGGGAGAGTTGAGGGAAGCACCCAATTTGTTCGTATTACTAGCTGAGTACCTGTGCATAAGAATTTTGGCTGTGGGAGATGTATTGCGTCCACAATTTGAACCAAAACCAATAGACTGGTCACGGGAGGGGAAACAACAGGGGGAAATGAAGGGAAAGTCGTGAGGGCATGAGCAGAGGAAAAGTGACAACATAGGACGGAGGAAACCCCCACGATAGTGCACGAAAGGGAAGGAATAGCAGTAGGTTGTGTTGTTGGTGGGAAGGCCTATCGAAAACCAAAACCGTGAAGAGCCCAAAGCCAATCGTGGATGGCACGAAACATGGGTAGAGGGAGTTGTGAAAAGCCCAAAACAAATCGTAAATGGCTCACAATTCCCAAGTTAGGGAAAAACCGAGTAGAATCGTGGGAGGAGAAACGAAATAGGAGAGTCGAGGGGGCAATGGAGGAGAAATCAAGCAAAAGTGTCTCGGGAGGCAGAGACAGGGCTACGAAACCACGGAGGGAAGTCACAAAGGGAGGAAGATGAAACGACGAGGGAAAACAGGTAAAACACGGCAGGGCAATGGCGGAAGAAGTGAAAAACACAGTCGTCACAGGTAAGCACAGGAGAATCGTGGGTAGCGAAAGGGCATCACAGCAGCAGCGAGGAGAACAAAATTATAATAGGGAAGCATAGCATGTGCATAATCTTCGATAGACAGTTTCAAACACAACATCGTTGTTCAAATGCATAATCTTTGATAGACATAGTTTCAAACATAACTTCTATGTTCACATCTTGGAGAAAGGAATCAAATAAAATACAAGAAGAATGATAACTGCTTCTTGACAAGGTATCCAGATTCAGATCATGCAAGAAACATAGAAGACAAGAAATTCACTTTAGAATTTCTATTCTTTTTGGGATATGGACCGATATCATGGGGGAGTATCAAGCGGACTTGTGTTTCAAGGTCCTCCACATAATCAAAATATTGCACAGCAGGAGTTGTCTGTGAAGCAATATGGATCCGGCGTATACTTTAAGGATTGGGAATACCACGGAAACATCCAACTATCCTACATGTTGATAACGAAGGAGTAGTAAAACTTGTTCGCAATCACGTGTTTCATGAGCATGCAAAGCACATTGAGGTGCAAGTACATTTAATTCGTGAACATGTTCAGAGTAATAACATCCAACTCCAGTTTTACCCAACAAATCAATAATGTGTAGATGTCTTCACAAAGTCATTTGCTCGAGACAAATTTGAGGGCTTCAGAAAAATTCTCTCTTGTTCACTTGAGACCATGTTGAATTAAGCGGGGGAGTGTGTTAGAAATAAACCTGAGTACTTAATTCACCATGTAAGTGAGTTAAATTAATAAATCGTAATTTTGAATTACTTATTCTAGAACTCTTGGTTGTTTAGGTGTTAAATGTCTAACACTATATTTGTGGGGGCTATTCTATCTTGGTTTTTGTTCCCGAATGTATTCCAACAGGTGCAATAGGCTATTTTTACAAAGTGCCAACTATAGGTTGATTTGATCCACTTTATGTGGAATGAATAGAAGTTGTTCAAAGCCTATAAACTTTGCAACTCTCTCCTTTCATTGTAATGTTTATTTCTATGATTAATAAAATTAATCAAGCTCTATCTTGTTTGTGTATTAACACTATTAGCAACAAAATGAGTTATTAAGAAGAACACTAACAACAAAGACATGCCATGGAGTAGCAAGCATTGGAAATTAATGCTGCCAAGTGCAATAAAGCAATGGCACTGAAGTCAAAGTGCCATTTTTTGAGGTATAAGGACATTCACAGTAGTCTAGAGAGTATAGATAGTATAAAGCATCATGATGGAAGTGAAGGTCTTTGAGATACCAGTAAAGCATGCACCTTCTAGAAAAGCAGATGTCTCAAAATAAAGCCAATAACCTTCCTAAAATTGACAACACAGAAGAAACATTAGGAAGACCACTAACAATAAGCTTTCCTCAATGATACCCTAAGAGTAAAATAAGTTTGGAAATCTCTACACAATCCTACATATCCCTTGCTCTAAGATTACCATGCTCCAACTGTTCTAAGTGTGTCATGTCCAATCCTATCGCATATTGTTCGAAAAATGTGCCTAATTATTATTGATTCTAGTTATCCATGTTTTATCCATCCCTCGAATTATGAATGGGATGGATGATATGTTGCAACCAAGATGCGGGAACCTTGAGCAAAAAATTAACTAGCTCTAGCATGGGGAAGGCAATTGAATCCTTTAATGTCCCCTTTTCCAAGCTAATTCGGTTTGAAGACTTTGAGCCCATTACTCTTCTCATGGGTAAGAAGGAAATGAGCAAGGGGAGTAATTGTCGTATTTTTTAGTTATTTTCGTGAGCATTGCATTCTTCTTTACTAGTTTTATTTATATAGTCAGGTCAACTGGGTTAAGAAAGAAAGACAAATTAAAAAATTAAAAAGAAGGCTATAAAAGTAAATGTTGGGGCTTATTGTAAGGATCATCTCATGAAATTTATACTTCTTTATGGAAATTGAAGCTTTGAGCTCTCATTTTCAGCCTTTGAGGACAAAAACCCCTCATTGGAGACGAAAATTCTCAATAGTCACAACATATGGGGACAAAAACCCTCATTTGTTGCATTGGTGGCTTCATCCGGGAGTCACAAGCAAGCTTAAAATTCAGAATTTCAGAATGGAAAGGGTTTCCATTTGTGCTAGGGCACAAATTCCAGCTAGGGCACGCTTTTTTGGGGCTGCCACGTTCATTTCCAGCTTGATCTATCCATTTGGAGATTTTGGGACCGCTTTTAGTGGGAATCTATGGTGGGAAAAATCTGATATCTGCTATTTTTGTGATCATTTTGAGCTATCATTTGCATATTTTCTTCAAGTATTTATGAAGATATGGAATTTTGAATTTTCAATTGTTTTTGAGAATTAATTAATTTCAGCCATCTGTAATTTATGGTTGAAGCATTTATTTTGCATGATTTCATTAAGGGTTTCATGTTATTGATGTATTTTTGAAGATTTTTGTGTGGAAAAGGCAAAAAATTGCATTTACCCTAGGTCACTTAGGGTTTGGTGGACCTAAAACAAGTCGATGCCCTAGTTCTTGCACGAAATCAGATTGTTGTCATACAAATCAGATTCTCTGAATGTGGTTGTCATCATTTCCGACAATGTTCCATTAGGGTTTTGGGAAAATTCAAATTCCTTCAATTTGAACTCGAAAGGGACATTACAAATCCACACCATATCTAAGAAAGTCAGCTTAAAGCCCCTCACAATATGTAGCTTGAAATATAAATTGTGGAGGAGAGAGTAGAATACTCATATGGTAGGCTTATCAAAAATGTTGTAAAGAAAATCGACATATTTTGGGTCTAGGTGGATTGGCAGGTTACGTATGAAGTATCGAGATATAAAGCACCCCTAGTCTACAAGCGGTGTCCAACAACCTGGCACACTGAAGTGCGCTTTGGCAGTGCGAGTCCACCTTACTAATGCTTGAGCAGCGGGCTGGCACCCTAGATGACTTCGCTGCATTTAAATCAGGATTGAACTCATGACCTAATGGTCACCTGCACAATGGCATACCATTGTGGCCAGCCCTGGGGGCTTAAAACTTTGGATGGTAAACACTTTTTATTAAACCGAAGCTATGAACTAGCGCGAGGGAGGAGCACTTTCTCAAAGTGGAACATGGGGATGGGCTTCGGTCCTTAATATCCATTGAGCAATCCACATTCGGAGTGCCTCGTTGTGTTCCGCTTACTCCACATGGAGAAGTTCAACCCCTACCTCAAGGTGGTCCAATGGTCATTTATTCAAAGTGTCTAATGGACTCAATGAGAATGGAACTTGATTTGATGATTACAAACTACTTGTACTCGCCAATAGCCCAAAACCTTGAATCCTGTGGTATTGACATCTAGACTGGTCATGACCTAAACCTTTTATAGGAGACCCAATCATTGGCGTCAATGTCCAATTAAAGGAGCTTTCCTCGGCAAGAGGGTACACCAAGAAAGGACATTACGGAATTTAGGAGAGCAGCAAGGAGCTCATGTCGCCTAGTCACAAGAAATATATTTTCATTCTGGGGAATGGCAATAATTGCTGCACTGCATCACTTGACAAACATGTCATTGCTTGTATGATTCTCTTGTTCCATGCTTAGATTCATGGCTACAAATCTGTTTTCTGTGATCTAGAATCTCCATGTTAGCAGTGGGTTGGATCCAAACCAAGGCTCAACTCCTAATATTAACAAATGTCCGTGTAATTTAGATCTTAAGAAAAAAGGTATTGTGTCGACTCGATCTACATGTTAGGAGGTTCTATTGCTTCTCACCTATACTCCAAATAAAACTACTTGTCCAAACTCAAGGAGGGGAAGTCAGAGCCTTTTGCAAACTACAATTTTTATGAATCTTCTTTGCATTCTTATGGAAGAACGTCAGTACTTCAGAATGTTGTCCTTTGCACTGAATCACTCAAACAAACAGGTTTTTAAGTGAATTTTATTTGTTTATCCTTACTTTCTGTTTATTTCTGCTGGATCTCTATGATCCAGAGCCTTAAAATCCATATCTGCTCCAATACTTCGAGCTTGAATGACAGAGTTCCGGTCACAAAACACTGTAGATCCTTTAAATGCATCAAAAAGTGATATGCATACCTCTCCATTCCATATTCCAAGCTACTTGAGAATCTTAATTCTAAATTTAGATATCTGCAGAAAATGTAAAATTAAATTGGAGACTGTTCCAAAATGCACTTATAAATTGATTATAGAAACAAATATTATCAGTACATGTGTGCTAAACCATACTTTGTTCCTTTCAGTAAAGACGGAATTTTATTTTCTCAATCAATAAAATAAGTGAAAGTACAAAGAAATGCCACCAAATAGATTTATCTTTTAAATTTTTTTTCTCAGCTACAACACCGTGCATAAAGAAGAGGAGAGATCAATCTTTCAGAGTCTACTCGCACATCACCTACCCAATATGTTGCAGGCTTTTCTTCTGAGTTCATTTCCTGCCCACCTCTATCAATAGCTGTTAGGATCTGATTGTAATTCAGTGGCTCAGCTTGGGGACTCATAGAATCAGAAACAGCATTCATTACCGCACCAACAAGCGAATTAGAAGCACCATTTTGTTGAGAATTTTCAAGGTCTAATAGTAACTGACTAGAATCTTCTTCAGCCACAAGAGGAATAGAGGGAAATAAACTGCCCAGCTCTACAATAACAAAGAAAAGTTTAGAATGTTGGCGGGTCTTATATAATTGATGTTTACTCCCACCAAAGCCAAACATAAAACATTGAATAGACTTCAGTCATTTCATACTAGTTAAGCTGATGATAAAATAATGCTTACAAGCATATTTGGTAAGAAATAAGCTTCCCACAGAACTAATGATGATCATGATGTCCGATTTTAGAATGGGAAAACATAATGAGACTAGATAAAGTATATGTTTACAGAAGAGAAGGTTGTACTACAGTCTAAAATACAAAACGCAGGAGAACATTTTATGTATTTACGAGTTATACAACCAACAAATGATGATATGGGAACATTTATTCAGCCATACATGTTTCCATCAATTCAGGATATATACTGGGATATAAGATGTACATCTTAGAGTCAGAGTGGAACTTAAATAGAGGGAGTGATCTCTTTTAGAGAAATTCTCCTCTCTAGACCATAGAAAATTCTTAAGGAAAAGCCGAGGAAAATTAGATGGGAACTGTTAATCAAGATTCGGCAAGTCCTGAAGAGAACTGCCAATCCAGGTCTGAGTAAGCCTCCACAAATATTCGCCAAAGAATCAGCAGAGTCACCAAGTCAAGGAAACACTTTTCCTTTAAAAACTGCCTTTGTTATATTTAATGACTTTACAGAAAAAGGATGTAGTGCCGTGAGAATCCACAATCCAAACGATGTTACAAATATTTTACAGACTTACTGCTTGATTTTACAATTTTCTTTTGCAGTAAAATTGGATGATATTGAGGCCAATTATTTTAATTGCTTTGTTATGAGGGTATTTGCTTTAATGACAAGTCAGACTGTACCATGTACTTCTGCAATATTTTATATCAAAACAAAACCATAGCCTTCAGAAGTATTTCAACTGCTGTTTAAAAATTTGGTTGACAGAAATTAGGGAGTTAATCATGTGAACAAGACATTACAGTTGATACACATGAAACGACCCGGTAACACGCGTAAACCCACTACTTTCATTACTCACAAATTTCAGCAATTTTCAGGCCTTCTGAACAGCTTCTTCCACAAACTCGGGTTCTATAGCAACCAGCAAAAAGGGTTTATCAGGAAAAGATCCTTGTAAATCACTAGGCAGATTAGCATTTTGATTTTCACTCTATGTGACTGAAAGTTTATGTTCTTGTGCAATTTGTGTCCAAGTACTCAACAATGCAGCATCTGCTGTTGTTTGTGTGTTGCCTTCAACCATACTAGTTTCTGTGAAAATGGCTGGCTATCTTTAGTGGTGCACCTTAAATCTCAACCATAACATCACAAAAGGGTAAGCAATACATGAATAAAATCAGCTTACCCTTAACAAACAAAATAGCAGTTCCAACAAAACCAACTAGAATATTTTAGCAATTTTTTGGAAACTTAGATACTATAGTCTACCATGTCAATAATTGAATTCCAATTAGCTTAAATCATGTTGAAACAAGATCATGAGATGGTAGTAAAGACGCAGAGTCAGTTGATTAAAATTCACATTCCTCATCATATACACTCATTGGTGCCTCGGACAAGCATTTCAATGGAATCTGCTTAGATAGCTAAATTAAATCGGACATGACACAGTCTACTTACTTCTTTGTGCATACATGTGTATGTTATATGTCATTGACGCAGAGTCAGCTGATTAAAATTCACATTCCTCATCATATACACTCATTGGTGCCTCAGACAAGCATTTCAATGGAATCTGCTTAGATAGCTAAATTAAATCGGACATGACACAGTCTACTTACTTCTTTGTGCATACATGTGTATGTTATATGTCATTGACTCGTTTCAAATGTATTTTAAGTTGATTTGATATAGAATGCATTTTAATAATTTTTCCCCTAACCTTCTCTATTTTTAATGACTTTTTATATTTGCCGAGTCTTCGCTGAGTTTTGTTTTCAGGAAGTCTAAGCAAAAGATCGGCTTCCGATTTTTTCAAGTCCGAGTGTAATGTCCCCATTTTTTAAGACCCTTAGCCTATTTTCCCCTTGGGCTTTTGGGATGTTGCCAAGGGAAATTATGCTAAATAATTAAATAATATTGCCTGGAGAGTGATTTTTATCATTTGACATTATAAAAAAATATTTATTTAATTATGGAACAATCGATATTTAATTTAATTCCCAAAATGTAAAATAAAAACGGGAATCAATTAAATAATATTTGGGTGGCTTTTTAAATGTCAAATTACCCTTTAGAAAGGGGACACCACACTTAGGGAGAATAAACTATTTTTAAATTATGATTTCCCTCCTCTAGGGTCTTTGAACTTTGTGCTCCTTGTTTATAAAACAATATTTTGGGATCATTGTGAAGGTTATGCTTTTGAATGAATCGATTTAAACTCCATGCTTGGATTTGGGATGTATGCCCTAGCTCTCTCTCTTTCATTGTAAGCTTCATTGGAAGCCATTGTTGAAGATATTGAAGACTCTCTTGTTCTATTTATAGTGTTCTATTGTGTTGAAGTATCTTTTATGCATGATTCATACTTGCTAACATTGGCGACTTGTTTAGATGTGTGGCATATTTTTTGAGAAGGATATTTGAATGATTAATGGTGATTATTGATTGTTTTATGATCTGATATTAATGTTGCAATTATTCCAGCGACAGCAACTTGCAAGGGTGGTCATTTTGGCATTTTTGGGTATCCATTGAAGTAGTTTAAAAATTTGATATGCAATAGTGTTTTGTGGCTCCATCCAAGGTGATTTTGGAAGGGTTTCATAGTGTTTATGAGCTGCTGATTATTGCTGGTTTTATGTTAATTATGGCAACTAAATTTGAACATCTTTTGGCATGTTTTAAGGGTGAACAAGCTATATTTGTAATCTGATCTGAGTTGGATTATTTTTCTAAGTGTGGGCAGCTATTTTGGTATGTTTTTGAAGAGTTCTAAGAGCTGGAAATAATTTACATGTTTTATGTTAACCCTAGCAACTGGGTTTAGCATTTTGGGGGCTATTTTGGAAGGGTTACAGTGCTTCAAAAATTCAGATTAATAGCTCTTTGGAATGCCATTAATTTATAGAACAATCTGCAATTTATTTGGTGAAGAAATATTGAGTTTTGAGTGAGATATCAATTTTAGAAGATTTCAGTTGTTTGTAAGGTTTTTGGTTGTTATAAATTAATATTTATTTCAGATCTATTATTTGGGGGTTAGTTTAATAGTGGATTTGATTGTAGAAATCAGGAGAAATAAGGAGAAAGTGATTTTATAATTTTTGGGGTTAATTGGATGCCCTAAATGTGCTGGGCGACCTAATTTTTAGAGCAAAAATTGGGTTTCATGTTGGCTATGCAAAAACTGGTTTTGGGATATTGTTCTTCATATTTTTGTGGCCCAAAATCCAAAGTTTGAAGATTTTTTCTTGGAAGGTTAGCGAGAATAAATTTTGGAAAATTGCAGCAGTTGGGGTTTGAATTTGTAATTAATTTTCAACTGTGTGATGAGATTCATGATTAATTCCTAACTTGTCCTAAAAGGGGACATTACACCGAGGTCTCATTACAAAGGATGGGAAATCAATCGGGATTATCTTCTTAGTAATCGTATATGGGGTAGCAGGTTCTCTAGATCACACCCTTTGAAAAGCTAAAAGATTGTACCGTGTATTGATTAGTTCCTCAAACAGGCAGAGTGAGGGATATGTCATAGTCTACTTAGATGCAATCCTACCACATAAAGAAAGAACGAAAGAAAGAAATCATATTAATGTCCACAAATGATCAAACGTAGATCAATGGGACTCGAGGATACAACAGTTAACATTAGAAAGTACGAATAGAGAGAATCCTTGGAGTGAAACAAAGGAATAAAAGTACATAAGACAAAATAAAGCAATGTGCCACTAACACAAGTGGTAATGAACAAATGGCAATGAAGGGTGAAGAAGCACCCCCAAAAGCATGAATTGATGAAGACTGGAAGGAAATATCATTGAATATTTATGTTTGTGCCTAAACTGAAGAAGTCACTTGATCCGTCATTAGTCACTATGAAGGGACCAATAAAAGATATGATAATGCTCGTCAAGGAGTACCCAAGATCGAAGGGGCCAAACTTGGAGATCCTTGAAGGAAGCAAAACACTTCCATTAGAATCTCCTTTAGCATCCAAGGTCGGTGTAACTCCCATACTAGAAAATAAACTTGTAATATGAATTTGTCCCCGTGATCTGGGCAGTGTCCCCTAAGTAGTAGATTCATGTCACCAAAAAGGAGTAGAGCCATGATGTCAAGGGAGACCAGGAAATGGGATTTGAGTTATCTAAGTAGTAATGATGTGCATAGAAAAGCGTCATCTAACTAATGTATCAACATTGCGGTGTTAAGTACTAGTGTCCATGGGGGGCTCTAGGGCATGTAGGCCCCCCTCTAAAGTTTTGCACTAGAGGCTGAAGACCTCATGAACATAAAGAGCAAAGAACCATTGACATAGATATATAAAGAAAGTAGATAAAGTGTTTTTGAAGTCCCTATAGAGGTAGTGATATCTTCCACGGATCTAATAGTAAATAAAGCATCTTAAAAAAAGTGATCCTTGGTCTCCACCACCTAGAGGGAGCAAAGACAATGAATGATAATCAATTTCAACATATAATTGGTGAGAACACGCTTATCTAACTGCTTTCACTTTGAAATGCACCCTTTGGAGAATAATGCGATATATCCTCCTTTCAATTGACAAAATGGAAACACTCCTAGGATGTGGGTGACCTGTATCTTGAAGTGAATCTCCAAAGCGGGATGGTTCCCCTCGTGTGATCACCTAAACTATTTTTATCTCTAAGGCTATTCTATTCTACCAAAACTAGCAAGGAAAAGGGAGATGGAAAGAAGAGAAAAACTAAAAAGACGGTTATACACCAGAATGTCTTGTGGAACTCAGGCTTGTTAGAATCACACAAATGGACCATGGAAGCTATACACACCATACAATAACTACAAGTAAGTGTGTCAAAGCAAAGGTGTTTCAAAGAAGGGTTCAAGGTTGAGTTATGACAGGATAAGATGGGGCAACAAATGACTCCACAACAGAATCTTGCATACAACCTATTAAAAACAATCTATGACCTACAAATTGACACAAAACTGCATGAAGGCATGAAGATTAAACTTGATAAAACAAGGATAAACGTGTATCACAAAGATAAACTCATTTTAAAACAGAGTATGCACTAAACACAAACTGTAGGAAGGTAAAAACAGCTCCTTTATTGCTCCAAGAGGTGGAATAAGCACAGAGAATCACTCATGACCCTTGCTTTCTCACCCAGAAAACTGAAAAAATGCTGTGGAGAATCATGAATGAAGAAGCCAAGATATTTTATACAATGCATTCTAGAGTTTTATAGATAATCTAACAAAGAGGAAAGAAGGAAAAGCCCAAACATGTAAGTCTGACTTGTAAAAATAGAAAAAAGCATGTGTGGTTTGCCTCCTTGCTCCAAAAATAATTCCTTTTAAGTGAAGTGCTTGCATTCTACTTTATTTGCATCCTTTTGCTCTAAAAATAGTCTCCATACTTTGTTTTTATCCAATTCCAAAACCAAAAAAAAAATATGCACTCCCAAAGCAGAAAACAGTTTTTCCTCTATTTTGCATTCTTTGTTCTATTCTTAAAGCCTCTGAATGATGAGACAAAGTTCCATTGCATGCTTTCATCTATTTTTAACTCTCCATGCTTCGTTTTTGACAAACTATGCTAAAAATAGCGACCTGTATTCGGAAAAAAAGAAAAAAAAACATTTTCATGGTTAGAATGGTTTTTCCCCATTTTTTAGATGGGGAAATAATGATCTTTCACCTATTTCTAACATTCCCATGCTTTTGCATACTCCAATTTTGCCTTTTGGATGGATTTAAGAGATTAAAAATGAATTATGGGCTGCACAAAAAAACTTTTTTTTTAAAATTTCCTGTGGCGTAGCTTTTTCTGACTTTTTCCTTAGTCACGTGGCGGATTTTTTTGGGGACTTTTTTCTTTGTTGTGTGACTTTTTCGTGGACATTTTCCTTTGTTACGTGGCTTTTTCCAAGGACTTTTTCTTTTGTTGCTCGGATTTTTTCAGGCACTTTTTCCTTTGTTGCGCAACTTTTTCCAGGGACTTTTCCTTTGTTGCGCGACTTTTTTCGAGGACTTTTTCCTTTGTTGCACAGATTTTAATCTTTGATCGCATACCCTCTTTTGTTGATTTTGACTACTTTGCAAAAAATCCTTCATACCCTAAGTCCATGGGACACAGAAATTTCTGGTTTTTAACTTCTTGGGTCTACCATCCAAGATTGTCCAAGTCTAAAACTTGAATAAGTTGTACAAATAAGCATGGGGGCTTATTTGGATAGCACTAGCCAAGAGGAAAAACTCAAGCCATGGGACCAATGGTACTAGAGATAGTGAAGGCAACAAATAATACCATCCACCATTTGTAAGAGGTGCTCGATGTAAAAGAAAAACTTTGGGCTAAGCGACTCAAAGGGGTGATATCCAAGTGGCCTAGATATACTTTTTGTTGGTATCCTCTCTGGCGGCTCTAGTGATGAGGTGCTTTTTGGGAAGGAGTCGAATGAAGGTGTTTAAGGAGTACATGAAAAGGGGTTAGCCTAACAATAGAGAGGCCAATATAATAAAGGAGGAGAAGCATAGTCTCAAAGTACCAACAATGTCAGCATCTTGTGGGCACCAATGAAGCAATCCTCTTTGAAGAGCAATGTGCTAAGCATGAATATCTCTCACGACCAGAAGCTGAGTCCCCTAAGGATCTGAGTTTTTGGATGTAGAAAATAATACTGAAGATGTTCTCAAGTCATAATGGCTAGGTGGCAAATTCGGCTTGCAAAATGCGCTGAGAAACTATCCTATTACATGAGAAACTGGACCCTTTCAATATGGGCCCAATCAACAACCCTCGAGCTAGGTCCTAAACTCTAAACCAAATAAAATTGCAAGCTCGTTGATTGTATCAAAAAGGCGTAGCTTAGAAGGGATGTCCTAAAAGTGGATCTGGTAATACTGACATTTCATCTGCAAAGGTGCGAGTGAGACGTAGACTTCATGTTAAAGATTTGATTTTGAACAAGTAACACTCAAGGAAAATGCCAACCGCCAAAAGGATGGACTAGAGAATTGGCCCCCAAATATGTGTAAGCCTATAGGATCTCTAGAAGTTTCTCTTTGCAGAAAAACTGGAATCTAGAAAGAGAGCACTTATAGATACTGAAAATCATAAACTTAGTTTTACTAAGATTGACCAAAGTTGTTGAAGTTGACATAAACAAGCAAGGGCATGAAGTTGTTATCGTCAACTCTCGACAAAGAGAGAAGAGGACAACATCGTCAACAAATAGAGGGATAATTATAAACACGTCATGCAAAATACAGTTGTTATCCATATGGGTAGGTTGCCAAAGAAACTCCTATAGCACATCAATGTAAATGTTGAATAGGGTCGAAGAGAGAATTTGGGATGTCGATATCCCTCGAATTTTGGAAAAGCACGTGTCTCAGAACCAAGTCAAAGGCCTTCTTAAAACCAACAAAGAAGCAGAAGATTTTTGAAGACCTTTGATGGAGCTCCTCAATAATAGCTTGGAGTGTAAAGATGTGGTAAATAGTCTGATAGTCTTTTTTGAAGCCAACCTCCCAAGTACTCTGATAGCTACATGTCTAACTCCATGGTATAAATTTTGAAAAATGTAGGCCCAATCATAATGGCCCCTACAGTTGTCAAGGATAGAGAGATTCCCAAACTTATAAATAGAGTGAATTGTGTTAGCACCATGACTTAAGAAAAATAAACACGCCACCTCATTAAAGAGCGTGACAAGGGGAAAGACAAGGGAATCCACACCATATTTGATGAACTCAGCTTGGAGACCTTTGCAATCAGCGACTTTGTAGGTAGACAGCTTCAAAATAGCTCTCTTGATAAAAGAAGAGGAGAAAATATAAGAGGATTGTAGAGAGTGGGTGTAGTGACAGGGGATGTCGAAAACTGTGGATTTTTTCCATAGAAGAGTACGCCAAAAAGTCTTAGTGAGTGATCAAGATCAACAAGGAATAACAGACATCTAGATTCAAGAAACTCTTGTTTCTTACGTCGGAGAAGGCAAGGGAATCCGCACCATATTTGATGAACTCTGCCTGGAGACCTTTGTAATCATAAACTTTGTTGGTAGACAGCTTCAAAATAGCTCTCTTGGCGGAAGAAGAGGAGAAAATATAGGAGGATTGTAGAGAGTGGGTGTCATGACAGTGGATGTCGAAAACCGTGGATTTTCTCCATAGAAGAGTACGCTAAAAGGTCTTAGGTGAGTGGTGAAGAGCAACAAGGAATGATAGGTGTCTAGATTAATGAAACTCGTGTTTCTTATGTCGGAGAAGACAACAGTACTCCCTTCAAAGGTGGGTATGGAGCCCTTGACCCTCCCTCCATACCCACCTTTGAAGGGGAGTACCATTGTCTTCTCCAACATAACCTAAGTATGTGATGAAGGGATTTACGCTCACCATGGTGCAAGATCTGTGGTGGATAGGGGATCTAGAGTAATGTATAGTGTGGGGACAAGAGTCGAGGGCAGCGTCCTAGAGGATTTGAAGTAAGAACTCATACATGGAATCTATGGTGGGAAGAGGGAAAGAGTAGAACCCAAACATAAGGGAGAGACGGGCAACATGGTCAATAATGTAGTCATCATCAAAGTGGATAGTGATATGTCTAGTGTTAGGGAGCGTGGTGGGACAAGGGAAGGAGTGAAAACTAATATGGAGGGTGAATGTCAAGATTTCATGGTCAATAAGTGGGATTTGAGGAGAAATAAGGAGACCATAGATGTCAAGGATAAGGGATATGTTGGTGAGAGAATAGTCCATACCATAATGCTCACCCCCACCTCAATCAGGAAAACAAGTGAATCTACTAGAGACAAGGAAGTGGGGAAGCCTGTCAAAAATGTGGAGGCTCTAAGATTCACCCAACCTGAGGTGTCCCCCAAAGGCCATAACCGTAGAATTCCTATCAACAAACGCTCTCTGTAAACAAAACTCTTCTAGATGCAACACATGAAGATATAACTCATCATGTGCAAGATCATGAATAGGCATTTAGTGGTTTCCTATACGGGCATTATAATCACCCAAAAGCATGATATCACCCTCAGTGGAATACTCACATATCTTTTAATGGAGGTCAAGGTACAGGACTCCATCAACGTGAATGACGAATGGAGATGTGGTGGGTGTAACTTATAGCTATGAAGACATCTAGAAAAGGAGGTGGACCCCTCTGAACCTGTAACCACATGAACCTAGATAAGATGAGATAAATATATTAATGTCCAACAAATGACCACAAAAGTAGGTCAAAGGGACTGCAGATAACAGCAAGCACCAATACAAAGCGGGAAAACCAAAGAGTTCCTGAGAAAGACAAGTACAAAAACCAGAAGAGGAAGCCAACCGGAAGGAGAAATCACACACACCCAGAATGGGGGTGGAAATACAAATGAGAGGAAGAAAGGGGGAAAGACGACCAAGGAAAAGAAAAGAGGAAATCCCGTCAAGAAATAGTAGATCCATCTCTCCTAACATCCGAAACTGACTGGAAAAAGTTGAGGATAGGATGTCGACCCGCTGAAGAGAGAGTCTGTCTACTATGTCTGTTGTCTAGACACAGTACTATCCCTCTGATGCCTAGTGGATCTAGTCTATCTCCTGAGGCCAAACCAAGTATGGGCATGCTTCTGATGGCTTGGGGAACCATGGATGGTTTCCCTGGGCCGAACCAATCTGGAGGAAGAAGCGGGGTCGTTCTCTCAAGGGCACTTAGTGCCTCTCTCCGAAGGTAGCACTCTGAAGAAGGAAGTGATCCGCTGGGTAGCAGTTTCGACCTAGGATGCAACTGAAGAGTGTGCTCACGAAGCACCATAGCCTCTTGTAAGTATAAAGCCAGGCACCTCTAATCCTCAAACCGGAAGGAGTCGAAAAGATCCTTCGTGCGTCCTAAACAAACGATGGAACCTCCCTTTGATCTTGTAATAAATGGGGCACCGAAAGATGAAGTGTGTTTCCGTCTCAGTCTCTTGGAAACTACACAGCTGGCAAATCCTGTCTAAACAATCAAGGTTGGTGATCCGTCTCATAACGGAGTCTATGAGAACCAACCTTAAATTGACCAAGGGGGATGCGAAGGGCATCCATCCAATGCCGAAGGGTGTACTGAAGATGGATAATGAGACTGTCCCTCAACTCTAGGAAATGTTCAGTGTAAAAGGCTATCTTGGGATGTAAACCCCCCTGAGGATTTACCCAAGTGGTACGGATGAACTGCCTGTAAATATCCTCTTTGATGATCGTGTTTAGTAGGCAGGAGGTGGCTCGATGCGTCCAAGGAGTACTAAAAAGGTGGTAGATGGTCCGTCTAAATACCAACTGGCACCAAAAGTTCGAAGACCTCAGCATACCAACTGCGACCCCGGCATGGGGATTCTGAAAGAGCAATTAGCCTCTGATGAACAGTATGCCAAATACACGGGTACCTGTCCCGCCCCTTGGCAGTTTCCACGAAGCCCTGAAGTGCAGTGCAAGAAAGAAACCAAGTCAAAAATGGTTTCCAATCTGAAAGGATGGGCTCTAAACTCCACCACAATAATGTACTGGGGTACAGTTTTCTTACACTTGATGAAGCGACGAAGGAGAAGTGTTTGGGCCCTTTAGATAGAGGCCCAGTCAGTACCCAACAAAGAGGGTCCCCAAGCAATAGAACCATAGAGAACCGTGGGTCTGATGAGGGAGTTCATGAGGGACATTTTGGAGGAGATGTCCTGAAAGTGATGGCGGAAGCACTGTCTCTCTAGAAGAACTAAGGACCCATAGCCCTTATTGACATGAAGCTGGAGGGCCTGTCTCAAACTGAAACGAGGGCCAGAAGAACAGAATCCCCAAGTAGATATAAGAGTTGGTGATCTCCATCTTCTCACCCCTAAAGAAAAAGTGGAGATGTGAGGTCTTCAAACCATTGAATACCATAACCTTGGTTTTACCCAGGTTAACCATCAACTGCCGAAGATCACAAAACAAGGCTAAGGCATCAAGCTGTCTCTATAAGCCCTCAGGAGAAAAAACTAGGAGAACCACATCATCTGCAAACAAAAGAATGGATATCAAAACATGGAGTAGAAATCACCCATCATTGTCCTCAATATGCTCATGGAGAAAAGACTCTAGCTCGTCGATGTATATCCCAAACAGAGTTGGGGATAGGGGCACCCCTGTTTCACCCCAATGGTACTCCTGATGAACTCTAATTCTCCCTAGGAGGTGCGGAGGCGGCCCAAAACATTCTCGTATAGGCGCATGATGGTCGTGAGAAGGGTCTCAAAAATGCCAATGTCACAGAGCCTCTGAAAAAGTGCATCACGTGGAACCGAGTCAAAGGCTTTCCGAAAATCCACAAAGCAACAATAGACCTTCGACGAGCGATGACGTGCCTCCTCAATAATGGCCCAGAGAGTGAAGATATGGTCAGTAGTTTGGTGATCATGTCGAAAACCAACTTGCCCCCTAGCTCTAAGGTTCATACGCTCTAACTCCTCAAATAGCTGCATATGTAAGGTTGTAGCATAAAGTTTGGAGAAAGTATGACCCACCATAAGGGTCCTGTAGTTGTTGGGGTCAGAGCTGGAACCCGATTTGTGAATCCGGTGAATGATATGACACGACCAAGATATTAGAAAACCTAAGCAAACCACGTGGTTGAAGAGGTCAGTCAAATAACTACAAAAAACCCCTTGACCAAGTTTAAAGAATTCCGCTTGGAATCCCTACTCATCCGCTACCCTGCTACAGTTCATCACCTTAATTGCCTCTCTAATTGTAGTGTAGGTGAAAATGTGGCACAAGGAAGGTGGGTTGTCAACCTAGATATGTGGTTGTCCAAGAATATCATAAAGACTAGAGGTGTTAGAGAACATGGAATTGGGATTAAGCTCAAAGGGAAGAGATGAATGGCGAGGGGAAATGCTGCAACAAGAAGTGATTAGAAGAGTGCCGAAGAGTACTCACATAAAGTTCGTCTACACTGGGAGATGAAGAGGCATTTTTTTCGGCTAAGGAGACAACGGTAGGAGGCTTTCAAGGTAGGATAGGAGGGATGGGACTGGTTAAAGGCATCATGTAAAGGCATGTCGTATGTCGTAACTGTATGTGGGAGATTTTGCACTCATCATCATACCATTTGTTCATAGGACAAGTTTTCCATTGGTGGGACGACAAAGAAAGGTCGAATGGAACTAGGAAAGGACATGAGGGAGGCCTCCCTAATGATGAAGGAAAGGAGGGTGTATTTGGTAACACAATTATCCATAGAAAAGAATTGGGACTCAGGGGGGAGAAGTTGCCAAAGGTTGGAGGAAAAGGTATCAAGATCCCCCTTGTCAAAACGAAACGTGGTATAAGGGAGGCCATGAAGGGAACAGCAGTGATGGGAGGGGGGGAATGTTCACACGAAAGTGACACAAAGAGAAGAGCATGATCGACAAGAGGGAATGGAATAAATAGAGAGGTGGTTGATCAATGACAAGGAGCTCTGGCTAGAAAGAACATAATCAACGACACTTGCACCACCACCATGCGGTTGACAAGCGAAAAGATGTGAATCAGGAAAGCAGGTAATCCCATTGAGGATAATTTGCTCATGTGATTCTCCAAGTTGCAGAAGGTGTCGGCCATAAGCAGTGAGAGGCACTAAATCATCCTTTGAAGACCTGTGCATGCTCACTGTCTCTGAATCAACTGTCTAAGTGCAAAACACATCCTCTGCACGGTCATGAATAGGAACCTGGAGTCCTCTGGTGCGGGCATTGAAATCACCCAGAAGGATGACTTCTCCGACCATTGAGTACTAGACAATATTGTTGTACAAGTTGGTAAAGGTATCACCATCGAGACCATTATGAATGGCATAAAGGGAGGATGTTGAAGGGAAGTAACACACTACAATGTACATATCCCTACAGTGGGGACCCACACCCTTTGAATACGAACCCTTAAGAACCTGGAAAACTCATCTCTGACAACCAAAGAGATCCTACTCTGGAGAGAATCTTTGTAAAAGCAAGTCACCCCTCCAGAACCTTTGACGCCACCCGAGTTCCTAGTCTCTTGCCTATGCGCACTACCAATGACACCTCGTGATATCAGGAAGAGGCCGCAATGGACTCTTGTGAGACTCTGTGATGAAGAGGATGTCTGCAGAACTAAGAGCATCAAGAATAAGA
The DNA here is from genome assembly GCA_019776745.2 of Taxus chinensis. Lineage (NCBI taxonomy): Eukaryota > Viridiplantae > Streptophyta > Pinopsida > Cupressales > Taxaceae > Taxus > Taxus chinensis. The sequence goes on from CM034150.1 coordinate 798,241,610, forward strand.
CCCAGTGAGGACATAAAGGAGCCATTCCCGCTCCAACATCTAATAGTCATGCCCTTGCCCAGTTGCACCCCCTTCAAGGCCCGTCATTTGGAAGACCCAGGACGAGACTCCCATCCAGGAGAGAAAGTACCTCTAATTACCGCCTAGAGGTTTCTCATAACTGCCCACTTCCCTACTTTCCGAGCTTCCATAACTAGTTCTCTGGAGTGTTTGAGTTCAGCTACCTGTGACCTGGTAAGATCCTCATCAAGGAAGATCTTACTAGGGAGGGAAAATAACAACCTCTTGGCCCTAGGAGCCTTGAGCTTATCTGTTGACTTAAACCGAAGGAAGAGGGCAGACTCATAACCGAGCCAGGCACGCTCTAGGTGAATATCCTGGATACCCAATGTATCTCTGATGAAAGAATTCCCAGCCGTCACAGGGTCTTGTGATGATTGGGATGAGGGAAGCCCCCTTACTTTGAGATTCAGCTCACGCTCGCGCCTAGTGCATTCCTCCACGAGTTTGGCTTGGACGACCTCCTCAACTGCTACCATAGGTGGGGGAATGTTCCCTTTAACCACATTAAAAGTCATCAATGATATTTTGGACAAGAGGCTATCTTCAATTAGGCAAGCCACACTACCTAAACTATGGACACCACCAAATTTGTGGGTCTCACAATAAGAAGCCAAAGCCCACAATTACCCGTGACTGAAATCTTATCGATCTCAATGAGGAAGATGAGATCCCAAGAAGCAATAAAATCTTGGAAAGCATATGGAGAATACCATGCAGTGCCATTTCAATTCCAACAAGTAATGGAGATGCCACCCATCGAGACCAAAGGTCGTCATCATGCTAACAATTTAGGGTGTGACCACCCAGGAGGAGGGGAGTCACAAATAATGGCCCTACAATGCCGGATAACAGCCCATTTGTTCTCTTGAGCACAAGGTTTTGGAAGCTCCTCCACTTGGAGTCTTGTAAGGTCCATATCTAGGTAGATTTTTTAAAGGAGAGAAAGGAGCTTCTTTTTAGCCTATAGCACCTGCAAGCATTCATCTGTAGACCAAAACTGGATGATCAAAGTGTTGTCAAATAAAGTTCGTGTTTGGTTAAGAGATAAATCCTTCAGGTCCACGGATTCACACAATAATGTGTGACCTATTTGTAAATGATCAGCTGGCTTAGTGAGGCCGCAAAGGCAAAGGGCAGAGGTTAACTGCCTTGGTTTGTTGCACTCTTTTGTCTTCAAACTTTCCTTGGATAGCCATCTCATGCGTCAACAACTAGAGGCGCTTGCTTCCCTTTTATCACTTGTACCCAAGAGCCTTGCTCCTCTACCTATTTTTAAATTGATTCTTGTTCAATCATGGTTTCCTTTTTTAGATGTTCGTGTTCATGAATTATCTTTGATTGTTTATTTTGAATTCTAGAAACCACTTTGTTAAGCTATTGAAGACATCGAAAATCAGTAGGGGTAGTTTTTGAAGACATGGAGAATCAATATCATCCTCAAAACTATAGAACCAACTAGGAATGTGCATAATTTCTAATCATACAAAAGGGCATACCAAATAAAGCCCTTATCAATAATATCATCAACCTTTCAAGAAAAAAATTAAACATTAAGGTTTACAACCTCTCAATCATAGTTCAAAAAATCGTTATCGTCGATTAATCGGCAGGCCAAATTTTGAATCGGAAATCAAGAATTGGCAATTTATCGGCATTAATCAGCAACTTTATCGCTACTTTAAAAAACATTTAAATTCATAAAATATACTTAAATTAAATGTAAAAATAATGTTAAATGATGTGAGAAGTGACTCTATAAAATGCCATAGGCCCATATGCATATTTTCAATTAAGTTTTGACCAAAAAAGTTAGTATATTACAAAAAAAGTATATTGAAGACATTAGTATATTATGATAACTTCATAGATAATATTTTTAAAATCGTTATACACTATTGAATATACTATTATAATTGTATAGTGTATACTGTACAGTTATTAAGTGTTAACTATAAGTACAAATTTATAATAATGTACATAGTACAGAATATACAAAACCTATAAAATAAAATAAAATAAAATACAATATGATTGTTAGTTTATATAAATATATACATTGTACAGTATACTATATATTATATAAGTTGTATAGCAGTTAACTATTAACAAAGATCGTAATATATTAAATATATATAAAAGAATCAAAACGAATTAATATATTAAAATTTTAAATAAATACTAATAGAATCAAGTATTAATATTAATAAGTTACAGGCAGTAAGTATTTTCATTGTTAAATATTTATTTGTAAAGTCATGTATTTACTGTATTGTAAATTTATAATATAAATTTTAATATTTACACTTACAGTATTGAAAAATCAGTATATTCACTGTATTGAAAAAAAAGAAAAAAAAATGCAATATTCTTTACCTGCTAGGGCACGAACTGGCCACGAACTGAACTTGCGTGCCCTCCTACCCACGTCGAATGCCCACGAATGGAGTAAATGCAGGTCGCAGTAGCAAAAACGAGTCAGGAAAAGAGGAAAACAGGAGAAAAAGCAAATCAATTTGGTCTATTTTCGTATTTAACCCTAAGCCACGATTTTCCCCACCATTTTCGATGAGTTTTGCCACGATTTTCAACGAGTTTTGGAGGGTATTTTATCACCAATAATCGCTCGATTTATTGGCATAACAAAAATTGTGATTTTTCAAAAGATTAATCATTTCCATGCTTGTAAACGGTTTATCGCGATTTATCGCCGATAAATCACGATTTTTGAAACTATGCTCTCAATTACTCGCCCATCCATGGGACCTTATTTGCACCTAACTTGTCTCGAAAGAGAAAAACTTAGTATTCTTTGATGAGACCAGTTGTAGTGGTTTGCTGCTGAAAACTGCCACTTTAATTTACAAGTCCATGAGCCCCATAGACAAAGAAAGATGCTTACTGAGACTAAACAAGTGGGGATAAACCTAAATTTCCCTAAAAAGATGCTATAGAGAACCAAAGACTAATAGAATAACCATGTAGTTCAGTGCGGAATTAAAGATAACATTACTAATCAATGTATGCCAACAAAAAGATGACTGCTTTATAAACTTGCAGGTTTACTTCTCCAATGTGTCCCGTGTGTGGCTAATATCTTCTTAAGGAGCCCCTAGTGTTCGATGATGAATTTAATAATCTTGTGGACTTAAACATATTCTCCATTCACAGTTCAAATTTGACTTACCCATTTTTTCAGCTTCAATATGGCTACAAAGGACTACATATTGCAAGTTTCTTTCACGAACAAGAGGTAAAACCTATGTGCTTCAAGACATGCAGCTCAAGGGATACCAGATTCTTTTCCGATAACAACCTTACATCATAATCCCTCGTGTCATGTTAGTCTTATAACATTTAATCCACCCAAGCATCTTTTCTATACAAAATCTCCTCATATTGTCAAATGGGTCAATATGCCACCTACACCATACAGCCTTCAGCACTAGTCTTACATCCAAATCGTACAAGTAGTGCATCGAATTTTGGAAACTATAGAATCAATAAGATAAATGACACTTTGGCCATCCTCGGAAACGGTAAAGTTACAAACAGCTATTTTTTACTATAAACATTTTAAACATAGTGTGGGTCCCCTTTCATGTTCCATTGATGAATTTCTCAAAGAGATGGTATGTTCTGCCCTTCTCAAAGTTGAATCTTCCATATTATCTTTTGTAATGTCCCCAATGGAATTTTTTTAACCCAAAGGGAATACCTGAGAATTCTGATTTATTGCAGCATGCTGGAAATAGAGATATAAGGACAACAATGTATTTTTTCACAAAAAATAGAAATCTGAAACAAACCCTAGGTATGGCTAACTGTTATGGAGAAAAGAGCCACAAAATACCTTGAATCTGATCTCAAAATGTCCAAATCTTATGCCAAAATATTTATAATAATTTAGGAATGCAAGAACACCAAAATACTGGATTTTTGGAACCCAAAACAAGAGGTGGAAATTTATTTTTTGTCTGTAGAAATACAACTTGCAAAAATGGCCGGAAAGAAGTGATCCCAAGCCCAAATTCTTCAAATCAAAGCTGAATATGGCCTCAAATTATGACAAAGCAAATGATGATGATGAGATCCAGAACAACTGTGTCCTAGTATGCACCAAACTCCACCCACAAGGGTGTAGATAGCCCTTGATATGGCTACAAATCATGCCCTAGCTATCCCTGCTTGAAATCTTGGCAAATGTCTCCCCACTGGTTGAATTTATTTGCTTGAAATGCAGATCTGAAGTGGAAAATGTAGAAAACATGCCTTAAAAATGTGCCCTGGCTCTGAAAATTTGTCTTTACGGACAAATGTCAAGCATATGCATGATCAAGGAGAAATGATGGCTCTAAAAGTAAGGTCTTCTACCTCTAAATCCACCTCTGAAGTTAGTAGGCCGCTCTTGCTGAGATTGGCTTGACTCACCTTGATTCCTTTGTGATTGTCTTCTTCCTCCGAACTGTCCTCTACCTCTGTAACTTCTTCCTCTTCCTCTATTTTGTTGAGTATTCTAATGAAGTTTACAACTTATTCTTGGTACTTCTAAATCACTCCAAGCATGAAAGTAGCAATGGCATTGTCTTAAGGGCACTAAATTGCATAATAGAGCTAGATTGGTGAAAGAATGAGCTTGAATCTTCCTTGCATCAAGTTTTGATTGTTCTAACAATGGTTTGAGATGATGGAACAGGGCATGAAGGAATTTGAGGTCAATATGGCCTAAAAAGGCAAAAGTAGCATGTTTGAGGAAGGAACTAGTTAGATGGTGAAGGACAGTTTGATGAAATTAGGTAGCATAATTGTTTCTTTCATTATGAATCATTGTGAAGGGATTCATAGTAGTGAAATGAGATGTTGAACTAGGGTATGAGCTTGGTGAGGACCTGTAGAGTGAAATTTGGTCAAATGAGCAAGTTATAGCCATTTTGGGTTTATGAATGATCCTCAAATGCAGAGATAGTGGTAGTTGTTGTTGTAAACCTTCTTGATCAGTTGAATATATGATTGAATATTATTCATCTTTGCATCATTTGGTATCAGAGCATGAGGCTCTTATTATGATTTGAATGAATGGTTTCGTGGCTAATAGTGTTGTGTGTGTGTAGTGGAAAGTGACAGGTGAATAGTGAGAAGAAGAGAAGTGTGAAAGTGAAAGAGAAAGTGAAGACACCAAAAGACTAGGTTTCAATCCTTGGTGAGGTGTGAGAGAAGAGGAAGAAGTTACAGAGGTAGAGGACAGTTTGGAGGAAGAGGACAATCACAAAGGAATCAAGGTGTATCAAGCCAATCTTAGTAAGAGCAGCCAACTAACTTCAGACATGGATTTAGAGGTAGAAGACCTTATTTTAGAGGAAGTTATGGAACTAGGGGAAGAGGAACAATTGGATTCATTGGTAGGTGTTACAAGTGCAACAAATTTGTAGGTCACAGATCATGGGAATGTCCAGAAGGACAGCCTACAAACAATACAAGTAATGAAGGTAAAACTCAGCTTGTGCAAGGTGGAGAAGAAAAAGTGTTTGCTCTCCTTCATTAGTAAAAGAACCAAAAGTAGGGGAGCCTTTACCCATAAGAAGAATCTAATTAAGACACGTAAGGACAAGGAGCCACCTCAAAGGAAATCATTATTCGGGACAACTTGCAAGAGTCAAGGTAAGTGTTGCAAAATGGTCATCGATTCAGGTAGCACAGACAATTTGGTTTCGGTAGAAAGGTTAACAAATTGAGCTTGAAAAATATACCTCATCCCACACCATACAAAGTTTCTTGGTTGAATAAAGGATAACAAGTGTTAGTGAATGAAAACTGTTGGGTTGATTTCCAAATTGGGAGGTATAAAGATAGGGTGTTATGTGATGTTATACCCATGGATGTGTGCCATGTGTTGTTTGGAAGGCCTTGGCAATATGACAGGAAAACTATACATGCTAGGAGAAAGAATGTTTACATTTTAGAAAAAGATGGAATTAGTCACACCTTGCCGCCCATGAGAGAAGGAGAACAACAGATAAGTTCTAGTGTGATGCTCATAGGGGAGAAAGAGTTCTTAAAAATAGTAGAAGATGAAGAGATAGGATTTGCATTAGTGCTTAAGTCAAGAACAGTCATAACAGCAACAAGAATGGATGATTTGCCTCAAGAAATACAAGCTATGTTAGAAGAATATGTTGATATAGTGGTGGATGAGCTGCCTAGCTCTTTGCCTCCTATGAGAGAGATAAGTCGTCATATAGACTTCATACCATGTGCTAGCTTACCAAACAAGGCAACCTATAAAATGACACCAAAGGAGAATGAAGAGATTAAGAAACTGGTGCAGGAGTTGTTGGATAAGGGGCTGATTTGGAGGCTTAAGGAGCTTGCAGTGGAAATAGGTACCCAAACTTCAACGGAGGATTCCGAAAGCTTTGGGATGAGTCAAGAGGTAAATAAGATATTGCCATAAAGCTTAAATAATCCACTACATGATGGAGTTTTCACATTCTTCACAAAAGTCAAGCGCTTCTCAGTGTAGACCAATCTCAACAAACTCACCTTGCGGTCCCGAATGAAAAAACAATTTTTTTTGGAAAAGGGGGTAGAATCGGATCGTGAAAACCCTCCCATTGATCTTAAAATGGCCTTGGGAGTCAAATTGATATAAAATTTTCCTAGAAATAATTCTTGGAACTCCGGAAAAAGTGGTTTCATGTTTTTGAGAGTTAGTCAAATTCACAGTTGGATGGGTGGCACATTTTGGTGTTCCAACTTGTCCCAATTTTCTGAGACAGTGGGGATAATGGGGATAGTATGGACAATAAAATTTTCCCCACCCCCTCAGTTGATAGCCCTTGGACTCTCATATGACCCTCTTTCTACCCAGCGAGGTGCTAGATGGTGGTGTGTGCAAATTTGCTAAGTTTTTTCCTTCTAACCCATGGGCGCATTTTACTGTCCCAACGATCCCAACTGTCCTAGGGACAATGGGGATAGTTAGGACAAAAAAATGTGCCTCACCCCCAGCTCTTTCCCAGGTTCTCCATGTGATCAACTTTTTTGCCTCTCGGGTGCTCAAGTCCTCTCTCATCTCCCCATCTCTCCAATCACCTCCCGCCACTTGTCATGCCCAGGGAAGGGGGTGCATTTTCTTTCCACAACTGTCTCGAGGACAGTGGGGATAGTTGGGACAAAAAAAATGCCCCTCACCCCCTTCATGCTTTTAACCTAAGTTTTAAAGTGTTTTCATGAGCTTAAAAATAATTGTTATGAGCTTTTAAAGAACTCTATAAGCCTGTTTTATCTCATTCCTTCACCAGTTCAACCCAGGAAGCCATTGTTGACACCTCAAAGCTCTATAACACCTGCAAATTCATCAAACATACCTGCAATTTCATTTGTGGAAGCCATGAACACCGAAACGAAGAAATTTTCATATCTTCCAAGCCAATGATCTGATTCAAATGAAAGTTTCTCAGTTGCTCTACAATCTAGGTGCCTTCAAGAACACTAAGTACAAACTAGATGATGTTTTGAATTATTTATGATAGAAAACCCTAGTTTTGTGCCCTAGTTTAGGCTTTTTTTATTTCTAAGCATTTCGGCGGGCGGATTGAGACAAACATTTGAGCACGGGATCCCGAGAGTGAGCCTATTCCAGTGAAGTTGTCTTCGTGGAAAACCGACAGGGGGAAGTGGCATTTCTAAAAATAGTAAGTATCTCATCTTTATACTTACTGTAAATAGAATACCTGGCAATTCCATCTCAGGCAGCCATTCAAAACGAAAAAATTCATATCTTCCAAAAGTCACTACATTTTCAAGGATCAATAGAAAGACACCTTCAAGAAGCAAATTTGGTCAAAACCCTAAACAAAAAACACTAGTTCTATTCCCTAATAGCTTTTTATTTCCAAGCATTCCGGCAGGTGGATTGAGCCAAAATTTTGATCATCAAAGAGCAAGCCTATTCCAGTGAACGCAAACCGACAGGGGGAAGTGTATTTGTAAATAGTAATGTCTTTCCACTTACTATAAATAGGAGCTTCATGAAAAAAGAAAACCTTCTCAAATCAGTGCACTCAAAGATCAATAGAGAAAAGCTAGGTCAAAGTCAAAAAGTAAAAAAACAAAAAAAAAAGCAACTTTCTAAAAAAGCAAAATCATCAAAAAGCAGCCCCTAGCTCCTACTTCAAGAGACTAAAAATAAGAAAAAGAAAGTGTCTGTTTTAGGTGCAGAAAGTTGTTATCTTCCTCATTTTTTCTCACCTAGTGGATTTTTGCAATAATGAAGTTCAAATTTGTTGGTTTGGAGCCCATTTCAACCCTTGCATCAGAGTATCTAGATGTGGGAGACAACGATGTCGCTCACATGGACTTGGAGGATCTGAAAAACCGGATGCTTGGCGGTCCTAGAGAACCTGTAGAAGAAAGAATATACACAAGTGGTTTGTATGTTGCAGGTGGCCACCCATTATCCATCAAGAGCACAGAATTGGTGATGGCTTGTGCTCAACATTATGAACCAGACACGAGAATCATAAGGGTGGATGATAATTCAATCTTGGCAATGCTCACTCCCAAAGGAATATCACAAAGTATGCAAATCCCAACCTGGAGCAACATGGTAATCATCCCAAAGGAGTTTGCATCAGAGAGAATGGTAAAAGACGAATTCATACCTCCAAGGCCTTGCATTGGGGTCATGGTTGAAGCAGGTAAGAAAGCCCTCTCGTGTACCAAAGTCTTGGTCTAGGCATGAGTTTCATGAAGGATTCTCAGATGCTATCATCCTTGTTAAGCAGGGTGATGGGAGAAGAAACCACCAAATATTTTCAAGATTGGATGGCGTTGTTCAATCTTACCATCATCAAGGGAAAGAAAATGATTGACTAGGGTCAAATAATCAGTGATAACCTCCACTTTCAGTTGCTCCAGCTTCCAGTCACAAGGAAATTTGCAATGACATCATACTTAGTGTATGCTCTTGCCAGTACGAGATCATTCAGGGGTTTAACTCTCACACAGAACATCTCCCAAAAACACTTATGAGAGATATCCACAACTGACCCTGAAAGAGAGTAATCACCACTTTGCAAGGGTGAATGATGCATTCACCATGTATGTCGTGAGATTGCTCGAAAAAATCCCGAACTGAGACTGTCCTCGCAAGCTGCCACCTTTGATCCAAAGATACGGGTCCTTCTTCACATATTCTTGAAACTTTCTCATACATCAGGGTATCTGGATTTGACCTCGCTCTGCAAAAACTTCCAAGGTACCTCAGTGACAATATTGTCATGTTCGAGCTTTGCAGACAACTTTCTCATATCAATGAAAAACTCAAGAGCAGGAAAAAGAAAGGTGTGTCTTTCCCTATCTCTTTGGGAATTTTCTCTTACAAGTCTCTTGTTGATGCATCAAATTTGGAAGCCTCTTTCTCACAGTTGAATCTCTATTCCTACACTTCGAGAGCTAACTTTGATATCTAGAGCACTCCAATATGTTTCATATCCCTGACTTACACCATGTTCCACAAATTGAGGACTATTGGGTGAATTGTTCTGATGATCTTGAAGTTAGGGAAAGGGATCATATGAGGATGACAGTAGGGAAAATGAGGAGATTTGGTTTTGATTGGTTCGAAGGAAGGAATTGATGATGATGGAACTAAGTTGTACGACCCTCGAGTATCAAGTTGTGAAAGCTTCACCTCTCCCACAAGTTTCTTGGAGCATCCGAGAATCGAGGGGATATCTATGAATGGATTGAGGTAGTGATTCGGAGATCCAGAGAGTGGTTCAAAAAGAAGAGAGTTGCATTCATCGAGTCAGGAGGTCTCCAGCTCTCAAGAAACAAACATCTCCTCTCTCTGCTTCAAAGGCAGCTGAGAAAGCTTCAAGTTCTACCCATTCTGAAAGGCTCACAAAAAGAAAATCAATGGAATCTGAGCCAACTCACTACAAGAGGACACACAAGAAGGCAAAAGCAACTCAAGAGCCTGTAGAAGGTATGGAACAAGGTGAAATTGATCCTACCTCAACCACCTGATTTCTTCAAAGAACTCGAAAGCATTCTTTTCCACAGTTACACCTATTCAACCGGCCCAAGATGCACCTTCTCAACCAGAGCAAGAAACTGCCATCATGCCCAACATTGAACCTGAAGAAAATGAAACATTCTCATGGGTACAAGATATGATTGGAGGAGAGACACGTATAGTCTAACAAGTGGTGATCCCATATTTCCAAGGCTATATCTACAATGGTGAAAGCAAAGAAGGGGAAGAAAGCCCAAATTGCCTCTTGCTTTTTCAGTGGCACTTTGGGAAACCAATATGTGGAGGTACCTTGGCCTAAAGTCATCAAGCCTATCAATGAAATGGCCCCATCTGATTATGAGATCAGCACCATTCTCCTTGGACCAGTGACAACACATGAGGGAGATGCTCATCTGTTTTGGAGTCTTCCACTCGCCTTCTCGCAAGAAACAAGAGTATAAGGAAAGAATTGATCAATTGGAAGACCATATAAGGACCCTCACCTCATATGTGCAAACATTCATGGATCCAAATGCTGCCCCATCTCTCCCAACCGAGGAAGTTACTCCCATCAATAGCTTCGACCCTGAGTCCATCAGAAAGTACACAAGGTTTCACCATGCAGGGCAGAGAAAACGATAAATGGGTGAACAAGATTCTAGAAAAAGGTAAAATGTTGCTTCCTGAGATCCTTTCATTGTTCAAGTACATGAGTGCAACAATACAAAAGTAGGAATGACTAGAGAAGAGATTGAAAAAGGAAAGGAGCATTGGGACCAAGTGTTTCCACTGGTCATTGAGATGGGAAAAGTCAACTCTTCTCTACTGGTGAGCAAGGAAGTATTTCAATTCAGCATCTGAAGACTTGTCTCAAGTCTGGGCTAGAACTCTGGTTGCTCGTTACGAAATGATAAACCGTGCTCTTGGTGAATTGGATTCGTACGAGGAACACATTTCAAAGATGCAAGAGGATGTCAATGTTGAGATACAGAAACTTGGAGTGCCAGCTCAGTGGGTGAGAACACTTTGGCGGATGATCTGTTGAAGCCATTTGAAGATCTTGTCAAGAAAGGAGGTCGGAGATCCATTTTCCTTCAATGAAGACACACTGGAGTCTTTGGCTAAGATAAGGGTCGTCATATCAAACACCACAAGGGATCATCAGTCTTGGTTCATGGAATGCAAGAACATCAATGCTCTCTCTGAAAATTGGGTCAAGTCTTTGAGCTTTGCACATTCCTCAAGCTGAGAAAGTTGCACCTGTAGCTGCACGATACAGCAAAGAATTCAAAGGGATCGAGATCTCTCCAGAGGAACTTTCCAAGAGTCCATCATCAGAGGAATCTCCATCGGCAGATGCGGCATTGTCTTCATTTGAGTAGCTATCTTCTTTCCTTTCTCTCTTCTCCACCCCCTTCCTCTCTTCTTTCATGTTCTATTTCTTCATTAGGGGGTTGCACTTTTCATTTTCTTATTCACTTTTGTCTTATTCATTAAATGTGACTATAGTTGAAAATTGTAATAAGTTTCCCTCAATTAATAAAAAGGGGACTTAATTTCTTTCCTAGGAATGCAAAGAGTCACAAGTTGTAAAAGACAAGTGAAAAGACATGTGGGGGGTAGGTGAAGAGTCTCTTTTGAAAACTATATATTGTAGTGACTTCCTCACTTCAAGGGGTTGTCAATTTTGTGAGTTCATGAGTAGATAGCTACCAAGAATAAGCAAAAGATATCATTTTCTTCTATTTCCCTTTCTATATGTTTCCTCCCTCTCTCATTGTCACAACTTTGTAAACATGTCAATCAAGAAAGGTGTTTCAGCTTTTCTGGATGAATGAATGAATGAGATTTTATGCTCATAGTTTATTTTGTCTTGATATAATTAGCAAAGTTGTTGTTCTTTCCAATTGTGTGTTGATGATATTCTGATTAATCCTTGTAAGAATTTGATTTAATCCTACTTGCAATATTAATCCTCCCTCTAAATTCCCACTCCCAATACTTCACCTTCCTTGCAAATTCCTCCCTTGCACAAAATTGCAAGCATTTCCGCAGGTGCAGTGGAGTGTGTCCTGTTGGATCCCCGGCCTATTGGCCAACCACAAAGTTTTTTTTCATTTACATACAATAAGGGAGCCTCCCCTTTCAAGCAGGAGGGACATTGTCCCAGAGCGTTGGTGAAAATCAACTAATTTGTCCTAGCGACAAATTATTTCGCCAACAAAGGTTTTGGCCAATTGAAAATTGTCTCTATCTTTAATGGTTCAATCCTCAATTCTCCTTTTCCAACCACAGCCTAAACAAACCAGCAATTGCTTTGCACCCTCACATTTCTTGTCACTGACCAGAAGCATGTCACTCCCACGTATTACTTTAAACCAAGATGTCATCCAAGTATCCTATCACAAAAGAATCTATGAATGGTCTCAACACATCATTCATTAATATCAAGAATGTAATTGATACATTACACAATTGAGAAGGAAGAACAACCGATTTATGCAAATCTTGTATTGTCTTGAATGCAATTCTCCAAATGCCTTCCCCCCCATACTTGATGGTAATAGGGTTTCAAGTTTTACTTTGTTAAGTACTTGGCATGGTATAGCTGATGGAGTGAGTTATCATAGACCACCTAATATTGGTACAGAACTTCTTGTTGAATGCATTGCACTTGTTTTCTGATTTCCAAATTGGTAAACAGTTAAGGGGGTAGATAAATATCATGGAAGCACAGCTTTTTGCTGGTTTAGCACAGGCCTCAAAATACATTTGTTTTACGAATGCATTCTACGCAATCGAATGATACAGGCCTCAATATCAAGAATGTAATTGATACATTACATAATCGAGAAGGAAGAACAACCGATTTATGCAAATCTTGTATTGTCTTGAATGCAATTCTCCAAAGGCCTTCCCCTCGCCCCCCCCCCCATACTTGATGGTAATAGGGTTTCAAGTTTTACTTTGTTAAGTACTTGGCATGGTATAGCTGATCAAGCGAGTTATCATAGACACCTAATATTGGTACAGAACTTCTTGTTGAATGCATTGCACTTGTTTTCTGATTTCCACATTGGTAAACAGTTAAGGGGGTAGATAAATATCATGGAAGCACAGCTTTTTGCTGGTTTAGCACAGGCCTCAAAATACATTTGTTTTGCTTACGCATTCTACACACCTAAAGGTCAGATTAGGGATTTCACAAAGGAGATTGGTTTTGGCAAAGGAGATTGATTTCCCAAGGTTTCGCAACTGATCCAGACAAACTGAGGCAAGGTTTTTTGCACATCGGATTACGTTTTGCATGTTCAGAATCCATTTTCACCAGAAAGAAATCATTTGCACACCATGTGAAAATGGCCAAGATGTTTTTTGAATCAATTTCTCTGGGAATTGACCATCTTGCTGTCTTAACAAGTTTTCCTCAAAAAAAAAATTCACAAATGTCTTTAAAATTACAAAATAATCGATTATTATCCCTCAAAATCTTAATTCTCCAAGCCTTTTACTATTTTCTAATACTTCCGATTTTTTCTAGGGTTTACATCAGCCTCTTTTATGTAATTAGATCTGTACTCATTGATCAAATCTAATTGCAATGTGTTGTGGTCGGTTTAGTGCATTTGTCGATATAAATCCGCTTTCCGCATATACAGTTATATATCCTTCAAAGAGGATAATGATCTTTAATTGTGATCTTGTTCAAGGTCCAATATCCAATGTGCATTCTTTATGTGACGTAGCTGTTTGGTGCAATGACAATTGGGGTACCACATTGATATGGACGAGGCCTTAGTTGGGAAGCAATGAATCTGGTGGCAATTGAATTTCAAGCTCCACCTTTATTTAAGGTGGCATGCCTTTTTTGTTCTCAACAACCTCCTTGAACGCCAACTACATTTATTCTATTTTCCAATGTTCTTTGCTAGTACACATATATGGAGAAGCTTTACAATTAATAACTTCATCTTTTTGCTTATCTCTCAAAAGAAGCAAAGCCAATTTACCACTTAAATTGATGAGCTTCATGGCTTCACTGGCATTTACCAAAGAAAGTTCACAATCGCCTTTTTATACATTGATGATTAAGCTTTTCCTTTCTTCATCCTTGACCAGGCAATATTCGGTTACTCTCCTTATCAAGATTGCATCCTCAAATACATATATATGGGCTGTCTAAAACTGCACCATGAACATCAAGGGCAGAAGCATCTTCTTCTACTTCATCAATGGAGTATTTGTTAATACCAAACGTGTCTTTGTATTGTCCAAAAACTTGAAATTCAACTCCTTGCTTCACCCACCCCGAAGGATATTCTTCCAACCTAAGCTTCTTCATATTTTACTACGAGGATGAATAAAAATGAGCATCTACTTTTCTAATATCAAACTAAATTTTAATGTGGAAGCATTTTGTCGATTTACCTTTTTCTAGAGCCTCTTTTCTACTCCAACATACCTCCCTTTGTATTGAAGTGCAAGCAATCTTTCCCTTATACCAAAGCAATCATGGCCTCCCTGAGCTTCCCATTGGTGTCATTCTTTGAATATGATTCCAGATGCAACTTCCAGCATTTTTCTTCAAATGTGCCCCAATCTATGTCACAATATCAGAAATAATTCTTAGCGTCTTTATTCTTGTAAATGGTGATGGCAGTTCTCTTACCATTCCCCTTGGGTTTGGATGAATCTTGTTGATTTGAAGAGAATGGTGGTCCTTGTCGTCCCTTCTTTTTATCCATCTCAAAGTAATGAGCTTGACCAAATGCTTCATCAGTGGTCTTTGGCTTGCAAAGCATTATAAACTTAAATATTAAAATAAAATAGAAAATAGCAAAAAAAGGCAAAAGCATTTGGCATTAATTATTTATCCTAGGGAAAAATGCGACTTGCCTAGGAAGGTAAAATCAAATGGAAAAATATTAAATAAAAGGACAAATCTGATTGGTTATCCAAGGTGGCTATTTGGGTCACAAGTTCTATAAAGGGCAAGTCGACTTGCCTTAAGAAGCATGACTTGTTTATTCTAAAAAATTCAGATTTGCTTGATGAGCATTGTTTGTTTGCATTGTTTGCTTGCATTTTCACTCTTGAGGATGAAAACCCTTCCTCTAGTTTGTGAGGATTCTCTACTCAAGGGTTTCCATTGTGCATCAAAGAGTTAGTTGATTATTCCAATAGTTTTCAAGCATTCTAAAGGCTGAAGTTGAAGATCTTGACCAACGGTTTCAAAGGAGAAAATTGCTGTTATATTACTTCTTTATTTCCAGCCCTTCCTTAGCTGAAGAGACCTACATTGTGGCTGTTTGGAGATGTTAGGAGTGGTTAAAAACCAGATCTGGACTGCTGTTGTAATTGCAGATTTTTATCCTGCTGAATCAGCCCTTTTTGGAGTGGATTTGGGCTCCAAAACATTATTTTCCAAGCCATTTCTGAGGACGAGGGTTTGCAGATTTTAAATAAATAAATCAGCCTTCTATTTTGACTCAAATTGGTAATCTTTTCATATTCTTGTCTTTATAAAAATCATTGAGCAATTTGGGAAAGGAATTGAATTGAATTATTGCAGTTTTAGTTGATTTCGTGCCTTCATGCAAGTCATCATTTTTTCCTAGGATAAATAATTAATGGCAAATGCTTTTGCCTTTTTTTGTTTTTTTCTATTTTATTTTAATATTTAAGTTTATAATATTTTATTATAAGTGTTTTTATAATATTTTCTTTTATTTTTTTGAACTTTATAATAAATATCATAACTTAAGTCTCCCCTTCAATTTATTCCTTAGCCGTCGGGAAGACAAAATGGGCTAAGGGTCTTCAACTGGGAAGGGGATACTACAATTTGCCTCGTCACGTGGCTTTGAAGTCCTCCAAGGCACTTCACCACCCACATTTTGGTCTAAATTCAGCAGTTAGATATATTAGATAATAAAAAATATTGTTATGATATTGTCAGTATACTGTTAGCTTAATATTAAGTTCCTTTGTCAAGATTAGGCTATTCTAGAATTTGGTTTTTCTCATGATGTTCTATCTGCCTGGTTATATATACAAGCCGTTATAACATGATACGCACAACCCATTGTTTAATCTTACAAGGCATCAAATGTATCGTCCCCTTCTTGAAATTAAAGCATAACGAAGACCCTTAGCCTATTTTTATTGTTTCCCACAAGCTAATGAGACGAAGGAAAGGGGAACATGATAAGATTAAAACTAACCAAGCCAAAAAGTAACTTTATGTCAGCCACTTATGTTTTAATTTTAAAATAAGAGTACTTTTCTAATTTAAGTGGGCTGACAATTAATTAGCAATTAAAAGAAAGGGAAGGATATAAAAGAAGATGGAGGGGTTCATTTGTGGACATCAATCAGCTTGATTTTATGAAGTTGAGCACTTGTGCTTCTACTTTCAACTATCGAGGACGGAAACCCTCTTAACATCCATCACTTAAGGACGAAAACCCTCATTGTGATCAGAATTTGGGGATGAAAACCCTCAATATCTTCTTGGTGGCTTCACTCAGGGGTCACATTTGAGCGTAATTTCGGATCATCAGAGCTAGGGCATGTCTATTTTCAATTTGTGTCAATTTGCAGTTCAGCTGGGGCACATTTCCTACTTTTCCGGTTCAGATTTGCATTTCAAGAGAAGAAATTCAGCCAGTGGAGAGACAAACCACTTAACTTCAATCAAGGACAGCTAGGGCACAAGTTGCAGCCATTTCTAGGGCTAACTACACCCCTTTGGATTTCAAATCATCGTTTAGGGCATCAGCAGTGGACGGAATTAGTCGGTTTCAGTTTGCAGCATCTCCTTTTGGTCTCCTCTTGTCATTTGTAGCGTCTTTTGTGAGAAAATTGTTTGTAATCTTATGCAATTATGTTTCTTGTTTTAAGGTGTGAAAATAAATAAATGTAAATGTAAACATTGGTTGGAAAATTTAATTTTCATCATCTACTTGTACAAAGAGGGTTTTTAGATGCTTTGGGTCTTCCGGGTATTTTTGTATTGTGATTATTTCATAAATAAAGGAAGATTTCAGATTGCTGTCAATTTTGAATAAGGGTTTCAGTTAAATTCCAAAATTGTGCTAATATACCCTAAAAGGGATATTACATCAAAGCAGGCTTTGAGAGGTTTCACACCTAAAAGGCCTATGACTGTTGGTTTGGTCATGTCTACAATGTGTGAAATATGGTTTGTTTTCTTGTCAAGAGTTGGGTCAAAAAAAAGATGAGACAACGACAACTCCACAAGCTATGCTGCAGTATCTTCATGTTAATATTTAAATTTGGATGGACTTTTTAAATTGGAGGTGTTACATCAAATACTGATGCCACTCAGTTAGCTGAAAAATTTGCAGAATCTACATGTCAACCAAAGGTGAATGCACGGCATCTGCACATTATGTGAGCCTTGCAAAATTGGTTCCTTTCGAGCAATAAAATAGATGATGGTGCCGTAGAAGAAGGCTCTGCATGATCCATCTCAGGTCTGCATGTAACCGTAACAGCATGAGCATTGGGTTGGCATGAATGCCAATGTAATGTTTCAGTAAAGTGCATGCAAACAGTGAGTCATTCAATTTTGCAGCTTTTCGCACATAGGAGCTGCGAGGAACCAACAGCCATGCATGTTTGAGGATGCGATTTCAATGCTTGCTACCTTTTATTGTTTAAAAGAAAAAGAGACAGTTTGGCTCCATTTTGCATTTCTTAGCCATGTACGATGGCTATGGAGGGTTACAGGAGGCTATTTTCTTTCTGCAAAGACTAGTTGCCCGAGGCTCTTGAGGAGGAACTGAATGGCCATGGTGTTTAGCAAAGTGGAAGGATGATGCACAAGGTCAATTTTGCTATTAAAAAAAAATTGGCCTAGAAGGCCAGGAGAGTTGGTAATTCATGTGGTGCTGGGTATGTGTAGGCGCACCCAGAATTTTTGCTCGGGTTAGGACTGTTTCAGAGCCCATTAATGGAGAGCCCATTAACGGAGAGCCCAGAATGGCAAAGAAGGCAGCTAGATGCACCTTACAGTCACTGATTGTGGTCATCACATATGCACAGAGGAGAAGGCAGATTTGTTTTTGAGTGTGGAAGACATACTCCAAATTCTTTAAATATATGTTCTTGTCTCACTTCTAATGTATACCAGGGAGTGATTAAACCTGCGGTGTTTATATTAGCAACGGGAATGAAGGGCGCATGGAAATCAGGTTACATTGTGTTATTCATAGCCTTTATGATGCGAAAAGTGGCGGTGGGGAACATGTTGCCATCTTCTGTTTTATAGAATTTATTCCGTCTGCCATTTGCTTCAAATAATGTGAAAGTGGTGTACAGAATAATACAGCACGGGACGTGGAAGTAAAGCGTAGATGTGGGTGGGCATGTTTATGATTTTGGCACATGGAAACTATTGCTTGGCATAAATAAATAAGTCTTTACCAGCTTCCATTTAATTCTTGCCTTCAAATATGTTTTTGCAATGCACATGTGTGAGAACATATGTTAGGAATATTGTGTTAGTACTCACATGAAAGTGAGTCAATTAGTAAAATAATCGTTTGTACATGTGATGAATAGTGTAATGAGTTGTTAGTAACAACTCATAGTTAAAAATAGTGTGTGTGTGAATTAGTATAGGTTAAATAATAGACGTTACAGAAGTTGTTGTAATGTCTCTCATTATAGTCTTGAGGTGAGAGTAATTGTAGGAGGGTACCTTACAGGATTTGATCCTAAATATGTAAATGTCTCTCACTGAATAATTGTGAGTATTATTGTTGCAATCTGAGTATTTTGTGAGTTTAGCTTTTGAAAGCTCTACCGAAGTTATAATTTGGTATCAGATCAGGTTTAAGGATGGAAAAATAGAGGGAAAAGGGGGCAGTGGTATTGTGCTCTGTCCCCGTGAATGAGAGAAATAACTACGAAGAAGTTTTATAAGATATATTAGATTAGTTTCAAAGCTTTTGAGGTAGTACAGTTTTATCTTTGTGAAGTACCAGTCTACAGACTTGGGTCCCAACGCCATTCATCTGTTTGTTGTGTGTATCACCGTTCATCTCTAAAGCATGGATCTAGAACACATCTCTCTGCCGTTCAAACTTCTGTTCATGGAATTGCAACTGACTATGGAAAGCTAAATTGTGTTACAGCTATATTTATGGCCTTTCTTTCATAAATCCAACCATTGGTCTTTTGGAAAGCTTTTCAGCGTGGTCATTTTTTTGAAGCAGGCAGTCTTTCATTTGCTTTGTCTTGCTGCTATCAAGATAAGGGCCATTATAGGTCTTCAGATTCTTGTGCGATTTACGACCAGCTTTAAGTTTACCATTATTTGCATTCCTTGGTATAATTTTGCAGTTTTTGATCCATCTGCAGTTTGTTTGCACTGTTTGCTAACAAATTGACATCCATTGTAGTCCTATCTGTGAGAATTGGTATTGTTATTTGTGATCCTTGTGGCTTTAGTCATCTATTTTGAAATTTAAGAAAAGAGATCATGTTATGTTAATATTTTCACATATACCTCAGATTCGAAGTCTGTGTGTGTCAATTATGTATACCTTTTGAGGTATTGCCGACTCCCTTTGTGTTTTGAAACCGATTAGCCTTTATACTTGTCGATCCTTTGTTAATTCGTTGTTCCTTGGCCTTGTGTTGTTGTTTGTGACTTGAAATTTGTAAAACTGGAGGGACTATGAAATCTGAAATTTGTTTGTGACTTGTTGTTTGTTTGTTTGTTGTTGCTGTTGTTCTTTCAAAGCAGATCCATCAAAGAAGCATCTAAAACTCCCACTAGTGAAATCTGCAGTCAAGGGGAAGTAGCTCTGGAAGCCTGTGCAAGGGAGGGGTATTTCTCATCCCCAAAACTCAAAGTATACTTTTTCTTTGCCCACCATAAATTTTGGAGAGAAGGTTTTACTTGCGAATATTGATGAAAATTATGCCTTATCTTCTAACTGTTCTGATTCATTGAGAGAGAATATCAGTCCTATAGTCCATTCTCCTTTTACTTGTGCGAGCACCAGCAAAACCCTTGCCTCTGGCAAAGATAACAACCTTTTGTCTTCACCTTTGTTTAAAGGAAAAGGAGTGTCTCAACTTTTAGCCCTCGTTCACGAAATTTGTTACCATTGATTTCCCTAACGTAGCCAGCAGTCCTCTTGGTGAATTGAATCAGGAACCAAGACAAGATCCTGTCATACATACTATTGTCCATAATACTCCACTTCCGAATCATCCTCCTGAAACAAATTAGCCTGATATAGATCATAATATTGCTAGGAATAACTGAGACTTACAAGCCTTTGGCCACTAATGTGAGAGCTCCTCACCCCTGCTAGGAGAAAATAGATTCGGATAGATTGATTTCTCTGAAATGTAAGACTTTCCTAATGACGTCCCTACAAATATTATAAGGATACTGCCTAAATTTCAAGCAAATAATGCAATCTCAGGTGATCAACACCTGAGAGTTTTTAGCAATCTCCTTGATGACTATGATATTGTCGATGAGGATGTTGTTACTAAATTGTTTATTCATACTTTGGAAGAAAATGCTCGTGACTAGTTTGCCATGTTGCCTAATGGTAGCATTGACTCTTGACGTGAAATGAGAAGAGTATTCAAGTTGCAATTTGGTGATAGAATTGAACCTAGATTTCTTATTGGTGAATTTGAAAGCATTAAGAAACATCCTAATTTGCGATTCAACACGGTCGTGATTAAATTAACGGAAAATGTTAGGCCCCCTGATGCAGTTTGTCTTATAAAATATTATGAAGCTGTTGATGCTAAGGCTGGTTTCTATCTTAGAGATAAAGGCCCAACCAATTTGAGACAGGTTTACACTATGGCAATCAGCATTGAGAATAACATCAGAGCTGCTAGAAAGCCATCCAAAAAGAGATGATGAGAAACTCTTCCCATCAACTGAGAAGAGTTCCGCAAGTACCTTGTTAAATGTTGAAGAGAAATTAGACAAGATAATGGGGGCTCTGAAGGAGTTATCTTATAGGGTGGCTAGAAGTGAGAAAGGATTGCCTCTAGTGCAGAACAAGCAGTACTTAAATGACAGGCCACACAATCAAGATAGAGGGCCTGCACATGATAAAACATTTGATAAAGGGAAGAGACCTTTCCACAGAGAAAGAAGGCCTGAAAATAGAAGTAGTGACAAGCAGTACTTAAATGACAGGCCACTCAATCAAGATAGAGGGCATGTACATGATAAAACATTTGATAAAGCGAAGAGGGATAAAGCAAAGAGGCCTTTCCACAAAGAAATAAGGCCTGAAAACAGAAGTAGTCACAGAGAGACACCCAATCCCCTTGTTGCTAGTACTAATGAAGTAAATCAGCTAGAAGAATCAACATGGTGTGATGAATGTTTTCTACCTCATCCTTCTTGTATGCTTGCTTCAGTTAGTGCTTTTTCTGCTCGTGATGATGGTGATCAAGAAAATTTAGAATTTTTTTCTATGTTGGATTGTGATGATGATTCAATTATTGTATAGCGCAAACTTATGAAGTGCCTATACATGATTTGGAATATTTGAGAGCGCTGATGATTAAGACGTATAATGGTGGGAGACCACTAAGGAAGACATTCTGGCTCTAACAAATGCTGCAAAGGCTCAAGTTAAAAGTGATTACTTGAGATGCCAGAAAGATTCAAATGTAAAAGAGTATCCTAAAGAGGTTTCACTTAAGAGGAATAATAATAAGGGCGAATATAATGTTAAAAGGGCTACAACTGTTCCAGAGAAGAAGATCATCACTCCGCCACAGCCTGCTAAACAGAAAAAAATTGTGTAGCAGATGAAAGGTAAATCTCCTTTGCTTATCAATACGACTAAGGGACCTTCTTGCTCCAAAAATATTGCTCAGAATAAAAGGAAAAGGGTAAAATCTGAGCCTACAAGCCCAGATAAAAATAATGCTTCTCCATCTTTTGATTTGGAATAATACTTTGCACAAGCTCTTGCCTCGTGTATCCCCGATGGCAATGCTACCACATTGCCTCCAAATACACCAATGCCTAAATACAACACTTGTGATTTGGTTGTTGCTCTTAGCCAATTCAAAATTACAGTCCTATTAGCTGAGTTATTGTGTATCCCTGAGCACAAAAATCATTTGCTTTCTGGGGTGCCCGAAGCTCCACTCCCCCACCCACCTCTACTAGTGAAGCCAAATAAATAAGTGAGGAGCTAGAGGAAGTGCCTGAAATCTATTTAGGCACATCATTAGTGGAAAGTTAGTCGATTGTTCATCCATTGTATACCACATTGCTTGTGAATGGACAGTTATTGCGTAATTGTATGCCAGACTCAGGGGCTTCCTGCAACATAATCCCATTGGTTGTGATGAATGAATTGGGAATAAGAATCTCAACTACCTATGGGAAAAACTATGCCATGGATTCTAGAGAGGTGTCTATGGTGGGGTGTATTAAGGGACTTGTAGTCCAACTCGCGGCTTACACTGGTAAGTTTTTAGGTATGGATGTTGTAGTGGTGGACTGTCCTCCCAAGTGGAGTATGCTATTGTCACGTAAGTGGGCTGCCTCAGTTGGAGGCAACATTCAAATGGATATGTTTTTTGCAACTATTCCTCTTGAAGGAGAGCAGGTAATGCTATATTCAATTGAAGATCCACAAAAAGCCTTAAATAAGGTATTGTACACAAATTTGGATATAGAAAATTTTGTGGGGAACACTTGATTCATTGAGAATTGGATTGACCCCCAGTTGCTGCTCACAGGTCTGCAATACTAACTTTGATGATTTATAGACTATGTTCTTTGATGGAGCATGTTCAAAAGCAGGTGCAAGGGCTGGAATTGTTTTATATTCCCTACAAGGAAATGTATTCAGGTTTGCTTATAAATTGGATTTTGAATGTAGAAATAATGTAGCAGAGTATGAAGCTTTGTTGATTGATTTAAACATGGTCTCCAAGTTCAAAATCAAGGATTTTATTGTTGAGTGAGACTCTGAGCTGATAATACAGCAGATAAGGAAAGTATACTAAGCCAAGAATGAAAGGCGGAAACAATACGGAAATGTTGTTTGGGATGTACTGGAGTTTTACAGCTCATTCAACATCACTCACGTGGATGGAAAATTAAATATTGTTGCAG
This sequence comes from Taxus chinensis, assembly GCA_019776745.2. Lineage (NCBI taxonomy): Eukaryota > Viridiplantae > Streptophyta > Pinopsida > Cupressales > Taxaceae > Taxus > Taxus chinensis. The sequence continues at coordinate 798,264,847 of CM034150.1, forward strand.
ACCAACTTGCTGTTCATGCATCTCTTTATTGAAATCAAGTGACTGCTCCTTTTTGTAAGTATGATGAGATACTTGTAAGGCCTTTTGTCCCTAATAATGTAAACCATTGGCAAGTTAATAAGGATGGCAATCAGATTTTGAGGTTTATGAATAGTATAGTTGAGTTTGAAGATCAGCTTATGGATTTGGAACCCTTTATTGAAAATAAGGAAGGGAAGGTGGTTCTCTTGGGACAGGAAGTAATTCAATTGAAAACAAAAAAGATCCCAAGAGGATTGGTTGCACTTGAAAGAGTTTTTGATGTTGCAGAGGGATGTACCAACAATGCATGATAATGAAAACATTAACTTGGGTACTGTTGTATCTCCCAGACTTGTTTTCCTTAGTAAATGTATGAAGGAAGATGAGAAAAAAACTTCGATTAAAATGTTGAGAAAATACAAAGATTTTATGGCCTAGTCTGATGATGAGTTGAAATCCTATAGAGAGGATTTGGTTCAGCATGCAATCCCTTTGCATCCTGATGCTAAGCTTTTTAGGCAAAAACAAAGGCCTATCAACCCAACAGAGACAGCCAAAATGGAGGCTGAACTGAATAAACTAGAAGAGGAATTATTCATGGGTTGCCAACCTTGTTCCAATGAGAAAAAAGAATGGAGATATCAGATTGTTGGTGGATTTTAGGAATCCCAATAAAATGTTTTTGAAGAACAATTATCCATTACCCAACATGGATCATCTACTACAAAAGGTCACTATCTAAATTCATGTCAATGCTAGATGGATTCTCTGGTTACAATCAAGTTGTCAAAAAATCAGAAAGGTTCAAAATTGATTTCACAACTCCTTGGGGCACCTATGTGTACAAATGCATGCCCTTTGGTCTCGTCAATGCTAGAGCAACATTTCAAAGGGAAATGGATTATGCCTTTGCTAATTTGATTAACAAGATCATGGTTGTTTACCAAGATGACATCATTGTGTTCTCCAAGAAAAGAGTTAACCATTTGGAAAAGGTGTTTCAGAATTGCATAGAGTTTGGAATCTCTCGTAATCCCAAGAAGTGCATTTTTTGAGTGGAAAGAGGTAAGTTGCTTGGTCACCTTGTGTCCAAAGGAGTAATGATTGATCCTGAAAGGGTGAAAGCTATTGATGGCATGCCTATCCCACACACCAAGAAGGGTATCCAATCATTTTTTGGGCAGATCAACTTTGTCAGGCGTTTTGTGTCGAACTTTGCTAAAATCACGATCCCTATCGCCAATATGTTGAAGAAGAATCAAATGTCAATTCTAGATGGATTCTCTGGTTACTATCAAGTTGTCAAAAGGAGCATTTGTTAATGTTCAAAGATTGCTCTTAAACAAGCTCCAGTACTAGCCAGCACCAAATTATGTGTAAAGAATTTCAAATGCTTTTCCTTTGTTTCTCCACGTACAATAGCTTGTTGCAACATTACAAAAGAATAACAATGGACATGGATGCCTTTGCTAACTTTTAATAGTAACGAGATCCTTGCAGCATGCTGAATTAAGACCACACTCATTATGTTCTCCAAGAAACAGAGTTTATGCATCTGGAAAAGGTGTTTCAGAATTGCATAGAGTTTGAAATCTCTCGTAGATCCCAATAAGTGCATTCTCAGAGTGGAAAGAGGTCAGTAGCCTATGTGCCTCATCCAATGTGTCCAAAGGAGTAATGATTGACCCAACTAGAAACTTATGGAAAGCTAGTGCAAATGGGTAAATAAATTATAGGACATTTGACCATAGAAGGTGCATACTACAATCAGCTTGTGAGCAGGATCAACTTTGACAGGCGTTTTGCTGATCGACACTTTGCAAAAATTGGACGTTACAGATCGTCAATATGTTGAACAAGAATCAAGGTGATTCAATGGATTAGTTGAGGATGAGTTGCATTTGGATCAGATTGGTATAAAGATGCTCTGTATATTACTTGAGACATCTAAGTACTAGCCAGCCCTCATTATGGTACAAAACTCAATGTCAGATCTTCTCGGATCAGTTTCTCCACATACAATAGTTGTTGTTTTGTTACTAAAGGAGGACAATAGACTTGGAGGCCCCGTAACTTTTAGGAGTAAAGTCCTTATGAAGCATGCATCAATTGAACCACACTAGTCTGTAAAAGCTAAGCTAATGCTCTGAATTCCAGGCAATGAAATCTATGTGGAGCTCACTATGTTCTCAGATCCAAAATCATAGCCTATGTGCCTCATCAAGATTCTTAAAGTTGGCTATCTGGTGACCCAACTAGAAACTTATTTAGAGATGTTGCGAATGGTAGTAAGGAGATGTGATCCATGCCAACATTTTGACATAAAAGTGCATACTACAAAGATTCGTGAGAGGAAAAAGACTTTGGTTCCATGTTGTTGACACAGCAAAAACTGGACTTTTCAACAATGGGGGATGGATTTACAAGAATAAGGAGACATATTAGTTGATCAGTCGAGTTGTTTGGACATCAGATTGGTATAAAGATGTTGCTACTGATTACTTCCCAGAAATGGGTTGAAGTTGCCGTCCTCAACTGGACAAAACTGCAACTTTAGAAAATCTCGGATCAGTTGCCCAAAAGTCTGTAATACATCTTTATTGAGCAATAGCTTGGAGGAATCTAGGAGGATTCATTGTGAAGTGCATCAATGAAGAATAGTCTGCAAAGATAAGCTAATTGAAGAATTGGCATCAAGCATTATGTAGGTGTTCACTATGCACTCCTATGACTACGTGCTCACATGTTTCCTTTTCGAAAGTCTGGCTAATAAGTGGCAATACATTAATAATTTAGACTTAAGTGGCGAAGGTAGTAACTCTATGTGATCCATGCCATCATTTTGCAAAAAGGCTAAAAGATTCGGGTGCTCTCCCTTTGGTTCCAGTTAAAATAAAGGTAAATCCTTTGATAAAGCAACTGGGGGATGGATTTCATTGGAGAAATTAGTGATCAGTCGAGTTGTGGACATAGATTGATTTTAGTTGCTACTGATTATTTCCTCAAAATGGGTTGAATTCGTGAAAATTATAAAAAGGGGCATTGGAAAATTCAAATTACAAATCTGGAATACATCTTTTTATTGAGCAATGGTTGATTCATTTTGGTCGCGTGATTTGCAAGATCGTTTGGATTGGCACAAGCATTCGTAGGTGTTCACTACCACTCCTATGATCGTGTCATGTTTCCTTTTCGAAATCTTTTAATAAGGGAAATACATTAATAATTTAACTTAAGTGGCCAAAAAGTAACTCTATGTTATATCATAAAAAGGAAACTTATGTTTTATTATTAAAATAAAGGTAAATTTTGATAAAGCAACTCAAAATTAAAATAAAAGTAGGTGAAGTTGCTTTATTGGTGTATTTCCTCAAAAAGGTGAAGTGAAAATTATAAAAAGGGGCATTGGGCTCATTTGGAATAATCTTTTTATTAATCATTTTTTACTCATCCAGATTTGGCAACTTTGAGCATTCCGCTTTACCTTGCAACCACTAAGGACAAAAACCCTTTGTTGGAGCATCAAAGGACGAAAACCCTAGTGGATAAGAGCTTGAGGATGAAAACCCTTTGGTTCATTGTGGTGATTCCATCCAAGGATCACATTTGGGCTTCAATTCTAAATTTTATCACATTTCAACTAGGGCAGTGTTGGCCTTTAGATCTACATCAACATCAGCTTTCAAAGTGCCAGAATTATCAAGGCATCATTTAGAAATTCGGATCTTCATCAAAATCAAACAAGAAAATATCATATTTTCATCCACATTTGTTGGGGTATCCATCCAAGGGTAGCATTTAGGCATCAGATCAGTGTTTTTCAAGTTCAAATCAGTTTTAGCAGCTAGGGCATCACTTCCAAGGTTGACGTCACCATTGGGGGCAGATTTCTAGGGTTGACGTCATCAACAGCTGGTTGACGCAATCATTTCCAATTTTGGGGGCATAGCAATTGGTCTACTTCATCCATTTGGAGTGTCATTTGCCAAGAATTTTGGTGTATACGGTCAGCTGTAATTTTCTTGGTTTTCTGAGTTAAAAATAGTAAATAAAAATGTAGATTTCAGGATTTAAATTCAGTTTTCAGTATTAATTTTATAGTTGTTATTACATTCAACAAATCTGTGTTTTTACGGGTTTAGAAATTATTTCCCATCATTTTCCGACAATGTTAATTTTTATTGTTAGGGTTTGCAATAAAAATCAGTTTTTATTAATTCTTCCCTAAGGGTTTCTAGTAAATCCAGAATTATTTTAAAATGTCCGCTTAGGGACATTAGAGATCAAGACTCTCAAGGTTCACATTTTCTTTTAATCAAGCATTTGTGATTGGTAGATTAAAAGGGAATTATAGTGCCCAAAATCTAGTCTGAGCACTTGGCAACATGGATTGTACTTATCCTAATATATTTACCATTTACACACTATTTGGCCAACTAAGACCATCTTCCCATTCTATTCTCGCACCCTACTTCCATTAGACGACCACCTTCTCTAGTTAAGCTCCTCAAAAACACTATAAGTTTGTTATTGAATATCTGGCAGACCATCCTCCAACTCCATCTAAGTTTTTGTCATCACAGGATAGGTTTCTACGGCCTGGACAATACTGTCCCTGGCACTATCCATGTGCCACAAACCAACCTCCCAGATTCTAATGGTCATACGATCATTTGGGCACTTTGTGTGGTCATCCTACATGAGACTTTTCGGTTGATTGAGTGGGAAATTTAACAAACAATCAGCTATATATACACATGCACCCTAAGCCATTTAGAGGAAGTACAACATCACTTGAAGTTGGCATATCCAAGGCTTACTCTAAGAAGACAGAGCAAAGACTAAAATATCAAGTCCCTTAGAGCATTACAGCAAACCAAAAGCCTAAAAGCATCCATTATTGTTGCCTAAAACCCAACATTAAGCTAAATCTAAAGTGCGGGAGTCTATTGCCAAGTGTGAGGGACATATCAAGGGGCTCCATCTATATTTGTTAACATTGAGCTAAATCTAAAGTGAGAGTGTCTATTGCCAAGTGTGAGGGACATATCAAGGGGATCCGTTTATATTTGTTATATCACATGTGTCTCATTATAGGGGTCGGGGGAACTACATGGGCTTGATTCCTCTTCGAGGTAGTGGTATGTAGTGCAACACTCAACACATCAATGGAAGTGTTATGAGGCGATCTGGCCCAAAGTTTGCTAACCCCCTTTCAAATCAAAGCACAAGAGTTGGGGTTCGAGTGAAGAAGAGCCCCAATCTGATCCAAACACAGAAAGCAACAGAGCAGACACTGACGAATCCACAAAGGCCAGAGCGATTAGGTGAAAAGACTTGGACAAGTTCATAACACCCAAGATAGGTTTGGCAATCATATTGTTTGATCCCCAACAACTCTTCCAAATCGCCTACACATCATCTGGTTTTTTTTAAGTAGCTCAACAACAATATGATTGACCTCTTTCCACATTTTAAGGTCTTTGTCACGCCTTCTAAACATGGAGACTAGTTCATCTCATTAACCCTAATCCTCTTTCACATTCTAACTAGCCTAAGGGCGATTATCAAATCTTCATAATAATTTAGTATTATTTATGAATTCTCTTTTATAGTTCTAAATTGTGTAGTAATAGGCTAGATTAGACTAAAACCTAATTTCTCTATTACAAGCTCAACATTTTGCATTGTTTGGCACATTCTTTATATGCAATAGCCACACAATAGAAGTAATGTTTTATTATTTTTCACTTTTCTATTTTATTAGGGTTAGGGTTTGGGTTTTAAACTACAAATTATAAACCCTAACACTTGTAGCTTTATTTTTAATTTTAGTTTTGGCTTTTATTAACCCTAAGTTCTAAGTATAACCCTAAACTAAAAATAAATCAATTCACGGTTAGGGTAAGGGCAATTTATTCCTTTTTAAGTTATATTTCAACTGATTTTATTTATTTTTTAAATCAATTTTTAATAATTCTAACCCTGCACACTTTCTATTGTTTCAACTAATAATGTTGTGGGAAAGGGATTTAGCATGGGCCTATTGAAAACCGATGCCCTACTCACCCAAGTTGATATTTAAATTTTGTGCACGAGTGTGGTGAAGGCATTAACCACTTCATATGGCTTTGGAAAAGTTGGTGTGGTAATTTATAAAAACTTCCTTAATTATGTAACACACCAAACATTAGCATCTCTTGAGGTCTTTGCAAAAAGCAAAGTGAAAAGTGAAAAGATTGCTTTTACATTATCTACAAGGTCCTCTAATGGTGACGAGGAGAAATAATTTTTACATTATGATGCACGGCTGAAACACCCAACTAATGTATCGACACATTCTTGTTCTTCCAAAAAAAAGAAACCTTAACACTGAAGTGGACAATGTGGATGCCTTGTATCACACCTAGATACCAACCAACTTTGGAGAGCACGAGGAGAAAGAAAATTGCACATGCATAGGCTAGAAAGGCATTAGCTATTTTTTTGAACTACTCTAGCATTTTTTCCAATGTTAAAAAGTTTCCTTATTGGTAAGCAATGGCTGGTGCAATTTCTATTGCGGGCACTAGCTTTAAAGCCCCATCATATGAATGCCTTAAGATTTATATGTCAAAAGAAGAAATGCAAGGTGTGAGAGGTGTACTTATTAAGCATTGCGTAAAGTGGGCTCCAATAATTTGTCCGATGGGTGGACAAATATGAGCATTAACTTGGTCAATTCCCTTGTAGCATTAGTGCATGGCATTTTCTTCCTCAGATCCATGGATACATATGGCAAAGTAAAATCAACACACAAAAAAAATTATCTATTTGATGAGGTTGTGACCAAGGTTGGACCACAATATGTGGTGTCATTTATTACAAATAATGTTTTTGATTGTGTGGTTGCAAGCATATTTTTAATGGATAAGTATCCTACCTTGTTTTGGAGCCCATTGCCTTGATTTAATCTTGAAAGATATTGGCAAACTTAGAAGGGTTAAATCTATAATTGAGAAGGGAGGATCCATCACAAAATACATATCTTATCATACATGATGAGGACTTTTACTGATAAAAACGAGCTTGATCTTCCAAGTGTGACTAGATTTGCCACCCACTTTCTCGCATGATAAATGATTGTTTCATGAAAGTGGGTAAAGCCAAGCTTTTCCAATCACATAGATGGTGTAACCATTTCAAGCCTTGTTTTTTTATGAGTCCTAATGGATGGCTGCACATGAGATTGTGAAAATTTCAAAGCAACGGGTCAAGGTGTTATCTGTACGAGGTAGAAGGCCGAGGCAATAAAATCCAAATCACAAAATGATGAGTACATGCCAACATGGGAGATCATTGATGTCGGGTGGGACCAACAAATGCATTGTTGCCTCCATGCTGCTAGATACTGTATAAATCCAACATTCTTTTATAGCAAAAGACTCAAGGGCAATGCAGAGGTGATAGCAAACAGCTATGGCAGAATTACCAATCTCTTAGCAAGTGCAGGGATTTTTTTCTGATGTCTGTGTTGATGATTTAAGGTAAACCTTTGAAAACAAGTACTAAATTTGAATTTTAATATTGCTTTCACTAAATTCAAAAATTTAGATGTCATTAAAATACATTATGGATTTATGATACATTTTCGGTTTGCAAATAATAAAATGTCAGGGAAATAGTGGTAATACTTTGGCAAGGAAGCTAAATCACTTTGGAGTACAGCAATGCATATTTTGAGTCAACCCCACAATTTTTCTACTTGTGGGTATTCTTGGAATAGGTTTGAACACATACACACCAAAAAGTGCAATGACCTAAACTAAAACCAGATAAATGATTTGGTTTTCATGCACAACCACCTTTGACTTCACCTTAAAAAAATTCAAGGGTAGAAGTTTCTAACTTACTAACTTATAACTTCATTGCTTATTTTATATTTTGATGACTTTACTGCAATTAATTTGAATAATATCTAGTGGTGTTTAGAATAACCAACCAACTGATCTTGAAAGATTGACCCTGAATCCAAATGGGATTGCAACCAATGCGAAGCCAAATATTTCCAATGAGGATTTTGTCATCTTGGATGAGGCATTGAATGACCATAATCAAATGCGGGAGAACAAAGATGTTAGCACTTCAACTTCACTTTTTTTAGCCTCAATGTTCTATTTTGTATTGTAACTTGTAATTGACAATGAGTCATTGAGAACCTGGGGTCGAGATGATGTTCACGAACAAAATAGAATGGCAGCATTGGATAAGTGTCACTACCATGTAAATGGAACGGTAACATATTTGCTACTAGGAGATGTCATGCTTAGAAATTTGTTGAAGCTTGGCGTTTGGGCACATCAAGTATCTTGTTGGATTGTGGTAAAGCGCTGATAACGGTGGATAAGTGTCACAAATGTAAATATCAATCACAATTTTTGTACTCTACTTCTATTTTTTAATATCATTACAATATTTACCTTCTTAAAAAGGGTTCAAATCTCAAGTCCATTGAACCATAGTGTGGCAGTTCGTTGGAGCGCTTACTGCCATACCAGAACTAGTTCAAACCTATCAAACATGCCCACTTTGACAATGTGTTTGTTAAGTTAATGTGTAGACAGTAGGATGTCATCAATTTTCAAAACAGATCAACTAAAAAAATCCAAATCTTAGGGTTATGTCTTGAAATATGTTGCATAAAGACACATCTTCAGCCCAGTGCCCCATCCCCATGCTATTTTATAATAATATATTGTTCCTAGGATTTTGGGGGTGAATTTAGGTGTCCCTTTTCCCATTCCAGTGTTAACCAGACCACAGTTTGCTGGACCAGTTAAGCATTATATCAGATATTTTTTTAATATGTATCAATTTTAAGGAGTTTAAATTCATTTGTTTAATATTTGAACTTAGAATATGTAAATTTGAGATTCGAAATTAAACCATTTCTACGATTTAGAATACAAAATTAACCCTGAAATAAGGGGCAATCAGTCAAGAATTTAAGAAATGCATCAGATGAGATCCAATCTTGCGAACCACTACTTTCAAAAAAAAATGGGTCAAGAATATCAACTGGACATTAAAAACACAATTAAATCCCAAAAATGGTATTTAACATGATTATAACACCCAAAAAGCCCAATAGCACAAATCGCGAAAAAAGTCCGTGACCCAAATCAAATCCCGTTACAATCAGACCCACTACATGGCACTGAGGTCAACCCCAGGGTTTGATTGAAATTAGGCTGTTATTTTTTCAAAGAATAAGCAATGTTTTCAGTCACTCACTCTGTTTTTTCCTTTTTCTCCTTTTATCGATTTTAATTTTTCACACTCACCTGAAAAAAAAGTCAGTAGTACCAAGAGATTGCATTCTTTTCTTTTTTTTTAAGCTGTTTTTGCGAATATTATATCTTTTTTCAGTTTGTATAGTTTTTCCATTTTAACTTGTGGTAGCTAAAAAACACTTGCACTTTTGTCATGCCGTATAATTGACCGAAAAAGATTTAATATGAGAAATTTACCAAATTCAGTTGGTTCTATAGAAAATTACCCATGCTAATCAATGCTTGAACCCCAAAATCAGCAACTGTTACAGGCGTCCGGTCGCCTTTCTCCAGTATGCCCCTATCTTTGGAGAACAATTGTTTTTGCACCTGCACAAAAACATGGCAAAGTTTAAAATCGGAAACCGCTTTAAAAGAAAATATACAAAAAGTTACTTCCAAAAAAAGCAGCCGTGAATGACAAATTTTGAAAAATAAAAATAAAAATTTATCGAAAACGGCTATCAAACTATTTCAATAGATAATCAAGAAAGAAAATGCACAAAAATATAATTTCAAAATCGGCGAGTGAAACAGTAGGGTTAAATGACAGACAAGATAGGAAATTGCTTACTTCCACACAAATACGGCATGCTCTCTGCACCACATCGACGGCTGCTTCGAGCTCTCGGCTGTATTTGGCATTCTCTGTTAGAAATGTTAATCTGGACCTGCGCATCCGTTAAGTCCTCGGTTAGAAGGATTCCCCCAAATAACAAAAACAAAACAAAAAATGTTGAAAAGAACTGTTAAGGTTGAAGGTTTGGAGAGATGTTTACCTGATTGGCGGCAAGCGATGTGTGGTGGCGAATCGGGAAAGATGTGAAGGGCGGCATGATACTTCCATTTTCTTCCCTGCTCGGCACCACTGTTTGCGAATTGCCTCCGCCAGTAACTATTATCGAGTGGAAAATGCCCGTTAGCTCATCCACGTATTGCTGTCTCAATCTTGTGTTCTCGTCCTTAATGAGATGCATTTCCATATGAACTGCAAAGTGTGTTGGAAGGGATTCTAATGTACAATTGTCTTTCTAATGGAAATAGTTTAATGTTTAAATTTATTTTTTCTTATTAAAGATAAAATTTGGTAGGTTTTATGTAAATTGAAAATATGGTATGTAGTGAATCATATATTTTAAAAATAAACAATAGATTTTGTGTAAATAAATTATATAAAAATTATTTATGTCATTAAATTGGGCACCTTCAGAAGGCTTGCTTGCTATCACCCAATCAGAATAAATAGAAGAAGAACAAAGGGGTTTCTCAACGGCCTAAAGGTTGGCAGCGATTCTCTGCGCTAGAAGTCAAAGATCGGCCAGACGACATGACTGTCGAGCTTTCCCATGTTGGCGGTGGTGCCAAATGAACGCATGTATCTAACTCTTTTTATTCTGACCCCATTCAGGATAACACGTGCCTTGATCCTCAACTTGACCTGACACCCCAACAGGTGCCATGGACTATTGTCACACGTTCTATGGAGAAGAAGGGGCATTTTGAGCCTCCTATTTCTCATTCTCCATTGGACCCAAGTAACTTTATTTTTGGTGTTCCCCAGACCCCCTTATAGTTGTTGCTTTATTATTTTGCTAAGCTTGGCCTAGTTTTCTTGTGGCTTTGGGGCGTGCTCTCATACTGCCCGCTTTTTTGTTGAGAGAATCTTGTATCATGTTGCATTTAATATAATATAAGATCATTTTCATCAACAAAAAAAAAAAATTGTAGGTTTTAAGTAAATTGAAAATATGGTATGTATTGAATCATATCTTTTAAAAATAAATTATAGTTTTTGTGTAACTCCTCTCATAGCTTCCTCTAATTTTTTGAACATCTTCTAAAGGTTTTTCAGTGTCGTCAAAGAATTAAGTAATGAATTTGTAAAAAATTGGGAAATCGTGAAAACAAATTGAACGTGTACAAGGATGGTTATATGACTTGTTGAGCTAAGAAATATCTAATTTGTTGGAGAGTGTGGGACTTGTTGTTGAGAAGGATATAGTTGTATTTTTGTTGCATCGGAATAATGTGATATAAACTCTATGACCTCTGACATTTGTTGTCATGGTATTGCCACCACTTCTCTTTTCAAAAAAATAACAATTGCAATATTTACCAATAAAATATAGCACGAAACCTAGATTAGAAATAACATGCAATAATTTAAAACTAAGAAGGTTATTTTAAATTTAAACTATAAATACAAACACCCTCAAACATTGATTGTGTGTCACATAAGGGAACCACCAAGCAAGTGTCATCAAGGAGTTCAATATGATTGTTAATATCATCTATTGCTAACTTTATAGTAACCTTACTACTTTTCCCATCCATGATTTGGATTCTACAATTACAACCATATCAAATCCTTTGCACATGAGGTTAAAAAGTACAACGTGAGGGATGTCAATGTGTTATTTGCTGAAAAAATGGATATGTTCTAGGTTTTTTTCAATATGCTATGGTATTTTGTTTGCCAAATGCATTTATGTATAGCTCTCTAAGGATTTATCATAGCTTTCCACGACTCTACATGTAGCTGAGTAATATAATTGAATATTATATGAGCTCTGTATATGCTTTCAAATTTTATAGTTTCTATCAAGGAAGATGCAACTACTACGTCTAATAGAAAGTTACCTCCAATTTTCTTATAGATCTTCATAACCTATTCTATATCTCCTAGTTTAGCACATGCTAAGAGGATGGTGGAAAAGGTTGTTGAGTTTATCAGGGATTCCATCAACATCTCTAATAAAGAACACTTGCACACAAAGTTGCATGAAAAAATGAAATCACTAATAAGTAGATGCAATATGACAAATCTCATAATGCCACAAGAATGGTGCAAAAACATGGAACATCAGCTTTACTGAATAACTCAAATGTAGTGTGTACAAATAGGAGTGTTGTGTAACTCCTCCATGGGAATATTCCCATAATACGAAGGGGAGTTACATTCATGGAATAGGAATGTAACTCCTATGACAGATTATGATGCTCTATGACATGTAATGCATGTTAGAGTTGTTGATCAAATTTTCCTGCTCCTATTTCAAGTTAACGGAATGGTGGCAAGAAAGGAAACTCCAAATTCTGAGAGGGTTTAAGGCTACCTCCTGATATGCAATGATGATGAAGATACGGGCATAAAGATCCTCTCTACAACGAGCTCGATATCTTGCATAACAAATAGAAGCTAAACACAAAAAAGGATTAATAGATAAGATGGTGGGTTGCCTGACAAAGTCAGTCATGAGAAGTGATAACTTCCTAGGGATGGATGTTGACCCACTTTGATAAAAAGATAGATAAATGATAATGGATAAATAGGATGTAGGCATATAACCAAAGTAAAATAGAGATCAAGATATTAAGATATGCTAAGATGAAGAATATATGATAATGATAAATGATGATAAATAAAATCAAACATGATTCGGTTTGATGGTGACCCAAGACTAACAAGGAAAGTTGACAGTGCAACTACAGCAAATTAGATCAAGAGATATGTAGAAAATAGATCTAAAACAAGCTCTAAAAAATTTAGAGATATCCTAGATCTGATATTGGGATGCTGAAGAAATAGAAAGGATGTAAGAAAATTGATAGATCTAATGGGAATGTGAGGGATGTAGATCAGGTCAATGGTGGTTGGGTTGGATTGATGATAAATTGGGATAGTGAAGATGATATTTGAGATGCCAGATAGTTGGATCTCATAAACATATGGATCTGAATGCTGAGGAAGGCTAGAAAACTAAATGGAAAATGAGGAAGAGGGTAGAAAACAAGGTTGATGTAGATTAGGTCATGAAGGTGAATAGGCTAGGTCCGATGGAGACCGGAGATAAATTAGGGCTTGATAGGGCTGAATAGATGGCAAAATGATTTGTGAAAAAGGATCAATAATGGAAGAGGTGAAGGTATAACTCCAAAGCAATGATTCAAACCTACAAGACTAATGCAAAGGATGATGAAATAATGGTGGCACTCCAAGCAATAAATAGACTTCATATCTCCAAGGATGGCATGCAAATCCCCAAGATGGCTTCCAAGTTGATAGCTCTCACAAGAAGAAAGAAACAAAGAAAAAATTCGCAAGAAGGCCGAAAATCAAAAATTTCATCCTCTTGAGGAGGAGGGGTAGAGGTATACCTATAGGGTCGAAGGTGACCCACCAGGGTCTCTATTGACTACAGTTGACCACTGATTTTGGTGGTGGAGATGATGCTTAACTCGACATAAAGGGCCCTAAAGGGGGTAGATTATGGTTTCAAGCTATTTAGGTGGGTTAGGGTTTCATAGGGATGATAAAAGGTAGTTGGAGGGTGTAAATGCATTGAATGAGGGTATATGGGAGTCTAGGGATGATAAATGGAGTATCTTAGGGAAGTTTTTAGGATAATGGATGGGTTTAGGGGTGATTAAATGTAATTAGGGATGAATTAGTGGGATAAAATAATAATGGTAAGATAGGATTAAGATGGGAAAGTGGGAATTAGATGAATAAATGGGATTTAGGAGGGAAAAGGGAAAGGATAATTTGAATAGGAAGAGATGTGTTTATGAGTAAGATGATGATGAAGGAGAGTGAACGTGGGATGGGGATAAGTGTACCAAAATTTGGTGTCTAAATTTTCCCCTTTTTGTCAAGTGGTTTGTGTTAAGAAAACTGCATGAGACAAAAACTAAAGTGATAAAAGATGATGATTGAGGTGTTCCCCCTCAAACTAGGGAATGATACGAAGAAGAATCACGAGGTTGAAAGAGATAGATGAAGGAAAAATTAAAAGGATGGAAAGGATGAGAAAAGATTATCAGAGATGAGAAAGATGATAAACCATTGTGAGAGGGAGGGAGGATAAAAACAAAAACAAAAACAAAATATGGCGGTGATCTTTGAATCACATCGGTAGGGAACATAGCACAACCTCAATGGAGATGATGTTAATTTCCTACGGACCTATGATTCTAGAAGAATATTCCACTAGAAATCGGATGGGATGGGAATAGAAACACAATGGGAATCAATGGAGACAACTCAGAAAGGATCATCGTAAGATGAGGGAATCCAACGGGAATCCACTTAGATGGATGTGCAAGCCATAGGACTAATGGGTCAAAGGAAGACATAAAAAATATGCACTAAAAAATGTGATGCATGGTCAAGACGATGGTCTAACAAAAATTGGGGGAAAAAAGAGTATGTGATATCCTTCATATATGAAGAAGCGAGAAAATATGCGTCCTGGGTAGGAAGAAGATAAAATATGGCCAAAACGATGGGCTTAAGATGAGAAATGTTGCCCTGATAGGGAGCACAGAGATGGCCACAGAGTGTGGATTAAGATGCGATTAAGGATGAGATAGCATGAGATGGATAGATAAAAAGATAACAAATGGGCTATGCAAGAAAAGATGAGGTGTGTTATGGGTGACACACAAGTCCTAGAGTGGAAGAAAAAATAATTTGATAAGGAGATGGGATGAGATGGGATAAAAGATGAAAAACAGGGTTGGGTCGAATAGATGGTTTGACGATGGAGATTTGGTTGGAGGCGTGCCTATATAAGAAACAAAGACGGATAACTAAGGCTCGTTTGCACGCCATGAATTTGATGATTGAGAGCTATAAAAGATATTTTAAAAAATGAGATTTGAATGAAAATGGAGGAAAGCATCTAGGAGGAAGGAAGTGCCATAGGTCTCAGAGAGTGGTAAGTCCCCTAAAACCTAGCTTATGTTTTGATTTTTAGTTGATTTTTTAATTTTAATTTTTTGATTGTTGATGGGTGCTAAGGGGCCGGTCGGTGGAAATTGGGTGAGTCACCATCAACCTGAGGGAAATTTGGCATCGACCTGGAGGGTCGATGAATGTAGATTGTGTTGATTAATTTGGGATGAAAATGATTATTTTTGATGATTGGATGTTGATGGGTGCTTTTTTGATGGATTTTTGTCAGGCTCAAGACACATGTTATACCTGAGAGACAGAGTCCCGACCATGTTTGGGGTGATTAGAGTGGATGTGACCAGATGTAGAGTGGGACCACTTGGAGTTAGTTTGATTGGGAATATTCCACCATTATCAGAGGGTGCTCAGAGATACAAGGCTTATCATAGCCTTGATAGACAGATGGGATCCAAGGACCAATACCTTCTAGTTTTGAACTAGAGAGATGAAAATCATATTAGAGGACAGTGTATCATATTTTAGTATTTCCAATCAGGGGTCACCAATAGTTCCTATTACATTAGAGGGTAGGATGGATATACATTGACGTGATTATTTTGGATTATAGGCCCCGTGGATTGCATTTGTGTCAGGGGCATTTCACATTAAGACATGATATCATCTTGTGACGCTAGGAAATCTGGATGATATGTTTGATCATGATGGTGATATCTTATTATGCACTACCATATTTTGGTGGAGCCTAACTTCCATGGGATTTAGTAGGATTGGTGGTAGATATTGTCAAGCATAGGATAATGTTTACTTTTAAAGAAGCCCTCCTAACACATGTGTACTATGAGCTGTGGATGTATTAATCAGGGATGAGGTCGGGTATGGATGTGGGATTCTTATTACACCACAGGGTATTTTGAGCACATAGTTGTGGTGAGATCCATCTAGGGCTTCCATGGATCACAAGGTGACCAAATTGAGCTGACAATAGGATTTACGAGATGGAGAGCCGACTAGGCTCATAGACAATAGGGGTGAGAGGGGCGAGGATTGGTACATGGAGAGATTGGGAATCTTGGAGGTGGATGATGTTAGATGGAGGCCATATAAAGGATTACTTGCATGGTCGGCACATATGTACATCATGTGGGGATGAGGAGAGTTCAAATGGGTGCATAGGGACGGAGGCTGGAGATGGTAGAGTCATTTACAGTTTACACAAGTTATGAGGTAGTTTGGCAGTGGTGCTAAGATGGTGCCTGGTACCCAAATTAATATACATATGAGATGGGGTGGAGAGGGACCTGCCAAGTCCTGTGATGGAAGACCCATTGGTGGAGGAGATGGGAGCCATGGGATATATTGATGAGGATGATGTGGGAGTTGGGGAGGGCTTTGTAGAGTGGATGACGCAACAATGGGCAGCTCGAGCCACTGAGGAGGAAACGCAGGTAGGAGGAGAGGCAGCAGTGTCATTAGTAGGAGAGAGTGGAAATGCATATAAGAGGATAGGGTGGAGATGGAGGTGTAAGCTATAGAGATATCCCAGTTATAGTTGGAGTTGGATGCTACTCACTAAGAGTGAGTATACCACAGCCAGGAGTGTGAGGGGATGCGCAAGGAGAGGGACATGGCTATTCAGCAGAGGGATTTATATAGGAGATAAAGAAGAGGCCCTACAGGTCCAAATATGGAGATCTAGGTACTACATCTGAGGTGACAGAGGATGAGGCTTAGGGAGCCACACAGGGAGATGGACAGATGGCTCCACCCAGATGTGTGACCCTGGAGCAATACCAGGCCCTAGGAGATGAGGACACGCTACTATGAGTGCATTGTTACTATGATATTTCCATATGATTGTACCGCAATATGTGGCATACTTAGCTGGAGAGAGGAGATCAACATGAAAGGTGGTGTCAGGGATCACATCTAGCATAGGTGTAGCTAAGTGCGTGATGGTGGACTAGATGGTGGGAAATGGAGGAGGATAGGGTACGAAGAGGACAAGGTGCTACTTCGAGACTCACAAGTGTTTGATCTTAGGTTCACTGAGTAAAGGAAGAACTTGTATGTAGATTTTGAGATTTTGATGTGTATAATTTTAGATAGATCCCATTAGAGGCCTATCATGAATTTATAGATACTTTGATGATATATACATGATTTTGGATTTAGATTCATGTTTTGTGATGAGTAGAGTAGATAGATGTGATGGTCATATTATGTTTGGATGGGATTCGATGTTTGATTAGATCATGTAGATGTAGAAATAATAATGTATTTAGATATTTGATATGATGTATGGATGTTTATTTAAGATTGATGTGATGGATAGATTAGAAATGATGTTTGATTATATTATGGATGTTGATTTAGATGATGCATGGATGAAAATGGATTAGATATGATAGATGATGATAGATGGATTAGATGATATGATTGAGATATAGAATATATGTGAGATTAGATGGATAGATATGATGACTAGATTAGATGTGATAGATATGAAGGATTGGATGTAGATAGTAGATATAGATTAGATATAGATGATGTGATGGATGTGGACTACCAATGATATGATAGACAAGATAGAGTTCACTGGATGTAGATGCTAGATATGATTAGATTATAGATAGATGTGATGGACTTAGATGACCAAATGATATGATGAATGTGGTAGAGATGTGATATTTGGATCTTTATTAGAATGGATAGGATGTATTAGAAATGATGATGAGATAATTTGGATTAGATATGGAAGTGATAGTTATAGATGTAAACTAGATTGAATTGTGATGTAAAATGGTGTAATTGAATGGGATGCAATAGGTAAAACGTTACCTCGATCGAGTGACCTAAAAATAGAAAAGGTACACTTCGTCATAGTAAGGGGTGTATACATAGGAGTAGATGCTCTTGGACCGGAACTGGAAGTAAAATGTGAAAAGGAACAATAACTTGAAGTGGTGTACTTGTGACCTATAGACAGGTGTTCACACATAACTAACGATAAGTTAGTCACATATATAATATCGTGTAGGGGGAAAATTGAAGGTGTGCTTATACACCTACTATAGACCCATGACAAGGGGTTTAGATGTATAGCATGTACGAGGGAAGTAGTTTCTCCTTTTACGGTGCTTATGCATAAGTCTATGCCCCAACTTTGAGTAATATGACACAAAATGATCAATCCATGAAGTTTACTATAGATTGGAAAGATGATCGATGTGGGAATATTTCTTAGGATGCTTGATTTTGAATTTACTCCTTTTGATTTTAGATATTTTGAAGGCTGGTCAATGCAGGTAGCCTTCACTATCCATAAGATAATAATATAGCCATCCTTTGAGAGAGTGGTCTACAATGAGGATTTTTGTTTTGGATTTTTTACTTTTGACTGTTTAGACTGGTAAGATAAGTTGTATGATAATTTTACTTTGAGGGTATCAGTCTATAATTTTGACATTACTTTTCTTTATGGGAACAACTATCCTTCGAGGGATTAGTCTATATATTGGATAATATAGATTTTTGATATGAGTATCCGTCAATAATTGAATCTTTAAGATGAGGAGAGCTGAGGATAACCAAATAGACCACTTAGAGGACGGGGAAGACAAGATGTACAAGCTACACCTATGGACCCTTATCATGGTTTTAATAGGTAGATAAGGATGTGATGGATGTAATGCTTGAGGGGTTACCACCTAGAGGAGGAAATTTTCCATGAGGAATATGCTATGATAAGAGTCGTGATATCCATATTCAAGGTCATAGATAAGATAGTGATGGAATACCACATGATTCCAAATCATTACGATGAAAGATGGAAATTTCGATGATGGGGAAAACATCATAAACTATGATTAGGGTCACATTTGTAGTTGTGCTAATAGTAGAAATTCCACAAGTGTAAGGAATTGAGAGGTTCAGTTTCCATTTTACGATCAAGGGAAGATAAATGATAGGCCTCGAACCCATAATTATGTGTGATAATATATGGTCCAATCAAGTTGGGAGTGAACTTTCCACATTGGCTCCTTTCTAGAGTAGTGACGTTCTTATTTTCTTTCAAGAAAAGGTCACTAATGTTAAAGTCATGTTATTTAAGATGTTTGTTGTAGGCATGTTTGATTCACTCTTGATAGACATGATGGTGTTGGAGAGCGATAAAGTGACACTCATCTATTAATTCAAGTTGTGTTAGACACTCTTGGTGATAGTCCTCATCAGAGACAAAGTAACAAAGAGAAACACCCAAGGATGGGATTTGGACTTCAAGAGAAAGAATGGCTTAAGAACCATATACGAGAGAGAAAGGAGTAGCACCCATAGAGGTGTGGATGTTATTCTGATAAGCCTAGAGAGTGAAGGGAATGTGAAGATGTCAATTTCAACCTACTTTATCAATAGTTTTGGCAAGAATGTTGCAGAGAGTCTTGTTATTGGATTAGACTTGGTCGTTACCTTGAGGATAGTAAGGAGAAGATAATCTAAGATTGACGTTGAAAGATTCACAAATCTTCTTAAAGTATTTGTTTTTGAAGGACTTTCCATTGTCTGTGATGATTTTATGAGGGATGTCGAAGTGACAGATGATGTGTTGATAGAAAAAATCAATGATTTTATTAGCTTTAGTTGATGCGAGTGGAATGGATTCCACCCACTTGGTGAAGTATCTGACAACAGTTATTATGGAGTTATTGCATTGAGAAGAGCATGGATTAATGAGAACAATAAGGTTGAGGCCCCATTGTGAAAAATGCCAAAGATCTTGAGTGGGTTGTAAGGCCTAGCTAGGGATACAGATGATGTTAGAATGTTGTTGGCATTTAGCGCACTTTTTAGCCTATTCACAATAGTCTTGATTGAGGGTGGGCCAATATTAATCCCTCTGAAGAACATGCTTCACAACAAATAAACCGCTAAAATATCCACCACAGATGTTGTCATGGACTTCTTGGATAGCGGAGATAGATTCATGAGATTTAAGGCATCGTAGTAAGATGTCATCAAACCCAAATTTGTAAAGGATTCCATCAAGGATGACATAGTGATTAGCACGTTGAAGAAATGACATATTACCATTTGTTGATAGGTCAGAAGGAATTTCAGATTGAGATAGATAGTTGAAGATATGAATGTACCAGGTATCAGACTGATGAGTATCAATGAGATTGACATGAGGAATCTCATTAATGTGAGACATTTTTTGGATACGTTGGACAAATACGAAGAGTTTGGATTCTTCCATTGTCAATGGGATGAGAGATGTGAGATATTCCTTAGTGTCTGCAAAATGATTGGATGAGTGAGGAATGGTTTGGATAGTGTATTGATCAAAGGCTTCAAGGTGAAAGTTGACGATGTCCTTGTATTTTTTAAGGATTTCATTTTTGTATTGATAGAATCCCTTAATTTGATTTATGATAAGCTGGGAATCACCATAGATATCAAGGATTTGAACGTTGAGCATGATAGTGGTTTGAAGACCTAATACTAGGGCTTCATACTCAACCATATTGTTAGTGCACTCAAAGTTGAGCTTGTAGGTGACGGGGATAGGAGTTTCCCAAGGAGGAATGATGATTATGCCAGTACCTCCCCCTTGCCGACACTTGGATCCATCAAATAAAAGTGTCATTTTGAGGGGAGAGTACTCACGATTAATGGTGTGGATGGATTCATCAGGAATTTTTTTGTGAGGAAGTTGATTTTCAAGAAGAGGGGCTTCAACAATTTGATCACTAATAACCTATCCCTTCATAAATTTATGAGAGATGAACTCTAGGTCAAACTCAGACATGAACATGAGCCATCAAGTGATACGATCATTGTGGTAAGGCTTGTAATACATGGCTTTGAGAGGATTGAAGCTAGTGACGACATATATTTTGTCATTAATAAGATAATGGTGAAGTTTGGAAGTGGAAAATAAAAGAGTGCATCACAACTTTTTAGCTTAAGTGTAACGGGTTTCGTAATCATGAAGATTACAACTAATGTAATAGATGACTTACTCCCTGCCCTACTCATCGTGGTGTGCCAACATGGCACCCAGAGCATGACTGGTGGTAGAGATGTAAAGCTATAAAGGCTCCCCCTCACGTGGAGGAATGCACATGGGTGGTGATAGAAGATAATTCTTGATTTCATGAAAGGCCTTTTAGCAATTGTTATCCCACTTTAAGTGAGTGTCTTTTAGAAGGAGGTGATGAAAAGGTTGGAAACGATAGGAAAGTTGTAAGATGAAATGACAAACTGATTAAAGTCGGCCTTAGAGACTGCAAAGTTGATTTAGATTAGAAGGAGGATTCATCTCGGGGATGGCTTTGATCTTGGTGGGGTCAACTTTAATACCCTTGATAGAAATGATGAAGCCAATGAGTTTTCCAGTTTAAACTTTGAACACACACTTTACGGGATTGAGATGAAGGAAGAGACAGATGAGGCCCATGAAGAGGATTTTAAGGATAGAAAGATGGTCTTGTTTACAATTAGATTTATGTGAGATGTCATCAATGTAATCCTCTATGATCTTTTGGATGAGATCGTGGAAGATATAGTTCATGGCACTTTTATAGATGGCCCCTGTATTTTTTAAACCAATGGGCATAAGGTAGTAATAAAATTTTTCCCCAAGGGGTGATGAAAGAATTATTATGTTGGTCTTTTGACATGATGAGGATTTGATTATACCCAGAAAAACTTTCCATAAGAGAAAACATCTCGTGGCTTACGATGAGGTCAATGAGTTGATCGATTTTAGCAAGGGGAAAGTCATCTTTAGGGAAAATAATATTTAAATCCTGAAAGTTAGTGCAGATGCAGAGCTTTCTATAGGCTTTAGAAATGGGTACGAGGTTGAAAACCCATCGTGGATAGTCGATAGGTTGAATGAAGTTTGCGGAGAGAAGGAATTGCAATTCCTCTTTGACAAGGAGGCCAATGTGAGGATGTATGCGACATAAATTCTACTTAACCAACTTGGCGTTGGGGATGGTGATAATGTTATGGATGACGATGTTGGGATTGAGGCCTGACATGTTGGTATATAACCATTTGAAGGCCTAGATATGTTTGGAAAGGAAGACGGTGAAGGAGTCTAGCTCTTGTGGATTAAGAGATTGATCAACTTTGAGGATGCAGGGTTCTTGCAGAGTCCTTATGTTGATGTCGATGGTGGATTTGTTGAGGAGGGTGGATGTGTCAGGCGTTAAGGCCTTATGAAGATGGTAATCTTCTACTCTTATGTAGGAAAGAATGGATTTGTCATCGCTATATTAGAGAACATCGATGGTAGGGGAGTCCTCCTCTACCATTTTGGGAAATTTGATAGAAAGGGACCTAGTTTCACCTTCAACCCAATAAGTGATTGGTCCAAAAGTGATGGTGGAGATTAAAAAAAGTTAGAAGAAAGGGACACGGTGTCATCCATGTCCATGGGGTTATCGAATGGAGAAGAATTTGGTGATGGATCGATGTGCATGGGAGATGTAGAAGAAGTGGGCACGAGAGGGTCGGTGGGTTGCCCTTTAAAACCCAAACTAAACTTCTCACAAGGCTTGTGGGATTGTTCAATGGCAAGATCATGCATGCCTTGTTCATAACGTCCAAGACAAAATCTCTTCCATGCGCAGCGCTGGAGGTGGGTATAAGCGAAGGCTTTGTTATAGAGGAATTCAAAACCATTGGTATATGGTTTAGTGTGAGGCTAAATGTCGATGTGAGTGCTTTAACAAAATATGAATATTAAATATAATTTTAGAGTCACTATGATAATGTACAATAGAATACAATTGATAAACACTCTAAAGATGCAATCGTGCAAGTAAATGGGAGAGATAAGACACTTATATGATTTTCTCTTATCCCGGAACAGATCTGACCTAGAACAACTGATGAAAAGGATGGGTAGAATGTGAGAAATGATTGATATAAATCTTGAAAGCTGTAGACATAACTGGAAACAGGTGCCTGGGCACCAAAGACCACTTCTAGGCATCGTTGACTGTGTAAATGCTTAGAATCTAATTTTTCCTATGTTGTTAGGGTTTCACACTTGTTCATTTTTAATCACCTATATGTCACACTTGGATCGCTGAGGTACATGCAACCTACAATACAGACCCTAGCTACCTACACAAGCTCACAAACACATCAAATTTTAATAAAAAATGTAATATGTGAATTTGGACTTACCTCGGCGGTCATCCAAACAATGAACTTATGACTGAGTACTGCACTACATTCCAGACTCTATGTAGTTATGTGTGTTTGTGTGTAAAATAGTGTCCTTAGGTTTCCCTCACGCCAATGACGCCAAGATACTAGGCTAAAGGTAGATAAAATATAAATGTGTGGGATGGAATTCAAAACTTCCCTTTCTTATGCAGTGTATGCAGAGTAACCAACCCAAAAATGTAGTCCCTTTGATAGTATGTATATATGCTTGTCCTTTAGAATTTGCCACCATTATAATGGTATGTATGTTGTGTATATATATGGATCTCTTGTTTGAATTTCATCTCTAGTGACAGGACATGTCGACTAAGAACTCAGGATATGAGTAAGAAAACTGAAAAGGCTGACCACAAATGTCAAAAATGTAAACAAGAATAAAAAAGACATGAGCGCATAGACGCTAGTTTCCAGGATGGGTGCTTGTGTCATGTGATAGCTGACAACAAATGTGAGAAGAATGACAGATAGGGATCCTTGTGACCTGACTAGAACTAGGTGTAGAAGTGACATATGTGAGAGATAAAGACTAGAAATAATCGAAGCAAACAGATGGACTAGGAAGTGTGTCACCAGTGAAAACTTTTATTACTCAAGATCCATACGTATAACAACATACTTGGCAATATAGTAAAATAGTAGTATGTGTGTGATTTTGTGTCTAAATTTCCCCCACCCTTTATGCTATTTGAATGAAATTTAAGGAGTGTAAAATAAGTAAGGAACATACCTGTGAGAAATCTGAAGAAGTGTTGTTGTAGAAGTACATGCAAAATAAGAACATATAACATGGTGAACCACGGATCAGCATTTCGATCCACATGGTGTAAATAGAGATAAGGAACCATTGTAAGGAAAAATAGGAGAAATTGACGATTTACTTTAGAGATTTTGGAGATTTTTTTATTTGTTGTCGATGGAGATTTGAAGGGGTAGGGAGTGATCAATTCCCAACCCAATTTTGTAAAATTTTGATTAAGGGAGGATTTGGGCATCCTACTACGAGAGGAAGAGTGTTTGGGAGAGAGGTCTAGTTTTAATCTCCATCCATGACTACATCTTTAAAAGGTCCAACCGCTGCAGACAACTATAGACCAAATTTAGTTCCATTTCGATCCATGATTAGTTTCGAGTTGGATAACCCATATAAGAGCAATATAGGAAAGGAAATGACGTTTCAATTCCCCCACTCCACGGGTCTCACGATTTGTATAGTTCTAGATGGCTTCCATCTTAGGCCATCTGGAAGTGATAGAAAATGTAAAGTGATTCCCATGTTAGATCAGTTGGGAAATATAATGAAGTGACACAACTCCCAAGTTAGGTCATCTGGGAGAGATAGTAAAGTATGTTATGTCGTATCGATTAATTGATTTGATTCGAATAGTAAAATGTTTCTTTGACATTGGATGTGTGCGATAGATTACTCATGAAGAGATTTTTATGTTTTTCCCCTAATTTAGGTCGTTAGTGGGAAATAGATGGAAAGTATTTGAATAAATTGACTTGTTCTTTTACTTGAATGGCATGAAATAATTTTTTCGATAATGATGTACTAGGAGTATCGAATGATCATATAATAGTCTGAGAGGGATCGTATGGTGATCTTTATTATATACCCCCCTTTCAGAAAAAGGGCGAGGAGTGGAGATAACGAGAACTTAGTCGAATGTATAGATGAAAATATGTAGTGATGACCAAGAAGTAATATAAAAGATGTTGTAAGATCACATAAATGTGGAATAGTATGTGCACAATATTGGAATATAACATTGTGCAATGTGTATAGTATGGTGGTAGAAGAAATTTTGAACTAAATGGCACATAAATGTGGAATAGTAAATGTGCGAGAGTAGAGAAGAAAACTTAGTAACAAAGCTCGAGATATGAGTGAAACTGTGTGTTGCATATTAATTGGAAGAATGAGTTTAAATAATAACTATAGTAAATGAAAAATCAAAAATCAAAAATCGATATATATATATATATATATATATATATATATATATATATATATATATATAATGATAGTAAAAAGTAAATAATAAATTCATTTGAACCGTGATTGAGTTAGAATTTGAGCTCTAAGCTTGCGAGGATGCCGCATATAGTTAGAATTTGAGCTCTAGCTTGCGAGGATGTTAGGGCAATGAGGTTGACTAGGTTCGAGAGAGTAGCGGCAGTCATGGCATCATAGACATCGGATAAGTTGGTAATTATGATTATTTTTGAAAATTTTGGTGAAATTTGTTCGATTTTTGTGCAAAATTTAAAATTGTGAATTTTTGGACATTTATAACCTGGGTGAGAGCAACCAAGGCATTGACATCCTTCGAGATGTCAGCACTCAGTTCCAGGTTCTGGTGACCTACTTCTAGGTGCGCGTGTTCTGCTCCTGAGTGCGCGTGTTCTGCTCCTGAGCGCTGGTGACCCATGAGAGTCTTTTTATAACACAATGTGAAATATGGGTATTTTGATGATTTAGTGTAGTATGAGTAGTTGTTTTTGCATATATGTCATGTACTAATGTCAAAAAAAATTTGGTGTTGTTGTTTTGTACTATGAGGCTAAAGTAGAGAGATATACACTCGAGGGAGTTCCGCGGAGGTCAGCATTTAAGCACATCATTTACTTTGGGATTATCTGATGCTGAGTGGCACATAGCGAGATTGGGGGAGGTACCCCATAATATGCCTATGGTAACTGCATTGTGCGAGTTATGGTGTGCACATACATGCACTTTTTGGTTGCGTACTGAAGAGATAATAGTGACGCTAGAGGATGTATATCGTATATTGCGACCATCAATTATAGGAGAAAGAGTCTAGGTGATGGCTGTAGTGGATGCTCAGAGGTAAATGAGAGTAGTTATGTGATAATTTACAGGGACATAGATATATATAGAGACCCATATTTGTCTATATGCCATATTAAGATCAGGTGTTCCGCGGTTGCAGAAGTTTATTGTAGTTTTGATTACTTCATTTATGGCAGTAGAGGGTGGCAGAGTGGGCATCTTGTATAATATGCATGATATTTGTTAGTGCATAGAGGATCATGGGACCAAGTTTACATGAGCATGGTCTATGTTTGCCCATTTATATAAAGATCTATACTAATTCACGTAACAGGACCATGGGGGTGGACTTGGAGCCACCACATTGTTACATGTATGGGCCTATGAGCATATTGCAATATTGAGGCCACTCGGTAGGCCACAAGCCGATTAGGTGAGGCCCAAGGATTTTGTAGCAAGGTGGACAGGCACGCATAGTAGGAGATTGAACACCACTACTTAAAGATTTATGCTTGATTGTATAGGACCAGGGGCCATCAGATGGAAGCCGTATAGAAACTATAGTGGTTGGGCAGTGGATGGAGTCAAGTTGTGGTACATTTGATGCACCATGTGGTTAGAGGACCAATTTCCTAGAGTGACTGAGTTGTTTCAGGAAGAGTGTGTATTGAGGTGGTTTGGTATGGCTCAATATGTGCCCCCAGAGCCATATATATGAGTGAGAGCTACTAGAGCACCAAGGAGGCCCAAAGTGAGGTTAGGCCCAACAGGAGCACATTTAGTACATCCTTGTCTAGATGAGGTGGATATAGCCATAGAGGTAATACTAGTGGATGATGCAAGATGTACCCATGCCTATAACGAGTAGTGGGTAGCACATCAAAGGATGTTATTATTTCTAGTTGTCATAGATGTGGCGGGTGGACCACTGGTTGGAGGAGCAGGCACTTGCCCCTGATGGAGATGGTATAACAATGATATTAGCTAAGTGTGAGTATTATTTATTGACATTTGTTACTTATTACATGGTTGTTGGATATTGGTAAACATGTGTAATAACTAATGTGGTATTGGATGGTTGCAGGTGATGTTTATTCGTCCTTGGTCGTTGATTCATCAATCTACATGTTCACATAGAATGTGTCGCCATACATGCTCTTGAGAGGTGACATATTAGAACAAGTGGATGCCACTGCGGGTGAGCATGTCCATTTATTTGAACCAGTGGCGTTAGCAGTAGCCACATGTACTGTACTATTGAGTAAGCGTGACAAGGCTCGTGTGGAAACTTAGTGAGCTAGGGAGGTCGTAGGGGGAAGGTACCTGGCTTAGGATATATTTATGAAATATGGGGAGCTACAGGGCCAGTTTGCAGAGCATTTAGTTGAGGTATATTTATTACTCAGAAAGGTGGAGAGATATAGGGGCCACGACCGACGGTTTAGATTGAGCTATGAAACATCTAGTTCTAGAGCTCCTGTGATTGTGTATAGTGATAATGATGATGATGTGTGATATTTATGGATGTAGCGATGCATAGGGGCTTGTCCCCTAGTGATTGTAATTTTGTAATTATGATTTTCTAATATATATATATATATATATATATATATATATATATATGATTGGTATTGTTATGTTGTGTTGATGTTTATTGATATGTGATGTGATGATTGTTGTTCATATGTTGGTTTGTGATGTTTGATTTGCATTGCGTAAATGATTATTTTGATTTGAAATTGATGATGATGTAATAATGCTTGAAAATTAGATTTTTTGTATGAACGAAATATTACTTCTGAATCACAACACTCTACAGTTTGCACAAGTGTGTGTGCTTGAGCTCACTGTGTGATTGGATAACATGGGTACTATCTCCAAGTTGTGGGACTTGCTACTTGAGATAGACCTCTAGAGAAAGCTGGTTCTTTCTCCAAAACTACCTACCACAATCTACTCTGATGCAGACAATACTAAATTCCCAAGGGATCGGGGAGAGAGAGTGCATGAAAACAAATCCTACACTAAAGTGGTGATACACTAGAAAAGGAGAGTGAGGATAGCTTTCCAATGTGTGAACAGTATGAGAAAATTACATACTAGAAGGGGTGATAACAGTTCTCCACAATCTAGCAAATGCATTCACAACAATATTACATGGATGCACATTAATAATGAATCCCTACAACAACATAAGATAGCCACAATATATTTTTAATGAGTTTAAAAGGGCAAAAAGAATGCAAACAAACACAGTATGGGAAGATATATCCACAAACTTGCATCTATTGCTTCATGGATATGCACAATTCAATATATTATAAGATAAGGGCTTGGATCACCATGCAAGGATTCCAATACAAGGGCTTGTAGCACATTGGCTTCACAAAACAATTTTGACAGATTTCTACAACTCAAAACTATCTCCCAATACAATGAGCCCAACACTTCAATTTATAGAAATTTGAGAAGAAAGAGAGATTGAAAATGAAAATCCTGAAATTTATCCTTCAACCACTTGCAAGAGGTAGTAAATGAAGTTAAATTATGTTCTTTTTCTTGCAAAAGACCTCCCATATTGTCCCATAACTTTCAGCAGTGAAATATGTCAGCCCATGCTTCGTTAATGCATCACAGCTACCAAATAAAACATTATTTTAAACCCGGCACGTTTTTAGAAAAATCACCATTTATTCCTCATAAAATTATCAATTTATTTATTTCTCTGCATTTGTCTTAGAAACATGATTCCAATGGCACTAATTTTGTGTGTTTTCGTTGAGAAATGCAAAAGTTATGGCCTTCTGAGTGCGGGCATCTATTTGGGGTTTACCAGGTATTTCTATCATTTGACGGGACTGATAATTTAATTCATAAAAGCTGGAGATGTTTCCTTTATTTTCATATAGTTAACCTCATTAAAAACAATAAATCATGCCCGTTCTGAAAATTCAAATTTTGTGAAAATCAGAGCTCGGGGTCGAGAGTTATGGCTATTTGAAGTTCGAGGAGGAAAAGTTGACTTTTCCTCTTGATCGTAGGCATTTCGATATTTTGGGGAACTCATGTCCCATGCATACTTGGACCATCTAGGCCTCCTTTCTCTGCTTTTTCTTATTCCCTCTTGGTGCGGCGATTTTGGCTTTGTGGGTCCTGCGCGTACTTGTGTCCCAGGTATCCTGCGGACCACGTAGGACAAAAATATCTGATTTCACCGATTTGAACTGCCTGCGGCCATTTCAGTGATGCACGTCCCAGATGTCCTGATGTCCCACGGACCATCTAGGACATATTTTTTTGATTTTTCCACAAAACAAAGGAATGTGGCCATTTCAGGTTTTCAGGTCCCAACTGTCCCGCGTGAACTTGTGCGGCCTGGGACAAAAACTTCCACTTTTTGCGCACTAAACTAAAAGAGGCCATATTTTGGAATTTTTCAACTTTTCTAACTTCTTGGATTTTTCCTTGGATAGGGAAGTTAGAGAAGAGCCAAAGGGACCCCCAAGACCTGATTTTTGGGCCTCGAACCAATTCTTCTTGCTCAAACCTGAAGAAATTATGCATGCTATCCAAATCTACCTTAAGGGGTGAATTTGGGATAACACGAATATCGATAGTATGTAATATAATGTAGTAGATAAAATGAATGAACCATGATATAGTATATTAATAAATTACTAAGTGTAAGAGATGTAAATGATGTATGTAAGCATGTCTATTATAATGAAGAGGGGGGAAGAAAAGTGATGCCCCCTAGTATGCGTGTATGAGAATGATTTAACAAAATTTGAATATTAAAAATAATTTCAAAGTCACTATGATAATGTATAACATAATATAATTGCTAAGCACTATAAAGATACAACCGTGCAAGCAAATGGGAGAGATAGGGCACTTATCTAATTTTCACTTATCTCAAAGCAGATATAAACTGGAAAACTGATGAACAGGATGGATAAAATGTAAAAAATGCTCGATATAAATCCTGGAAGTTTTGAACAGAGCTAGAAATAGGCAACTGGGACAGGGCGAGGGTGCCTAGGAGCCAGAGACCACTCCTAGGCACTGACGATTGTGTGAATGCTCAGAATCTTATTTTTCTTATGTCGCTAGGGTTTTGCACTTGTTCCCTGTTGATCACATGTATGTCACACTTGGATCGCTGAGGTACATGTAACCTACAATACAAACCCTAACTACCTACACAAGCTTACAAACACATCAAATTGGAATAAAAAATGCAACATGTGAAGTCGGATTGACCTTGGTGGTTATCCGAAGGATGAACTTATGACTGAGCATTGCACTACATTCTAGAATCCATGTAGTTCTATGTACTTGTGTGTGAAATAACGTCCTTAGGTTGACCTCACGCCAATGATGCTGAGATAGCAGGATAAAGCTAGATAAAATACAAATGTGTGGGATAGAATTCAGAACTTCACTTTCATATACAATGTATGCAAAGTAATTAGCCCAAAAATGCAGTCCCTTTGATAGTATATAAATATGCTTGCCCTTTAGAATTTCCCACCATTATAATGGTATGTATGTTGTGTATATATAGGGATCTCTTGTTTGAATTTTGGCATTAGTGACATGAAATGCCAACTAGGACCCTAGGATAGGAGTAAGAAAACTGAAAAGGCTGATCACAAATGTCAAAAATGTAAACAAGAATAAAGAAGACAGGAGTGCCCAGGGTGGACAGGAGCACATAGACGCTAGTGTCTAGATTGGGCGTTGGTGTCTTGTGATAGCCGACAACAAATGTGAGAAGAATGGAAAACAGGGATCCCTGTGACTTGACCAGAACTGGGTGCAGAAGTGAAAAATGTTAGAGATAAAGACAATAGAAAAATTAAAGCATGCAGATGGACTAGGAAGTGTGTCACCAGTGAATACTTTTCTTACTCAAGATCCATACATATAACAACATACTTGGTGGTATAGTAAAATAGTAGTATGTGCGTGATTTTGTTTCTACACAGGGATAGTCGACGGTGAATGCAAAAAAGTAGGTCAATTTTTTTTGTAGAAAATAGATCTGAAATAGACTCTAAAACAATGAGGCAACTTTGGATATGATGTTGTGATGTTAGAGAAATAGAAAGGATGCAGATCTAATGAAATTATGAGGGATGCAGATCGGGTCGACGACTACTGGGGTCCAAATGCAAGATCTGGACTATCAAATAGCTGGATCACAAAGACAAAGAGGCCTGAAGGTTGAAGAAGTTGGAAAACAAAAGACAAATGAGGCAAATGGCAGAAAATACAGTTGATGCAGATTGGGTCGACAATGACTGGGAGGGGTCGACGATGACCTAAGCAATAATATGGCTTGATAGGGCTAAATGGATGACAAAATAGTTGTGAAGAAGGATCAGAGATGCCATAGATGAAGGTAGAACTCCAAAGCAACAATCAGACCAGAAATACATATGCAAAGGATGATGAAACTATAGTGGGACTCTAAGCAAACAATAGACTTCAAATCTCCAAGGATGGCATGCAAGGTCTCCAATATATCTATAATTTGATGTTATATTC
Source organism: Taxus chinensis (assembly GCA_019776745.2). NCBI lineage: Eukaryota > Viridiplantae > Streptophyta > Pinopsida > Cupressales > Taxaceae > Taxus > Taxus chinensis. The sequence goes on from CM034150.1 coordinate 798,296,468, forward strand.
TCACAAGAGAAGAAAGAAACAAAAGAGGGTCGCAAGAAGACTCGAATTCTCAAATGTTCATCCTCTTGAGGAGGGGTAAAGGTATACTTATAGGGTCGACGACAAGGCACCAGGGTCACTGGCGACTACAGAAGACCGTCGATTTGGGTGGTGGAGATGATTCTAAAATCAATACAAAGGGCCCTAAGGGGTAGATTAAGGTTTTGGGATCTTTAGGAAGGTTATGATTGCATAGGGATGATAAAAGGTAGTTAGAGGGTGGAAATGCATTTAATGAGGGTAGATGAGAGTCTAGGGATGATAAATGGAGTGTTTAGGAAAGTGTTTTAGGATAATTGATGGGTTTAGGGGTGATTAAATGTGATTAAGGATGGATTAGGAGAGATAAAATTAGTGATGGGATAAAGATAGGAACGTGGGGAATTAGATGAATAAATGGGGTTTAGATGAAATGAATGGGATTTATGAGGGAAAGGAGAAGTCAAATAGGAAGAGAGGCATGTATGTGCAAGATCACGATGAATTGGGGAGTGAACACAGGATGGGGGACAAATGTACCAAAAATTGGTGTCTATAAATGTAACTCATATGATGCACTATGACACCTATGCAAGATGAGATGTGTGTAGGATGATCTTAATAAATTAATAAAAGGAAAATAAATATCCTACACTAACACCCCTTGAAGCATGGCTTAGGTGGGTAGAAAAATTGGGTCCCAACAAAAAGGCCTGATGAGGTATCCAATTACAATGTAAATATCTTGTAAAGTGGAGAAAATGAGAAATCCCAGTGGGAAAAAACATCCCCCCAAAAGAGAGAAAAGAGAAGTACATAATGTTTCCCCTAGAGAAAAATCCCCTGAGAAGTACATAGAGAAACTCCTGGAAAGTAGAGAGATAAATAAGAAGAGAGGTATAAAAGGCCCCCCATAAGAGTTTCGATGATCTGGTCTTTTATTTGAAGACTAAAAAATGTCCATTTGCATCGAATAATGTTTCTACCCTTAGGAAGAATGGAAAAGGTGTGATGAAATTCTATCCACTCCACGAAGGAATACAAAGGTAGAAGTACGAAGAACTCTGGAGCTAGTACATGACTGAAATGTGGCATAGTTCTAGCAAACATGTGCACAATGATTGAAGGTAATGCCACTTAATTAGAACTTTCAGAGGATGCGTATGGATCATTTAATGAATGAATTTCCATATAAAGTGAAGGCATGAAAACCGTCACAACAATAGAATGATGATCTACAAGTAGAGGTGGATCAATGATGATCTCCAAAATAGTAGAAGTGATTGATATCCTAGAAGGGGCACTCCCATTAATATAGACGAAACAATTCTCAGTAGTACAAATGTGTGAAGGTTCTGCAAATAGAAGATCATCTCCCTATTCTATAACACAAGTAGGGTCTATGAAAAAACATCTAAGGTCTGTCAAAAACTGGTCCCAAAAGGGTTTCTCAACAAAAAGAAGAGTAATGTTTGACAGGAATGTATCATTGATGCAACCTAGAATTTACCAGTAATAACCCAGGTGCGTTGGCACATCACTCAACCTAGACTAAGCACTCACCTGAAGCACGCAAAGGTACCAGGCCCCTCTTTAGGGTTGCTTGTGTAGGATGTTAGCAAGATGAAGAGTTAATGTATTCAGATCCATAATTAGTATAACATTCTACAGAGCATATTCCAGATCTAAATCTAAAGAGTAATAGATTTAAGTAATAGCCATAATGAATTCTTCCATGCAAGATTTAGTTGTAATCATGTTTAACACCTTGAATCAGTCAATACACTCCATTATATTAAACACAATAAATACACAGAAGCTTCTTACAATAATTAATACCATAAGCTCATGCACGCATCAGATCTGGCAGCATAACTTCACAATAACTTATATCCAGTCCTCCTATACTACACAGATCACTACATATTTATAAGGGTGGGGACTTTCCCTTCACCACTTGCATAATTCCCAAAATAGGTCGCATGCTGAAAATAGCTATGTGCCTTTACAATAATAGACACACATGTAAGTGCGCTAACAATAGATCTCTTCTAGTTAACTGGAAGTAGAAACTCTATTATTATCCTTGAACCCATGCAAAGCACTTGGTAGCCACTCTTCCAAAAATAGCCTATGTGTGTCATGCAAGTCTTTATCCGGTTTGTGTGCTCTGCACGCTATCTCCAAAAATAGCCCATACATGTGAAAATGGCTAAGTCCCAAATCTATCCTTGTCTTTCACATGTGTGTCCTTCCCTATCCTTCCACACCTTTGAATGTGCCTTGTTCTTACACGCATGAACCTTTTGTGTTCCTTCTGATAAGTATCATACTTTATCTGCTCAACATTACCCCACACAAAACTGCATTGCCACCCTGGACAATGGTTGCCTCCTGATACTTTTAAAGAATAAAGAATAAGGAATGGAATGAATGGAAAGTAAATAATTTCTGTACAAAGAATGACCTTCACCCTGCAACGTCCTCTGTTTTGACTGGAAGAATCAACTCTGGATATTCCTCTTTGATTTCAGCCTCTAAGGCTTGCCAATCACTCAGCGTGGCTTCTACCTTTTCCAGAATATCTGATGCAATAGAGTCTAACTCTTCTTGTGCAATCTCTTCCTTCTCGTTCTGTAATATGATAACAATGTTGGACATTGCAGTCACCCTTCCTTCCAGAAGATCCATCTTCTGGGCTATAAGTTTCCCAATTTCATCCATCCTATCCTTGTGGGGGTCTTGGGCTGCTGCAAGGGCCTCACGCTTCTGCTTCACTAGTGCCAATCTCTCTGCATGCCCCAATGTCTCATCTTTCATTTCCTTCAGGACTTCATTGTCTTCTACTATGGTCCTGATCCTTATTACTACCTCTGGAGCTGCACATATGTTCAATGCCTGGTCTGCTTTCTTCAGCTCCTCCTGCAAGGTTTGAAGCAATGCCTCGTAGGATGAAATATTCCTTACCACTGAAGCCCTTGCTCTCTCTACTTCCTACTCAGGATCCTTTGGCTCTGGCATCTAAACTGGTCCATCCTCAAGCACCAAATCAACTAGGGTACGCACATAGTGCATAGCCAAAGGGAACTTTTTGGGTACCTTGGGCTCCAAGTGTGGTCTTGCTTATAGGACATGATCTCCTGATCTCCTCTACCATGCTGATGAGAACCCCATTCTTCTTTTTCTCTAGGTCCTTCTCTCCTTTCAGATGCATGATCTCTGCATCTTTGGCTTTGATCTCTTCTCTTAGTGCTTTGATAGTGGCAGCTTTATCCACATTCCTGCATGCCACCTCTGTAGATACCTTCACTAAGGCATTACTCACCTGTTCATCAGTCATAATAGTTGGCTTGATGGTTATGTGCCTATTTTGTGGTGCCTTCCTCATTCTCCTTGACACACATGACTCTTCACACACATCAAAATCAGGCTCGTCCATGTGAGTTTGCATGGACCATGACAATTGTTTCCTCGCATGTGTGGTTTCCATGTCAGGGTCCATCAACTCCCACCCATACAAGTCCTTAAGGCCCACTGTATTCTGGAATCACACACGGACAATTTTACTTGTGTCTTCTTCATAGCCCATGACTGGTGCAACATACTCCCCACTTTCCCTCCTTGATCTTGGCCCCTTAGGAACTTGAGCACCAAGGTTTGGAGTTGGATCCTCTATGTCCTGAGTAGTATCTTGCTTTGTTTCTCCTAGCTTCTTTACTCCTTCTTCAACCTTCATTTCTTCATCCTTGGGCTCTTCCACATCCTCTGGTTGTATAGGAGATCCAGGCAGTGCTCTCTTCAGACTCCTCCACCTCCTCGTTCAGCTTCAATTTTCTCCTTCTCTTCTCAGTTGTCTCCTTCTATTGGAGAGAGTCATGGTGATCTTCGTACTGATTATGGAGTAGCACCTTGAGTTCTTGTTCATCTGAACACCCTCTTAAAGTGGCATTCTTCAAGGTCTTCTCCTACTTCCAATTCTTCATCTCCTTCTTCTTGTTCCTAGGGTGGAGTACTTGCATGCCTCAGCTTCTACCCTGAATGTGGGTTGCCTCCATCCCTATGTGATCCAAGCCACCACTGTCCTCATGTTCTTCCTCCTCATCATCTACCTCTATAGGTTTCTATGGGCTTTGGAGCTGGTACATTCTCCACTGTATGCTTTCCCTTAGGTGGCCCTGGGAGCGTGAACTCATTCTCTACATACTTGTTACCCTCCAACTTAGGTTTAAGCTGAAGGTATATAAGTGTGGCTCCACTATCTCCAATCACCAAACTCACAGGCTTCATGCTTATCATATCTAAAATTAGCCTCTCAATATAGGTAGTCTGACCTGGATATACATATGTCTTCCTCAGCGTGTGGTAGTCACAGTCTACCTTGTCTGCAACAAAATTCAGGTGGTGCACATCAGTAAAATGGTGGACTGATTCCTGGAAGTAGCGCATGCTGTGAAGGCATATGAATAGTTTGCACCAGGGGCTCCAAGTCCCATCCTTCATAGACAAATCATGTGATGCAGAAGTGCTGGTATACCATGAATTGGACTGCCTTTCCCACCACCGAAGGTAACTCCTTGGGGATACACCACTCCTCTTCAAATGTCACGCGGAGCTGATCATACCACATCTCCGCCCTCTACTTGAATGGCCCACTCATTGACCCTTCGCACAAGTACTTGTCAAATATTTCCGCAAGGGACTTGTTTTGCATGGGATACTCCCAGATCTTGTTCTTTGGCCCATTGGGCACTCCGATCTCCATAAATACAAGGGACAATAGGATAGCACCAAAACTAATTTTCTCACATGTGTGTGCTTCCTTGATGATAGTCTCTACAATATAGCCTGATATGTTGTAAATTATTCCCTGTGACATTCTCCTTGCAATGTGTAGCCACATTGTATTCACCTGTGACCATCTCTCTTGATCATTCAATTTGGTCACTAGATGTGCAGCTGCATGTACCACTGGGTACTTCTTCAATTTGTTGATATCCATTCTGCGCGGACCCTTGGTATACCCTAACTCCTTATGTCTCCAGGATTGTTGCTTTATCTGTCAAGTCACTATCCAGATCCACTCATGTGCCCTTTAATCCTGTTATTGTTGAAATCAATGCGGTTGTAATCCTTACCCTTCGTCTGGTGAAATAGAAAAAGTCTTCATGTACTCTGCTCATCAACCACTGGTACAAAGGTTCATACTTTCCAAAATATGGGAGCTCGTACAACTGGTAGACTCCAATCTACTTTAACAACTTCTCTCCAGCGTCATCATACACTGGCATGTCCTCTGTTGTGCGCTTGTTTGTCTTCGTACTCAACAATGCGTCTAATTCCTTTTTATTATCTGATGTGTGGTGGTTGTAATCACTTATCTTGCAATTATGGATGTGAGAATCCCATTCTTGTCCCACTATCACCTTCTAGGTATTGCATCTCTGAGAAATTACTCTCGGAGATCAATTTCAACCTCTGCTTCCACTTTCTTCTTTCCCTTGGCTCCTACGGCAGGTGCTTTCTTTGGTGCCATCTGTAAATCACAACTTTCTATCCTCTGTAGTGTGTAAATGCTTGCCTTCTATCTTCTGTAATGAGAAATTCCAAACCCTAGCTTGAATCTACATGCCCTAGTTGAAATCATGTGCCCTAGCTCTTTCAAAACACTCTACTTCGCTCAAACCCTTCACCAATGGGGACGTAAGCTTCTCCTGCACACAAATCTGCTCTCCACATCTGGTTTCACACTCTCTGCACCTCAACATGATTTTCTCAACTCATTTTGCACTTAGCTCATTCAAATTTTTGTGATTACAATGGTAAAAATGAACTCGCATCCCATCCTTATATAGATTTTCAAAAATTTAGTGCATTTATTGCTCCTTCACCTACCAACAATCCTCTCATTAATTGACCATTTTCACAATTTCCATGTGGTACATCTTCACGCCTCAGCTATAACCTTTTAGCATGCCTTCCCACCTTCTAGCTACAGACTTCTCTTTAGTGTGCGTCCATGCACCTGAGTACCTCGCCACTGTGCCTTCTCCTGGTAGTCTCCACGGCCACTGCTTACCTCACGTTATATTGTTCCTTCGTTTATCTCCATCTATGGTCCTTATTTGGAAGCAATATTCTGTCCATCAACTCTTCAAACTTGAATAACACCTGTAGCAGTTTGTTCCTTTATGTGTACCCATTTTTCAATAACCACCCCACACAAATGGTATGTGCAGTCCTCTGTGCATAAAAATACTGCAAATGGTAATTAGCTTCTGGCGTGCAAAACACTTATTTCACAAAACACCAACTAAATTGACAAAGCATAGTGATGAAGAAGGAAATACATTAAGGGAATACATAATTGAAATCCTAATCTAAATGGCAACACTGCCTTATTACAAACACCAAGAAGACTTATTTATAGTAGGGCTTCAACCTACTCCTGTTGAAGTAACCGGGTAACCGTATTCCATCAAGCGTTTCTAACTGACAAGCTCCTGTTTCAAGTATGTAAGTGATAACATATGGTCCTAACCAATGTACTTTGAGTTTTCCTGGATGGCACAAAAACTTAGAATCATAAAGAAGCACCATCTGTCCTATCTCAAGCTTTTTTCCCTGATGTGCCTATCATGCCATGCTTTCTACCTAGATTTTTCTTGCTTCTGACTCCAGCATGCTATTTCTCATCACTCATCCAGCTTAATTAACTTTTCAATTCATTCTTCTAAGGCTTGTTCATCAGCTAGACCTCCAGCATGTGCAATACGCAAAGAAGGTAACATGAATTCCATAGGAAGAACTACTTCTTGCCAAACACCAATTGAAAGGGTGTGGCCTTGTTTAACCACTTGTATGTTGTTCTATATGCCCAAAGCACTGACAAAAACTTTATCATCCCAAATCCTTCCTTCCAACATCACAATTTTTTGTCAATGTCTGGCTCAAAATCTTGTTGAAAGCCTCAACAGTCCCATTTTCCTGAGGATGATATGGTGTAGTCTTATGGTGTGCAATCATGAACTCATCTAATAGAATTCTGATTGTCTCATTCAAAAAATGTGTGCCCCTATCACTTGTCAAACTCAACGGGCATCCATACCTTGTAATAATATTTTCCCATAGAAACCTGGCTGTTGTAGCTATTGTACAATCCTTTATAGGTGTTGCTTCTTCCCACCTTGTCAGATAATCTGTGCAAGTGATGATATAGCATGATCCAGTCCTATGCGTGTGGCTGGTGAAATAGGACCCAAAAAATCTATAGCCCATTTCTCAAATGGTTCTGCACTAGGAATAGGTCTTAAAGGCATTTCATCTCTTTGTCCTGGTTTTCCAAGGTGCTGACAGTGATCACAAGCCTTGCAATATGCCTTACAATCTTTATACAGGGTCTCCCACCATAATCCAATGAGTAGAATCTTGCACGCAGTGGCATCACCTACATAGTGCCCACCTGCAATACCACCATGAGCCTCCTCCATGATATATGTGCACTCATGTTCAGTACACATCAACACAATACTTCATCTCGGCCTAACTTGTACAGGTCACCGCTAATCAACATAAATGGTGCCACGTGAATGGAAAGTTGTTTCTTCTCTAAGGATTTCATTCCTTCTGGTGCCATACCGGTACGTAGAAAGACAAAAATGTCCTCTAATTCCGATGGCATGCGTTGTAACCTGTATAACTATGCATCAGGCATGGTATCTTCAATTTCCTGTGTGTCTTCTCCTGACTATATTCTAGATAGATGGTCCGGTCCAGAATTACTTTTCCCTTGGTTTTACCACAACTATGAAATCAAATTCTTGGAATAAGAGTACCCATCGGCATATGCACCCCTGTAAAATGGGCTTGTTTACCAAATACTTCAATGCCATGTGGTCGGTATAGAATACAAATGGTGTTGCTAGTAGGTACTATCTGAATTTATGTAGTGCATAGATCATTGAAAAAGCTTTGTGCTCTGTAGTTGTATAATTCTGCTCTACATGAGTCAACTTTCTACTAGAAAAATAGATAGGATGATCTATAATACCTTCTCCAGGCTGAGCCAACACCGTGCCAATGGTCATGCCAGAGGCATCCACATGTACATGAAACAGTTGGTCCCATGAGGGAAAGTGCAAGAATAGGCATTGTAGTAAGTTTCTCCTTTAATGTCTCGAATGTGTTGTTACGGTTCTCCCAAGTAGAACATCCCTTTTCCTTTTAGTAACTCTTCCAAGGGTGTGACAACCTTAGCATACCCTTTTATAAATTTTCTATAATACCCAGTGTGACCTAAGAATCTGTGCACCTCACTTTGACTGGTAGGCTCTTCCAGGCCGATAATGATTGCAACCTTAGCTGGATCAACCAATAAACCTTCCTTGCAGATGATGTGCCCTAACAATGTGCCAAATGGTGTAGCAAATATACATTTCTTGATGTTCAAAGAGATGCTTAACTGGCAACACCTTTCAAACATTAAGCGTAAATTGTCCGTAGGCTCTAGTCATCTAAATAAACCTAACAAGAAGTTGTGAATATAAATATTTGCTTAACTGGTGCTTGGACAACTTACAAGTCCATACACCATGCTACAAGAAAATAAAATATTTGAACGCTTGGACAACTAGAAAATACAACATGCATGTTTTTCAGACCAAAAGGCATCACAGTATAGGAAAAACTTCCCCATTCAGTAGTAAAAGTAGTCTTTTCCTGATCCTCCTGTGTAATCCTAACCTGATGATACCCAGAGAATCCATCTGTAAAGGAATAGACCTCGTGCCCTGCAACGCCTTCTAATATTTCCTTAGTGAATGGCATAGGAAAGGGATCAGTCACACATGCAACATTCAGCTCCTTGTAGTCCACACAGATCCTAATTTGACCATCTTTCTTTATACTGATCACCATTGGGCTAACCCATTCTGATTCATCCAGGGGCTTGATGATTCCAGACTTCAACATTTTGTCAATTTCTTCTTTGACCTTTTCACGCAAGTTGGGGTTCATTCTATAGGGTCTCTTCCTGACTGGGTGTGCACCTTCCTTAAGCTTTATCTTCATTTCTCCTAATGATTCATGCATGCCTTTGAGTTCATGGTATCCCCTAGGAAATAAGTCTTGATAATCTCGTAGTAACTCAATGATTTTTTCCACTTCAGAGTCAGACCAATAATCCCCAATTATGGCCTCCTTAGGCTCAACATCTGATCCAATATTCACTTTCTTTATTTTCATAGGTTCATGATAGGTGCGTGTGGTCTTATCTGCACTATCCAAAACCTCACACCTACCTGTTGAATGATCTACATCCAGATTTTCTACTTCTTCATCATCCACTAAGTAGACCATCTTTCCTTTTTCTTTCTCAAGGAAAGCACACTTAAGTAGTGTGGCATCTGTCTCTGTTTCTTCAACAAAACTCACTCTTGAATCGTTTCCATCAAATAACTCCTGAATGAGTTCCTCTGCCTTGGCACTATCTCCCATAGTTAAGTGCTTTATAACCCTTAATGCCTCTTCTACTGGAGGTTTAGTAGAGAAGTAGTCAAAAGTCTGGATCATTCCTGCAATCAAATCCTGCCAATTTCCAGTCTCTCTATGGAGTTCCGCATATACATACCAAGCACACATGCGCAACCTTGTAAAGTGGAATAAAATTTGTGCACCCAGAGTGAAGGTGGTAAAGCTTCCTACCCCTCTATCTAGAGCCTCTCACACTACTGAACGTGGTGCTGAACAGGTTGATTACCATGATAAGTGTAGATTTGAGTAGGTGCATTGCTCCTGGAAAATCGAGTAGAAAGAGAAATCCTGATTTCATTCCATCCTACAAGATTATCCTTGTGAACCACCCACCAGTGCGTTGTTGTCCCGCACAGGGTATATGCTAGCATATTCCATCTCTCCAACTGGTCTATCCACTGTTCCTCCATGGCGAGCAGAAATACCATAGGGTCTCCTTCTCTAGTGTATCAAGGTACCGAGTTGTTACTTATTCTCCTGATACAATGAGGTTTGTTGTTCCACGCAAATGTGCTTCTTACTTCACGCCCTACCAACTCATAAGTACTATGAGCCCAATTATCACAAGCAACACTTGTAGTATCGCTAATAGACTGTGCATCTTCCCACTAAAGGATTCCTTCTTTAGATGGACTGAGCACTTCTGGGTCCCAGATGGCACGTACATAAATCCTATTCAAGATCTTCCTCACTCAAAGGCTCAACATAGGGCACAAATTTTCCATCTGTTAAAGGGATAATAACTCTTTCCTCCTTGTTTTCAAAACTGATATAACCCTTGTTGAACCAAAGATCAACATTATTTGCATAGCACCAAGGGCACCCAAGTAGAGATGGGAAGCTATCTACCTCTGCAAGTGCTAAAACCTCAAAATCCCCAGTGAACTTGGCTCCCTGTATAGTAATGGATGCATCTTTTAAAACTCTGATGGGAGTGGCCTTAGTTTGGTTAGCCATGAACAACACATTAGAAGATGGTTGTAATGGAGGTCTCCCCATCTGTACCCATGCATCTAAAGTAAGAACATTGACTTTCTGTGCCTGTATCAATCAATATATTACTCAAAAGCCATCCATCCACAACAACATTCAAAGTGATTTCCTTGTCATAGTCTAAGCTATGGGGAGGAAGATTTACATGCAAGGATCTATCATCCAGTCTCAATACTTACGCACGGAGTGTTTCCCTTTAGCCAATTCCCTAACAATGGAATGATATTCTCCTGGCGCAACATTTTGCACACTTCCTTCAAGTCATCAATATCAGTTTGGATCATCTTTACTGCTTTCTTTTTCTCCATCTTTTGTGATTTCTCCTTTAAATATTGTATTTCACCCTGAAGATTTCTGAGTACCTCCATGGTTTCCTGATACACCTCCTTCTGATGGATAAGATCTGGGTACGTGCATGTAGAACCTCCTCCTTAGTGATGGTAGGCTTTGTACTATAATGCTTCTTTGGTGCATGCCACTTCAGCGTGGGTAGTGATCTTTACAGGCAATACCTCGGATTCTTGGTTCCAACTTGGGCATCCACTTATTTTCCACAGTGTGTTGTATCCTAACCATCCCTGCACCTTTGTTTTCTTGTTTATGCTACTTACTAAGATGTTCATATAAGTCTGAGCATTCCTCATAGCTATGATTCTTTCCACAGAAGGAACAAGTAATATTCTGAGGACATTCGCACCTGTAGTGGTCAGGAGATCTGCATGTATAACATGTTCCTTCGAGGAAACTCTCCTCATCCACCACCATGGCCTTGTCCTCCGAATCCACCATGATATCCTCGACCCTCTTCCACAACCTCCTTCAAAAACCCTTTCATTCAGATCATAGCGTGCTTGATTGTGATCCTGATCCTGATGCTCATTCTTACCTTTAGAGTTATTTGAGACTCCTATGTCTGTCACACACCAATATCTATAGCATCATGGATCTGACCAATCAATCTACAATCCTCTGTATCGTGAGTTGTGGACTAAAAAATCTTACAATAGCAGGATACGTTCTTCCTTATTGCGCATTGCAATAAGGGGAAAGTGGCTAGCATCATGGTTCAAATGACATATCTCATAGTCTAGTAATAATGAATGCACTGATTTGCGGGGACAACTATCCTTGGTGTGACCTTCTACTTCACAATCTATACACCAAATCCCTGTGTGTGTCTCATGTGTTGAATTTGTCGATAGTTTCTCCAACTGCTTCGCCATAGCTACAATCTGTGCTTCCAAAAATGGGCTCACCCCAGTGTCTATACTTTCGACTGCCTTAGCGCATAAAGCTGCTTCAAGTGCTTCACATGGATTGATGTATGTCTTATGTGATAACACCCTTCTAAAAGGTGTAATCAGACCTCCAACGAACCATTGTGCATGTTGGCTTGCGTGAATATCATAAGAAAGCTTAGATAAAAGCATTTTGAAATGGGCATCATACTCCCTGACACTCTCAGTAGTGCCTTACTTAATATCCTTGAGTGCGCTTATACTCTTCTGCTCGAACTCAGGGATGTGAAACTCCTTAAGGAAAGCATATTTTAATGCTGCATAGTCTACGCAAGTCTAATCAAGGTCAAACTTTCTGTACCAGCTGTGTGCACGTCCTTGTAATGTAGTGGAAAATTGACTTTCCCTGCACTTAGAAGCTATGATCCCCTTGGCGTGCCACCATATTTCACACATGTGCACATGTTCAACAACATCTTCTATGCCCCTATATTCTGGAAGATGAAGAGACATCTCCATGTAAATATTATGGGGTTGGTGCAGACCTTGCCCACCTGATCCAGAACCTCCTGTGTTTCCTCTACCTCCAGAACCACCAGATCCACTAGAACTAGAACCACCTATACCTCCTGATCCTCCACCTGTAGCTAGAAGCGGACCAGTGGATGTACTTCCCTATGTCCCAAAAATAGTACTGAACTGAACCCCTATAGTCTTTGAAGTGTTACCACTCCCAGAAGTGAGTCCAAAATTCTACACACTTGAATTTTGTGTAGATGATGCACCTGAAAAGGTACCTCCAAAAAACAACGAAGATGTCTACCCTACCATCAATGTACTTGATATGTGACTTACTCCTGCTCTCCCACTACCTAAATTAGCTTGCGAACTATTTATCGTACTAGATACTAGAAAACCAAGCGCAAGGACTAGGTTACAAGGTAGATTTAGATGCACGCTCATGGCCCAAGTCATCTCTGTTGGCGTGCTTCCATGTGAGGCTGAGGGGGGTTCCCTGTCATGCTTTCCCAAATGGGGGAGTTCCTGATGCTCTAGCTCCATGCCTTCTGTGTGAGATCCAAATCCTTCACGCGCCATCTCTCTCCTCAATGCCATTCACTCTGCAACATTCTGCTACTTCTCTATCTCCCTCTCGTGTACCTCATTATACTTAAGTCACCTTTCTTCTCTCTGTCCTTTCTGCCAATAGGTCTACCATATTTCACCAAACCTGCTCCTTCTGCTATGCGTGATGGGGTTTAGTTAGCCATCAGTTTGTTTTCCAAGTTTAGGGTCACCATCAAGATTTTGATCGCTAGTGGAATGCCTTGCAAGTAAGCTCCCCTGGGATATCGTAAAAAATGGAATTCCACTACCTTTGGGAAAGAATAAGTGGAAATTGAGTACTCCAAAATATATCTGTTCAGAACACCATGAAACCAAGTATCCACAGTGCGTGTCCAAATCAGATCAGCATCATAAAGGGCCTGAAATTCTTCCTGCTTCCAAAAAGTGCGTGATACCTCTAATCCCTTTTAGACACATAAGCAACCAGCCACTCATATAGTTCTACTGAGAAAATACCGAAGAAGCTCTCATACAAACTAACATACAGATTCTATTCCACCCATGCACGTGTGTTAAACTCAAATCCAGTGTTGAAACTTCATGCGTACTCTTCTTCTAGATCATGTATCCACTCCTCAACACTTGTGAGAGTCAACCGGTATGTCTTCATCGCGAACCATCCTGAAAACAACTGAAAAAGAGGTCCCAACAACACAACCAATGATGCAGCCTAGAATTTACCAGTAATAACCCAGGTGGACTGGAACATCACTCAGCCTAGACTGAGCACTCACCTGAAGAGTGCAAAGGTATCATGCCCCTCTTTAGGGTTGCTTGCAGGATGTTAGCAAGATGAAGAGTTAATGTATTCATATCCATAATTAGTATAACATTCTACAAATCATATTCCGGATCTAAATCTAAAGAGTAATAGATTCAAGTAATATCCATAATGAATTATTCCATGCAAGATTTAGTTGTAATCATGTTAACACCTTGAATCAGTTAATACACTCCATTATATTAAACACAATAAATACACAAAAGCTTGTTACAATAATTAATACCATAAGCTCATGCGCACATCAGATCTGGTAGCATAACTTCACAATAACTTATATAGAGTCCTCCTATACTACGCAGATCACTACATATTTATAAGGGTGGGGACTTGCTCTTCACTGCTTGCATAATTCCCAAAATAGGTCGCATGCTAAAAATATCTATGCGCCTTTACAATAATAGAAACACATGAAAGTGTGCTAACAATAGATCTCTTCTGGTTAAAGCATTCTATTATTAGCCCAAACCCATGCAAAGCGCTTGGTATCTGCTCTTCCAAAAATAGCCTATGTGTGTCACATAAGTCTTTATCTGGTTTGTGTGCTCTACACGCTATCTCCAAAAATAACCCATACACATGAAAATGGCTAAGTCCCGAATGTGTCCTTGTCTTTCACGCGCGTGTCCTTACCTATCCTTCCGCACCTTTGAACGTGCCCTGTTCTTACGCATGAACCTTCTATGTGCCTTCTGATAAGTATCATACTTTTTCTGCTCAACAATCATAAACACAAGAAATAGGAGTAGAATATGCCTCACATAATGAATGTGGATTGGAGGCAAATGAAATGAAGGTAGGTGGAATACCATGGAATTGTGAACATGTTTTCTTGGTGTTTGATGGATCTCCAATGGTGGGAGAGTTAGGAGGAGATTCAAAATTCCTTGAAAGGTGATCTGGAGAGGGAGGAGATGTATCCTCATCAATACTCACATCATTAAAACTAGAAGAACTATCCTCATCATCAGGAATATAAATAAGAAAATCAGTTTCATCAGAACTATTATCACATGAAGTGAGGGTGGAAACAACAATATCAGAAAGAGCGAAAATTTTAATATTTTAAGGGTCTCCAAATAAGGTATGAAGAATGATCCAAACATTGCAAGGACATTCTATGTGTGTCACATGATGGTGGAGAGGCATGGAAATGTACATCAACAAGTGTTTGGAAGAACCATGTCACATGTGTCAAACCATACTTCAAGTTGATATGGGCCGCTAGGGACAGGTAATTGTCCATACAAAAATGGATAAATGTCATCCTGGATGAGAAAGTGTTCCATGCTTGCACACCACTATGCATAATTAGCCCTACTAAGTAAAAGTGGCGGAGGATGTGATACAACATTGGTCCTATAAATCATAAGTCTATGAAACATTTCTTCCATTGTGCATCTGCAAATGAGAGCAATCAATATAAAGGAGGCATACACAAAAAATACACACTCAGATGGACATCAAACTCAAATAAAAATGCATTTGTAGAATGCAAAAAAATATCAGTAAAAGAACACACTCAAGGATTTGAGACGTCAGAATCAGTTGAAAATGTTTCTACATGGGATTGCAACACCCCTCAAAAACTATAGTAGGCAGCCCCCCAAATTTGGCACTTTATAACTTAGTGCATTTTATTACATAAATAGGACTAATGTGTGGGAAATGAAAAATAATGAACTTTTACAAAATACGGGCTCAATTCTGTGCTACCAATCAAAAGTTATTACAATAATGATTTCTTGTAAATAAGGCCCATTTAAAATAAAATTTCACACAAACATTAAAAAAATATACTAAACGAGGATGGACATAACCTTCTAACCACCCATTGGAATCGACACCGAATGTAGATTTCAATGGTTTAGTTCTTGAGGGAAAATTGACGTCCTACCAACCCAGGCCTCACCCTTCATTTTCATCAGGTGAAGATAAAATCTTTAAAAAACCACTTAATTATCCCTTAATTTTTTTTTCCCAAAAATGACTTGCATCCAAAAAGTCAATAATACTAAATTTTGGACAAATTAAAATTCAAGTTGGAAGATAACAACAATATCCACCTTGGTGAAGTGGGGTCCAATAGGGAGTGGGACTTGATTTTAGGGTTATCAAACCCTAGGAGATGTCATCCTTTTGCTATTTTGGTACCACTCAGCTCGAAACTTAGGTTCGTATGGCAAAACAACAAGAGACCAGGTAAGTTCAGGCATTCCAAGGTCACTCAAATTAAAAATGATACAGGTTGATTTAGGGACATTTTGGGCCAAAAAAACATTGTAATAGACCCAAAAAGTCAAACCACTTATAGAAGATGCAAATGGCCCTAATTAGGGTTATGAGGGACTTCCTAGTGTAAAAATTCCCTTATACAACCTGTGTGAGGAGAGAAAATGCACAAGGTTTGTGTGGTGTAAAAAAATGACCTTGTACAACCTGTGTGAGGAGAGCAAATGCCTAGGGTTTGTGTGGTGCAAAAAAATGCCCTTGTACAACCTACGTGAGGAGAACAAATGCCTAGGGTTTGTGTGGTACAAAAAATGCACTTATGTAGGTAGTATTGTAGACACCTATAATTTAACTCAAGTAATTTAAATACTTAAATTGCACTAATTATACCCTTTCCCGCAATTTGACGACATATCGTCAATATCACACATTTTCTCTACTATCGTCGTTAATTAATTACATTATGTTAGTTAATTAAATCTTCTATCCAACAACTACGCCAATTAACGACCTTCCGTTAATCAGCTCCCCTTTCTATCTAGAATAATTATTTATTTATAATTAATTAAGCTCCCCTTTCTATCTAGATTAATTATTTATTTCTAATTAATTAAGCTCCCCTTTCTTTCTAGATTAATTAATTATTTCTTAATTAATACCCCTTTCTATCTGGATTAATTAATTATTTCTAATTAAGTAATACCCATTTTTATCTAGATTAATTAATTATTCTTAATTAATTAATTCTCTCTTCTATTTAATCAGTAAATTGTCATTTATTTGATTAAAATACTCTCACGACATAAATCATACTAACAAATTCCTCTAAAAAGCTTCTATAAGCTTACACACATATTAATTAATCACTTTGGTTAATTAATAAGCCCGCTCAATCCCCATGAGTCACTAGAGGACAAACTAAACTCTACTAAAGTAAACTCAACCACTTCTAAACTATGTTTATCCATAACTAACCTAGCTTTACTATTATCCCACATACAATAGGATGCAAAGCTTCTTCAAACCATTGGGTTATAAAAGGAACCCTTCTCTAACCTTTCTACTTACACCTAAATGAGCATAGAGCCTATACTATAGCCATTTTATCATCTTAGAGAATTCTTCCACTAGAGGAGCTAGCTATCTTCATTTATTACATTCATCAATCCAAGTTTTGAAGTTATATGGAGATATGTCAAATGGTCTTGTAGTCATGGATTGACAAGACTCCATTCTTGAAAACCTTGGGATTCAAGCATACAATCAACCCTTTTGATTGCTAAGGATTTAAATAGGTTCATTTCATTAGCATTCAATTAGAGATAGGGGTTAATTTGTTTAGCATGTTAGTTTGAATCTTCATTTCATTTTTTAATGCAAATATGTTAATAGATTAGCTTTGCTTAAGCTCTAAGCATGATGGTATATTGATCTAGTTAGCATTGTATTGAATCTATTAGGTGTTAGCTTTGATTTACTTTGCATTGTTAAATAATTTATATACACATTTGGCACGTCCGGTGGGACTTAATACATTGTCCTTTGCACTTAATTTCAAGTTTTTGTAGTTATGCTTCAATTTTGGTTACTAACCCTCTTTTACACATGTTGATCTAACTTGTTTTTCTTAACTTGTTTTGTTGATTTTGCATGTGTTGAGTCTTCCTTGTAGGTATAAAGGAGGAAAAATTCTATCAAAATTGGATCTTTATGGGAAAAATTCAATATTTCTCCATGTTTTCATGTTTAGAGCTTCATTTTTCAACATTCTACATGCTAGTTTTGTCAATTTCTTGAAAATATTGAATTCTTGAGCATGTAGATTAGTGTCTGATAGTGTTGAGTCTTCTAATTACATATCAATGTGGTGGGTTTATGTCAAAATTGAATCTTGGTGAGAAAATTTTAAGATTTCTCCATGTTTTCATTCTTAGAGCTTACTTTTTCATCATTCTACATGCTAGTTTTGTCAATTTCTTGAAAATGTTAAGTTTTTGATCGTGAATTTTCATGTTTGATAGCATTGAGTCTTCTATTCATATACTAATGTGATGGGTTGTTGTCAAAATTGAATCTTGGTTGAAAAAAATTGACCTTTTTGCAGATTAGAGGACGTTTTTTTCACATTTTTTGAGTACAAGTTTAGTGCATACCTGTGAGCATAAGAGCATACGCATAACCCATCTTCTGAAAGCCATAACGTTTTCTCACGAACTAAAAATGAATTTGTTGTTTTGGGTTGGAAAGGTATTAAAGTGAACTATGCAATGAAAACATAAATTTAGGACTTATACTTACAGAAATTACAGGTTTCCCCTTTATTGGAAAACTGGTCATTTTCTAATATGTCTAATGTTTTGATGAATGTTGTATTTCCATGATTTAGAAAAAACTTGTGTATTCTCTTCTCTTGTAACTTTTGGTGATCTTGATAATAAAAAAAAATTGATCTCTATCTTTTTAAGATTTGGATTAACTTGAAAATTTGATTATTCATTTTGCTTAAGGGAATGAACCTTTTACAAAACATTTTTTTTATGGTCCTTTGATTTGAAGTTTTCCATTTCTATCTAGTTGGGCTAAATTTTTTGTATGCTCTTATCTTGCACCTTAGGGTGATCTTGAGGATCAAAAGTAACTTTAGTCTTCATTTTCTTACATTTGGTTAATTGGAAACTTCATCTTTCATTTTTTGTTTAAGGGAATGAACATTTATCAAGATTTTTGTATGGTTCATTAATTGCAAATCTTTCCTTTACTTTTTAGTTGGATTATTTGTTGTGTATACTTTTCTCTTACATCCTTGGATGATCTTGAGGATAAAAAACAACTCTTAATCCTCTTTTAAATAATGTGATTTGCTTGAAGAACTACTAACGCTTGAGTGCAGGACCTAAAAATGCTTGTCAAAGAAAGGAGTTTGAAACAAAATTTTCTAACTACACATGTGTTGCAGGCTGCCAAATGGTGAAAGACTAAACCACATTAAGTCTATAAGGTAAAAAACACACCACATTCAAAACACTTGATTTGCATGTTCGGATAAGGGTATGCCCCGTACGCTTCAAACTAGGACATAACCCCTTTGGCATAAGCCTTAAGCTACAACAATGGGGGTGGTCATCGTAGTTAGGCTTGATTCATCACCTTGATTCTCCTTTTAACTGTTATTTTTTTTATATCATGTCACTACAATTTCAATATTTACGTCTTGTTTCTCCTAAACTTGGCCTTAATATCTATATTGTGGCATTATGTTATACACACTCTAATAATTCCTTGGTATACTCTAGCCCTATTTTGATTTCAATTACTACCTCGATTTTGAAAAGTGTTGAGTGTTACCATTTGTGTGCATTATATCAATATCATCTTGATATTAATACCTTACGTTTTTACAAAATTTAGTTAACATATCTTGGTGGTATTGTTATGTCATTCACAATCGTAACTACCACTTTTTTGGGATATATGTCTTGATTGGATTCAAGCTCACTTTTAGTATAATTTTTTTTGGGGATCACATTAACTTCTTGTTATTACTTACACCTTGTTCATTTATTTGAACTTGACATAAATGGTGAAATTTTGTTAGTCATCTTGAAACACCAACTACCATTTGGAAATTGACTTAGGAAGTACATCATTTGATTGATTGGTTTAGAACTAGACATTGTGTGATTGTATCTTGTTTATCACTATTGACTTATTCATTTAGAACAATCACTTTGTCACATTGATCCTTTGACATTCATTAGAATTTGAGCTATTGACATTCTTTTACATTTGTAGACTCTCACTTAGGTTTGATTAATACCTCTTAAACAAAATTTAAAACACCCTAGTAAAGATCTCATACATCATGGCCCCCAAAACAAGACTAGTAGCTAGAAAACAAGTAATTGAAACAAAAGAAGCATGGGAAACATCTAACAAACAAGGTTCAAATCTCTTTATTGGTCATAACTTAAGACCTCTTTTCTCCATAGAAAAAGAAACAAAAGAAATGATAGATCATAGTGGCAATGATCTATTAGATGAATTCCTTTTCATAAATAAATATCAAGTGCTACTAAAAGTAGTGGAATCATGAGCTAGGATGCCTACAGAACATGAGACAATTCCACCTAAAAACAAAGCCAATGAGGAAGAACAACCTCTCATCAACATGGAATACATCCTAGCACATGGACACGCTTCCACATCCAACGTAGGAAATGACAACATGGTGGGTTATAAAATGCCATTCGTCAAGATACCACATAGATTTAGAATAGAACATGGAAACATGGAACAACCCCAACACGATGAAGATGAAGAAGAACCTAATGAAGAAGAAGTCACTATTCAACAACAAATCAAAAAATTTAATCGATAATTAACCTTACTAACATCTTATGTACATAAGGAAACAAAAAAAAATGTACATAAGGAGAAGCCTAAGGTCAAAATTAGTGAACTTCACATAGAAAAACAAGAAGGTGAAACATCAAAGAAAAGTCATGTATACATTCTACTTTCTCCTATGAAGGACCAAATTCTTTCATAGGAACTGCAATCCATAAAAGCAACACTTGTAAGCCTTCAAGAAAACAGTGGAGGACATAGTAAGAGATATTAATATGAAGAACTATGTCCCCATCCATTTGAAAAAACTATGTTGCTTCAACCTTTTCCCAAGAAATTTGAGATGTCAAAGTTTGACAAATATAGAGGGAAAGGTGACCCACACGACCATGTGAAATATTTCTACATGGCATGCCAAAAGTGGCATATAATGATAATTACCTCCTATGACTATTTCCAAAAATCTTGGGAGGCCAAGCCTTAGAATGGTTTACTCGCATACCTCGTGGTTCCATATTCACATGGGCCGAATTGGCAAAGAGTTTCATTCGACATTTCTCATACAACATAGAAAGCAACATAACTATGTCAGACTTGTGTAATACTAAACAATGTCCTAATGAAACATTCAAGAGCTTCTTACAAAGATGGCGGGGGGTAGCCAACTGCTTCCCTTGCGCATTTCCCGAAAAAATAGCTTGTGAGCATATTTGTACCCAATCTAAATCTGGACATTACTTTCCATTTACAAATGCATTGTGTCCATACATTTGAAGAGGTTATTGAAAAGGGTATACAAATAGAAAAGGCCCTAGTTGCAAAGGGAACAATCAAATAATCTTCCAAAGATAATCAAAATGCAAAACTAACAGAAAATCCAAAGATCTTCAACAAAAACAAGAATGTAGTGGAAGACTGGATTAGGGATTCCAAACAGGTACAAATGGTTTAAGTGGGTCAACCTTTAAAACTGACCAAAGGACCTATTTAAACACCACCTAAACGTAGAATATTCATTCCTCTTAATGAGTATTTGTCTGTAATCTTGAAATAATTGGATGCGGTCCACCTGGTGACTTATCCAACAACGCAACCCTTTAATGGAAATGCTCCTAAACCGTTATGGTATAAAGAGCACAAATATTGTGATTTTCATCGTGCAAAGGGACATAAGACAAACAAGTGCTTAAGACTTCATCACTACATCCAAGATCTTATCGAAACAGAGAGATAGAATTTTATGCACCAGAGAAAAGTCAAACCCCAAATGAAAAGATGGGGATATTCAAATAACCATTCCCTAAGCATGGTAAGCCTAATGAGAAGAATTAGGATCAGGGAGAGTCATCCCAAAGCTACAAATATGTAAACTATCTATATACCAAAAGTGACAATAATTATTACGAATCACTTATTAGATGTGTTCACTCTTCTGACAAGCATGTGAATACTATTAGGATCAAGGGAAAATATTGTGCTGCGATAACAAGGTGTGCTCATCTCATGATCTTAGAACCTCCTTTGTCTACCCCTCAGGATGGTCAGTATAATATCCTAGAGCAACTTGAGAAGACGTCTGCTAAGATTTCAATCTTAGATCTTCTTAAGATATCAAACGTACACAAAGAAATCCTATACAAAAATATCCAGGGGTTAGGAGTGCAAATGGAAGTAGACCCTTCACATTTACAAGCTATGGTGGCAAATATTGCATTAAGTGAGCACATCTTGTTTAACCACAAGGAAATCCCTAATGAAGATCATACACATAATCTTCCCCTGTATATAAAGGTATTTGTTACCCGCTGGAAGATAAAATGGGTGCTTATGGAAAATGGGTCAGGATTGAATATACACACCTTGAAACTAATCAAATAGCTAGGACACACAAAGGAAGATCTAGAGTCCCATATCATTACCATAACCACTTACGACAATACAGAGTGAGAATCAACTGGAACAATCACATTGCCAATGGAAGTAGGACCAAATTTTCACCACACGAAGTTTCACGTCTTAGATTTGGAACTTATAATATGCTTCTTGGCCGCCCATGGATTCATGCCATGCAAGCCATAGTGCCAATATTCCATCACTGCATCAAGTTAAAACATGAAGGACACACTGTTATCATTCAAGGAGAACTAGAAGCCTTTGCTCACTACACAACTCTCAACAACTGTACACGTAGGGGTACATATACATGTCCTTCCACAAATTTAGTTGTTCCCCTTCAATTATAAGCTATGGAATCATAGGTAGATTAAGAATCCCTAAGTTCTTGCACTCATGAGGCTTCTACATCTACCTCTACCATTGATTCATGGGAGATGAAAATTCTAGAATATGGTTGTGGATAATACAAAGTGCAACAAACTTTCCTAGTTTAAGACCTATCTCTATCATCAAAAATAAGAGGAAGGCTCAACTATCATTTCAAGTGGTCTAGAGATGAACTAACTATTGGGAAATTCCTACCTGGGGGATTACTTGCAGAAGAGAAATTGTTGGACCCACCTAAAACTTAGGTCCCCAAAGACACTCAGCCTACCTACTACCAAATCCATGAACATGAGAAGTCTATCCGAATGATGTATTCTATGGGCTACAGAGGCTTAGGATGTGGAAAATATGAGCAAGGACCAAGGAAGCCAGTCCCACTTCCACATTCCAAAATAGAGCACTATGGTATTGGAATTCAACTATATGGGGCCCACCACAATGATCAAGATGCTACCTGTTCTGAGCACGAAAATAGCTCTGATTATTTAGACAACAACACAAATTCCCACTGTAGCCAATATGAGGATCTTGCCTCCATGAACCTATTCATGGATACTGTTGTCCTTACCTTAACCCCCATTGAGCCTAAAATTGACCTTTTCTACCCTTCCCTTGTTAATTGGGACTAACAACGTCATGTGCCATTGGACCTCTTTGAGAATGATGAGGCCATTGCAGAATTCATGGGCATACGAGATACAATTCTAATTAGACACCATAAGAAAGGTTTCTACATTGACTTAGATACCTACGCATATTTCGGAGAGGAATTTGGGCTTCGTGGTCAACAAAACTTAAGAAAAAGTGAGGGAAAAAGTTCCAATGAAAAGTCTTGGAAAAAACAAGAGTCCAAGTCACACAGTGAAAACCTCTTTGAGGCGCTAGCTAAAAAACAAGTAAAAAAAAAGCAACATACAAGAAAATTGACCACGCCAAGGGTGAAAATATCATAGAGATGCCCTTGGAAGAAGATCTCAACATTTTTCCCGATCTTATGTGTATGGAGTATATGTCAAAAATGTTGGTAGAAGAAACTATTGACGTAAACATTGGAACAAAAAAATTCCCAAAGATAGTCAAGATGGGAGCTTCTCTCTCAGTACAAGAACAAAAGACATTCACCTTGCTTCTCAGAGACTTTACAGATATATTTGGATGGTCTTATAAAGATATGTCAGGCTTGGATCCAATGTTGGTAGTGTACAACTTAGTTGTGCACGCAGATGCAAATCCCATCAAACAAAAGCTAAGAAAAATGCATGCACGACTGACTCTTCTGGTTAGATAAGAGTTAGAAATATTTCTAGCAACAGGGTTTAGTAAACCTATTGACTACTCAGAATGGATATCAAACGTAGTTCTGGTACAAAATAAACCTGTAGGCATCAGAATTTGAACATATTTTAGAGATATCAACAAGGCATGTCAAAAGATGATTTCCCCTTGCCCAATATTGACATGATTGTTGACTCAACTGTGGGCTATGAAATGCTTTCTCTTATGGATGGATTTTTGTGGTATAATCAGATCAAGATAGCGGAATAATATGAACACAAGATAGATTTCACAACCCCTTGGGGGACATTCTGCTACCAGGTAATGCCCTTTGGCCTCAAAAACACTGGTGCAACCTATCAAAGGGTGATGGCAGTGATATTCCATGATATGATCCATGCCATCATTGAGGACTATGTAGATGATATCCTAGGAAAGTCCAAGACAAGAGAAAGAGAAGTATCTTCAACCTTAAGATTAAGTTGAATCCAAAGAAATGTGTGTTTGGAGTATTATCAGGGAAGCTTCTAGGCTTCATTGTATCTTGAACCCAAGCCAAATCCCTTTTCACGCCTGCGAGAATATAAGATTAGGTTGAATCCAAAGAAATGTGTGTTTAGAGTATTATCAAGGAAGCTTCTAGGCTTCATTGTATCAAGGAGAGGGATTTGGGTGTTGACCAAGTCTTTAAATGGCTCCTTTGTCAAAACCCACCCCCAACATTCGTAATAGACATCATTGTTTGAAACATTAAAGTTACCATTACTAAAATGCCTCCTCCCAAGAATATCAAATAGTTGGGCAGCCTACAAGGAAAAATACAAGTCATTCGCCACTTTATTTTGCAGCTTGTTGATAAGTGTCATTCACTTCATTTTGACGTTTACTGATAAGTGTCATTCCTTTACTCATCTTCTTAAGAAGGATGTTGATTTAATTTGGGGACCAGAGAAACAACAAGCCTTCTCCTTGCTTAAACAATAATTGGCCAATCCGCTTGTCCTCATGCCTCCAACCCCTAGTGAGCCACTTTTTCTATAGATATCCGCTACCCAATTTACTATTGACGCTTTGCTTATATAATATGACCTAAGCCAAAAAGAGACATCTGTGTACTACCTTAGCCATACCTTGATTTCCTATGAGCTCAACTATCCAAAAATTGAAAAATCTTGTCTGGATTTTGTTTTTACCTTTCAAAAACTTTTCCATTACCTATTGAATAAAAAACCAAGCTTAGATCTAAAGTTGATCCAATCAAGAACCTATTGTCAAAGCCTTCCCTTAAGGGTAGAATGGCTAATTGGATCATTCTACTTAGTGAATTTGACAATGAATATATACACCAGAAGTCAGTTAAAGGACAAGTACTTGCTGACCAATTAGCAGAAGCACCCTTACTTGGAGAAGAACCTGTAACTCTGGAGCTGCCAGATGCATCACTGATGTATAATAAGGAATATATCATATGGCATGTCCACTTCGATGGATCGTTCAGTTTCCATGGTTCAGGGGAAGGTGTAGTACTAATCACTCCTTCATGAGATCATATCCCGCAACTTTTCCATCTTGGATTTCCTTGCACAAACAACATAGCAGAATATGAAGCACTCATCATTGGGATGAAGCTAGCAATAAAATAGAATATCCACCATGTCAACATCGTTGGTGACTCACAATTAAATAACAAACAATTCAATGATGAGTATAAGGTCAAGGATGACAAGCTCATCCCATATAAGAAATTAGTGGAAAATTTGAAAGAATACTTTGAGCGCATCACCTTTGAAAAAATTCCAAGGGCATAAAACAGAGCTGTAGATGCAATGACAATAGTAGGTTCTATGTTGTGGATCCCACTAGAAAGTAATGATATGCAATTCTTTGTTGAGAAGCTACGTCAACCTGAGTACGACATGCTAGAATCCTATTTGGCATGTGAAGTTGTTGGTCCCTACTCCCTGTGGTATGCACCTATCTATGACTATCTTAAAAGTAGTACCTTTCCTACTGACATTTCGCAATTCGAAAAACAAAGCCTCATCCACCAAATAGCTCGTTACACCCTCCTAGGAGGTACGCTCTACCATCAAGGCTATGATGAGAATCTGTTACGTTGTCTAGATGTATCAAAGTCAGTCCAAGTGATCAAGGAGGTCCATGAAGGGGTGTATGTGGTGCCCATACAAACGAAATGGTCATAACAAAGAATTTTTTATGGGTAGGCTACTACTGGCCTACTATGGAGACAGATTACTACAACCATGTGAGGAAATGTGTTCTATGTCAAAAGTATGGAAATTTCATCCATGCACCATCACATCCATTATAGCCAATTACAACACCATGGCCATTTTCCAAATGGGGATTGGATTTAATAGGGAAGCTCACCCCTACCTCATCTGATGGTCATACCCACATCATCACAACCACAGAATATTTCACTAAGTGGGTGGAGGTTGTTCCATTAACATATGTTACAGGTGCTCAGATATCAAAGTTTCATCATGAATCACCTTCATTTTCGGTATGGCATCCTTGTTGCCATTAGTTACTGATAATGGAAAATCATTCAAGAACAAGACAGTGAAAGATATTTGTCATGATTTCAAATAAGATTAAAGTGGTCCACACCATATTACCCTCAAGGTAATGGGAAAGCTGAAGCCACTAACAAAACACTGGTTCAGATCATGGAAAAGATGGTGAGTAAGATAGGTTGTAACTGGCATTTGTAAATTCACCCAGCCCTCTGGGCTTATAGGACCTCCATTCACACTCCTACTAGTGTGACACCCTACTCCCTAGTGTTTGGAACATAATCTATCATCCCATTGGAAATAGAGCTTCCTTCCCTAAGGATATCTCTTAGGGATTATCTAGACAAAGATGAGGATTACAGAGTGGCCAGGCTGGCAGAATTGGAACTCCTAGATGAAAAGTGCATCCATGCCCTTAACCATCTCAAGGTATATCAAAACAGAGTCTCCCGGAACTACAACAAAAGGATCATACCTCATCAATTTGAGGTTGGAGATTTGGTCATGAAAGAGAATCAGTTCAACACAAGGGAAGAAAGAGAGAAGAAAGGAAAGTTTGAACCACACTAGTTAGGACCTTACGTCATTGTGGAAAAATATGGAACAAGAGCATACAAAATTGCTCATCCTGATGGAGATGAGCTCCATGAGCCAATGAATGCCATGCACCTTAAGCGGTTCTATGCTTAAACATGGCACAAAAATCAAAAAAAAAACAAAAAAGTAAAAAGGATCAAAATACAAAAAATTCAAAAAAGAGAAAAATAAAAAAGAGAAAGTAGGTCATCCATATGTGAAAACCACGCAATTGTGGTGCTTTGGATAGATCCCTTGGTGAAAACTAGCTTCCGGTGCCTTGGGAGGACTCATTGTTCACAAGCATCTGGTTTCTAGGGGGTACTTTTACTTAGCCTGGGGCTAGTTCCACACTCTGGCATCCGAGATTCCCTGTGAGCCTATCCTGTCAAGCCTTGATCTGACTGTTTCTCCTCTTGTAAATTAGTGAAGGGATTTCCTTTTTATATTCCCCATCTAACGCTGGGGGCACCTTCACACTTTCACCTTCCTATTTATAAATACGTGGCACATGCCCTTGTATATTCTCCATCTAATGCTGGGGGCATCCACATTTCTCAGTTTCCTGTACATAGCTTTGGAAAACCTTATAAAATCACAAAAACATTCAAATATGTTCAAAAACAAAAAAAACAGTCGCAAAAGACTTGAAAAAGTGTAAACAATAGAAAAATAAAAAACACACAAACAATAGAAAAACATAAAAATACAAAAACAATAGAAAATTGTTTCACAAAATTCCCACAAACGTAAAACGCACTAAAAACAATCTTACAAAAACATAGCTTTAGTTTACTTTCTTTATCTTGTTTCTTGCTTTGTTTGTTAGTTTGTGTACATTGATTGCTTGTATAGTTTTTGCTTGCTTATACATTTGTATAGTTTGTCACTTAAACATACTTTGTTAGATTCATCTTTTCTTGCTTAGATTAGATTCATTCTTACTTGTACATATGAAGTGTGTTTTTGCATGCTTGTAAATAATTGTACATAGTTGTGTTAATTCATGTTGTTTAGCAATGTATATTTGATAGGTTTGTTAACATTTTCTTGTGTTTTCTTGTCGCATGTACATAGTTTTGTTATCACATCATCATATCTCCATCTATATCATCACATCTAACATCATTTATACATCATATATAAATAAAATGCTACGTGTACATCATACATGTATGCTAAGCTAATCATCACATATCGTATCATCAAATGGGGGCAAGAGGGATCACAAATATCAAAATCTATCCCCCCTGCACCAATATCATCATATCATCCCGTCCACTAATCTAGAACATCACATATACAATACAATTGATATCATCTATGGATCTATCATAAAAATCAAACACATGTGATATGTCATCAATATCCATCATGGTACATACATAAGAAATAAAATCAGACAACATCATGATCCAATCCTCATCCATAACCATAGTAATCATCATGAATCATATAAATACGTGGCATGTCTAAATGTTAATTAATGCTAGTAAATATGAAATTAAATGCGTAAAAAGACCAGGAAGGGTTGGGGTACTCATGAATGGTCCATCGTCATCATTCTAGATGTACTCTCGAATGGTATCAGTGTGTCTATGGTGATTCTACACCCTAGCCATCTCGCTCGTCGCTCGTGGTAACTCACGGTAAAAATTTGGTAGGGTTTGGTAGTAAATGTACTGATCATGATGATTTACCCCCCCCCTCGGGAGGGGTATATTTGGCTATTTTAACCCGTTGTGATGCCCTAGGGGCATGTTTTGACTGCCTAGATCACTCTAACACTTCTTCTATCCACTGTAATGATTATTTTTTATTAAATAATCATTTTTAACTCCTTTTCACCATGTCGGGGTGTTTTTGCTACATGGCACCCTGTTTCTTCTCCCTAGGGAAATTTTCTTGCTTTCAGGCGATCTCCTATTTTCTCATTTCTTCTAAAAAATAAAAAATCCCTAAACATTACAAAAAAATTTTTTTTTTCAAAAAACATAGAAAAATACAAACACATAAAATTTCAAAATTTCTCAAAAATCCTAAAAATTGTAAAATTTACAAAAATAGGTAAACAACCCATAGTGGCTGAAACTCGTGTCTTTGCACATGGTATTCATTCCATATCTTGCTGGAATTTTCATGTGTTCACAAATCAAACGAACTCACATGGATCATCATATTTACAACCATTTACAAAGCTAGCCTGCTTGCTTCGTCGGTACTCTGGGGCACATCCAGTTGCCTGATACTGTTTCATTGCGCACAACTTTATCATTGGACCTGAAATCCTTCATCATTTTCCCTTGCATGTATCCTTTCTAGGGGCATCATTTTTCACCCTTTTCGTCAATCATGAACATTTGGGGATCTTCATCTTGATAACAAAACATTTGTACAACCGTCTTGACCATTGTTGGTTTGAGTATGTGTGTTTGTACTTGTTTCCCTGTTAAATGAGCTTGTTTCCTTCTCATATTGCATTGATTTTTGTATGTTGCATTGAGTTGGTGTTTTCAGCAATGGAAAATTGTTCGTAGTATGAATTTTCATGTCATTCTACTTTTTTCGTATGCTTATATTTTTAATAAGGACTGATGATGTAGATCTTTGGCAATATGATGACACTAAAGTTGTTTCAATACACTGGATGAAAGCTTGCTCTTTTCTTTCCATCTTCATTCCTCTTCTACATCATTCTCCTATCAACACTATTCTTCTTATTCACCTGGGGCATCCTGCCCCTACCCATTCTTCTATCCATTTCTCTCACCTTTTTTGATTGTCGATTGCCTTCTTTCATCACCCCATCAACACTCGAGGGGGCATCTCTCACTTCTACTAATTTTTCTTCTACCCCTTCAAAATTTTATTTGTCTACTATCTTTGAAGTGGCATCACTTACGCCACCCCAAAGAGGGGAAAATGTAGACACCTATAATTTAGCTCGAGCAATTTAAATACTTAAATTGCGCTAATTATACCCTTTCCCACAAATTGATGACATATCGTCAATATCGCACATTTTCTTCTATTATCGTCGTTAATTAATTACATTACGTTAGTTAATTAACTCTTTTATCTTCAATTAACGACCTTCAGTTAATCAGCTCCCCTTTCTATCTAGATTAATTAATTATTTATAATTAATTAAGCTCCCCTTTCTATCTAGATTAATTAATTATTTCTAATTAATTAAGCTCCCCTTTCTATCTAGATTAATTAATTATTTCTAATTAATTAATACCCCTTTCTATCTAGATTAATTAATTATTTCTAATTAATTAATACCCCTTTCTATCTAGATTAATTAATTAATTCTCTCTTCTATTTAATCAATAAATCATCATTTATTTGATTAAAATCCTCTCATAACATAAATCATACTAACTATTCCTCTAAAAAGCTTCTATAAGCTTGCACACCTATTAATTAATCACTTTGGTTAATTAATAAACCCCCTCAATCCCCATGAGTCACTAGAGGACAAACTAAACTCTCCTAAAGTAAACTCAACCACTTTCTAAACCATGCTTATCCATAACTAACCTAGCTTTGCTATTATCCCACATATAATAGGATGCAAAGCTTCTTTAAACCATTGGGTTATAAAAGGAACCCTCCTCTAACCTTTCTACTTACACCTAAATGAGCATAGAGCCTATACTATAGCCATTTTATCATCTTAGATAATTCTTCCATTAGAGGAGCTAGCTATCTTCATTTCTTGTATTCATCCATCCAAGTTTTGAAGTCATATAGAGATATGTCAAATGGTCTTGTAGCCATGGATTGACAAGACTCCATTCTTGAAAACCTTGGGATTCAAGCATACAATCAACCCTTTTGATTGCTAAGGATCTAAATAGGTTCATTTCATTAGCATTCAATTAGAGATAGAGGTTAATTTGTTTAGTATGTTAGTTTGAATCTTCATTTCATGTTCTAATGCAAATATGTTAATAGATTAGCTTTTCTTAAGCTCTAAGCATGATGATATATTGATCTAGTTATCATTGTATTGAAGCTATTTGTTTCACCTGATTCTTAGACGTTTCTTTGAAATATTGATGAAACAGATAGGGTAACGGGCGTAGGATGAATACCTATTAAAATGTTGGTTGATGGGTTGTTGCGCGCATATCTTCTGAATCCAAGACTGATTGTGAGAGCTTCCTTTTGGCTAGGAGGAACTACCTGTAATGGAAAGCAAGACCACCAAAAATAGTTAAACAATATGTGCAGTGAACTGCCTAGCGTGTGCTAGATCCGGGAAGTGTGATACTTCCTAGACGGCTGTCCGTCCATTGTTTAAAACAATTTAATGTGAGTAGTAAAATAAATCCTATTGTAATTTGAAATGATTTAGATATCTCACTTGAAACACAATAAGAAAGATCTAATCTAACATGACAGGTTAAAATAATATCTGAAGGTCAAACAACTGGTTCTGGGTCTCTACAGGTCTGACAGAGGTCTCAGGCAGATCACAAGTGAATAAGGGTGATGTGGAATTAGGTGGATAGGTCACTTTTCTGGGTTGTATGGGCACATACAGAGACTGATGTTGATTAAGGGTGACCGACGATGGTTGGGTGTAACCGGTGCCGGTTACTATGGAATTATGGGAATGCCACAGAATGAGTTTTGGGTCTCCTTTGTGATTGCACAAAGGAATTTTGTTGGTTGGAATGAGGTACTAGGTGGTTTGGGTGGGATTTGACAAGGTTTTAATGGGTATATGGAGGGGTGAGTATTAACAGAGGTATGTGGGTGGCCAAGAGAACAAAAGGATGAAAATATAATGAAGAAATGAAATGAACCAGAGGAATACAATGTTTCACTTACTTGGATTCTAGTCCTGGGTGCTTGTGAGTGAGGGATGAAGATGCTGGTAAGAGATTAAAGACTGCAGATAATCACCAATCGTAGGAAAGCTTCTGCATGGGCTGCATGTGTATTTATTTTTGCTTGGTTGGATCAGATCCTTGCTGGGGTGAATGTTGGATGGCTGCTGGATGATGTGCAAGAGGAAATGCTTGATCTCCTTCCTTGCATGTGTGTTCTCGCTGAAATTCATTCTCAGAAGATGTGATATCTCTTAGGAATGTTCCCAATGTTTGCCAACCTCCAAAATAATGTTGTTTTAGGGATTAAAAGTTAACCGATGACGGTTCCGGCTTAACCAGAGACAGTTAGGGATAACTAGTGTCGGTCAAGGTGGGATTTCCTAGGTTTACTAAACTAAGGAGATCCTCTTTATTTTATGGGATATCATGTCGTTAACCTACGGATTAGACTAGAAGCATCTTGTACGCATGCAGGAATGTGGTTAGAGAGAATGTAGGCATTGATTTTTTAGGGTTTGGGTAAGTCTTAGTCAGTAATGGAAACTTACTAAAAATAGGTCGTAGGGTGAGTTGGCTCGATGATGTGTCTAGGTGAGATGTATGTAGACATTATCCCTAATTAAGATATTTAAATAATAAATATGGTGAGGATAATGAATTAATTTAATTAGATTAATTAAATTAATACTAGTGGAGTGAAGGGGGCCATGACTAGGTTAATGTGATGAAGGGTGTTTATTTGTCGAGCGACCAAAGGGGAGTGTGACCTAATTTTAGTGTCAACATTTTGCCCCCCTTTTGTTGCGTAGATTGTATTGGCAAGAAAAACTAACAAAAATAAGATGCGGTTGCCCCATGTGTGGGTGAAGGTGATCCCCCTCAAACCAGGAACTGACGAGGCAGAAGGCAGAATCGGTGAGTGGTGTGATAAAAGGTAAATGTGAGAAAGGGGAAGGTGGGGAATGGGTGAAAAATGGTTAAAGGTCTACTCGGGTAATCTAGGTTATGGGTCAGGGTCAAAGGTAGTAACAGTCAAACGCACGCACACGTATAAACTGCAACATGCTATCAGGTTGAAGAGCAGTCAAACTCTACATCGCCTAAAGTCGAGAGGTTTATCCGAACAAGGTTGAAGTGATTCCGGTATCCAAGGTATAGGATATGGTCACGAAACACGACGTAGGTTAGGTGCAGGAACGTTTAGGTATGTTTCGGTACACCAAAGGTAGGGTTAGGATAAATGGTCACAGAAATAGGCTAGGTAAGGTCATTAGGTCAACAACACAGGTAACAATGCCGTAAGGTATAGTGAACACATGAGGTCAAAGGTCACTAGCGATGGTCCAAGGCCAAAAAGCTAGGTCACGGTATGGGTAAGGCCAAGGAACTAGGAAAATAAAGAGTCCCCAAAGGAGGACAAAGGGAGGTAGTAAATGATGAGGTCAGGAAAGGTGAGGTAAATGGGTTAGGTAAAGGTGAAGTGGGTTAAATGAGCAGGGTAAAGGGTAGGTGTGGAAAAAAAAAGGAGGGATAGGTGGGGTAATAGGGTAAAATGGTGGGTTCTGTGCAAGACAGGGTGACCGATGCCAATTAAGGGCAATCGACGTCGGTATAGGGAAATCGAACACGGTAAGGTAGGAGCACGAGACCAATGCCAGTGAAGGTTAAAATGGTGTTGGTTAGGTTGGGTTTGTTATAAAAACAAAAAAATTGTGTTTTTTGTTATTCATTTGTCATATTACAATTTGAGAAAACAAAAAAAGAGAGAGAAGAGAGGGAAAAGTGTCTTGATGGAACAGAGTGTTATTCATTTGAGTTGGCAGTGTGAACGATAGGTGATTGGTTGGTGAGAGGCGGGTCCACATGATCGGTGCATGTGATTCGATTGGTTGGAGACGTGGGTGGAGATTAAGTGATGGTAGAGGCTGGAGAGGGATTAGGTGGGCCACCAGTGCAGTGGCCAAACATGCCACCAAGACGATGACAACACGATGAGGTAAACATCCAACTCTAAGTGTATTCGGTTATATAGATTATAGGATTTGCAAATTGTTTTGTGGTTTTTATTCTTGGTGGGGGAAAAAATTAAATTTGAGAAATGGGGGGAATAGTGGGTAAAATAGGAATGGGGAGGGAGGTGCAAGGGAGGTTTAGGTAGTTTTAGGTGGGTAAACGAGGCAAGGGGGGAAGTTTTGTGAGAAAGGAGGGTTTGGGGGGATCGCAAGTTTTTACCGTGATAGTGACCGGCGTCGGTAATATGTAACCGGTATTGGTCATGAAATAGGTGATCGATGCCAGTTACGGGGTGACTGGGGTCGATGAAAGGGAACCGACACCGGTCGGGTTTTGGGGGATAAGGGGCCAAAGGTGTGATAGGTTAGGTGATTAAGATGGGTAGGGGTAAAGAAGGTTGTTGGGAAATAATAGGGGGAAAATGTGGGTGTGATAAATGTAGATTAATGTATTGTTTGTATTGGATGCAGGGGAGAGATCAGATACGTATGCGGGATAGGGTTCATCCTCTTCTTTTGATAGTGCGTGATGCAATGACCCTTGAGGAGCTGTAACATGTGGAGGCGGTCAGCCTGAGTGGAGTCCGATGCTACCAGCATGTAGTATGACACCCTAGTTTGATGGTCACACTCATCGATAGATGGGATTCCGTGACAAACACGTTCCACCTGCCGACGGGTGAGATCACTGTCACCTTGGAGGATGTGTTCAGGATTTTATGGCTACCCATATTGGGTACGCAGGTCTACTCTTATCTCCTCTAAGGCCTTGGAGGAGCTGATGCTGACAATGTTTGGCGAGGGGATAGCCGAGCTGACATTCTATAGTGCCAGCATTCGATGTGGAGAGATGTACCTAGCCCATCTGGAGGAGACGAGGCTAGTTGTTCTTTTGATGGAGGTAGTGTGATGTTTCGCACTGCCAGATGTAGAGGCTGGACGTTTTCCCTGATCATTGATGGGGATACTCCATGACATGATGATAGATGAGACCTACTTTTCCTAGGCACCAACATTCCTGATGTAGCTGTACAGAGAGTTATGGGCATATGGACGGCTGTGCAGGTTTAGCCTATGTTGTACCTTCTTACTACACTGCTGGGCTTATGAGCACATAACTTGTGTGCGACCAGTAGGGATGCCCCGAGTGGATGCATTCCCACTGAGATTTGTGTGGGTGGGGTACATGCGATGGGTGTCTACTATTGGAGAGCAGATATCTGACGGACCCACACATGATGTGGCCTATTTCTGGTGGTTATTGGAGGGGTTGTCCAGAGTGAACATTATATGGAGGCTGTATGTGGGATTCCCCTCATATAGGCATATGCATGAGGAGCTAGCTAAGCTCTAGCTTTTGAGATGGATACAGGGTCGCCATGCCGAGGAGTATGAGGTGATCCCAGTGGATAGAGTCTGGCAGTAGTTTGGGATATTACAGGACGTACCTCCACCTTTCCCGCATTATAGGAGAGACGACATGGAGAGGCCCTTACCTCTACCATAGCATACAATGCCCACAGGGCAGGAGGAGTAGGCAGTGGATCGATGGATAGATGATTTCAGGGTCATAGACATGTATAGATAGTGGTGGGTAGCGCATTTATGAGCCATACCACCCAGACCGGGGCAGCCAGCTCTAGCCACCATTACGGTGCAGAGAGACGCCCTACAGGGGTAGGTGGCTAATCTGATTACCTAGTTGGGTATGGTACAGACACATCTGGCAAGCTCAGAGGTAGAGGTAGCAGAGCTACATGTACAGGTAGCCATTCTGCAGGCCCAAATGACTGGTGGTGGGGATGGAGAGGGGGATGATTGTTAAGTAGCGGCCTTGCAGGCATAGGTGGTAGATTTGCAGGGCCAGTTGGCCACATCCCAGGCACAGGGGCAGAGGGCACCACCACAGGCACTGAGATTGAATCCTAGTTCATAGGCAGGAGCAAAACAGGGTCCCGCAGGACAGGTACAATTGCCAAGACCTATGGGACCACCACAGACCGTGCCTATATCTAGGTTATAGGACACCCTAGGTGAGGCCAGATACTACTAGGACCAGCTGATGGCAGCCGGGATAGAATTCCTATCCTATGGAGAGTACCGGGCATAGCAGGCATCGAGTGAGAGGACTAGATCCCGCACTCATAGTGTAGAGAGCATAGGGGGCCAATGAGCTCCAAGGCCGAATCAGGGAGAGGTCACCAGCGCACAGAGACCATCTCCAGGTGAGGTGCCAGTAGGGATTCAGCCACCACCTATGATGGGTGGGGAGATGCTAGTAGGTCGCCAGACAGGGGCCAAGGAGGCAGAGGGTATAGGCGATATAAAGATGGAGGATATTCGTTGAGATACCTGATATAGGGCTTTTGATTATTGATGTATGGTCATTTTTGTGATATATACCGGCCTGCGTGACAAGAGATAGTTGTATTTTTGATCACATACTGTCTTGTGTGCCGAGAGATAGTTGTATTTTTGATCACATACCGGCCTACATGCCAACGAGATTTTGTATTGGTTCAATATTTTATTGTATATGAGACTGACCTGCGTGCTGATAACATTTTGTATTGAGTATCGGCCTACGTGCTAATGAGTTTGAGATGATGGATATGATGGGACATCCATGTATGTTGTATTGAGATACACATTTATTTATATGATGAGATACATGAGATTCTTGATTTGTTGATGTTTTGATGAGACTTTCGATTTATTATTTTGATATGGACGAAAATTAGATGAGCTAGGCATGATGAATTCATTTTTGGTTTAGGCATGGATTGAGTCAAGTCATAGGCATGAATCGAGTCAGATTATTTTTTAGGCATGGTTGAGTTAGGTCATAGGCATGGATCGAGTCAGGTTATGTTTTAGGTATGATGGAGTTAGGTCATAGGCATGGTTGAGTTAGGTTTTAGGCATGGATTGAGTCAAGTTTGTTTAGGCATGGTTGAGTTAAGTTTGTTTAGGCACGGTTGTGTTCAAAGTAGGTGAAGTTGTGATTTATTATTTTGGGCAATGAATTATAATATGGGTCATATGTGAGATGTGGTATAATACATGCATGATGATGGTAGAGAAATGGTAGTCGTAATAAATGTATGTGGTGATAAGGATTAAAATATGAAGCAACTTGTTATATATGTGGTTTAATTTTCAAAGTTGGATATAAAAGGGAAACTAAATAGGGTATGATGTAATGTGAGGAAGATGAAAGATGAATTTTTTAGGGTAGAGAGTGGCCGAGCTAACCTCCAAGGGCCCCATGCCCTTGGAGTGTTGCCTACATAGTCCCAGAAAAAAAAGACCTCAGGCCGATGTAGTTCTCCCATGAGCTAGGGAAGAATTGGATGAGGTACAAAAATGAGCTAGTAGGTTTTAGGTATGTTGTGGGTTCAGATCTATTTGGTGTGGGTGGGTTATAGGAAAATTGATATAGGTGATGTTGATTATGGTAAAAAGAAGAAGAATACCCCAAAGGTAAGTGTCGAGGACCAAATCCTGTATAAGGTAATCAAAACGTAAATAAAGATGGTCAAAAGATAAGAGGGGGAAATAAAGACACGTGATTGGTTAAGATCATACCGAGTAGATCATACCTTGGAGGAGGTGATGAATGTAAGACCCTAAAGACATTGCGTGATTGATTGTTCTAAGGTGAAAAGTAGTCGCATGATCACCAAATGTCTTGGTTTCCAAGAGGTCCCTTGAGGCATTAAGAAATGGGAGTGGGAATGGTGAGAAAGCTGAAAGGTGGTTAATTTTTTATGTAGCATGAGGTAGCATGCTCTTCGGGCAAGAGATCTAAGTTCACAATGGGAAAGTCCAAGACTAAAAAGTTTTCTATGTTGACTTGTATTTGAAATAGATAGATCGATGCTGGAAGTCTATATGGAATGAGGAATTTAACTCCTTAAGGTCTTCGGGAAGCTGATCGATGCGGGAAGCTTCAAATTATCTTGCTTGTTTTTTTGTAAGGGATTTACATAGCTGTCCTTCGAGGGAGCAGTCTATTTATAGCATCGGTTATCGAGAGGAAGATGTCCTTTTGAGGAAGTCATCTTTTATATTAGAAGTTTGACTCAAGGAGTTGGGTCCTATGTGAGGGCTTTGAAGTCATGGAAAAGACCAAGGTGAAGATTAAGATTCTTGTTCTAAAAGCGGGGTGAAATGACCATGGGGTCTCATCTAAAGGTAGATGAAAAGTATCCATGAGAATCATGCTATGTGTAGCACCGTGGTACACATTTTCAAGAGAAGATAACAAGTGACAGGTACTCACAATATTCTTATTTAATCATTGGTGATGGTGTAGGAAGTGTATATCGCTCAAGGGACAAGCATGGAAAAAGGCAAAAAGTGAGGTAGGACTAAAAGTCAATAGTAGAGAGGTCGAAGATGCAAGGCATTAAGGGGCTCAGGTTTAGGTTTACCATCGAGTGAAGATAAACGATAAGCACTTGATCCATAATTATGGGTCACGATGTATGGTCCAAGCCAATTAGGAGAAAATTTCCCCGTTTACTTTTTTCTACTTTAGTTACATGTTGATTTTCTTTCAGGAAGAGATCACCAACATGAAAGGTTCTTGACGGAACCATTTATCATATGCACATTTGATACATTTTTCGTAAACTTGAAGGTAGTCAAGAGCGTTAAGATGACGTTCGTATAATAACTCAATTTGTGCTAAATGGTTTAGACAAAAGTCGTCATCATTGAGCATGTCATGGAGAGAAATGCGGAGTGAGGGAATTTGGACTTCAAGAGGTAGAATAGCCTCTGTACTGTAGACCAGAGAAAATGGTGTGGGAGCAGTGGAAGTGTGAATACTAGTGTGCTATGCCCATAGGGAAAAAGGAATTTGCATATGCCAATCCTTCCCAGTATCGTTAACCACTTTCATGAGAATTTTTTTTAAGGTTTTGTTAGTGGATTCGGCTTGGCTATTGGTCTTTGGGTAATAAGGTGATGAGAAACTTAGCTGAATGTCGAAGGCGTCGCAAAGTTTTTGCAATGTTTTGTTTTTGAATTGTTTTCCATTATGAGTGATGAGGCGATGAGGAACACCAAAATGACAAATGATGTGATGATTGATAAAATCACATATTTTCTTGGCTTTTGTGGAGATGAGTGGTATGGCTTCTAAGGAGTGATCAGTAGCTGAGATGTACAAGTAAAAAGGTTGACCATCTTTAGGTGGAATGAGTACGGGTGGTTGGAGAAGGTACTATTTAAGGGCTCAAAAGCTTTGTGATAGTCATCATCCCATTTAAAGGAGACATCCTTCTTGAGCAGATGATGTAATGGTTGGCACCGATAAGATAATTGTGAAATGAAATGACGAATAGACTACAATTTACCTTATAGGCTATGAAGTTGTTTAAGGTTAGTGGGCGGAGGCATTTCCAGAATGGCCTTGACTTTAGCAGGGTCAACTTCTATACCACGAAAGGAAACAATAAATCCCAAGAGCTTTCCTGAGAGAACCACAAAGACACACTTATTTGGCTGAAGGTGAACGCAATATTTAATGAGGTGGTCAAAAATGGTTTTGAGGACGACAAGGTGTTCAGAGTGGCGTTTAGATTTGGTGAGAAGGTCATCCACGTAATCTTCCAACATGCGATGTGTGATGTCATGGAAGATGTAAGTCATAGCCCGCTGATATGTAGCACCAACATTTTTAAGGCCAAAAGGCATGACTCGATAGTCGAAGTTCCCCCAAGGGGTGATGAACGAGGTCTTGTGTTGATCTTTTGGGGCAAACAAGATTTGGTTATAACCCGATAAGCCATCCATGAGTGATAACATCTCATGACCAGCAGTAAGGTCAACCAGTTGATCAATACCGGGTAAGGGAAATTCATTTTTTGGGCAGGATAGGTTGAGGTCATGGAAGTTCGTGCAAATGTGGAGTCCCCCTATCATCTTAGTAATAGGGACAATGTTAAAAATCCAACGAGGATAATCAATGGGTAATATGAAGGAAACAAAAAGAAGCCACTGAAGCTCTTCTTTGATGAGAAGGGCAATGCGAGGGTGCATTTTCCTCAACGTTTTTTTGATGAGTTTGGAATCAGGAACAGTGACAATATTGTGGACCACTATGGTGGGGTCAATACCAGACATGTCTACATAAGACCAATAGCGAAAGCATGGTTATGATCTTTGAGAAAAGAAGTGATAGCTTCCTGTTCAGCAACATCTAAAGATTGACCGATCTTTAGGATGTGCGGGTCATCCTGAGTGTGAATGTTGATCTCGATAGTTGATTCATTCAACATGGTTTGTGTCTTAGAGGGTAACGGCCGATGAATATATGAGTCTTCTACAGCAAGGTAGGTGAGTATAGATTCATCATCCTGACATTGAATGAATTTAATTAAAGGTGTATCGTCATCGATCATTTCAGGATACAAGAAGGGGAGAGAGGAAGGGGCCTCGGCCTTGCATTGATAAGTTAAAGGCCCCAAGGAAATGGTGTTTATGAAAAAAAAAGTTAGGAGGGATAGATTCAGGATCCATTGACTCCATCGGCGAAGGTGGTGATGAAGGCGGAGCGGGTGAAGAAAGCAGAAAAGGGCTGATGTCTTCGATGGGTTCAATGTGGGCATGTTTGGTAGGTGGTTTAGAAAATCCGATACCACTATGGTCGTTATGTTTGTGGGTGGTACATGGAATGACAATATGGTGGCCTTGTTTGTAAAAGCCAAAACCAAAACCCTTCCATGCACATCGGTGTAGGAAGGTGTGGGAAAAACGACGATTGGTGAGAGACTGGAAGTCAGCAGAAAATGGGTGGGTTTGTGACGGTGGTTTGGGTGTGTAAGTGGTAGTATCAAGTCCCCCATATGTGAGATTGGTACGAAGGTGAGGAGGACCATAAAGGAGGTGTTCTCCTATGCAGTGATCATAGCGAGGGTGTTGGTGAAAACTTCCATACTCTTGTGGAGTAAGAAATGTGTTGATGTTATATAGGCAGTACTCCCCCAGAGTCAGGCATTGAAAAACAACTTCTAAGGTATCGGTGATTGGTATGTAGGTAGCTGGAATGGATGATGTGTTGGAGGTCGATGCGGAGGTGGGACTAACGGAATAAGAGGTTGATGGGTTAGGTCATGGAGGTTGTGGCAACGGTAGGAATGGAGGAGGTGTGTGTGGTTGAGGTGGCGACTATATTAGTAAGCGGAGGTGTAGACGAAGCGGCGGTGGTCATAGAGGTAGATTCTCTAATAGGTATGAGCACGTCATTGGGTTAGTAGAGCATGTTGCATGTTTTTAAAGGTGATGGATTAACTGGGATAGTATAGGTGTGCCCTTCATGCTCAAACTTTACACAATGATGAAAAGTGGAAGGAACGCAACCCATGACACAAATCCAGGGTTTGCCAAGCAACGAGTTACAGTGGAATTCCCCCTCCAAGACATAGAATAGTTCTAGAATAGTGCGGGGGCCCATGCAAACATGGAGGATGATGGTGCCTAGGATAGAGGTGATAGCGTCATTGAATGAGCGCAACATGATAGGATGTTTATGCATACAATTGTCAGGTATGTGCATTTGAGCGAATGCATGGGATGAAATGATATTAATGTTAGCACCCCCATCAATCATCGCATTTCATACCCATATGTCATCGATGTGGACAGAGATGAAGAGAGCTGGGTCTGGGTCATCGTTTTGGTGTGGCGTGATCTCCTCCTCTGAGAAGCTAAGGGAGGCTACTTGGTAAATAGGGTGGGGTGAAAATGAAGGTGGTAATTTGTTAAAAGAAGCTACATGATGAGGCATGATGATGGAGGTTACGGGTGTAGGGTCATTGGGAAAAACCTCAATAGATTGAAGAACCTCCATGAGATCTTGACGATGGGATTATGAGGTTTGAATGAGGTCATATAAGGAAATTTTTAGGGGATACTGGTGTAATTGTTTGAGCATGGTGTGATGTGTGACTCCATTAGAAATGGGGTATGGGGGCTGCGAATAGTGATTTTAGGTATGGGTACAGATGGTATGGTTGGTGGCTCAATTGCCTTTTCTTTACCTTTATCCTTCTGAGCACGGGTAGTAATATGGATCATATTGATCTGAGGGGAGTTGGCAAATGGAGAAGGTGTAGGGTGAGTGGTATAACAACACGATGAGCAAAAACCTACCGGAGGAGAAAAATCCTGTGAAGTGAGTTGGGCGCAATGACATTTGGGTGGTGGCGTGGTAAGTTCTTGATGTGAACCATGTTAATTTCAAATTTTGGAGGTGGTTCTAGGAGTTATGGGGGTGGAGGTTGTGGTTTTTGAGTGGGCAGTGTGGGAATGGGTGTCGGTGAGGCAAGGTCCTCATCGTCAAAGTTGGCTTCCAGAGGACACAACTAGATAAGGATGGTTTTCAAGGCCTTACAGTTCTCCACATCGTGACTTGGCACATGATGGTAGGCACAAATTTTAGTGTCATAAAACCCTTTTGGCTTGGGTTTGAGGGGGTCATAAGGTCTGAGTGGTGCTAATGTGATAATAGAAGTCTCAAGGAGGTTGGTTAAAATTTTGGCATAGGACCCCGCTAATGGGTCGCAATGAGAGGTGAAAGTGGGTTTGGGTATATGTATGACTGATTATTGAGGAACATTCCTCGCAAGAGGGGGAATAGGTCGAGCTATGGTTTTGGGTACTGGTGTGGTCTTGGGTGTCGGTTGTGTTTGTTTGGGTAAAGGTATGGTAGATGAATGGGTAGAAGGGTGCGTGGTTGTTTTGACTACCTTATTGGGAGGTAGCAAAGTTTTGGCTTTGGGTTGCACCTTCTTGGGTAAAGGTGATATGGGTGTACGAGGTCTAGAAGGAAAAGTAGATGGGGGAAGAGGACGAGTTACCCAGGGGGATAATGGGGGTGTTGTGAAGGTAGATATGTGGGTCGTGCAAGGGGTGTGAGAGACAAAGACTAAAGTGTAGTGGGTATTGAAGAAGTTACGAAGAGTATTTGGGGTATGGGTGGTAAAGGTGTTGCAGGTGTAGCTGTAAGTCATGTCGGGTGCTTGGGTAGATTAGAGGTCTGCGAGGAAGGAGTGGGCTGTTGTGTTTTTTGTTTATTGATGGGTGGAAGTTTCTTAACCGTGTTGGGAAGCTGAGGTCCTAAGACGGATGGGACAAGTGTGATTGGTGCAGTCAGAGTATGAGTTATATGGATTTGGTTCTTTTGTTTGGGTGATAGAGTAGGTGTGGTTTTAACTTTGGAAGATGTAGCTAAATCCAGTTTGCTAGGTGGATGAGTAAGGCTGGTGGTTGGGGTGATCCCTAAGGTGGTAACAAGTTTAGTCGAGGAAGATGATGTATGTGTGGGTTTGAATTTAGATGTAGTTTGGGTTATGGGGAAGGGTGTATGTTGAGCTATGATGGGTGTCGTGGAAGAAGTTATGATCGAGGTGGTTGTGTTCATTTGGATTGTTTGAAATATTTTTGGATAGATAGTGGTAGTATCAGCAAGTGACAACTGTATCTGTGTTGAGACATGAAGAAAAAGGTGCTCCCAAAGTAAGGCCCTATCCACATAATCTAAGTGATTAGCCAAACGTGAGAATGACACATCTATAGGTGGAGTTGATGAGGACCTAATGGAAATTCCCATAAAATGTGTCTTAGAGATGGGGAATTGGCTAGCTTCAACTTCTGTGGGTAAGAGAGCCGAAAGTAGGTCTTTAGGGTCTTGGGTAGCTGATGGAGAATCCTCACCAAGAGGTAAGGGTATCTCAACTAGGTCTGTGATAGGGGAGGAGATGATGGGAGCTCATTTGTGGGTGGAGAAGGTAAATAAGTATCCTCCATGGACTGAGGAAGTACTGTGGGTATTGGTTCTCTAGG
Source organism: Taxus chinensis (assembly GCA_019776745.2). Classification (NCBI taxonomy): domain Eukaryota; kingdom Viridiplantae; phylum Streptophyta; class Pinopsida; order Cupressales; family Taxaceae; genus Taxus; species Taxus chinensis. Next base: position 798,340,121 of record CM034150.1, read on the forward strand.
TGGAGAAACCAAAGGTGATATGGTCTCGATGTTAGAAGAAGACTCCTCCATAGGTGAGGAAGGAGGTGAAAGGTGTTCCTCTACGGGTGAAATAATAAGGGAAGTTGGTTCCGATGTGGAAGGAGGATTTCGGGCTAGAATTTCTTCTATGGACATAATATGGGGCAATTGGGAAGCAACAGGTGTGTCACTAAAAATAGTGTGGACCTCGTGGGTATGGGTATCATGAGTTGAGGCCTCACCAGTTTGATCAGATGAAGGGGCATGTTTAGGAAATGGTTTTTTGAAGATGTGTAGGTTTTGGTTGACAGGTGCATTAGGATTATCCATAGTTAACTCGCCTCTCTCAAGCATCTCTTAGACAATATTTTTAAAAGTGATGCAATTTCCGTCACTATGACCCTTTACTCGATGATAGTTATAGAAGTCATGTTCTTTATACCATGTGGGCATGGGGCGAGCAGGATCAAAACTAGTGTGTGGTTTTATATGTGGAAGGGTGATGGCTCCGGATTTGATAAGATTTTCTAAGAATGAAGAGTAAGGTTCCCCGATTGGGGTGTATTTATGTTGTTCTCGTCTGAATTGAAAAGTATGGACATGTGAGAGATTAGATGAGGGGGTATCCTAATTTGATGGATGAGTTGGGCTAGCTTTGAGTACCACTACATTAGAGGTGCCCTTAGTTTTTGAATAATTATTTTGCATTTTATAAGAAGAAGGGGTATCATTCGACTTGAATGCTGAATTTCTATTGCATAATTGGATTTTCTTCTCTTCAATTTCCTAAATCTCTAGGTTTCGTGCATGGTGAATGATTCATTGAATTTTTGGAAGGTTTGAGCCTATAGGATCGGTGAGATATGTCTAGCACAAGCCTGCATGAAGAGCTCGATGAGTTCTGTTTATGGTAGTTGGAAGGTGAGCTGATTAATCAGGCTACGCCAGCAAGTGACAAAATCTGTGATAGATTTGTCCTCATACTGACGCATGGAGTATAGGTTGGTCATGGTAACCTTCTTAACGATGTTGAAGGAGAAGTGATCCAAGAAGGCTTGGGCTACCTAATTAAATGATAATATAGTGTCTAGGTAACCCACTATACCAGTCTAATGTAGGTCCAGTCAGAGACATGGGAAAGGTTCTCAGGAGCAAAGCATCATCGTGAGAGATCAGGTAGCACTCATGTCTAAAAGACCGTAAATGTTGTTGTGGGTCTTATTTGCTATTAAATCGGTTGAATTTAGGAATCTCCTAATGCATGGGGTATGGATGAATAGGAATGGATGGGTGGATGGGTTCATTGCAAATCTCATCGTAGGTAAGAGTGATGTGGGAGCCAGAAACCGATGCCTCCAATGTCTACATCTTGTCCAACATCAATTTGATTAAGTCATTGGTAGGTTGTGATGATTGGGTGCCTCCTGTAGTGTACGAGGGTTGGTTTTGGGCATATAACGGGGGTAACACTCCAATAAATGGTGCTTCTGTGTAGGTTGATTGAGAAGAAGGTAGTGAGATAAGGGGTACGTACCTAGAGTGAATAATAGATGAAACAAGAGGCTGCTGATAGTATGTATATGGAGGTGGAAGGGTCGTGGTAACCCTAGTGGCAATGGGGGCTAAGGATTGTGGAATGGAAAGGACCACGTTTTGAAAATGGGTAGGGGTCACTAACACCAGAGGTCGTAATGTAGCTATGGGTATATGCGAGACATTAGGGGCGGATGTGGTTGCGTTTTGGGTAGTTATTGAAGGTATGGTGGATGTGGTGGGTCCAATGGAGGTAACAAATGCAGCAATCATAGCAGGTATAGGACGTAGCTATGAAACAACTGGGGATAAGGTGGAGGCAGGTAGCATGGAACTAGATGGGGCTGATGTAGGAGTGAGAACGAGAGCTGGGGGGATAGATATGGGCATGCCGTATATCAATTAACCTGAGGCATCTCAAGGACGAATGGGAAAGGTAAAACTACAAGGTGACAAGGTTTTGATCAAGGAGTCATGCGAACTCCTCATCTCTGGTAGTGATAGTGATAGATTGAATAGGATCTATGACTGGTGATAAAATGGAAGGTCATTAAGGACTAGGTAGGAGTGGTTGACAACTAGTGTGGAATACGAGTGTGCTTGCTTATCTTCAGGTCAGCACCATGTGAACCAATACTGATCAGGCTGGGCTAGTTCTCTGTAAATGACACAAAAAAACCATAGGGACAGGTGAAACATGTGGTAAAAAGTGGATTAGGTATAAAATTTTTGCTGGAAAGTGACACAGGCTAACCGATGCCGGTTAGGGTAAACCAATGCCGGTCACAAGTAACCATTGCCGGTCACTATAGAAAATGGACAGTGAGTCAAGAACAAGGGTATAAGGCAAAATTTGATAGGTATGCCAAATTTGATGAGTTTTATAACATCAATGGGAATGATAACAGTGAGAAGGACTGTGAAAATTTGAAGAAAATGAATATATGTTCTTTTAGGTAGGTTAACAAAAGGACCTGGAACCGATGCTAGTTGGGTATAACCGACGACGGTCAGAGGGTAACTGACGACGGTTGCGACACTGGTCACTGTGGAAATTGAAAAAGTGCTAAAAGAGAAGTGGTTGTGAATTAAAATTTGATGGGGAATCAAGCCCAGAACTCTAAGAATGATGAGAATATGGTCTAGGTACATTCAGGAAGAGTCAAAATACACCAACTATGATGAGGAGCATGCGAGGAAAAACAAAATAAAAAATGAAGAGTGTAACCTCTCACCTCAAAATGCAAGCCAAGAAAAAACACTAAAAAAATACGACCCTAAGAGTGCCTTTTCTATTATGTTTGTTTAGCTTATGCTATTTAAGGACTGACTCATGAACTATAGAATAGATTTTTTTGGTGAGGATAGCTTCCTACAAAGAAGGAGATCTAAAAGGTGAGGTTTTAGGTATGTTATGGCGGGGGTGGGCTTTGCTATGAAGTATGACTCGACAGAGCAGCGAGCTGGGGAGTACATGCCAATCCACATATAAGTGTGATCATTGATAGGCATTCCCAAGAAAGATGTTGTTTAAGAATATGTATTTGTTTTAAATTTTGTGTAATTTGGCAAGACTTAAAGAGAGAGAGAGAGATATGTGCTTTCTATGATTTGTTTGTCAACCATTAGCTGGGAATGACTTCCAACATATAGGTTGCCCTCAATTAATGTGAGATAATGTTATAAATCAGAATGCAATGCACTTATTTTAAGCCCAAATCAAAATGTGAAGTTGGATGACACAAATTATATGAATAGGAAGAGGGATGCTCTTTCACTAAAATGTAAAAAACAAGAAGAAATGATTCTTTTTAAGTACACCAAAAGAAAGATTTATTTTAGAGAAAATAGAAAGAAAAGGTAGGTTACCAAGAGAAGAAAATTAATGTGTATGCTTTTCAGAAGGGAAACAAACACACAAATTTTCCTAGGAATGAATAAAATGCAAGGAACCCTGGATGGGTCCCACTGGGCGTGCCAAAATGTTTCACCTGATTCTTAGATGTTTCTTTGAAATATTGACAAAACAAATAGGGTAACAGGCATAGGAGGAATACCTATTGAAATGATGGCTAGATTGGTTGTTGCGCATGTGTTGAATCCTTGAATCCACAGATGATCATGAGAGATTCCTTTTGGATGGGAGGAACTACCTGTAATGGAAAACAAGACCACCAAAAAGAGTTAAACAATATGTGTAGTTAACTTCCTAGCGTGTGCTAGATCCGGGAAGTGTGATACTTCCTAGACGGCTATCAGTCCACTGTTTAAAACAATTTAATATGAGTAGTAAAATAAATCCTATTGTAATTTGAAATGATTTAGGTATCTCACTTGAAACACAATAAGAAAGATCTAATCTAACAGGCTGGGTTAAAATAAGATCCAAAGGTTAAACAACTGGTTCTGGGTCTTTGCAGGTCTGACAGAGGTCTCAGACAAATCACAAGTGAATAAGGGTGATGTGGAATTAGGTGGATAGGTCATTGTTCTAGGTTGTATGGGCATATACAGAGACCAATGCTGATTAAGGGTAGACCGATGACGGTTGGGTGTAACTGGTATTGATTACTGTAGAATTTTTGGAATGCCATAGAATGTGTTTTGGGTCTCCTTTGTGATTACACAAAGGACTTTGGTTAGTCAGAATGAGGTACTAGGTGGTTCGGGTGGGATTTGACGAGGTTTTAATGGGTATATGGAGGGATGAGTATTAACAGAGGTCTATGTGTGGCCAAGAGAACAAAAGGGTGAAAATGTAATGACAAAATGAAATGAACTAGAGGAATATAATTTTCCACTTACTTAGATTCCAGTCCTAGGTGTCTGTGAGTGATGAATGAAGGTACTGGGAAGGGGTTGAATGTTGTTGAGGATCAACAAACATTGGAAAACTTCTACATGGGCTACATGTACATTCTCTTTTGCTTTTTTGGATCAAATCCTATGCTGGGGTGAATGCTGGATGGCTACTGGATGATTGCTAGATGCTTGTGCAAAAGGAAATTCTTGATCTCCTTCCTTACATGTGTGTTTTCACTAATATGCGTTCTCAGAATATGTGATATCCCTCAAGAATGCTCCCAATGTTTTCCAACCTCCAAAATAAGGTTGTTTTGGGCATTAAAAGGTGACCGACGGCAGTTCCAGCTTAATAGGCGACGATTAGAGGTAACTGACATCGGTCAAGGCAAGATTTCCTAGGTTTACTAAACTAGGGAGATCCTCTTGATTTTCTAGGATCTTGTGTCGTTAACCCATGGATTATACTGGAAGTTTCTTGTATGCATGTGGGAATGTGGTTAGAGAGAATATAGGCATTGATTTTTAGGGTTTGGGTAAGTCTTAGTTAGTTATGGAAACTTACTAAGAATAGGTCTTAGGGTGAGTTGGCTTGATGAGGTGTATAGGTGAGATGTATGTGGACATTATCCCTAATTAAGATATTTAAATAATAAATATGGCGAGGATAATGAATTAATTTAATTAGATTAATTAAATTAATATTAGTGGGGTGAAGGGGGCCATGGCTAGTTTAATGTGATGAAGGGTGTTTATTTGTCGAGGGACCAAAGGGGAGTGTGACCTAATTTTAGTGTCTACACTATTAGGTGTTAGCTTTTATTTCCTTTTCATTGTTAACTAATTCATATACACAACTATAACCTCTTTTTAGGCCTAAAATACCTTGGATGGGTCGTGTATACCACCTCTAGAGGTCTAAAATTGCTATGGAGGTCTGTTACCATGATGTATGGGCTAAGAAAAATCTCTAAAGACATGCAAACCACCTTTCATAGGTCGTGAAAACATGAAAAGTTCTAAAAATAGTAGTAGTGGGTCGTGGAACTCCTTCTAAGGGTTAGAAAATAGTTGTAGGCCACTACAAACTAGGAAAACAAACTTGAAATACCACAAATAAGAAAATATTAGATCTACAACTTGCTTATAACTTGAAAAACTACTAAAATTTTTGGTTGCTTTGGTGATATTTTTTTTGTAAACCTTAGCACATTTTCGAGAAATGTACAAACAAATATTTACACACAACTTTATTAGATAAATGAAGATTTCAAGAAAACCCACAACTTGAAAGAAGGACAAATGGTTTATCAGATTAACTTTTATACCACATCAGGGATTCCGTCAACATCTATGATAAATAATGCTTACACATGAAGTTGAATGAAAATTGAAATCACTAATGAGTATATGCAAAATGAAAAATCTCATAGTACCACAAGAATGGTGCGAAAAAATGGAACACCAAGTCTAATGAATAGCTTAAATCTAGTGTGTACAAATATGAGTTTTGTGTAACTCCTCTATGGGAATATTCCCAGAATAGGAAGGGGAGTTACATTCCTGGAATAGAGATGTAACTCATATGGCAAACTATGGTGCTCTATAATATTTAAGACATGTCATAGTAACTCCTATGACACACTATGACACCTAAACAAGATGAGTCAACATATGTGTAGGATAATCCTAATAGACTAATAAAAAGAAAATAAATATCCTACACCAACAAATTTAGACTTTATAGTTGTCAATTGATTTACTTAAAACATATTGTAGACACCTAAATTCCTCTTTTGCAATCTTATTGCCAAACACACAAAAATCAATCTCATTCTTACCATTTTCATTATAATTGGTGATTTCCGCTAAATAACTAACGTTTCTTATCATTTAGGTCAATTAACAACGCTTTGTTGATTACCTAACCCCTTTCACATTCAATATGTCACTTTACAACACATCATAAGTCAAAATCCTCTTCCAAATAGACAAGTAGTGATTATTAGCTAATTAAGCCTATTTTACCCTTGTTTTGGTCAATATACCCTACTATTGGCTTAAACTCCTCTCCCAACCACTCAAAATCACCCCAATTTCTTCCACAACATCTCATCAAGCTTCAAAATCTTATCCTATCCTTTTAATTGACCCCAAGTGGTTGATTAGGCTCATCACATCCTAATCACTTGTTAATTCACTAATTGTGATTAACAAAACTTAATCATGGTTAAGAAGTCTTAATCTTCTTTGTACTTTTAGTACCACATGCACCAAGCTGCAAGTTTTCCTCAAAGGAAAAACTATAAATAAGACTAAGTACTACCTTCCAACTTTACACCATGCTTTGAATTGCATATCATATAAGAAATATGATTTATAGCCAAGCTCAATCCTTGCCTCAAGTATTCAATGGGGTTAGTAGATGTATATACAATATGATCTTGTAGTCATTTTTGGAGAGATCATCTCACCAACCTTGGAGTAACAAAAACTCCCAATCTGATTGCTCCTAGATCTATTTAGGTCTATGTTAGTTAATTGAACATACTAATAGGCATGTTTTAGCTAGGTTTTGAATTATGTTAGTTAACATTCCATTAAGCTTTTATCTTTTATGTTACTATTGTTAGATTCAATAAGCATTAGCTCAATTAGACTATGTGGTGTTAGTTTTATCTTTTCTTGGAAACTTTTGGTAGTCTTCACGTATCCTAGAAATTGTTAACAATGCAATTTTGTTCGTATACACTAGTGATTAAAATCCACAAAATGACAATTCTTGGATTCATTTAATCAAAAAATCACTTTTCTTGTGCATACTTTTGCATTTTACATATATGTATGTTAGGGAATTCATTACAATATTGTTAGATTGAAATAAATATCTAATCCTTTTTCCATAGATTTGTAAACCATGTATTGCATGGACAACATGCAGTTACCATATTCCATGAGAATAAGTGGTTGGGTATGGTGATCAAAAACATCACGAGCATCCAAAACACTATCACACTTCTCAAACTCTTTTATATATATCATTTTCCTAGAAATGTAAATGAAAAAGAAGAGAAGTAGTATCATGTGTGACCCTAATGTCCTTGTAAACACATTATTATTAGGTTCCAATAGATCCACATTATAATCAACCTAGTGGCAAGTTAATGACCCCTTCTTACAATCCCTACATGCTTTAGTGTGGTCACTTATTGCACTCATTAATATTTAATAGTTTCTTTTAATTACTCCTACCATTTCTTATCTCCATTCATTAATACATATGTCCCAATATTTACAAATGTAAAGGCACAATCACCAAACATGACTATCATTACTTCTTACACCTCCATTTAGTTTTGGAAATCCAAGACCATAAAAAAGAAGGCTTTCAATTTTCCTTACAGTAAACTTTCTATAAAAAATCATAATAATTTTGAAATCAACACAAAGATCATACTTAACAATGCATAATCGAGAAAACTTGAGGTCATGATTATTTTTAGATGTGTTTCTAATAACCATTCATTGTATTGTGCTATCTAAGGGCATTTTATCAAAAAAACCACCACTTAACTTGGTATAAGATAATGTTTCCATGTTGTTGTACACATGTGAAGGAAATAGAAGATGCTCATGTATCACAATTCCATAACATCAGAGAGGATTCATTTCTAATTAGCAAAAAATCCCAAAGTCTCACTTCATTCTCAGTTGAAATTTCTCAGCCACATGAAGATATAACTTCATAGAGCACGTTTTGCCTCTCCTGTCATATTCATGTCAGGCACTTGTGTAAAATTATGTAAGATTTTGGAAACCAAAAATTTATTTTCTAAAATTGTATTAAATTTGAGGTTAAAGTTCTTTGAGAAGGTTGAGGTACAAAAACTTGACTAAGCGTGTCATTGGAATTTCCTTCCTTTGAAATAAATAAATCGCAAGTTTATGAGAAAGGGAAGATTATATATGTACCTTATTATTTGTCTGATTCATTGATTTATACAGCTTCCTTAAGGTGTCTTTGGGTTTCCTTGCTATAGGTATTGTGTTCAATACTTCTTTAAATTTGTGGCTATTTTTGTACATCCATTTCTTAATGCTTTGGAAGCTTCTTTTCCATGTAAATTGTAATAATGTCTACCAATAATATTCTGATTAACTAAAATTGACTAAATAAGTAGTGCGGGGATAGTTAATCTAAGTTATGGACAACTGTACTAAAATAAGTAAATGTAGTAAAGGACTATAAGAATGATCTAAAAAAATATGTAAAATGACATCCTAACCCTAATGTGAAAAAGAGAGCAAGGAAATAACTCAACTGATAATAGATGCCTGTTGGAGAGTGTCACAATGATGAACAAAAAATTAGAAAGTAGGAACGACTGTGTCGGGACTCCAAAAAGGACAGATCTGGGTGAAATAGCTAGACTGGAGCGCCTGAGAGAGGACTGGGGTGCCCACGGGTGCTCTAGTAAGTAAAACAGTCACCCTAGTCTGGGAAAAATCTTGGAACTAGTCTTCACAGGTCATGAAGATGAATGATAACCTTCATTGCTTGCCGCATTAATTTTTCTATACTGCACCAAATGCTCCAAATATTCCAAGAGGAAAAAATGACCTGCGAAATACGAAAAGGAAGTATCAAAACCATATAAAAAGAAATATGCAAATGAATGGGTCATACTTACCTCAGTGATGAGTGCATTATTTGACTTGTTTATATCATCTATGTGCTTATTGATTTGTCATTAAACATGGTTAATTAGTGCATGGGGATGCTTTATGTAGTTATATCCTAGTAAGTTCAATGTATTTCTCTTGTTTTGTTTCATGCAACTGTGTTTACCATAGAATCTACCACTAATTGCCTCTATGAGTGAAATGTGGTAACATGTGTAGGATAATAGTGGACATTTACTACCAATGCTGAGAATTGTAATCAAGGAGTTTGAGTCTGGAGCTGTAGTGCAGTCATGGAAGAATTTTTCCATTGACAATCTATAAACATGGATCTTGTTTTTAGCAGTTCTGTAGGATTTAATGAACTTTAATAGGGTTGTTAGTGGAAGAACTCAGTGCCCACAATTTTGGCATGATGTGTAACCAACTATGTCTATATAGACATCTCATTGAAGAATAATTCGGTAGTTAGTTGATGTTGGTAATCTCTAATGCGGTTCAGAACAGTTAGTATCTATTTTCCAGTTATGCAATGAGTATGTTATGGAACTTTTCTGAATCAATATATTAGATGTTGTTTTGAATATTCTATGGTGTTGATATTACCTCCATCTTGAGGAAGAGTAAGGGCCCACTCGACCAAGGTGACTGGAGGATTTTATGTTTATGCATCGCTCGTCGGTTTCAGATAAGTTACAATTTGAATGCAATTACCTATTTCCTTTATTGCAATTTCTATTCATTGTGTGTTATTTCCTTTTATTCAATTTCAATTCTGAGCGTGTCATTTCAATTCTACAAATTCAATTCAGAGTGTGTGTTATTTGAATTATGTTATATTGATTTGGTGTTTGTATTCCAATTCCAACAAAGTATTTCCATTAAATGCATTTCATTATAGTGATGTTGTTTCAGTAGTTTAGCATTACATTTCTGTAGATTAGTAGAGACAGAGAGAAACATAACAACCAAAACCCCCAAAAAGGAACCACCGAACAATTGAGTTGCATAAAGATTCATTGCATACAACCTTGGACACATAACCCTGGTTTTATAATGACACTAGCAGAAGAATCTGTTAGTTAAATGATTGGAGAATATAACGACCCATCACTCGCCACAATAGTGGGCTTACTAATTGAGTGTTGCACTACATTTCAGACCTAGATGAATTTCTGGTGTGTGTGTGTGTGTGTCATGCCCTAGGTGCTCTTGTGATAGTCGTGCTTTGTAAAATAGTGAGTAATAGCAAAATGTAGAAAATGTAATAGAATGCATGCATGGAATAGAATAGAATCCCCCCTATGAAGTGTGATGTAGATGTTCCTAGCTTTTGACTTGATGTTGGAGCTATGTGGATGCTAATGCAATAGATGGATGTAACTCTAGATGGAGTGATAGTAGTAGATGATTCTAGGTCCCTCATTATGGTCTCATAACTTTATATTTATATGGTTCCTCTCGCTCTAATTTCATAATTAACCCTGAAAATGCCAACCAAAAGAAAGATAAAGATGTAAAACGGCAAGAAGAGGCCCCAAAAGTGGCAGGAACATGTAAAAAAGGACCCGGGGTGCCCCCAGGTGGGACCAGGGTGCCAATGGGCACCCCAATACTAATTTGGGCACCTTGGCTGAGGCTAAAATAACACAAAATGTCATAAAAATGAGTGGGAATATGGGTGCAATAGGTTACAAATTATGAAATAAAATAAACAAGATGGCCAAAAGGATGGGGATTAATTAGTACTTTCTTCACTCAATAACCTTCTAAATAGTAGTAATGAGACCAGGATAAATAAATGTCTAAAGTGCATGATTTTGTGACTACTATCACTCCATCTTTATATTGGTGATTAGAAAGCTCGGTAACATAAAATAGATAGAGATGCGTACCTGATATCCATGAAGAATGTAGTAAAAATGTGCCCAAGGACTAGACAAAAGCGTGGAATGAAAAAAAGATGGAGGAGCGTGGAGACTATACATAAAAAAAATGCGCAAAGAAAAAGTGATGAGAGTGAACCTAGGTTATAACGCATGTGTGTAGTGTACTTGCATGGTTAGTAAAGCATGTGTGTTGCCATAGAACGTTGTTGTTGTTGTTGTTGCCCCCATTTAACTACTTATTTCTCATACGGCCGGACCTGTAAGGAGAAAACGATCAAGTAGTCAAATATGTGTGCATGTAAGTGTAAAAATTCTATGTAAAAGGCACACATGTATGTAAAATATGCTAATGTAAATGTAAAGGTAAATGGAAATTTGAGTTTTTGGGGTGATCTCATGCCATAGGCCCGAAGAAGTGTAGGGAGGAAATTCTCTATGTCCTCTAAGCTCTAACTGCTTCCCTGAACTATATGTAGAGATCTATGTACTATCCTATTTTTTTGCGTGATCCAACGCCACTGGCCGAAGTAGTGTAGAGAGGTACACCCACTATAATCTCCAAGCCTATAATTTCTTCCCAAAAATGCTGAGGACACCATGTCCTGTAAAAGCTGTTGTGTATGGGGTTTGTAGACTGGTCCTAAACCCACTTGGTGTATGTAACCCACAATGCCAAGGGTGGAAAGTACACTAAACTGAACTGGTGTAAATGCAATGTGTTAGTAAAAACCCCCAAATGATGCTCCCCCTCTTTGGGGATACATGCGACATCGCTGTTAGGAGACATGCGGCCCCAAAATAGGACCAACCACATGTATGTTGGAACCTTGGAAAGTGCTTGGTAGAAACAAAGGAATGCACAAACAAGAAGGCTAGCCAAAGACAAATGTAAACACACATGCATGTATAAAACAGTGTGTAAGCTACATAAACCGTGTAAAATCTACCAAACAAAGTAGTGTAAACAAACAAGAAGACAAGTAAGCCACACAAAGTGGGCTGCAAACATGGAACATCACTCAGGATGTCACAAGAATGTCATGGCCGGCAAACAAAAAATGAATGTGGACACCAAACATAGGGCAAGGCCCGTAAACAATAGCAAACGAAGGCAAAAAAATAGCAGACAATGTAATAAATAAGTATGGAAACCAATATCCTTGCATAAAAAATGTTGCACATGAAGCACCCGTTAGCATGCTAGAAAGATAACTAGTATGTCAAAAGCATGTATAAGCAAGTAATGTAAAGTCCTAAGTACAAAAGGAAACAATAACACCTAGAAGAGACAAATGTGGGATGCCCTCAGTGACTAGTGTAGGAAGGGTAGAAGTTGAACATCCATACTACATGTAAGAGACTTGTATCTGCGATCACAACTAAAATAAGGTGTGAACGTGCATGTGTGGATGGTATAGATAAATGACATATAAGTAATCAAACTAGCATGTATAATAAAGTGATCATGAAACACAAAGTTAAGAAAGAATATAAGCAACCATCTATGCAGTATATTGTGGATGGATGTAATGGAATGCAAAATGGAATGATAGGAGTTGTGTTCCCCCCGAGTGGATGAAAATGTATTTAATGAGGTTCATTTTGTTTTCCCCCTTAGTAGTCAATAATGAACCGTAAATAAGAGTGCGTCATATGGGAAATGGTCAAGTAGTGTGTGTTGTATCCAACACGTTGTGATGAATGTATATGCGTAGTGATGAGATGTGACCTAGTGACAATGTGTGTGAACCTTATAGCCAAAGGGTATATCCTAACTAAATGAATGTATAAGTGATGATTTAGCCTAAGAATATATCACTATAAGATGAACGGATGAGTGATGATTTAGCACGAAGCGTATACCACTACAAAATGTAAGGATGGTGTGGTAATATAACCTAAGGTGTAGACCACTAGAAAATGATAGAATAGGTGATGATGTAGCCTAAAGCGTATGTCACTAAAAGATGCATAGTAGGGAGTGGTGAAGTAACCTAAGGTGTATACCACTACAAAAGGATGGAATGAGTGACGATTTAGCCTAAAGTGTATGTCAGTAGCCTAAAAATTTTGCATGGTGAAAGGTCGAGTGGTAAATGTGTAAGGTCCATTTGATTTATAAACCCTCGACAATCGAGCATGGGCCGAGGAACTAAAGTGTGTCATTAGGTAGTGAGTGTAGTGTGTAGAAGACAAGGAAACGATGAGAATAAATGACTATGTGATAAGTAAAATATGTAAATATGTGGTGTGTAGAAATGTGTAAAATGTAGTGTATAAGGTGACATGTAATGTATGTAGAATATTAATGTAAGGCTAGATTCCTATATAATGAAGACTAGTAGAATATGTGTGAAAATGTGTGGTGTAACATGTATGGTATGTAGTGAAACGAATAATGCAGTATGTAAGTAGTGTAGGATGTAATGAAGCATGCCTAATGATGACTAGCATGATGTAGGATGTGTATGTACGCAAATGTCAAAATGTTGTAGATTAGATGTAGAATGTATGGTGTATGTTGAGTGATGTGTAATGAAATGTCATTTGTAATGCCTATAGTGCAGTGTGTGGGGTTTAGTGTAGTAGTAATACCTCAATAGTCAAGTGTGAACCGAAGCACAAGAGTGTGTCATCGGGTAGCGAGTGTAGCATGTAGAAGACAAGGCAATGATAGGAATAAATGACTATGTGATAAGTAGAATATGTAAATACGCGGCGTGTAGAATGCAATGCAAGGTGTGTAGAAATTTGTAAAGTGTAGTGTATAAGGCGAAATGTAATGTATGTAGAATATTAATGTAAGGCTATACTCTTATATAATGAATACTAGTATAATATGTGTGAAAATGTGTGGTGTAACATGTATGATATATAGAGAAATGAATAATGTAGTATGTACATAGTGTAGGATGTAATGATGTATGCCTAATGATGACTAACATGATATAGGATGTCTATGTACACAAATGTCAAAATTCAGTAGACTAATGTAGAATGTATGGTGTATTGTGTAATTAAATGCCATGTATAATTCCTATAGTGTAGTGTGTGGGGTTCAGTGTAGTGGTAATCCCTCATCAGTCAAGTGTGAACCAAAGCATAAGAGTCTGTCATCGGGTAGGGATGCTAGAATGTATGATGAATATGCGAAATGTGAGAATATCAATGTTCAAGGATGTAAAATATGATGATTGTGACTATGATAATACTAGATGGGGGAAGGGGGAGTGTCATCCCCCCCAAGTATGTGTGCCCCAAAAAAATATCATGTGAAGTCATCAAGAATATTGTCATCCTCCGGGTCAAATTCATGTGGATAAGCATTGTTGACTTGGTAAGCAATAATGTTTGGTTGATCTTGCAATGAGCCATTAAGGCATAAGTTTTACATGCCCATAACATACTCCTCATTGGTGAATGGAGGAAGTGGGCAGCCGTGTACATACCAACGAGTGAGATTTTACGAATAGTTAAGAAAATAACTATTGCAAATAAAAACACGACCGAAGGGCACAAGAAATGAAATGTTTGTATGACTAGGATCTAATGTGCCTCCAATATAAGTAAGCCAAGATTCCCTTAAATTTAGTGGAGAAGAACGAGTGGTTCGTGATAAGTAGACCATAAGATGAACTACTCCCAAACCATAAGCAACAGTAATGGTGATAAAGCCATAATAGAGATGACGGTCATGAGTGGAAGGATTAAGATCCTCAAAAGCGAAACCAAGAAAAACTAGACCATCATGGGAACAAATAGTGACATCACATGTAGGATTAAATGGAATGTGTTCCCAATATGAGTTATTCATGAAAAGTGCGCAAGTGAATAGTGGTCGTGCTAAGCTAGGTGGTGCAAGTTAAGGTGAATGTGATAGTGCGACATCCATAGATTGGACATGCCCTTGATAACGAATCATAGCAGTAGTAGTAGCAAGTGGCATAGAAGAAACTACATCTATCACACAAATGGTACCGTCAAGTGGTGGTAAGTGAGGTAGTGCATCCATAGGTTGGGGATCATCAGTAATATTAGTACATGGAATAAGATGACTAGTATTATGAGCATAATCATAGTATTGGAATGGGTCACAGTCACGAAGAATAATATGTTCAATGCCGTCATGAAGGAATTTAACGCAATTATGTATAGTAGATGCAATGGCTTGCATGACATGAAGCCATGGAGCAGACAGTTATAAGAGACCGGGAAATAAATGATAAAGAAGACGGTGTGGACATTGTTTGGACCAACAATGATGGGTAATGCAATGTGACATAGACATGGATGGACATAACCATCATAAGCACATAATGAAATACTATATGGGCTAATGTCACGAGTGAAGAGACCTGAAAATTCAAGGATTGACATAGGACACAAGTTGAGCTCAGATCCATTATCGATTAAGGTGTGTTTTACACCTTCATTTTGAATATGACAGATGGTATGCAAAGGTGGGTCATTGTCAAAAGTAGTGAGATCAGTATGAGGAATAGATGGGAAATAAATATGGTGAGAGAATGCATTTTCAAAGGTGTTATAGACTATATCGGGATGGGTGTTGTCAGGAATTGGAGTAGTTATTAAAAGATTAATGATTTTAGCTCGCAATTCAGGATGGAGAAGTAAAAAGTTATGAATGGAGATAGTCATGATGAAGAAACCCTAAGAAGAGTGAGGATCCTAGGAGTATGGAGGTTGAGTTGGGTTCACCAAAATGATTAACTAAAATTTATGAATTAAGTAGTGCGGGGATAGTTAATCTAAGCTATGAAAAATTGTACTAAAATAAGTAAATGTAGTAAAGGAGTATAATAATGATCTAAAAAAATATGTAAAATGACATGCTAACCCTAATGTGTAAAAGAGAGTGAGGAAATAACTCACTTGATAACAGATGCCTGTCAAAGAGTGTTGTAATGATGAATAGAAAATAAAAAAGTAGGAACGACTGTGCTAGGACTCTGAAAAAGATAAATATGGGTGAAATAATTGGACTGGAGCACCTAGGAGAGGACTGGGGCACCCCACAGGTGCTTTGGTAAGAAAAATAGGAGCCCTAGTATGGGAAAAAGGATCGGAACTGGTCTTCACAGGTCCTGAAGATGATTGATAACGTTTGCTGCTTGTCGCATTAATTTTCCTGTACTGTGTCGAATGCTCCAAATATTCCAAGAGGAAGAAATGACCTATAAAAGATCGAAAGGAAGTATCAAAACCATAAAAAAATAAAGATGCAAATGAATGGGTCGGATTGACCTTAGTTGCCACAACAATGGGCTTACTAACTGAGTGTTACACTACATTTTAAACCCAGATATAGTTCTGGTGTGTGTTTTCATGTCGTGCCCTAGGTGCTCTTGTTCCAGTTGCACTTTGTGAAATATCGAGCAATAACTAAATGTAGAAAATGTAATAGAATGTGTGCATGGAATAGAATAGAATCCCTCCCTCTATGAAGTGTGATGCAGATGTCCTAGCTTGTGCCTTGATGTTGAAGCTATGTGGATGTCAATGCAATAGATGGATGTAACTCTATATGGAGTGATACTAGTAGATGATTCCATGTCCCTCATTATGGTCTCATAACTTTATATTTATAGGGTTCTCTTTCTCTAATTTCGTAATTAACCCCGAAAAGTCCAACCACAAGAAAGATAAAGATGTAAAACTACTAGAAGAGGCCCAAAAAATGGTGAGAAAGTGCAAAAAGGACCGGGGCACCCCAAGGTGGGACCAGGGTGCCCATGGGTGCCCCAGTACTAATCTGGATGCCCCAGCCAAGGCTAAAAAAATGTGAATGTCAGAAAATGGCTGGGTATATGGGTGAAATAGGTCGTAAATTAAGAAATAAAATAAACAAGATGGACAAAAGGATGGGGGTTAATTAGTAATTTCTTCACTCAAGAACCTTCTAAATAGTATTATGAGACCGAGATAAATAAATGTCTAAAGTGCATGATTTTGTGACTACATTTTCATACACATTCGATCCATTCCTTTTGGTTTTGAACTTCACTATTTTTTCATATGTTTCATACAAGCCATGGCTTGTTTATACTATCATCCAATCCATGAAATCATAAAGAGCATTGGTTTAATTCTCAAATACATTTTTTTTGTTATTTATTGACTACATCTATTAGTAATGATCTAAAGATTGATTTACAATCGAATGGAAAAGATGAGACTTTCTTTCAACCATGCCAAATGCAAATGTAAATAAAGGAAAATAATATCGTTTAATGCACGCATCCTATTATTATTATTTGATTGAAAAGCATAACCATATATTAAATAATGAAGTATAATAATAATCATACAAAAATGGGTGGAAAAGATCACACCCCGTATACAAGATCAAAGTAGCCATTAAGCCTACGAGTAGCAAAGTGTCATGTCAACAGACACATTTTCAATCAAAAAAGCTTAAATAAAATAAGCCGAGAACTAGAAAAACTCCAAACATGGAGCTAAGCAGCAGCAACAAACATGGAGGAAGGTGGCGGAGGCGGTGGGCTCTTTTGACGGTCACCCCAACCACCAAGAGTAGTATCGGGGGCTTCATCAGGTTTCTCCCAGCCATCAATATGTTGTTGACACATCCTATTTTAAATTGTTTAACCTTTTTAAAGAAATCTAATAGTATCTATTAGCATCTACATATGCCATTCTTTTATGTGGATAACAAATTTTAAGAGAGGAAAACCTTCCTCGTAGTAGATGCCTCTAGTGAGTGAAAATTTGGAGGAAAAAATCACTCATAATTAAACCTAAATTTGCCTTTTTAATATAATTAGATATCGACCCATGTTACTCTTTTCAATAACATTTTTTAAAAATATGGCAAATAAAATTTCTAACCTTGTAAGTATTGAACACTATGTATTAAAAAATGCACATATAGTTTAGTTATTATGTAAGATTTAAAAATGAAGTGTCAACATCAATTCGATCATGGCAGTTTTTTTAAAAGTTTAAATTCACTTTACACATTGAAAATATGAATAATAGTTTGTTCAAGTACACTTTCTCAAATAAAATTGTGAAAAAAGTAGAACCAAAATCCAAACAATGAAACTTTAAAATACTTCATTTTCAAATAAAACACAACTAATACATATCTAGGTAATCCTCTTCTTTCTCACCATTTTAAATCTCAACTAGTGTCATTAATGATATACATACACCAAATACACAATAATGTAAGATTTGTGAAGTAAAAATTGAAATATATTTATTAGAAGTAAATAGATTCAAAATAAAATTGAATTATAGCCAATGAATTGATAATAACTCTCAATCCATATCCATCTATTGCAACCAAAAAAATAAACACAATGATCAAGCACAAACAACACTTCATTATTTCCTTAAAATTCACTTCATCAAATTTTGTAGTTGGAAAAACCACATTTTATTTGGTTGAATTCACCATTAAATGAAAGTTATTGTTTTTTTGTTTAATATTGTGAATCTAAAGTGTTTTCTTAATAACATGAATCTTTAAATGTCATTCTTAATACTATAAATATGTCAATGTAAAGCTGAATAATATTGAGTATTAATTTTTATTGTAATTGCAAGTCCTTGGGTCAGTGATCCTAATCAATGAAGTGCGTACACATTTGTTATAAAGCATCATTAGAATTAATTTGCTATCTATTATTTAGCATTTTCTAGTTGCAATATTTATATTAGATTCAACAATATAATAGGATTCATATATATATATATGTCAACCAATATTTTGACATAATTATGATTAAAATAAGATTGATTTAACAAAAATAAATCTAATGCAAGGGCATTGCTGATCAAATAAATATAATAGTAAATATGCAAGATCAAGCTAAAGAAGTACAAACAATAGTGATATATAGGGTTTGTAGAATGACTCATCTTGCATCCGTAGGTCTAAACTGATTCTGTACCAGAACTCGATCTGAAAGGGCATATTCTTGACTATTCGAGCTCTGTTTCTGATTTTGGAAAGTGATGATCACAGGGATGGAACCGTCTAGAATGGAACATGGCCTCCCAGGTGCTAGTGTCTGTTCTAGGTGCTGGTGTCTACAAAATAGCTTCAAATCTAGTTCTTTGTGTGTCGCTTATTGTCACTTTTTGTTTATTATTGGTCAAGTTAGGTTTGTTTTATTTCTATTTAGTCACACATATACCTGCAAAATAAACCCTAGCTACCTGCATAATGTTTAAGTGCACATTAGATGAATAAAAATATGCATATGAAAGAGTCAGACTGAACTCGACGGCCACCTCGATGTGATTTTGTTGCCAAGAATTGAACTACATTTTAGAATCCATATAGTTCTTGTGGTTTGATTGAAATTGTGTCCCTTGATATAAGTTTCCATAGTTCTAGTGGCACAAAGAATAGCAGGCTACATCTACTTTGTCCCAACGTAAAATGTGTGGTAAGGAATTCAAAATAGCTCCCCATATGCAGTGAATATTGCAGTCCTTTGATGATGTAATATATTAAAAATATTTAGCTCCTTGTAGTATTAATTGACTCTTGAAATGTTTGCCCCTTTAATGAGGTTAAATAATTCATGTATATATATGATTCCTTCACTCAAGGTTCATCATTTACAAGATAAAATCTAATTGAGGGTGATAACACAAGATAAAATAAGTAACATCCAAAAACTTGGTAAAAGAGAAAAAAGTAACAAAAGTTCTCAAAGGGGAAAACAAGGCATGGGTGCTCCAGTCTCTAATGGGTGGTTCTGTATAGGTTACCCCAAAGGATAAACAATGAAATCGGAGTAGGTGAAGATATCGATTGGTATAGAAAAAAACAAACAATAAATATAAAAAGGATAATAGTAATTTCAAAGCTAAGTAAAGGGTTGTTAATGAGTAATTATCTTGCTCAAGAATCATGCATATAAATGGCATATTTAGAGGCAAGATGCACATAGTAAGTGCATGATCTAGTGGTCATGTTTGCTTAATTTGCACAGCTAAAAAACCTAAGCAGTTATGAGATAAATCTCCCTCGTTTACTGGTGAGGCTCCCATGTAAGATTTTGTCAATTAAATTTCCTAATATCTATCTATTGGTTTTACTTTAACTATGAAGCTCATGAACCATAGCTAGACAGTTTTGCAGCAAGTAAGCAGCTGTAAGAGAAAGGAAATATCTACAAAAGAGGAAAATAATAGGAAACGGGAAGAAATGAGAGAAGATGTGCAACCCAATCAATAGTTTACAGAGTTGATCGCATGCACATAGATTAAAACAAATAGATCATGAAATAAAAAATTCAAAGCAAAGGAAAGTTTCAGATCTAGTTCTAGAATAACAAAAAGTTTATGAATAGATCTAGAAATAAATAAGAAACAAAATGCACCATTGACACAATGTTCTTTGGAAATCTGAACCCTCTATATTCCTCAGCTTTCAGAAAGCTATCAAGAGTTTCAGCTCAAAGTCTGGAACACAAGAATGCTGATTACAAATTCTGATCTTTTAACCTGTAGGTTCTTCCTCTATTTATTATGTATAAAGGGAAATTACAAATAGAAAGCTTTAAATGAATTCCTGCATGCGGAAGCTATGAAAAGGGAAACAACTTACAATCTCCTCTTGGAATTCCTCTTTGCATGACATGCATGATTTATAACTGAAAAATAGAACCTTCTATTTTGCATGTCTGCCACCTATTTCTAAGTAATTGACTTTTTCAAGTAACGAATTTTCAACCAATCACTTAAGTTTTAATTTAATTTATTTCTCAATTACTTTGTCAGAGAAAATAAAAGAAAGAGGAAAAGAAATAAGAAGAAGGCTGCAACCCTCCCAGTCTTGTTCTTCTTCCATATTATGCATGTGGTGACTCTTTTGCCTTTGATTCTCACCAAATTGGATTTGGAAGCTATGCATGAATGCGATTTGCTTGTGGGTATTGCCTTTGACATGTCTTCCCTCTTATCCTTGAAGCTTTTGCAATTCTTCTTCAGTACATGCACCAGTGCAATGTTTGCCGTAAATAATTTAGACAAAAATCATCATTTTTTATTTTTAATTGCATATGAGTGATTAAAAATTCTGGAAAGCACTCCGGGTGAAGGAAAGTACAAGTAAATTCAATAAAGGCTTCAACTGGAAGATTGGGAGCACATGCACAAGCTCTTGAAAGGAATTTTCCATGCACTGACTTTTACACGGGCTTTGTTAGAAACAAGAGGATGAATTTTTGTCAGAAACCTTTGCAATTATGAGATCTGGATCTGTCAATTAAATTAGTGATAGGTTCAGGGCCTATGTCTTTATTAGTGACTTCAGAAAATATGGAAGCTATGCATGATTCTGCTGATCCTTTTCTTTCATCATGCTTCATCATGGCGGGGAACAATATTTGTCTGAGCTCTTTTTCTTGTAATTCTACTAGAATCCCTTGTAATTGGATCAATTTGTACAGATATGGGAACTTCTTCAGATTTAGAAGATATATTCAATGTACCTGACATTGATTTGAGCACCTGCGATGAATACCTGTAATTTATTCAGACAAAGATGGAGTCCATGGCATGAATACTTGATTTTTATCACCAAAATCTGCATATAAAGCCTGCTGCCCTAAAAATTGAGGTTATGCTTACATGCAAAGCAAGAAAAAATATTATTTAATTCACCTAAGCATATATACCAACATGTAGATACTTAGAATGAAAAAAATTAGGCTATGCCAACCCTAGGTGCCAAAATTGGAAGCTTCCTGGCAGTGGAAAATATTTATTAATGCAACATCCTCCTTCTTTTGGCGTCAAAACCTATCTGGGCTGTAATCTTCATCAAAAAGAAAGAAGTGCTTCTCCTTTATGGCATCACATGCTTATATAACATCCAACATGCTCTTTTTAATAATTAACTCTTCCTATTTCTGGGAATTTAATTAATTAATAGCCATGTTTATTCATCCAATTTGGGAGCCCAAGTCTGCATGCTGCTCGTTACTTTTTAAATAATTTATTTTTAGCATGCATCCTTGACTTCTCCTTATCTCTTCCACTTGCATTGACTTTCCTTCTGTTTATGGCACCAAAATTGGGTGAATAAACCATTAATAAATATTATTAAATGCATTGTTATTCACCCAAGGTGGGTCGCACTTTTTGGTAAGAGGAATTGCTAAAAATAAGAAGTCAACTAGATGGGAATTTCCACCCTGCACTACATCTCAAAAAATCCTGTCTTCCACTTAAGTTATTTAACTTTCATAATGGGAATTTTTACCTTGCAAGGCAGGTAAGAAATTCTCACTTGCCTACCACTGCCAAAATTCCCACTGGCAAATTAAAACATCTGCCAAAAAGTACGACTTGTATTAAAAATAGCTTACTTTGATAAAGTGTGACTTGCATGGGTGAATAAACCTCTTTAGTGGTAAAAGTTAGCCTGCTAGGTAGACAGAAAATTCCCATCAGTGCTTTAAGTGACTTTTCTTTATTTTATAATGGGAATTTTTACCCTGCAAGGCAGATAAGAAATTCCCGCCTACCTGCTGCCTCTAATATTCCCATTGCAACTTAAGTGACTTTGACTTCATGGGAACCAATACCCTGTAAGGAAGGTAAGAAATTTCCACCTTCCTGACACTACCAATATTCTCATTGCAGCTTAAACCCATTCATTCCAAAAAGTGTGACTTGCCTAGGAGAGGCTTTTTGTGCTTGAATTCATCTTTTTTGGTCAGAATTTTTCTTTCTGAGGCTTATTCCTTCTGGTGCAGTAGCCTTAAATGATCTCCAGATGCTTCAGATAATTAAACAAACTATACATGACAAAGAACAGACCCAGGGGAATTGAACAAAAAGACCACGGGGAAAAACCGGAGAAAAATGCAAAAGAAATAAATAAAAATGAAAAAACGTTGCCAGAAGTCACATAAAAAGCTTTGAATTCATTATGTGTGAATACTGGCATGCAAAAATTCAATAGGATTCAACTGGAGCACAATTTACTTCAAATGGGGCTTTATTTATTTATTAAAAATTTCCCACAGACAAAATTTGGTGGAGGGATAAAATGAGTTTCAGCATTTGGGTATTTGTTGAAATTGGCTCATATGATTCACTGGGAACATATTAACGTAATACAAACATCTTCTAGCAATAAAAAACACAAAAATACCCATTATTTTAAAAGAAATAAAATTTTAAACATGGGGTAGTCTTAGATTTTAGGGTAAAATCTAGAGACACCAGGTCTTACAAAGATTAAGATTATATATATATATTAGAAATTAGTCTATTGCATTTCTATATAGACTATATGCTTGTAGTATAACATTTATCACAATATATTTGAGAATCATTTATAATCTCTAATGTAATATATATGCTCTTTTTCCTTATAATAAAATGAATTATCAAAGTGCTTTACAATAGAGGTTAAGAGATGTTTATTTTTTTTAGATTATATTTTCTTTGTAGGTTGCTTCTATATATTTGTAGTTGTGTTTTGTTTAATGGTATAAGATGCATTTTATTATATAAGTAAGTAGAATAGAATAATACTTGATCTATAACCTTGTTTTTCATTTCCATTTTCTACCTCTTTCAAGTATTACGTTACACCTCTCACCTCTTACCTAAGTGTTGATCAGAGCATATACACTAATATCAAATGGTTGTACTTTCTAAGAAAAATAAAAATTTTATTCATGAAATAATTGAATGTTTAAAATTTAATTTCCCACTTTTTATAACAAATATATGGTCTTTTGTTATTTCTATAAGTTTCTTTTGATTCAACCCCTTTCTTATTATATTTTTTAGATGTTAAATTTTAGTATGAAGAGAAAAAAACACTTAAGAGATTAAGGCATGATAGTGTAAAAACAAAGGGAAATGAAATTTCCACCAACTCAATCATGTTAAGGAGATGCTATTAATAATCTAACACTACAAGTTGCAATAGTCCAAGCATGGCAAGAGGGGTCATCATTGAAAAAAAAATCAGAATATGTGGAGATTGAGATGAACCAAGTATGAAGAATGCTATGAAATATGTTGAAGAAGATGGATCCACAATAAATGCAAGTTCTACAAAAAAGTGGGGTGTACCATCAAGCTCACTTAGTTCCCAGTTGATGGGTATCACCAATACTAAAAGGAGGGGCTCACCCATAATTCTTAGTAAAAAGGGAGAGCTTGAGTTGTGAGATGGTTGACACGGGTCATGGGATAGAGATCATAAAATTTAAGGCATATTTGACATAAATATGTGAAAATAAGTCAAGCCCATTCATGTGGTGTATGCCTAGTAATTCATTATGAGTTGGTTTAAAAAAAACAAAGATAATTAATATTAAGGATAAACATAAGGCCTTGATAGGGATAGAGAAATATGTTTACGGACAAAAGTTTTTAGTTATTTATACTTGAATGTGTCCAATTTTTATGAAGTTAACCCATATGGCTCAAACAAAATATGGATTTGTGGTGAAAGTAGGTAGTAGGAAGAAGAAATTGTGGTATGAGAGTGATCGGTAGAAGGTGTAAGCATGAAAAATCTAACTAAAATGAAAGAAAATAAAAATACATAAGCACAACCTTCTTGTTAGTTATTCCTTGCAAACCTCAATGATAAGATTGTAGAAGCACTTATACTTGTGGAATCTTGTAGATGTTGATTTGTGGATGCTCTTGATTAGTCTCCAAATGAAGAACTTGCAAATGCTACAAGAAGATTTGATGAGGATTCAAACAAAAAATGAGTAGAACTTTGTTGCATTTTCTTATGGCTTTCCAATGATGAATTGAAAATGAATGGCCAATATTTTATTGCTGAGGGTGAGGCCATGCAAAGTGGAGAGTTTGACTGAGTTCTAGGATCATGAATGCAATTTCCTGGAATAAAAAAGTAGACTTATTCTGTGTAATTTCAGCTTTGAAGGGGCAATGGTTATCTGAATTGGTAGAAACTACATTTGAGAAAGGTGGTTATACGTGCAATTTCATTGCCCCCACCTTTCTAGGATTATAGACGTGGAGTCCAAGTGGGGTTCAAATGGATTCTAAGTGGTAGTTGACTAGGAAAATAGGTGTATTTTCCCAATTAAGTAACTAATTTAATTGGCTAAAAAGTGTACATCAAGACAATTAATTAACCATTTATTTAATAAATGTTAATTAACCTAGCTAAGGTGTGTTAGGAACTAATTTAATTAATCCCAAAAGGTGAATGTGCATGAATTAATTAATTAAATTAATCAATCATATGAGATGTGAATAACCGAGGACAAGTTGGGAATATGTATATAATTTTGGGGTGTCTACAAAAGATGAGGCCCAATTTTCCGATGAATTATCTTAAGAAGCATGTAATGGATTACCATATTGTGGTTTGAATATTGTTGGAGAAATCATCCCTTATTTCTATCATTTTAAGGGAAGAAGTAGTTACAAAATTATATTGTAGGGTTTTGATTATAATGTTTACATGATAACACAATCTCATGCATGGATAATGAAAGAGTTATTCATGAAGTGGTTACATTAGTTTGTTATATCTATACCTAGTGGTGTGTCTCTAACCAACATGAATCTATTAGTTTTTTATGGTCACAGTTCTCATATGGCTTTAGGAAAAGAAACAAATATTTATTAGTATTAGGAGGTTTTGAGAGGGGTTTCACCCCTCTTAACGTAAAACCCAAAAAGAAGATAACCATGAAAACACAGAGTGGATAAAAAAGAAAACTAAGTTAGCAATCAATTCCAATGAAAGAGAAAACTAAACGAAAATAAAAACACACAAAAAAAAAACATATGAATGGCAACTTAACAAAAAAATAACAACTACCACCAAATAATTTTTTGAGACCTCCAAAATCCTTGGTTGCCTTCAACTCCTTGGTGAGGAAACTGAGATAGTCTTTTAGTGAGATATTTTCCTCTTCCCTATTGTAAGGCCTCTTTCTCATATCCATAATTGTTATATGTTTACTCGCTCTATACTCACCATCAATATCATTATTTTTATTATTTCCCATGTTTTCGAAAATGGTGATGTTTTTTACACAATGCTTAATGTCCACTCTCCTCAAGTTGACAACCTTGTTCAGAGTTTCCTTAATTTATATGATGTCCTCTTCTAACTTTTAATTATTTTCTTCAAGTACCTACGCTTGGTCTTTTAGCTTTTTAATTTTTTTATGTTGCATTCACTATCCTTTCCTTGGGTGTGATTGAGCATTGCCTAAATCTTTCAATATATTTCATCAACCAATTTAGAATTCCAATTTGGAGTTTTATCTTAATGTAGAGTGCATTAAGCTTATATTGAAAATTTTCATTAGGGTTGTCTTTTTCCTTAACATCCTTTTTAGTATCTTGGGCATCCACCTCCTTGTATTGTCACCCATATAATCACTTTTTATCACCTACACTTCTTTACCAAAAGAGGAGGAATTACCCTTGAAGGATTCGAAATCAAGGTAAAATTTTAAATCCTTTCTTCGAATATTGAATAACCAATGGTGATTCACTCTATTTTTTTTTTATCTTAGGCCTTATTTGTAGGGGGGTGTGAATAATGATAGATTTGGAAGTGAAGGGCCCTCAAATTTTTTTTTATCTTTAGTTATAAGGGAAGGGTCAAACTCTACTTGTCTCTAAAGAGGGGAAAGATTGAGGGATTCATCCTCCTAGGATAAAAGGAAGATAAGCCCTTGGTGGAGGGGAAATAAGATTTTATTCCTTAGAACCTCAACACAAGAATCCTCTGAGGACATAAAGAGGTAGAAATGAATATTAATGATTCTTCAGTGTTTAAAGCAATTAGGGAATGAAAAGTGATGTGAATGGACAAACTTAATATCCCCTTCATGGGTCACATGTATGATAATGTGGTAAACCACGTATCCCTAGGGATTTGGGATAGATTCCCTCAAGTAGCCTTTTGGAAACTCGATAAATTTCTATTTTCCTCTCAAAAAGGTAGTCACGTCTTAAAGTACTTGATGTGCTAAAGGTGGGGATCATATCCATCTATCTTCTTCATAAACATTTTAAGCCATCCACTCTATAGAATTTCCTAAATGGCCTACTCTTTTTTGTAGTCTCCACTACCATTAGTTCCACCCTACATATATATCCTCCCAT
Organism: Taxus chinensis; assembly: GCA_019776745.2. Taxonomy (NCBI): domain Eukaryota; kingdom Viridiplantae; phylum Streptophyta; class Pinopsida; order Cupressales; family Taxaceae; genus Taxus; species Taxus chinensis. Next base: position 798,367,171 of record CM034150.1, read on the forward strand.
TTTTTAACACTATTTACAAAATTGACACAAATATTTTCAATCCAAAATCATAAGATCCCAAACCAGCCAAAAATGAAAAATAAAGAGACATTTGAAAGTAGAGTTGAAAAGCATTGGAGTTTGGTACTTATCCCACACTTAATAATCTCAATCTCCTTCACACACATAAAATAATTGAAGTTTGATTCACCTTTAATGGTATCCTTGATTAACAACAAGGGTATAATGATGTCATTTCCCATATGAGCTAGGGGTTTGACACAGGCTCCGTGAATGGTATTGATATTCATAGTTTTCACATGTCAAGAACAACCATGCAATAATTATATAATTTCACCGATAATGATATTGGTAGAATGCATGAGAATATCATTAGCGTTATACCATATATAAAACTATAATATCATTAGAGTTATACCATATATAAAACTAAGTGATTACCAATCCATTGTTTGAAAATCATTAGCCACATGATTGTATTCCCTAGGTTGTTGCTCAAATGATTATTCCATGTTTGATCATTGAGGGTGATTCACTTAATATCATTAATTTCCTGTTACAAAAATTTATTCTGAGTTGGTCTATTAATATTATCATTGATTATGCTTGTGCTATTATCCAAACTTTCCAAGAAGTCCAAGGATTTTGGGGATAGATTTTTAACATTACTAGTGCACACTTATCACAAACTGCATCAATTAGATGTGAACATATTTTATCCATTTAAATCTTACTTCAAATAGGAGAGGCAAAATGGATATTTGAGAAATATGGGATAGATGTTAAAAAGGAAAAATTATCTACGTCGGAGAGTAAGGTATTTTGAAAGTATATTTTACCTAAAAATAGTAAATAAAATTTTAGGAGAATGGGTATAGGGCCTCTTAATCATGCCTTGGATGAATACACAGGACCTAAAAGAACAATTAACACATATTTTAAAGGTGAATCAAATCTAGTAGAAAGAAAATGTTAAAACTAGTTGGAGTTGATTTGGAAATGCCAAGTGTTGGTGAGAAACATAGTAAAGATGTCAATATTTGTCTTAACACACAACCAAGTCAAGAATTAGATGCTAAAAAATGAACAAAAAATTAGTGACTATGTTGATCAACAGTCAACAACTCAAGTTGGAGGTAGTCAATTTAATGCGCCACTAAAGCTTCCCACCAAAGCAAGCCATCCTGATTGGATGAAAGAAGTTTCTCTTAATCTTTACATGAACTTAAACTCAAAAAACGATCTAGAACGAGATTTTTGAAAAACTATTTTTGGAAAGTCCTGAAAATATATTTTTAGTAAATTTTGGTAGCTTTTAGTATTTAACATTTTTGGGGGGTTTTCAGAGAATTTATGGGCTTCAGATTGAATGATAATAACCAAAGTTCTATCACCATGATAATGTTTTTCAAGATCATTATTTCATCTTTCCAACATATCTTGTAATTCACAAATTGGGTCAATGGGATAGAAGATATGACCCCAACATGTAGTGCTAAATAAAATAATAGTAATAAGAGGATAAATTTTTAATATTTTGACTTATGTTTTTTGAATCCATCCCTAAAGGCTAAGGTGGATATGCATGGTATCCATGTAGGATGACCTTTTAGTTCCCCTTTGAAACCCTTCACGTTTTATTTTTAGTTGTTTTCCATATTCTCCTTTATAGTTATAAAAAAAATTGTTTTGAATAAAGAGAGATCTCCAAGATATCTCTTATGAAGTTTTCCAGTTTTATACATGTGGAATTGCAATAAAATTCATTTTTTTACATTTCTTTCATTGTGAATTGATTAGTATAACACATAAAACATCATCATTAGTGTGTTGTCCACTGGTTTGCACCTCAATATTTATCAATGGTATCAAAACAAGTTTATCCCACTCTTACATGTTAGAAATCACAAGGTCAAAATACCAAAATCACGATGTCTAACCCCAAATCCTTCAGATTACCTTAATTTTCACTTCAAATGACCTCAAACAATGCAAGAGGAAATGGGATATCCCTTCAAAGAATTACTTAATGAATCCATTGAGAGGAAAATGAGGGAGAAGATGGAACAATTTTTTGATGTCCTCTTTAGAGTTTTTCATCCAGTCGACCTCACCTCCACAAATGCACCCACATCAAGCAGACCCTTTGGGGACTTACACCATTCAAGGTATAATTAATTTTGACATTTTGTAGTTTGAAGTAAAAATTTATGTTGATGAATTGGATAAATGGATCAATAAACTAGAATCATAATTCCCTATCAATATTTTGTTTGATGATGAAAAGATAATGTTTGCACTTTTGATTGCATCTCTTCATGTCAAAAAATGGTGGGAATCATATTCCCCGCAAGAGGATGATAATGATTATGTAATGGTCAATCCAAAACCCCCATAAACACGAGGTTATTTTATAGAGGCCATTAGAGAGAAATATTATCTAGTGTAGAAGTATGAGGATCAGTTTAAGAAACTGAACCAGTTGTGTCATGGTCATGATTAGGCAGTGCAAGACTACACCAATGAATTTCATACCATATCAAAAAAAGTGGGCACATAGGACATCAAGAAGCATCAAATTCTCAAATATTGTAGTGGGTTATGATATTAAATCTAGGAAGAGATGGATTTTGCAGAGATCAGTACTATCAAGGAAGCCTACCCATATGCAATCAAGATTGAGGAAATGTCCAAACGTAGGGGAAAAGACATACTTCATATTCCAATAAAGGGAAAGATGACACTAAGCAACACGGAAAGGATGTACCACCACAAAAATAGGAAAAAAAGTAGGCATGGAAATAAAATCCATGAAAAGACACAAGGATGTGGTGTGAAAAGCATAAGAGAAAATACCATGACACAAAGAACTATCGATCTATTAATAATACTCTTCTAATAGAGTTATGGGAGCCAAATGCAAGATAAGCCTCCGTAGAGAACTGTGGTGCACATGAAGAAGGAGATCCGATTGTGGATGCATATATGTATATCACTATTATCACTATATGAATAACATCCCCACCAAAAGAGGATGCATACCATCTATTTCCCTCCCAAATGTGGGTAAATAGTATGGCTATTCACTGTATTCTAGATAATAATAGTCAAAACAATTTGATATATGTAGAAATAATAAAGAAGATAAATTTGGTAAAAAAATCCTCACCCAAAACCATATTTTTTTGGTTAGGTCAGTCAAGGAAGAGAAATTCATATGAATCGAGAATTCCACCTTTCCCATTCCATCAAAATTTTCAAAGATGTAGTGGTATGTGATGTTGAACCACTGGATGTCTACGATGTACTTCTTGGAAAACCATACATGTGGGATCACCATGGTGTCTATGAGGCTCGAGGAGTGTCACCATCACTCTAGGTCATAAGCATTACTTCAACCCATATGTAGCCCCTACTAAATTAACAACACTAATCAATTCAAAGAAGTGTTAGAGCTCGATTTCTCAAACTATGACCTTTTTCCTACTGATGATTAGACCTGAGGATGATAAAAATGTTACAATGACCATAAGATAAATCCCACCATGCCAAACTATGGAGTGGAAGCTATATACACCCAAATTTGGTAATTTAGTCTTTGGCACTTCTAGTTTTGACAATGCACTCTTTTTGAGATGAATAAAACCTTCCCATTTTCACTTAGCACATTTTGAGGACTTTTGTTTAGCTTATGTATCCTTGCACACTAACATGTCATCAAATTATGAAAGTATAATGAATAAAATTGATAGACAAATATCAATTGATGAGTTACAAAATTCAGATTGCATGTTTTCCATTGCCTAAGTAGGGCCTTATAGTTTGGTCAGGATGTTATATCCGGTCCTGACCGACTTGTATGTTCTTGGACAAACATGTTCTCCAAGTTTGTTTTCAATTTATTTGTTGGGTATTATAATCACTTTGGGTCATCTTTTCTTTGATAAATCACCTACAAAACCCTATATATACAAGTAAACACTATCTCATTTTCTAAAGTAGTAATCCTATGGTGCTACATTGATACACTTATTTCTTGCACTTGTAAATAACATCCAATGCTCCATAAATATTACAATAACACACCTACATTACTTAGGGTAGAAATCATTACAAGTTTGAAACTTCTTACTAGGTAAAGGAGTCATCCCATCTCATTTACAAGTACTCAAACATCCCTTCTCCAAGTATTTTAGCAAAATCCAACTCAGCTCAAGCATTATAAAAGAGAGTTTCCAAATCATAGTTGCATTCCATTAGATATCACACGTTAGGTAGAGAATGATGTGTATTTTGAGTCCTTTTTAGATTAGTGTCAACATCAGTGATGTATGGGGGCTCCCATAACCCAACTAAAGTTTGTTTTACATCATCTCCCACCCACATTTAGGGTTTGAGATCTCATAAGGATGTTTAGAGCTTGACAACATGATTTCATATTATGATTTGAGAGTTACATATAGTTCTAGGAAGGTGGTCATCTTAGGAAGTTGCATATCTTGAATCCAAACATGTCCAAGACCATACAAACAGGTCAAGACTGTATGGTATAGTCATGGCAGAAGTGTATGGTTTTTTACCAGGGTAGTTTCCAGTTACAGATCCAGAAATGAAGCACCATAAATCCCATATCTCCATGTTCCAATAATTTACATACTTATAATTCCCCAAAAGCATCTTGTTGGTGAAGTAATTTTTTGCAGTATAGATTATGGTTTCTCACCAATAGTCATAGGGCTAAGCCCCTCCTTCTTGGGTATGGGGAGGCTACCATTATTGAATGTAAACTAACTAAATATTATGGTGTTGCTATTAGGTTGGAGATCGCATAGGAATGCTCTGCTAAACCTGTGTCAAGGTGCTTTTACAGTGTACAAGCGAGGAGTTTCCTTGAGAAGAGGTAAAGGGGAGTAGGAGATATAGGGAGAGAGGGTTAATGTTGTGAGTAGAATTACAAAATTCATATGCACTATCCATAATAGGTCCACATTCAATTAGAAGAACACAAAAATAAAACCAATAACAAGACTAATAAACCAGAGACACAAAGTTTTACAGATCCATTAATCAAGGACATAAAGTTCATTCTTGGTTGTACAAGATCACAATGCTTACAAAGTTGGAGAGTAGAGAGGATAGATGAACATAAACAAAGAAATAGAGGAAATGTAGCTTTTATTGCTCTATGTAGTAGTGAAATCCAAGAACTTACAACAAGAAACAATTTTTAACCTATTGGAATGGAGATGAAATTACAATTTATAGATTTATAATATGACCTTTCACCTTCCTTTTACACGACCTTTCACTTTCTTGTCACTTATGACCCTCCATCTCCTAAAAATGAGTTAATACATTCAATTTGGACACAATTAAAATATTACATTTGAAAACCCCAATTTAAGACCCTTCATATTCCTCTTCTTATCAAAACATTGGAAGAATTATGAGAATACATGTCAAAAAATGGCCCAGGCAAGCTAGTAGAGAGCTAGAGGAACATTCCTTGAGGGCATTCCATTACCGATTTACCTTTTTTCTTTGTATTGCAGGTGAGGTGGAGATTTGAGGAACATAGGGAATGAGGGAACAATTCCTTGTGTTCCCTCTTGGGCTGATTTAACCAACCCTTACACTTTCTCCTTTATCATCTTGTCGTGGTAAGTGGGGAAGAAGAGAACCAATAGAACTTGAGCACTGTTCTAATGGTTCCAAGGAGAGGTAACTTAACTGATGCCTTTGTTAAATGCAATGATGATGAAGGTTCAGGGTACTAATGGAATGGTGGAACTATTCCCATAGTTCCACCAAATACTAATATATCTAACTCCTCATCCTCTCCTTCTCTTTGGTCAGTGATTGTTGATAATTGGGTAGTTGCCAAAACCTGCGAATTATTCCAAGGATGTTAGGAAAACTTGACTTCATTGATTATTTTTCCTAAATCAGACATGAAAGAGATATGTGGAAATAGTGAAATGGTGAAACCGTTCTACTTATTCCTCATTTATCCAATTTCTCTGATATCTTTGAAAATAATGGCCAAGACGGTAAAGCAGGGAACAAATATAACAAATGAACTATTCCATCAATTCTTCAATTGTCTTATTTGCTCTGTCTTTCCCTAAAACTTGTCTAAAAATGATTAACTCCTTGACAGTGAGGACTAGTAAGAAGATGAAAACATGACCAAAGAATGAGGATTTTTCCATGACTTGAAAAATGTCTACAAACCATTGATCTATTTTCATGAGGAGACTTGATCACTGCAAAACCAGAATGACCCTATTTTTCCTATTTGGTTCCTAGGATAAATTATATTCAAAAAATTATCCCTAAAGTGCCTTGGATTACTTTATAACTCTCTTGTGTAACTCCAAGGTGGCTAGAATATTCCTTGTCAACTTTTGGAGGGTGTTAACTAGTTGCAAAATGGTAAAAAAATAGCCATTTCTAAGCCTTTGAGAGCAATTGTTCTTCCTTGAATATTAGTGATTTCATTAGTCAAGGAATATATCCCTGCACATTAAACACAGTTGAAAATATCATTATCACATTCCCATAATCCTATAATGAGGGTGGAAACTGTGGATAGGTTGGCTATAGAAAAGGTTTATAGTGACTTGGGAGAAGGAAACTTTCAAGTGGGGGATTAGTTGTCATTGCTAAAAATTTCAATATTGCAAGCTAGACAATTTCCCCATGACAACAATCGGACTCTAACTTAGGGATATTAGAACATAAGGGGTAATGAATAGAGCCTTAGGTATCTTGTGGAGCTAAGATACTAATGCCTTAATCCAATCGGACATAGAGTCACCATTCTTTCACCAACTAACACTAGAATCTACAAACACAAACAAGAAACCAATGAAACACGAACATAGTAACAAAGAAAGGGATAATACACTTAGAGCAAAATAGAAGCACATGAATAGAAAATGAAACCATGATTAAAAAAGAGCATCCTAAATCACCTATGATACATACGTAGAGAACAACCCAATTTCACTGTTGTACCATTGATTGTTTGTTGAAATGCTTACTCATGCACAGGTATCACCAAAAAAATGTGTTCTACAAATCCAATTGATTAGCTCACTAAAATATAAACCATTTCTTGATTTCTTAAGAAATTACGTGATTATTTATCATATGTGAGGATCCAATTAGACATATCGTTGCCTTTGTTCCTTTTACATATTATTTTCATATGCTCATTTATTTCCAAATTCATTCCAATTGGTGATTTTCCATTATTTCTGCAAGAATGAGTCTTAATCAAACTAGAAGTCTGTGATTTTCATACCAAGGCTTATTATTTTTTATATGAATTTTAATTTGACCTATTATCTACTTCATGGCCATGGTATCTATGAGATGGTTCTCGGTTAGATGTTTTTTAAGAGTTTCAACTCTATCACAAGCCTTTTGGTGTTCCTATATTTACCAATTACTCCTAATCAACTATCCTCCATGCAAAATTTTCTCATCCTCGACCCGACTTCTTAACTATGATGTGATGTGCACAAGTCCTTTATTCCTCTATAAAAATAAAATGAGAATAAGGCTCAGATATGGACAATTAAAACCATAATTTTATCCATCTTGGGCATTTTGAGCCTCTCAAAATCCATCTCCGTGATGAGAATCACCCTTTCCTTGAGTGGAGCTTCAACCGTAAAATATTCAACCATATTATTATTCATATATCCCTCACTGATAAGGTTTTTCATATTGAATGGAATAAACCTTGGGAGAATTAAACACCATTCCATATATTTTTTCATCACTGAGAAGGTTTTCATCTTCTTAAAAGGATAACGAACACAAGGTTGGAGCTGAAATATCAAGGTCATTGGTTGACCAATATTGACCATGAGCTTGGAAATTCATCTCCATGATGAAGTAATCCTCTTCTTGAGTATATTTGATTCAGTAAGACCAAAAAACTTGTCATTTATGCATTCCTTCTTGAAAGAGTCATGACCTTATCCTAATGGGAAAGATAAAGCTTTGATTTTTGTGATCATACTCATTGAGTAGGTCTTCATGATGAATCTTGAGAACATGACTTGGAAACTTGGGACTCACTTGCTAAGAAATTATTTTATATAACTCCTTTATGATCCACATTACTCATAACCTCGTGATATATTTTTTATAAGTAAAGGCTTCCATTACCCTTCATCACTATCAAAAATAGAGGATTTGTATCCATATTCACAACTAGTGGGAAATAAACATTATTAAATTTTGGATCCATCAAGATCATCCTAGATGTTCCTTAGAATGGCTCCACTACATCCTAGTTACTCTTCTATTAATATGGGAAGCTCAAAATCTTAGCCTGTAAGGTTATGAAAAAAAATTCCATAACTTAAATCTTGAAAGCAAGATGTATACCTTTGGATGATATGGTTTTTAAACCTTGCATATTTTATCTTAATAATAATAAGGAGATTCTTTATCTTACCATTGACTAGAATGGTGGCATATGACCAATGCATCTATATATCTCCGCCAACATCCATGACACAAACTCTTGTCTTAACAACATACTAAATGATGTTGGCATGTCTGCTACTGGTAATTTTCATAGAGATCTTATTTTCAGGAAAATCTATGAATGCTACTTGAGCATCCTTCACTTGGCCAACTATAGAGGTACTTCTTTAGTATCCATAGAGTAGCAATATTGATGTAGCAGGAGATGAGAGAAAGACTAAGGGCTTTAGTAAATTTTGCAGGAATGAAAATTGTCAGAGTCATTGAGATTCAATGATAAAATTATTTATTTTATATCCATTGAATAGAAACGCTAGATAAATAGGTTGTATCTTTCCTAGAAGGTATCGAGGGTGTGGAAGTAAGAAGGTTTTGAGAAGGATTGGTACTGAGGAGTGGAATTAGTGGTTCTTTGGTAAGTGGCATTTTAGGAACATGAACCTTGAACTGCTCTCCTTTTATAAATTGGACCAGTCTATAAAATCACTTGGGGAGAGATTCTTTTAGTACTCAGATTAAAAAATATTAAATTTGGATTTCTTCACAATGGTCAACAATGTTAAAATTTGAAGAAAGTTGTAGGAAAATCAGGGAATTATGGAAGAACTGTAACAAGATTAAGATTTTCATTCCCAAGATCAATAGAAGAATAGAAGTTGATTTGATAAGAGAATTTGAAAGAGAATTACTCGAAAAGGTAGATTAGAGTCTTAACTGATGTAGCTTTGGGCTTCTTGGTTGAACCCTATGGATGTGGAGTCAATGACGATCCTTATTTAGTTGTTATTTTTCATAGATTCGACCACTTGAGGATTCAACATGATTTGTATTGGCAAGAGTACAGAAGAAGCTTCTTTATGTGTTTTTGAGTGAATGAACACTTCTTAAGAGTAGTCTATCCATAGATTATTCAAAATAGTTCATTAGAGGTGTATTCAAAATACCCATTCCTGGCACATCCATCTTCATTGTATTCTTCTTCAATCTATGATTCAGAAATTTCTTCTCCTTTATCTCCATAGGTTCCACACATTGCATTAACCAGTGGAGATTCCAAGGCAAGCCTTCAAGGAGTATTCCAACAATTTTATTATTTTTCCTAGTTTTGATACAAGACATGTTGAGAAATTTCCTTCTTTAATGAAATCAAATCATTAAAAAATATTTACAATAAGGGATCGACCCTTTCATCTCTTTAGAACTCTGGTCCTTATTCCTTCGTTGAATAGTTCTTGATCTTCCCTAACATGATAATGTTATATTCTAATTCAATAGTGACATGTTCTTAAGCATTATCTAGATTATTTGGCTGTTTGATCTCTTCATATTATGAAACCAACTTCATGTAACTAAGCATTTATAAAGAACCTCTTCTAATTGTCCATAGTAGGATGAAAACTAGTAGGAATCTTCTTGATCAACTTATTAAAATTTTTATAAATTCTCTCATGGGATCTTGCGGTTATTTTTTTTGATGCATCAAAATCACACAGTCATGGGGAGAAATGATAGGCTCTTACATCCCACTCATTTTAGGATCACTTTAAAATGTGACTCAGTGCATGAGTTGTAGGGTATTGGTTATTCATACCAATAATAATTATGTTTGCTAGATTGTTAGTCTTTCTAGCGCCACTCGTGCAATTTCTTCACTCTATTTATCTTTGAAAATATTTTCCAAACTAAACTAATATAAGGGAAGTGCTCAAATATATAAAAAAGGAAAATAAAGGGCAAAGAGAAAAGAGATATGCTAAGGCAAACATATTTAAGATTTTTTTAGTGCATGACCCTGGAAATAACGTACTTTCCTTATGAAACCAATAACATAAAACCAAACTACAACTTAAATTTCAATGTTACTGATGCATAAATTCAAAGGAATTGACTGTAAACCAAATTTACCATATCAAATTGTTGCATGCAAATTCAAAGGATAAATTTAACTTGCAGAAGGTTATAACAATTGAATCTAAACTTACAAATGCATAATTAACACAAATTGCTAAAATAAAATTAGCTTGTGATACATGAAGCACTGAATATTATAAACACACAATGTCTAAAGCATGATATGGGAAAAATGTAAATCAAACAAATTAATCTTACATGAGTTAAATCTAAACTAGATCACATTCATTTATCAAATGACATTCCCCCTTTTTAGAATGGGGGAGGCATACTTATATAATTTGGGTCCACCCTTTGTTGCGTAGTTCAACAATAATTACGAAATATCAAGGAATATTACAAATAGTTGGACGTTCAAGAAATATCCTAACTAATTCTTGTTAGTTATAATTACAATGGGTGAAGCCAACATGTCAAAAATAAAAAATATCCTAGGAACTAGTGAAGATCTTACTTAACTATGGGCCCCTTTTGGACTGGGCCAACTGGTGTAGGTTCCTGTTAGGCTAGGTCGGCTGAAGATGGTCTCTTCCCTATGACAATGAAGGCTTCCTTGTAGATTTTTAATCCTTTTCTAGCTTTGTAAGGTCAACAATAGGTTTCCTAAAGAGTACAAGAGCGCTATCCTACAAGACCTTTTCGGTAGCTCCATGACCTTACCCATGATTTATTTCAAGGTCTTTATTTTTTGGACCTTTTCCCTAGTATGAGAAATAATCTCAATGACTTGGAATGCTTTTTCCTCATTTTCTTCTATTACATTCTTTTGAAATTTACTAGGAATTGATTGAGAAATCTAGTAAATTGGGCAATGTACACTAACTTTTGTTCTTCCTTGAAGACCCATGTGATGGATTCTTTTGAAAACAATTAACTTCCTCTTGAAATTACATAATAAAGTTGAGGAGGAAGTTTACCCATTTGATCAGTCCATTCCTTTAATTTTTCTTTTGTGTAATTGGCATATTGTTGACATATACCAATATCTTCCATATTTATTACTGCAGGGTCCTTACATATTCCTTCTTCAATGGCCTGAGCCATGATCCTCAAAATTTTATACATTACACCCATTTTTTCAATTATTTTTTTGGTCTTTTTTGAGTATGCATGTTCTTTATTTTTTTCTTATATTCTTTCTTTGACCACATCATACATGATGAGTAGGGCCTCTTCTACATTTGATGTAATACCTTCAGGAATAGTGGATCTAGCCTGAGTTTGAAGTTCTTTGTTTTGAACCTCTATTCCCCTTACTAATTTTGGTTCCAATTATGATGAGGCCTTTATGTAAGACACATGATCCTCTTCATATTGTGCCACTTGAGAACCTTTGGATTTCATTCTCTTGGTAAGGGATAAGATGTCTTCAGATATTTCATGCTAAATGATAACCCGCTACGTAGAAATTATCTTCCTTGTTACCCTCCTCAAGGTTCCTCTCCTAGGATTGAAATTAATGTTTATTAATGGTTCTTCTTGAGTCACCCAATCCGGTTGCTCATTTTGGGAAATAATTTCTTGTTCAACCTAGTCAAATTAAGGCTTAGAAGGAGGGATACTTGCAAGGGCAATCTAAACTGGTTTAGTTTGTGCTTGTTCTGTTGAAGCCTCTACTTGTGTGGTCTCATCATCTGAAAAATTTAAATCATATGAAACTAGAGAAGAACCTTCAGTTAGCTCAAGCACGACTTCTTAGATTTTTGGGATAGTTTTTGCCTCTACTGGTCATGGGGAATTTGAAGAAGTTTAGATTTGGGCCTTCCTTGGAGATTCTAAATAACCAAGTTCCTTTCTCTTTGTGAATTCCTTTTTAATTTCTCCTCTTGAGGGAGGAACTACCCTTGTCATCTTCACATTTTGTTAAATAAGGTAGTATTTTGTTTGGGTGATCCATACCCAATCATTGACATCATCCTTCAGAACATATGTTATACTAATTTTTCCCTTAAGTGACTCTAAATGTATTTCCACTCTTCTCATTGGATCATATTGCCTCAAGGGGTGATGGGGAAAATGGAATGAATTATGATGGGATGATGAAAATTTTAGATTAGGCCATGTCTTGAAATCCTTGCCTCATACTGTGACTGATATGAGAGGGTGAGTCCTAATATTATTATCTTTACAAATCCCTACATTACTTTGCAAATTTGGTAGGAAAATTTTTGTTTAGTTAATTTATCAGGTACAAAATGTGGAAGTTGTAATGGTAGTGTAAGTATCCCCTTAATCATAATCAATATGTAATCATGGTAGAAGAAGATAATCCCCATATGTTTGATTGAGGCAATGCCATTCTTAAAAAATTTGGGCATGGTAGTTTCATCCATTTCCTTATAGAGTGTGGGATAAAGGGAAGTGTAAATGTCTTCAATGTGGGCCCTACATCTATGGGCATACAAATCTAAATATAACTCATTCTCTTCCAAAATGCGTGATGGAGACCATGGGTCACAAATTTTAGGATAGTGGAGGACTCCACATACTACATCCAGTAAATAAGAGGCCATCAAAAATATTTCTTGTAATCCACAAAGTTAGCTAGTTGGGAAACCAAATTAGAAGTGATTACCTACCCTAGAGAAATAATCATGTGTTCATCCATGATCATCACAAGTAGGGGAAGCCAAGGTATATCAAACATTGTAATGGAAGGGTTTCCATACAATCTATTCATCAGAGCCATGCCAATAAAGACCTTAGGTATAAATCTTTGAATAAGGATGTAGTTTATGTGAGGATCATCCATGTTATTAATTGGGTCCTTGGTGTAATTATATAAAATGAACCTTACTTGTATTGTGGCCATCCAAGACTGAATTTTGGTTGAGTTATAGAGAGTGTCAAAGTCAAGTAATATGTAATAAGATTTGAAGGCATGGTCGAAAAATAAAGCTACTCTATTTGTTCTAGATTGGTAAAATAAAGCCCAATTTTTAGTCTTTACATGAATAAGAAGGAAAGAGAACAATTATGGAAAATGAAATATCTCAAGATTGGTTGTAGATAAATGGAGGCTAAACCTTTTTAATGGCGTAATGTCTTTAGACCTTTGTTCTTAATCGATTGACATCTTTGCTTCGTCTATGACATCTGTGTCAAGTCTTTCCCTTTGAATTGTTGAGAAAATGGCCAAATAATGTTGGAATTTTTGGTCAAGTGAAGTCGATTCAAACACAGTGTCCCACATCACTCTACTATCTAAATAGGAATAAAGGAATGCATCCACATTGGAAGGTCCTGGTTCTACCGCCATGACTGGAGATTAATGGCTTGTAAAATTCATAATGGATCCTTTGAAATAAACTTCTTGTAAATGGGTGAGAAACAAGATTAAAATCACAAGAAATTTTACAATTTGAAGGATTGAATGAATATTCTTGGTTAACATATGACCCTTATAATTTAAGCAATATTTTATCTAAAATGGTGTGTTCCATATTAATGGCACATAATGTATGACTTGATGTTTCCCCCCCCCCAAAGAACGTTTCTTTTTTGAATTAATGATCCCTTTGAATGCAGACTTTAGACATGTAAAACCTATGATATATCATAGCCATCAGTTCTAATTGGCCTTTTGGGACCCTAAAACCACACATATAACATATGAAATACTATGTATAATGAAAGGTAGGATGCCACTTGTACCACAGGAATTGGCTCACCCTTTGCAATTAGTGGCATGTATTTGACATTTTACTTTCTTTGACCTTTCCTCACACTCTGGAAGTGCGAGTTAATTTTTCATGAAGTGTGAGATGTGAGGACTGAAATATTACTACCCTCAGTTGAAAAGTTATCTTTAAATAATCACACTTGGAAAGTGCAATTTTTACATACTCATATCTACGAGATCTCTCCTTTTGAATACTCGCACTTAGAAGTGTGAGTTCTTTGTTCTTTGATTTGCCAGGAAAATTTAAACTTTATTAGCCAAAATTTTAAAAAAATTAAAGTGCAAGATACTCAATAAGTACGAGTGCAAGAAAATTTCAGAGTGTGAGTGTGAGGGAAAATAAATAACCAAGTGTGATTTCTCAAACATAATAAGTGTGACTACTGGAATGTTGAAGTGCACATGTGTGTGCACAAAAAAACTCAACTAAAATGAAATACAAGTAATAAAAACAACTAAAAAACTTCCCATATGTTCTCCCTTGAAAACCTCAAATAAAATCATGAAAGCTTTTGAGTTTGTGTGATCTTGTAGATGATTGAATGTGTACCTTCCCATATGTACTATTGTTAAGTAATAGTTCTTTAAAGATAGTAGACACATGCAAATTAATGAGCAAAAAGTTATGAAGCATTTGGATGCCCCAACGAGTAGGATAGTAGAGGAATTCCCCTCAAGTAGGTGGATGACGTAGCAAGGCTGTGGATGACCTCTTAATAGGAAGAAAGCATGGGATTTGAATAAGGATATAAGTAATTTTTCTCATAGCATGAGCACCATTTGGATAGTGTGAGTATAAGACCAACCTTTATTTTGTTTTTGCATATTAGATTTGTCATCATGATTATTAAGGAATCAAAATGGGTAACTCAGATGCGCGTAAACAAACACACACACACACATTAAAGAAAAGATAAAAAGGAAAACAAGCCTAATGTGAACAATAGGTGCAGGCATTAGGGTTATAAAGGAACTAAAATGTTATCACACTACTTGCAATTGGTCCAAGAAGTAAACATAAAATATGCAACATAAATTTGAAAATGAATACAATCAGATATGCCCCTAATGCGCGCCACAATGATCATTAAGTAGATGTAAATGCCCACAAATGTCAAACTTATGAATGGATTGGGAATAAGATAAGAATAAAGATTAGAGTATACTTAGATAATCCTCGTGACACTCTTGTTGGATCAATTTTACAAATGATCTAAAATAAATTTCCCTAGGGGAAGTTACATCACGAAGGAAAAAAAATGTTGTGACTTGCCCCAAGTAGAGTAAGTAATCATGCAAAGAGAAGAAAGTGATAGTGATAAGATTGGAACAAATTTGAATGCACAACTGATCCAAAGGAAATTTTGGGATGTTAGGAGTTCCCTAATTCTCCCTAAACCATGACAGAGTGGTAGAGCATTTGGTGAGATTTCAGGTAGTACATGGAACATGGAAAACAAACTTTTTATGCTCAAGATATGGCTGGTCAAAGTTTGGTCAAAATACAGACTCTACAAAGTCAACTGACCAATGTGATAACGATACATGACAGAAGCAGAGTGAACTCGGAGGAGAAAAATAAAAATGTTGTTTTTGCGACGCTGGTATTTGACACTCATATTCAGATGTGTGGACCCCACTTTTTGCTAGTAGGGGACCCTCGGCGAGGTTCGACACACTCTTTTCATGGAGGGGTGCCTTTGTCGCTACATCATTATTACACCATGTGGTGGGTCCTCAGGCCACCACATGGCCTGTGACCATTATGAGAGCGCATTAGATCGATCCAACTCATTTAGGTCATTGACCAGCTCGACAGTGCATGGAAGGAGGGTGAGCTATTACATTGCATGGTTTATTCACTTACCATCTCGGTGAGCTCATTACTTATATTACATGGCAAGTTCATATGGTACATTGGAACAAGATCATTTATTTTGAGAAAAATTGTTAGTTATTGAGCTTCATTTGTTGGAGGAGATTAGGCCGAGCCAACTCAGAATTTTATGACAAGCTCAAGCGGTGGGTGTTCCACATTACCCTCCTTGGCCACATACGTGACACTCCCTATTATGCCACCACCATTTAATGAAATTCCACCACTTAGCATTTAGCTCAGGCGTTTTCTTCCTAGCTCGTGCCGAAAAAATGTAATAAAGCCTTACTAAGGCTTTATAAACATCCATAATTACATGTATTATAATTGAAGCAGTCAAAGGGTCGATGGGGAGAATTGAACCCCCAACCGCCCATTTAAAAAGTGTAGTGCCTCAACACTCTACCATTATAGCTCGACGAGATATAAAAAGGGCTCGACCCTATTTGTACACACAATCTGTTATGTGCATAGCCTATGTGCTTAAAAGGGCAGTTTATATGAATCACCATTTTTGGAGTTCTTAGAGGCATTTTCAGCCCTTGGTGTAAAAAGGACATTTGTTCATAATTTCCTCAAGATTTGAATGGTGTTATTGTTTTCCTAATTTGGAAGAGTTTTGATATTGTTATACCTTACATAATTCATATCAACACTTGGATTTATTCTGAAGCCTTTGTCAAGCGTGCCTCTCATCAAAGGAAGTTTATTTTGAGACTCATACTTCTGCAACAACCACTATACGCTGAGTTGTTGCTACTCGGTAGACTTGGAGGAGATATTTTCATCATCTGTTGTGGTTCAGATTCATATTGAATCGAATGGATTTTTGGTCATCTTTCTTATTTGGTTCAGATTCATGGGTAATCGGCTATGTATGTGATCACTTGGGTGGAATCCCTATACAACTATCATTGGGAAGAATCCCTATACAACTATCATTGGGTGGAATCCCTATACAACTATCATTTGGAGGATTCCCTATATAAATATCATTGGGGTGAATCCTATACAACTATCACTTGGGTATCATATCAGATACATTCACTAGTATCCTCATTAGGTTCATCACTTCGTTGTATGTTGTACTAGTTTAGAAATCAGAAGTGTAATGGATTGGTTCAACATATGAACCTGGAGACATAGGCATTTCTGAATTCTGTTATCAATTTTCTTTGCAGTGTGTGTGTGTTTTCTTTACATTTAATTTTCATTAAAATTGATAATATATGTGGATTAATTTCCAAGTTTCTATAGGGGTCTGTAGATAGTTAAGAAAAATTTACCCTTGTTTATAGATCAACACTAAAAAAGGAAAACATACCATGGCTTATTAAATAATCCAGGAAGAAAACAACACAGTGCAAGTGGTCAAAAGACACAAAACAATCATGTAAGAAAACCCAATATGATCAGAAATGAATGACACCAAAGTTGTTTTTGAACTAAGATGTCGAGAATTAGCCTGTAATTGGCCTATAATCGCAACAACATTACAGAACATTGATTAATCTAGCTCATTTAAATAAGATATTGATCTAATAAAACACAAGACAACATTTGACAGTTCAACTAACAATCAAGGTAATCTCAAATAAGTAAAAAACAAGGAGTTCTAATGTTAAACTAACGAGTAAGAAATAACACAACACAAATTACAGTTATAATGTCTGAAGAAACTCCTAATCTGTTCCACAGTGAAGAGATTTATAGATTTTGATTTCCCTCATGTGATAACTTAGAACACAAGAGGATTGAATCAATTAGAATAGCAAAGTGATGCTTCGATACTCCAAACAACTCTTGTCGAATCCCATTGAAGCATGATTTGTATGCAGCTGTAGCTGAGTGTTTCCCCCAAGCATTATCATGAAGGATATCATAATTGATTTGAAGAATGTAAATGATTGGGAACAATTTGAGGATGAAATTGATGAACTAAGTTATATAGTTGCGAGTGTTTTTTCGAACATTTTCAAAATGTTTTACTTTTTCTTTGTACTTTTGAAACAATTTTATATTTTTTTTGAGTTTTCTGGAAATTTTTGTATTTTTGGGAAACATTTGAATGTTTTTGATTTGTGAACATTTTAAAATGTTTTTTTATTTTTATTGGATTTTTGGACCACATGTTAAAGATGAGGGGAAAAAGGGGTTTCGAGTTATAACCAACATGTTACACACGTACAAGGTGAACAGAAGTATTCCAGAAGGAGAACAAGAGTAGTAGACTAAGGGCATGACGACCTGACAAGGAGAACAAACAATACATGAAAAATTGACACAAGCAAGAGACAAGGTGAAATGACAAAGCAAACAAGTGCACTGATATGCCCCCAACACAAGGGTTACTCTTTAGAGACTCATGAGTAGAACTTATTTAGATGAATGCCATTCATAAGCTCTTTCAACTCTTTTCCATCCTCAGTGGATAATCTCTATGCTCCAAATCCAAATTTTGCAGTAATGACATAGGGAACCAACCAATTAGGTTAGAATTTTATTTTAGGACCAAGTCACCAATCTCGAACTGACGTTGTTTGATTTTATGATTATAGTTACGGTGTAATTGATTCTGGTACACTTACAGATGACCCAAGGCACATACATATCTTTCATCTAAACACTCAAGCTCTACAAGGCGTTCATGATGGTAATCCTCTTCATGCAAAAGGTATTGGAGGGAGACTCAAAGTGAAGGGAGTTAAAATTTGATGGGTAATATGGATTTAGAGCCATATACTAGGGAAAATGGGGTTACTCTGGCTGGAGTGCAGAAAGAAGTGCGGTAAGCCCAGAGGGCAGGATACAATTGTGTATGCCAGTTACATCCATGTTTATCAACCGTCTTCTCCAAAATGGAGTCGATGGTATTGTCGGAAGATTCAGACTGGTTACTGCATTGTGGATAGTATGGTGTGGCCCATATGAGGTGGATATGGCATTTTTTAGCTAATGCTTTGACATTATTATTCTTGAAGGAGCCACCATTATTAGTGATAATGGAAATAGGAATGTAAAAATGATAGATGATATTGTTAAAGATGAACTTAAAAATATTACACCCATAAACGTAGGTAAGAGGCATAGCCTCAACCCACTTGGTGAAATATTCAGTGGTAGTTATGATGAAATTATGACCGTCGGAAGAGGTGGGCTTTATATTGCCGATTAGATCAAGCCCCCATTTATAAAAAGGCCATGGTGATGTGATAGGTTGCAAGGTTTGGGAAGGTGCATGAATTAGATTATCGTGCTTTTGGAAAGCCTGAATTTTTTTACATAATTGCATGCATCTGTTTCCATTATGGGCTAATAGTATCTGACACGTAAGATCATCTTTGCAAGGACCATTCCACTGGTATGTGCACCACATATACCCGAGTGTACTTTAGTTAAAATTTGAGTAGCTTCATCCTGATTGAGACATATTAAGAGAGTTCCATCATAGGCTATTCAGTATAGGGTGTATGTGAGGATAGTATAGTGTGAGGAACATCATGCGAAGGCTATTTTATTGGTTTCATTCATGTCAGGAGGATAGGATTTTTTTTGAATGAACATGTATATATCATGATACCAGGGGTGATCAGGACCAACAATCTCACATATAGTGGTGGACTCTGAAAAATCATATGTAGGCACCAAAATATGTTCAATGAGGAACTCATTGTGAGTTTGATTAAAGTAAAATATAAGAAGGGATGTGATAATTGTCATGTCATCCATTGCTTTATTTTACACACGAGGAGCTTGTTCAAAAGTGATAATCTAGAAATATCCTTAGAGACTATTAACCATGCGTTTGTAGGGTAGAAGTTTATCGTCTTATACTTGATATTCACCATTGACTTGGTTAATGATGAGAAGAGAATTTCCAAAAATATCAATTCTTATAGGTGCTAGGAGATAGTGAAGCTCAAGCCTGTGATCTTTTAGTATGCATATACATTCATCTTATCTTCAGTGTTATTTTTCTCGGTAGGTTGCTTCTTTAGATTGGATACACATTAGACGTTGGTTTTTTGGGCATGTCTTTCCTATTTGGGGTTGTCATATAGTGGGATGGTTAAGTAATGTATTTGGTCTTATTGGTGTTATATAGGTCTATGAATTTTCAAAGAATTTAAAGCACGAGACAAATTGTGCTTAAGTATAAGGTTAGGATTTTGGGATTTTCTGCTAGGTATGAGTATTGTTCCAACAAGACAGACTCTTCTTAGGGCTAGAAGATTAGTCCTTTCTAGAGTTTGGTCCAGGTTTCCAGACCTGTATTTAATGAAAAAGAGCAGGTGTTGTCAATTTTTTGGTTTTCCCCCAACAATGTTCATAAGGACGATCTATCCCTGAAGTCCAAAGGGATTTATTTGTTGAACTTATAAAATTACAAACATTTTGGATCCCAGGGTTCGATCTGCCTTATGCTTTATTTTGAAGTAGTTCATGCATTTGTTACGAGTCTGACCATCCAATTGAACAAGGAAAAATGAAAAGACTTGGCCTCGTAAAGCTTGAAAAATAATTGGGGTGAGAAAATGTAATGAGTGTTCATTTTTTCTCTCTTGAGGTGGCACATAGTTGTGTGTGATATGAACAAGTGCAATGATGAATGTCTTATGGGATTTTTAATTTTCTAAGGTTGTTCGCATTTCAAAGAGAGGAAAATAAGGAAATAAGTGCTATATCTGAATGACTGTACTACAAAAATTCTTACACAAATCATATATTGATAAAGCAAAAAGGAAATTCAAAACAATAAATGATGTGAACAAAATGGGGTTCTATTTTAGGGGCCCCTACCCTTAAAAATATATACATATACATATGCAATATTAGAAAATTTTGATTGATTTACAAAAATAAAAACACAGTAGTCAATCTTTAGAAGGCATAACTTCACCCTTGAAGATTGGCGCATGTTTTAGTAGACGGTCCCTATGTTGAACAAACTCTTCGTGGGACACGAAACTAATTTTTTTTTGGATGTACCCTATCAGGCCTCGTGACATGCCTTTGTCCAACAACGCTTGCACCCCCATCCATGGCCTGTTCAAAATATGGATAAGTTCTCCTTTCTTTTCGAGTGAGTTCACCCACTCAGAAAGGGAGAGCCCCCCGCTTATATATGCCTTGGTTTTCCTACCAGAAGAAAGTCAGGATGTAGGAAAATGGATAGATCTGTTGGAAGAGCCCTCCACCATAAATTTTCTTTTCTTTTGAGGAAATATTTGGGTGCCTTTTTACGGACCACATTTCAGCCAGAGCAGCTTTGAGAACGGATAGTCATTTCTCCATTTCATTCTCATATGGATTTAGGGATTTTTTTTCTTCTACTACGGTTGGTAGTGGGTTTGGTGCTGGGATCTCTGCAGTTAATAAGGAAGAATGGTAGTATGCTTTTTTCGTGTACCACTAGTTATCATGGAAATATGGATAATGTTGAATCTAATGATACTTTAATTTTTCTATGGTCAGATGCTGATCCAGGAGAATCAAATTAAAATTAAGAGTTTGGAAGATGGGAAATGAAGTGCATAATTTAGACAGTCAATGCAGAAAGGGTAGGATTGTATCATTTGGGGAGGAACTATCTGGAGGGTCGACCCTGGTGTCTGGTACACTAAAAATATGCTGAACAAATGCTTCATTAAGCCCTGCTAGTTGAAAAAACTCACTCAAATGGTTGAGTTATCCATTAAAAGGATTCAATTCTGTAGATGAGGAAGACATGGAGGTAAGAATCTTGATTTGAGGTAGATGAAAAAAGGCTCTGGGAAATATTAGGTGATGAATTGGTAATATAGTGAACTACATATAAATAGGCATGGCTTCTGAGCTGACATTTCTGGGAGAAATCATTTTTCCATTAATTTTGTATCCTCCCGGATCACTAGCCTTGAGTGAAAATTGAATTGGGGTTGATAGTGTATGAAAAGTGTGTCACCACAGATCAATTAAATATCAGTGTGTTTAAAAAGTGTCTTATCAGGTTTAATATTTTTCCATGTCATATTTTTTCACCTAATGAAGGTTTGATATTAAATAAAGTGACATGGAAAAGACCTTGCTTTATTATAATGACATGATGATGCTAAGCTAGCAGCAGGTAGGATTAAATGTTGTTGTGGATAATTATTCCCTGATATTCCTAGGAATCTCTAGGATGTGACTAAAATGTGAGTTGGTTAGAATTAAGATGAATATTCTCTAAAAAACCCTGGGTGGATAAGCATATAAGGAAGGGGGGTTTTAGAGAAGAAGAGAGAGAGAGAGAGTCTTGGCGAGAGAAATAGGTGGGAAGTTCTTCATGGGAAAAGGCAAGGAAACTTCTGCCAGATGTGTCATCAACCAAAAAGAGGACACAATGTTCCTGAGGAAGGGTTTTGCTGTGTGACCCATTCACTTAGAAATCTTGTTAAGGTGATTGGATATGTACAGTCATTAGTAGGATTTGAGAGCATGAATATATGTTTCCCTCATTTTTCTAAGTTTAATGGATTTTCCATGGATGACCTACTAGAATTATTAGCATTTTTTGTTCTTGTAATAAAGTGATGTTGGGGGTAAAATGGGTTGTGTCTTTTATTTTTGATTCTATGCAAATTATATCTATTATTTAATATGAAAATTCCCTATAACTACTTGGATCTTGTTTAGGAATGGTGTGAGAGGTCATTTTATTTTGGGTGTACCTATGGATATCATTTCTGAGACCTATAAAAATATCCCCGTAGACTGAGTAAAATTGGGTAATATACTTATAAATCTTGGGGGTCCCTTGATCTAGAATGATCAACATGATTTATGCATGATGATTTAGCCTTATGTGTACTGAGTTAAATTGTTAGGAATTTGGATCCCCTACTTTCTTGGAGATTTCCATGTAGATCATTTTCTTATAAGAGAACTATTTCACCATTTTCTTTACTTTATTGAGATGAAACAGATAAGGGTAAGGGATGAGGAGGAATACCTATTATTAATGGTTGATTGATGGTTGTTGTGCGCGTTCTGAATTCTTGATCTAATGCCAATTGTGAGAGCTTCCTTTTGGCTAGGAGGAACTACCTGAAATAGAAAACAAGACCACAAAATAATAGTTAAATAATATATGACATTGGACTGCCTAGCGTATGCGAGATCTGAGAAGTGTGATACTCCCTAGATGACTGTCAATCCACTATTTAAAACAAATTAATGCGAGAAATAAGAAAATTACTACTATAGTTGATATGATTTAGGTATCTCATTCAATCACAATAATAAAATATGATATAACAGGCCAGGCTATAGTCATATCTGAAGGGTTGGTAGGTGTCGGGGTACTGGAACTGGTCAGGGTCAGGTTCTAGGTTGTTCAGGTTATTTGGTAAAAGGTTGGTTGGTTATGTTATTATCATAGGGTATAAAACACAGAGACTGATGTCGGTTGGGTATAATCCATGATGGTTTAAAGGAGACCAATAATGGTTACGGGTAATTGGCAACGGTACAGTAGGGTGACAGTAGTTTACTGAAAACTTTATTGTAGAGTCTAGGTGAGGTTAGATGAGGCTGAAGAAGGGGATGGAGAGGTCTATGGGAATGCTGAGAACACTCAGAGAGGTGGAAGGGAAAGGATAGGTAATCTGATAAATGGGTGGGTGAGGTTTTTGAGTTTTCCATAAAGAAGGCTATGGAGGAAGGGGAATGTTAATAGAAGAATGATAACATAAATGATAACAACTCTATGAGTAGAAAAATAATGGAAATGATTAATGATAAAAACACTTACCAATGTTGTAGGTATAATGGTTGGGTGGTCACGATTATTAGTTGGTGGAATGGAGCTTGGTGCAATAGTGATGCTTCTCGAAATGTTATCGTGAGTGCAAATGCTTCTAGATCTGTCCTGGTGCTAGCTATGGATGTCTGAGTACGTGAAAAGACTTTGGTTCTACTTGCATGTAGCTCTCTTCTCATCCTCTTGCTCTCAGAATGCGCCAACCTAAAAACAAGGTTGCTAAGGTGAATAAATGGTAACCACCGACGATTCAGGGTTGACCGGCGTTGGTTTAGGGGTGACTGGCATCGGTTAAGGTGGGATTCCCTAGGTTTACTAAAAATGGTAGATCTCCCCAATTTCTTGGGCTAGGTTGGTTTTATCTCTCGGATCAGAATGGAAGCTTCCCTTCTAATGAGCAGGAATGTGGTTAGAGAAATCTTAGGCATATGATTTTAGGGTTAGACCAAATCTTAGCTCATTAAGGCAAGTGAGATCAGGTCTTAGGTAATTATGGAAATATGCCAAGAATAGGTCTAGGGTGAGGTGGAAATTAGCTTAATTAAAATAATTAAGTAATGCATATTATGAGGATAGGTATTAATTTAATTAAGTTAATTAAATTAATATTAATGTGGGGTGAAAGGGGCCATGGTTAGGTGAATATGTTTGAGTTGGTTATTCGACAGGGGACTAAGGGGAGTGTGACCCAATTTTGGTGTCTACATTTTTCCCCTTTTTGTTGCGTAGATTGTATTGGTAAGTGACACTGAAAAAAATAAGATGTGGTTGCCCCATGTGTGGGTGAAGGTGATGTTGCCCCAAGAATAGGTGAAGGTAACCCCCCTTACACTAGGAACTGATGAGGTGAGAGAATGAAGAGGTGAGTGGTTTGATAAAATGAGGAGGTGGGTGGTATGAGAAAACATGACTAGGTGTGAAAAAGTGATGGTCAAGGGTATGGTGATTGTAAGAGGTAGGGTGGATAATTAGGTAGAGAATTTAGACGTATGCACACATTGTGAAATTCCATGAGATACAAGGGTGATCAACATAACAAATGTACATTAGCTAGGGTCATAAAAGGTCATCCAAACATGGGTTGTTGAGGTTCGATATCCAAGGTAAAGGATACGGTCTAGGAACTCAATGAGGTAAGATGCAGGAATGCATAGGTGTGGTTTCGGTCCATCTAAAAGGTCAAAAGGTCAAGGTTTTTTTGGACAAGGGTCACAGCCATAGGCAATGTAAGGCTATTAGGTTGAGAAAAATAGGTACCATGATTACAAGACACAACGGGTGAGGACATGGGGATATGCAATGATTCAATGATTAGGTGGGTAGGTGTGGGGAGGGTAGGTGGAGGTAAAAACGGGTAATAATGTAAAGGTCAAATTATGAAAACAAGAAAATGGGCTAGGGTCAGAGGTAGTGATAGTCAAACACACGCACACGTATAACCTGCGGCATGGTACCAGGGTGAAGAGATTGCAAACTCTACATCATCCAAGGTTGAAGTGGGTCCAGTATCTAAGGTATATGATATGGTGTGGAAACACAACAAAGGTAAGGTGCAGGAACTTTTAGGTATGTTCTGGTACACCAAAGCTCAGGTCAGGATAAATAACATGACTATAGGAAAGGTAAGGTCAGTAGGAAAAAACAACATGGGTAACAACTCTGCAAGGTATATCGAGCACATGGGTTCAAAGGTTATGAACAGTGTTCTAGGTCAAGGCATAACTGAGTTAGGTTGTATAGTTGATTGAATTTCTAATTCATTAATTTGTGCAATTAATGATGGTATGTATCATGTTAAGATGATTTGTAGGAAATGTATGATTATGGTAAATAAATGGTAGACATGATGAAAGGAATGTGTAAGTTATGATGGTAAATATGTTTAGAGATTGTTGCTTGTGTGGTTTAATTTCCAGATATTGATATAGAAAGGAAACTAACTAGGGTAGAATAGGAAATAAAAGGTGGAATTGGTTATGGTAAAGAGTATCTGAGCTAACCTCCAAGGGCCCCATGCCCTCGAAGTGCTACCTACATAGTCCCGACGAAAAGGGACCTCAGGTCGATGTAGTTCTTCCATAAGCTAGGGAAGATTAAGAGGAAGTAGAGGAATGGGTGGATAGGTATGAGGAATGGTTGAATGTAGGTCATAGGTATGATTAAATGTAGGTCATAGGAATGGTTGATTGAGTTTAGGTCGTAGGCATGGTTGAGTGGTTTTTAAATATAGGTGTCGATGATCTAGTCCTGTATAAGATAATCAATAAGTAACAAGGAAGATGAATGGTAAGAGGTGGTAAAAGAGTCACTGAATTTATAAGAACCTTAATGATTACGATCATACCTAAAATATTGGCTTAGGAACGGAAGACCCTAAAGGCATTGCATAATGGACCATTCTAAGGGTGAATAAAGTTTTATAATCACCAAATTTGTGCACGTTTACGGCAATTCTCTTGAGTAATGAGGGTATTAGGCTAAAACTTCAAGGAGTTAAGAGTGGGCAGTTTAACATAACTTAGTGTACGGGAGCATGACTTTTCGGACCTAGAAATACATAGGATCAAGAATAGGCAATTCCATGACAAACATTACATCTTTCTATTCGTTTGTTTTGTTTTTTAATAGACTGGATCGATAAGAGAAGTATATATGGGATGAGTATATTATCTTCTTAAGGTCTTCTGTGAAGCTGATCGATGTGGGAAGCTTCTGGATAGTTATTATATTGGATTTATGAAATAACCCTGATATAATTTTCCTTCAAGGGAGGAGTCTATTTATAGAGATGGACATTATAGAGTGAATATATATCCCATTTGAGAGATTCATATTTTGCTGAAAGTTTGACTTAAGGAGTTGAATCCCTTTTTGTTTTTGGACATTTAAGTCATGGACAAGACTATAGAAGGAAGAGTAAGTTCTTGTTTAGAACACAAGACCGTAGTAACATAAGAGATTAACTATGAAAGAAGTGTGGTTTCAGAGTGATGAAAGACCATGGGATTCCATCCTGGAAGGAGATGAAAATTATCCATGAGAATCATGTTGTGAGTAGAGTTGTGGTACTCATGTTAAAGATAAGGCTGAAAGGTGACAAGAAATCACATAATTATTTGTTTAGTCACGTATCTTCAAAAACAAGTAATATGGAAGGTGGAATGATCACTCAAGGGATGAGCTGATCAACTAATAAAAGGTGATTTAGGACTTGATCTCAATAATAAAATGATCGAAGGTGCAAGGAATTAAGGGGCTTAGGTTTTAGGTTTACCTTCGAGTGAAGAAAAATGATAAGCACCTGATCCATAGGCATGGGTAACATGATATAGGGTCCAAGCCAATTAGGAGCAAATTTGCCCCGTTTACTTTTGTCCTCTTTGGTTACATGTTGATTTTCCTTCAGGATGAGGTCGCCGACCTGAAAGGTTTCATTCATGAAGACGTTTGTCATATGCACATTTGATACACTTTTGGTATATTTGGAGATGGTCAAAAGCATTGAGACGACGTTCATCTAATAACTCAAGTTGTGCCAAACGATATTAGAGAAATTCATCGTCATTGAGCATGTCTTATAGTGAGATGTGGAGAGATGGAATCTATGGACTTTGAGATGTAAGACAACCTCGGTACCGTAGACCAGAGAAAAAGTGGTGTGGCAGTAGGTTAGGTGTGAATACTAGTGCGATAAGCCCACAAGGTGAAAGGAATGTGCGTATGCCAATCCTTTCCAGTATCGTTGACTACCTTCATAATAATTTTGTTCAAGGTTTTATTGGTTGATTCGAGCTTGACCATTGGTTTTTGGGTAATAAGGTGATGAGAAACTGAGTTGGATGCCGAAAGTGTAGCATAGTTTGTGTAGGGTTTTATTTTTGAATTTTTTTCCATTATCAGTGATGAGGCGGTGAGGAACACCAAAGTGAAAAATGATGTGATGGTTGATGAATTCACATATTTTCTCAGCTTTTGTAGAAATTATGGGAATGGCCTCTACCCATTTAGTGTAATATTCGGTAGTGGTTATGATCCATTGGTGGCATTGTGAAGAATAGGGGTTGATCTCACCAACAAGATCCAAACCCCATTAAGAGAAAGGCCAAAGGTCTTGTGCAACATGTAAGGGATGACTAGGTGTGTGATGGAGATTAGAATGTTGCTGGAATTTCACACAAATGTTTGACATAATCAAAAAAGTTCACGGTTTAGGGTTGGCCAATAATAGCCTAGTCGAATAATGCATTTTACGACAGCTAAACCACTAAAGTGACCTCCACAAATTCCATCATGGACTTCCTTAATGGTGTAGGGAGTTTCAGAACTTTTAAGGCATCGTAATAGAATGTCATCAAAGCCACTTATAAAGAATACCACCCATGATGACATAACGAGAGACACTTTTAAGAAAGACACGTTATCCATTACAAGTGAGATCGGTGGGTAGAATGGAAAGGGAAAGATAGTCTACATATTGCTTATAGCAAAGGTCACGTGGGTCAGGGGAAACGGTTCCGATGGAGTAAACTTCATGAGGTAAATAAGAGGGTGATTGTAGTCTTTATATTGTGACAAATATTTTAGATTCAGCGGGTGAAGTAGGTATCTGAGAAGCCAAGCAGGCCATGGTATCCACAAATTTATTGGTAGAATGTGGGGTGGTTTGAAGGGCATAATAGTCAAAGGTGGTAAAAGTATGTCTACATGTTGCTTATACTTTTGAAGGATCTCATTACGACACTGGTATATACCACTGACTTGATTTATGACCAACTGAGAATCACCAAAGATATAGATTGACTTAACATCCAAGGCATAAGCAGCCTGGAAGCCCAATACGAGTGCTTCATATTCAGCAATATTGTTTGTATAATCAAAATCGAGTTTGAAAGACAAAGGGATAGGTTCACCATCAAGAGGAATGAGGATAAAACCAGCCCCACCCCCACGCTAACACTTGGAGCCATCAAAGAAGAGTTTCATTTGGTAAGTGGGTTCATCCAAGGAAAGGGTACCTATAGACTCGTCTAGGAAGTCGAAGTTAGATGGTTGATTCCCAGAAATAGGTGCATCCGCCAATTGGTCAGCAATATCCTAGCCCTTGATGGACTTTTGATAAATGAATTTGAGGTCGAGGTCGACAAGAAGCATAAGCCAACATGTGGCACGTTGATGTTGATAAGGTTTGGCATACATATAGTGTAATGGGTCATTATTAGTAATGACAAAGGTTTTGTGATTGAGTAGGTAATGGTAGAGTTTGTTGGTGACAAAAACTAAGGCTAAGTAGAGTTTTTTTGCATGGGTATATCTAGTTTCATAGTCAAGAAGGGTATGGCTTATGTAATAAACCACTTGCTCTCGTGTGTTGCTTGTCGTGATGAGCGAGCATGACACCTAAAGAATGGTAAGTGGCAGAAATATATAAGTAAAAGGGCTGGTCATCTTTAGGAGGAATGAGTATTAGTGGTTGAAGAAGGTATTGTTTTAAGGCCTCAAAGGCTTTATGGCATTCATCATCCCATTTGAATGAAACATCTTTCTTGAGAAGATGATGAAATGGTTGACAGGGGTCGAAAAGTTGTGAGATAAAATGATGAATGGATTACAACTTACCTTGTAGGCTTTGAAGTTGGTAGAGATTAGTGGGTGGAGGCATTTCCATAATAGCCTTGACTTTTAGTAAGATTGACTTCTATGCCATGCAAAGAAATGATGAAACCTAGGAGTTTTCCAGAAAGTACTTATAAAGATGCACTTCTTTGGTTGAAGACGCACACAATACTTGATGAGACTGGTCAAATATGACCTTAAGGATGGGCAAGTGTTCGGTTTGATGTTTAGATTTGACCTAGAAGATCATCTATGTAATCTTCTAATATGTGATGCATGATTTCATGGAAGATGTAAGTCATGGCTCGCTGATATGTAGCACCGACATTTTTAAGGCCAAAGGGCATGACTCGATAGTAGAAATTCCCTCAAGGGGTTATGAAGGAAGTATTGTGTTGATCTTCTGGGGCTAGTAATATTTAATTGTAGCCTGAGAAACCATCCATGAGCGACACCATTTCATGGCCAGTGGTGAGATCAACTAGTTGATCGATGCATGGTAGGGAGAAATTGTCTTTGGGACAAGCCAGGTTGAGGTCATGGAA
Organism: Taxus chinensis; assembly: GCA_019776745.2. Lineage (NCBI taxonomy): Eukaryota > Viridiplantae > Streptophyta > Pinopsida > Cupressales > Taxaceae > Taxus > Taxus chinensis. The sequence continues at coordinate 798,397,089 of CM034150.1, forward strand.
GTCCGTGCAAATGCAGAGTCCCCCTATCACCATTTGTGACAGGAATGATGTTAGAAATAAAATGGGGATAGTCAATGGGTAGAATGAAGGAAACCAAGAGAAGGTGCTGAACCTCTTCTTTGACTAGAAGAGCAATGTGAGGATGCATTTTCCACAGCTTTTTTTATGGGTTTGGCATCAAGAATGGTTACGATATTGTGGACCATGATTTTTGGGTCAATACTGGGCATATCGAGTATAGGACCAGGAAAACGTGTTGCTATTATCCTGAAGGAAAGAGGTGAAGGCTTCTTATTCAGTAGCATCTAAGGATTGGCTGATCTTTAGAATGTGTGGGTCATCTTGAGTGTGAATGTTGATTTCGATGGTCGATTCATTCAACATGGTTTGCATCTTAGAAGGTAACGACCGATGAATATAAGAATCTTCTACACCAAGGTAAGTGGGGATGGATTCATCATCCTGACATTGAACGAAATTAATAGAAGGTGTATCATCCTCGATCATGTCAGGATACAGGAATGGGAGAGAAGAGGGAGCCTCACCATGGCGTTGATAGGTCACAAGTCCCAGGGAAATGGTGTTTATGAAAAAAGAAAGTTAGGAGGAATAGATTCGGGATCTATGGACTTCATGGGTGAAGATGGTAATGTGGGTGAATGAGGTGGGGATGGTTTTACGTCCTGTATGAGGTCAACATGAACCTTCTTGGGAGGTGGTGGGTCAAAACCAATGCCACTACAGTCATTGTGTTTACGAGAGGTACATGAAATGATATTATGTTGGCCCTGTTCATAAAATCTGAAGCCAAATCCTTTCCACGCACACTAGTGGAGGAAAGTGTGAGTGAAGTGGCGGTTAGTGAGGGAGTGTAGGTCAGATGAAAATGGTTGGGTTTGGAGATGGAGGTTCAGGTTTATAGGTGGAAATATCAAGTCCCCCATATGTTAGATTAGCGTGAAGGTGGGTAGGGCCATAAGGAAAAATGTCACCGATGTGGATGTCATAATTGGGATGTTGACATAGGTTCCCATACTCTTGCAGGGTGAGGAAGGTGTCAATATTGTATAGGCAGTATTCTCCCATAAGTGAGGTGTTAAAAAACACCTTCTAAGGGATCGGTATTTGATATGTGGGTATCGGGGAGTTAAACAACTTGCTAGATGAGGGGGAAACAGGTGAGTCAGTGGTATAGGCTACAGTAGCAGTAGGGATAAAAAGGTTATATGTAGAAGAGGTAGTGACATCTTGGTGGATTGGTCTTATAGGTGAAGGTGAAGTTTGGATAGGTGGTAGATGCCTTAACTGGTACAAGCACATCATTGGGCTGGTATAACATGTTACAATTTATCTTGAAAGGTAACGGGTTGGTAGGGATGGTGTAATTATGTCCCTCATGTTCAAATTTGAGGTAGTGGTGTAATGTCAAAGATAACAACCCATGGCGCAAATCCAAGGTCGCTGAGTAACAAGTTATACTGGAACTCCCCTTCTAAGACATAGAAAAAGTTCCAGGAAAATGTGGGGGACCTACGCGTGATAAGGAGAATGATGGTACCCAGGGTAGAGATCATGGTGTTATTGAAAGAGCACAACATAACCATGTAAACCATGCATGCAATTGAAAGGTATTCACATTTGGTCGTATGCATGGGAGGAGATGATGTTAATACTAGCACCACCATCAATCATAATGCATTATATGTGTATATTATCAATAAAGATGGAGATGAAAAGAGTAGGGTCGGGGTCATTAAGACTGGAAGGGAGCAATCTCTTCATCTGAAAAGGTGAGGGAGGCCACTTGGTGAGTAGGTGGAGGCACAGAGGAAGGAAATGACCTAGTGAGAGAGGCTACGTGGTGGAGGGATAATGATGGAGGCTACGGGTGCGGGGTCATTTGGTAAAACCTCAATAGATTGAAGTACCTCCATGAGGGCTTGATGATGTGACTCAGAGGTTTGGACGAGGTCATATAAAGACATTTTGAGGGGGGATTGGTGTAGTTTTTTAGCATTGTGCGATGTGTGACCCCATAAGGAAGAAATAGGATATACAGGACCTTGAATGGTGACTTTGGGTATGGGTGTGGATGATATGTTGGGTACGGGGTTGGTTGATGGGCCAGTTTCCTTTTCCTTGACTTTGATCTTTCTGGGGGCGAGGTGGCAATGTTGATCATGTTGATCTCGAATCTCTAAGGGTGGATCAAAGAGTTGTGGGGGTGGAGATATTGACATTTGTTGAGTAGGTAATGGAAGAAGATCTAGTGAAATTGGTGGCTAAGGTGATTACCATGGGGTCCTCATCAAGAATATTGTCGTTGTCAAAATTTTCTTCGGGAGGACATAATTAGACAAGAGCGGTTTTTAAAGCCTTAAAGTTCTCTACATCGTGTCCTGGCACATGATGGTAGGCACAAATTTTAGTTTCGTCAAACCATTTTGGTTTTGGATTTGAGCGGGTCATAAGGTCTAAGAGGTGGTAATGTGATGAAAAAACGATTTTTAAGGAGATTAGTTAATATTTTGGGGTAGGACCCTACTAGTGGATCACAATGGGAGGTGAATGTGGGTTTGGGAACATATATGTGACTGATTGTGGAGGAAGATGCTTTATAGGAGGGGGAATGGTTTTTTCCACTAGTTTGGTGTGTGGAAGTGGTCTTCTGGTTTTGGTTGCAGCTTCTTGGGTATGGGCATGGTAGAAGAGGTTGGCGATGGAAGGTTTAGTTGGTTTAACTACCTTATTGGAGGGTAGCAGATTTTTAGCTTTAGGTTGTCCCTTCTTGGGAGAAGGTGACATGGATGTATGAGATGTGGAGGGAAAAGCAGATGGTGGAAGAGGAAAGGGTGACCCATGGGGGTAACTGAGGTGTTGCAGAGGTGGGTGGTAGAGGTTGGGTAGAAGGTGTGAGTGAAAGAGAAGAAAGTGTCATGGGTAGTGAGGGAGTTATGGACGGTAGTGGAGGTATGGGTGGTAAGAAGTTACGGGTGATGGAGGAAGTTGTGTGGATACACTTGGGTATATTAGAGGTTCATGATAAGGAGTTGGGTTGCTACGTTCTTGGTTTACCAGTGGACGGAGGTTTCTTGGCCAGGGTTAATTAGGTGAGGTCCTAGGATGAACGGAAGGGGTGAAGGTGATAATGGCATGGTAGGCAAGGTCAGTGTATGAGGCCTAGGAGGTTGGGTCTTCTTTTTAGGGGCCGGGTATGTTTAGTGTTAGTTTTGGAAGATGTGGCTAAATCTAAGTTGATGGGTGGGTGAGTAAGGTTTGATGTCGACATGACCGCTAAGGTGGTGATGGGTTTAAGTAAGAGATATGATATAGGCATGGGTAGGTGTTTGTGTGTAGATGTATGTTGGGTTGTGGGCAGAGTTGTGTGTTGGGCTACAGTTGGTGATATGGAAGGTGTTGCAATAGTCATGGTTGCGTTTGGTTTGGTCGCTATAAAACACTTTTGGATCCCATAATGGAGGTTTCAGTGAGTGACAGCTACATTTGGGTTGAGAAAAAGAAGTAGAATGCATCCTCAAAGTAAGGCTCTATGAACATAGTCAAGGTGATCGACCAAGTGTGAAAATGGTACTGTTGTAAGTGGGGTTGACGTGGATCAAGTAGCAATTCCCGTAAAATGTGTTTGAGACACAGGGAAATGGCTTAGCCTCTATGATTCTGTAAGTCACTGATATGTAAAAGATTGTGCATGCCCTTAGTGGCATCTTGAAAATACACGACTCTTAACTGGACACTCAATGAAGAAATATGGCATTATCTAAAGTAGTTTCCTCACATAGAAACATGTCACAGGATGGGCCAGACGATGTAGAATTTCATAAATGTGATGGTGTAGGTTGTATACAAGTATCTCCTATGAGTAACAGAGCAGCCACTGAATACTACAGTCTCCACAATATCTGAGGGATGAATAAGGTGGCTTGCTAACTAAAAGGAATGATCCATAGAACATACCAGAGCCATGAACTCAGATTCCTAATTAAATACCATGGTTGAGTAAGATGAAAGTAGGTTCTTGTGTCCAGAATAGGGAGGCTACGAGATAAACCTATTTCAAATCCATGGAAGAAAAATGAGGCACATATAGGATATGGAACTGGTATGAAATACAAATGATAGCATGGCCTTGCTTCTATAGAACAAGGAATACCAATGGTAGAACCCGTCACCAGGTTGTAGATGGAAGCCATAAATCATGATTAGGGGATGGATTGTAATCAAAGATATTTAGGTTTTCAAGTAGCAGGTATATTTAGGCTATCCAAGAACTAAATCATCAAGTTGATCTAGTCAATATCTTAGATGAGATTCTTGAAGGTGATGGAACTATTGTCACCTATGACAACTTCGATAACGATGATCCTAGCTATCAAAAGTCAAGATAAAATAAATATCCACACGGGCATAAGTGGGTCAGGATCAAATACTAGTGTGTGGTAAATAAAGTACCTAGGTGAACATGAGATAAGGCTAAATGGCTACTCTAACAACCTCCCTCAAGTGAATCTAGGGGCCTAAATAGAAGAAGTGGCAGGTTCCCCTATCAAAGTGTACTTTCGTTGTTCTTGTCTGAACTGGAAATCTTGGACAAGAGAGAGATTAAAAGGAGGTTTTGTTGGGTTTGATTGATTAAGGGGACCAAGCCTTGAGAACTACAGCATTGGCAGATCCTTTTGGGTTTTGAATAATTTTTTTGGGGTTTTGAAGATGAAGAAGCATCATTTTATTTGAACACGTGATGTTCTTGTTAGGAAGCTAAATTTTCTTCTCTTCGACATCACAAATTTCCATATTTCCATGCCACGGTGAATGCCTTGTCGAAAGTATGAAAGTTCTACACCTACAAGGTTGGTGAGATGTATCCAGCACAAGCCCAAGTAAATAACTTTATGATTTCAATTTGAGGTAATTAAAATATGAGCTGGCTAATTAGGTTGCGCCAGACGAGCGAACAAAGTCAACGATAGACTCATCATCGTACTATCGTGTGGTGTAAAGATCAATCATGGTGACTATCTTAACAATTTTTATTGAGAAGTGGTCTAAGAAGGCTTGGGCTACCTGATTAAATGAGTAGATGGAGTGTCTTAGTAGCCCTACTATACTAGTCCAATGTAGGTCCTGTCAGGGAGATCGAGAAGGTTCATAGGAGCAAAGCGTCATCATGGGCGATTAGGTAACACCCATGTTTGAAAGACTGCAAATGTTGTTGTGGGTCTTCTTTACTATTGAAACAGTTGAATTTTGGCATTTCCCACTATACAGGGTATGGGAAAATAGGGATGGATGGATGAATGGGATTATTACATATTTCATCATAGGTGAGAGAATTGTGCATGAGCCTAGAAACTGATGCTTCTAGCATCTGTATCCTTTCCATCATTGATTTGATGAGGTCATTGGTAGGTTGTGGTGGAAGGGCTCTTCCTGTGGCATAAGGTGGGCTGGTATGGAACATGTGATATGGGTGGCATTCCAGTGTATGGAGAGTACCAAATAGGAAGGTTGAGAATAGGGGACCGAACATAGAGGGTATATATCCAGAATGGGAAACAGACAAGATAGGGGGTTGTTGATAGTATGGGTATATGAGGTGGGACGGTCGCAGTGACTCTAGTAGCGATTGGGGTGCAAAGTATTTGTGGGATGGAGAGGATAAGATTCTAGAATGGATTAGGGGTCACTGACACCATGGGTGATTGGGCTGTAATTGGTATCTATGAGATAGTGGGTGCACGGATGAGGCTATGGTCTGGGTGGTTGATGAGGGGACAACAAATTACTACAGGGTGCGAGTAATATTGTAGACACAAAAGTCATAGCAGGTATGGGATCCTAACTGTGAAACTATTGGGGGTAAAGTAAGTGAAGGTAATGACGCATTAGTAGGGGTTGATGTAGAAGCGGGAATAAGGGCATGAGAGATGGATACAGGCATGCCATATATCTACTGCCCTGAGGAGTCCCGGGTTGAAGAGTGGGAAAGGTAGAAATATAAGGTTGTGGGATTCAGATCAATGAGTCATACAAATTCCTTGTCACCTACGGCAATGGTGGTAGGTAGGGTTGCATCCATGGGTGACATGACAAACAGTGGTGAAGGACTTGGCGGGAGTGGTTGACAACTAGCGTGGAATATAAGAGCGTTAACTTGATTGCGAGTCAACACCATGTGAATCAATGTATATCAGGTGATGTTTTATCTTGTAGATGACACAAGAGAGAAGTGGGAATGAAGTAAACAGGTGTTTATAGGTGAATTTGGGTAATGTATTAGCTAATATTTAGCATACAGGGTAACTGACGCCAGTTAAGGATGACCGATACCGGTTCAGGGGTAACCCATGTTGGTTACTGTGAGATAGGAATAGTTTTATCAAATGAGGAAAACAAATGGTAACAATCATATGAATAAGTTATATGATGATTGTTTATCAAAAGCATAGAGAGTACAGAAACTCATAGGAACTCTAACAGCAAAGAAAATGAAATAAGGGTTCTTTAGGAAATTTAATCCAAAAGAACAGAAAACCGATGCTAGTTAAGAAAAATTGATGTCGGTCAGGGGTGACCAATGCCAGTGGATAAACTGATGCCAGTTACTATGAAAATTGGAAAGATGTAGAACAAAAGGATTGTTGTGAATTTGAGTCAGGTAAGTAATCAATCCAGAGGTCTGGAGATGATACAATGAAGTCATGACACACTCATAAGAAGGCTAGAATACTCCAACGGTGATTTTAGAGTGTGTAGGGCAAAAGAATGGAAAAATAGAGAATTGTACCCTCACAGCTCAAAATGCACGTCAATCAAAAACTAAAAAACATGTACTTAACAAGTGATTTTTAATGTATTGAGCTTATGTTATTTAGAAGACTAAATCATGAATTTTAGAATAGAGTTTTTGGTGAGGAAGGCTTCCTACGAAAAATTATACCTAAAAGGAGAGGTTTCAGGTATGTTATGGCGGGGGTGAACTGTCTTATGAGGTAATGACTTAACAAAAGCAACGAGTTGGGGAGTACCTACCTATTGGATCGTGTGATCACTGATAGGTGTTCCCATGTAAGATGTTGTTTAAGAAAAATTTGTATATTTAAATTTTGTGGTTTGGTAAGACAGAGAGAGAGAGAGAGAGAGAGAGAGAGAGAGAGAGAGAGAGAGGAGAGAGAGAGAATGTGATTTCTATGATTATTTGTGTCAACCATCAGCCGGGCATGACTTATAGCATATAGGTTGCCCTCATTTTAATGTGAGATAAATGCAGCAAATCAGAATGTAATGCAACCAATTTTAATCCCAAATAAAAAAGATTACGTTCTATGAAGTAAATGATAAATAGGAGAGGGTATGCTCTTTCAATAAATGCAGAAAGTAAGAAAGGAGAATGATTCCTTTTAAATGCACCAAGAGAAATGTTTCTTTTAGAGAAATTAGAAAGAAGAGAAGATTACCAAAAAAAATATTAATGTGTAAGAATTTTTAAAGGGAAACAAACACACAAATTTTGCCTAGGAATGAAGAAAATGCTTTAGAACCCCTGATGGGTCCCACTGGGCATTCCAAAATGTTTCATTGTTTTATTTACTTTATAGAGATGAAATAGATAAGGGTAAGGGATGAGGAGGAATACCTGTTATTACTGTTCGGTTGATGGTTGTTGCTCACATTTTGACTTCTTGATCCAATGCCAATTGTGAGAGCTTGCTAAGGTGAATAAATGGTAACCAATGACGGTTCAGGGTTGACCGATGTCAGTTTAGGGGTGACTGGCATCAGTTAAGGTAGGATTCCCTAGGTTTACTAAAAATGGTAGATCTCCTTGGTTTCTTGGGCTAGGTTGGTTTTATCTCCCAGATCAGAACGGAAGATTCCCTTCTAATGAGAGGGAATGTGGTTAGAGAAATCTTAGGCATGTGCTTTTAGGGTTAGACCAAATCTTAGCTCATTAAGGCAAGTGAGATCAGGTCTTAGTTAATTATGGAAATATGCCAAGAATAGGTCTAGGGTGAGGTGGAAATTAGTTTAATTAAAATAATTAAGTAATGCATATTGTGAGGATAGGTATTAATTTATTTAATTTAGTTAAGTTAATTAAGTCAATATTAATGTGGGGTGAAAGGGGCCATGGTTAGGTGAATATGTTTGAGTTGGTTATTCGATGAGGGACTAAGGGGAGTGTGACCCAATTTTGGTGTCTACAAGAACCATTTTATGTTTACCCTACCTTCATTTAGTGGTAATAACACACAATGATTGACGTTTAGTCTGTGATCTTCCTAAAACCCCTCAAATTTTTAGTTCCTTATCTTTCTCAGTTCAGTCTCATCTCCACCCCACAAATATTTGATCAACCTTTTCTGATATCCTTGGTTTTTAGTGCAGATCTCATCCTCCCTATTTATCTTATTTGAGTATGTGTGTGAGAGCACCATATTACCACATATACCCTAAGTGATCTCGCTCACAATTTGAAATCCTCATCATTAATCTGAAACAAGTCATGCCAATCCTTGGAGTTAATGTGTAGGTCATACTAGAACTACCTCTAGAAGTCCATATCGAGTTCTTAGGTGTCTGCAACACTTAGTGACCACTCTTTTGAGTGAATGTTGCATTCGGTGGCTGCACCCGGTTCTGATTATTCATCCTAGCATGTTCGGGATATCATATCGTTCATGGTCCATACCTTTATATTCCTTTGACTGCATATTGTGTCCTCTCACACTGACTAAGGCAGAGTCAAAAGAAACAGGGACATCAACCATACCCTTTGTCTAGATGCCTCCCCATCACTCCCTTGGGAAGAGTGGGTGGGATAGTAGAGGAAGACCCCATCCCTGGATATAAAACGACACTATGCGTGGGTAAATTTCCCTCACCCCATCCCCCTTTTGCATTCAAATTTCCTCCCTCTCCTCCGGGGGGTAAATATGGGAACTAACATGATTACTCTACTATGTTGTTTATGCAAGGGAAGACAATGTGGTAAGATTTAGGTATGAGGTCCATGGATGTTATGAGATCCATCAAAGAATAAATTCCACAAGGGGGATTGCTTTTATGTATAACATGTCCACATATGGAAATTCAAATTTTAAAGTTTGTGAACTTGGAAGTGGCGTTGCGTCCAGTTGATTTGCAAGTGTTTGACCTTTTAAAGCTTTTTGATTGAAAAATTCAATGTCAAATTCACCAAGGAGTGCAATACAGTTGAACATCTGTTCTATTATTATTAGTCTTGAAAGAAATTACTTAAGAGGGTCAACCTTAGCACTTAACTTAGTTGTATGATTTAACAAAAAGTGCCACAACATGCCAAAATTTTAAACCATTGCTAAACAAGCTTTTTCAACATGTGAGTAAATGAATTCATGTTCTATAAAAGTCTTGCTCAAATAATACACAACTTGTTCCTGACTCTTATCATTATGTTGTGCTAATAATGCCCCAATTGCATGTTTTTTTGCATAAGTTTACAAAAACATAGGCTTGTCCTGTATAGGTGACATGAGTACCGATAGAGATGAAAAAAATACTTTAATTTTATCAAATGAGTCTTGACAGTCCTGTGTCCATTTCTAGACATCATTCTTAAGTAGTTGGTTCAAGTGATGGAACTTATCTGCCAATTAAGAGATGAATCGCTGAATATAAATTTTTTTCCTTGTATGCATTTTAGCTGATGTATATTCTGAGGAGGTGGCATATCCATTATAGCTTTTACTTTGGTAGGGTCCACTTTGATTCCTCTTCGTGAGACAATGAATCCCAAAAAATTTCCAGAAGTGACACCAAAGACATGCTTTTTTTATCAAGACTAGCCTTGTATTCCCTTGGTCACTCAAATATATTCCTAAGAACTACTAGATGATCTACTCTTGTCTTTTATTTGGAAATAATATCATCAACATAGTCCTCTATCATGTCATGAAGAAGGTCGTGGAAGATAATGATCATTCCACATTAATAGGTTACACTAGCATTCTTAAGTCCAAAAGGCATGACCTTGTCACAAAATGTCCCACATGGGGTTGTGAACATTGTCTTATGTTGGTATTCTTTAGTAATTTTAATTTTATTATATCCTTAAAATCATTCATAAGAGATAACATCTCGTGGCTCACGCAGTAGAATTGGAAATCAGGTCGATGTTGGGTAAAGGGAAGTCATCATTAGGAAATTCCTTATTTATGTGTTGGAATTATATACAAATAAAAAATCCAAGGGGTCTTCTTCACCACTAGGACCATGTTTAATATCCACTCGGAGTAATCAATATGCCATATAGAGCCTATATCTAGTAATGTTTATAATTCATCCTTGACAGGCAGTTTGACCTTGGGGTGCATCTTATGCGGCTTTTCTTTACATGTCTTATCATATGAGTGCACCACAAGTTGTTGAACCACAAGAGAAGGGTCAAGGCCTACAATATCTTTGTAGGACCAACAAAACACATCTTGAAACTAGATCAAAATCTTTGTGAAGATCTTTATTTCAGTGTCTGAGAGATTGAAACCAATTTTTAGTAATTTGGGTTGGTCCTTTCCATGCCAATATTGATGACAATTGTTTCTTCTACCAACAACATAGAAGTGTCATTTTCTTGAAAGGAAGTTGATGGTTTATGTAGATCATTGGATATTTCTAGCTCCAAATATCCTCTCTCTAGCACATCTAAAAGGTTATCACTAGGAGATGCATAATTTTCTATCTTTTTATTTTTTTAATTTTTGTCTCTTGTATAACACCTCAAAAGATTTTCTCTATGCGATATATGATTTTTTATTTTTCTATTTTTAACATCTTTAATTTTTGGATTAGATATTTTCAAGTTCATCACAAAATTAAATAGTATGGTCAACTTTTATATCAAACACCTTCTTTTGATTTGACAAGGGAAAATGATCTTGAGCCCTGAGGAACACTTAGATGGCCTCATCATTTTGAAAGAGGTCCATGGAGACATGGCATTTTTTATCTTGATCCACAATGGAAGGGTAGATAATGTCATATATTTTTTATGGATAGGTCTTCGAGGAAAATTGTGGTTTTGGCAAGGTCTTCTAAGAGGTTATGTGTGGATCTAGTCTCTAACTTCAAAAACTAAGTCCTCATCACTAGTTAATACATAAAATATAATTAGCCTCTTCTGAAAGGTCTCAAATCCTAGACCATATATGTAGAGGTTAGATTTCATTTCCATGGGTTTGAAGGTGTCATGTCCTCCTAGCCCTCCTTTCAAATTAATGTTTAACATCATTTGATGTGCCTTTGTCTATTCAGTGGATTTGTAGCAAGTCTACCATCTTATATTTGTATAGCCAAGAGCTATCATAACCTTGGGTTTTTTCATCTTCTGAGATATCCATGTTGTCTCTAAAGATTAGTTCTTATGTAGTAAACTAGAGGTTCTCATAAATGGGGAGTGTTAGGGCATCCATAAGTGCTAGGAAAAAATGGGAGTTGACTAATGAGACATGCATTTTCAAGCATGTACTCTCTAATACCTTTATGCGAGAACTTAATATTCAAGTGGTGATTTGGACGTAGACACTTTTGAAGAAGATGTAAAGATATGAGGGTGAGGGTAGATTTTTCAGGATCAACACAGTTTTTTGTAACATGGATGACACAAGGCTCAATTATGCGATCAAGTAGATGGGAAATAATTTACATTTTGGTACTTTTATTCAAAAAAATTTACAATACTCAACAGTGGTTGGCATCACCAAGAAAGGTGAACTCTTTATCTATTATGTGGGATTTTGATACACTGATGGAATGTGGAAGGCATGGCTTACATCACATGTATCCAAGGTCTACCCAAAGTGAGTTTGTATGATGTTTCCACATCAACGACATGACATATGGTTTCAAGGAGTTGTGGGCCCACTTGTATGGGCAAGAGTAATGGTACCAAAGGACGGGTGCTCAGTATTTTCATAACCATGAATGTGTAATAATGTTAGCATCTAAATCATCTGTTATATGACCAAGACAATGTAGAATTTTCATAAATAAGATGTTAAGAGTTTCTTATTGTCTATGAGAACTCTTTTGACCTTTTGATCTGTTACATAGGCTTCGATATACAAATATTTTTATGTTTTGAAGGTTAGGGTTTAACATATCCTGAGGGCCAAAAGATAAGATAGGGATTTCAAGGTGAAAGGTTTGCAATCATAGATTGAAATCTTTGAACATTAAGGGTCAATGGAACCTGTGCTTCGTGAAGAGCATGTGTGAGGATGTCTTGCAAGCTAGGTGACTCTTTTAATAAATCCATTTGAGATATATACGCAGGTGTTATTACTAACTATTTTATGAGGTCAAACTGACCGGGAGTAAAAGATTTAGCATTAGAATTTGATTTTAATTTGGGGGAGCCATTGTTTTGGATGTTTGAGGCTACTATAGAAGATGTAGATGGTTGACTTTCTGTGGGTACCCATATTTTATTTTGACGTGTGGCCACATAATTGGTAGGAGGTTTAAATTAATAATGGTGAAAATTGTAGGAGGTACTTTCCTCAATAAACAAAATAATTGAGTTAAATCAATGTTATTGGAGGATTGGCCTTTATCAACATTTTTATTATCAACATCATGTTTTGGGAATGGGTTTGTAAACACCTTAAGTTTTTCATTTGGTATTTTTTTGGTTGAAGGTTCATCAACTGTAATTTCTCCACTATCAATAAGGTCTTGGAAAAAGTGACGTAAACAGACACATTGATGAGTTTTGTGACCATCGATTTGATGAAACTCACAATAAGTTTCAGTGTTTGTACTAGATGGGTTTTGGTTCTCCTTCAACCCAAGGTCTTGTGATGGGAAGGTTACCATGTTATCATTAATAATTTTTTGTAAGACATTTGAGAGAGGTTCTCCCAAAGGGGTGAAGTGACATCGTTTAGAATCACGTGAAGAGGAAGCCTCTTGCTAGAAATAATGAGAGGTTGTTTGGATTTTTTTGATTTTACCTAAGTGTTTTGAACATTGTGGACATTGCAGTTGTCCTTAAAACCATCATTGAAAACATTGCGATTTTGGTTAACGTTAAAAAATTATTTGTCTTGGTGAGATCTATTACGATTATTATTATTTTTTACATTATCCCTTGAGTGAGGTTTTATCAAACCTTTTGTGATAAGGGCCTTTTTCAATTTGTGATCCTTTCTCAATAACTTCCTCAAAAGTATTAAGACAATGCATTTGCATGTGAAAGGATAGCTCTCTATTAAGGTTGGGCATAAAGATGATCACAAGATGTTTTTTAGGAATTGAGCATGGGAAATGACTAGCAATCTTGTTCCATCTTTGTAGGAATTGTGTAAAGGTTTCATTGGAATGTTGTTTAGAATTACACAAATCCATCATTATAATTTCAGAGTCTATATTGAATGAGAAATTTTTAACAAACTTATCTGAGAGGTCTACAAAATTTTGTATAGATCCCTTGGGGAGGTGTAGAAACCAGTCCAAAGCTTTTCCACCTAGACTTCATGGAAAGAGACGCATTAAGAAGATATCACTATAAGCCACCTCTTGGAAAGCCATATAGAACTCCTTGATGTTCTCTCTAGGATCATTCTTTCCCTTATATTTATCAAACTTGGGTGTCTCAAAATATTTGGGAAAGGGTATGTGTAAAATGTCCTTATCAAAATGGTAAGGACACAATTCTTCTAAATTGAATTGTTTACATTGGTGTTGTATACCCGAGATGGTGTCCTTCATATATTTTCCATTCTTGTGCAAATGGTATAATTTTTCTATAAGATAGATAATGAACCATCACTCTTAGAGTTGTTATTCTCTTTTGTGGGCATGGTATGGTTCTTAAATGAATCTTCATTAGTTTTCCTTGGTGCCTCTTTCTTAGGAGGTTCGTTAGTGACTTTAGAATTTAGTATAGCGAGTTGTTTAGCCATCTCATTGATATGGTCCATGAGGGATTTAGTGGGATTGGTGGCTGAATCATTCGATTTTCCTTTGTTCCCAACGTTGGATTTGTGTTTGTTTGATTCATCATCATTGGTTTTATTCGAGGTGGATTTGTTTTAATCCTCGTTATTTTATGTGGCTAGGGCCTAATCCATCGTCATTGTTATTTGACATGAATGGGTCACCTTTTTGGGCTTTGGGTTTACCGAGTAATGTTCATAAAACATCCTCATCAAATTTGAAGGGTAATTTTTCTCCCATCTCAAGGAGACAAAGTAAAAATTGGTCTTTATTCATACGTAAGATATTTTCAACATGAGCTTGTTCTTCGGGAGAAACATTGTGTTGAATTTCCTCCTCTTTTTGGTCATCATCACTATCAACATGATTTCCAAAAGGATTTTACATTCTTTCAGTTCTCCTAAAAGGGATATAGTCTTTGTTTCTTGTTCCCACCATTTTTTAAAAGATGGATGGAAGCAAAGAGAGACGTGAAAATAACTCAACCAGTAGCAACGTGAATGCTACGATGGAAGAGAGGTTTGTAATTAGGTGCAATGATAACCTGTCCCTTAAAAAAAGTGAATGCTAAGATGGATAAGGTGTTTGGAATATTTGGATGACATGACCCTTAACAAAGTGAATGTCAAGGTAAAAGCATGAAAAATGATGATAGTCTCAACCCTTGGCAAATTGAATGCCAAGATGGAAGAGAGGTCTTATGTGATTGAAATATTGTGTCCTCTAGCAAAGTGAATGATAGATGGGAGGAGGATTATAAAGATGAAAGTTCAAACATGCTCAACCTCTAACAATGTGAATGCTAGAATGGAGGAGTGAGGATAGGTTGATGTTGAATGTACTCTACCACTAGTAAATTGAATGCTAGATGGGAAGAGAGTTTTACGACTAATCAAATGTGCTTAACCTCTAATAATGTGACTGCTAGAATGGAGGTGCGAGATAAAGATTTGAATTTACTCTACCTCTAAGAAAGAGAATGCTAGATGGAAAGAGGATTTTTAGCGATGATAGGATTAAGAGTATCAATCAACGTGAATGATGATAAATGGGATGATGACAATGTCTAAAATTTAACAAAGGGAGTTGCTAAATAAAAGACATGAAATGAATGAATAGTGTATAGTTCAACAAGGATGGTGTCAAACTCGAGAGGTCGTAAGAGGATAATAACAAGATTGAATCTTGATGAAAGAATAAATGGAAATGAATTTAATCAAGAACAAAGTAGATACAAAAATGTCGAGACGTAAGTCACAAAATGAGGATGCTTGAGTGAGGACGTGGGTATCCAACAACTCAAGACTTTGATAAAAAATGGGAGAATGAAATATTAAACTTTGGAAAAGATGTGATCCAAAGGTTTAAGACAAGAATGGAATCGAGGATGAACTCAAGATGAGAAGAAAAGGAAGGATATTTGATGATTTCTAAAAGGAAGACCCAAATGGGAAAATGAGAATTCCAAAAGGATGGAAATGAGATTCAAATGAAAGATAGTTAGAGAACAGGTCTGAATGAGATGGATTTCGAATGAAAATGAAGGATTATGATAACTCCAAATAATGGGATATAAGGATTTGTGAAAAAAGAAGTGGTGAAACCAAATGAAAAAGGATTATGTGGAGACTGAAATGGAGAATAATGGAAAACCCAAATAAGAAAATTTTGGGAAGCGTGATGAAAAAAATGGATATTCCAAATGAAGGGAGTGAAAGAAGGTCCAAATGAGAAATATTGAATGAGAATGAGAAATCCAAATAAAATAGATAAAGGATTTTCTATGGATAAATCCAAACAAGGAGTATTTTTTGATACAAAAAAGTGAGAAAGAAAATGAGAAGATATGAAAGGTGATAGATAGGTAAGAGTGTGGAACACTACTACAAAAAGAAAGAAAATTAAAAGAAAGAACAAAAAGAGAGTTTTTGTTTTTTTTTGCCTCTACCTTAGCTTGGCTTGGACAGTGTTTGGCTTCCTAGGTGGCTCTCTCAACTAGGTGTCAGTAGTATACCCAACCAAGTGCAGTGTTATTTCTAATTATCAGCTTTACTTTACCCCTTTAAAACCTTGAGAAAATGATATTCCTCAAAATGAATCACATTGGGGTCGCCATTACTGAATATTCGTGACTCTAATGTCGCATGTTTTACTAGTCAAGTAGGATGAAAGGTACCCATTTTGTTAGCCAGTACCCTCAATGTACTGACTACTTTGGGGTTCCTATGGTAATCCTCGCAATTATTTTTATGGCTTATGTCAAGATACTCCCCATAGTTATGGTAGTTGGGCAATAGCCTTGTCAACCGCACCTGTAAATACATTGTGAATGGTTCATTTTATCTTGATTAAAAGATGATATTTTTTGAACCACCAATATTTGACAAAGGAAACCTATAGTCAGTAAGCTATTTGAAAGCAGTGTTCAAGGTAACCTATAATTATTAGTTTTAATGGTCTTCATATTACGGTCCTGCAAATGAGTGTTAGCAGTTTTCCTGAGGTAGAACAAAGAGAAAAAAATAAAACAACACGTCCATGTTTCTGATTCTCAAGATCGCTTGTAACAAACACAAATATGTGTGAAGTGTTGCGATTAAATTCAAAAAAGGAAAAACAATAACAACATGTCTACAAAAGTCACAAGAAATTGTTAGTCGATGGCGTGAAGAAATTAAATGATAACAAAATAGCTAAAAAGTGGCAACAAGTGGTTAGAAATGTCCAAGAGCTCTAGATTCATAAGTTTCACAATTGAAAAAATGTTGTAAAAAGTAAGTGAAAGGAGTCTTAAGTGAGTATATGTTTGATAATAAATCTTTGACAGTTGAGGAAATTGACCAAATTTTCTAAGAGCCATGTAAGATATATTAGCACAATTGGTCCATGTGATCATAGATTTGAGAAAAAAAAATTAAATGTCGTAATTTTATTTTTTTTTAAAATGGCCTGATTAGAGAAATGACAAAAATAATTAAAAAATTAAAAAAACCAAAGGAAATTGATTAGACTAATTATTTAATCCAAATAAGTAGATAACTAATTAAGAAAACAATTAGATCTAATCGAATTAAAAATTTAAATCAGTTTAATTAGATGACTAATTAATGTAATTAAATTGATTTAATTAGAAAAAAATTAGATCTAATTTAATTAATAATTTGATTTAAAAATTCAAATCAATGTAAAAATTTAATTTTGACATGGAGGGTGGACCCCTAGAAAGGTGGAGTTAAAGTTGAGTTGAGAGGTTGAGTTCCAAGTTGAGTTAACTAGGGAATGAGGAAGTGTTTATTAACTAGGAAAATAGGTGTATTTTCCCAATTAAGTAACTAGTTTAGTTAGCTACAATGTGCAACATAATTAATTAATTAATCATTTATTTAATATGTGTTAATTAACTTAGCTAAAGTGTACTATGAACTAATTTAATTAATCCAAAGGGGGTGAATGTACCTGATTAATTAATAAGATTAATCAATCGCAAAGGGGCCGAACTAGGAAGTGAACCAAGATAATATTGGGAATTGGTGTAATTTTGTGGTGTCTACAACGTGTCTTTTAATAATTAAGTAAAACTACATAAAGACTTAGTTTAAGTAATTCAATTAATTATAAGAACTAATATTTATACAATAAGATAACTCCACTTAAAGATTATTCTCAACCCAAAGGGTAAATAATTCCAATTTACCAACTTGTATAAAATATAGAGTGTCCCTACTAATTAAAATGAAGTCATTTTCTAAGGTGGGGGGAGTTATGCAATAACAAATGACAACTTACAGGGGGAAATACTACCAAGTATTTAGAACTCTTATTTTCTGGTTTGAGTGTACTTTGGAAAATTATGAATTCAAAGCTAACTATCCCTAACTCAAGCACACATTTTAGAATAAAGTACTCGAAAATACTTAATTACTTACTAAGTTCAAATCATTTAAGAAGAAAAATAGCTTAGTGTGTGCGCATGGATTTATTGTTCCCTGTTTTATTTGAGCATGATGTTTTCCAAGAAAAGAAGCTCATTTGAGAATTTGTTGAATGGGTTTATTAATTCTTTTCTTATATTATTTTTTTGAATTTATTGGGATGACTCAAGGAGGTGAATGCTTGCATTTCTCTACTGCAATCTATAGATCTAAATCCCAGAAAATGATACATATGGTTCTTATTATGGCCTTGCTCCACTGCCAATCAAGTTTCCGTAGCCTTGGTGGAGTTTGTCAAAATCACCTGTCATAGAAAGAATTTGGATTTTTATCCTTTTTGGATGATTTTGAGCTTTCCTTTAAAGGTTTAGGAACCAATTTAGTGGGTTTCAATGATCTTGTCAATTTGGCTCATTTTGGCATTCCTCTTTGATACCAATCATGATTAAGTAGAATTTTTTTTTATTGTATTTTAGGGTAGCTCATTTTCTACTAAATGATTGAAACCGTTCTAATTCATCTTGTATTTTAGGCATTTCAACTATTCAAAGATGGCGTAAATCAAGGATACTGACTTTTTTTTTAGGCTCTTCCTGAAAAGAGTTTGCGATAATCAAATTAGAAATGAGGCACCACGAAGTAGTTGCACTCCAACGACTTAGCATGTAAAGAGATACGACTCGTTTTTGGAAAAAAATAGAGTTTTTTTTTAAGTAATATTTAGAAGAGATAGAAATTGAAACCTTACCAAAAAGGAATATGAAAAAAAAGGCGACGTACCAGGTGAAAATGTACAGGCCTCGCAGAGGAATATACAGCCGCGCATAGGTGAAAATGGTCCTAAAAACGACTATTCCAAGGAAAAACGACTTACCAAAGGAAACTGTACAAGGGACAAGCCGCACCTAGGAGTTACAGTCACATTTTTTTGTTCCTAGCACAAAAAAAATTCCCTTTCAAGCAAAAAAACGTGGCTGTGTTGTTGAAAACGCCCTAGCAAGCAAAAAAACATGGCTGTGTGTTGAAAAACACCTAGGAATGATCTTACAGTCCACACATGATAGTTAGCAACCTGTACATAAGAGTTTACAACCCCTTCAAGCAAAAAAACGTGGCAGAGGTTAAAAATTCCTAGTAATGAATGAAAAAAGTGCAGGCCACGCGTGAAAACTGTCCAAAAATGGTCAGAGGGACATCAGTTTGTTGATGAGCAACCATGACTGAGGAGCTCAAAGATCCTGCAACCACAGACAACATGCATAAACAAATATCCTGCAAAAACCAGAGATTTTAAAAAAAATTCACTTCCATTTTAATAAATGAAAGGAAGCTCTATTTTGGATTTTGATACATCCAACAAAAAAAGCAGTTAAAAAACCTGATTTCTTAAGGTATTTTGAAAAAACCTGCACATGCACAAGAAAAAAAAACATAAAAAACTTTCCGAAAAAGCTTGCTAGAGATATTAGCAAGATAATTTCCAGAAAATAGTGATCAAAAGACTTGCATGTAGAGTAAAATAACGAAACCAAGTAAGAGTAATAGCAACAAAAAACAAATCGAGTGCACGTTTACCCGATCTCAGCTCTAATACCACGAAAAGAGTTTGCAAGAATCGAATCAGAAACGAGGCACCATGAAGTAGTTGCACTCCAACGGAATCGTGAGAGCTCCAACGATATCAAGGAAAAAATTGATCAGTAGTGGAAGAACTTGCTCAACAGAAACAAAGATTGCATAGAGGAAAGACAACGAAGTGTTTTGGCATGCTCATAAATGAAGAGAAAAGGGGTACATATAGGGTGCTGAGTAACCCTAGTGCATGACACATATGAAACCCTAAACCTAACCCATGTGAGATGACCCTCCAACATGAGAGGAGGACACATAGGATAACTCACACTAATGCCCCCCCTTCATCAAAGTTGGGGTAGCGGCGGTGATGAGTCAGACGGAAGAGGAAGACACCCCTAAACAACTAAGAAAGATGTGTCAATGGGGCCCAGCAACTAAAGGCCTGATAAGGTGCCCATATACAAAAAAAATCTTCCTAGAAGAAGAAGAAGAAAAATGGGTCCCGGCCTAAAGCCTGATGAGGTACCCATGTACAAAAGAAGTCCCAAGCAGTGAAGGAAAACCCAGTGGGAAAAACATCCACCACAAGAGAACAAAAAAAAAACTCTCTAATCTAAGAAAGATGCCAAAGATGGGTCTTGGCCATAGACTAGCCTGTAAAGGTACCCATGTACAAAGGGGAAATATCTCGAAAGATGAAAAAGAGAGAAGATGAGGGAGATGAGATGGATGCAGAAGATGCCATGGACGGATCTGAACTCTGCAACTCTAAGAAGTCTCCCAGAAGAATGTCGATGATGAGATCCTCTACCTCTGGACTGAAGAAGAGCCGTCTACACCGTACTGTGTGTCTACCCTTAGGAAGGACAGAAAAGATGTGTTGGAAATCTACCCACTCCATGAAGGAAATTGAAGGCAGTAGCATGAAGAACTCTGAGTCTGGTCCATGAAAGTGTGACATAGGTCTAGCAAGTGAGTACAAAGGAGCTGAGGGTAATGTCACGAGTACAGAACTATCAGAGTATGAAGGGTGAACACCTGTAGAAAGGATTTCCAACTGATGTGAAGGTAATAAAACATCCCGAACGATAGAAAAAGGATCCACAAATAAGGGTGGATTAATGAAAGTCTTCGGAAAAGTGGAAGTGGCAAGAGTCCCAGAAGGGGCACTCCCAACAATGGAGATGATGAACTCCTCCTAAATACCTATAGATGGATGAGGAACCTGTAGTACATCACAAGTGTGCTATGCGAAAAGATGACCAAGGTCAGGCAGATACTCGTCCCAATGAGGGCGCTCAAAAAACAAAAGAGCGATGTCAGATATGTATGAGTCATCCAAGGAAGGTTGAGGAGTGAAATGGGCCTCAAACAATGAAGGTGGAAAAGAGGTGGGTGTGATGACTGTATGACATTGTATAAGAGACTGCTCAATATATGATGAGATGCGGGATGTGTCAACACTCTTTGGAATAGTGAGAGAAGGAGGAGAAGATTTCTCTGTAGTACTCTCGTCATCAGAATTGGGTGCACAATCCTCATCATAAAAAGTAGAACCAAGTGAGTCTGTGTCAGTGGAACTGTTATCACACGAAAAAATAGAGGAGACAACTGAATCAGCTACAACAACAATGACGATAGTATGTGAAGGGTCTCCATAGAGGGACTGAAGAATGCTCCAGACGTGGTGGGGTGGATTTGAGTCTGCCACGTGAACCCATTGAGATGTAGAGACATGTATCATCATGTGACCAAAAACACAGTTGCAATTGTTGAGAAAATCATTAAGATGACGATGATCAGTGGGTGCAAGAACTGGCCCAAGCAAGAAGTGAGAAAGAACCTTGCAGGCGAAGTAATGTTCCATAGAAGCACGCCAAGCTGAATAGTTCTCTCTCCCACTGAGAATTGGCGGAGGTTGTAAGGCGATCCTACAATGCTCAAGTCTGGAAAGAGTACCTTCCATGATGTGGAATCAAAAAGTGCAAGATTCACAAATGCAAGACGTCGGAATTGACCAATTATGCGTCTGCATGTAATACAACACCCAAGACAATAACAACCCCCCGCTTTTGGCACTTTATAGTTTAGTGCATTGATTACAATCGAGTCCGAATGTGTTCTGAGAACCAGTTTGTCACTCACCTTGTAATAAGCGTAATAACGCACAATGGCGGAGACAACAATAAAGGTTCAGAGGGCACAACAGATCGACACGGCAAGCAAAAAATAGAAAGGAGGTGAAATCCAACCCTAGTGGTGAGAAAAAGTGTCTCATGTCACATGAAATAATACCTTTGTCGTAAGACTATGGTGGACATGCTCACAAGTCCACGAAAAAAAGGAATAGAACAAAGCTCAAAACAATGAGCTGAAATAAGCAATACAAAGATACTCCCCCAAAATGCAGCACTTTATAAAATTAGTGCGTTTATAAAGCTAATGATCCCATCATCTAGAGTGCGAAAAAACATGCAACTTTGACTAAAAAAGTGCTCAAAACCGAGCAATGAGTCAAAAGTTATAGCAAAAACCAATTCCCGGTGTCACTTCCTAACGACTTGCCGTCAAACCATAAGCTCGAACTGATGGTGGAGAGGGATCTCATCATGTTAATCAGCTGCTACACCAACACCCTCCCGCATAATGGAGCTAGATGCAACCACGTGAGCTCTGGGCGCACCACGTATACACCCAATTAGGCCCAACGACATTAGGAGGTAGTGACACTAGGAATTTCCCAAGAGGTCACCCATCCCAGCACTACTCTGGGGCTGGTGCGCTTAACTACCTGGCTCTGATACCAAATGACTTGCCGTCAAACCACAAGCTCGAACTGATGGTGGAGAGGGATCTCATCATGTTAATCAGCTGCTACACCAACACTTCCAAAATGTTTTCTATCAGATCCTAAATACTTAACATAGTAATATTCCCTTACACATGCAATTTTTTCCAATTTGTTTCACTTGATTATGAATGCAAGAAAAAAAAAAACAAAAAAAATGAAAAATAGAGAAACCTAGACTAACAAAAGTAAGAAAGTGCAGGAAAGGGAAAACTAATTTATGAAAGTAGGAAACTAAACTAATTCCATGTTTGATCATTCAGTTGGGACTTGAGATGGAGATGTGATGCAGGGGCATCAACTAAAATTATTATTGGAGTCAAATTTATACTATGAACATGATTGGAGGATAAAATGAGGTTCATAATGAGGTTAGAGTTCAATAGAGAGCTTAAAAATTTAAATTTGAGCTTGTATCGGGTTTCCCTCCAAAACTCATTTGAATTTCTAAATAATGTATTGTCACCTTTTGGTCCATTTTTTACTTGTTAGTAGGTTGATAGGTCTCTAGACAGTTTGGGAAGTGCATGAATAATGTGTAAGGTCCTCTTGAAGGTCATATCATATTGTTCTAGGTGCTTTTGTTAGCTATTAACTCAAGCCTGTAACATGAAGAATGGTCTTGAGAGGTCTAGAAGAGACCATAACTGATTGGTGGTAGTTATAAATGAGGGTTTAGTTCAAATAGAGATCAGTGTAATATGAGGAGAGAGAGATTATAAGTAAGAGGATGATGAAAAAAGGAGGACTGAATGACAGAATGAATATATGACAAGACCGTAAGATATATGTAATCCTCCATTAATGATAAGTAAAGGTATTTGAGCACGAGTTTGGCATTATTTTGATCATGTAAGTGTATAAAAACCATTTAGGTAATATGTTTACATGGATTTGAACTTCTTTCATGTGGTTTAAGCAAGAATAAATGAGATATGGTTAAGAACCCTGACTAAGCATGGATATTACGTGAACTGGATGACTATAATAGGGCATTTTACAAGCTTTCAAAGGATTTTCAAGGGATAATCTCATACCTATAGATTCCTAAGGATGTAATATACCTATTCTCAAAATATTGTGGCTTGAACATTTGTTTAAAGGATTTAAAACTCTTTTTACTCCTATTGGGCTTTTTAAAACCATTGCTAGGGTTTAGGTGATAAATTATGTTTGAGGAACTTAGAGTCTGAGATAATTCTTGAAATTGGTAAGATATCATCCTTAGAGTGTATTTTAACTGATTATGAAGGTTTCTGTCATGATATGCCTCCATATTCCTAAAATTTCTGATCGTATGCCTTTGGAGATGACTGCACTATAATAGACCTAATTAAAGAAGGTTAAATGAACAAAAATTAGGTTTTTAAATTTAATTGAGTCATGAAATTTTGTGGATAATTGAAAAGGGATAGATGGTAATGGAAAACCTATTTTTTTGTTTTGGAAGATTCTGTATCAAATTTTATGCTTGGGAAACCCTCAAAACAATGTTACAAAGAGTATGTCTTAGTGTATAAGAGCATGGCGATGAAAATAAGTTTATCTTGTGAATGGTGAAATAAAAATTTACATCAACCTTAGGGAGATAAAAGGGTTCCCAAATCACCTTTTATTTTGTCTTGGGTATTTATGGATTACTTCTAGCTCTAACTCATGAATGACAATCTTCTTAAGAATCATATATGACAGCTTGGGATACATTTACAAAAAGGTTAAACTTTCCTTTGTTCTCAATCATCTTGAATGCTTTTATTACACCTAAGACCTTGGAAAAAAAGTACAATAAGTATAAATATCACTAAAGTTTGTAAATAATCAAAACTGCTTGTTCAAGGCGTATTCTAGGCTTAATATAGTGGATCCTCGAACAAGGGTGAAAAGATAGTATGGTGTGTTGTTTTTCCAATTTTCTTGTTTTTTTCTTGTCCTCAATAGTACTTTTCATCCTTTTGGTAACAAATATGAGTATTTATCTTGAGAACAGATAAGAAACATGAAGATAAAGAACCATAAGAGATAAACAAAGATAGATAGAGAGATAGCTGATTTGAGAAGTGACTGAAGAGGATAGAACTTTCAGAAAGGTTGTTTCTATAGGTAAGGAATCACATGTATCACTAGAGGTTGAAGAGAATATTGAAGTGGCCTATAGAGATACTTTTAAAAATAAGGCAGAAAATGATTGAAATGAGAAGAGGAAAAGTTCTAGAAGAAGCACTTGGGAAAGAGATGAATAAAAAGAGAAAAGTGTTTAAGAATGAGGAACTCTTGGAGACATTTTGGTCCCTTGTTTTTTTTTTTAATCTAATTTTGTGTTTCATTTCATGTGTACATGTATGAAGAGTATTTGGAAGAATATCAAGAACAAGGTAATGAAATTTACAAGAAATGGATCAAGAAAAGTGTCCATGGAGGAAAATGAAAGCGATGAAGAAAGAGAGTAGGTTATTAAAGTTTGTAAAGGAGAAATGGATGAAGATACAATGTTTCATGATGCTATGGAAAGAAATCCAATAGAATAAGGTAAGAAAGGATGGACAAACAAGAAGATTGCAAGTAATGAAGGCACGAAAAAGGAAATGACCAAGCAACAGGATTTTGGGAAGGTAAATAAAATTTTGAATCTTGATTATAATAATGTATATGTAATTGAGGATGTTGATGTACATGTGAAAGAAAATAAGAACAATGTTAATCTCTCAAGACAAGAAATATATCATGTTTATAAGATGCCTAAATGGCTTAAGAAACTATAAATTGAGATAGAAAAAGCAAAGCCTAAACAAGCTGACGTTGGATTTGAAATTCAAGTGAATAAAAAGAACATAGATGAAAGTACAAATCAAATCTCATGAAGACACAAACCGAGCACAATGTGAAAAAGAACGTATGGAAAAGGAAGAGTACACATGTAATACAAGAAAGAGAGGATGAAAAGGTTAAAAGAGGATGAAGATATCATGAGGAAAGAGCAGAGTTCAGAAGGTGAAGAAAGACAAGTAGGTCCCAAATATGATGAGGAAAATGAAGAGTTGGATGAATTTTATTTGAGAGAGGAAATAAAAATGTTGGAAAAGTTATTTAAGGATTATAAGAAGTGTGATACAACAGATGAAGAGTCAAATCAGGTGGATGACCTCATTGAGAAGATTGAAGAAGAGCAAAGAAGATATGAATACATTCAAAAGAAAAATGATGCATGGAAGACACAAGAAGCAGACCTACCTAAAGAGCATAGGGATGAAATTCAAGAAAATACAACAAAGGTTGTTGAAACTCAATTTTTTTCAATATGATATTGTTTTTAGTGTTGAATGTGCAAGTGAACCTGTTGAGATGATGAACATGAAATAAGTCAATCATGCAAACAAAAGTCATCAATTTCATTTTTTAAAATCATGATACAACAAGGAAGAAAAAATCAAAGTGGAGAAGATGATAAGACCATCCAAATCAGTCAAGAGATGCTTTATGAACAGCTAGAGCAAGGTTAGAGAGATGAAGAAGTGATGGTGAAGAATCTCTACTATTCAAGAACCAATTCTACACGAAAAAGACAACTCTTTTACATGACAAGAAAGCTAGTAAAAAACATGGATATCATTATGAAGACATTATACTCATGGTATGGAACCAGGAAGAAACACATGAAGCTCATCTACAACTCAAATATCAGAAAGAAGAAGCAAGTCTTTATTTTACAGAAGTTTATGAAAGAGAATTTCTTGTTCTTTGGGAGTATGATGCAAGGGCATCAACTAAAATTATTCTTGGAGTAAAATTTCTACTGTGAACATGATTTGAGGGTGAAAGGAGGTCAATGATGAGGTTAGAGTTTAATAGAGATCTTAAATTTTTTAATTTGAGCTTGTATGGGTTTTCCCTCCAAAACTCATTTGAATTTCTAAATAAGGTATTGTCACCTTTTGGTCCATTTTTGGATTGTTAGTAGGTTGATAGGTGTCTAGAAAGTTTAGGAAGTGCATGAATAATGTGTAAGGTCATCTTGAAGGTCATTATCAAATTGGTCTAGGTACTTTTGTTATGAACCTTTTGTTAGCTCTTAACTCAAGCATGCAACATGAAGAATAGTATTAAGAGGTCTAGAATAGATCATAACTAATTGGTAGTAGTTATGAATGAGGGTGTCATTTGAATATAGAGTAGTGGAATATGAGGAGAGATATATTCTAAGTCAGAGGATGATGAAAAAGGAGTGAATGAAGCAATGAAATTATGATAAGACTGTAAGAAATATGTAATCCTCCATTAATGAGAAATAAAGGTATTTGATCACGATTTTGTCATTATCTTGAGAATATAAGGGCATGAAAACCATGTAGGTAATACGTTTACATGTATTTGAACTCCTTTCATATGGTTTAAGCAAGAATAAATGAGATATGGTTGAGGACCCTGACTGAGCATGGATATTGTGTGAAATGATTGACTGTAACATTGAATTTTTCAAGCTTTCAAATGATTTTCATGGCCTCATATCATACCCGTAGATGCCTAAGGATGGACTAGACCTATTCTCAAAATCTTGTGGCTTGAACATTTGTTGAAAGGATTTAAATATCTTTTTACTCCTACAGGGCTTGTTAAAACCCTTGTTGGGTTTTAGGTGATAAATTGTGTTTGAGAGTATGATATAATGCTTGGAATTGGTAAGATATCATCCTCAAAGTGTATTTTAATTGATTATGAAGGTTTTATGTTATGATATGCCCCCATATTCTTGAAATTTATGACAATATGCCTTTTGAGATGATTATATTGTAACATACCTAATTAAAGAAGGTTGAATGGATAAAAAGGGGTTTTTACTTTGAATTGAGTCATGAAACTCTGTGGACAAGTGAAAATGGATAAAGGGTTTGGAAAAACTAATATTTTTGTCTTGGAAACCTTTGTATCAAATTTTATATTTGGGAAACCCTTAAAAAAACGCTATAAGGAGTATGTCTTAGTGTACAAGAGCGAGGTGATGAAAATAGGTTTATCTTGTGAATGGATAAATACAATTTTGCATGAAAATTGGGGAACCAAAAGAGTGCTCAAACCACCTTTTACTTTTTCTTGGTGCTTTATGGATTACTCTCAACTCTAAATCATGAATGGCAATGTTCTTAAGAAGCGTATATGGTAGATTAGGAGAAATTTGCAAAAAGGTGAAACTTTCCCTTGTTCTCAATCATATTGAATGTTGTTATTACACCTAAGACCATGTTAACAAAGTACATGAGGTATAAATCTTAGTAAAAGTTACAAATAATCAAAATTTATTTTTCTAGGCCTATTCTAGGCTTGAGATAGTTGATCCTTTGGTAGAGGTGAAAGGAAAAGTTTCGTGTGTTGTTTTGCTAACTTACTTGTTTGTTTGTTGTCCTTAATAGTCCTATGCATCAAATCTGTAGAGAATTAATGCTTTAGGAACTATCTATTTGTTGGTACCATCATCTCTCTTTCTTGAAGATATTTCAGTATGAAGGAATTCTGATCCAAAATCTCAACTATTTGATAATCTTTGATCCATAGTGGTGCAAACTTTCCACGCTGCTCCTTTTTCTCAGTCTTTGTCGCATAGAAGTACCAAATATGATACTATATTTTTTTACCTTGGCTCTTTTGTCAAACTACTTTTTGACAACATCTTTTGTGTTTACTAAAACTTTTTAATACTTTATCCATAACATCTTCCATTTGGATAATGTCTAGGATCCTTTCTTCTACTTTGTCTTCTTTCTCCATATATTCTTGCATAAAATCATAGGTTGGAAACCTAAGGGTGATTAGGAAAATAATTTTTTTCCCATACACCAATAAGAATATAGAATATTTAAGATCTTACATATATTATCCTATCAACCCAACATTCATACTTCAGTAAAGAATCCTATTCTTTTGGCTTCTTGTTTGCTAACTTTTTGATGGTATTAATGAGATTTTTGTTTGTTGACTCAACCAATCAATTACCTAGAGGATAATAATTTGATGATCATCTTATTATCATAATCCCATTTGGTGGATTATTTAGAAGCAAAGGCTGGTCAATTATCACATATAAGGGAAAAAGAATATGTAAACCTGGTTATGACACTTTCTTATGAGAATTGGACAACATCAATTGTCTTACATTCTTAGTAGCTATAACTTCAGTCCACCTTGTACGATAATAAGTGGAATTAAATACATATTTGTGGCCTAATGATGAATTTGGTTGATGAATCCAATGAAATCTATCCCCTAATGTTCAAATAGTCTAGTCTTAATTACTGGTTGTAATGACACAGATGCATGTACATCCCTATTGGTGAAGGTTTGACATTGGTGGAAAATTCCTACACGGCCATGGGCATATTTAAATATGGTTAGCCATACTTTAGAATCTTATGGGCAATTGCTTTTCCTTATGGATGGTTTTTTCCTAGTTTCTCATGAAAACTATGCATGATATATGCAACTTCTTCTTTAGAAACCATTCTTACGTAGATGCCTTCATAGTTTTTCCTAAACAAAACTCCTTTCCTAATCATGGAATGGGATGCTTTGATCTTGAGTTCTCTTATTTTATATCTTTTCAATTCATATGGGCACATACCATATAACAAATAATGATAATGTGGGTGTATCATTCATTCTTTTGCATGCTTCCATCCTCTACTTGCATTATTTCAATCCTTGGATCTACATTTGCTATAATTTGTGTTAAGCCTTGACCTCTAACCATCTTGGAAAGTTTTATTTCCAAATCAAACTATTTTAGATTTGTCATCCATTTCCCTCTTCTTTCTCCCAACTCGTTCTATCCTAGCATTAACTCGATGTCTAGATCTGTAACATTTACATGTACTTTATTTCTGAGTATATAATGTTTGAATTTTTAACAACCTTGACTAGTGAAAAATAAGGATTATCCATTATGTAATAATTGAGTCATGCATCATTTAAGTTGGTAAACATGAATGCGATGGGATGTTAACTGTCTCTAATTTTCTGGGTGAGTACAACTGAAAGGGTGTTCTCATAAGCATATGAGTACAAGAAGAAGTCCATGGTGAAATCAAGAATGATTAGAATAGGTGATTGAGATATTTCCTCCTTGATATCTTCTATCCATTGAACATTAGCATCCTTTTTTATCATGACAATTAGTGGCTTGGAAATTTCAGCAAATCCATAAATGAATTTTCTTACAAAATTATTTTTTCCAAAAAATATTTCAATTCATTTTTGCTATTAGGTGGGCTAGTTTTGGAAATGGTATTAAATTTATCAGGTTCAATATATATACCTTCCTTTATGAGGACATGACCAAGTAGTTGACCTTATGTAACATAAAATATGCTCTTTTTTGGATTTAAGGATATGTCATACCTTTTGCAACTGTCCCAAGCGGTCCATCTCATTTCTAGAGAAAAAAGTTAGATCATCTATATAAATGATAATGAATTTTCCATTAAGGCCTTGAAAAACATGGTCCATGGCTCTCTAGAATGTTGTTTTTGCATTGATTAAACCAAAGGGCATTCTCTTATAGGAAAACTTTCCCCACTTGGTGGTGAAAGAAGTATTCATCCTATCTTCTCGGTTTACCAGTACTTGGTTGTATCCTGAAAAAATGTCAAGGAAAGACATAATCTCATAGCTGATTACTATCTATCTAACTTCATCTAGAGAGAGAAGAGGATAATTTTCCTTTTTTGAGGCCCTATTTAGGTTTTTGAAATCTACACAGTCTTATCTCTCCACTCTGTTTTGATCATGAAATAGCTTAACCACCCAAGTTGAGTGTCATATGGGAAAGATTATCCCAGAAGACAACAATTTATTTAATTCTTTGTAAATTAAAGGCTCTAGGACTGGGTTTACTGGTCTTTTCCTTTTCCTAAAAGGTTTGTGATCCTCCATTAACAATATGGTATGGGTGATAACTCTAGGATCAAATTTTTTTAAGTCATCATAGGACCATACTATAACATCTGTATAGTTATTTAAGAGAGCTAATGTTTTAATTCTTTCCTCATTTATACAGGCTAGGAATATCTTAACAAATTTGGGATGTTCCTTTGTGTTGAGGTTTACTTGGGTATAATCATTTTCATTAGTCATGGGTCTGACATTATGTTATGTTTGATGATCATGGTCAAACATCCGTTCCGGAGCTATCATGCCTTTATGGATCTTATTTTATTTAATATTTATGATACCATTGTTATTTAAACCATTACCATCCTTCTCATCTATGATTTGGGATTCAAAAACATATAAACTATTTATTAACTAAATGATTTGATGATCATCATTAAATACCTAAAAGTGATCCACATTATTTGGTACTAAAGGGGTAGGAATCAATTCCACCAACATCCTTTATTTATTCACTTCCTGAGTGGGTGTAAGGGAAGAAACAAAAGTGGCCAAAGCATCATCCTCTTGATTTTTCTTCCTGGGAACAAAAAAGGTGTTAAATGCTTCAAAATATTTAATAAGAACCGATAATATGTGCTTGTGTCTCTTAAGATATGATTGTTTACATTGGTATTTTCTCCTAGCTTGATTGACTACAAATTCAAAATCCCTAAAGAACTTTAATTTTTTAACCTTATGTTTGATGGAAATTTACTATCCCAATACCAAGGCTTCATACTCGGCCAAGTTGTTGGTACAAGGGAAGTGCACTTTGTAGGAAATTGAATAATGATGTAGTTTTGGTATAGTTAAGACAATTCCTATCCCAGAGCCTTGTTTTGAGAAAGCCCCATCAAAATGCATGGACCATGTTCCTGAGACCTTATGGTTTTCCTCTAATTATTTTTTATCCTCTATGTTCAGAGCATACACATCATTGTCTGTTGAGAAAAACTTAGCTTCTTCACTTTTAGTGTTATACTTAGTGATCATATGTTTCGGTCCAATGCAACGCCTGTAAAACCAACCCTCTACAGATCTATGATCAACCTAGGCTTAGTTAGATGAAAGAGGAATGCTTTTTTTTTGTTTAAATACTATCACAAGCATAGTATAAGACACACGCACATTTGAATCTACCACAAGAGGAGATCAAAGTTATGATTTTACATATATTTAGTTTTATATGTTCATTAAGATCTAATATACTTATTTACTTTGTTGAATCTAGTCTCTTATGTAAATAGATGTTTCTGATGTCTCTATGTACAAAATACAAGGTGCCATAATATTTTGAAGTAGTAGGCCCTAGCTCGTAGCAACTCCTGTTGTGCTCCTACAGTAGGCCGTAGCAACTGGGTGTCCTCCTATAGCAGCCCGAAGCAACTGGCTGTACTCCTATAGCAGCACGTAGTAGCTGGCTATACACCTACAGTAGCCCGTAGCAATTGTAAGCTTGCCCGCAACACTCTGGCTGCACACCTACAGCCGCTCGTAGAAACTCTAGGCCTGCCCGTAGCAACTACAAACCTGCCCATAACAACTCTGGCTGTGCACCTATAGCCACCCGTAGAAACTCCAGGCCTTCCCGTAGAAATTGAAAACTTTCCTGTAGCAACTTTCAGGTCTTCCCGTAGCAATTACAAACCTGCCCGTAGCAACTCCAGGCCTGCCTGTAGCAACTGCAAACCTGCCCATAGCAACTTCCAGAACTACCCGCAATAAGAACTTCACAATGCTATAACTTTTGACTGGGAACTCAGTTTTTGATAAAATTGGACTTTTTAGAAAGGTGATGATGTCTAATTTTCACATCAATCATAAAAATTAGGATTGGATGAGTTTTAGATAATAATTTTTGCAAAATAGTCCTGCAGGATCCCACAATCAAGACTGACAATTTTCTGAGTGAGTCCTTTTGTTAAATTTGTTTGATTGGAAGCTTCTAAGGTAAATTCCTTAATTGTGTAGGTCTGTCTTAGGTCTATTTTGGTCTTGCAAGGCTTAGTTATTTCACTTCATTCATTACTTAACGGTTTGAGGGGTTGTTTGGTTCATTCGTTGGTTGATTAAGCATGCATGCAAAGTGAAGTAAGGGAAGATCATATTACTACGTTCTAACTGACTAAAACAACAACTCTTAAGTATGCAAGAACATCATTTAAAGTCATTTCATGCTAGCTTAAAACAAACTTCTTTCTTCAATGATTGATAACAAGATCTAAACGAAGTCCTTCTTATTCTTTATAGATTGAACGTTTCCCAACAAGACAAGTAACAAGAATAACATAATTCCCTTATGCAAGATTTTCTTCCAACATTCCAAAATATAGAATCACATGCATTTTAATGATTCTTACCTACACCGACTCATACCAATGGATGTAACAAATTAATTCTTTAAATCATTTCAAATGTAATGTGTAAAACACAACTCGATCCCTTTACATTCTTTAAAGCATTAAGTCACATTACAATTGAGAAATCAACTTGGAAAAATGCAATCCAATGGAGGAAGCAACATATCTCTTTTTCATTATGCCATGATTGCAAAAATAAAATACCATAACAGTTCTCTCAACAACAAGAAGACCATATTATTTCCCTTTTTCAAATCAAAATACATCTTACATGGTCAATACAACATCTTTACAATATAATGAAAGTTACAGTCCATTCACATAGAGTGGGGAAAGGAAATTACAGCAAGAAGTAAACTAACAATGATGTATATTAACTTTGCATCATAACTGATTCCAAAACAACATCATTCTTTAGATGTTTCCTTCGATTGATCACAACAAGAAGAGAGGGAGAAAGGAAATGCTCTCTTCCCAACCAAGATATCCAATGAAGAGATGAAGCCTCTGAAATCATTGGCCCCCGATCCCTAACCACAACACAATGAAATATTGGGTTCAATGCGTGGCAACATCCACAGGCTTCCACAACACACATATGCAGATTTTTAACAACAAAACAACCAAGACACACATATAGATTTCCACTGTATTTCACAATCAAACAACACATAGGATCTATTTAATTAAGCCAAAGGAGCAAGGACTATGGGGGAAGCTTCTTATGCATCCCAATTGGGAATTAGGAATCTGCCTATAATCATACCGCCAATATAACATATGATATCCCATAAACCTTATGCCTCCCAACCCCTCCTTATGCCCCCCCAAAAATTTTCCCTTATGCCCCCCCAAAAGTAAGAAATGCAAGCTATTTATTTTCCATGGTGGATCCCAAACCCAAAAATCCCTCCATAAAACTCTGATGCCCATGGCATTCCCTTATCCCCCCCATAATGATTCCCCATAGCCTTCTCCTACACCATCCCTACGAAGTAACCAAATAAATGGAGGAGAGACACACATTTACTTTCCATAATAACATGCAAGAAAACGACAATATAAAGATGAACAAGCTCTTACCTTGCCATAGAAACGACAACACCTTTGCAAGCAAGAAAAGACAGCCCCAAATATTAATTTGAATGTCCAAAAAGTAGTCTTCAAAACAGCAATAGGAATGCCCAACTCACAGTTCAAAAATAGCAACTTCAAAGGCCAAGAATGCATCCCCAACAGTCACTTGCATGTCCACCAAAAAAGTCCTCAAAATAGCAACAAGAATGCCCAAAAGAGTGTCCAACAACAAGCTTTAATGGAGGTGAAATGACAGTCTAAAAACAACAGCTTCAAACACTAGAAAATAGTCCAACAACAAGCTTAAATGAAGGTGAAATGACAGTCTAAAAACAACAGCTTCAAACACTAGAAAATAGTCCAACAACAAGCTTGAATGAAGGTGAAATGACAGTCTAAAAACAACAGCCTCAAATGCTAAGAAGACAATCCAAAAACAAGCTTGAAAGAAGGAAAAATGACAGTCTGAAAAACAACAGCTTCAAACACCAAGAGGACAGTCTATCAACAACCTTCCAGCAAGAGAAGAACTCCCATGGCTTCCAAAACATGCAGCCCAAAAACAACAAAAAGAAGAAGAAGAGAAAAAAATGCAACTCTTTCCCAGCTCTCTCCAAAAATGCCAAAATGAAAATAATAAAAATAAAAATAAAAAATGAAAACCCCCAAAAAGAATGTAAAGTCTTCATGCCAATCAAATCGACTTTACTTGCAAGCCTCCACTTACACCTCAAGGACAGCCAATTAATTTTTTGTAAGAAAGTACACTTACACAAGCAAGATTGACAAGCAAAAATGCATTTAAGAGGAAAAAGTAAACACTCCAATCAAGATAAATTTGGTATGAAGCTTTTAATGGGTGTGGGACAAGTTTAGCTTGTCGCACAAGCTTCTAAAAATACCCTCCAAGTACAAATCCGAGTTTCAAGATGGTGAGGTGTTTTATACTCCAAGGATCAACTCTCTTACACACATTAAATGCAAGGATCAGCACATTAATAACTATATTTAAGTAAGTCTCATTTAAATTTATCTTTCACATTCTATTTAAATAAGGAAATGGACACATTCACAAATAAAACACATGCAAGATAACAATAAAAGAAGGACCACATACTAACACACACAAACCCCCATGGGAACCCCCAACAACAAACCACACGCAAACGACTAGTTTCCATGGTGACCATGTTGAATCCATCCAAAATTCCATTGTGGTTAGTCTCCAATCCCCCCGATGTCTGCTGTGATATAAAATAGCCTGCAAAATACAAATACCTCCTTCAGCCTCGTGGCTATATCAGAACGCTTAAAAATAATATAATATAAATCTAAGCATCGTAAGTATAACTGCATAACACAACATCGAAATAGCGAGTATATCATTTTATAAATTAAATCAACCATTCTATCATCATTTAAAATTTTCATTTTCTATATATAATCAAATGATTAAACATCCAATATCCAGATAACATTAATGATATAACTACGTCAAATAAAGCATCAACACACACACACATATATATATATATATATATATATATATATATATATATATATATATATATATATATATATATAATGTTTATAATAATCATCATGCATCATGTATAAGTCCAGTCAGTAATGAAGTCCATAATCCAACATCATACTAAACCAAGCCAAAATAGTGTCGAATACATAATCCATAGTCTGACGATAAAAAAAATAGTGTCGAAGGGAAGTGGGCACTACATCCAGGTTCCCTCTCTCTTCTGATTTGGTTTGAGATACCTCTCTAAGGAAACCAAATATGGGAATAGTATGTAGACATGTAGCCATTCAACACTTTTACTCAATCTCTACTCAATAATATGTCATAAGCTTCTGTGATTTCTACCACTTATATGTCTATGAATTATTGGATACTAGGCTCAAAGGCTAACTGCATGTGCACATTAAAGAGTTCTCCTATCACTTACACCTTGGATTTGTCAAGTTTGACTACTACCCTATTATATTTGATTTTGGGGTAGACAAAACTTCTTGCATATACTAGAAGGCATAATATTGACAAAGGCTTTAGAGTTGACTAGATAGTTATGTAGGTTCTTCCCAAACATTCTAAGTGTTAGTAGGAATGGAGGAACTTCTACTTTACATTTGTATAAGGAAACATTCACATGAGATGGATTTTAAGGGTCTTTAACACCCTTATTAGGTAAGTATTTTAATAACAAGTCTCTATGTTATGTGATTTGAATTAATTCATACAAAGTAATTTTCACTTTAATCTTATTCATGCCTTCTACAATATTGCAACTATTTTTAGAAGTACCTAAAGTAATTTCTTGTGAGTGAGGTTCATTTCCTTTTGGAGGAGAAGGAATGTTGTTAGATATTGGTTCTAGTGGACTTGTGCTAACATTTGGAGGCATTGAAGTAATTTTGTTAGCTTTTCTCCTCAATGCATAGTTACTCTTCTAGTACTATTGAAATGCATGAATCTCATCCATGTTCTCCTTTGGTTCATTGTCCTCTTGTGAGGGAAAATAAAATGTTTCCACCATCATAACAGTATTTTGTGGATTTATATAATCAAATAGGTTAGGCATATCATTTTTATTTGGAATTATTTCATAGTTATCGAATTCTCCTTGAAAAACTTCAAATGCATATCAAAATTCTATACAATCTAGTTCACCATGTTTAGTAATATTAGGAACCTTACACCAATTTGGTAATGCAATTTCACATACATTTATTTCTAGAATTTTGTTTTGAGAGGATTCTTCCTGATTACTATTACCCATGTTGAAGGGCTTATTGTTATATATTTGATAGTTGTAATTCCTACATGGGTTACCTTCCCCTGTACTACCTATTTCACTTTATAGACTTAGGAAAATTTGGCTTAATTTTTTTACCATTCTTTGGATAGAATGCAATTATCCTTTAGCATTCTCCTGGTTCATTTCTACTTAGGAGGAGCTATTGTTAATAGGGACTAGGGCATGATTATCATTTTTTTGTGGCTCAAACAAGGGTGTATGATTGATTAGGATTTGTTGTTGATTTAAGGCCATGCAATTAATATGAAACACATTTAGGACTGGTGTTTGCAAAGGATTTGACATATTTTGATTGTCTTGAGGAAAATGGTTGGGATATAGATTTTGAAAAGAAAGGGTGGCATAACCTTGAGGGTGCATTTTCTCATCAATCTGGATAGTTATAGCATATGAAACAATTAATGTAGTGATATTTTGGGACCTTTTCAAGAAAACTGATGTCATGGGGTCCAAGGATTTCATGTAAATATCAAGTTATAAATCACCTATGGGTTTATATGGCTAGGTGGTTAGGATGTACATTTTTTGGAATATATCATTGAAAGCTCTGATGGGTTCTTGTATATCCCTTTACAAGGTGGTGTATGGGATAACCAAGCAGGTGATTCTACCAAATTGGGTAACAAAAATGTGATGAAATATTTCCCAACTGGTAATTGTGTCTTCTGGTAGATTTAAAAACAAGTCATAATCATGTAGACCACATCCTCATGTGTCACATTTAACAATATTAAATATGATTTGAATACTCTAACGTGTTATTCAACTAAGTGATTAACTAAAAATAGAGTTTTAATCTAATTAATGAGTTAATCTAAATATAAACTAAGTGTTATATCAAAGTGCTAGATCTAAATATTTTTCCTTTGTATTTGAATGGATTGAAATAATAGAAATGAGATGGATATGTTACTAACATGTAATTAAATTACCTCACTTTGCGCTTGACTGTAGTAGATTGGTTTGCAGACTGGGAAGACTATGACTGAATGACTTCAGGAAGGGCCGAAGCTAACTGACTGTCTATACTAAGGTACCTGGGAGTGTACTAAGGTGTCAATGGGGTGCCTTGGTCTAGATTATGGGTGCTAGGAACTGTGAAAATCCTTAGGATCTATGTTTAGCAGTGTCGCAAGGAGATCTAAAACCCTTCCTACCTATCGCACTAGATTCACCAAATGAACTAAATAACGACCTGAAAATAAATAAATTAGTGGGGTTGGCCTATCCTCATCTACCAAACTATTCGATTTGATGTTAAGAATGTACTACATTACAGACCCTGATGTAGTTTTGGTGCGCGTGTGTGTGTAATTTTGTGCCTAGGATTCCCTAGCACTAATGACACGATAATAAAGGGCAATAACTAGACGTGAAAGGAAAAATAGTGGATGGAATGGAAAGGATATAACCCTTTCCCCCTTGTGCTTGTGTGATGTAGATGTGATGTAGATGTAGAAGAAGCCCAAATGCAGTCCCTTGCCTTAGTAGATAGCTTCCCTTGATATGTGTGATGTCTGCCCATAATGGAGGTGAGTATGCTTTATTTTATATAGGGATTTCTTGCTCAAATTTCAACACTAGTGACCCGAAACTGCCGACTATGACCTAGGGGAATACATAGGGTAACCATTAGGACTAACCTCAAATAAATAAATTAAGATCACAAATTAGGATGACACGGGCACCTAAAACCACGAACTAGGGTCACCCCGGGGCACCCCTAATCACCCTAATGTAGACTAAAAGATGAAAAATAAGCTGATTACAAAATATGAGACACTCTAAAAGATGGCCAAAATTGTAGAGACTATTGATGAATGAACTAGAAAAACAAATAGGATGACTGACTCACTGACGACAAAAACCTTAGAAATAGGTAACTAGTGAATAATTTTACTACGCAAGATCCATATATAAATTAACATACTTGGTAGTATAAATGTAATAATAAGTGTGTGAATTTATGACTACATTTCCCCCCACTTTATGTTGGTGAGTGAAAATCTCGATAACATAAAGTAGATAGAGATGCGTAGCTGAGGAAAAGCTGGAGAAGCCCAAGTTGTAGAAGAACGTGTATATGTGTAATAGAAGTGTGCCGATAAAACTACAAAAGTGTGCCGAACCATGGATCAATGATTTGATCCATGCAACATGAAAGTGTAAGTGTCATGATGAAGTGTGGAAAATGAAAATGATGATTAGATGATTTTGAATGCAGTTAAATATCAAATAGGTGGGTAGGGAGTGATCAGTTCCCAACCCGAACAATTTTATATCAATGGAATGATGGGAGGATTTGGGCATCATGATACCAGAGGATGAGTGTAGGGAGAAAAGTGTGTTATTCCTCTAAGATTTAACTACATCCCCAAGATCTAGCTGCTGCAGATAGACTTAGATCAAAAAGTGGTGATTTTGGATCTAGATGAATTCAGTTTAAACTGTTAACCCCATATAGGAGTGATAAGGGGAAAGGCACTCTTTCCCCCACTTCATGGGTGTCACCACAATGTGAAGGCCTCCAAGTTAGGTCATGAGGAAGCGGACATGATAGAGAATGATACAGATTCCAATTTAGGTCATCCAGAAGTGAATGCAGAGTATAGAATAAAATCCCAAGTTATGTCGTCTAGGAATGGAATGGTGAATGTGACTCCATAATTATGTCATCTGGGGAGACTGCTCGTAAATTTGAATGGTTTGATTTAAACATGTTGATTATGATTGATTGATTGGTTACTCATGGTGAGGTTTTTCACTAATTTCCCCTAGGTTAGGTCATTAGGGGAAATTTTCTAGGAATTGATAAGATGTCACGTAAAATGATTTTTAGTCACTTGTTGCCCCCAAGTTAGGTCATCAGGGGGGGAATTGATAAGTTACGATTTGTGAAGGTGTTAAACGATTGTTGCCCCTAGATTAGGTCTTTGGGGGAGATTAGTGGTGAAATGTCATAGTTAAATTGTGAGGATTTGGATTCACGGTTGTTTGAACATGTGGTGATGTAAGGGGGATTATAGGGGGACATCCAATGATATGCCTCCCTTTTCGGCAAAAGAGGGAGTGGTGTGCGGAATGGACTCTAAGTCGAAAGTAACAACAAGAGGTTAAAATGTGGTTGTAAGGAATAAAAAATACTGGTAAGGTGTATTAAATGTGTGAAACATGTGTAGTACGGTGGTTGGTGGAATTTTGAAAAGAATGTCATAAACAAGGTGCAAATTGGAGTAAAAACGCTCAAGATATGGCCGAAATGGTGTCGTGTGTATTAGTTATGATGATAAGTGCGAAATGTAGGGCATAGTAAAGGTGGCATTTGTAATGGGCTTATAAATAGGAAAATGAAAAGGTAATTGATCACTTCATTTTTTTTTGCATGAGTGTAAGATTGTATGTGAAGCGAGTGAGGATTCTTCAAGCGAGACCACTGCGTCTGACCCGGTTTGAGAGAGTAGTGACTGTAGTAGCGTCGCATACTACTGCAGAGTTGGCAAGTGCATTATTTTTGCTTAAATGTAGAGTGAAATAGGTTTTTGAGTTTAATTTTTTAGTTTTTGAGATTTTTATTTTTCTTGGTGTTTGGGACCCAGACAAGAGTGGTGAGGGCACTACTGACCCTTGGGAGTGGAGCACCTAGATCTTGGCACTAGTGTCCTGGTCTAGGGAGACCTAGTCCTGATGCTGGGTACCTTGGTCTAGAAAATTTTGGTTTTGTGGATACTGCAATGGAATGTGTTTCTAACATGCTGACCACTTGTTTTTTTATCATGTAAATTATGTTAATCATTGTGTTTGTTGTTGTTTTGTGTTGTGCAAAGGGATATCCACTAGAGGGAGTTCTGCGGTGGTTGGCATTTGAGTACACTACTGGGATTGGGTTCGTTAAATGATGAGTGGGATGTGTTGGACCGTTCCAGCCTACAGCATACATCACAGATGGGGGATGTGCCCCATAATATGCCTATGTTGACTGCATTGTGTGAGAGATGGCGTGTAGAACTGCACATTTTGGGAGAGAGATGACAATGGCGTTGGAGGATATGTATCACATACTGTGGTTGTCGGTGGTTGGGGAGAGAGTGCAGGTGATGGAGGTAGTGGATATGGAATGGCATATGCACTCAGCTAGATGATATTTTGTAGGGGCCTAGGTTTCTACGGAGGCCCATATTAGTTTGGATGTGATATTATAATCGAGAGTTCTGCATTTGTGGAAGTTCATCACAATGGTGATAACATCTTGTATAGAAGTGGAGGGAGGGGGTGTAGGTATCTTGTATAAGATGTAGGAAATATATTAACAGATAGAGGAGGATGAGATGAGATATGTGTGGGCACAGTGTGTTTTGGCCCATATGTACATGGAATTGTATTGGTTTACGCATGATGAGCATGGTGGAGGTATAGAGGTCACCACACTGCTACATGTATGGGCATATGAGCACATAACCATATTGAGAATAGTTACAGGGCCACAAGGGGAGTGGGATCAAATAGAGATATTTTTTGGATGGTGGGTGGATATTCACGGTAGGAAGATGGATACAGATAGCTTTAGGGCCCTGATAGATAGGATGGGATCCAAGTTGGTGATATGGAGGTCATATCATGATTACAGGGGATGGCCCGAGGATGCGACATAGTTGCCATGTATTCGGAGAACCATGTGGTTAGAGGAATGCTTTCTAGGTGGAGAGAGTATCGCGGCAATTCAAGATGGCATAGGATGTGCCCCTAGAGCCATATATATGGCTATGAGCCGTTAGAGCCCCTAGGAGGGCAGGTGCTAGGCCAGGGCCCACGACGAAGTAGTTTGTACTAACAGGGTTAGATGTGGTAGAACCAACGATATAAGTTATGTGTGGTAATGATGTGGGGAGTACAGATAATTATTGAGAGTGGTGAGCATCACATTGATGGGTGATGTTATACCCAGTATTTGTGGGTTCTATGGAGTTACAAGTAGGAGGAGTAGGTGAGGGAGGCATCCCTGACCCTGTAGTAGTGGCGATGGTAGATTGTAAGTATTTGTGTATGCTAATGTGGTCAATGAATTTTTTATGTTGTGTTTTGTATGTGGTTGACTAACATGAGGTTGTATGTTGTATGTACAGGAGATTCCTATTAGAGGTTGATAGTAGATACATCAATTCACACGCTGACATAGAATGTGCATAGCAATGTGCTAAGTGGAGTATTAGAGTGCATGGATGACATAACAAGAAATCATGCCCCTCTACTTGAGCCAGTAGCCATAGCAGTGACAACATGTATGGTGCTGCTTAGTGAGAGGGATGAAGCACATGAGGAAACTTGACGCGCCTGAGAGGCGGTAGGTGGCGGTTGCTTGGCTTAGGATGTGTTTGCCTAGTATTTGGATTTTCAGTGCTAGTTTACATAGCAGAACATGGAGATTGCCATGTTATACAGATAGGTGGAGAAGTTTTGGGGCCGTGAAATGTGGTGTCGTGTCAGTGGCGAGGCATCGAGTTATAGGGCTCTTGTGGTACACAAGAGTAATAGTGATGATGAGGTGTGATAGTGATGATTGTATATGATGTAGGGAGGGAGCCTTTCCCCCAGTGATGAAACATATTTTTTTGTTATGATGATCGTTTGACCACTAGATGTATGGATACCTATTTTGGATATATATGAGATTGATATTGGAGATGTCTTGTTATTGTGATGTAATGGATATTATATGGTTATTGTTTTATCATGTGTATTGCATTGTATG
Organism: Taxus chinensis; assembly: GCA_019776745.2. NCBI lineage: Eukaryota > Viridiplantae > Streptophyta > Pinopsida > Cupressales > Taxaceae > Taxus > Taxus chinensis. The sequence continues at coordinate 798,439,373 of CM034150.1, forward strand.
TGATGAATATAAATTTGTATGACGATGTTAGTAATGGTAGATAAAATATGCATGGAAAATGATGATGTAGATAACTAATGTAATGTGATTGATAAAATGAATAAAGTATGTGGTGTGTAGGTATTGTAATGGTGATAATAGCATAAATGTGAAAATAGATAAGTGTAGCATACTGAAGATGTGAAAATGTAATAAAATGGTAATATGATAAAGTGATGAAAATAGGAGGGGAGGGATTAACGATGCCCCCTAGTGTATGGATGAATATGCTCATATGATAATACCCCTCAACAGTCAAGGATGGGCCGCATAAGCAAGAGTGCGTCATCAGGAAATGATTGAGGTGCACTACATGACCGATGGATTGCATGATGAAAGGTTCTTAAAACTAATCCTTTAATAGTCATGTAAGAACCATAAGAACACAAGTGCATCATCGGGGGGTAAGGTGATAATTATCACCTACCCAAGACTAAGACGATGGGTAGAGGTGGATGTATATGGAATGGATGGAGCATGTGTATGGACCAATGTGTGTGTTATATGGAGTGACCATGGGATATGCAAAAATTGGTGGAAACCCATGGGATACATGTGAAGGATAGTGTGAGTGAGGTGGATGTAATGAATATGGAGGTGGAAGCAATGGAGGTGGTGGATAGTAAGCATGTGACAGTGGTGATTGACGAATAAACTGAGTACTAGGTGGAGAATACCTAAGGGGAGTATGCCTATGATGTCGTGGTTAAGGAGATAATGATATCTCATGAGAGGAAAAAGATATGACACTTGTGTCCTCTAAATGTTGTAACCTCCCATGTAAAACAAGATAGTCATTTTCACGATGGCCCCTAATATGATGGTAATTACAGTAATAATGATCATGTTGGCATTGTAAATTGTGTGGAGGGTGGTGTTTATTAGAAGGAAAACAAATTAATCACTCATCAAGTAATATACACAAGACATCATGAGGTCAAGCATTAGGTGAAAAACACAAAGGCTCACGGTAGTGAGGTGAAGTAGTAGTGGTAGTAATTAGTCATAGAGGTGGAAAGACATGTGTAAGAGATGGAGGAGGAGATTGATGTTGTTGCCTTTTCACTTTGGGTTGAGATAAGGGTTGCTTTTGATTGTTTCTAGGATGTTGATTAGGGGTAGCATGGTTTGTTTCAGTTTTAGCTAAGGGTGGAGGTTGCTAAGGATGTATAACTGGAGGTATAGGTGGAAGAGTAGAGGGCATAGTAATTGGAGAATAGGGTAAATCCCTGCTCGAGAAGAATCAAGAAGGTCATGTTCTAAATCAATAACCTTGTAACAAAAAGGTATAAAGGACTCACAAGTATCATACTGTAAGCATTGATTTAGACGATGAATAAAACCATGACAGAAGAGGAACTTCTTTTCCATGTCACTAGGATGAAAGATAAGTTGATGTATGCATGCATTAAAGCGTAAGATGTAATATTGAATAGGTTCATAAGAGCCTTGATGGAGAGTGGGAATATGATTGTATGTGACTCGAGGACCTATATTTATAATAAACCTACAAAGGAAGGAATCCTCCATGTCATAGAAAGTGCTATTAGAACCAAAAGGGAGATGAGTATACCGTTGAAGTGCACCATCAACTAGAATAAACTGAAAGGCCTTAAGTAATAGTCAATCATTGGAATAAGAGAAAAAAATAGTGCGATAATGTGCAATATGAGCATGAGGGTTGTAGGTACCATCGAAGCATGTAAATGTGGGCATGGTGAAATCCTTAGGAAAGGCCGAGTTATGGATTTTTTTGGGAATGAGATTACCATGAAAGGAATTATTATCTATAGACGCGTAGTAAGCCCTACTTTCTAAGGTGAAAGAGTGAACCTGAGACTAAAGTTTTCATACAACATGCACGAGGGAGAGGATGTCTTGTGATGGAATAAAAGAAGATGGAAACAATGTATTAAGAGGTTGAAGCTTTCCATTGTGTTTGATCATGGGTATATAAAAAGGTGAGATAGTAAGTTACGAAGCTAAAGATGCATGAGGAGTGTGTGTTAAAGGAGCCACATGAGATGATGAAGAGGAAGTTTTGTTATTAGAACTAGAAGTAACATGTGGTGTGGGTGAAGAGGAAGAAGGAAGCGTAGATAAGGTAGGATTAGAATAAGAAGAAGAAATAACAGGCAAAGACTCATGCACTATGGTAGAAGCAATCACATGAAAACAAGAATATGGAAGAGGTGAGGCATTCTCAGCAGTGTAGAAAGAAGGAGACTCCATAGGAATGAGATATGGAGTAATATGTTCAATGCTATCCGAAACACTACTATCAATATGATCATCAAGTTAATAAAAATGTGCCAACGAACTAAAATGGGATGTTGGGGAAACACATCAAAAAGTGATAGGAGACATGGGAGTAGCGATAGGAGTGGACGGAGGAGAGGTAGGATGCACACCAGATTGGGAATAAATGCATAACATATAATCAATGATAGAAGGATCTAAAACATCAGGTGGTATATAAGAATAAGAATAAGATGGATCACAGGCCACTGGATGGCATGGTGTACAACAGCTAAAATCAAAAAGGTCATCAACAAGGCATATGCTGATAGGAGAGTCAACAGGATTAGTTGGCACATGTTTTTGACCTTCTAGGAGGAGTTGTTGAGTGGCATCAGGTAAGGTCATAGGAGAACTATATAAGGCTATAAGCTAAGAAATGGAAGCCTCATCATAAATAGGGTTAAAACTAAAATGTGACATGATAATAAAAGAAGAGCTATGCTAATGAAAGATAATCACAAAGAAACAATGTTCAAAATGACAGGTTCACCAAAATGATTAACTAAAAATAGATTTTTAACTATTTTATGAGTTAATCTAAATCGAAACTAAGTGATATATCACAGTGTTATATCTAAATATTTTTCCTTTGTATTTGAATGGATTGAAATAATAGAAATGAGAGGCATATGTTCCTAACCTGTAAATAACTTAACTCACTGTGTGTTGGATTGTAACAGACTGGTATGTGGACTGGGTAGACTATGACCGAATGACTTTAGGAAGGGTAGAAGCTGATTTTGTATCTATACTGAGGCACCTAGGAGTGTACTCAGGTGCCCTGGTCTAGATTCTGGGCATTGGGAACTATGAAAAATTTCAAGATTTGTGTTTGGTAGTGTCGCAAGGAAATCTGAAACCCTACCTATCTATCGTGATGGATTCATCGGATGGATTGGATAATGATCTACAATACAAAATGTTAGTGGGGTCGGACTATCCTCAGCCACCAAACTAGTGGACTTAATGCTGAGTGTTGTACTACATTACGGAACCTGATGTAGTTTTGGTGCATGTGTGTGTAATTTTGTGCTTAGGATGCCCTAATTCCAATGACGCGGTAATAAGGGGAAATAACTAGATGTAAAATGAAAAATAATGGATATAATGGAAAGAATACAACCCTTTCCCCTTGTGCTTGTGTGATTTAGATGTGATGAAGATGTAAAAGAAGCCCAAATGCAGTCCCTTTCCTTACTAGATAGCTTCCCTTGATGTTTGTGATGTTTGCCCATAATATAGTGAGTATGCTTTTTGTATATAGGGATCTCTTGCTCAAATTACAACACTAGTGACCCGAAACTGACGACTATGGCCTAGGGTAATACACTGGGAAACCATTAGAAATGAACTCAAATAAGGAAATTAAGATCACAAATTACAATGACATGGGTGCCTAAAATCACAGACTGGGGAACCCCAGTGCAACCCTATGTGCCCCGATGTAGACTAAAAGATTAAAACTAAGCTGATTATGACATCTGAGACACTCTAAAAGATGGCCAAAACTACAGAGACAACTGACAACTGAACCAGATAAAACACTATGATGCCTGACTAATTGACCACAAGACCTAGAGATGGGTCACTAGTGATTACTTTTATCATGCAAGATCCATATATAAATTAACATACCCGATGGTATAAATGTACTAGCAAGTGTGTGATTTTGTGACTACATTGAGGTGTTACTAGTTGGGTAAAATGCATGAAGGTATTTCCCTAGATTTCTTTGCAAGTCATGAACAACACCAGGTATGTTAATAGGAGATCCCACCAACCAGACCATTTGGTTACTATGGTAGGGGAAGGATTGCCTAATTTGGGAGGACTTGGGGGGTTATTAACTTGAGTAGGTTCTAGAAATGGCTTAGGAATTTTGTATTTCCCTCTATTTGAGTGTGGTTTCCTGTGAATATCCAAAAATATGAGATAAACCAATATCAAAGTGGGGCCTAGTCATAATTATTGGTAAATCCTATTTAAATGCATAATGTTAATGATCAAGCTAAATGATCTTTTAACATAAAATGTATGCAAACTATAGTAACAATGAACATGCCAAAAATTGATTATAATTCAAAGTTTTGGCACTCCTTCTAGGGACATTTTTTTCTCTTTTTTGTTGATGTATCAAAATGACACAGTCATAGGGAGAATTGAAAAGATCTTATGACCTACTCATTTAGGACCACTTTAAAATGTGACTCAGTGCATGAGTTGTAGGGTATTGGTTATTCAAACCAATAATAAGTATGTTTGCTGGATTATTAGTCCTTTTAGCGCCCCTCCTATAATTTCTTCACTTGATTTATCTTTGATAATATTTTCTAAACTAAACTAATCTAAGGGAAATGCTCAAATAAATCAAAAAGGAAAAGAAAGGGAAGAGAGAAAATAGATCTACTAAGATAAGTGTATTTAAGAGTTTTTAGTGCATGATCCTAGAAATAGTGTACTTTCCTTATGAAAACAACAACATAAAACCCAGCTATCACTCAATTTTCAATGTAACTGATGCATAAATTCAAACGAAATAACTGTAAACCAAATTTACCATAGAAAATTGTTGAATGCACATTCAAAGGATAAATAACCAAATTTATCATAGAAATTTTTTGAATGCACATTCAAAGGATAAATTTAACTTGTAAAAGGTTATAACAATTGAATCTAAACTTGTAGATGCAAAATTTACACATATTGCTAAAATAAAGTTAGCTTGTGATACATCAAGTACTAAATATTATAAACAAATAATGTCTAAAGCATTGTATGGGTGTTTCACCTGATTCTAGAGAGTTTCTTTGAATGTTGAAGAAACAAATAAGGGTAATGGGTTAGGAGGAATACCTGTTAAGATGATGGTTGTAGGTTGTTGCGCACGTATGACTTCTGAATCCACATTTGATCGTGAGAGCTTCATTTTTTCTTGGAGGAACTACCTGAAATGAAACAAAAGACCACCAAATAAAAGTTAAACAATATATACAGTGGACTGCCTAGCGTGTGCTAGATCCAGGAAGTGTGATACTTTATAAATAGCTGTCAATCCATTGTTTAAAGAAAATTAATGTGAGAAATAAAGGAAATCCTACTGTAGTTAAAATGATTTAGGTATCTCATTCGTCTACAATAAGCAAATTCGTTCATAATAGGCTAGGTTATGATTGAATCTGAAGGTCAAGGTCATTATCAAGGTACTGATGCTGGTCATGGTAAGGCTATGGGTGGTTTTGGGTATTTGGTGGAAGTTTGGGAGCTCTATTCTTGGTTTTTGGTAAAAGACACAGAGATCGACGTCAATCTGATATGACCAGTATCGGTTTAGGCTAACCGGTGAGGGTTGTGGGTAACTGACGTTGGTATGGTCGGGGTATAGGAAACTCAATAAAACTTGGCTAGGTGATAGATCTAAGATTGGATGAAGATGGAAGGGCAATGGAAAATTTTTTATGGATCTGAGGTATGCAAAAGAATGATTAAGGTCCATGTATGGGAAATGTAAGGGTGTGGATAAAAATATGGTCAAGTTTGCATCAAGGTAGATGATGGGGGAATGGAAATGAGAGCAAAAGCTAATAATAGATGTAAAGGGATCTACCAAATGATGAATAGATGAGTGCTAGTTAACAAAACTTACTGTTTATATGATCTTGATTCTTGATTGGTAATAATGGGTGATCAAATGAAATGGACTTGATGTAGAGCTAGTGCTTCCCTGGATGTCCCGTGAAGGTAGATGGATGTGTGATTACTTCAGGTACTGGCTATGGATTCTCTGACGTGTATACTAACGCTAGTTCTACTTGCATGCAGCTCTGATTTCGTCACTTGTTCTAAAAAGATGTGATTATCTCTCAAAAATGTGCCAACCTCAAAATAAGGTTATTTTGGGGGTTAAATGGTAACCGACGGCGGTTCTAGCTTAACCGGTGCCGGTTAAGGGTAACCAATGTTGGTTAGGGTGGGATTTCATAAGTTTACTAAACTAGGTAGATCCCCTTGATTTTTCTAGGATCTCATTTCGTTTCCTTCTAATGGGCGAGAATGTGGTTAGAGGGAATGTACGCATTGATTTTTAGGGTTTGGGTAGGTCTTAGTTAGCTATGGCAACTTACTAAGAATAGGTCGTAGGGTGAGGTGGCTTGATGAGGTGTTTAGGTGAGTTGGATATGTGGGTATTATCCCACTTAGGATATCTAAATAATAAATATGGTGAGGATAATGAATTAATTTAATTAAATTAATATTATAGTAGGGTGAAGGGGGCCATGGCTAGGTGGATGTGTTCAAGGTATTTATTTATCGAGGGACCAAGGGAAGTGTGACCCAATTTTAGTGTCTACATTTTTTCCCTTTTTGTTGCGTAGCTTGTATTGGTAAGCGACACTGACAAAAATAAGATGTGGTTACCCCATGTGTGGGTGAAGGAAATCCCCCTCAAACCAGGAACTAATGAGGCAGAAGGAAGAATCAGTGAGTGGTTTGATAAATGGTGAATGTGATGAAGAAGAAGGTGGGGTAATAGGTAAAAAAGGGAAAAAGGTCCACTTGGTTAATCCAGGTAATGGGTTAGGGTCAAAGGTAGTGACAGTCAGACGCACGCACAAGTATAAACTATAACACAATACTAGGTTGAAGAGTAGGCAAAATCTACATTGTCTAAGGTCGATAGGTTTATCCAAACAAGGTTGAAGTGATTCTGATATCCAAGGTATAGGATATGGTTAGGAAACATGACACAGGTCAGGTGTAGGAATGTTTAGGTGTGTTTCGGTACACCAAAGGTAGTGTCAGGATAAACGGTCAGGGAAAGAGGCAAGGTAAGTTCATTAGGTCAATCAACACAAGTAACAGTGTCACAATGTATAGCGAACACATGAGGTCAAAGGTCATTAGTGATGTTCCAGGTTCAGGAATCTAGGTCACAGCATGGGTAGGGCCGAGGTATGGGTAAAATAACGAGTCCCCAAATGAGGATGAGGTTAGGTAGTAAATGATGAGGTCAGGAGGGTGAGGTGAATGGTTAGGGTAAGTGTTGGGTGAGGGAAAAAAGAGTGATGGGTAGGGTAATAGGGTGAAAGTGTGGGCAATGTAGAAGAGAGGGTGACCGATGCTAATATAGGGTAATTGACCACGGTAAGGTAGGGCACGTGACCGATGCCGGTGCAGGTAAAATCGGTGCCTGTTAGGTCAGGGATGTTATAAAAAAGAAAAATTCCATGTTTTTCATAATCATTTGTCCCGTGCAAAATAGAGGAAAACGACACGAGAGAGAGAGAAAGTTGGAAAGTGTTTGGCGGAACGAAAAGCTGAGTTGGAGAGCCAAATGGTGGGTGATTGGTAGTTGAGAGGTGGGTCCATGAGATCAGATTGTTGGATTTTATTGGCTAGAGGTGAGGTGACAGATTGGTGATGGTAGAGGCTAGAGAGGGATCAGACGGGCCACTGGTGCAGTGTCCAGACGTGCCACCACGGCGACGGTAGCATGATGAGGTAAGTGTCAAACCTTTTATGTGTTTTGTGATATAGATTAGGTGAGAGGTCAGGTGGTGAGAAATTGGGTTTTTTAGGGGGGGTAAAATGAAATTTGAAATGTGGGAGGGTGAATTGGATAGAATAGGAGCAGGGAAAGAGGTAAGTGGGTGAATAGGGGGTGGGATGTGGTTAAGGGGAAGTGTAGATGCCCCATGCCCTCGGAGGGCTGCCTACATAGTCCCAAAAAAAAGGGACCTTAGGCCGATGTAGTTCTCCCATAAGCTAGGGAAGAATATGAGGAGATATGAGAATGAGATGGTAGGTTGTAGACATGATTTGAGTTTAGGTCTACTTAGGTATGGGTGAGTTGTGGGTAAAATTGGTATAGGTGATTTTGATTGTGGTAGAAGAAGAAGATTACCCCAACGGTAAGCATTGAGGAGCAAGTTCTGTATAAGGTAATCAATACGTAATAAAAAAGGTTAAAAGATAAGAGGCAGCAAGAAAGCCACCTGATTGGGTGAGGATAATAACCGAGTAGGTCATACCTTGGAGGAGGTGATGGATGCAAGGCCCTAAAAGACATTGCATGATTGATTGTTCTAAGGGTGAAAAGTAGTCACATGATCACCAAATATCATTGCTTTCCAAGAGGTACCTTGAGGCGGTAGGAAATGGGAGTGTGAATAGTGAGAGGGGTGAAAGGTGGTTAATTTTTATATGGTATGAGGTAGCATGCTCTTTGGGCAAGAGATCCAAGGTCACAATGGGTAAGTCCATGACTAAAAGGATTTATGTGTTGACTGATATTTGAGATAGACTGATCGATGTAGGAAGTCTATATGGGATGAGGAAATTAACTCCTTGAGGTCTTCGTGAAGCTGATCGATGCGGGAAGCTTCAGATTCTCTCGATGTGGGAAGCTTTATATTCTTCACTTTTTTTTTGAAAGAGCTTTACATAGCTGTCCTTTGAGGGAGCAGTCTATTTATAACAGCGATTGCAGAGAGGAAGATGTCCTTTTGAGGGAGTCATATTTTTATTGGAAGTTTAATTCAAGGAGTTGGATCCCATGTGAGGGCTTTGAAGTCATGGACAAGACCAAGGTGAAGAATAGGATTCTTATTCAGAAAGCAGGGTGAAACGACCATGGGATCTCATCTAAAGGTAGACGAAAAGTATCCATGAGAATCATGCTATGTGTAGTGCCGTGGTACACATATTTAAGAGAAGATAAAAAGGTGACGAGTACGCACATGATTCTTATTTAATCATAGGTGATGGCGTAGGAAGTGGATAGCGCTCAAGGGACAGAGCATGGAAAAAGGAAAAAAGTGAGGTAGGACTAAAATTCAATAGTAGAATGGTCGAAGATGCAAGGCATTAAGGGGCTCAGGTTCAGGTTTACCATTGAGTGAAGATAAATGATAAGCACTTGATCCATAAGTATGGGTCACGATGTATGGTCCAAGCCAATTAGGAGAAAATTTTCCCCGTTTACTTTTTTCTACTTTAGTTACATGTTGATTTTCTTTCAGGACGAGATCACCAACGTGAAAGGTTCATTCATGGACACATTTATCATAGGCACGTTTGATACATTTTTGGTAAACTTGAAGATGATCAAGAAAATTAAGACGACATTCGTCTAATAACTCAAGTTGTGCTAAATGGTCCATGACGAAATTCGTCATCATTGAGCATGTCATGGAGAGAAATATGCGGAGTGAGGGGATCTAGAATTCAAGAGGTAGAACAACCTCTGTACCGTAGACCAGAGAAAAAGGTGTAGCGGCAGTGGAAGTATGAATACTAGTGTGGTATGCCCACAGGGCAAAAGGAATGTGTCGTATGCCAGTCCTTCCCAGTATCGTTAACCACTTTCATGAGAATTTTGTTCAAGGTTTTGTTAGTGGATTCAGCTTGGCCATTGGTCTGTGGGTAATAAGGTGATGAGAAACTTAGCTGAATGCCGAAGGCGTCGCAAAGTTTTCACAATGTTTTATTTTTGAATTGTTTTCCATTATCAGTGATGAGGTGATGAGGAACACCAAAGTGAAAAATGATGTGATGATTGACGAACTCACATATTTTCTCGGCTTTCGTGGAGATGAGTGGTATGGCTTCAACCCATTTTGTGTAGTATTCGGTAGCGGTGATGATCCATTGATGTCACTGGGAAGAATGGGGATTGATCTCTCTGAAAAGATCCAAACCCCATTGAGAAAAGGGCCAAAGGTCATGGGCGACCTGTAAGGCATGACTGGGTGTATGATGAAGGTTGGCATGCTTTGTTGGCATTTTACACAACACTTGACGTAGTCACAACAATTATGGTTAAGGTTCAGCCAGTAATAGCCCTAGGCGAAGAATACGCTTAGCAATAGCAAGGCCACTGAAGTGACCTCCACATATGCCATCATGAACTTCCTTAATGGTATAAGGAATTTCAGAACTCGTGAGGCATCACAAGAGAATACCATCAAAGTTGTGCTTATAGAGGAGGCCCCCCATGATGACGTAAAGAGAGACCTTTTTAAGGAAGGTGCACGTTGTCCATTATGGGTGAGATCAGAGGTAAGATGGAGAGAGAAAGATAGTCAGATTATTGTTTATACCAAAGGTCTGCTCAGGTTCAAGGTGATGGTTTCTGATGGAGTAAACGTCGCGAGGTAAATAAGAGGGTGATTGGAGTCATTGTATGGTGACAAATATTTTAGAAACGGCAGGTAAAGTGGGTATTTGAGAAGCCAAACAGGCCATGGTATCTGTAAATTTGTTGGTTGAACGGGGGACGGTTTGAAGGGCGTAATGGTCAAAGGTGGTCAAAAGTATGTCTACATGATGTTTATACTTTTGAAGTATCTCATTACGACATTGGTATATACCATTGACTTGGTTTATGACCAATTGAGAATCACCAAAGATGTTGATTGATTTGACATCTAGGGCGTAGGTGGCTTGGAGACCTAATACGAGCGCTTTATATTCAGAAATATTGTTTGTACAATCAAAATCGAGTTTGAAAGACAAAGGCATGGGTTCACCATCAAGAAGAATGAGGATAACACCAGCCCCACCCCCACACTGACACTTGGAACCATCAAAGAAGAGTGTCATTTGGCAAGCGGGTTCGTCCAGGGAAAGGGTAGCAATTGACTCATCTGGAAAGTCAAAATTAGAGGGTTGATCCCCAGAAATAGGTGCGTCAACCAATTGGTTGGTGATATCTTGGCCCTTGATGGAATTTTTATGAATGAATTCGAGGTCGAGGTATGCCAAAAGCATAAGCCAGCATGTGCGGCACACTGATTTTGATAAGGTTTGGCATACATGAAGTGTAAGGGGTCGGTGTTGGTCACAACATAGGTTTAGTGGTTGAGTAGGTAATGGCGGAGTTTTGTGGCAATGAAAACTAAGGCTAAGAAAAGTTTTTTAGGATGGGTGTATCAGGTTTCATAGTCTAAAAGAGTACAGCTTATGTAATAAACTGCCTGCTCCCTATGTTGTTCATCGCGATGAGTGAGCATGGCCCCCAAAGAGTGATTGGTAGTGAGATGTATAGGTAGAAAGGTTGATCATCTTTAGGTGGAATGAGTACGGGGGGTTGAAGAAGGTATTGTTTTAAGGCCTCAAAATATTTGTGGCAATCCTCATCCCATTTAAAGGAGACATCCTTCTTGAGAAGGTGATGAAATGGTTGACACTGATCAGACAATTGTGAAATGAAATGGAAAATAGACTACAACTTACCTTGTAGGCTACGGAGTTTCCTAAGGTTAGTGGGTGGAGGCATTTCCAGAATGGCCTTGAATTTAGCAGGGTCAACTTCTATACCACGTAAGGAAATGATAAATCCCAAGATTTTTCCTGAGAGGACCGCGAAGACACACTTCTTGGGCTGAAGGAGAATGTAATATTTAATAAGGTGGTCAAATATGGTTTTTAGGATGGTGAGGTGCTTGGAGTGGCGTTTGGATTTGGAAAGGAGGTCATCCACGTAATCTTCCAATATATGATGCATGATGTCATGGAAGATATAAGTCATATCCCACTGATATGTGGCACCATCATTTTTAAGGCCAAAAGGCATGACTCGATAATAGAAGGTCCCCCAAGGGGTGATGAATGTGGTTTTGTGTTGATCCTCTGGGGCAAGTAAGATTTGGTTATAACCCGAGAAGCCATCCATGAGTGATAACATCTCGTGACCAGTGGTAAGGTCAACCAAGTTGGTCAATACCAGGTAGAGGAAAGTCATCTTTTGGGCAAGCTAGATTGAGGTCATAGAAATCTATGTAAATGCGGAGTCCCCCTGTCACCTTAGTGACAAGGACAATGTTAGAAATCCAATGAGGATAATCAATGGGTAATATGAAGGAAATGGAAAGAAGGCACTGAAGTTCTTCTTTGATAAGAAGGGCAATGTGAGGGTGCATTTTCCTCAGCTTTTGTTTGACAGGCTTGGCATCAGGAATGGTTATGATATTGTGGACCACTATGGTGGGGTCAATACCAGGCATGTCTGCATAAGACCAAGTGAAAAGCATGGTTATGGTTTTTGAGAAAAGAGGTGATGGCTTCCTATTCAGCAACATCTAAAGATTGGATGATCTTTAAGATGTGCGGGTCATCCTGAGTATGAATGTTGATTTTGATAGTCAATTCATTCAACATGGTTTACATCTTAGATGGTAACGACCGATGAATATATGAGTCTTCTGCACCAAGGTAGGTGAGTATAGATTCATCATCCTGACATTGAATGACGTTGATCAAAGGTGTATCGTCATCAATCATTTCAGGATACAGGAAGGGAAGAGAGGAGGGAGCCTCACCCTCGTGTTGATAAGTCAGAGGCCCCAAGGAGATGGTGTTTATGAAAAAAAAAGTTAGGAGGAATGGATTATGGGTCCATCGACTCCATTGGTGAAGGTGGTGATGGTGGTGAAGAAGGTGGAGAAGGGTTGATGTCCTCAATGAGCTCAATGTGAACCTTCTTGGTAGGTGGTTTAGTAAAGTTGATACCACTACGGTCGTTATGTTTATGGGTAGTACATGGAATAATAGTATGGTAGACCTTGCTCATAAAATCCAAAACCAAAACCCTTCCATGCACATCAGTGCAGGAAGGTGTGGGAAAAATGGTGATTGGTGAGTGACTGGAAGTCAGTGGAAAATGGGTGGGTTTGTGATGGTGGTTTGGTGTGTAAGTTGTAGTATCAAGTCCCCCATAGGTGATACTAGTACGAAGGTGGGGAGGACCATAAAGGAGGATGCTCTCCTATACGATGATCATAATGAGGGTGTTGGTGAAGACTTCCATACTCTTGTGGAGTAAGGAATGTGTTGACACTATATAGGTGATACTCCCCCAGAGTGAGGAATTGAAAAATGCCTTCCAAGGGATCGGTGGTTGGTATGTGGGTAGCTAGAATAGATGATGTGTCGAGAGGTTGACGTGGAGGTGGAGCTAACGGATTGGGAGGCTAATGGTTCAGCCGTGGAGGTTGTGGCAGTGGTAGGAATGGAGGAGGCATGTGTGGTTGAGGTAATGGCTTGTATTAGTAAGCAGAGGTGTAGGTGAAGAGGTAGTGGTCATGGAGGTAGATGCCTTAATGGGTATAAGCATGTCATTGGGTTGGTAAAGTATGTTGCATGTTTTAAAAGGTGATGGATCAACTTGAATAGTATAGGTGTGTCCTTCATACTCAAACTTTACACAGCGATGCAAAGTGGAAGGAACACAACCCATGACATGAATCCAGGGTCTACCAAGCAACAGGTTATATTGGAATTCCCCCTCCAAGACGTAAAATAACTCTGGAATAGTGCGGGGGGTGCACGTGAATGTGGAGGATGACAGTTCCTAGTGTAGAGGTGATAGCGTCATTGAATGAACGCAACATGACAGGATGTTTATGCATGCAATTTCAGGTATGCACATTTGAGTGAATGCATGGGATGAAATGATATTAATCTTAGCACCCCCATCGATTATTACATGTTGTACACGTATATCATCGATGTGGATAGAGATGAAGAGAGCTGGGTCTGGATCATCTATTTGGTGCGGTGCGATCTCTTCCTCTGAGAAGCTAAGGGAGGCTACTTGGTGAGTAGGTTGAGGTGTGGATAAAGGTGTTAATTTGGTGAGAGAGGCTACATGATGGGGTGTGATAATGGAGGCTATGGGTGTAGGGTCATTGGGTAAAACCTCAATAGATTGACAGGACCTCCATGAGAGCTTGATGATGGGATTCTGAGGTTTGGATGAGGTCATATAAAGACATTTTGAGGGGGGATTGGTGTAGTTGTTTGAGCATCATGCGGTGTGTGACCCCATTAGAAATAGGATATGTGGGACCACTGATAGTGATTTTAGGAGTGGGTTCAGATGGTATGTTGGGTATGGGATTGGTTGGATTAGTTGGTTGCCTTTTCCTTTCCTTTGTCCTTCTGAGCACGGGTAGCAACGTGGATCATGTTGATCTGAGGTGGGGAGGTAGGAAAGGTAGGTGAGCCATGAAAGGTATGGCGACATGAAGGGAAAAAGCCCAATGGTGGGAAGGAACCTTGTGAGATGAGCTGGGAACATCGACATTTGGGTGGAGGTTTGGCGAGGTCATTGATGCAAACCATGTTAATTTCAAATCTTGGAGGTGGTTCTAGGAGCTTTGGGGGTAAAGGTCTGGGTTGTTGAGTAGGCAGTGAGGGAAGAGTTGTGGGAATGGGTGTTGGTGAAATGGGGTCCTCATCAAGAAGGTTGTCATCGTCAAAGTTTTCTTCAGGAGGACACAACTAGATAAGAATGTTTTTTAAATCCTTACAGTTCTCTACATCGTGTCCTGACACACGATGGTAGCACAAATTTTGGTGTCGTCAAACCCCTTTGGTTTGGGCTTGAGAGGGTCATAAGGTCTGAGGGGTGGTAATGTGATGACAAAAGTTTCAAGGAGGTTGGTTAAAATTTTGGCATAGGACCCTACTAGTGGATCGCAATGGGAAGTGAAGGTGGGTTTGGGTGTAGGCACGAAGGATTGTTAGAGGAATGGTCTTTGCACGGAGGGGGAGTAGGTCGAGCTATGGTTTTGGGTGTTGGTGTGATCTTGGGCATTGGTCGTGTTTGTTTGGGTAGGGGTATGGTAGATGAACTGGCAGGAGAGTGTATGGTTGTTTTGACTACCTTATTGGAGGGTAGCGGATTTTTTTCCTTAGGTTGTACCTTCTTGGGTAAAGGTGATATGGGCACACGAGATCTAGAGGGAAAGGAGGATGGTGGAAGAGGGTGCGTTACCCACGGGGATAATGGAGGTGCTGTGAAGGTAGATGGTGTAGGTCGTGCCGGAGGTGTGAGGGAAAGATATTGAAGTGTTCGTGGGTAGTGAAGTGGTGATCGATCGTATTAGAGGTATGGGTGGTAAAGATGTTGCAAATGTGGGTAGAAGTCATGGTCGGGTGCTTGGGTATGTTAGAGGTTTGTAAGGAAGGAATGGGCTGTTACATTTTTGGTTTACTGACGGGTGGAGGTTTCTTAACCATGTTAGGGAGGTTGAGGTCCTAAGACAGATGGAAGAGGGTAAAGGTGATGAAGGTGTGATTGGTGCAGGTTGGGGTATGAGTTCTATGGGCTTGGTTCTTCTATTTGGGTTTTGGAGTAGGTTTGGTGTTGACTTTGGAGGATGTAGCTAAATCTAGTTTGATAGGTGGATGAATAAGGCTGGTGGTTGGGGTGACCCCTAAGGTAGTAATAGGTTTAGTCAAGGAAGATGATGTAGGTGTGGGTTTGGATTTAGGTGTATATTGGGTTATGGGTAAGGGTGTGTGTTGAGCTATGATGGGTGTTATGGAAGAAGTTGTGATAGAGGAGGTTGTGTTTGGTTCAATTGGCCAAAATATTTTTGGGTAGATAGTGGAAGTGTCAGCAAGTTGACATCTACATTTGCGTTGAGACAGGAAGTAGAAGACGCCCCCAAAGTAAGGCTCTATCCACATAATCTAAGTGATCGGCTAAGCACGAGAATGGAAAGTCTATAGGCGAGGCTGATGAGGACCTAATGGAAATTCCTGTGAAATTTTTCTTAGAGATGGGGAATTTTCTAGCTTCGTCTTTCGTGGGTAAGAGAGCCGAAAGTAAGTCTATCAGGATCTTGGGTAGCTGATGGAGAATGATCACCTAGAGGAAAATGTATCTCTACTGGGTCTTTGATAGGTGGAGGAGATGATGGGTGCTCCTCTATGGGTGGAGGAGATGATGGGTGCTCCTCTGTGGGTGGAGGAGATGGTGCCTGGAGAGGTACTCTTCTCTCATGGACTGGAGAGGTACTGTGGGTGACGGATCTCTAGGTGGAGAAGCCAAAGGTGAAATAGTCTTGATATTAATGGAAGGCTCCTCCATGGGTGATGAAGGAGGTGAAAGGTGTTCCTCTATGGGTGGAGGAATAGGTGAGGTGGGTTCCAATGTAGAAGGAGGACTTTGGGCTAGAATTTCATCTATGGAAGGAATATGAGGTAATTGGGCCAGCATCAGGTGTATCACTGAAAATAGCATGGACCTCGCAGGTATGGCTATCATGAGTTGAAGTCTCTCCAGTTTGATCAGAAGAAGGGGCATGATTAGGAAAGGGTTTCTTGAAGATGTGTAGCTTTTGATTGGAAGGTGCATTAGGATTATCCAAGGTTAGCTCGCCTTTCTCAAGCATTTCTTGGACAATATTTTTGAAGGTGATGCAATTACCATCACTATGACCCTTTACTTGATGGTAGTTGCAGAAGTTGTGCTCTTTATACCACGTGGGTGTGGGGTGAGCAGGGTCAAAACCAGTGTGTGGTTTCATGGGAGGAAGGGTGATGGCCCTAACTTTGATGAGCTTTTCTAAGATAGAAGAATAAGGTTCCCCAATTGGGGTATATTTCCATTGTTCCCGTCTGAATTGAAAAGTCTAAACGGGTGAGAGATTAGATGAGGGGCTAGCCTGATTTGATGGATGAGCTAGGCCGGCTTTGAGTACCACTGTGTTAGTGGTCCCCTTGGCCTTTGAATAATTTTTCTGTGGTTTTGAAGAAGAAGAGGTATCATTTGACTTGAATGCCGAGTTCTTATTGCGTAATTGGATTTTCTTCTCTTCAATAGCCCGAATCTCTAGCTTTTGTGCCATGGTGAATGCTTCATCGAAGGTTCGGAAGGTTTGAACCTTGAGGTCAGTGAGATATGCCTAGCACAAGCCCACGTGAAGAGTTCGATGAGTTCAGTTTGCGGTAGTTGGAATGTGAGTTGATTGATCAAGCTTCGCCAATGAGCAATAAAATATGTGATGGATTCATCATCATACTGACGAGTAGAGTATAGGTCAGTCATGGTAACCTTCTTAATGATATTAATGGAGAAGTGATCCAAGAAGGCTTGGGCTAACTGTTTAAATGAGAATATAGAGTATCTAGGAAACCCACTATACCAATCTAACATGGGTCCAGTTAGAGACATGGGAAAGGTCCTCAGGAGCAAAGCATCATCATGGGTGATCAGATAACACCCGTGTTTGAAAGACTGCAAATATTGTTGCGACGTCTTCTTTGCTATTGAAATGGTTGAATTTAGGCATTTCCCAATGCATGGGATATGGATGGATAGGAATGGATGGATGTATAGGCTCATTACAAATCTCATCGTAGGTGAGAGTGTTGCGGGAGCCAGAAACCGATGCCTCCAATGTTTGCATCTTTTCCATCATTAATTTAATTAGGTCATTGGTAGGTTGTGATGGATGGGTGACTCCGTAGCGTAAGAGGGTTGGTATTGGGCATATAACGGGGGTGGTATTCCAAGTATATGGTGCTTCTGTATAGGTAGATTGAGAAGAAGGTAGTGAAATAGGGGGTACGTACCTAGAGTGAATAATAGATGAAACAGGAGGCTGCTGATAGTACATATATGGAGGTGGAAGGGTCATGGTGACCCTAGTGGTAATGGGGGCTAAGGATTGTGGAATAGAAAGGATGATGTTTTGAAAAGGGTAGGGGTCACCAACACCGAGGGTGGTTGTGTAGCTACGGGTATATGTGAGACAATAGGCGCGGATGAGGTTATGTTATGGGTGGTTGGTGAAGGTATAGTGGATGTGGCAGGTGCAATGGAGGTAGTAGACATGCATCATTCATAGCGGGTATAGGGCCTAGCTGCGAAATGACTAGGGGTAAGGTAGATGCGGGCCGCGTAGAGCCAGATGGGGATGACGTAGGAGTGGGAATGAGAGTCGGGGGGATAGATATGGGCATGTTGTATATCAACTGACCTGAGGCATCTCGAGTGGAAGAGTGGGAAAGGTAAAACTGCAAGGTGGTAGGATTTTGGTCAAGGATTCGTGTGAACTCCTCGTCTCCTATGGCGATAGTGATAGGTTGGGTAGGATCCATGGGTGATAAAATAGAAGGTGGTGAAGGACTAGGGGGAGTGGTTGATGACTGGTGTGGAATATGAGGGTGTTCTCTTGGCTTCGGGTCAACACCATGTGAACAGGTGTTGATCGGGTTGGACTGTTTTTTGTAAATGACACAGAAATATAGTAGAGATAGGAGAAATAGGTGGTAGTAGGTGGATTAGGTACCAAATGTCAGTTGGAAAATTACACAGTATAACCGATGCCAGTTAGGGTAAACCAATGCCGGTCACAGGTAACTGCGGTCGGTCACTGTGGAAAGAGGACAGTTGGTCAAAATAGGGTAAAAGGCCAATAATTTGTCCTAGTATGCAAGATGTTAATGGGACTTACCAAGTCAATGGATATGATAAGAGTGACAGAGACTCTGAATAGTCAAAGAAGGTGAATAGGTGTCCTTTTGGGTAGGTTAACCAAAAGAATAGGGAACTGATGCTAGTTGGGTAAAACTGAGCATGATGACGGTTAGAGGGTAACCGACGATGGTCTACTGGACCGACACCGGTTACTGTGAAATTGAAACAATGATGAAGAAATTGTGGTTGTGAGTTAAAATTAATGTGGAATCAAACCCAAAATCCTGAGAATGATGAGAATATGGTCCAGGCACACTCAGATGAAGTTGGAATACACCAACTGTGATGAGGAGCATACAAGGAGAAACAAGAAGAAAATTAAGAACAAAATCCTCTCACCTCAAAACGCAAGCCAAGTAGAAACACTAAGAAAAATATGATCCTAAGAGTTCTTTTTCTATTATGTTTTTTTAGATTATGTTATTTAAAAACTAACTCATGAACTGTAAAATAGAGATTTTTGGTGAGGATGGCTTCCTATTAAGAAGGATATCTACAAGGAGAGGTTTCAGGTATGTTATGGTAGGGGTGGGCCATCCTCTGATGGGGTACTTGACAGAAGATAACTAGTAAGGTGCCCACTATGCCGTGATCGTGTGATCACCTACAACTTCTTCCAGGTGAGATTTTGTTTAAGAATGTGTATATATTTGTTTTGTTTTGTGGTGTTTAGATAAGACTCAGAGAGAGAGAGAGAAAGAGAAAGAAAGTGATTTCTATGATTCATTTGTCAACCATCAGCTAGGAATGACTTCCAGCGTATAGGTTGCCCTCAGTTAATGTGAGCTAATGTAGAAAATTAGAATGAAATTCAATGATTTTAAAACCCAAATCAAAGTGTAGAATTCGATGCCACAAATAGATGAACAGGAGAAGGGATTCTCTTTCACTAATACGATACTAATGAAAGGGAAGAAATGTTCGTTTTAAGCACCAAAATATGATTGCTTTTAGACAATAGAAGAGAAGAAGATTCCAGGGGAGAAATTTTAATGTAAGAACTTTTTAGAAAAGAAACTAACATACAATGTTTTCACCTAGAAATGAAAGAATGCAAAGAACCCCGAATGCGTCCCATTGGGCGTGCCAAAATGTTTCACCTAATTCTAGAGTGTTTCTTTGAATGTTGACGAAACAAATAAGGGTAATGGGTTAGGAGGAATACATGTTAAAATGTTGGTTATAGGTTATTGCAAGTGTATGACTTATGAATCCACAGCTAATCGTGAGAGCTTGCTTTTTTCTTGGAGGAACTACCTGGAATGGAAAACAATACCACAAAATAAAATTTAAACAATATATGCAGTGGATTACCTAGCATGTGCTAGATCTAGGAAGTGTGATACTTCCTAAGCAATTGTCAATCCACTGTTTAAAGAAAATTAATGCGAGGAATAAAGGAAATCCTACTGTAGTTAAAATGATTTAGGTATCTCATTCGTCTACAATAAGAAAATTCATTCACAATGGGCTAAGCTATGATTGAATCTAAAGGTCAAAGTCACTGTCAAGGTACTGATGCTGGTCAGGGTGAGATTCTAGGTGGTTTTGGGTATTGGGTGGAGGTTTGGGAGCTTTGTTCTTGATTTCTGGTAAAAGACACAGAGACTGACGTTGGTCTAGTATGACCGGTATTGGTTTAGGCTAACAGGTGACGGTTATGGGTAACAGGTGTTAGTATGGTCGGGGTACAGGAAACTCAATAAAAACTTGGTTGGGTGATAGATCTGAGGTTAGATGAACATGGAAGGGCAATGGCAAGATTCGTATGGATCTAAGATATGCACAACAATGATTAAGGTCTAGGTATGGGCAAGGTAAGGTTGTAGATAAAAAGATGGTCAAGTTTGCATGGAGGTAAATGATGGGGGGATGGAAATGAGAGAAGAAACTAGTAACAGATGTAAGAGGATCTACCAAATGATAAATGAATAAGTGCTAGTTAACAAGACTTACTATTTGTACGAGCTTGATGCCTGGTCAGTAATGGTGGGTGATCAAATGGAATGAACTTGGTGTAGTGCTGGTGCATCCTTGGATGCTCCCATGAAGGCAGATGGTTGTGTGATTGCTTCAGGTATGGGCTATGGATGCTCTGATGTGTATATTAATGTTGGTTCTACTTGCATGTAACTCTGGTTTTGTCACTTGTTCTCAAAATACATGATTAACTACTCCCCCGAAATGTGGACCATCCCAAAATAAAGTTTTATTTGGGGATTAAATTGTCACCAGCGACGGTTCCGGCTTAACCAGCGGCGGTTAAGGGTAACTAGGTGTTGGTTAGGATGGGATTTCTTAGGTTTACTAAACTGGGTAGATCTTCTTGATTTTTTAGAATCTCATTTTTTTTTCTCTGCAGATTAGCATTGAAGCTTCCTTATAACAGGCAGGGATGTTGGTTAGAGAGAATGTAGGCATTTATTTTTTAGGGTTTGGGTAGGTCTTAGTTAGTTATGGCAACTTACTAAGAATAGGTCTTGGGGTCAGGTAGCTTGATGAGGTGTCTAGGTGAGGTGGATATGTGGTCATTATCCCAATTAGGATATTGAAATAGTAAATATGGTGGAGGATAATGAATTAATTTAATTTAATTAATTAAACTAATATTATAGTGGAGGTGAAGGGGGCCATGGCTAGGTGGATGTGTTCAAGGTATTTATTTATTGAGGGACCAAAGGGAGTGTGACCCAATTTTAGTGTCTACAATGGGCAAAATGTAAATTAGATAAATTAAGCTTGCATGAGTTTACTTTAAACTGGCTCACTGTAGACACCTATAATTTATCCTGAATAATTTAAATGCTTAAATTGTGCTAATTATCCCCTTTCCCAGAAATTGGTGACATATTGTCAATAATGCTCATCTTCTCTTCTATCATTGTTAATTAATTACAATACGTAATTAATTAATTCTTCTATTCAACAAATACCCTAATTAACGACCTTCCGTTAATAAATCCCCTCTTCCCTAATTAATTATTATTAATTAATTAGCTTCCCCTTTCATTAAACCAATAAATCATTATTTAATTGAATTAATCCCCTTCTATATTCTAAATCATGCTAATATTCCTCTAAAAGCTTCTATAAGCTTACACATCTATTAATTAAATCATCTTGATTAATTAATGAGCCCCCTTTATCCACATGAGTCACTAAAGGACAAGCTAAACCCTCCTAAATTTAACTCAACCCTATCTAAACCCCCCTTATCCACAACTAACTCAACATCTCTATTATCCCATATGCAAAGGGATGTAGTGATCCCCTTATCCATTGGGCTATATAAAGAGCCCTCCTCCTACCTTTATACTTAAACCTAAATTCCTTGAGTAGAAAAAAGAAAAGCACATAACAAATAAACTATAAGCTTTTCTTTGTTATTCTTGAGAAATTCACCATTTGAAGAGCTAAGCCTCCTTTCTTGCATTTTATAGCCAAGTGCTTGGGTCATATGGGGATAGTCAAAGGGTCTTATAGCCAAGCTTTTATGAGCTCCCATTCCTAGGCGCTTGAAGATCAAAACAATCAATTTGATTGCCATGGAGTCTACATAGGTCCATTTACTTTTTGTTGGTAATCTAGAGAAGTAGAGATTTAAATACTTTAGCATGTTAATTCAAAGTTAAAGCATTATGCTTAGTATTGATCTTGTTTAGCTCTCATCTTTGATGGTGCTTAGATTTTGTCTTAGCTTTGTTATAGAACTATTTAGGTGGTAGTTCTTATTCATCTAACTTACCTTAAGCACAAATACACGCACACACTCACATTCATCAAATGACATTCCCCCCTTTTTTAGAATTAGGGGAGGCATACTTATACAATTTGGGGCTACCCTTTATTGCCCAGTTAGAATAATAATTACAAAATATCAAGGAATATTACAAACAACTAGTCATTCAAGAAATATCCTAACTGATTTTTGTTAGGATAATTAATTACAATGGATGAAGCCAACATGTGAAAAATACAAAATATCCTAGGAATAATTGAGGATCTTACTTGACTATGGGCCCCTTTTGGATTGGGCCCACCGGTGTAGGTTCCTCTTAGGATAAGTCAACTGAATTTGGTATCTTCCCTGTGGCAATGGAGGCTTCCTTGCGAATTTTGTAATCCATATCCATCTTAGTAAGGTCAAAAATAGGCTTCTTGAAGATTATAGGAGCCCTATCCTATAAGGCCTTTTGGGTAGCCATAGCCTTACCTGTGATTTATTTCAAGATATTTCTTTTTTGGAATTTTTCCCTAGTCTGAGAAACAATCTCAATGACTTGGGATGCTTCTGAATTATTTGATTTTGCTATATTATTTTGAAATTTTCTAGGAATTGATTGAGAAATCTAGAAAATTGGGTAGTGGACTCTAATTCTTGGTCTTCCTTGAAGATCATTGTGATGGATGCTTTTAAAAATAATTGAATTCCTCTTGAAATTAAATCATCGAGATTAGGAGGAAGTTTACTAATTCGATCATTCAATTCCTTTAATTTTTCTTTTGTGTAATTGGCATAAGTCTGACATATATCAATATCTTCCATAGTTACTACTATAGGTCCCTTGCATATTCCTTCTTCAATGTCCTGAGCCATGATCCTTAGCATTTTCTATATTATGCCCATTTTTAAATTATTGTGTTGGTATTTTTTGATTAGGAATGTTCTTTCTTTTTGGTTTCAATGCTTTCTTTGACCATATCATACATGCAGAGTAGGGCCTCTTCTACATTTGATACAATACCTTCAAGAATAGTGGCTCTAGCCTGAGTTTCAAGTTATTTGTTTTAGGCATACGTTACCTTTACTAATTTTTCTACCAATTATGTTGAGGAATTTATGTAAGACACAAGATCTTCTTTATATTGTGCCATTTGAGAACCTATGGATTTATTTTTCTTGGTAAGGGAGACTAGGTCTTTAGATATTTCATGCCAAATGATGGCCTATTGTGTAGACATTCTATTCCTTGTTAGCCTCATCAAGGTTCCTCTCTTAGGATTGATCTCAATGTTTACTAATGGTTCTTCTTGAGACACCCTATCCAACTGTTCCCTATGGTAAATCATTGATTTTTCAACCCAATCTTGTTGAGGCTCAGGAGGAGGGATACTTGTAGGGGTATTCTAAACATGCTCAGTTTGTGCTTACTCTACTGAAGCCTCTACTTGTGTGGCCTCATTATCTGAAGAAGTTGAATCACATGAAACCAGAGCATGCCCTTCAATTGGATCAGACATGAATTCTTGGATTTATGGGATAGTTTTTTCCTCTATTGGTCCTGGAGGAGGTGGATAAGTTGAGATTTGGGCCTACCTTGGAGATTGTGAATAACTAAGTGCCTTTCTCTTTGTGAATTCATTTTTGATTTCTCCTTTTGGGGGATGAACTACCCATGTAATCTTCACATTTTGTTGAATAAGGTTTTCATCTATTTAGGTGATCTATACCCAGTCATTGACATCAAACTCATGAACATATGCTATATTGATTTGTCCCTTAAATGACTTTAAATGTTTTGCCACTCTTTTCCTTGGGTCATATTACCTCAAGAGGTGTTTGGGTAAATGGAATGGATTGTGTTAGGATGTTGTAAATTTTATATCAGGCCACCTCTTGAACTCCTTTCCTCCTACTGTGACTGATAAGGGAGGGTGAGTCCTAAGTTTCTTCTCCTTACACTTCCCTACTATGCCATTACAAATTTGGTAAGAAACTTCATATTCAACTAATTCATTAGGTACATAATATGGAAGTTGTAATGGTGGTGTAAGTAACCCCTCAATCATAATCACTATGTAATTAGGGTAGAAGAAGGTAACCCCCATTTGTTTGATTGATGTAAAAATATTCTCAGAAATTTTAGGCATGGTTGTTTCATGCATTTCCTTATAAAGTGTGAGATAAAAGGAAGTGTAAATGTTTGCAATGTGAGCCCTGAATCTATGGGCATATAAATCTAAACATAACTCATTCACTTTCAAAATGCATGATGGATACCATGGGTCACAAAATTTAGGACAATGGAGGACTCCAAAAAACCTCATCTAGTAAATAAGAGGTCATGAAAAAAGGTTTCTTGTGATACACAAAGTTAGTTCGTTGGGAAACCAAATTAGAATTGATCACCTACCCTAGAGAAGGAAAATTGTGTTCATCTATGATCATTGTAATGAGTGGAAGCCAAGCTACATCAAAATTTGTAATGGAAGAGTTTCCATACAATCTATCATCAGGGCCATACTAATATAGACCCCATGTTTGAAACTTTGAATAATGATGTCGTTTAGGCAAGAATCATCCATGTTATCAATTGGGTCCTTAGCCCAATTATGTGAAATGACCCTTACTTGTCTTATGGCCATCCTAGATCTAATTTTGGTTGAGTCATAGAGAGTTTCAAATTTGGGTAATATGTGATAAGCTTTAAAGGCATAACTAGTGAAGAAATCTACTCTATTTGTTCCAGATTGGGAAAATAAAGTCCATTTTTTAGCATTTGTATGAATAAAAAGGAAAGAGAGTAATTATGGACATGGAAATTCCTCGGTCTTGGCTGTAGATAAATAGAGGCCAACCCTTTTTAATGTCCTAATGTCCTTGTCACTTTTTTCTTGATCATATGACATCTCTTCTTTGTCTATTACATTTGGGTTGAGTCTTTCTCTCTAGATTGTTGAGAAAATGACCGAATAATGTTGGAATTTGTGGTCAAGTGAAGCGAAGTCGAACATATTGTCCCACATCACTCTAGTGTATGAATAGGAATAAAGGAAGGCATCCATAATTGCAGGTCCTAGTTCTCCCTCCATGACTAGAGATTAATGGCTCGCAAAAGCTATAATGGATCCTTCAAAATAAACTACTTGCAAATGGACGAGAAACAAGATCAAACTCACATAAAAAAATTCAATTTGAAGAATTGAATGAATAATTTTGGTTAACACAGGATCCTTATAATTTAGGCAATATTTTATCTAAAATGGCATGATTTGTATTAATAACACATAATATATGACTTGATGTTTTTTCACCCCCAAATAATGTTTCTTTTTTGAATTAATAATCCTTTTGAATGTATACCTTATACATGTGTAACCTAGGATAAATCATAGAATTCATTTTTAATTAGCCTTATGTGACCTTCAAACCACATGTATAACATATGGAATACCATGTGTAATGATAGGTAGGATTCCACATGTACCACTAGAATTGTATCACCCTTTGTAATTGGTGATGTGTAGTTGACCTTTGAATTTCTTTGAAATTTTATTGCACTTTGGAAGTGTGAGTTAAGTTTTCATGAAGCATGAGATGAGAGGATTTAAATCTTACTACTTGCACTTAAAAAGGTGATCTTAAATAATCTCACTTAGAAAGTGTGAGTTTTGCATACTCACACTTGGAAGTGTGAGTTCTTTTCTCTTTGACTTGTGAGGAAAAATTCAAACTTTCTATTAGCCAAAATTCAATTTTTTGAAGTGCAGGATTCTTAATAAGTGTGAGTACGAGAAAGTTATATAGTGTGAGTGTGAGAAAAAAGAAATAACCAAGTGCGAGTTATCACACATAGGAAGTGTGAGTACTAGAATGTTGAAGTGCGAGTGTCTTTTAATAACTAAGTAAAGACTTAGCTTAAGTAATTCAATTAAGTACAAGAACTAATATTTATAGGGTAAGGTAACTACACTTACCAAATATTCTCAACCCAAAGGGTAAGTAATTCCAATTCACTAACTTGTATAAACTATAGAAGGACCTTACCTATTAAAATGTAAGTAATTCCGATTCACTAGTATTGGATATTTATTTAAACTTGGTTTTCATATCATCCCATTCAGCAATTAAATGCGATGGCAAGTAATAAAACCATTCTATAGAGGCATCTTGCAATAACTCCATGAATATTCGAACGAAAACATATTCATCCCCCACTCCAAGAATGCCATAGGATGTGATGAAAGTTGTAATGTGATCATCTGGATGTTGTTTTCCATCTCCATAGAATTTGAGAAAGTTATTTCTCAATCCTTTTGATAATTCATGAAGTGGAGGATCCAACGCTAGCATACCAGTGTTCTGTCCCCATGACACATGTGTAACCATTCTTTCTTCTCTTTCCTATACTACTACTACTTCTTCTTCTTCTAGAGGAATGAGATCAAGTGGTTGAGGAGAGAGTCGAGATGCAATCGAGCCAAGAGGTGAAGACTCAAGTGATTGCCTTGGAATATGTATGGGAGCAAGTATGGAGTTAGTTTGTTCCTGTAACTCAAATGTGGGATTATTAAATACTAAAGTGTCACTTGCTTAGTATTCTCTAGTGAATATTTTTTCTTCCAATTTATAAAAGATTTTCTAACATGTAAATGGGAATTTGCAGCCTTGAAATGATAGGTTTATAGCAGAAATCAATAGTGGATTTTCAACAACGAGTTTCAAGGTTTATGATTTTTTGTAATTTTCAAATATCTACTTTTTTGTATTTTTAGATATCTTTATAGGGGGCACAAAGAGAAGATCTCTCCCTAGAAAAGTTTCCAAAAATTGTTTTGGTACAGATTATGGGTTCTCACCAATGGTCATGAGGCTAAGCACCTCCTTCTTGGGCAAGGGGAGGCTCCCATTATTGAATGTAAAATAACTAAATAATGTGGTGTGGATGTTAGGTCAAGGATTACACATGTTTAGTGGAGTATTCTTGCGCAATCCCCAACCTAAGAGCCACACACCAGTCTTTAGTTAGTTTAAATTTAATAACGGGAACCTTCCCATACCTAAGAAGGAGGGACTTAGCCCTGTGACGTTCGTGAGAACCCAAAATCTGCACTGTAGTAAATTATTTCACTAACACATCTATAATAAATTAAGTGCACTCATCCCCTTATGTTTTCAAGTTTGTATCTTGTTTAATACTTCAATTGCAAGTATTAATGCATTGTTATGATATTGTTAATTAATGTTGGAAGTTAATTAATCAAAATAACCTCTTGTAGATAACCCTTACATCCTTTAGTGTAATGTTATCCCGTAAAATTGACAAGGGCAATTTTACCGATAACCATACCAAAAATTTTGTCTTGATCCCTCGATAGGGATCCCTCGCATTCGAAACGATTTAAAAATTCCTTCTCGGGAAATCTAGCTTTCAAACTCAGTCTTTTTTGAGCCTTTTTGGCTGGGCGCATGGATTTGCACTGTAACACCACATTTTGGTGCGCCCCTTTAAAAAGCCTTTGGCGCATGGTTTCCCATGTTAACACGTCTTTCGGTGCGCCAAAGCATGTTAAGCCTTATTTGCGTGCGCCGAGGCGCATGCGCCTCGATGTTGACATATCATTTGTTGCGCCTCTTTTCCATGCGCCAAAGGGCGCATGTATTTGCCTTACAACACCGTGTTTTGGTGCGCCAAGGGCGCACGTAATCTACATGTTACACCAAGTTTTGGTGCGCCCAAGGGCGCACATAAATTCGTGTCGACAACTCGTTTGATGCGCCAAAGTCGCACCCATTCTCCTGTTGTCGGTTACTTCCATGCGCCAAAGGGCGCATTCTTTCCTCTGTCAACAGTCGTTTTCGTGCTCCTTTTCAAAATAGTGGGTGGCACATTTATGACAAAGTTTTGTTATATATAACAGTGCCCGCCCTATCGTTTTCATTATTTCCATCGAGCACGTGATATCCCTGGACTTGTCAGCCCCTGCTCTGTCATTTTCATCAAGTTGTGGACCCGCTCAAGGATTTTGGCTATATTGTTAAGGTAAGAGGTTCATCCTCTTTTCATTTAGTTCTTGGTGTGTGCTTGCTTGCTGGTTTTCATCAGTTGTATTTGTGTCTGGCTTGTTTCCCTCTTTGAACTTTTTGTTTTCTTCCTCCTGCCTGGTCTGTGCTTTCTTTCTCCTCTCCCTCCCTCTTTCTGGATTTGATGGAAAAGGGAGGGATGGTTTTATTTTGGCTTGGTCTGATCCTATTTTATCAAACTAAGTGATGCCAAGCGTCCTTTCGAAGTGGAGGTTGAAATGTGAAAATGCTTAAGTATTTCAAGTATTCCCCATGGCGCGTTGCCGCGTCATGTTGCACCTTAGACAGTCGCGCCCCACGGCGTGTCTACCCAGCATGCTGTAGTTAAAAATCATGCGCCCCTAGGCGCACCCTTTCGGCCTGTAACACGCTCAAAACCCGCGCCTCCTTCATCCCTTTGGCGCGTCTTTTTCCCATGTTGCACAATCTGCCCATGCGCCAAAGGGCACACCAAGGCGCGGGCGCACCTTCTGGCAATGTAACATGCATTTCCCATGTTGCACAATCTGCCCATGCGCCAAAGGGCGCACCAAATCTCAATATAACATGCATTTCCTGTGCGCCCTTCTATAAAATCCAGTCTGCTTCATCCATGCGCCATGCGCCTTTGGCGCCAATTTTACCTCTGTTGCATCCTTTTCCTGTGCGCCTTGTCTATTCAGCCTGTTATATACATTTTCCATGCGCCCTGCGCCCCGAGCCTTAAAAGTTCTAGCTCTTTCTTCTGCTAGTGTTCCCATTGAAAATCAAATGACTGATTCAAGCTTCTTGGATTGGGTTTCACTCCTTCTACGTGCAGATCATCAGATAAGCCTTGAAGAACACATGTCTACGTCAAGCAAGAGACCCGCCAAACCAAGAGGAAAAGCTAAGCCAACAGAAGAAGAAATGAAGTATAAGTACCAAAGGGTTAGAATGCCCGAATCTCAGGCAGAATGCAATATGGATGTCAGAGATTCTGAACTGGGCCACATTGACCTGGACGAATTCTGGGTAAGAACTCAGAAAGTAACAAGAAGCCCCTGGATGGATAAATTGATGGGTAGTGCTCTACATTTCGCCGGTGGGATTCCAGTCAGTGCTATTAATAATGAGTTCATAATGGTGGTTGCCCAATCTTACAACAAGGACACCAGGTGTGTCGAAAATAGTAAGGGAGAAGTGGTCATCGACCTCACCACTCGCCATTTTGAAAAGATTCTTGGCATCCCTCATCACCGAAGCTTCGTGGCCGTTACCCAAGAAGAATGTGTCAAGACCTGGGAGGACAATGAGGACCTGTGCATGCAATTAATGAATGAAGTCTACCTCAAAAATAAGAAGGTAGTGACCCGGTGGCCCCAGACTATCCACCGAAGCGACTTCTCCGAAGAACTCAGTGACACCATCACTTTCCTGAGCAGAGTCTTCGGGCTTTCAGACGCCCACTACTTCCATAAATGGATGCTGCGGTACCTGGAGACGATGAAAAAAAATTTGCTCGATCAGCGCTTTTGCTGGGGGGGAATAATAAGTGGTGCCATTTCTGAGCAGCTACAACAGTTTGCCACACACAGGAGTGTTTCATATGAACTCCTACGTAGTGTATGCTGCAGCGTCTGAAAGGGACTATCCAGGGCTGCACCGAAGTGGAACTTGGCCTCAGGCCAAGATATATGAATACTACCTAGAGCTAAAGCTGGAGAATAGCATCCAACACTTTTCAAAAATCAATGATGCTTTCTTCTACCATATTATATGCATGCTGCGACCAAAGTTGACTCATGGCCGCACAATTAAGAATACTGTTTCTGCTGTGGAAAAGTGGGGGGCCTTGTTCACCCAATTTCCCACATTCACCTATCTGAGGGCGGTTAACTTCTTGGGCGAGCCCACTAGGTTGCCAAGGTATGCTGGACCAAAGCTGGTTCTATTGGAATTGTCAAGACAGCTGGTCACATATCATGAGAAGTGCCAGAAGAGAAAGAAGGGCGGAACTCCTTTCCCCCTCACAGTAGGCCGTTACACATGTTCCAGCTATCACAAGGCAAAGGAGATGTTTGCTGAGCTAGAATTGCTCAACCTGAAGCATGATTTCCCAGCAAGGCCTACATTCGACCCAAGGGGCTGCTTGCCAAGGGCTAAGCTTGATCTGATCCATGTCCCTCAAATTGAGGACATTTACATTGACGTCATCCATGAGGTATCGCTAAGAAGAAAAGATCACTCCCGCTTAGCATTGGCAGAAATTATTCAGTATGGGGTGGCCATCGTCCCTAAAGGCTTCCAAACTTCAGAAGATGAAG
The DNA here is from genome assembly GCA_019776745.2 of Taxus chinensis. Taxonomy (NCBI): domain Eukaryota; kingdom Viridiplantae; phylum Streptophyta; class Pinopsida; order Cupressales; family Taxaceae; genus Taxus; species Taxus chinensis. Next base: position 798,470,076 of record CM034150.1, read on the forward strand.
TAGACAAGGTGTATAATAACACAGATGGGGACAATTGGCCCTTCCCGGCCATTGATAGAAGCAAGGCTCCTCAGACAATTGAGGAGAGGGTCAAAGAAACCATGCGGAGAACGGAGCTCTGGTGCCGTATGAATGGATTGATCTACCTCGGCGTAGATTTTATAACTTCTCCTTTGGGTAATGCGCCTCCAAGATCAAAGAAGCAGCTAAAAGGCAAGGGTGCAGTAGGTGAATCAAGCACCAGTCAGGAGGAAGCCCCTGAAATTCCTCTTCCCTCGGAGCCTGAACAAGTCATAAATTTGGAAGAGGAGTTCATGGAGGACGTTCCCGAAGGCCCATCCACTCAGGATGTCGGCGTTGCTACAACTACGGAGGTTCCTTCTGTCCCTTCTTCTTCTCTTCCTCCCCTTCCCCAGGTGTCAGCAACCACTCCTTTGGTTGTGTCCTCTCCCCCTTCTTCTACCCTTTCCCCTGCCTCTTCATCCATCTTCTCCTCTCTTGTTGATTTGTCCCCTTCCATTTCTTCTCTCATTTCCGGGCTCCCTTCCCTTCCTATGTCTTCTGCAGCCCCGGTTTCCCTTCCTCCCGTGGACACCTCCGCGGCTATCCTTTCAATGCCGCCACCACGTGTCTCCACGTTCTTCCCCTCTTCTACTGTTGCTGCCTCCCCCTCTGTCTCTGGTCCTTCTTCAATAGGACCAGCTTGGATCTCTCAGCAGCTGAGCCAGCCAAAGAGGAAAGTCCCCATCACTCCGATGGACTTTTCGGTTATTCCGGCTAAAGGAGCAAAGAAGCACAAGCCGGTTACACGCTTCTCAAAGAGCGCTGCAGGTGAGAGAGTCCTGGAAATAGCTTACCCCGATCCCACCAAAGAGAAAGAAGATCTGTCTCCAGCAGATTTCACAGTGACCCAAGTCACAATGGGGACGTCCTCTGAAAGTCTCCAGGGGGAAGCTCTTTCCGCAGTAGATGCACTCTGTGAAGAAGCTTCAAGAAACAAAAGAAGAGAAAAGGCTACTGAAGGAGCAGAATAAATACCTGCTTCAGGCCTTACAGAAGATGGGAAGTGCACCTCCCACAACTGCCGCCGAGGCTCCTGAGCTGCTCAGTCAGGACAAGATCAATGAATATTCAAAGATCGGTGAGCAGGGCATGGCTGTTTCTGCTTGGAGAAGTCAGATTCTCAAAGATAGCGAAAAGGTAATCGCCGAATATATCAGCTTATCCCTGAACATTGAAAAGGCGAACAAGGAACTCCAAGCATTAGCAGTCTTGATATCAGAAGAGTTAGAAAACGCTAGACTCCAACACGAGGCCTTCCAACAGATGTTCGACTGTTCAGTCGAAGATTTGGTCAAGTTCGGAGTATTCGGTCACCCAAGGACCCTCAACAAGACTATGTCCACTCTGGACTATCAGATAGATCAGCTCGAGTTCGTGTTAGAAAAAATAGATAAGGTGAAGGAAGAGGCCCTGGATGCGATGCATCAAATGGAGAAAATTGTTTTATCCATGAATCCAGGGTTACTCACTCCTTCCCTCACCTTAAGAACGGCTGATGATACTATCCGGATTTTCAAGGAGTTAGCTTCTCAAGGAACAGGGCCAGAAGTCACATTTGATACCGAATCCATCAATAACCTACTGGCCTGTAGGGACTTCATCGGTTTCCTGATCGAGGCGGGTAAAGACTATTCCAACATCCCGGAAAAGCTCATAAATGAGCGGGAGACTTGCGAGGCTATCAGCGAGCGACACAAGGATCCATCACAGGATCAGTTCGGGCCAATGATCAGCAAGTTCTGGGAATACCGCGCTCAGTTCCACATCTCATCTCCTGAACAACATCAGAAACAGGCGACCCCTTTTCGGCCGCAGGACGATGACGATGAATAAGCTTCTTCTTCTTCTTCTTCTTCTTCTTCTTCTCACTATTCTCCGACTTTCTTTTCGAGTCGTCTAAAATTGTGTTGACACAAATGATGACATCATCCATGTTGCATCATGGGATGATGTCATCCATCCAAGTTGTTAAAGTCAACATGACTTTTGGATATTTTGTAAATATCTTGTAGATAAGTGGTTGGCTCCATTTTGCCTTCTCTCTCTCTCATCTTCTATAAATACAAGAATACTTGTTGTATTCTGGGTGAACATTTTTCAGATAGAAATAGAAGTGAGGAGAGAAAGACTTTGAGCTTTCTTGTAACAGAGAAGAACAGTAATACAATTATTCAGACTTTGTGCTCAATAGCTGTGTTATACATTAGATCTTTCTTACGTTAGATCTGTATGTGTTTGATCTGTTAGATTCATATCTACTTTTCCGTCATTTGTTTATCAGTATTGCTTTGTTTATTTATGCAAGTAGGTTTGGCTCTGTTTACTACCAAGCCCAAAGCATAGATCTTCTGACCCTTCCGCTTTGGAACTCATTTCTTTTCTTCCTTCGGATCTGTTCTTTCTCTTCTCCTTCTTTTATTCCTTTCTCTTCGCAGCCTAGAACGCTCTACTGGGATGAGATCCCAACCCCCGAAGGCAGAATCTGTGAGACTTGCATAGGTTCCTGCTAGTAGAAGTAGCAATAAACCAGTTTCGCTTTGCTGTCTCAAAGAGGGGCTAAGCCCTGCAACACTGTTGGCTCGTCTATCCATAGATCTGTCCGCGCGACAGATTTTCGGACCAACAGTTTTTGGCGACTCCGCTGGGGAATCGAACAGATAGATCTGTCAGATTTATGCTAGTAGTAAGATATAAAATCAGATAAAAAATATAAGAAAATCCCTGCCAGTTTGCAAATCTGAACTTTTTGTTGAAAACCCAAAAAATTTGCAAAAGTGCCCCAAATTGAAAATTTTCTTCTGAGATCCATAGATCGGGCCTGGTTACAGATCTTTAGTTCGCTGAGTTTTTATCAAAATCATTATTTTTCCGTAGATCTGAGTTTTGACTGTTTTCTAAAAAAGTTCAAAACCCTCTGAAAAGGTAAAAATCAGATCCGAAAATCAGCTTACTATCTTCCCCGCCATCTTATCCTCATTTTCATCTGTCATTTAACCGCAATCGGTTTCTGAAGAGGATAATTTTTAATATTCAGAAAAGTACATGCTGCTGGTTTTTGTCAGAAAAACCAGAAAATCAGCAAGTATAACCCAAAATAAAGTTTAAATCTGCGCTGTAATATTGCAGATCTGAAAGGTACACTGGCGAGTGAACCTTTTACGCGCAGCAGGAGAGCCCGTGGAGAAGCTGATCCTACTTTCGATCTGCTTCAGAGACATAATTTCAGCGTAACACCGGCACGTTTTTCAGCGCTAAGCTCAGCTAGCCGGTCATCCAGGAGTGTCTCACCTTCACAAAGAAAAAGTCTGTTACAAGGAGCATCTACATCCCTTTGTAGTGCCTTGCTGCTCAGTGGAACCACCCTCCCAGCTCGTGTGCTTTTTCCAGCTTTCCAAATGGCGGTACCATGGGGAAATGCTATGGGCCCTCTCGCACTGCCACATCCAGTTCACGCGCTCCCTCACGGAAATCGAAAGAATTTTCCTAAATTCGACGGGAGCGGAAATCAAAGCACGGATTCCCACATATCTGCTTTCATTATGTCATGCAGTATCTTGGACGTGACTCATGAAGATGTGTCAGTTCGCCTTTTTCTGGAAACCCTACAAGGACCTGCAGCTGAATGGTTTCAGCATTTGCCGGCCGGATCTATCACCAGTTGGGCGACTTTGCGGGACGCTTTTGAAGACAGGTATAAGCCTTCAGAAGATGCGTTCACTTTATTATCACGAATCACTCATCTGAAGAAGGAGGCAAACGAGACCATGCGCGATTTTGTCGCCCGGTTCAATGCTCTAATCAACCGTGTCCCTATTGCCATGCTTCCAACGCCGGAGAATCAGAAGTGTTTCTTCGTGAACGCCATGAGCTCAAAAGTCAGCTTCTTGCTCCTTCAAGAGCGAGTAGCTACTCTACCTCTCGCTCAGGCTGCTGCCATCCGGATAGAAGACAATTTGATAATATCTGGCGAATTAAAAAAGGAATCATCCAAGCCTAAGTCTTTGAGTCTTTCGCCCACCACTTCGTCTGATCCAGCATTCCAAAAGATGGCGAATGATCTGCTTGCATTGAAGAAGCAGTTGGCCCAGGCTCCTAGTTCCTCATATCGGGATGTTCCAAGAAGGAGTTTTGTTCCTAACCATGGTTCACAAAGGCCGCGTCTACCCGCAACTGCTCCGCGGTTAGCGCTCGAGGCTCCTCCGGTCAATGCTTTGGCCGAAGTTCAAGAAGAAGAGCAGTACTATGAAGAACCTTCGTTTCAAGACGAAGATGATCTAGATGTCGGTGAGCCGACTGGCGACTCTACTATTGGATATATGGAATTTGACGAGGATGAATCTGACGAAGAAGAGAGTACTCAAGGCTATGCAAGCGGACAATCATATGCTGTTTTCACCCGCTCGCAAGGAAAAGAGGCGGAAGTTGCTGCCCACGTACAGAAGGAGAAGGTCGCGTCAAACGCACCTCCAACCATTGCTAGAAGAGGTAATCCTCTTCCTACTCAATTCCCTGTTAAGTCTTTTGCTAAGAAGTCTTTTCCGCCCATCTCTCCTCCAAGTCAGCCCCCTCAAGTTCCTACTAAGATCAGTAATCCCATTCCACCACCGCGAAGTGAAGGACTCATTCCCTCACCAACGCAACCCTTGGCCGCGTTTGATATTATAGATCATGCAAAAAAGACCAAGATCCAAATGTCTGAAGCTGAGTACCTTCAGTCAAACCCCGAACAGCTTGTAAGATTGACCAAATACATTCAGAGTCAAGCTGTTTCATCCAAACAGGTTTCCCCAAAAGGAATCCTTTCCACTCCCCCTGAATCCCATATAAATGTTGCTTCAACATCCGCATCAGGCAAAATAGAACCTTTCTATCTCTCTCTCCTAATCAACGGCCATAAGTTGAGCAACTGTATAATTGATTCCGGAGCTTCCGATAACGTCATGCCGGCAAAAGTCGCCCATGCTTTGGGCCTCACTCTTACCAAACCATTCGGCAGATGCTATTCATTGGAGACCAAGCAAGTGCCATTGATTGGCCAAATCAAAGACGCGCAATTTGCGTTTGCGGCCTTCCCGGATAAAAGAGTAAAGATGACCGTCCTTGTCGCTGACATTCCGGCAGCCTATGGAATTTTGTTGGGAAGGAGCTTTTGCAGCGAAGTTGGTGGAGAAATTCACATGGACTGGTCCAAAGCTAGAATCCCAGTCAAAGGCGTAATGCAAACTTTGGAGCCGGAATCCCAAAAGAAATACTTGGTCACTAGCTCTGAAGACCCCAAAGCCCAAATTCTTTTCGAATCATCAGGGTTGGGGAATTACTTCTTATCCACCGAGGCGGATACAAAGGACGTTTTTGTTCAGGAAAAAGATTGTAATAAGATCTGGACCTTGCAATTTGATGGCAGCTGCGCGACTAGTGGATGTGGCGCTGGAGTTGTGCTGATATCTCCCGAGGAGGAGGTAATTCCTCTTTCTTTCAAATTGCAGTTTTTCAACACTAATAATACTGCTGAGTACGAATCTCTGTTACTCGGTATGCAAGCTGCAAAGGAAAGAGGAATAAAAAATCTGAAAGTCCAAGGTGATGCCGAGCTAGTTGTAAATCAGGTCAAAAGGATTTACCAAGTGAAAAATGAAAGGCTCAGGCACTACCGTAATACGGTATGGGACAGCATTGAGGAATTTGACGCTTTTTCAATAGAGGCAATTCCAAGGGCCCAAAATGACATGGCTGATTCGTTGGCTGTTTCAGCATCTCTCATGCTCCCGCACCCGGGTTTGAAAACGAACAAATACACCATTGAAGTGGTTTTCCGCCCAAGCGTGCCAGACAACTCTCAGCATTGGCAAGTATTCAACGATGATAATCACCTCATTGCCTTTCTAGAAAAATCAAAAAACTTTGATGAGTTGTATTTTGAAGGATCCACCTCTACGTGCCGTGAATCAATCAACGGCCAAAATCATGAATCAAAAGAGAACGATGGCATATGTCAGCTCAAAGGAAATAAAATTCCGAAGGGCTTGGTTTCTCTGGAACGCTTGTTTGACAGGCACGACCGTTTTGTAAAAAAGAAGAGGCGGGATGATCCTGGCTCATCTCCAGAGACTGAACCAGTCAATATAGGTTCAGAGGCACATCCGCAATTCGTGAACATTGGCAAATGCTGCACGCCTGGAGAAAAGCGAAAGTTTGTCAAGTTGCTGAAGAAATATATGGATGTATTGGCATGGTCCTATGCCGATTTAAAGTCCTTCAAGCCAAAGGACGTTCAGCATGATATACCGCTAAAAGAAGATGCCAAAGCCTTCCGTCAGAAGCAAAGGCATTATAATCCCAAGATTTCGGGCACCATTCAAGCCGAAATTCAGAAGATGCTGGACGCAAGAATTATCTTCCCTATCCATCACAGCACTTGGGTGGCGAACATTGTGCCAGTACGCAAGAAAAACGGTGAAATACGCATCTGCGTAGATTTCCGAAACTTGAATCAAGCTTCGCTGAAAGACAACTACCCTCTTCCCATAATGGATCAAGTTCTGCAAGCGGTGACTGGATCAGAAATGCTGTCTATGCTTGATGGTTTTTCGGGCTATAATCAGATTGAAGTCTCGCCTGAAGATCAATTCAAAACAGCATTCACTACTCCGTGGGGTACGTTTGCCTATAGCAGGATGCCTTTCGGCCTAACCAACGCTGGTGCCACTTTTCAGCGAGCCATGGACTTTGCTTTCAAAGGCATGATGGGAAAGGTCATTGTAGTTTATCTAGATGACTTAACCGTGTTCTCCAAACGACGAAGTGATCATTATGATCATTTGGAACAAGTATTGGCCAGATGCCGAGAACATGGAATTTCCCTTAACCCAAAAAAGTCTGTTTTCGGGGTCACGGAAGGGAGATTGCTAGGCCATGTGGTTAGCAAAGAAGGAACAAAGATAGACCCCCGAAAGGGTCAAGGCTATTCAGAGCCTTACTCTGCCCACAAGCAAGACCGGTGTTCATTCTTTCTTCGGAAAGGTGAATTTTCTTAGGCGTTTTGTTCCTGACTTTGCTGAGAAGACTCGCCACATTTTGAACATGATGAAGGGGACACCAACTTTCAGATGGAGTGAAGAGGGGAAAGGGTCATTCGAAGAAATAAAAGCTTCTGTTGCTCACGCACCGGTCCTAGTATGCCCCGACTTCTCCAAGGATTTCATCATGTATAGTTATGCATCTGAGCATACCGTGTCTGCAATCTTAATGCAAAAGAATTCAGAGGATATTGAATCCCCAATTGCATTCATGAGTTCTCCCCTCAAACCGCACGAGTTGAAAATGACTCAGTTGGAAAAGCACGCTTTTGCCATTGTCAAAGCAGTGAAGAATTTCAGGTATTACATTCTAAATTCGCACACGGTGGTGCTGGTTCCCTGATACGGCGGTGAAATCAATTCTAACTCAACAAGAGTTGGGAAGTGTGAGAGGAAATTGGATCGCAAAGGTCCAGGAGTATGACCTGGATATTAAACCAACCAAATTGGTAAGAGGCAAGGGCCTGTGTCAGCTAATGGCTGAAAACAAAGACTCAGATAGCCCTAGAGAGAAAGGAGATTGCACCAACGAAGCGCAAAGCCCTCTGGAGGAGCCTGTTTCTCTACCTCTGGTTCTGTTTGTTGCAACTTGTGACGAATGGTACTCCGACATCGCTTTCTTCCTCACCTACGGCGAATGCCCAGTGCACCTGAATGCAAAGGAGAAGCGCACTATAAAGCTCAGAGCGGCCAAGTATGTTATCTGGGATGACGGTTTATATAAGCGTGGGATAGATGGTATCTTCCTGCGATGTGTTGATAAACTCCAGCAGGTAAGACTACTGGAGAGTTTTCACGATTCAGCCTGTGGAGGTCATTTTTCCTCTTCCGTGACGGCACATAAGATCATTCGAGCCAGGTACTATTGGCCGACGCTCTTTCAAGATGCAGCTACCTGGGTAGCAAAATGCGAGCCTTGCCAGCAGTTTGTTGGTAAGCCCAAATTGGCTGCCTTTCCCCTAAGGCCGGTTATTATCAATGAACCATTCAAGCAGTGGGGAATCGATTTTATTGGCGCACTCAATCCCCAATCGAGTGCCGGACATAGCTATGTCCTTACAGCAACTGATTACTTCACCAAGTGGGTGGAAGCCATACCAGTTAAGCATGCCACTTCTGAGGTGGTTTGCAGTTTTATCAAGGAAAATATCATTGTCAGGTTCGGCATCCCGAACAAAATCGTTGCTGATAATGCTTCTAACTTCTCCTCCCGAGAAGTTATTAGTTTTTGTTATGAATATGGAATAACTTTAGCCCATGCTTCGGATTACTACCCGCAAGGAAATGGTCAGGCGGAATCCAGCAATAAGAACCTAGTGACCATTATACGGAAGCTGGTGGAATCAAACCAGCGAATGTGGCACAAGGCTTTGTACGACGCTTTGTGGGCAGACCGTATTACTCCCAAGAGATCTCTCGGCATGTCACCTTTTCAAGTGTTATATGGCACTGATGCCGAGCTTCCCATTTCAGCAGAGCTGCCTGCTCTTCGCTTGGCACAAGCTATCGAAGATGAAACTTTTCAAAGTTCTCTAGAAAAGAGAATCATGTACCTTGCGGAACTTGAAGAAAAGAGAGTAAGAGTGGTCGACAGGATCACTGAACATCAGAATCAAGTGAAGAGGCTTTTTGACAAGAAGGCCAAGCAGAGGGATTTTGAAGTGGGAGATCTTGTCCTTCTCTGGGACAAGCGAAGAGAGCCAAAGGGTATGCATGGAAAGTTTGACTCCTTGTGGAGAGGGCCCTTCAAAATCAAACAACTCAATGGAGAGAATAGTTTCTATCTCTCTTATCTGGATGGAGCTGAACTCCCGCTTCCCTACAGCGGGCAACATCTCAAGATCTTCAGGAAGTAGAGCTTGCTCTCTCCTTTGTACAGTTTATTTTGGTTGTGTGTTTGCTTTCGTCGCGTGTTTGCTTTCGTTTGTTGTGTGTTTCCTTTGTTCTCCCTCCGGTCCCCCTTGTTTTTGACTCCTTACCCAATGGATAGGCACATGAGATCTGGGATTCTCTACCCCTGAGTTTACTCAAGGATAGTCCCCAGAAAGAGCCAGCTGTTATCCCGTAAAATTGACAAGGGCAATTTTACCGATAACCATACCGAAAATTTTGTCTTGATCCCTCGATAGGGATCCCTCGCGTTCGAAACGATTTAAAAATTCCTTCTCGGGAAATCTAGCTTTCGAACTTAGTCTTTTTTGAGCCTTTTTGGCTGGGCGCATGGATTTGCACTGTAACACCACATTTTGGTGCGCCCCTTTAAAAAGCCTTTGGCGCATGGTTTCCCATGTCAACACGTCTTTCGGTGCGCCAAAGCATGTTAAGCCTTATTTGCGTGCGCCAAGGCGCATGCGCCTCGATGTTGACATATCATTTGTTGCGCCTCTTTTCCATGCGCCAAAGGGCGCATGTATTTTCCTTACAACACCGTGTTTTGGTGCATGTTACACCAAGTTTCGGTGCGCCCAAGGGCGCACATAAATTCGTGTCGACAACTCGTTTGATGCGCCAAAGTCGCACCCATTCTCCTGTTGTCGGTTACTTCCATGCGCCAAAGGGCGCATGCTTTCCTCTGTCGACAGTCGTTTTCGCGCGCCTTTTCAAATAGTGGGTGGCGCATTTATGACAAAGTTTTGTTATATATAACAGTGCCCGCCCTGTCGTTTTCATTATTTCCATCGAGCACGTGATATCCCTGGACTTGTCAGCCCCTGCTCTGTCATTTTCATCAAGTTGTGGACCCGCTCAAGGATTTTGGCTATATTGTTAAGGTAAGAGGTTCATCCTCTTTTCATTTAGTTCTTGGTGTGTGCTTGCTTGCTGGTTTTCATCAGTTGTATTTGTGTCTGGCTTGTTTCCCTCCTTGAACTTTTTGTTTTCTTCCTCCTGCCTGGTCTGTGCTTTCTTTCTCCTCTCCCTCCCTCTTTCTGGATTTGATGGAAAAGGGAGGGATGGTTTTATTTTGGCTTGGTCTGATCCTATTTTATCAAACTAAGTGATGCCAAGCGTCCTTTCGAAGTGGAGGTTGAAATGTGAAAATGCTTAAGTATTTCAAGTATTCCCCATGGCGCGTTGCCGCGTCATGTTGCACCTTAGACAGTCGCGCCCCTCGGCGCGTCTACCCAGCATGCTGCAGTTAAAAATCATGCGCCCCTAGGCGCACCCTTTCATCCCTTTGGCGCCTGTAACACGCTCAAAACCCGTAAAACCTTTAAGGCGCGGGCGCCTCCTTCATCCCTTTGGCGCGTCTTTTTCCCATGTTGCACAATCTGCCCATGCGCCAAAGGGCGCACCAAATCTCAATGTAACATGCATTTCCTGTGCGCCCTTCTATAAAATGCAGTCTGCTTCATCCATGCGCCATGCGCCTTTGGCGCCAATTTTACCTCTGTTGCATCCTTTTCCTGTGCGCCTTGTCTATTCAGCCTGTTATATACATTTTCCATGCGCCCTGCGCCCCGAGCCTTAAAAGTTCTAACTCTTTCTTCTGCTAGTGTTCCCATTGAAAATCAAATGACTAATTCAAGCTTCTTGGATTGGGTTTCACTCCTTCTACGTGCAGATCATCAGATAAGCCTTGAAGAACACATGTCTACGTCAAGCAAGAGACCCGCCAAACCAAGAGGAAAAGCTAAGCCAACAGAAGAAGAAATGAAGTATAAGTACCAAAGGGTTAGAATGCCCGAATCTCAGGCAGAATGCAATATGGATGTCAGAGATTCTGAACTGGGCCACATTGACCTGGACGAATTCTGGGTAAGAACTCAGAAAGTAACAAGAAGCCCCTGGATGGATAAATTGATGGGTAGTGCTCTACATTTCGCCGGTGGGATTCCAGTCAGTGCTATTAATAATGAGTTCATAATGGTGGTTGCCCAATCTTACAACAAGGACACCAGGTGTGTCGAAAATAGTAAGGGAGAAGTGGTCATCGACCTCACCACTCGCCATTTTGAAAAGATTCTTGGCATCCCTCATCACCGAAGCTTCGTGGCCGTTACCCAAGAAGAATGTGTCAAGACCTGGGAGGACAATGAGGACCTGTGCATGCAATTAATGAATGAAGTCTACCTCAAAAATAAGAAGGTAGTGACCCGGTGGCCCCAGACTATCCACCGAAGCGACTTCTCCGAAGAACTCAGTGACACCATCACTTTCCTGAGCAGAGTCTTCGGGCTTTCAGACGCCCACTACTTCCATAAATGGATGCTGCGGTACCTGGAGACGATGAACAAAAATTTTCCCGATCAGCGCTTTTGCTGGGGGGGAATAATAAGTGGTGCCATTTCTGAGCAGCTACAACAGTTTGCCACAACAGGAGTGTTTCATATGAACTCCTACGTAGTGTATGCTGCAGCGTCTGAAAGGGACTATCCAGGGCTGCACCGAAGTGGAACTTGGCCTCAGGCCAAGATATATGAATACTACCCAGAGCTAAAGCTGGAGAATAGCATCCAACACTTTTCAAAAATCAATGATGCTTTCTTCTACCATATTATATGCATGCTGCGACCAAAGTTGACTCATGGCCGCACAATTAAGAATACTGTTTCTGCTGTGGAAAAGTGGGGGGCCTTGTTCACCCAATTTCCCACATTCACCTATCTGAGGGCGGTTAACTTCTTGGGCGAGCCCACTAGGTTGCCAAGGTATGCTGGACCAAAGCTGGTTCTATTGGAATTGTCAAGACAGCTGGTCACATATCATGAGAAGTGCCAGAAGAGAAAGAAGGGCGGAACTCCTTTCCCCCTCACAGTAGGCCGTTACACATGTTCCAGCTATCACAAGGCAAAGGAGATGTTTGCTGAGCTAGAATTGCTCAACCTAAAGCATGATTTCCCAGCAAGGCCTACATTCGACCCAAGGGGCTGCTTGCCAAGGGCTAAGCTTGATCCGATCCATGTCCCTCAAATTGAGGACATTTACATTGACGTCATCCATGAGGTGTCGCTAAGAAGAAAAGATCACTCCCGCTTAGCATTGGCAGAAATTATTCAGTATGGAGTGGCCATCGTCCCTAAAGGCTTCCAAACTTCGGAAGATGAAGTAGACAAGGTGTATAATAACACAGATGGGGACAATTGGCCCTTCCCGGCCATTGATAGAAGCAAGGCTCCTCAGACAATTGAGGAGAGGGTCAAAGAAACCATGCGGAGAACGGAGCTCTGGTGCCGTATGAATGGATTGATCTACCTCGGCGTAGATTTTATAACTTCTCCTTTGGGTAATGCGCCTCCAAGATCAAAGAAGCAGCTAAAAGGCAAGGGTGCAGTAGGTGAATCAAGCACCAGTCAGGAGGAAGCCCCTGAAAGTCCTCTTCCCTCGGAGCCTGAACAAGTCATAACTTTGGAAGAGGAGTTCATGGAGGACGTTCCTGAAGGCCCATCCACTCAGGATGTCGGCGTTGCTACAACTACGGAGGTTCCTTCTGTCCCTTCTTCTTCTCTTCCTCCCCTTCCCCAGGTGTCAGCAACCACTCCTTTGGTTGTGTCCTCTCCCCCTTCTTCTACCCTTTCCCCTGCCTCTTCATCCATCTTCTCCTCTCTTGCTGATTTGTCTTCCTTCCATTTCTTCTCTCCTTTCCGGGCTCCCTTCCCTTCCTATGTCTTCTGCAGCCCCGGTTTCCCTTCCTCCCGTGGACACCTCCGCGGCTATTCTTTCAATGCCGCCGCCGCGTGTCTCCACGTTCTTCCCCTCCTCTACCGTTGCTGCCGCCCCCTCTGTCTCTGGTCCTTCTTCAATAGGACCAGCTTGGATCTCTCAGCAGCTGAGCCAGCCAAAGAGGAAAGTCCCCATCGCTCCGATGGACTTTTCGGTCATTCCGGCTAAAGGAGCAAAGAAGCACAAGCCGGTTACACGCTTCTCAAAGAGCGATGCAGGTGAGAGAGTCCTGGAAATAGCTTACCCCGATCCCACTCAAAGAGAAAGAAGATCTGTCTCCAGACAGATTTCACAGTGACCCAAGTCACAATGGGGACGTCCTCTGAAAGTCTCCAGGGGGAAGCTCTTTCCGCAGTAGATGCACTCTGTGAAGAAGCTTCAAGAAACAAAAGAAGAGAAAAGGCTACTGAAGGAGCAGAATAAATACCTGCTTCAGGCCTTACAGAAGATGGGAAGTGCACCTCCCACAACTACCGCCGAGGCTCCTGAGCTGCTCAGTCAGGACAAGATCAATGAATATTCAAAGATCGGTGAGCAGGGCATGGCTGTTTCTGCTTGGAGAAGTCAGATTCTCAAAGATAGCGAAAAGGTAATCGCCGAATATATCAGCTTATCCCTGAACATTGAAAAGGTGAACAAGGAACTCCAAGCATTAGCAGTCCCGATATCAGAAGAGTTAGAAAACGCTAGACTCCAACACGAGGCCTTCCAACAGATGTTCGACTGTTCAGTCGAAGATTTGGTCAAGTTCGGAGTATTCAGTCACCCAAGGACCCTCAACAAGACTATGTCCACTCTGGACTATCGGATAGATCAGCTCGAGTTCGTGTTAGAAAAAATAGATAAGGTGAAGGAAGAGGCCCTGGATGCGATGCATCAAATGGAGAAAATTGTTTTATCCATGAATCCAGGGTTGCTCACTCCTTCCCTCACCTTAAGAACGACTGATGATACTATCCGGATTTTCAAGGAGTTAGCTTCTCAAGGAACAGGGCCAGAAGTCACATTTGATACCGAATCCATCAATAACCTGCTGGCTTGCAGGGACTTCATCGGTTTCCTGATCGAGGCGGGTAAAGACTATTCCAACATCCCGGAAAAGCTCATAAATGAGCGGGAGACTTGCGAGGCTATCAGCGAGCGACACAAGGATCCATCACAAGATCAGTTCGGGCCAATGATCAGCAAGTTCTGGGAATACCGCGCTCAGTTCCACATCTCATCTCCTGAACAACATCAGAAACAGGCGACCCCTTTTCGGCCGCAGGACGATGACGATGAATAAGCTTCTTCTTCTTCTTCTTCTTCTTCTTCTTCTTCTTCTCACTATTCTCCGACTTTCTTTTCGAGTCGTCTAAAATTGTGTTGACACAAATGATGACATCATCCATGTTGCATCATGGGATGATGTCATCCATCCAAGTTGTTAAAGTCAACATGACTTTTGGATATTTTGTAAATATCTTGTAGATAAGTGGTTGGCTCCTTTTTGCCTTCTCTCTCTCTCATCTTCTATAAATACAAGAATACTTGTTGTATTCTGGGTGAACATTTTTCAGATAGAAATAGAAGTGAGGAGAGAAAGACTTTGAGCTTTCTTGTAACAGAGAAGAACAGTAATACAATTATTCAGACTTTGTGCTCAATAGCTGTGTTATACATTAGATCTTTCTTACGTTAGATCTGTATGTGTTTGATCTGTTAGATTCATATCTACTTTTTCCGTCATTTGTTTATCAGTATTGCTTTGTTTATTTATGCAAGTAGGTTTGGCTCTGTTTACTACCAAGCCCAAAGCATAGATCTTCTGACCCTTCCGCTTTGGAACTCATTTCTTTTCTTCCTTCGGATCTGCTCTTTCCCTTCTCCTTCTTTTATTCCTTTCTCTTCGCAGCCTAGAACGCTCTACTGGGATGAGATCCCAACCCCCGAAGGCAGAATCTGTGAGACTTGCATAGGTTCCTGCTAGTAGAAGTAGCAATAAACCAGTTTCGCTTTGCTGTCTCAAAGAGGGGCTAAGCCCTGCAACACTGTTGGCTCGTCTATCCATAGATCTGTCCGCGCGACAGATTTTCGGACCAACATGTAATCATTTTAGTAATCTTTGATTTCACATAATCTAACTAGGGTGTAAACATATTGGTGAATCTGAGTCGTGATTCAACATTAACATTTTCCTTAACTACTCTAAGGATTGATTATGACCTTCCTTTTCACTCTTGGTGTTGTATTTCTTTACCTATATCATCACGATAAACCCTCATCTCTTCTACAATCTTTTCCTTCATCATAGGGGTTCTCAATCCTCTTTCACTAGGAGATGTTATTCCCCTTATATCAGTATACATCTTGGCAACATGACCCCTACTCTAGCTTCATATTCTATAGTTGATATATTTGATAATAGTATTTTTACCATCAATGTTGATCATATCCAAGGTGAAGGTTCTAATAATAACCATTTTATTCACTCTCATGATTTTCCTGAAGATGAGGCACAATATCTTACACATTTCCTATAAGATAATCTACCACATATTTATCTTCTCCTCTATACTACTAGAGATCAACTTAAGCATGCTTCGCTCTCTCATATAGAGACCTATAATCTTCCTACATCTACGGTACCTACCTCCTTGGGGGAACCTTATCTTTGAATGCACATCATTTCTATGCATCATCCTACAACTACTATTGCTTCTACACATGCTACATCCACTCTTCATGGTTCACACACTTCTTCATCTAGCACGCAATCCCTTAAAACCATTATTCATACATTATAAGATTAGATTTTACAATTACAACAACGTGTAGTTACCTCTACTCATGGTATGGATTCTACCCAGATCTCCACAAAGCACTTGCACCTGAAGTGGTTTCTTACCCTGTCCCATTAGTTTTGTTGTTGTTAAACTCCATACTTACAATGGAAAAGGATACCTCATCGATCATATTCACTCCTTTCATGTGGCTTGTTTTGATTATGCCTCTTATGACATATTTCTCACTAAGTTATTTCCTTGGAATCTTAAGGATTTCATGTTGCAATGGTTCTATGATCTCCCCACACATTATCTGTGCTCTTTTACCACTTTAGACAACCAATTTTTGGCAAAATTCTCTATCGACATTGGGGATAAAGTTTCTTATGTATAACTATATAAACTGTTACAAGGACATAACGAACTTATAAACGATTGTCTTATGATACACGACCATACTTACCAAAATGAGCTATATATTATCTTACAATGAATTACAATATCTATTCACACAAATTTTTCTTTCTCCTTTGAAAGAATCATTTGTATTTGAAAAAATTTAATATTTTGACCATTTATGTCATATGCTCAAGGAGCATAAAGCTAAGTTATTACATATGAACAAACTCAAATACATTTTTAGCACTCCTACTAAATTTAATTCCAAATTTCCAAGTAAATACACATTTAAAGGAAATACTAATGATGTTAAGGTTGTTTCTAAGGACATGGTCAATGTTATTGCTCAACTAACTAAGTTACAATTCCAACCCACGCACCAACAGTTTACTCCCTTAGTGTGTGTCCCATACATTATATTGAAACAATTGCTTATTTGCGATCTTTTGTCTCTCCCTACTCTATTTTAGGTTGATGCAAACAAGCCTCAAACTAATAGTTTTAAGGCCAATTCTTACCGCAATTATCATCAATGTATTGGTCACCTCACCAATAGGTATCTCAAGCTTCACCATATCATTTAAGATATCATAGAATCCAATGCTATTGAATGGGACGAGCCCACATAATATTCAAAGTCATCTAGTGATAATACTAAAATAAACATCTTCAAAAATCCAATTCCTAATCATTAATGCAAAATCTACATCTTTAGTGCACAATACTTATCATTTGGTGCCACCATCGCCCTCTTATGATCACCCTTAGATGCAATGATTGGCACTATCACTCATACATCATATTCTACATTGTTCATCATTTTCGATGAATTTGATATAAATGATATGATTATCTTTGATACCCTATTTAATCCTATATCTATTAATCAATTACTTATACGTGGTGTTTTTTTGACCCACACAACAAAGATAATGTATGTTCTTTCACGCTACTTCAATCTCTTGGAATTCTGACACAGTACCATGTATTTGACACTAATCCTTGATAATGATGCATTAATTTACCCATCATTGTTGGTTATATCAATGTTTCGAATTCATTATCGGTTGTTGTTTCTCATAGTTCTGGTACATTATGTTTAGGTCTCCCTTAGCTATGTTCTCTTAGGGATATTCCTTTTGTCATCCAGCAATGTGACAAATTTATCCATAACCAACATGTTGTCACCGTTAGAGGTATTCCCTATAAGGCTTCTTCTCCTAATTTTCTTAGTCATTCTTCTACACTTCATATTCCTCTACCTATTTCATTTATGGATAGGAATTTAGGTACACACATTGCCTCTCACAACCATCACTCTCCTAGGTATTCTGATAGGCCTCTGGTTTCACGCGTTATTTCTCATGGTTATTCCCATCACAAGGTTATCTTTAGGTCCTCTAGTTCACATGATCTCTCCCCCATTTCCTAAAGTAATTTTATTGCCCATATTATTTCTAAGATTACTCGCTCTTCCAGCCCTTCATGCAAGTCTTCTAATTCACACACTCCTCATATATCTTCTTCATCCCAAGGACCCTATTTTTCAACCATTACCACTAATGTACCCCTTGCATTTGAGTCACCTCCTTTTGCACAATTGAGGCCTACACCTCCATCCTCTTTGCTAGTTGTTCCACATCCTCCAAAGGTTATCATTGGGTAGCTCAATGCTACACTTTTTTTAGGTACATAGCTAAGCACTCAGAAAATACAAAAATGTTAACATAGTTGAAAAATACAAAAACATTTATATATTTTCAAAAAAAATGAGGACTTTTACACTTCGCTTGAGTTGTTAGCACTTTACATCATATATCTTGTTTGTCACTTTGTTTTGATATATAAAACGCTTCTTTACTCTTTATCCAAATGCATTCATGATGTATATTACACTTGATGCAAGACATACACATAGAAATACACAATGGTATGTTCTATCTAATCCTTTACCCAAACTTTATATACACCTATGGGCATATATTCTATACTACATCCACGTGTTATTGTTCTATTATACTTCCTTTCAACTTTCCCATAACACTTGCTTACATATATTGTGTACATGTAATATTTTGAGCTAACAAGACTAACACACGTCTTGTCCAACGTTGACATCTCTTGTTTCACTTATTTTCACCTATATTGGATACTATAACATATCATCATGTTCTAAAACTCTTATATTTCATATACTTTTTTGTGTGTGTGTGTATTATTTTTTTCTTGTTTCACTACTTGTGGCATAAGTGTCTTAATTGTCTTATGAAACCATGGGTGTCCCATGTTTGTGGATTTATGCATATCTTGTTTTCTCTTGATTGCTCTTATTTGTAGGCCTACAATTCTTGATTATCTTGTGATACCGGGTGTACCATATTTGTGGCTTTATACCTTTTGTGTGACATTATTTACATACTTATTACATCTAATTTAATTATTTTTGTACTTATCTTCTCCTACATGCATTCATAATAATTTTTCTATCATCTAAACTATTTCTATCTATTGTTATCATTGCTTTTATTTCGTTCCATGGTTACCACCATGCATAAAACATTCCTTTTTGCAAGCACATGTTCTTAAAGGTGGCCACATATTTAGAATTATACAATTTCCTATAGTTTCTCAGACATCTTGTGCATGAGAACACATTTTTTAATACAAGTGCTCAACATGGTTTTTACACATGCCTCTAAATAAGGGGAATTTATCTGGGTATTTCTACACCTATAATAGGCATGTGCAATATTTTGGGGTAACATACATGTAAAAACATGATAGAGGTACTAAAAAACATATCTATACACAAAAATATGTAAAAATAAACACGTGTTCAAAACCGTAGACTTTGGTTAAGACCATATGTACTATCCTGACCCTCTCACTTATTTTTTCCCAGGGGTAGCTACATCAACTTTCTCAACAATTTCATATTTTTAGCTATAGTTACTATTTTTGGGCATAGTTTTAGATTTAGTTCACTCAACTCAAATCAGTTACAAATGGCATGAAATAATTCATTCCATCTTTACCATGCTATTCAATTTCTATTATAGTTTCATGAATCTTGGGAGCATGATTCTCCTTCATCTATGTTTTAATACATTACACTTTCTATTCAGTTGTGCAGAACATGAAAAGGACATGGGGGCACTCAATTTATTTTCTATTGTGTCCTTAATTATAGAATTAGGCCTATATATTTATAAAACAGTGTGGTATGTGGGGATATGAAAAGTATCAAAGGGGGTGATATCAAAGTTGTTGAATGAATTTAATACCCAGTTTTCTTCCTTAGTGGGGTGTTTCATTACTTCATTCTTCTTCTTCTCTCCTTAACATTCCATGTTGGGTTGCATGCACCTAAGACTCTAGTTTCTCCTTTGTACAATTGGATATTGACCACCCCTAATCCTTCAACAAATCCAACAATGTAAATCTTCAAGCATAAACAAATCACGAGATATTCTCCCTACATAGAAAAAATAGGTACAATCCTTGTTTACATCTCTTTAATTTCATTTTTATGAAAATACAAATATTTTTTGTTACACTTTATATTAGAGTTAAATTTCAATTCTTTATCATGCATATTGACTATACTCTATGTTGTAGGTTTCATCTTGAAACATGCCAACACCAACCAGAACATGTATTTAGAAAAAAAAAATTGAGCAACTTAAAAAAGTGTTTATACACATTTAGGTATCTTTTCCTTTAAGAATGTAATTTCATTTCCTACTTAAAGGTGTGGGTGGGGGGAAATGAAGACAACCAAATTTGACAATTTACTCTTTGAAGATGCTAGTTTTGAAAATGCACTCTTGCTAAGATAAATACAACCTTCCCATTCTCACTTAGCACATTCTGAGGTATGTTGTTTAGATTTTTTATCCTTACACATTGACATGTCATAAAATTTTGAAAGTAAAATGCATAAAATCCATAGAAAAACATCAATTGACAAGTTGTAAACTTTAGATTGTATGTTTTCCATCCTTAGGAAAGGTTGTACAATTTAGTTAGGTTATTATATCCAGTCCTGAATGACTTGTACGGTCTTGGAATGACATTTTCTCCAACTTTTATTTTAATTTCATATTCTTTATTGGTTCTGTAGATACCTAAATTCCACTTTTGCAATCTTATTACCAAAATGCACGTAAATCACTCTCATTCTTGCCAATTCCATTATAATTAGTGATATTTGCTAATTAAATAATGTTTCTTACCACTTTAGCCAATTAACAGTGCTTTGTTGATTGTCTAACCCCTTTCTCATTTAGGATGCCACTTTATGGTGAATCGTAATTCAAAATCCTCTTCAAAACATACAATTAGCTATTATAGGCTAATTAATGCTATTTTCCCCTTATTTTGGTAAATATACCCTAGTATTGACTCAAATTCCTCTTCCAACCACTCAAAATCACTCCATTCACCTCTACAACGTCTCAACAAGCTTCAAAAACTTATCCTAGCCTCCTAGTTGACCCTACGCAGTTGATTAAGGCTTCACACCACTTAAATCACTTGGTAATTCACTAATTATGATTAGCAAGGCCTAATCATGACTAGAAATCCTAATCTAATTAGGGGCTTTTAGTCCCACAAGCACCAAACTACAATTTTATCCCAAAAGGAAAACAATAAAAAGGGTGCACCTCATTCCTTTATATTTCACACCATGCTTTGATTTGCATCTCATATAATAAATATGATATATAGCCAAGTTCAATCCTTGCTTAAAGCCTTTAATGGGGTTAGTAGATGGATATCCAAAATGACCAAGTAGTCATTGGGAGAGGCCATTTAACCTTGTTTGGAGTAGCAACCATAACCATTTGATTTCCCTCTTAGGTCTATTTAGGAAAATGTCAGATAATTTAAGCATATTAGTAGGCATGTTTAGTTAGATTTTGTATTGTTTTCATACTGTTTAAGCATGATTTTAAGCTTCTATCTTAATGTTACATTCCTAGACTTAGAACCTTGGCTAGATGGATGGAAATGATGTTAGATTTCCTTGTTTAGTCATGCAATTTTATTTGTAAACTTTAGGGTGTCATCAGGGTCTTATAATACCTCGGTGTCATTTTTTCTTCAATAAATCACCTATAAACCCTTATATAAGGAAGTAAACTCCACCTCATTTGTGATTTAACCTAAATTGTTAATTATTATGGGGTAGTAACTAATGGTAGATTATCCTAATCAATTAATTTCTAAGTTTATTGCATCAATATCAATAATAATAATTAAATAAAGATAAATAATGAAACAAAGCACTATTAATGAGGAGGAGAAGAGAAATTAGTTGATGTCCTAGACTATGTGACAACATGGGTTGGTTTAATGATCGGAGAAGGTTAGAAATGATTTTATAGAGCCTCGCTACTGAAACTGTGACTTAAACAACTATTTGGCCCAAATCGTTCTCCCACTATGACCCTTTCTGTACACTTTGGTCCCTCAGTACTTTTAACCTCTTATCAATTTATATGCCTATTCATTGTTTTCTATTCTAGTCCTATTTATAATCTAGTCCATTGATACTATGTAATGCTCATTGTGTAACTAATCTAATATTTAAAACCATACATGGTGAGAGAGTCCTAAAAATTAAATGTTAAGTGGGTTATGGGCACCTTATGCACTGCTGACGTCGCCATTACTCTGGAGAGAGCTCAAACTACACATTGTTCTCCCCTAACATGTGATATCTAGAATGTATAAAACTAAATTGATAACCATGACCTTACAACAATGGGATTGTAATTGATACATGTCATATCTTGACTTGACCTTTGTAATGTGCCTTTTGTAATTTCAAATATGAGTAGATGAATGTTGTAGAATGAGGATACATAGTACATGGAGCTCAAGGGAGTCTTGGAGTATCTTTGCTTGTGATTTCTCTTAATGTTTTCTCATTAGAATGTTAGGTGCCAAATAGAATGAATTCCCTCTTTAAGAAGAGATGAATAACTTGTTTATATATGTTCTAGATCTAGAAAACTCAAATAAGGCTGACTAGAAGTGTACACAAGGGATTTAAATTAGAAAAAGTACTATTGGAGGAAGAGGGACCAAAGTGGCCAAGTTTGACCACAACATATGGAAGCTATGGTGCTTTTGTGTGTTATGATACTAGGTGCATGTGTGACTAATTTGAAAGTTGGAATTGTAATGTACAATAATATAACTTGATTTTATGGATAAATATGAGTAAATAGGTATGTGCAAGAAAGAATGAGTGGGATATAGCTAGGGATAACATAATTGACCAAATTGAGCAAGTGTGAGCTAGTGTAAGAGTGTTGTATGATTTGCATTGTTACAAATGAGTGTCTGTATTCCCTCCTTTAAGTATGACATTAAAAAATTGTGTTCTTAAAGGAAAAATCACCTAAGTATGTAAACACAATTTTCCTTCAATCAGAGTGCCTTGTTCTTATGCTAAGACTTTTTATTTATTTTGGTTGTGTTTGTTTCACCAATATGATTACCTGTAAATAAAAGAGTCTAGTCAATGTCCATAATATAGAAAATAAAACTTTAACTTGATTTTTTTAATAAAAAGAGATCTTATATTATATTAATTCAATAAGATACAAGATAAACTTCAACAAAAAATTGGGTGGTATGAGAGCATGCCCAAAAACCACAAAAACGCTAGGTCAAGCCTAGGAGAACGAGAGACAAACTAGGCTGAGCTTAGGAGAAAACAAAATCAAGGAAGTGTCTAGAAGATTACAAAAAGTCATTCAGCTAGCCCGCGCCAGGTAAATCTTTTCCAGGATCCAGGATATCTCAGTCAGTGGGATTTTATTCTTCCTAATCCACCTCTCCTTGGGTGGGGATGGTGAGGCTGAGGTGAGGGAATTTTTCAAAAGATGATGGAGGTGGGGGAAGATTCTACCCATCAACAGTGTGTTACGTAGAGGCTGCAAGAGAGCCCCACCCGTGTTGGCAAGACAGTGAGCCCCATTCCTACTGGTGAGTTAGTGAATGACTCCTTTTTGGCGAGCACGCAATGATCCCCAACCACATCGGTGAGCTGGTGAATAACTTATTTGGTGTAGAGGGGCCGAGGAGCGCCGAGCCTGGTTGAAAGCACGTCGTTGCGAGCAACTGCGTCGACCACCACGACCAGGTGGCGAGGAGCGCCAAGCTAGAGAAGGTGGCACACATGAAACATTACATAGGGATTCCCCACAGTGACACAACAGGGTTTGAAGGGGGTCCACCTCTAGCACAAATATTTTCGTCTGGACTTATATCTACAACAACACATTCAAGATCACCATAGAGTTGTTATAAATGGAAAAATTCTAATCAAATGCAGAATTAGGAAAGAAAAAAACATTTTTTTCTTTCCATATCGAAAAAAGAATTTCCCCTCTGAAAACATGTCAAATCTGGGAGAACATAGGAAGAAATTTGGGATTATCCCCTAAAAGGATATACTGCCAGGTAAAGAAATGCGGTCTAAGTAGAAAGAAGTATGAATGAATCCTGTACTAGGCAACTTGAGATTTCAGAAAAAACTAGAAAAGATGCAAAATAGTTTCCAAATGGCCGCAAATGGGAACTTGGGTACCGAGACCCCAATTTTAACAAGGCGAGCTCCAAAATGGAGACCTTGTTGCAAAATACACCAGAGGAAATGGGTAATCTTGGGCTCCACACAAATAGACCAAACAATGTCAGATTGTTTACTCCAGGAGGACGAAGTGGATGGAATTTCCCATCTCGTGTTGAGTTTATCCACCATGGGTAGATGAGGTGAGAGATAATGGTAGCCTTTGTTGGCTGAGTAGTTGAAAAATGGAGTATCCACATACCATTTCTAGTCCGTCCACTAAGGGAGAGAAGAATACACAACAATTTTTGCAGCATGTGGTCAAGGACCGAGCTAATAACTTCATTATAACTAGCTTGGCCCTGGGTGGAAAGCCAAAAATGAGTTTTAATTTCAGGCCAAGAGAACCATGATTGTGAGTGCTTGTAGAATAAATCTTAAATGGTGCAATTTTTTTTTTTGAAAAATTTGAGCGCAGAGATTCCTGAAACATCTGCAAGACACTTATCATGTGCTTGGAATATCAGTGACCACCAGAGGGATTTATGGTTAATGGAAAGCCCATTACAAAAACTGTCATCTTTCCATTGAAGCCAAGGTTTGATGCATTCCCATGCTTTCCAAATGCTCTTGAGCATAAAAGTGTCAATAACTATGATAGGAACTCACGCTATGAGCAGATTGATAAACCCCAATCCTTTCCACGGAGGGCGGCCATAAGGTGAGCCATCTTCAATGTCATGTCGCAAGAGCACTTTCCAAGAATCTTGGTCATTTATGCTTCTAATAATCGATTTTGCATATATTTACCTCCCTTGATGTTGAATGTCAATAAGGCCAATCCCCCCAGAGTTGCGGGGAAGGCAACATATTTCCAAAGCCACACAATGAAAACCTCTTCCAATAGAGCCATTAGCCCATAGAAAGGCTTTGAGAAACTTTTCTAGATTTGTAATAGAGACTTTGAAAGGAACCCAACATGAAGAGTAATAAACGTTTATGGTTGTAAGAACTTTGGAATATATTTGGAGTTTCCCAGCCAATTATAAAGGTATGGTAATCCAATATTCTATTTTTTTGGCCACTCTTTGAATAACATACTGCTATAGCTCAGTCGAAGAAGTTTGAAAAGAAAATGGAATACCAAGGAATTTAAATATTTTTCCATGAACCAGAACCTTCCATTCAAAGGTATTGAGCCAATCAGGCACAGGAAGGAAAGATTGCCGATAACACTGGGTTTTTTGCCATTGAATTGAGGAAACAAACACTAAACAAAAAAATCCAAGAATTGCATGGCATTGTGAATGTTGGCTTCATCTTCAATGAGATTAAGAAAGGATTCATCTATAACATGACCATTTAGCAATTGAGAGTTGGGTGCAGAAGGTGGCGTGATTCCCCTAACAAGCCCCTGGGATTTGGCATGGGTTGATAAATACCCAAATCCTTCAGCAACTAGCACATAGAGTGCAGGAGCTAAAGGGAAGACTTGGAAAATGGAGTCAAAAATCCCAAAGATTTTTTTGCAGATGTCATTGATTGTGATCTGATCAAAGGCATATGTAAAAATCATGTTGACATATTGAATAAAAATGGGGCCAAAGCCAAGGGCTTGGAGCATGGCAAGAATAAACAACCATTCAATCCGATCATATGCTTTCTCAAAATCAATTTTTATGAACATAGCAGATTGATTGGACATGTGAGTCCATTCCATGCCCTCCTAAATAGAAATGATATTATCCAAGATATATCATCCCTGAATGACTCCTGTTTATTCTGGCTGAATAAAATCTGCGAGGATTTTGTGAAGTCGCATAGCCAAAGCTTTGGTAATGATTTTTTAGGAGACATTCAACAAGGTTATAGGTCGGTAGCAAGTAATTTTCTCTAGGTCTCCTTGTTTAGGAATTAATTTAATGTTCCCCTTATTGATTTGTGGCCTAAAGAATGGTTCTAAAATCCTTCGAGATAAACTTGAAAAAGGTCTTGGCCGACCAAATCCCAAAGGGCTTTGTAGAACTTGCATGGGTACCCATCACAACCCAGAGCTTTATCATTGGCCATCTGCATGGTAGCATCATAAAGGTCTTCAATTATGAGCATTTGGTCGCATATCACCTTCTGAGCCTCAGACAACTTACATGGAACAACACCTAGACATTGATAAAGAGCAGATTGTCGAATTACAGAGGGTTTTTGAGCTTGAAATAGAAGTTGTAGTGGCACAAAAAGGCTTGCAACATAAGTTGGGGATCGGTAACCCAAAATCTACCTTCCATGATGGCCCAAATTTGCTGAGATGGTTTCTTGGCTTTGAGGGAAAGAAATAATTATTTTGAAACTCGATCGCCAATTTTGATCCAGTGCATATGGGCTCGAATCTGCGCTCCCTTGACATTGTAATTGTCAGTAATTTGAATTTGCTGGCGAAGTTGTGCAACATGAAGTTTCAGAGTTTTAGAGAAGGGATCACCTTGCAGCGCCACTACTATTCGGATAAGAGCTGAGGTGTTAGCAGAGTATGAGTGGCACATAATTTTGGCTAGCTGTCTATCATAAATTCTAAGGAATATAGTTGTCCAAGTCATCACGTTCTCGCACCATTGAATCCCGCTGGTGTGCATAAGTGGATGATAACGCTGGAAATGACTAGGCTGAGGAGTTAAGTTCCATACATTCTTGATATGGTTGAGTGTGGGCCCATGCATCAACAAGGTAGTATTAAGGAAGAATTGGCCTTTATGACAAAAAGTGCATGTATCATGCCAAGTGATACGAAATTGTATTGGAGAGTGATCTTCAAGAATAAATTCAGGCATGACCTCCACTGGCATGGAATAAATGATATAAAACTCAAAATAATCTTGATCTGAGAGCATATCTTTTTCAATTCATTTAAGTACTCAATCTATTCCTCCTCAGATATTGAACCAAGTAAATCATGCTTATGATGTAGGAAAGCGAGAGACATTAGGGTCATAAAACCAAAACTTATTACGAATAAAAAACCATGCCTCTCTTTTGCCAGCTTTCCACCTCATCAGCAAGTGGCCACATTTATTAGTGGGTGACTCAACCATATTAAAATATCCACTTATGACGTAATACACATTAGGAATTATGATGATGATCCACTACCACATATCGTCCCTTTCAGCCACATTGTTAGAGGCGTAGATATTAATAAGACCGAAAGGGCGGTCATAAACATTAAATAAGACCCATATTGCATAGTTGGTGGGTTTGATGCCATGGTAAATTAATAAGGGAAACCATTTGGGGGCAAAAAATGAAATTAAACCCCCACGCCCTGCTTCATGATTACTATAGAAAGCCAACTGTAATTGAAAACTTGTAATTTTCACCTAGTGCAAAAATAAAACATCCAAATTTGCAAATCTTTGCCGAGTTTCATGAACAACATATTTATGACAGGATTTTGTAAAACCCCAAACATTCCAAAATAGAAAATTCATGGGAAACAGTGTTTGAGAACCATGTCACCATCCTCAAATCCATCAAGGGCGACATATTGGTTTTACATGAATTGAGCAGTATTATGTTGCAAAAATCCTGTGATTCAATTTTTTTCCACCCGACATATTCAATGTTGTACTCCTCTTCAGTTGAGTCCACGTTGTAATCCGAGCTATGATCTTGAGAGATACAATGACTTTGAGGGCTTTTGGAGGGCCCTTGTGAGCTGCTTGGCAAGAGTAACATCAATGATTGTGGAATGGTGACATTATAAACAAAAAAAATTGTTCCATGAGAATCGAGGCCGCCACTTGGGGCATGCTAGAATATTTTGGAAACTGAATAGCTATGTTAGCAGCAGTAATTAGTTCATTAGCAGAAGAAGTTAGCTCTTTAGCTTGTATTCTATGGGGTTGTTCCTTAACAGGTGGCTCCTGATGGCCATTGGAGCTAGAGGCCTTAGGTTGCTGAGTTTTATTCTTGTTTTTTTGTCCCTCGACAACTTGCAAACCTTCCTCCAGGTGGTTTTTTACTAGTTCAGGAGCTTCTTTAGCCACAGGGTGATTGCGAGGGACATAAAGAGGGCAGTCTTTGATCTTATGATCAGAGGCATGGCAACAGAAGCAAGTGTTAGGCAAGTTCATTTACATGACCAGCTAAGAATAGCGTTTGTCTCTCATATGAATGTGCACAAATTCTTTCAGATCCTGAGAAAGATCAACTTCAACGCAGACACACTTCTGTGGGCGAGCATGGTAAAACCTTTCTACTTTGAGGAAGACTACCTGACCAATAGAAGTAGAAATATATGATAGAATAAGCACACATGGTAAGGGTAGGCCAGGAAGTTCAACCCAGGTAGTCACTTTAAGGGTGGTATACTAAGATACCAAAAACTCCTTGAGCTAGGGGGAAAAAACAAGTAGAGAGTTGTGAACATACTAAGTGGCTTGTCGAGCCATAATATTGGGGGCATTGACATGATTAGAAAAGTGAAAAAGAAAAAAACCTTTGGTCATGTCTTAGATGCTTTCCAGTCTGACCCCATGGGGAGTCCAGACTATATTGACCATGCATTTGAGCATGCTTTTAGAGGGGATACGACCCACAAAATACCCAATGAGATAAAATTTCTCTAACCATTTACAAGAAGCATTAAATTAGGAATGGGCAATACCAAATTAGGAGGAGAAACATTACCTCGTGGAACACTTTCACAATGAACTTCCTAGGTCATTTCACCGGTGGTTCCATTTCTTAGAGATCCACTATCTCTAGCCACAGTTGTAACAACTGTGTTTTAATATGGCGAGGTCATTTTAAAGGGGACACCCAAAGCGTGAGAAACCCTAGGAGAAACTATAGCAATAAATTCCTGTAGAGCCCGAAAAGACCGCGGTATGACGGTGCAACAAGTAAAACCCTAACAAAGTTGACTCCAATTTTCACCAGAGCACAGAGCTTTTTATCTAACTTGAAAATTTTGAAGTTAGTATGAAAATAACAATATGTAAGTAGAAAAGAAAAAAAAGGGAAATAGTATACTTGATTATTTTGCAAGAGAGAGGGAGTGAGTACCGCTACTATCGCTGTTATGGATATCTGATAAAATTTGTGTTGGAGTTGGTTATAAGGACTTGGGGTGATTATACCCCAAGTGGAATTTTCCAAGGAGAATAAAAGAAGTGTAAATTCACCCCGCTTGGTGAATATAATTGTAAGGAGAGTGTTCTAGTTGCTCTACATACCTCCACAAAAATATGGACAATGAGAATTCAAGCATATGAGGAGGACAATAAACTTGACACTTCTTAAGACCCATTGATATGTTATATTGGAGATGTGTTATCCTGCTAAATGTATTCCATGCAAAATTTAAAATTTTGGTCATGATAACCAATCCCACACTTGAAATTCCCTTTCACAATCAATGTAACCCTTTCCTCCGACCATAATTTCAACCATTTCACCCTCATTATGGTTAAGAGGAATGTGATAACATTATTTTAAATTTTTTTTCAATGTGCATTGGATGATTGTAATAAGGTTCATCAGTTTATTCAATGAATTTAAATGGAAGGCTAGTCTTGTTGGAAGCCAAGAAAGGCCAATTTTGGTCATTTTAGAGTCTATATACATCCTCTAAGAGAGTTCAAAAAATATCTTCAGCATTCTAAGGTGGTGTTGAGGAGTCTTGAAAGTATTGGAAGAAATTTAGGAATATTTAGAAAATCTTTTAATCAATTAGGGGCAATCCGCTCAACAACGGGTTTTTTAGGTGCAAGGAAAAAACACTTTAATGTTGAGTCCTAACTTCTCCATACGATTCTAGGAGCTCTGTAAGGATTTAAGAGGAAAATAAATAGGAATTGGAAAGCTATTCTAATTCTCTACATGATGGTAACATCCATTTTAATACGAGGCATGTAAAGTTTCATGAAGAACTATAAACAATGCAAATGTCCCTCATTGTCTCGAATAAAGAGGAGCCAACATTTTTATTTTCAAGAAAAATCAATGCTTGAATCTAGTTCTAATAATCTTATAATGTGTTTTGGAGTCAAAATCATATAATATTTGACCCCAAAACATCATCCTAAGCCTCTGGGGACAGTTGTAGGGGAACGGCAGCAAAAAGGCACAAATGTGTCAGCTATACAGAAGCCCAATAAGTAGGTGACTACAAGTGCATACAAGTCATATTTATGGAATAATCAAATGATAGACGTCTGCACATATAGATTCCCATGTATGTATGCAATCGAGTGTCTGGATTTTGTATCCAGGTGTCTAGATTAAGCAGTTGGGCATCTGGATTTTATAGCCAGTCATCTACGTATTTCAATTATCATCCAAAATTGGGTGAGGCGTAGTCAAGAATATAGATTATATGTTTGGAAATCTATGCATTTCAATTATCATCCAAACATAGGTGAGGTGCAGTTGTGGATATGGATTTTTTAGTCAGGCGTATGGAGTATACAGTCATGTGTATGTAGTCAACCCTTCTCTCTCCCTTTTTATCTCTCTTCCTTCTTCTCTCCCTATATTCTAATTCCTCATTGAAAATGCACTTTTTACCTAGTTTTTATTATTCACTTAAGTGACCTTCAATTCAACATTGTAAGGGTCCTTTTTAATTAATAACAAAAACACTCATTTATATTTCCTAGGAATGTGGAAGGTCACAAGTGATGAGGGAAGGTGAAAATTCATATGGGGGGGAGATGAAAGGACAATTCGTAATGCTATAAATTGGAATGCCTTATCCATTCCAAAGGGTTGGACATTTTTGATTGATTGTATGTTGTTGAGATTTACCACCACTACATAAAAAAAAAGTTGTAGTTCATCTATTTCTATGTTTATGTTCCTCTACCCCCTAGATCTCTATTCTTTCCAAATTGGTAAGCATGGTAATCTTGAAAAACTAAGAAAGGTGTCTGCACATTTGATAAATAAATCAATATAATTACTTGTCTATGATTTATTAGTCTTATCATTTTTTTCATTTTTGTGTTCTTATAATTGAATGTGAATATAATTGAATGTGAACTTACTCTGGTTACTGTATGTTAATTTCATAAACCTTCTCACAACATTAACCATCTCTCTCCTTATTTCCCTAACTCCCCTTTACCTTCCCTCACTACAAATTCCTCTTGTGTACTCCGTACAAGCACTTTTCTATAGGTTTAGTGGAGTATTCCTATGTGATCCCCAACCTAACGACCACCCACATATTAAAGAAGGAGGGGTTTAGCCCCGTCAATGTTGGCAGAAACTAAAAATTTACATTGCAAAAAAATTATTTCACCAACAAATTTTGGCGACTATGTTAGGGAAGAAATGCACTTTGTGCACCTATAAATATCTGAAAATACCAAAAAAAAAATATTTGAAAATCCATAAAAATAAAAAAAATTAAAAAAATAAAAAATTCCATCTGAATGATCAAGAAGACTTGTTGTGATCCTATTGAAATATATGCATTTTTCTAGCTCCATTCCTTTCTAGTTCTTTGAGACAAGTTGGTGGAAAGAAGATACACCCGAGCTAATCATGCAAGTGGAACTGTAGACCCCACATTCGAGGAACAACAAAGAGATGATTTCAAACTTCCCATTGTATAAGTAAGAAGACAAGTTCCTGAAAAATCCTCTTGAAGGTCATAATAAAGAGCCAGATGTTGAACCACTAGTCCTCACTCATCTGGAAGAAGAAAGAGAGTAAGAACCTGAGGGAGAAGAAGAAATAATGGTTACACCCATGTCGTAGGGGTAATATATTGGTCCATTGGGTCTGGATCCATAACTTCATGAAATTCTAAAAGGATCAAAAAAGAAATTTCCCAGATTCTATGAGAATGGAAAGCAATGACTAGATGACCATATAACAGTTTTCATCACATCCTATGAAATTCTTGGAGTATAACATGATGATGTTGTAGTGCAGTTGTTCATGGAACCATTACAAGATGTTGTTTCATACTTGTTCTACTACTTGTTATCACACTTAATTACTGATTAGGATTATATGAAAAGTAATTTTGAAGAAATATTCAAGACTATGGAAGATGCTCCTACTATCCTTGCTCAACTTACACAGATGATGAAAGAAGCACAAGACTTCCATGTAAGATTTCATATCAAAATTCAATAAGTTGATTAACAAGATTCCCATTGATGTTCCTCATACTACAGATAATCAGAAAAGGTTCTTTGTGAATGCCTAGTTTCCTGAAGTTAGCTTCATACTATGGAGAGTGCAACCAAACCATTTGGACAATTCTCAAGAACTTTCCATTGATGTGGAAGATGACCTCATCATGTCAGGAAAAATCAAGAACCATTTAATGAAGGATTAAACCCATAGTTCTAAAGATGAAACTGATCCATTGCTGTAAAAGATGGCCAATGATTTGAAAATGTTGAAAATAAAGGTTTCCCAACATGCCTCATACCAAAACAGGAACAAGAATCTAATTGAACACCTTGAAGGCTTTCCTTGGAAGCTCCACTGGTTAATGTGACATGTGAAACCAATGAATATGAAAGAGAAGAAATTACTAACTTTTGTTTTATCAGAAGTTGAAGATGAATGTGCTAGGATTAGATATTTCAAATACTCATCGGATGAATATTTTGAAGAATCCATGGATAGCTACACCTGTACAGTATTCACTCAATCAAAAATAGAGAAAGAAGCCTCTTCTTCAGCCACCCAAGCTAAGCAATTGAATCCTCAAATGGTGAATTTACAAAATACAAAAATTAAAGGAGGATCATTGTTTTTTAATTTCATGAGATCAGCCAAGAAGAATCTCGAGACTGACTCAATCAAGAACCCTTCTACTTCTTCAAGTAAGTCTCATTCAACTCATCTTGACAAATCAATTTCTGTTTCTGTTGATCCTAAGAATATGAATCCTACTCTTGTCAAATATGCCATTATTCCTTATGTGCTTACTAATTGTCTACCTTTTAACATCCTTGACCATTGTAAGAAATTTAAAATTCATATTTTTGAGTCTGAGTACTTGAGAAATTAATCCCAAGAAAATTGATAATCTCATATAGTTTATCAAAGTATGTAGTTTAGTTTCATGTACCAAGAATGGCCGCTACCAAATAAATACCCTCCCGCTCCTCATACCACTCCTTCTCATAACCTTCTTGCTTCCACACACCCTTTACCTCTGGGAATATTGAACCTTGCTATCTAGCCTTGCTAGTTAATGGATATAAACTAAATAGTTGCATTATTGACTCCGGTGCCTCAGACACTGTCATGCCTGTAAAGGTTAATATATCCCTTGGTATCTCTCTCTCCTAATAATGGCCATTGTTACTCCATGGAAACCAAAGTGATTAACCAAAATGGTAATCTAATGGCCTAAAAGGGGACATAATGTTAATCTAATTAGGAGGACTAAAATGTTGTAGTAAATAGAGTAAAAATAATATGGAATAAATGCAAATAAATTATTCTAAGTGAAACAAAACCCTAATATGTAAGAGACGGGAGAGAAGTGTCTTAGCTAATTTGAAGTGACTGTCGCATGTTGTTGTAGATCTAGAAATGAAATCAGGAAGTGCAAATGAACACTCAAGAACCCTACAAAGGGTAGATATAGAGGATGTGAAATGAATGGGGTGCCATGGTATGTAATATGGGTGCTCTGATCTCTATAATGCTCAAAACTTAAATCTGATATGGTCACAAGGTGTATTTGAGTACTTCCTATCTATCGTACTGGATCTAATGGATGAGTTGGAAAAAGACCTGTAATGCAAAAGGAAGTATCAAACCCTAGAAAAATAAAAGATACAAATAAATGGGTCAGACTGATCTCAACCACCAAACTAGTGGACTTATTACTAAGCGCTACACTACATTTCAGATCTAGATGTAGTTCTGGTGTGTGTGTGTGTGTGTGTGTGTGTGTGTGTGTGTGTGTGTGCATGTCGTGCCCTAGGGTCTCTTGTGTCAGTCGTAATTTGTGAAGTAGTGAGCAATAGTAACTATAGAAAATGTAAATAGCATGTGTGCATGGAATAGAATAAAATCCCTCCCCGTATGCAGTGTGTGTGATGCAGATCTCCTAGCTTTGATGCATGACACTATGTGGATGCAAGTGATGAAATGGATGAAACTCTAGATGGAGTGATACTAGTATGTGATGTTATGACCTAGGACCCTTATTATGGTATCGTAACTTTATATTTATGGGGCTCTCAAGATTAATTTCATAATTAATCCCGGCAAGGACAACTGGGAAAATGATAAAGAAAAAAAACAACTAGAAAGGCCCCAAAAAGAAGTGGGAGAGGATGTGCATAGATTGGGGTGCCCAAAGTGGGACAAGGGCACCCTGGGACGCCCCATATAGGCTGGGGCACATTGATTTTGGGCTTATAGTAATGGGGCATTTGTGAAATGGGTGGATAAGTGCAATAAAATATGTGGAAATGACGAAAATAAAATATAAAAGAGAGATGACCAAAAGGTAGGATTAATTAATACTTTATCCACTTGAGAACCTTCTAAATAGTAGTATAAGACCAGGCTAAATAATGTCTAATGTGCATAATTTTGTGTCTACATTTTCCCCCACTTTATGGTGGTGAGCAGAAGCTTTGTAATATAAAGTAGATAGAGATGCATACCTTATATCCATGTAGAGTATAGAAGAAAACGTGTTGATGGACTAGACTCAAGCGTGGAATGACAAAAAAGAAAAATGTGGAGGAGTGTGGATTCTGAAGATGAAAAATGTGCATAAAAAGTGATGAGAGTGAACCTAGGGTAGAATGTGTATGTAGTTGTTATTGTGTGTAGTGTACATGTATGGTTAGTAAAGGCAAGTGCTTGTAGTGGTGTTTTGTCATTGTCATTTTAATTGTTGTTGTTGCCCCCAATTTGATTGCTTGTTTTTCATATGACGGACCTACAAGGAGAAAAAGATCAAGTAGTCAAATATGTATGTATGTAAAAACACTTTGTAAAATATGCATGTGTAAAGTATGCAAATTTAAATTACGCTAGAAAAATTGTAAATGGAACATGTGTACCTGATACATGTGGAGAAAAAAGGGTGTAGAAGGATATCATGTATTGTCGCGATTTTTTTTGGGCAATCTCACGCCACGTTGGCTGAAGAAGTATAGGAAGGAAATGTGTTGTGTCCTCCAACTTTAACTACTTCTGCTGAAATGTGTGAAGAGATATTTGTAGTGTCCTAGTTTTTTGGGTGATTTTACGCCACTGGACAGAGAAGTGTATAGAGGCACACCCCATTGTAACCTTCAAGCCTGTAACCACTCTACAGAATTGCCGAAGGACACCATATCTTGTTAAGGCCGTTGCGTATGGAGTTTGTAGACTTGTTTGAACTCACTCATTGTGTCTGAACCAGTGTAAATATGTTGTGTTAGTAGAAAAACCCTCAATGATGGCCCCCCTCTTTAGGGACACATGTGATGTCATTGAAAGGAGAATGTGACCCCAAAAGAGGACCAACCAAACTCTGACATGTAGAACTCTGGCCTACAATGACAAAGGGAAACACTTGGTAGATATCAAGGCACGCAAAAAAGGTGATGACTAGCCAATACAAGTGTTATTCCAAAAACACATGCGTGCAATAAGTGTAAAATATGTAGACAATGTAGAAACTACCAAACAAAGTAGTGTATATGTACGCAAGAAAATAAGTAGACTGCACAAAGCAGGTTTAAACATGGGACATCACTCATAATGTTGCAAGACACATAAGGCCATCAAGGCCACAAACAACAATCAAGTGTGCACACAAGAAAAGGTCAAATCCCACATACAAAGGAAAATAAAGCAGGTAAGTAGAAACAAAGAGGTAGTCATGGAAACATGTAATCCTGTAAAACAAGTGTTGCACATGGAACACCCATTAACATGTTAGAGTGATAACCAATATGTCAAAAGCGTGTATAAATAATTAGTATAAGATGCTAATTACAAAATGAAACAATAACAATTGTATAAGACAAGTGTGGATGCCCCCAGCGACCAGTATAATAAGGGTAGAAGGTGAGTATCCATACGATGTGTAGATGTCATGTACTTGCGATCACACTAAACAAAGACGTGAACGTGCATGTGTGTATGATAATGACATATAGGAAATTAATCTAACATGTGTAGTAAAATGATCATGTAAAAAACTAGTAAGCAAGAATAAATTCCCCTAAGACAATGTAATATGTTGTGGATGGGTGGAATGGAATGCAAGGTGGAATGATAGGAGCAATGTGCCCCCCGAGTGTATGGAAGTGTATGCAATAAGGTTCATGTTGTTTTCCCCCTCAGCAGTCAAGAATGAACTGTAAACGAGATTGTGCCATCGGGAAATGGTCAAGCAGTATTGGTTGTGTCTAGCACGCAATGATGAGTGCGTCTATGTAGTGGTGATGAAATGTGATATGCGGAGATATGTGTGTGAACCCTATAGCTAAATCATATATCATGACTTTGTTGAATAGAGGAGTGATGATTTAGCCCTAAGCGTATATCACTATGGGAGAAGTAGTAGTAATTGGTGATGAAGTATGCGATTGTATAACGAATGTGCATGAACCATATATCACGACTTGGTTGAATAGGTGAGTGATGATTTATCCCTAAGCACATATCACTACATGATGAAAGACTAAGGTGATGATTTAGCCTATAGCGTATGTCACTATGAGACGGGTGATGAAGTCGGATGGAGTATAAATGAGTATATAGTGGATAACATAAGGTGGTGGTTTAGCACTAAGCGTGGACCACTACATGATGAATAAGAATGAGGTGGTGATTTAGCCTAAAGCATACACCACTAAGTGATGAGTAGGATAAATGTTGAGGTAATAGAATGACATAGGACAGGATAATAGATTGTGTGATGATAGGATGTAAAAAGAGTGGTTATTTAACCTAAGGTGTATACCACCACATGATGTGATGATGAGTGTGGGTGATGATATAGCCTAGAGCGTTGGTCACTAATTTGATGAATGTGGTATGATGACATGATGCATTTAGGTAAGGTCCATTTGATTGGTAAACCCTCGGCAATCGAGTATGGACTAAGGAACTAGAGTGCGTCATCGGGTGGTTAATGCAGCGCATAGAAAACAACACAGTGTAAATGACCAAGGATTAGGGTATGTAAATACGCGGTGTAGACAATGCAGTGTAGAATGTGTAGCCTGTGAAATGTAGGAGAGGCACTAATAGGTGTATATAGAAATGGAATATGTAAAGATGATAGATGGAACTACACCCATATACAACATAATCTAGTATAGTATATAGAATGTATATGATGGATAGATGTGCTATGTAATGAAAGATGTGGATATAGGTGTAGATAGAATATGTAATGATGATAGGATAATCTAGACCCCTAGATAATGTGACCTATCGTAAATAGAGAAGGTAAGGATGAAATATGAAACTAGACTCATACATAATGATGACTATTGTAGTGTGGGTGAGATAAATGATGAGATGATAAATGTAGAAGATAACATAGGATGTAGACTATGTTGATATAATATAAGTGTGTAAGGCCTATATTGCAGTGTGTGGGGTTCAGTGTAATGGTAAGGATGAAATATGAAACTAGACTCATACATAATGATGACTAGTGTAGTGTGGGTGAGATAAATGATGAGATAATAAATGTAGAAGATAATATAGGATGTAGACTATGTTGATATAATGTAAGTGTGTAAGGCCTATATTGTAGTGTGTGGGGTTCAGTGTAATGGTAATCCCTCAACATTCCAATGTGAACTTAAGCACATGAGTGCGTCATTGGGTAACGAGGGTTCTATGACGTGTGATATATAAATTATGATGAATGTAGGATGATACAAGTATTCTAGAATAAATAAGGGGGGTTGGATATAATTTTCTATTTCCCTCGAGTGTGTCATAAAGGAGGGGTCAACCAATAAGGTTTAGGGAGGGAGGTTTGACAATTGGTGGCAAAGATGATGACACCTTAGGACGACAATCAAGTAAGGGTGGTATGTGAGATACCATTGTGCGGGGGAATGAAGCCAATATGCATGCAACGGGTGTACGTAAGACCAATATCGAGGTGTAGTTGTTGTAAGTATCTTCCCCCCGGGTAGATATAGACAAGCAGAAGGATATGGAAATCAAAGAAACTCAGATCCTGATATTTATTACGTCACCAACAACCATGGCACAGGTAAAAGAGTGTCGACACAAAAATGGATGCACCCATAGCGCACGACAAAATTTTTCGACACAAAAATGGATGCGCCCATGGCGCATGACAAAATTTGTCGACACAAAAATGGATGCGCCCATGGCACACGATAAAGTTGTTGACACAAAAATGGATGCGCCCATGGCGCATGACAAAATTTGTCGACACAAAAATGGATGCGCCCATGGTGCAGGTAAGAGGCGCACGACAAAATTTTTCGACACAAAAATGGATGCACCCATGGTGCAGGTAAGAGGCGCACGACAAAATTTTTCGACACAAAAATGGATGCGCCCATGGTGCAGGTAAGAGGCGCACGACAAAATTTTTCGACACAAAAATGGATGCGCCCATGGCGCATGACAAAATTTGTCGACACAAAAATGGATGCGCCCATGGCGCATGACAAAATTTGTCGACACAAAAATGGATGCGCCCATGGCGCATGACAAAATTTGTCGACACAAAAATGGATGCGCCCATGGTGCAGGTAAGAGGCGCACGACAAAATTTTTCGACACAAAAATGGATGCGCCCATGGCGCATGACAAAATTTGTCGACACAAAAATGGATGCGCCCATGGCGCATGACAAAATTTGTCGACACAAAAATGGATGCGCCCATGGTGCAGGTAAGAGGCGCACGACAAAATTTTTCGACACAAAAATGGATGCGCCCATGGTGCAGGTAAGAGGCGCACGACAAAATTTTTCGACACAAAAATGGATGCGCCCATGGCGCATGACAAAATTTGTCGACACAAAAATGGATGCGCCCATGGCGCATGACAAAATTTGTCGACACAAAAATGGATGCGCCCATGGCGCATGACAAAATTTGTCGACACAAAAATGGATGCGCCCATGGCGCATGACAAAATTTGTCGACACAAAAATGGATGCGCCCATGGCGCATGACAAAATTTGTCGACACAAAAATGGATGCGCCCATGGCGCATGACAAAATTTGTCGACACAAAAATGGATGCGCCCATGGCGCATGACAAAATTTGTCGACACAAAAATGGATGCGCCCATGGTGCAGGTAAGAGGCGCACGACAAAATTTTTCGACACAAAAATGGATGCGCCCATGGCGCAGATATTCAGATGGCCATAACTTTTTGATAGGGAGCTCAGATTCATGCAAGGTGGACTTTTTGGAAAGATTACGACGTCCTCTGTCTTCCTAAAAATTCAAAATACAGTTCGCCACTTTTTAGGTTGCTAGGGTTCTCACCTACCACCATAATGAGATGAATTAATGCAACCTAGAGGTGGTTGGGGTAGATTTGGATTTCCTCTCTCTTTTCTCTCTCATTCTTCCTATAAATTGTAAGGAGGGGCTTCTTTCTAAAGGTTAGACATTCTTGTTTTGCCCCTCCCTTCTTCTCTTTGGTAGGTGAATTTGTGGAGTTCAAACCTCCCATCTAAAACTGTAATGCAACCTTGCCTCTTAGCATTTTGTAGTGTATTTTATCAATCTTTGGAGAAAATAATGCATGTCTGTGGATGATTATCAACCCTTGCTGTGTTCATTTGCATCCTCCTGATCTTTCACTATAAATCTGGTTATCTATGCATGATCTTGCATTGCATTTTAATGGTTTGTGTTTATTGGCAAGACAGGTATTCTTCATTCCTCGGTGCATCACCTTTGTAGTTTAGGTTTTATTTTATGCATCTTCTTACCCTGTCCCCTTGGAAATTTAGTTTAGGTTTTGAGTAAAGCCTCTGCATTTTTACGTGTGCATCTAAACAGAGGAATAGGAACCGACCTTCATTCGGAGAGCTTTTTTGATTTTGCAAGGTCCTGCACTTGGGAAAAGCTCCATGTTATGCAATCGCACTGAGAGTCTCAACCCATTGAGTTGCAGACATTTAGGGGTGCTGTGATTCACCATCAATAGTTTTGGCACGCCCGGTGGGACCAAGAGGTCATTCCATAAGATTTGAAGGAATTTTAAAGAAATTCAGACTTTAAAATTGTAGGTTTTACAATTTCAGATTTTTCACCTTCCAGGCTGAACTTTGAAATCAACTTTCAAGGACTTAACTTACTCGAAACAAGTCAAAATTTCACCATTTGATAGATCGGGGGATAATCTTCAAAAGGGTATTCTTATATTTTTGAGATTTTGACTTTCAAAATTTCATGGTTTTTGGTATTTCGGGTTTTCCCAGTTGCTTTGCATGAACTGAGTTTTTCCTGTACCTTTTGGGGATTAGTAGCTGCACAACAGGACCCAATAACCGAATTGAGGAACTATACCTTCAAGGTTTTAAAATTCTATTTTTAATATTTGTCAGGATTGGTGTGTAACCTGACATAATCTAGCCTTTTGAGGATCATTATCTAACACATCTGGCGACTCCGAAGGGGTAGAATTCAGCGGTGTAGCAGCAAAAGTTTCCCAGGCATATGAGAAGAATTCGAATCAAGTCTGATACTTGAGAAGAGGGGCTATTTTTCCACTTGCAACTATCACCAGGAGGAGGAAGGAGAGGAAGAAGACCACGAAGATCACCATCTCCACCTAACCGGACTTTGTCTACACCTCCACCTGGTAGACCTTTTCTCGCATCAACAAGGGTTCTCAGGCCAATCAGAATGGTGCAACCACCGAATCCTTTTGTCAACTTCACTGGCAGTAGCCCACTTTCCCTCAATGCACAGAATCCAGTTCCAATTGCAGCGTTGAAGAACATTCCATTTTTCACTGGAGAAAATCATACCACTCCTGGTGATAATGTCAAAGACATCACCAACGTTTGTGCAATCCATGAGATAAATTAAATGGATGTTGCTGTCAAATTGTTGGCATCTTCATTCAAAGGGAAGGCATTGCAATGGTTTAGGAGCCTTGGAGCCGGTTCTATCACAAATTGGAATCCGTTATGCATAGCTCTTCATGAGCAATTTGGAGAAAAGGGAGACAATTTGTCTCTACTAGAACAACTGACAACTATCAAGAGAGCTCCCAATGAGCAACTGACTGACTTCAACTTCAGATTTCAAAGGTCTTGGGATAGAATTCCAGTGGCCGTCAGGCCAACAGCTGAAGGTGCTTTTCTATATTATCTTAAAGCTTTGAATTCTGATATTTCTATGTTAATTCAATCTATGGGAGGCACAACCTTACCTGCTGCTTATAGCATCGCCATTAGGGCTGAAAATTGTCTTATTCAAGCTGGTAAGCTAGCTCCTAGGCCTCCCATGCCCTTGTATCCAAACTTAGAAAATCCAAGCACTAGTCAAACACCCACTTTGGCTCCTATTCCCATTCTTAGAAATCAAAGTTCAAATGAAACTTCTGTTTCATCCTCTAGTTTTTCAAATGAACTCCAGGAGGTTATGAAACAATTGTATAACCTTGGAAATGAGCTGGTGACTATCAAAAGATAGCAAGCTCAAAGTGCTAGACCATATCAGCCTCAAGTGCAGTACCAGGGTAGGACCCCATACCAACAAAATAGGTCACCAACTCAGGCTGCAAATCAAAATCAAAGCCAAGTAAGGCCTCCCGCTAATAGACCATTTCAGCCCTATAACCCCAATGTCGTATCTGCTTCTAAAGCATTAGTGCCAGTCCAAAACAACATAGCTCAAGAGTATGATTGGTGTTTCCCATGCAATGAGCCTCACAACCAATCCATGTGTTTTAATGGTGCTTTGAACCAAGCCTTGATGGTGAAAAATACTGGCGTTGAGGGTGAAGTGAGTCAAGAAACAAATCAGCAACAAGGGACATCTCAGCAAAACACAGCTACAAATGATACCGCACTTGCGAATTGGCAAGCTGAGGATTTTTGTGGCATGAATCAAACAATTTCTCAGAGTGTAGCATCTAACACAAGATCAAAGAAGAGGAATATTGGTGAAGGGTAGTCATCAGATCCAAGTGATCTACAACCTTCCATCACTCCACAAGGTGTTGGTAAGCAAAATATAGCTCCAAACATGCAAGGATAGCCCAAACCACCTTCTAAACCAACTCAAATGCCAGCTGTTGCTGCCCATGCGCAAGAAAGGAATGTGCAGGCTAAAGGACAACAAAGAGAT
This sequence comes from Taxus chinensis, assembly GCA_019776745.2. Taxonomy (NCBI): domain Eukaryota; kingdom Viridiplantae; phylum Streptophyta; class Pinopsida; order Cupressales; family Taxaceae; genus Taxus; species Taxus chinensis. Next base: position 798,511,938 of record CM034150.1, read on the forward strand.
GTTTCATCTCCATTTAGCATCATTGATCAAATGAAGAAGAAAAATGTGAATATATCAATGTGGGAATCTTTATCCATCCCAGGCCAAAGATATCTTCTACAAGCCACCATGAAGAATTGGTTAACTTCAAACCAACATGTCCATATGCAAGAGAAGGTCCTCAAAAATACTGCTCAGCCTGAAGGGAATCATGGAGGACAACAAGGTAAAGTTTTGAAACCCCCTCCATTCTACGTTTCATTAATCATTGGGGATAAACTAGTACACAATTGCATGATTGATTCTGGGGCAAGTAGTTCTGTCATGCCCAAGAAAATAGCTGATCAACTGGGTCTCCAATATGAAGTCATATCAAAGGGGGTAGTGCAATTGGATGGGATAGCAGTAGCAATGGTGGGAGTGATTAAAGGTTAGAATCTTACCTTGCATGCATGCCCCAACATTACCGTTTTGCAAGATGTGTCAGTGATAGATTTGCCACCACTCTTTTCCCTATGCTTATCAAGGGATTTCACAGCTAGAATTGGAGGCTACTTATCTGCTGATTGGTCACACATGTTGTTCAGAACAAGATATGGTACTAAGGTCACAATTAGATCCGAAAAAATTACAAACTTTCACATTGAGCTTCATACTCCAAGCCACGTCAATGCCAACTGTTCAGCATTTGATCAAGAAGATTGTCCAAGCACAGATGAAACTGACACCAAAGTTGGAAGCATCCCAGATTTAACTCTTGATGAATGGGCAAGTAAGGTACATGCTTTTGATCCCTACCAAGAAGTAGAAGAATCTGAGCTAGGAGTCTATTGCATACATGAAGAAAACCAGCCCATTCCTAGCATCACCAAACCAGACCATAAGGATGACAATGAGGTATGGCAGTTATTTTTTGATGGATCAAGGAGTAGGCAAGGTGTAGGAGGAGGAGCTATGATTGTTTCACCTCAAGGCATCAAATATTATTCAGCTTTCCATTTCCAATTTTCCTATTCAAACAACACGGCTGAATACGAAGCATTGATTCATGGACTTCATTGGGCTAGGAAAAAGGGCATAAAGAACTTGCAGGTGTTTGGAGATAGTGAGCTAATCGTCAACCAAGTCAGGGGAAAACACGCTACAAAGAATGACCTGCTGAGGAACTACAAGAATAGGGTATGGGACCTCGTTGAAGATTTCGAAGCTTTCAACATCGTGTCCATACCCAGGAAGAAAAATGAAGCCGCAGATAGGCTCGCAGCAGTTGGAGCAACGTTTGATGTGGTTGACAACATCAAAAGGGAAAAAATGCAACCATGTATCCATGTGATTGTGAGGCCAGCAGTGCCAGATAATAATACAAGTTGGCAAGTGTTTGAGAACTATCAACAGATCGTCAATTTCTTACAAGAAGAGGCTGAATTCTTAGCTAGGAATCAGGATAGATTAGAGCAGCAGTACGGTGATCAAGTAGTGCAGCTGCGGACAAACAAGCTTCCCAAGGGTTTAGTAACATTGGAATATATCTTCAACCCTAACGACCAGTTTCATAAGGAAAAGGCTAACATGTAGGTTAAGAGAGAATATTCAGAGCCAATTCCAGTTGGGGAAGGCAGAACACTTCAAATTGGTAAAGTGACCACTGAGCAGGAAAAATTAGATTTCATACAGCTTTGCCAAGAATTTCCAGACGTCTTCGCTTGGAGCTATGAAGACTTGCTATAAAGACTTGAGAGGATTCAACCCAAATTTGGCACAACATAGCATAGAATTAGATCCAGATGCTAAGCCCATTAGGCAAAAGTAAAGGCCAGTCAACCCTCACATTGAGCCTCTAATGAAGAAAGAGCTAAACAAGCTAATAGAGGCAAGCATTATATTCCTGATCAAGCACTCAAGCTGGGTTGCAAACTTGGTTCCGGTCAGAAAGAAGAGCGGAGAAATCAGGTTGTGTGTGGACTTTCGAGACCTTAACAGGGCATCTCTCAAAGACCATTATCCGCTTCCTTTAATGGAACAAATATTGCAAGTGGTATTCGGTTCAGAGAGATTCTCCCTCCTAGATGGCTACTCAGGGTATAATCAAGTAATGGTGAAAGAAGATGACCAGTTCAAGACGGATTTCACCACCAAATGGGGCACCTATGCCTACAAGAAGATGCCATTTGGGCTATCAAATGTTGGAGCCACTTTCCAAAGGGCAATGGATATGGCATTCAAGGGGTTGATCAATAAAATAGTTCTGATATATCTTGATGACATCATTGTATTCTCCAAAAATGTAGTGGATCACCTCTTTCACCTGAGGCAGGTATTTCAGAGGTGTAGAAGATTTGGGGTATCATTGAATCCCAAAAAATGCATATTCTTGGATCATGAAGGAAAACTTCTAGGTCATATTGTTTCAAAGGAGGGATTGACAATTGACCCAGAAAGAGTTGAAGCAATTCGAGCGTTGCATTGCCAAGTCACAAGAAGGCTCTTCAAAGCTTCTTGGGAAGGATCAATTTTGTCTGTAGGTTTGTTCCAAACTTTTCAGCTCTCGTAAAGCCAATAACGCTGATGTTGAAGAAGAGCATGGAATTTAAGTGGACATCTGAAGGCAAGGAAAGTTTTGAGGCAATAAAAGAGGCTATATCTCAAGCTCCAACTCTCATCAATCCAGACTTCTCCAAGGACTTCATGTTATATGCCTTCGGTGGTGGAGACACAATTTCTGCAATCCTGGTACAACAAAACAAAGAAGGATTAGAAAAACCAGTTGCTTTCTTCAGTCAAGGCCTAGAGGAATATGAAACAAGGTACTCTTTCATTGAAAAGCATGTCCTTGCAGTGATTAGAAGCTTAAAGAAATTCAAGCACCTAGTCTTAAACAACAAGATCCAATTGTTGGTCTCTCATGCGGGAGTCAAGGACATCCTTCTAAACAAGGATCTGAATGAGAAACGTGTAGGATGGATAACCCATGTCATGGAATACGACATCGAGATCAAGGTCACTAAGCTAGTACATGGAAAAGGACTATGTGAGAAACTAGCTTTGAGTCAGAAAATTAAAGCAGGTGATGAAAAAGAGACCACCTTAGTACTGCATGATGGTCAAGAAAAAGAAAACGATGATGTGGTCGCTCCTTGTTGGACTCAGAATATGATACACTTCCTATAAGCAGGCTTATGCCCTCCAGAAATGAGCAAAGCAAAAAGGAGATACTTCAGATTACAAGCCATTCCATATCTGCTTGTTGATGGTGTTTTGTTTAAAGAAGACATCAATGGAATTCTATTGAGGTGCATTGGGACAGGTCAAATTGAGAGGGTGTTACAAAATTTTCACGATGGAGATTCCGGAGGACATTTTTCCCCACGGGTAACATCTCTCAAGATAATGAAGGCAGGATATTATTGGCCCACAGTGTTCAGTGACTACTATACATGGATAAGAAAGTGCAAGAAATGTGCACTCTTCACAGGCAAAGAAAGACTAGCAGCACTTCCATTGCACCCGATTTTGGTTGACCAACCATTTATGCAATGGGGATTGGACTTCATTGGGGTCATAAATCCTAACTCAAGCCAAGGCCATAAGTGGATTCTCATGGCAACGGACTATTTCACCAAGTGCACCGAAGCAGAAGCGCCCAAAGAAGCAAATGAGTCTAACATACTAGACTTTTATGAAGGAATAGTGACCAGGTTCGGTGTGCCAGCCACTATCATATCATACAATGCATTGGCATTCATAGGTTCCAAGATTACAGAATGGGCTGTCAAGAATGGAATCTATTTGAGCACCTCTTCAAATTATTACCCGCAGGGTAATGGACAGGCAGAGTCCACGAACAAGAATTTGCTAAGAATCATCAGAAGAACACTGGATGAAAACCAAAGAACATGGCATACCAAACTAAAATCAGCATTATGGGCTGACAGGATAATGCCAAAGAGGTCTACAGGAAATTCTCCCTACAAGTTGGTCTATGTGAAAGAGGCAGTATTGCCTATATCATTAGAATTGCCAACATTGGAGCTCATGAAGCAGTTGGAGTTATCTGAGTTCGAACCAATGGAGGCCAGGTATGCAGAATTGATGGAATTAGAAGAAATCAGAGAACACGTAGTTCAGGTGATTGAAAAAGATCAGGCCTTAGTAAAAAGATGGTTTGATAAGAAGGCAAGAGCAAAGACCTTCCAGGAAGGGGACCTAGTTCTGAAATGGGATGCAGATCGGGCAAAACTAGGAAGGCATTCCAAGTTTGATGCCATTTGGAGTGGCCCCTACATGGTCACGGGATGTAAAAGTAGTAATGCCTTCCAATTGTCTACATTGGATGGAGAAGAACTCTCGATTCCAATTAACGGAATCTATCTTAAACAGTGCTACTAAAAGGAAAAGGTTTACCCTTGTAAATATTAGCCTAGATTTCAAATTCCTCTAAGTGCGTATGCACATTGCCTTGTTGTAGTTAGGTTTCAATTTCCCTAAGTGGTCCGGCACAGGTTTTGTTGCTCTCAGGTTGTTTTCTACATTTCAGCATGCTCTCGAAGGAGTTGCGGTATCAGGCTCGGGATCAGATATCAGGTTGGTTTCAAGTTATTACTTATGACTCCATGCCCAATGGATTGCTAAAAGGCCACTGATCTTCTACCTAGTAGGCAGGTGATCCTGTTGAGTCACCAAATTGTTGTAAATATCTTCCCCCCGGGTAGATATAGACAAGTAGAAGGATATGGAAATCAAAGAAACTCAGATCCTGATATTTATTATGTCACCAACAGCCATGGCACAGGTAAAAGAGTGTCGACACAAAAATGGATGCGACCATGGTGCACGACAAAATTTTTCGACACAAAAATGGATGCGCCCATGGCGCATGACAAAATTTGTCGACACAAAAATGGATGCGCCCATGGCACACGACAAAAGTTGTCGACACAAAAATGGATGCGCCCATGGCGCACAACAAAAGTTGTCGACACAAAAATGGATGCACCCATGGTGTAGGTAAGAGGCGCACGACAAAAGTTGTCGACATGAAAATGGATGCGCCCATGGCGCACGTAAAGGGCGCATGATATAGAGTGTCGACATGGCAAAAGTCGCGCCTTGGCGCACGTAAAGGGCGCATGACACAGAGTGTCGACATGCCAAAATTTGCGCCTTGGCGCACGTAAAGGGCGCATGACACAGAGTGTTGACATGCCAAAATTCATGCGTTGGTGCATGTAAAGGTATGTCGACATGAGAATGGATGCGCCAAGGCGCACCTTCAGGAGGCGCAACATTTTGAGCGCTGACAGGAAGCAGACCCTGGCATAGATATTCAGATGGCCATAACTTTTGACAAGGAGCTCGGATTCATGCAAGGTTGGAATTTTTGGAAAGATTACGATGTCCTCTGTCCAACTACGACTGGATATCTTTAATTGGGTGGGAAAAATTCTTAAAAATTCAAAATACAGTTCGCCACTTTTTGGGTTTTCTAGGGTTCTCACCTACCACCATAATGAGATGAATTAATGCAACCTAGAGGTGGTTGGGGTAGATTTGGATTTCCTCTCTCTTTTCTCTCTCATTCTTCCTATAAATTGTAAGGAGGGGATTCTTTCTAAAGGTTGGACATTCTTGTTTTTCCCCTCCCTTCTTCTCTTTGGCAGGTGAATTTGTGGAGTTCAAACTTCCCATTTTAAACTATAATGCAACCTTGCCTCTTGGCATTTTGTAGTGTATTGTATCAATATTTGGAGCAAATAATGCATGTCTATGGATGATTCTCAACCCTTTCTGTGTTCATTTTCATCCTCCTGATCTTTCACTGCAAATCTAGTTATCTGTGCATGATCTTGCATTGCATTTTAATGGTTTGTGTTTATTGGCAAGACAGGTGTTCTTCATTCCTCGGTGCATCACCTTTGTAGTTTAGATTTTATTTTATGCATCTTCTTACCCTGTCCCCTTGGAAAGTTACTTTAGGTTTTGAGTAAACCCTCTGCATTTTTATGTGTGTATCTGAACAGAGGAATAGGAACCAGCCTTCATCCAAAGAGCTTTTTCAATTTTGCAAGGTCCCACACTTGGGAAAAGCTCCATGTTATGCAATCACACTGAGAGTCTCAACCCATCGAGTTGCAGACATTCAGGGGTGCTGTGATTCGCCATCAACAGTAGTAAAGTGTGTGGGTGATGGTGAGCAATGCGGGATCGTATGTTGGGAAGTAAACGATCCATGTGGAATAAAGCGAGGTGGTGACCATCGGCGGGAGGCAGTAGTAGTCCTAGGAATAGGCCTATGCCGGTATGAAGGACTAATAGAATGGAGTGGGCGTATAGGGGTGGGTTGAGATGGTGGGGTAGGAAGAGGATGTAGTGTAGGTGATGTCAAAGGAGATGTGTGAGGGAGAGGAGGAGGTGAAGGAGAAGTTAAACTAGAATGCAAGGATTCTAGAGGTGAATGGGGAATGCCATCAATGGAGATAACTCAGTTGTCGTAGATGAACTTAAGGTGCAAGTGGTTGATGGAGACAATAGCTTGGGTTTTATGGATACAATTTAATCCAAGAAGTAGGTCACACTGGTTGACTGATTGATTAATGAAGTAAGGGATGAGAAGAGTGAGAGGACCAACTATGATAAGTAACTTAATGAAACCATAAGGCCTCTTAAATGGAAAGTCAATCTGCGATGGAGGATATCCAATAGATCATAAAAGAGACAAGGAACATGTACTAATATGAGAAGATGGATAAACCTTAGTGTTGTTGATAGGGGTTGAGGTGGTAAAGTCATGTCGGATATGATTGTAGTGTGAGATTCAATGTGAGAGAAATAAAGAAAAGGTGGGGTTGTATCAGTGTTGTCGACTAAGAAGTCAAGTACTCCCACATCTAGAGGTGGTGTGGCATGATATGTATGATTACATGAAGAGTTTGTCACCTTTTTGTCACATTGGTTGGATTCTTTGGGAAAGAGTTTGATTGTACCCTTGTCCTTAGTGGGAGGAGGGTTGGTAGGTGCGGGGAATTCTAATTGGTCATTATCAATGAGATCTTGGATAATTACATGAAGTTTCATACAATTGTTAATAGAGTGGCTTACACAGCGATGGTAATCACAACAAAAGTTTTCATTGTAATTGTGTCATTTGGGTCGTGACGGGTCTAACTCGAGTGGTGGCAGAAGGGTGATGAGGTTATTATAGAGGATTTGTTTTAATATAAGATGTGGTGTCATAGGGAGGTTGGTGAATGTACGCTTAGGTGGCTGGGAGGAAAATTCCTTAGAAGTGGTAATGACGTTAATAGTTAATTTAGCGTCGATGGGTTTAGATGTAGAAGGTTTAAATGGGGTCTCAGTTTGGAAATGATTAGAGGAATAGGGTTGGTATTGATATTTGATTTTTCCAATGGATAGAAGCTTGGATTCACAGAGTTTAAGAGTATGAAAAAGTTGATCAAAGGAAGAAAAGGTCTCAAAAAGAACACTTTCGGAGAGAGGCAATAGAATACTTTGTATGAATAGGTCCTGTAGTTTAGCATCAACAAGGACATTAGTCATCTTGGCCAAATTTTTATTATATCTTAAGACATAATTGGAAAATTGTTCATTGGATCCTTTATTAAGTTATGCTAGTTGGGCATAGGTTATATTAGAGCTGATGTTGATGGAAAAGTATGTGAGGAAAGCGTCAGCTAATTGGGTTAAAGAAGCAATTGAATGAACATGTAGATTGTAAAACCAGTGCATGGCATAGTTATGGAGGCTACGAGGAAAGAGTTTAGCTAGGAGGAAATGATAATCAGTAAAATCATGAAAAGCAACATGAAAGGCGTGAAGATGCTCCTGGGGGTCACCATGTCCATTAAAAAGGGGCAATTTAGGAGTGATAAAATTAGGCGGTAGAGGATATGTGGAGAGGATTGGAGTGAAGGGAGTGTGCAGAAATAAATTAGAATCTAAAGATGGATATGTAGTGGCTTGTTGCAATTTACGTATTTGAGCCTGGAGATCATGATATAAAGAGGTTAAATCTTAATTGGCAACCAAGGATGATTGTCGTTGATGTGAAACCAAAGGAGGAGTGAAGTGATTCGTAGGAGTGGGGATGGAGACCAGAACACTAGAGATAGGTGGAAGTGCAGAAGTATGGGGTTGAGTGGCTATAGAAGTGGGTGGAGCAAAAAAAGTATTGAGTTCAGACAAGTTGGTAGCTTCTTCATGAGCCACATGCAAAAGTAAATATAAATCCTCCGGGTGTTCAGAAAGATGATGGTTAATAGCATTAAGGTGGGCTTTAGTAAATTCCTCAAGACAAAGCGCCATGGGAAAGGAAGGCAAGAAACCCTAGAAGGTTCTATAAAGAAACATCAGGTTCACAAAAATGATTAACTAAAATTGGGACGGAATGCAAGGAAGTGATAATCCTAGTTAATCTAATTAGGAGGAATAAAATGATGCAATACAAGACTAAAACAATATGAAATAAATGCAAGTAAATTATTCTAAGTGAAATAAAACCCTAAATGTGTAAGAGAAGGGAGAGAAATATCTTAGTTGATTAGAAATGACTTTCGCAGGTCTTAGAATAGAATCTGGAAATGTAGACGAACACTCAGGGACCCTACAAAGGACATATCTAAAGGATTTGAAGTAACTAGGGTGCCTGGGAGTGTACTGGGGCACCCCAGGGCACCCTGGTGTTCAATCTGGGTGCTCTGAACAATGTAAATGCTCAAAACCTATAACTCGTATGGTCGTAATTTGGTTTCAAACCTTCTCTATTTATCACATTGGATTTTTCATATGAGATGGAAAATTACCTCTAATGCAAAGAGGAGTATCAAACCCTAGAAAAATGAAAGATGCATATGAATGGGTCAGACTGACCTCAACTGCTAAGCTAGTGGACTTATCACTGAGCATTGTACTACATTTTGGAACTGGATGTATTTCTGGTGAGTGTGTACATGTCATGCCCTAGGTGCTCTTGTGTCAGTCACACTTTGTGAAGTAGCGAGCAATAGTAACTATAGAAAATGTAAATAGCATGTGTGCATAAAATATAATAGAATCCCTCCCGCTATGAAGTGTGTGTGATGCAGATCTCCTAGCCTTGATGCACGGTACTATGTGGATGTAATTGATGCAATGGATGTAACCCTAGATGGAGTGATAGTAGTGTGTAATGTTATGACCTAGGACCCTCATTATGGTCTTACAACTTTATATTTATAGGCCTCTCAAGATAAATTTTGTAATTAATCCCGATAAGGCCGACTGAGAAAAAGATAAAGATGACCAACAACTAGAAATGACCCAAAAAGGAGTAAAAAGAGGGTTTGCATAGATCAGGGCATCCAGGGTGGGACCGGGGTGCCCTGATTTAGGGCTAGAATTTCGGGGCAGTTACGAAATGGGCAGATAAGTGTTGGAAAATACAAAATAAAATACAAAATAAAGATGGCCAAATTATGTGTAAAGTGCATAATTTTGTGTTTACAACTAGAAGAAAGAAAGACAGAAAGCCAAACAAATGACAATTAGGTCAACGACGATTGGATGGGGTCAATGATGACTGGGAGTGATCTAGGGTTTGATGGAAAAAGATGGGTGAAATAATGATTTGTAGATATAGATGAAGATAAGAAAATGCAGAGATAGGGCTTCGGGATGAATGATGGACCTGCAAAAAGATGATAAGGAAAAGTGATGGAATGGAAATGGTGGATCCAAGAATGCAAGAGAGAGAGGACTTCAAATCTCCAAGGATGAAGCACAAGATATCCAAAGTATCTCCAAGATGGTCATAACATCTGCAAAGAAGAGCAAGAAATGAAGACAAAATCACAAGAAAGCTTAAAGTCTCCAAATTTACATCCTAGAAGGAGGGGTATGGACGTATTTATAGGATCGATAGTGACCTAGATGGGTTGTCGGTGACTGCAATGGACCATCCATTTGGGCGGTGCAATGATGCCCAACTCGAGGTAATGAACCCTTATGAAGCAAGATTAGGGTTTCGGGTGATAAATGTGAACTAGGGTTGTCTAGGGGAGATAAAAGGGTGGGTGAGAAGTAGAAAATATTAAATAAATACAAAGGGCAGGTGAAATTATTAAATGAAGGCATAGGAAGTACGAAAGGGGCATTTAAGGAGGATAAATGGAATATTTAGGATTAATTAAGGATGATTATGGATGTTTAGGGAAAATAAATTAAGGATATGATTAGGATGCGATTAAGGTAGAGAATGATAATTAAAGGGATAAATTGAATTTAGGAGGGAAAGGGGGATTTAAATGGGAAGAGAGGTATGTATGTAGGAAATGACGATTAAGGGGAGTGGATGCGGGGTGAAGGAAAAGGGATACCAAAAATTGGTGTCTACATTTACACCTTTTTGTCGAGTGGTTTGTGTTGGGAAAGCCATGAGACAAAAGCGAGAAGTGATAGAAGACGATGATGATTGAGGTTCTCCCCCTTAAACTAGGGATCGATGACATGGAGAAGAATTGATCACTAGTTTGAAAGAGATAAATGAAGATATAAAAGGGTGGAAATGATGAGAAAAAGAAAGAATATGAGAGAAGATGCCCTAAGTGGAGAAAAAAACAAAATATGGCGGTGATTTTGGAATCACTTTAGTAGGGAACAAAGTACGACCTCAATGGAGATGAAGACAATGTCCTACAGACTAGCGAGTCAACAAAAATCATGACAACATGGAGGGAGTCCAATGGGAGTCCAGTCAGATGGATGTGTAAGTAGTGGGACTAGCGGTTCAAAAGAAGACATCAAAATATGCGCAAATAAACGTGAAGATGGTCGAGACAAGGGTCGCAAGAAAACGCAGGGGGGAAATCGGATGTGATATCCTTCATATATGAGGAATTGAAAATATGTGTTTGTGTGGGATGGAGAGAAAATATGGTGATAATGGTGGGCTTAGGATGAAGGATGGTGCCCCAAGAAGGACACAAATATGATCGCAACACGAGCTGGTCAATGTGGTGAAGGGTACATGATGAGGTTAGGGTAATTCCAAGGGGGACAAGTAAAAGTATGTTATGAACAACACATAAGTCAAAATTGGAAGAAAATATAATTTGGAAGAGAGATTGGATGAAAGAGGACAAAGAGAAAACATGTATGGTTGAGTCGATGGCGACTGGACTGGGTCAACGTCGACTAGGCTTAGGTCAATGGCGACTGGGGTTGGTGGCCTATATAAGCAGTGGCGGTAGCCGACGAAGCTCATTTGCACTATTTGACTTAATGATCGAGAGATTTGAGTGAAAAAGAGAGTTGAGATTTCAAGCGAGATGGAGGTCAGTGGAGTAAAAAGGAAGTGTCAAAGGACTCAAACGATGGTACGTGCCTAATCCCTATCTTAGTTTTTAAGTTATTTAATTGGTTTTCTATAATTTTCCAGAGTTTGGGGGTCGACGCCAAGGGCGGTCCCTGGCGACCGGACACGGTCACCATTGACCGGGGCCATAAAGTGACAACCCAAGGTTGGACGACGTCAAACTGAACTAGGTCGATGCCGACTGACATAAGATGCGAATTTTTTTTATTTTTTATGATGACGAATCTATGATGAGATACTAATGACTACTTTTATGATGGGTTTTGCAGACTAGAGACACACTTTATCTCCGAGACAAAGTTCCAACAATGTATGATTGGATTAGAGGTGATGTTACTGATGCGGAGTGGGACCACTTAGCCACAATGAGGTTGGGTGGATTCCAACACTACTAGAGGATACCAAGGGATGTGGGTTTGATGATTGCATTAATTGACATATGGGATGTGATGAAGTTGGGATCTGAAGATACAAGTGTGTAGAATGGAAAAATTGGAGTATGTAAAAGGTTGTAGGATCATGAAACAGATGGCTGGAATGATGAAAGATATAAATCTATACAAATGAGAACTAGGTCAAGGGTGACTAGATGGGGTCGATGGTGACTGGGAGTGATCTAGGGTTTGATGGAAAAATATGGGTGAAAACGATTATTTGCAGATGGAGATGAAGATAAAAATGTAGGGACAAAGCTCTAAATGACAGATGAACCTGCAAAAAGATGATGAGGAAAAGTGATGGAATGACACTGGTGGATCCAAGCATGCAAGAGAGAGAGAGAGAGGACTTCAAATCTCCAAGAGGGAAGAAAACTATCTCCAAAGTATCTCAAAGATGGTGATAGCAACTGCAAATAAGAGAAAGAAACGAAGACAAAATCACAAGAAAGATCGAAGTCTTCAAAGTTGCATCCTCAAAGAAGGAGGGGTATGGGCGTATTTATAGGGTCGACGGTGACCCGGATGGGTCATCGGTGACTGTGGTGAACCGTCTATTTGGGAAGTGGGATGATGCCCAACTCAAGGCAATGAGCCCTTATGAAGCAAGATTAGGGATTCGGGTGGTACATGTAAACCAAGGTTGTCTAAGGGAGATAAAAGGGTAGGTGATATGTAGAAAATATTAAATAAAGACAAAGAGGAGGTGAAATTATTAAATGAAGGCCTGGGAAGGACCAAAGGGGAATTTATGGAGGATAAATGGAAGATTTAGGGTTAATTAAGAATGATTAGGGATGTTTACAGAAGGTAAATTAAGGATACGATTAGGATGAGATTAAGGTGGAGAATGATAATTAAAGGGATAAATTGAATTTAGGAGGGAAAGGGGGGTTTAAGTGGGAAGATAGGTATCTATGTAGGAAATGAAAATGAAGGGGAGTAGATGCAGGGTGAAGGACAAGGGATACCAAAATTTTGTGTCTACACTGAGGGTGAAATATCACCTTATGATTTCCCCCCTTATTTGGGGCGCATGAGATGAGGGAATGTGAGCATGGCCTAAACAAGAGGACATATAGCTGATGTTCACATGTGTTGTAGGATTCCTGTAGGGGAGTGCACGTGGTGTATATTATGGTGCATACATAGTAATATAATAGGAAAATGAGCAAATTATTAGTAAAAAGCAATAAGAAAATAACGTAGTAGATGTAAGTAAAAACATGCAAGAATACACAAATAAAATAGTCATGGTAAATAATATGCCATATACATAGGACACCATTTAGGATGTTGTAAAACACTCAATGCACTCAAGGCCATAAAATAATCAAATAAGTACATAAAACATAACTCGACAACAAGTGAAAACACAAAGTAAACATGTAAAGCAATAAACACTTGAAATAAGATGAAGATGAGCTCAGTTTGGAAGTGACATGTAAAACAAATACTACACATGAAGCACCCATTATCATATTATAGTAATAAATAGTAAGACACAAATATTTGAATAATAACACATGTATGTGAGAAAGTGTGAATTGGATGTCCTCAATAGCTACAGAAGAACTGGTAGATAACAATGTCAAACATTATGCATCGTGTAACGATTTGTGTGTAGTCGGTATTCAACTCAGTGTACCACATGAACACACATGTGTATAGAAAAATGATATAACATACAATGTATCAAGCCGACATGATAAGTAATGTGAAACACAATTAATGTAAACATGCAAGAGAATTAACCAAGTAAAAACAATGCAAATATATTTGGATGTTTTGTATTTATTCGAGTGTTTTTGGATTTTTAGCATATATGATTTTTTTGGATTTTTAGGCCCCCTAAGGGCATATATGTAAACCTATTCTCCAAAGAGAAGGAATGGAGATCCAAGAATGCCCCTATGAGGGGATATTAAGATTTTTTAGTACTTTTAACAAATAGAGAGTAGGTAACCAGAGAGGGAAAGAGAGCTTTCCCCCATTGTGTATGTGTAAAATAAGGTTAGGATGTGTAGCCGCTTCCTCAACAATCAAGTTGGACATATAAATAAAGTGTGTCATTGGGAAATGAGTGGGAAAGTTGGATGCCCCAAATATGTGAGCTAGAGTAGGGTATTAACTAATCAAGAGTGTCATCTAAATTTGGATCAAAGTGTATAGGGCTTGGTTCAATGACCTAATATGTTAAAGGATTGTGTGACCCAAATAATAACCCCGTCATACACAAGTGATACATGGCCATGATATATTCTTCATATGTGTAAGGTGGCCCATGCTTGGTCATGTGTTGATTTCAATGTATCATGTGAGGCATGTAATCATGTGATGAATCATTAGAAATTGTGATCATGCTCTTGTGTAGAGGGAAGATCATAGTGGTATGATACGTGTACATTTTACCTCTAAGATGTTGAAACAAAGAGTGGCCAAGGGTAAGTGGAGTAGTTTGGGTATCAAGGAAAGCCCACACCTTTGTGGTAAGGATTCTTAGACCAAGTTAATTAGTAACATGATGTAGCCTTGGTAATCACTAGATGGTTATAGAAGAGGAGTAATGTCCAAGGGAGTAATTCATAATTGCTTTAAGGCTTCATATTGGCACACAATGTTGTTGTTAGTAGGATTTAAAGGCGCATGTTTCCAATATTGTCTATGACGAGGATCTCCCTTCCTTACTTCATAAGAATAGGTTTCATCGCAATATACATGCTCACACATATTTTAGGGAAGGTGAAACTTATGATATCTTAGTTTATGCTTATGATATTATCCCTACATGCCCCTATCAGGTATAAGTACACACTACTCAATGAAGAAACTATTATTTCAAATTTGGGACAATTGTTGACCCTCTTCTTGTTCTCTTTTTTGTTTCCCTTAATGATCATGAGAGGGGGGCTATCCAATAGGTGCTACATGATTTTATTTCTATTTTTTCCTGGACCTATAGCAATTTGCATGTCATTGACCATCTATTTCTATGCATAACATTGTCTTACATGAGCATGTCAAACCAATATAAAAAACCCATAAAATGTACCTTGACGTTGGTTTTAAAATATGTACTTAAACTTCTTGATGTAGGATTCATTTGTGCAATGGATTACCCTGATTGGGTTCTAATATCATCCTTTTGGGTAAATCCAATGGTGAGATTTGATGTTATACTCATAATTTAAATAAAATTTATCTTGAGGATAGTTTTCCTTTGCCTCACATCGATATGATTGTGAATTTTGCCAGTAAATATGACATGGTGTCTTTTATAGATGGTTTCAATTGGTATAATCCAATTAAAATGAACCCCGTTGATCAAGAGAAGACATATTTTACTACTTCTTTCTATTACACGGTCATGCCTTTTGGATTAATACTTTCGACACTACATATCAACATACTATGACACATATTTTTCATAATCATAACCATAAAATTACCAAAGACTATGTTGATGATTTATTAGCAAAGTATCCATGAATCGTTTGTGTCATGTTACAATAATTTAATGTGTGATTAAACCCCATAAAGTATGTCTTTGGGGTAACCTCTAACAAGCTTGCTCGACTTTATCATTTCTCGATGTGGCACTGAGGTTGACCCCAAACAGAATTAGGCTATTTTTGACATGCCACACTCATGGAATTTAAAGCAATTACGGTCCCTCCAAGGTAAAGTTCAAGCTACTTCAACATTTTATGGCATAATTGGTAGATAAAACACAACCTTTTACATGGACTATTAAAGAAAGGTACTTCTTTTGAATGGGATGAGACATGTCAAAAGCCATTCAATGACATTAAACAATATTTGATTAATCCCCATGTTATAGTGCCACCCATACCATATAGATTTCTTCTCCTATCATATATCCATTACAGACTAGCGCACTCATAATTGCTTTCCTTGCACAATATGATGATAATAATCATGAACACATGCGATTTATTATATTAGTTGCACGCCTTATTTTCCTATGAACATAATTTACAATGCTATTGAAAAAATATGTTTAGCTTTGGTTTTTGTTACAAATAAATTGTGACATTATATTTTAAATACAGAAAGTTCCATGTTATCACTAAGGTTAGACCCATTACGATATTTTCTATCTCATACCCACCTTTCTAGACAGAATAACATAATGAGTTAATGATTTTAACCAAATCTTAATCTCAAGTTTATTGCTCATAAATCAATTAAAGAACAAGTAATTGTTGACTAACTTGCAAAAGCTCCAATATATGACCCTTCTACCTATCCATGAGGAATTTCAGGACGAGTTCACTACGTATAACATAGACATAGAAATTTGGACTATGTAGTTTGATGGATCCAAATACGCTACCAAGGAAAGTGTTTGTATTTATTTTTATTACACCTCACGGCGAGACTATCCCCTCTACTTATCAACTCGGTATTGTCATGTACAAACAATATCACCAATTATGAGGCCTCTAATGTTGCACCTCTATATCACATAGACACTAACAAGTCTACCACATACGAATCTTTGGTGACTCCCAGTTGATTTTCCATCAAGTACAAGATATGTGCACCAAATAAAGGAAGATCATGGTTAATTGCATAGAAAAATTTATTCAAACATTTTCTATCTACTTTTGACTCATACACCATTTGTAATATTCTACATAAGGACAATCAGCATGCATATGCCATGGCTAATGCAACTTCATTTATATCTGTTGATATAACATACGACAGTGACATCTTTACAATTTAACAATCATGCAAAATATATATTTCCTCTAATATTGTTAACACTCTTACACGTTCTTGTATGTTCATAAGCAGTGTCGACAATCCTAAACAGTATATTGACATTTACTGTTTACAATTTTCTTTATCGACATGTATTACCATAAAAATAAGTCACCACAATAAGGATGTTGATGTGTACACCATGAAGCCAATTTTCTACACACTTATTGTGATATTATTTATTTAAGAGAAAACATTTATGGATGATTTTTACGATGTTTAGGGGTTTATGATGTACAAACTCGCTCTTTCACAAATACACAATAGTGAATGTGGCAGGTCATTTTAGCGGGAAAACTATGTCCCAAAATCTCCTTCATTAGGGTCATTACTATGGACCACCATGGAACAAGAATGTCATGAATCGCCAAACACTATGACCAATGCCAAAAACATAGTAATCTAAATGATTTTCCATCACATACTTTACAACCCATTATTTTCTCAGTGGTCATTCTCATTATGGGGCTTTGACCTTATTGGTAAGCTTAATCCTTAAATCTACTTAGGAACATAAATTTATTATTATAGACTAGGATAATATTTTCACTAATTGGATGGAATTAGGTACCCGTAGAGTCTACCAAGGGTGAGGAAATATATGCAACTTCCTACTTACAAACATCATCACACACTTCAGGGTACCTTTCGACAACTCGTCACCGACAACAACGGGTATTCCTTTAAGAATCATATGGTTAAATTTTTTTGTGCCAAATTCAAGATCAAACATACATTTTCTACTCCTTACTACCCACAAGGAATTGGCCAAGTTGAGGCTACGAATAATACCATCATTAAAATCCTTCGTAAATTTGTTGCTAAACATAGAACTGTCTGGCACAATCAAATCATCTATGCCCTCTGGGCTTATCGAACCAATGTTTGTACACCTACAAATGTTACTCCTTTCTCATTAGTCTATGGGACGGAAGATGTTCTCCCAATGGAATTAGAAATCCCCTCACTAAAATATATTGTTAAGGAAAACAATAATCATGAAAAATGATTGCAAGAACTCAAAATGCATGATTTTAAATGTGTGTAAGCCCTTGAACACCTATGTGTGTTCCAAGAATGTATCAAATGTGCATATAACAAAAATGTTTGCACTTGGGAATTCCATGTTGGTGATCTTGTTCTCAAGAAAAAACAAAAAAATGCAAATGTCAAGACTTCACTTCGAGGTAATTTTAAACCCAGCTGGCTCGGCCCCTATGTTGTTGTTGAAAGAATAGGCCCTGGTTTTCATCGTTTAACTACACTCAAGGGAAAAATTTTCAAAAATCTCATGAATATCATGCACTAATGAAAATATTATACTTGATCTCACTATACACAAAGATTCAAATATTGGCAAAAAACTAAAACTAGATTTACACATAGCTTGATTGGATAGCTTGCTACTTTATACATGGTGTTTGTCATATTGGTTTGATGGATAACATATTTTTCTATATACTCTTTACACACATGCATTCATGAGGTATATTGAGCTTGATGCAAGAAACACCGAGATATTGATACACAATGACATGTGTCCACTTAGTCCCTTCCCATTGACACTAATCTTTATGGCATTTACTATACTATACAAATGTTTTTGTTTCATTACATTTACTTTACACTTCTCCATTAGGTTTGATTACATATATTGTTCATATGTTATCTTTTGAGCTAACATGACTAACATGTGTCTTGTGCAATGCTAACCTATCTTGTTATATATGTTTTCAATATAACGATTCATTATACTTTCTTGTTACATTGTTTTCTTACTTGCTTATGTGGAATCCTTGATTACTTGACTACTTGACTACTTATTGTATGTGGCTTCAGTGCCTTACTTGTTGTGTGACATCATAGCTTTACTATGTTTGTGGCTTAATGTTTATCTTGCATGTATACAACTGCATATTTGTATGCATCCTAATGTGGCTTCTAGTGTGATAACCTTGTTGGGTTACATGCACTCAACACTTCAGTGTCTCCTTCGACATAGTTGAGGACATATCACATTCAATCCTTCAACATTTTAGCAACTCCAAGTCTCCAAAGTACAACAAAAATGAGAGTTTCTCCCTCTGTAAAACAAACATGTGTATTCCTTCCATATTTTGCATCTCCTTTACTTTACTTTGTACAAGTTTAAATTTACATAAGTTACAACCATTATGTACACATTGATTTATAGTTCAGTTTGTATTATAGACATTGACTACACTTTGTGTTGCATGGTTTCACCATGGAGCATACTAACACTAATACATCTCAAGACAACTATTGAGAAAATATAAAGTGTGTGTGCACACTCAAATATATTTTCCCTTTAAGCATGCAATTTTCAATTACGTACTTAAGGGAGGGACAAATGTGAACACTTAAATTTGATAATTTATCATTTGGAAATGACAAGTTTGGAGATGTTCCCTTGCTAAGACATATGCTCACATTCGAAGTCCAATCAATGCATCTCTCTATCTCTCTCTTGACTTACTTATCTCTACATTATGTTGTGTTGTTCATCCAAGAATTTTTAATAACCAAATCTGTAAATTACATTTATGCATCATTCCAAAACTCTTGATTTTATAGCATTGTTGGCCTCAACAAAACCGTATAATTTAGTTTATAATGGACTTGATCCTGACCTACTTGTACAGTCCTGCCCCTTTCATCTTCCGACTATGTTATTAATTTGAATATTTTAAGTGTGTCATTTCAGTTTTTTGGGTTGGCCCTCTCATAATATTTCACCTACAAAAGGATATATAAACAAGTCAATATCACTTCATTGCTCACCTAACACTTTCATAAGCTCTTCTTGCTAATATCTATACAAAAGCACTCAATGTTTTCCTAAATCTTCCAAAGGAGTTGTATATCATTTAGAGCAGTCACTACAACAAGTCAGAAGCACTCAACCAAGTCAAAGAGTCTAGCTTCCTGCATTTCCAAGCATGCAAAAGTCCTGAATCCATGTCTTAGGGAGGGAAAAGTCATTCCAAGTGTTGTTAAAGGCCTTCAAGGGAAAATAAGGGTTTATTTTACCAACTGAAACACACCGCATCACACTATTACATCATTGGGAACATTATCTTATGTATAGTTATCCCACTATCTTTGTGTCAAGAGACACGATGGCACACATAAAGGGTTGGCTTATATCACATTCACACTTGCACCTACACCTAAGAGGACTACATGAAGTTTTATCCCTCTTGAGGGCATGTAGTGCAACACAAGTGTTAACTTCCAAGTATAGTCTGACCTCACCACACATTGATTTCTACTTTTGTTATCTAATATGTTGATGAAGGGTATTACATGCATCTAAGGTTTCCACTTATTGCATGTTATTACAGATTGTGTAAACAAGAGAAACATATAATGAAACATATTTTTAGACAAGTGAAGGTCATATAAAGTTATAGAGCCTCGTTGCATAAAATTCCAAGACCATACATTATAAGTCAGAACTGTATAGAGGAAAGGAAAGGTTTTATAGTAACTGCACGGTTTTGCACCTGAGCACTTTCCAATTGCAGTCTCATAAACGAAGCATATTCAATCTTAGATCAGCTCATTGTTCCCCTTTGTACAATTAAATATCCATCTCCTCTTGTCTATTTGAATTATTGTTTTATCACTTATGATTGTTACAAGTATTAATGCATTATGTTGATCATGTATGGTTAATTGTAGATTAATTAATTTAAAATAACCCCTATAATGAACCCTTACATCCTGTATATTGTTTTGTGCATTGCATTTACACATTATATTTGCAGCGTGTAAACACCCATATAAAGGTTGATTAAATGTGAAAAAACACTAATGTCATGTTTAGGGGGGGTTATTATATCCCGTTATATTTAGAATGTAGAGATATGAATCCTATTACTATATGAAGAAACTCAATATCTCAAATTAGATGTTTACACTAGTACTTGAGAATTATTGAGTAGCAAGAACCCAAAGTTTCTTAGAAATTGAAATAAGACCCAGTAAAGGACATAACATGGATTTTTGGAAAGAAATAGTTGTAATGATTAGAAAGTTTGTATGCTTTCTATCTTTGATTGATATATAATCCTGGATATGGCATTTTATGGCTAAGGAATACTTCAAAATTGGGAACCTTAATATAAGAGTAAGCAAATGCTTGTAGTCCCTCATAAGGTCTCAGGTGTGATTAAATGCAATAATCTATTTGGGTCTTACTTTTGATATGTCAATCAAAGAGTCATAATTGGAATATGAAGAATATAGACTAGAACCTCATCTATCACTACATGGTGCATGTGCATGGACTATTTTATCTTTGTACAATGGAAATCAAGAACGATGATATCTTATCTTACAATCCTTTATTGATGTTAGGAGACTCTGAAGTAGTGCACCTTGAATAAGGCTTGTAGAGATAAGGCTTGTAGATATAAATTGACATGCAGGTTAGAGTTGTCTCACTCCAAAGTAGAGTTGCGTAACGGTAAGAAGTGGGTCCATCCCACAGGGAATAAACAAAGTAAAGACTAAAGGATAGGTCATCCACAATTAGTGCATGCCCTATTTGAGACTTAAGCAATGCACAACTATAATGAAGTTACTAGGTGAAGTCGACTGCAAGTTAGGTAATAAAGTGGTGCTTCTATTTCAATGGATGATGAGTATAAAATAGAAATGAATTGTATTTTAATAAAACAGACATATATCTCAATATCATTAAAAGGGTTACCACAGAGATGATGCGCTACAATCCACACTGAACACCTCCACCAAAACGTAACAGAGAAGAACAATGATAGATGAGAAACTAAAGTGATAAGAAAATTAACTAGATCATCCAAGATCACATGCAAGGATCTTTACAATAGGCTTTACAACACTATGAGTCTTAGAGCCACAAAGCCATATCATTGATTGAACAAATAGCAAATGCATGTAAGTGTGCCAAAAGTAGTCCACTGCACGAGTTGGAAAGAAATGGATTTTAATATAATTCTATTAATTGTTAGGCACCTGCTAGTAGTCCACCGCATGAGTTGGAAAGAAATAGACTTTATTAAAATTCTATCAATAGCTAGGCACATTCTAGACGGGGCTAGAGACACAAAATCCATATAAGTTTGACTCGTGTTGTGAATTTATTACAATTGTGAATGGATACAAATGTCAAAGAATGATTCACTTAAAAGGCAAACAATTTACAATAATGATTGTAGGGTGTTGTCTTTGAAGGCCTCCAACTAATTCCAAAAAACGTGTTTAATACTGAAAGATATAAACATATCAAAGCTTAAGGGTTGACACGATAAAGGATCTTTACTAAGTATAAATACTCAGATAGTAGGATTTGAAATATTAGACATATCAATGAAGAGCCAAACTTCTTATGAGGAAAA
The DNA here is from genome assembly GCA_019776745.2 of Taxus chinensis. NCBI lineage: Eukaryota > Viridiplantae > Streptophyta > Pinopsida > Cupressales > Taxaceae > Taxus > Taxus chinensis. The sequence continues at coordinate 798,533,915 of CM034150.1, forward strand.
ACTAGCACTTAGCTTCGCATTAGTTGGTCATCAATCTAAAGGAGAAGCAATGTATTAGTTGGCCTCCTATTATAAAACACGACTAATTAAGTAATAAACCAAGTAATTCATTCAATAGTTAATTTAGTCTATTTAAATTAATTAATCAATACTTAAGTTTTGTTTTTCAACCATGAATAATTAGATACATAATTCAATTAATTAACTGTGTTTATTACTTGATGGATCTAATTAGTCCATCAAATTAACTGAATAAGAGTCTTGATTATGTTTGTTACATTGCTTTCTTATTTACTTACATGGATTCCTTGATTGTTTATTGTATGTGGCCCCATGATCTTGTTTGTTTTGTGACATCGTGGGTGCACCATGTTTGTGGTTTAATATTCATCTTGCATGTCTATAGTTGCTTCTTTATATGTGTCCCAATGTGGCTTCTATGTGATTACCTAGTTGGGCTACATGCACTCAACACTTCAATATCCCCTTTGGCACAATTGAGGACATATCACATTCAATCCTTCGGCATTTCAGCCAAGAACGCTATTTTCTCTTTTTGTAGAACGAATGTGTATTCCTTCCATGTTTTGCATCTCCTTTACTTTGTGCAAGTTTAAATTTACATAAGCTACAAGCATTATTTACACATTGACGTACAATTTGGTTTCTATCATAAACATTGACTGCACTTTGTGTTGTCGGTTTTACCTTGGAGCATGCTAACACTAATACATCAAAAAACAACTATTGAGAAAATACAAAGTATGTACACTCAAATATATTTTTCCTTTAAACATGCAATTCTCAAGTACATACTTAAAGGAGGGGCAAATGTAGAAACTTAAATTCGATAACTTATCATTTGGAAATGTCAAGTTTGGATATGCTCCCTTGTTAAGACATATGCTCACATTCTAAGTCCAAACAACACGTCTCTCTCTCTCTCTCTCTCTCTCTCTCTCTCTTTCTCTCTCTCTCTCTCTCTCATCTCCACTCTTTGTTGTGTCGTTCATCCAAGAATTTTTAATTAACCAAAGCAATAAATCATCATTATGCATCATTCCAAAATCCTTGATTTTACAACATTGTCGGCCTCGACAAAACCATAGAATTTGGTTTATAATGGACTCGGTCTTTACCTACTTGTACAATCTTACCCCCTTTCATCTTCCAACTATGTTTTCAATTTGAATATCTTAACTGTGTCATTTCATTTTTTTGGGTTAGCCTTATCATAATATTTCACCTACAAAAGGCTATCTAAACAAGTCAATATCACTTCATTGCTCACTTAACACTTTCATAAGCTCTTCTTGCTAATATCAATACAAAAGCACTCGAGGTTCTCCTAAATCTTACAAAAACAATTGCATATCATTTAGAGCAGTAACTACTATAGGCCTAAAGCACTCAAACAAGTCAAAAAGTCTAGCTTCCTTCATTTCCAAGCATGCAAACATCTTAAATACATGTCTTAGTGAGGGAAAAGTCACTCCAAGCATTGTCAAAGGCCTTCAAGGGACAATACGGGTTTATTTTACCCGTTGAAACACACCGCACCACACTACTACAACATTGGGAACATTATCTACTTTATAGTTATCCCGCTATTTTTGTGATAAGAGACATGAGGGCACACATAAGGGGTTGGCTTAGATCACATTCACACTTGCACTTACACCTATGAGAACTACATGAAGTTTAAACCCTCTCGAGGGCATGTAGTACAACACTTAGATTGGTTTGGCAAGGGTTGACTTCCAAAGGTAGTCCTACTTCACCACACACTCATTTCCCCTCTTGTCACCTAATACGTTGATGAAAGGTATTACAAGTATCTAAGGTGTCCACTAATTGCAAATTATTACAGATTGTGCAAACAAGAGCAACATATAACAGAACATATTTTCAAATAAGTGAAGATCGTAGAAAGTTACAGTCTCACTCCATGAAAGCCCAAGATCGTACATTAGAAGTTAGAACCATACAAAAAAAGGGCAAGGCCATATAGTAGTAGCATGGTCTTGCACCAGAGCACTTTTTAGTTACAGTCTCATAAACGAAGCATCTTTAATCTTAACTCAACGTGTTTGCCATCTACACGTCCGGATCTCCTATGTTCCACTTTGTGCAGTTAAATCTTCATCTCCTCCTGTGTATTTGAGCTTTTATGTTATTGTTTATGATTGTTGCAAATATTAATGCATTATTTTGATTATACATGGTTAATTGTAGATTAATTAATTTAAAATAACCCCTATAACGAACCCTTATGTCATATATATTATATTGTGCATCACGTTTACACATTACAATTGTATCATGTAAACACCCATATAAAGGTTAATTAAATGTGGAAGAATGTCAATGTCCTCTTTGGGGGGGTTATTGTATCTCATTGTATTCAAAATGGAGAGATGAATCCTATAACTTATATGAAGAAACTCAATTTCTTAGATTAGATGTTAACATAAGTACTTGAGAATTGTTGTGTAGTAAGAACCCGACGTGTTTTAGAAATTGAAATAAGACCTAATAAAGGACAACATGCAGTTTTGAAAAGAAATAATTGTGATGATTAGAAAGGTTGTATGTTTTCTATCTTTGATTGATATACAATCCTAGATATGGAATTTTATGGCTAAAGAACACTTTGAAATTGGGATCCTTAATATAAGAGTAAGCAAATGCTTGTAGTCCCTCATAAGGTCTCCAACATATGATTAATTGCAATAATCTATTTGGGTCGTCCTTTCGATAGGTCAATCAAAGAGTCATAATTGAACTATGAAGAATATGGACTACAACCTCATCTATCACTGCATGTTGCACGCGCATAGACTATTTTATCTTTGTGATGATATCTTATTGTCCAATCCTTCATTGATGTTAAGAGACTCTGAAGTAGTGCACATGGATTATTTTATCTTTGTGATGATATCTTATTTTACAAACCTTCATTGATGTTAAGAGACTCCGAAGTAGTGCACATGGACTATTTTATTTTTGTGATGATATCTTATTTTACAATCCCTTATTGATGTTAAGAGACACATGGACTATTTTATCTTTGTGATGATATCTTATTTTACAATCCTTCATTGATGTTAAGAGACTCTGAAGTAGTGCACATGGATTATTTTATCTTTGTGGTGATATCTTATTTTACAATCCTTTATTGATGTTAAGAGACTCTGAAGCAGTGCCCATGGACTATTTTATCTTGTGATGATATCTTATTTTACAATCCTTCATTCATGTCAAGAGACTCCGAAATAGTGCACATGGACTCTTTTATCTTTGTGATGATATCTTATTTTACAATCCTTCGTTGATGTTAGGATATTCTGAAGTAGTGCACCTTGAATCAATCAATGAGCTTCAAAAAAAAGTTAAAAGATTTGTAAAAATAAATTGACAAGTCTGTTAGAGTTGCCAAGCCGCAAAGCAGAGCTATGTACTGGTAAGAACTGGGTCCTACCCACAGGAAATAAACAAAGTAAAGACTAAATGACGGGTTAGTCGATGAGCAATTTGAAACTTGAGCAATGCACAGCTATAATGAAGTTACTAGGTGAAGTCAACTGCAAGTTAGGTAATAAAGCGGTGCTTCTCTTTTAATGGATGTTATGCAGAAAATAGAAATGAATTCTATTTGAAAAACAGACATATATCCAGCTATCATTACAAGGGTTAGTACATAGATGGTGTTCTACAACCCACACTTAACACCTCCATCAAAACATAACAAAGAAGAACAATGACAGACGAGCAACTAAATTGATAAGCAAATTAACTAGATCATCCAAGATTACAGGCAGGGACCTTTAGAGATAGGGTTTGCAGCAGTACGAGTCTTAGATCCACAAAGCCATATCATTCATTGAACAAATAGCGAATACATGTAAGTATGCCAAAAGTAGTCCACCGCACGAGTCGGAAAAAAATGGACTTTAATATAATTCTATTAATTGCTAGGCGCCTGCTAGTAGCCCACCGCACGAGTTGGAAAGAAATGAACTTTATTAAAATTCTATCAATAGCTACGCACATTCTAGATGGGGCTAGAGACAAAATCCACATAAGTTTGACTCGTGTTGTGAATTTATTACAATTGTGAATGGATACAAATGTCTAAGAATGATTCACTTAAAAGGCAAAACAATTTACAATAATGATTATAGGCTGTTGTCTTTGAAGGCCTTCCACCAATTCCAAAAACCACGTTTTATACTAGAATAACGGAAGATACAGACATGTAAGCTTCAGGGTTGATACGACAAAGGATCTTATAAATGATCTTTGCTAAGTATAAATACTCAGAGAGTAGGATTTCAAATATTGGATCAATGAAGAGCCAAACTTCTTACGAGGAAAAACTACCACTTTAGCTTCTCATTAGTTGGTCATCAATCTAAAGGAGAAACAATGTTTTAGTCGGCCTCCTATTATAAAACAAGACTAATTAAGTAATAAACCACGCAATTCATTCAATAATTAATTTAGACTATTTAAATTAATTTAGTTAGTTCGTAGATAATATTAACCTCCACATCAAGGTACACAAAACGTTGAAAATTGTTTCAGTTAACAAAGATGGATCGAGAAACCAATATAACAAATGTTTGTCATCTATGAAAGACCACACGAGCTTAAGTGCTCAATACTCGTTGTATACAAAATTCCATTTTGAGGATATATTCAATGCACTCTTTAGAAGATACCGTGCTCTCTATGAATAAGCCGGCAATACCTCTGCAATGTTATGGTGTTTCTATATAAATATATAGAATACGGAGAGTAAATTATTAGGGAATGTTCCCGCTTTCTAATAATAAGCAGCGCAACAACACATATTTGTAGTCACAACTTAAGACCTGGTTCATGAGATTTCCAATCAAGACAACCATCTTACCCATTTTTATGGGATATTTACTTGTGACATTTAAGCTCATGTAACTCCTGTATTTTTGTAATGCAAGCATTTGTTAGTAGGGGGAGGAATGGTGGATAAATCTATCAATTTCAACTTTTCACCTCCAACCTCCTTCCCTGCTCGCAAAGTTTTTGATGAATGTATTGTCTAGTAGATCACCATCTTACAATTACTACTACTGTTAGTACAAATATCTTCAATACATCCATTTGAAACATGCAAATAGATATCAATCTCAACTCTTATTTAGGATTTTAGTTCTACCACATTTATTAATAATTTCATTACATTCTCTTTATATTACTAAAAACGAAGGGTGGGCCCCAAACCCTACCATATGGTCAAGATATTACTACTTTTTTATTTCTTACCAAAAAAACTTTTCACTTAAGTCAAATAGATGCCAAATTTAATCTACAAAATAAAAATGCAGTCACACCATTGAATACCATCCTTTAAAGTCACTGTAGATACCTATCCGCATAATTGAAAAAAACTTTTAAATGACAGTCCAATGAACATCAAAATTACTGTCTGAAATAAAAATGTACAGAGTCACACCATTATTTCCCATCCCTTCCTGCCATTATAGGATATGTATCAGCATAATTACAAAAAATACATTAAGTAAAATGTCATTAGAATAATGATAATGACTAAAATATAGGGCACCTATATAAACAATCATCTAAATAGGAATACATTTTGATAGGTGATATTCCAATTTGGCCTAAAGAATATGGCATTTATCTGCAGAGTATGGTAAAAGTACATAGAAGCTGATCACATACTGATACAAATTCTTCGTCATGATGAAATGTCGATCTAAAAATTTTTGCACGCAGTTTTTCCCAGAAGTCTCTTTTAGCATATGGTGGACTCCGAAAGCCTTAGATCTCTAATCTAGCCTGGAAACTGACTCCATAATGCAATATATTCAGAAGCAAAATAATACATGAATAGGCTTGATGGAACTTACAGAATACTATTTTGGTATTTTGAATAGCAGAATACATGCATTCTATCATCGAATATTTTTCACCATACAATATATACATAGACACACAGAGTTTAATTTATCAGGAAACAGACCTGATTTCTTACTCCATGCTTAAACACACATAAAGGTCTAAAGCAATGACCTTACAATAGAGCATAGAACCCAAATGGGACTAATGCCAAATCATCAATTTCAAGCCACACCAGGCAACACTGTTTCTTCAACTCCACCAAAGCTTCATTATCCTGAAACGGTGACTAATGACCAAGTACTGCAACCAGCAACAGGACTTTGCAATCGCTACCAGACCAGGACCTTGAACTCCTCTGCAATAAGGGATCTTACAATAGAGCATAGAACCCAAATGGGACTAATGCCAAATCATCGATTTCAAACCGCACCAGGCAACACTGTTTCTTCAACTCCACCAAAGCTTCATTATCCCTGAAACGGTGACTAATGACCAGGTACCGCAGCCAGCAACAGGACTTTGCAATCTCTACCAGACCAGGACCTTGAACTCCTCTGCAATAAGGGATCTTCAATGACCTTAACAGGCTACAGCTCGCAAGGTATGATACACCAGTGTCTGTAATTCTTGTTGATGCCAAGCTCAAATCAGACAACCGGCTACAGCCAACTGCCAGAAAATTGAGTCCCTCGTCACTGACAAAGAGACATTGATCAAGATTCAGGTACTCCAGAGCCTTGAAATTTGACAGAACCTTCATATCCTTGACAGACTCGCATTTCACCAAGCTCAGGTGACGGAGGAAACTTGCACCATTTGCTATGGCAACTAAGCCAGCATCATCAATATTTGTGAAACTTATATCCAGATAAAGCAAGTTTTTACAGGCAGCAATTGCAGAGAAGCCTCTAAAAGAAACGCCCGAACAAAACTGCAGATTAATTTTCTCTAACCCTTTATTTGCCCTGATTAGAATTTCTAAATTCCCATTCCAAATACTGCTGCCAAATGCTACAGAAAACTCCTTCAATTTCAACATACCAGACTGACCCAACTTAGCCAAAGACTTGCCTTCGCTATAGAATTGGTTCAGGGCAACGGAATTCAGATTTTTACAGACTATCAGACACATTACTGCCGATTCACTCAGATTAGAAGCTTCTATACAGAATTTTTCTAGGGTTTTACAGTTATTTATAACGGCCATAGCGGCAACCTCTCCCAGAGGCGCAGAAGAGTTAATAAACGTAAATTCTTTCAAATTTCTGTTTGCTATGGAAACATTTATTATCGCATCATCAACATTATTTCTGTTATCTGCTTTAATATGTAGACGAATTAGAGAGCAAAGCCGTGACAATTCTCTCAAATCACCGCTTCTGAATTTTAGGGTTAGGTTTTCAAGTTTTTGACAATTGATGGCAATTGATTTTAAGGCTAGGCTAATGTCCAGAGAGTCGAAATCTAAGCCTACCGTCAATAAACCCTTACAATTTTCCCCAATTTTTGATAAACCAAAGGAAGTAAACATAAAAATTCCCGTCAATTGCAGTTCTTTAAGAGACTTACAGTTTGAGAGCGCGTCGAGGGCTCCATCCGTCAGATTTCTGCAACTCGTCAGACTAAGGGACGTCAAGTGACGGCAATTCTGGGACAGTGCGAGGACGCCGGGGTCTCTCAAATTCGAGAGGCAACAGAGTGTCAATTTAAGGAGATTATGGAAATTCTTGACGTAAGACGAAATTCCGTCATCCGTTATTTTTTCCTGCGGGCTTTCGGGGTGTCCGAGCACCAAATGCTGCAATTGACAGAAATTTGAGGCAACCAGGAGGAGGTCTCCGTTATGTACCTGATCGAAACAGTAACGGAAACTCAAAGTCTTGACGTGAGAAAACCTGTTCAGAAATAGAGGAAGCAGCGTACGCGATCTAACGGAGATAACAGTCGTCTGCCATGTGACGGAGTCGTTCCACAGCTTGCAAACCAGCGAGGACGCATGGCGGTCGAAGACGGACGTCAAGTGACGGACAATTACGGAAACCAGAGGCCCGTCTCTTGTCACCTTTTCCACGCTGCTCTCCTCCTCCATTACCGCTACAATCTCCAACTGCTTCGACATTGCTACGAGTTTCCCCTTATTCTCCGTCAATTGTCGGAAAATACAGAGATGAGAAATATTTTAGTTTTGGGAAAGAAGAAATGCAAACACACCTGCTTATATTGTGCCCGTTCGCCGACGTGGGAATCCACCGACATTTACCCCTTGCAAGCAAATTACTGTGAGATAAATTTGACGTTATATCAGGCCGTCGAATCCACGGTTTTTTACTGTTAAAAATTCAAATACGTTCACAGGGACGTCAAATTCAACTCATGGAATTTTATTTATAAGTGTTTTTCCATTTATTTTGTGTGTCAATGAAGGTATATATTCTTGTACTAAGAGACGCCCTATCCATTAGAGCATCACATTTTCCTTTCCTTTTTCTCTTGCTTTTCTTTTTTAAAACTAGCAAACGTATGTGAAGTATACGATGTGAACGTCAAAAGGGATATAGTGAAGAAGTGAAAGTGGACGGAGATGAATAACGGGAAATGAAGATGGATGCAGCAAATGGCATTTGAGAGTGGAGAAATGCATGGGGAAGGAAAGAAGAATGGAGGAGCCAATGTGAAAATGAATTATCTTTAAAGAACACGACACGTGTCAATGGAAATAAGGAGAGAACTCGGTCATGGAAGATGTAGATAAAACTGGAGAGGCCAATATCACAAAATGAAAGTAGCAAAAGAGAAATGTGTCGAAGAAAAATACTTGTTTGAATTTGCCCGTCTCAAATTTATGGGGTTGTTAGCAAAAAATAAACGTAAGTGGAATTTGATTACAAGATTCACTAGGCACTAAAGGACATGAAGTCATATATTCTACGTGGAATGGTCAAGTAGTGATTTCATGCAAAATTTAGATTGATGTTTATCCCCAACAATGAAGTTATTGATTAGGGTAATGTAGTTTTCACGCAAGTGCAATTTACGTCCAAAGGGTAAAAATAAAATAGGGAAAAGCCAACATGTTCCAACTTTGGAAGCTGACTGCAAAGAATACGGTACGAAAGAGGCTAAGGAAATATTTTTGTGGAGATGTCTAAAAAAGAAAAGAGTGATCAATTTGTACTGCTGATGTCAATAGTTTTTGTTTGTAATTTTAGCTCTTACACTTTATAGGTAGTTAAAATACAAATAAATGAAAGGGGAATTCACTTATGTTCATTTAGAAACAAGAATGTGTGGTGTGAACCTAAAATTTTAGGGCAGGGGTTGCATACACAATTTCAATTAGGGTTACTCTATAAATATTATGACAATGAAAAGGGTTTGTCTCTAGCCATGAGGCATGTTGTTTTGTCAGGGATGGACAAATGATGGAGGTGAAGTACATGAGGAAATGTGAAGGGCGAAGCAATGCGCTTGTGGCCAGGGTGATGTGTGCAACTTAGAGGGAGGTTTATCGAGACTGCAACCCGATAGTTGGCATTACTCCCTTTCGTGCTTTAATGGATAATTTAGGGATAAGGATATGTCGATTGGACCTAAAACCCAAGGGTTTGGGTTTCATACACAATGGTGATTAAGGTTTTTGTATAGCTATAAACAAAACATATATAGTTTTTCGTATACCCGCGAGGCACATAGTTTTTATAGATGTGAATGACGTAGGTGAAACACACCTTGGATGTGTGAAGGGAAATGGAACATGCTTTTGGTAATGGAGTTTCTCACTCGCGAGGTGGGAGTAGATGGGAACACAGTAGTTGAAATTACTTCCCCAGGATTAGGTAGCAAGGATGCGTAAAAGGAATGTTCAAGGAAAGACAATCATGAATTGAAGGGCTAAAAATGTGATAATTTAATACACACATTCCCCACAATTATTCCACAAGTTAGATTGTTACCACCAGATAATATATTATATATGCTCCACTTTTTTTCTTGATATCTCTTACATTATACACATGAATGCAATTCAAAAAATCATTCAGGAACATAATCAATATGCTTCAAAGTATGTAAGATATTGTATCGTATTCAATTAGAGATTGGTTATACATCTTAAATAAAACTAAAAAAATAAAGTTCATCCTTCATCCATATTAGGATGCATCTATTTAAGCAATCATATATTCCCTCAACCACCCACATAAAATATTTGAAACAAAGAAAAATTTCGATACAATAAGCGTTGATAAATGCCCTCGCTTTATCTCTAAACATGATGTGTCCCTCCTTCTACGTGTTGTCACTTAGGAAAGATCCTTATCTCACACGCCTTTGATCCACCTTACTTCAATTTATACACATGTCAAACAATGAATGTCAATTGTTGAAAGTCAAATAGGTAACCTGATACTAGCTTGGACATTGATACATATGAGGATTTCAAAGGTGAGGATTTCGATACTACATGGATGTTGATATGGACGAGAACGTTGATGATTAATAGTTGTTTTCAGGGTCAATGGCGTGTTTGAAGGTATATGGAAAGAATCAATGACCTATAGTGGGATTTTAATGGTGTCATATAAATTCATAATCACAAAGCGAATAAACAACATTTACATATATCTAATTGAATGAAAAGGAAATGATATAAAAGCTCAGTTATATTTATTCAATGTGGATATGGAACAATTACTTTATTTCTCATAGTTTGTCATCGAAACTCACAAGGGTAAGGTACATTCTACAACCAACCAAGAAGAACGCCTAATCTATCTTCCACAACAGAACTGTAATAATACAACCCATACTAAGTCACCCTACACCAATAAAAATTCCTTTTTTTGGTGCACGTAATGAAGGAGCGGAGCAAGGGATATCCATGCAAAAGTGTTCCCCTCGTAAATGAAGGAAGAAGACTCCCTAACAATAATATTTTCATTTCCCAACTTCAGGACGACGACATAGTCCCTGTCGATAGTGCCTCCGTCGATAATGAAATTCCTTGAGCCACTTTCTTTTCAGTAGTTTCGCTTGATGGACCATCATTGTTTGTTGAACAAAATGCCATTACTCCTTTCTTGATGGTCGTTAAGGCTCCTAGAGAGATTCAACTTATGAAGCATATGAGAGTATCTTTATTACACTCGTAATATTGACATTAAATATGCGACGAGATAGAAATGAAACACAATTATGAACATAATCATATGCTTCAAATTATGTGAGATATTATTATGTATTCAATTAGAGATTGGTAATGTGTCTAAATTAAAATAAAAATAGAATTTGATCCATATAAGGATGTGCCTATTTAAATAATGATATATTCCCTTAACTACTCACATGAAATATTTAAAATAAAACAAATTTACGATACAATAATGATTGACAAACACCCTCGCTTCATCTCTAAACATGACGTGTCCCTGCTTTTGTGTGCCGACACTCGAGATGTTTCTTGATCTCACATGCCCTTCCTCCACTTTGCATCAATTTATACACATGTTAAACAATGATTGTTAGGTAGTGAACTTCAAACATGTAACTTGATACTGACATGGGCATTTGATACGAATATTGGCATTGATAAAGTAGTGGAAGGGGTTTTAAATTTATTCTGTTTGGAAAAATAAAGGAGGTTGGCTTCGCAGGTGGAGGAAGAGGAGATATAAGATAGGTGTACATGGCTGGGAGGAAGCAAAAAATTGAAATTTTTCAGTATTTATCCTAATCTTATGTCTCATCAGTCTGGCGACACAGTGTAGGTGGATTGAAAAAACATAGTACAAGAGGTAAGGTTTTGTGCTACATCATTTTGAATAGCTAATGAATGCAAGAAATTTTCTTTTAGATTTTTTCTAGCTTACAAATCAACGGCCGGAGGTGCAATTGTGCAGGTCATTGAAGAACATTAAACTTTGGACCGCTAATATAAATATGCATGTGAGAGATGAGGTGTGCTTTCCCATTGTCAAAAACACCTTTTAACGTAGTAACAAATAAAAATCCCACACAACAAATAATTCTATTTTTTTATTATTACAAGCAATGAATTGAATAGGGTAATTGTTCAAGTTGACTTTGCAGGGAAATGAATCCTTTCACACATTATGCGGAAATAATTAAAAGGGATAAATTCATTACCTCTTTCAATTTTGCATTGAAATAGGAAATTAAATCATGATAAATTCAATGAAGTCACTTTAGAAAACACTGGACGATTCTTTACTATGCACAAAAAGACCTTGAACGATTTCTCTCCTTGTCCTGATCTCTTCTATCAGTCTTCAGAAATCAGAAATTTCCTAGGAAAAACAGAGGCCATGGCCAACTCTTGCTCATGTTGTTCTTCCTCTGAACATGATAAATCCAATCCCAAGCATCATTTCATTCATACGCATACATTGTTAATCAAGATGTGGCTCAATAATTAGATGTACTTATTGATTTCATTTAAGTGTTGTACTAAATCATTAATGAGCTTCTTCACAAACATGTTTATTGCCTTCCTTTCAAATTTTCTTTCACGTAACCGCGGGCTTAGTAATCTTTTTTTGGTGAGGTTTCGAATGAGTGACTTTGAGAAATAAAAAATTGAAGGGAATATTAGGGATTGCCAGCGTTATACTGGTTAAGAAGAGGTCGTACCCGCCCTGAGGGTTATCTCTGCCCCACCGAAATGAGAAATTGGAGATAAATTCGTTTTTACAATTATTTTGTTAAAAAATCTACAGGTTTACTATTGTTTATTAATGTGGAAAGTCTATATTTTGTTAATTAAAATAATAACAATGTTAGAAGGAGATACCAAGAAAATGCAAGAAGCAGAGAAAGAATGTTGTCGATGGTGAATACCTTATTGATTTTGCGTATGTTGACTATCAGTCTTAAAATATTATAAATTTTGTAGGAAAAGTAGAGGTCATGGGCAACTCTTTCTCATGTTGTTCTTCCTCTAAATAGGATAAATCCACTCCCAAGCATGATTTCATTCATGCACAACATTGTTAATCAAGATGCAACTCAACAATTAGATGCACTTATTGATTTAATTTAAGTGTTGTATTGAATAATTTATGAGCTTCTTCACAAACATGTTTATCTCCTTCCTTTGAAATCTACTTGCATAAAACCATGGGCTCAATAATATTTTCCGGTGAGGTTTAGAATGCGTGGCGTTGATAAATAAAAATTGAAGGGAAGATTAGGGATTATCATCGTTATACTAGTTAAGAAGAGGTTGTACCCTCCCGAGGGTTATCTCTACCCCTCCCAAACAGGAAATTTAAATGCAGTTTTACAATTATTTTGTTAAAAAATATATTGTGCAAAGTATATATTTTGTTAATGAAAATAATAACAATGTTAGAGGGAGATACAAGAATATGCAAGACTTGCGGAGAAAAAAAGTTATCGTAGGTGAATACCGCGATTGAATTTGCTTATGTTGACTCCTTTTGGTAGTTAGAGAAATTGTAAAAGTAAGGGGAATGTTAATGCACGGTGTACATGAGATGTTAGGGAAAGTAGCACACATATTAGTCACGTTAACAATGAGGGTACCGAAACTATTCACGCCAATGCAATTTTGCATTGATTTAAAAAGAATTGTGTTATATGATTAGTTAGAAAAACCAATAAATAAATATCCTCCAAAGTACCACTTGCACTATTAATAAATTGATAAGTGTTTAAAAAATTGATGCAAGAATGAGAAGAAGATATAATTTTTTATTTTTAGATAGTATGGTGCATGAAGGGATGATTTTTCCCTCGTTGATTTGGTCTAGTTTGGATCCACACGTGTCTGGGGCTTGAAGAGCTTTGAATACATATTCCAAAGGCTTATCCATCTTTTTGTGAGCAATTTTAGACAAAAATCAAGGCTTCTTGTAGGAATTCCATGGAGGGGGGCAAGAAACAGGGGATAAACTTGAAATAAAGATTACGATCACATGGCTCTGCATGTGAGTGCTATTTATTTATTTCTATTGAATCGTTTCTTTTAGGTCTATTTGACTATGGTTATTTTATTGAACGGAAACAAAACGGAAACAAAAAGACAAGCAAAACAACCGTGCCACCGCTGATGACCAAAATGTTCTTTGACGAATTGATCTCGTATATGTTAGTTCTGTGAGCAATTATAGATAAAAAAATCGGAGCTTCTTGTAGAATTTCCGCGAGGGGTCAGAAATAGGAGCTAAACTCTAATAAAACTTAGGATGGCATATTTTAAATTTATTTTTTATAGGCTTTCAATATAGATATTCCTTAAATTGATAAAATTGCTCTTGAAAAGATATGATATGATCAATTGTATAGCTTCAAAAGTATTTTTTTCTCCATGTATTTAACAACAAAATAAGAATTGAGTGGGAAAAATAGACCCATGCCAATTTTTAGAGGATACCTATTTGATTTTAAAATAAATGTAACTACTAAAGCGAAAATACTACTAATACCGGAATAAAAAACAAAAATAGGATGCAAAAATGACAGTACCTGTTGGATCCTTAAATCCGACGGGTCACGTCTCTCCATTTTCACTTTGTTTTTCCCATCACGCAACGAGTTTCATACAGACATATATATCACTATTGACAGGACGGGCACCGTAACTCATCGTCTCAATGCCTCAAAATTACAGGTTCTAGAGAATGCCATAGTTTTCATATCTCGCCCGACAGTTGGAAAGGATTTTTATCCTGGGTTTGGAACGAGCCTTTGCCGTGTTAAATCCATTGAGAAATCGATAATATATGGTGTTGAACCGGTCAAATTGTTTTACACTCTATTTGAAGAATGCATTTAAGTGAATTTATCGATCCACTGTTGCCGCAAGGACAGACACTTAAATAGCCATATGAAAATGTATGTATATGGTAGGAACATAACATTTTTACGAGATGTTCATTTAAATTTTTAGTTCGGTTTAAATAGATGCAGTTCTGGATACATCATCGGCAGGCTATATTCTGCAGAGTGCGACGACGTACGATGTCATGGTGGCCGTTAATTCAGCTTCACTTTAACAAGTTATTAATAAACATGTTTTCAGCCAATAAGAAACCAGTATTATTTTCTTACATTGATTTTCAAATGTCTTGAAATTTGGACATGCTCATTTTTTACCCAAAAAATATTTAAAATGTATTTATCTAGTTTTTTATTGGCTAAAAATATTTACCCCTTATTCTCACCTTCACGTAAAACTAGGCACCATGATGTTATCACATTTATTGTGGTTTTTAACTCATATATTCACATATTTATTGTTTTATTCTTATCTACTCTTCACATTAAAAAATTGCTAAGCATACTAGCATACATATATTATATAAATATATGTAACATATGCCAAGAGGTATAATTCAAAAGACACTTATGTCACACATCTAAAATATGCACCTCGTGAACTTTTCCTCTTGATATATTTTACATACATAGATTTATATAAACATAAATCAAAACATGGTATGTAAAATATGCAGAGAGGTCAAATTATACATCTCAGCATATGTTACATATAAATTTATATAATATAACCTTATGCTAGTATCATTCGCAGGAGTTGCATTATGTAAAATGATACCAAAAATAAAGTCAGGGAAAGAAGGCAGACATTTAGTTCGTGCATAAATGACCTTGATAAGATAAGGATCCCCACACACATAGTTCATTGGTGTTCATCGTCACGATCATCATCATCATTGTCATTGTTATCTTCATCATCACATAGATCAAACCATCTTTGTCATCATTGATCATAATCATAATTGTCATTGTCATCATCCTCGTCATCATTATCACCACCATCACCAAAACCATCATCATCATTGTCATCATCAACATCATCACCAATAATAAGCTTACTACTTGTGAGCTAGGAAAATACACTGATAAACAAGAAATTAAAGCAACTAGCTAGACACCTCCTCCTTTGGGATTCCTTAGAATACCTCAGAATGGGCAATGAAACATGGATGAGCCCTGATTGCGTGAAATGTAGGTGCTTTCCTCGAACCGGAGTAAGGCCTTCTCTGCAACAATATCAACTTACTTTGCACCAATGGATAAAGGGATTATGGATTTGTGATGCTTCAAGATGAGGCTATTTGGGCATTATAATGAGGTGGGAATGATGCTCTTTGCTCAAAGGATGCAAGAGCTCTGACAGGATATTCAAGCCTATTTTTTGTGTGTTTTAGAGGGGGGTAAGGTTGTATTTATAGCTTGGGAATTAGATTAACTTAGAGGATTTTAAGTAATCACAGTTTGAAAATGTGGGCATGACTAGGTGAGTGGGGACCAAAAAGAGTGGGTGAGGATTAAACTTGTATTTTTAATTCTCAAATGGGGGACATAGGGAATATTTGGCATGTGAGGAAGATTGGGTTTAATTTATGGGTTGAAATGGATGAATTAACCAATTAACATCAATTAATTTCATGGGGATTTTTGTGGGAAATGGAGTGGGGAAATTAATTGATTTGAAAAAGGTGTGAAATTATGGTGCCTACATTTTCCCCTCTTTGGAAGGGTACTATGAAAGTAGACGAGATAGATGAATATGCCTCGGGTGGTAGGATCAAAGGTTTTTGAAGAGATTCTTCTTAAAGAAGGTGTTCCTTCAATAAGAAGTTATTAGAGGAAGAAAATAAAAAGTAGTATTTAAGCAAGAAGTAAAACAAACTTTCACTTGTAAGAATGGGGGAAGAATTCAATCTATTTTTTCGAAGAAAATAGTAGAGAAAATGTTTTTTGAGGAGAGTATAAAGTGGTAGGTGATGGATGTCATGGTATCCTCGAAGACAAAAATGTCATGAGAAGATGTGATTATGGATAGATGTGATGATGCCCCCTTGAGAGGGCTGACGAGGATGGAATATACTACAGAGATCTTGAAAAGAGGATAGGTCAATTTTGTGGAGAGAAGGGTGAGAATGGGGTGTAAGAGAATGGATTAACCACACAATGCAAATGGAGAAAGGATTCAATCAGCCTTGAATGCTAGGTGTGAGGATGTGTGGAAGGACGTGATGAGAAAAAGAAAAGGGAATGGACATGAGTAGTGGTTGATTATGAGAAGAGAAATAAAAGTCAAAGGTGAAGGAGACAAGGGTATGAAGACAGAGAAGGGAAAAAAAGAAATGAATAGGTAGAAGAGAATAAGATAGTGGGATGATATGGGAAGAATGGAATGATCAAGGAAAAATAAGAAGAAGACAAGAAAATGACAGAGCAGAGGATGAAATTATGAAAAAAGGGAGAGAGAGTCAAAATAAAGGGAATATAAAAATGAAGAAGAGTGAAGGAAATTAAGGGAGATAAATGATGGAAAAAAAAAAGAGATGATAGAGCTGAGAAAATCAATAAACTATAGAAGTAGTAGGTGAAGAAGAAAAGGGTATGGTGAATGGGGAAAGATAAACAAGAAGGAGAAGACAAGATGAGAGTAGGGGGTAAAATCAGGAAAAAGTGAGAGAAAGGTGTAAAATGGAAGTAGTGGAATAGAGAAGATAAGAAAAAGGGAGAAAAGGAAGGAAAAATGAAGAAGATGAGGATGATGAAGAATTTAAAGAATATGAAAGAGGAGGTAAAATGGAGAAAAGAGAGAAACTATGAGGGACAAGGAAAGTGTGGAAAAGATCAGAGAAAAGAAGAGAAACTTGTAGAAAATGAGTGAAAAGGTAGGGGTGGTAGAGAAAAGGAGGGGAGGGCAGAAGGAAGGTGAAAATGATAGAGAGGAAGGGAGGACAAAGTGAATACAGGGAAAATATTGAAGGAACCTGGTCATCGCAAGGAAGACCAAGGTAAATAATATGGAGCAGATCACATGGAGATACATGTGGATGAGGATGGGATAAAAAAGACTCAATAGCAAAAAAGTGACAGGGTACTGATGGGGAAGTATGAAGAAGGCACGAGAAAAGAAGGGAAGAAGATGACAAAGAGAAAAGGAAGCAAGATGAAGCATGGCAAGGAGGAGAGGATAACAAAGAAAATGATGTAAAAGGAAGGAAATCAAGAATGAGGATAATAAGTGTAGAGTGAGTAGCATTAGGAATGTAAGCAGAAGAAAGAGGGGAGGAATGACATAGATTGGAAAAGATGCGGAGATACATGAAATGGGGATACAAGGATTATGAGACAATAGAAAAAGGATTTATGATGAAGATAGTAAAGATATTGAAGAGGGTGAAGGGAAGATGGAGAGGTGGGGAAGAAACAAAAAGAAAGGGTGGGAGGGGAGGGAAGAGAGAATGGGGGATATAAGAGGAAATGCCAGTGAAGGGATGTTAGGAGAAATCCTCTGATAATGATCAGTAAGAAAGGATGGGAAGAAAAGTGAGGAAAGGGAAAAAGTAAATGAGGAATGGAAGATGAAACACTAATGAAGGGATGTTAGGAGGAGTCCCTCGCTAATGATCAGTGGGCACCAAGGAAGGAAGGAATGAAGAAAAAAATGAGAAGTTCAAAGAGAGGGAACAAAGCCACGTAGAATGGAGATGAGTGAATTTTAGGAGAAGTCCACCGATAATTATTAGCATGGAAATAGAAGATGATGATGAAATGATGTTAGTGTTGTACAAGAAACTTAGTTCTTGCGTGGGATTAATGCCAATACTGGAAGCCACCAATTACCTCAAATGATGGAGGGCTTAAGGTGCCTCTGATGTGGATGCAGATCTGCGGGAGCCAAACAGGTGGATCTGTGATAATATCTAAAAAATTGGAACAAATATGATTAGATAGATATATGTAGGGGTTTCCCAGACAATGTCGTTTCTCAGAAGCATGAGCTTCCTTATGTAGATGTCAAACCCTGTGTCTAGAAAAATCTAAGGAAATGATGAACCTTATATAACATGGATTACATAAAGAAATCAATATATGTTAGAAAATGAAAATACCGATAAAGAAACCACTGATTCAATCAAATAAAACCAAGCTCATGCAAGATAAATGACCATTTTTGGGTTGAACATGCCAAGAGAACCACAAAATACTTGCCAAGAAATGGATTTTCCATAAGAACCACAAAAGACTTTCCAAGAAGTGGATTTGCTAAAAACATTATAAAGGCATGAATATGAAATTATGCTATCACAAATGGCATTACAATGGAAAAATGGTACGATGAAAATGAGGAGCTTCAAGACCAAATATTTGCTATCTTTTCCAACTTACTTCCAAAGGGGGGAGGCTTGTCTTTATAGGCTAGAAATGGAGTTAATCGTGGGATTATCATGTAACCCTACTTCACAAAAGTAATCTTAATCAAGGGACATGATTTGAGTGATAATGGGTTTGATATGGCGTTGATCTGACCAAACGGTTCTCATGATTTGAATCATTTGGTAAAAGAGATAATGATGTGATATGGAGTGGGGAGCATGATTGAAATGGTTAGGTGCAATAATACATCCCATGAGGATCATTTTTGAATTTAGGAGTGGGATGTTGGATGTGTATATTATTATTCAATTTGTGGGCAGGGCACATGAATTGAATAAATTTGGGATATTGATTATTATGTGAGATAATGTCAAATTTTAATTAAGGGTGATTAAATAGATATGTGTATAATGGAATTTACTAAAATTTAGGTAAAAAGAGAAGCGCGAGGGTAAGCTTAATGAAGGAGAATAAATGTGGGGTGAAGGAGAGGAGCTACACCAAAAACTAGTGTCTACATTTGCCCCTTTTTTTTGAGTGGCTTGCGATAGAAAGCCACGAGATACAAACAAAAAGGGTTGGATGAGGGTAAAGGAGTAGATGGTAAACTCCCTCTCAAATGGGGAGGTTATGATGTCACACAAAATCGATGACAAATTTGAAAAGGGTTGGTGGATAGAGGATGGGTAAAAACATGACCAAAGGCAAGATCCCCTAGGCAAAAAAGGATCGCAATAACAATGGAAAATATGGCGGTGACTCCAATATCACATCAATAGAGGAAAATTGCGGTCTCAATGGAGATGGGCGACAACATTCTATGGACCAGTGAGTGGGTGGAGACCACTGCAATATGGATGTAAACCGTGATGACCAATAGGTCATAGGAAAACATCAAAGTATGTGCAATTGAATGCAAAGAGTATGTGAAATCCTTCGTATGCAAGGAATCGAGTGAAAAATAATACATCCACAAAAGAGACGAGGATGAAAATAATGATGTCCCGGCACAAGGCATGATATAGAAGGTGGATGTGTAAATAAAATGCCCCAGGGGGAATGAGTGTAATTATAAATGTGGACACGATGAGCACATAAGATAGAAGTGTGAGATAAAATTTCATAAAAGCATGATAAATATGTTGATGAAAACATGTTTCATAAGAAAGATTCATAAGTGGCAACAAATTAGTAGGTAAAGAAATGAGAAAGCTGTCCCACTTCTTTAGCAAGTAGGAGGAGTCAAACTACTTTTGTGACAAAACAAAAGTAGAGCAAACATTCATGAAAGAGAATAAGATTGTATAGGTGATGACCATTATGGTATCCTCTAAGATGAAAATGTCAAAGTAGGATGGGATGATAGATATATGTGATGATGTCTTCTTTGATAGGGTTGATATGAATGGAAGAGATGACATCTCTCTCAAAAACGAGGAGAGATGCAATTTTATAGGGAGGAGGAAGAGGACATTGAATAAGAAAAGAATATGAATTAGAGTGGATGTGGTGGAGGAGAGAGAACAAAAAGGAATGATTAAGGAGGATAAAGAGGATGAGATGTAAATAGGATGGAGAAACCATCATCTATCTGATAACAAGGAGTGTGAATTGTGCTTGATTGTGATGGAAAGAAGAGGAAGAGAATAATAGAGAAGGATGATAAGAAATGAAAGAAGAGAGGGCGTGATAAAGCCTAAGATAAAAATAAAATAGGGGAACGAGTCCAATAAGCCTAGAGATAAATACAAGATGAGAGAAGGGGAGATGAAAAGAATAAATTTAAGAGGATGTGCCGAACAAGAAGGAGAAGCATCAGAGTTAATGAGAAGAGGGAATAGATGGTGGAAGAAATAAGAATGATGAAGAGAAGAAAGAACAAGATGTGACGTAAGAAAGAAGCATAGACATAAAATGGTGAAGGAGAAAGGGAAAGGAAAAGGTGAAAGAGAAGAAGGGGGCATAGTAGAGGGTGAAACAAAGAAGAGAGATGTGTAATATGAAAATAGTGGAAACTAAGAAATAGACAATATTAAGAAGATGATGGAGCGAAATCGTGAAAAATGGAAGGGTGATGCATTAGAGGAGAAATGTGAGGTAGACAAGGGTAAAAAATGGGGGAAGAGAGATGTGGGATTTTAGAGCAATGGAAACCATATAAATAGAAGGACATGATTGATTATGATGAAGAGAAATGACCAATTCAAAGGATGGAAGATGGAGAAGGATAGTCCAGACAATGGGGATGATAGGAGACTGAAAAATATAATGAAGGAAAAAACTGGTGACGAGGATGAGAAAATGACAGAGTAGATGGATGAAAGAAGAAAAAAGTAAGAAGGAGATAAAAAATGAAGGGAGTGAGGAATAGTGATAGGGATGAAGAGGAGAGAAATAGTGGAACACAGAAGGTATGATAGAGATGAGACAGAAGGAAGAAGTGGAATATGAGAGAAGGTTGATAAGATAGACAAACGAGGATATGAGATGAGTAGTAGGGGGTTAAAATCCTGAAAAAGGGAGAAGGATGGAAGCGAGAGGAGGAAGATGAAGAAGTTAAAGAAGATAAAAGAGGATTTAGAAAAAGAATTAATTAGGGACCCATAAGGTGTGAAAAAAGAATGATTAAAGGAAGAGACCAATTGGTACAATAATGATTGAAAAGGCGGGCGTGAGAAAAAAAGGAGATTTGGTAATGTGGAAGGTGGAAATGATAGGGAAAGAATAGATGATAGGATGGAGATAGGGAGAAAGTTGAAGCAACCAAGGTGTCAGGAGGAATAGATAAGTATGAGACAACATTGGTTATCCATGTAAGAGCAAGAAGAAATCGCAAGGGAAAAAGGGGATGAAAATGACACAGAGGAAGTCAAAGAAAACTAGGGGTCAGAAAGGATGGAGGGGAAAATAGAGACAATTGATGCAAATGGGAGGAAACCAAAATGGGAGATATGCGGTGGAGAGTGAGCAGTATAATGAAATGTATAGAGAAGATGGAAGGTTGGAATGACATAGATAAGGAAGAGATGAATAGATGCAAGAAATGAAGGATAAATTAATAACGGGAAAATAGAGAAGAGGGTGTATGATGAAAATAATAGAGATATTGAAGAAAGCGAAGGAAAGACGGAGAGGTGGCGAAGAAAAAGAGAAGGAATGGATATAAGAGGCAATTCCAGTGAATGGATGTTAGGAGAATTCCACTGAAAATCACTGGTGGCGATGGCCAGAGGATGAAGAGATGGCGAGAAAAAGGGGAATGGATGGTGTGGAAAGTGATTCTAATGAAGGGAGGTTAGGAGAAATCCTCTAATAATGATTAGAGGGCACATATAGAGAAAAAGGAAGGAAGAGAAAATGGATGATGTCAAAAAGAATTAATAGAGGGATGTGTAGAACGGGAATGGATGAATTGTAGGATAAGTCCATTGATAATTATTAGCATAGAAATGGAAGTTGATGATGAAAGCATGTTGAGAGAATAACCCATAACAATGGTGGGTAAGCATGAGTGTAGATATGTGTGCAGAAATATGGATAACGATTTGTGTGAAGATGAAGGTGAGGAGAGGATGTAGTGGACAAGGATGTGGATGAGGATGAACGAGGTAAAGATGAAGAAAACATGACACAGAAAGAAATGGTATGAAGTGGTTAAGTTAGATTTCAAAACGAGGGAAGATGGAGATGATATTTCAGGAAGTTCAGAGATATTTTGTGTCAGGAAGAAATAAAGGGCAAGAGGATTTGTTTATGGGGATTGAAGAGAAAATGTTGGATGGTGTGAACGTGGAGTGATAGGGGAAAGGAAAGATGATAGATCGTACTTAAGAGGAACTCTTAAGTAATATCACCATGTCAGATGAGTGGTTAAGTAGGATTTTCAAACTGAAGAAGAAGACAAATGATGAAAAGAAGTGGATGATTGATAAGGTTGATGGGTAGAATGTATGACATGATGGACTGAAGGGGGATCCTTGAGTAAATTTTTCATACTACAAAAGTGTGTAAATAAGATGGTCGATAAGGAGACGAATACTAGGAAGGATGAGAAAAGAGTGAGTGGTATATGCAAGAGTGGAACAAGAGGTGGGAGGGGATGATAATAAGGAAAGAAGAAAACAAAGGAGTATAACATAAATGGATGGAGGATTGTATGTGGTGTAGGATGGAGAGTATGAGGGGAATCCATAATTGGGATGCCCATGTTGTGAGAGTGATGATTCCAAAGTGTTAAGTGGAAGATATGGAGCGAAAAAGACATTTCTAGTGATGATTGTCATTCGATGGAATATTAATGGTGGATGAGTTTCTACAGTGATGGGAGCTAAGGAAAGGGATACATCTCGACCCAGATGCTTGCGTGAAATGGGTGATTAAGTAATATCATCAAGCTGAAAGTTAAAATAATGAAAGGAGATCAAAATTATGAATAGGTGATGTAGGAAGTAATGCTAGTAAAAGGATATTAGAGGAAAAACCAACAATAATTATTAAGATGGAGGATGGACTGAAAGATCGAAGAAGCAATGGAGAAGGATGAAATGGGTGAGAAGAGCAATGGAGAATGAGATGGGGTGAATTTTAGGAGAAAATTTGGTTGGTAAAGGAGACTAGGAGGAAGGAATGGTCAATGGACGTGATTTTGAATGAGACTTTGTCCAAAATGATAGTTATACTTTGAATGGGATTGTCACGTTGCATTGATAGTTAAGTAGACGCATCAAGATGGGGATGAAATATTATGGAATGGTGAAGAATGTGATGTCAGTATTAATTGATAAATAGGAATAAGAATGGTGAGAACAGTAGTGGGTGGATAATAGACATAAAGATAAGGGCGATGCAAGAGGATAGATGTAGAGAGGTCATTTTGACCATGGTGGGGGATGAGGAGCTGTTAGATAATGAATACTACTTGAGATATATCCTCAAGTAGAATTCACAAACTGCAACGTAAATCAAGTAGAATTCCCAAACCGAATGGTGCATTAAAAAGAGTATGTAGAAATAGTAATTGATTTCATGGATTTATGGATGATGTTAATGGGGGACATCCTTAAGAGTAAAGATATAGATGTAGATTTATGATTTGAAATTTCATTTCGAAGAATGCTATTATGATAAAAGATGACTTTGATGAGATGAGTGTCACATGACCATAACAAGGGGCATGTAATAAAGTCAGGCTTCAAACTGGGTAGGAGGTAAATTTGTTTGACTTTGATTTAAAGGCTTTTATTTTTATTTTACTTTTTAAGGCATGAACACTTGTCAGCTTTGAGGGATCAGTTTGTATAACTTTAATTTAGTATATGCATACCATGAATTTTAGAGTTACATGGGGGATAGCCAGGAATAGCTAAGTAGAACACTTAGGAGTGGATAATAAATCTACAAGATATACCCCTGGACCCTGTTGACATGACTGCAATAAGGGATTTGAGAGGGTGATCTTGTAATGCGGGAAGATGGAGTTCTCACAAAGATGGGTGAACTTCTCCATGATGAATCTGCTATGAGTAGAGCCATGGTACTCATATTCAAGGTCATAGAAGCAATGACGGTAGACCAGAAAGTTCATACCATTACCATGATAGATGGAGAAGCTTAACGATGGAGGAATGTTGATAAAGGATATGGTTGATCTAATCATGGGTGTACCTGTCCAAATGCCATAGTAAAAGAGTAAGTGCAATGCCTTAAGAGGTTTATGGTCTACTTTATACATAATATCGATGGCAAGCCAATGATATATATGATAGCCATACCTGTGTGATAAGATCTGGTCTGATTTGTTATGAACAAACTTTTTCTTTTGACCCTTTGATTAACGTCACGTCAAAGATAAGATAAGAACTTGGTAGGATGAGATAGATTTTCATTTATTTTATTTTATGCGCTGCCCTTTAAGGAAGTGAAAATATGTGTCCCCAAAATGACGAGCAGATTGTCCTTCAGGGGAGGGATGAAAATGACCACTATGGTGAATTTAGGATGAAAGATTTGATTTTGTCGAGATTGTATAACATGAATCTATGTGTTAGCTTTACATGTGAATAAGAAAGCTGGGGGATATGCGTGAGTCGAACCATGGCCATAAGGGGGCTTATGATAATGAATATGATGCCTACAAGAGAGACACAATCATGGACCACAAAGGTGGACTTGCATGAAAAATATGGTCCCTCAATGGAAGGAGATATGGCCTCAAGAGAGTGACTTGGATGAACATAAATGGTCCCTTATTGGAAGGAAGTTCATGGCACTCAAATGAGAGAACTTATCCATGAATGAATGATGGAATTATGTTCCCCTAGAGCAGAAGGTACAAACATGGCCATTCAATAGTGGGCTTCATATGAAAATAAATGGTCCCCCTAAGGGATAGACACATATAGACATAACAGTGGGCTTAAAATGAGATGAACATTTGGACAGGGTTAGTTTATATTGGACGGATTTGGTTGAGATAAATAAAACAATGTCAAGGAGTAAAGAGTGTCAATGTTTGTATAGATATGAAATGAGTTAATACAAATGATATGTTGAAGGAAGAGGGGAGGCTACTCCCCTAGTGAAAGAGATCATATCACAATAGGAAAATTGGATTTGGATAAGTTAATGGATGTTGATGATAACTTTAGATTTGGATTAGGTAGATGAGTTGGGGATTATAGGAAAACAATGTTGATGAATAAGGGAGGACCCTTTGTATGAGGAATATTATACGAGAGGAGAGATGTTAATGGAGGATGTATAAGATTACTTAAAAACTTTGGTAGATGTGGAGCTAATTACGGATAAAATGGTAGAGGGACAATCCTCAAAAAGGTCGTCTTTTTCAATGAGATCATGGATGACATTCTTAAGGGCCTTACAACATTCAGTGTCATGACCCGGGGTATGATGGTAGGTACAAATGAGGTGGGGATCAAACCACAACAAATTCTTACTATTTGGGTTAAATGCCCTGACAGGTGGGAGTGTGATGGTATAAAAATTTGTAAGAAGTGTTGAAGGGATTCTGTCACATAAGATTCAATTGATACATTAGTATATGTATTTTCTTTAGAATCTTTATACTTAAATTTGGATGCAAATGCTTGGGACGTGGTTGTCTGAGCTGTCTTTGAGGATTGAGTCATGTTGTTCCATTATTTTGGTTCTGTTTTAGTGACACTTGAAATTTTAGAGGAAGATTCAGACCCTGAAGGAATGTTGGATAGTTTTGATTTTTGGTGGTGGAGTGATTGTGATGCCGTGAATGGAGAAGGTGGTCCTAGAATAGATTTATGTTGACCCAAAATAGATGATGTAGATTTGGTATTTGTAGGAGGAATGACTATCTTTTGTTGGGGATGCACAAGAGATCATTGTGGACGTGTACCAAGGTTATGGGATTTGGATTGCGAAGAAGTATTCATAAAAGGGGTGATAATGATTTCAGCTAGGAGGGTCTGAAGGTTGTGGTGTATTTGATATGGGTGGAAGGATTGGTGTTTTCGTGATGATGTTCGATGAAGGTTGGTTTGGTGTGGAAGTATATGTAGGTGAGATAGGAGGGGCATTTGAAATTGTTGCAAGCTGAAGTGCTTTCCAATATTCTTCAAATGACGTGGAAGAAGAGGATGATGTGGTCATGGTCATAATAGTTGATGTGATTAGCGTGAGTATAAGCGTGGAAAGAGGAACTGGGATAAAATCTATATATGGCATGATAGGCAAAGGTGGAGTAGATGTGGATGGAGGAGTCTTAGGAAACTCGATGGATGAGGATGTAGAAATATGAGTTGTATCGATTTTGGATGGGGAAGGATGTTCCCCCTGAATGAGGAAATCATCTTCCTCAATAAGGTCATGGACAATGGTCTGAAAGACCCTACACTGTTCAATGTTGTGGCCCTAAACATGATGATAGGCATAAATAAAATTGGGATTGAACCACCATGGCTTCTTATTATGAGGGCTAAAAGATTTGATGGGAGGAAGTGTGATCGTAGATGTTTGAATTCGATGTTGAAGGATATATGCATAGGACACGATCGAAGTTTCAAAAAGAGGATAACTCTTATGGATTTTAAGATGATGTTTTGGCTTCGATTTAGACGTGGACATTTGGGATGTTGATGCATGATTTGATTTGGATGCTGAGAATGGGGGTGGATCACATTGCGGTTTTGGTGTTTTGGTTTCATTTTTAGTGTTGGTTGATGGTTCAGGGTCACGTGGATTAGATTGAGTAGTTACTTGAATAATTTTCACGGACAATGAAGGATCTTCTTTGTATGAATCATCATTTAGAGGTGATATGGTTGTGTGTAAGTTTTTAAAGAATGAGGGGAACATTTGCATTTGGATAGATGGGGTCAAATGTGCGGCTTTCGAAGTGGAAGGAAGATATTGGTTTGGTTTGGGAAGGAGGTATCCTTCCTTAATGAAGTCATGAACAAGGCTTGAAATGATCTGCATTATCCAATATCATGTCCATGGGTACGATGATATGCGCAAACAAGGCTGGAATTAAACCATGATGAATTTTTTCTACTGGGGTCAAAGTCCCTAATATGCAGATATGTGATTGCAGAAATTTGTAACAAGTGTTGAAGGACCTCTGTACACGATCCAACCAAAGAATTAGGAGGTGTTTTGTATGTGCGAAATCTCTTAATCTTCGAAGAAGAAGTGGATGTTTGAGATAATTTGGATGTTGAGGATAAAGTTTCAAGTATGTTGATGTCTTGATGGTCTGAATTCAGGTTTGGTATTGGTATTTATAGTGTTGGATGATTCTGGTTTTAGTTGAAGGGGTGTGGGGGTCAGATTGTTTAGAAGAAGGTATATTAATTTCCTATATAAGGGATTTTTGGGACAATGTTTTAGTGGTTATGAATTCACTTTGAGAGCTTGCATCCTTAGAAGGAACGGCAATAATTTCCAATGGGGGATCTAGAGGTGGTGTTGATATAGGCGTAGGAAGTCATATTTGTTTGATCTGCAATCTAAGGAAGGTGTAGATTGATTTTGTCATGCTGATGAGGTAGAAGGCTCATTTTAAGTTGAAGTAAGTTGAAGTTCTTTCAAAGGTTCTTCAAACTATTTAGGAAGGGGGGACGATGTGGATGTGGTCTCAATGACTAATGTGGTAGGTGCAAGAACTAGGATTGGATCTATGGTTGGTATTATGGGTAAAGATGGAATAAATGTGGATGATGGAGTGGATGAGGTATATTCAGGTGTGGAATAAATGGTGGATGTAGGTATGGGTATTGAAAGAGGTGTTATATGTACAATATTAATTGAATAAGGATCAAAATCGTGTAGTGTGGAAGGTAGAAATGGATTTTCTGACGGTGGTGTAGATACCAGTTTTTGGTGTGACCCCTCTCGTTCATCTTGCATTCATTCTCTGTCATGCAACTTCCCCTCTCACCTTTATTTAATTAATTATCAAATGGGCTCCATGTGGACCCATTTGATAATTAAAATTTTGGCATTATTTCCCATATCATTTTTTATTCAATTCATGGGTAATAATATACCCATCTAACACCCCTTTCTTATTTCAAAAGATGGAATCTATTATCTCACCTACCACATCAATCATGCTCCCCACTCCATCTAATAAGTCAAACCATGGGCCCCACGTGATCACATCATGTCTCTTAACCTGGGTTAATTTATCAAACCCCGGTTACTCGTTAACCCCAATCTAACCTCACCTCCAAGTTATAAATATGGGTTTTCCCCCATCTTTCAAAGGAGAGACCTAGACCTAGACTTGGACATGGATCTAGACCAGAACTAATGAGGAGTGTGAAATCTCTGTGTATTGAAGTTTTTAGAGAGGAAAAGAAAGTGTTTAATTAAGTTCTACAAGTTTTAGGTCAAGGCAAAATTTTTCCATTGTTAGAAGTTAGAGGTGAGGAGTGTGGGAGAAATCTTTGCCATTGTTCGTTATCTTGCCATCCTAATGCCCAGTTCCCCTCCATATCAAAGCATAAGCTAATTCCCCTTGTTATTTCTATTACTTGTCATTTTGTATTTCATTATTTTTGCATGATATCTATTGTTCATCATTTATTGCTATCTTTCTAGACATGGGGGTTGACATCCTCCAAGGGAGTTAACATCCTCTTGGAAATGGGATTGTCCGAGCAACCCCTACATATTTTTATCTAATCACATTTTTTTTAGTTTTACAGATCTATCTTCTTTTATCACGTATCTATATTCTCTGCGCCCGTAGATCCATATCCGCATCTAAGGTCCTGAGCCCTCCATCATTCAAAGTTGCTGGTGGCTTCCAGTATCGACTTTCACCTATGTGAGAATGAGGTTTCCTATACAGAATTTTGGCATGCCCGATGGGACCAAACCCCAGATTTGGTCATTTTTTTGTTACTTTACTTGTCTTGTCTAACTTGCTTGTTTGTAAGGTCTTAGTATTTGTCGATCTCACTTTAGTACGATCAGTCATTTAGGTCACCTTAGAGATATGTGCTCTTCTTGTTTTTGACTAGCTTGCTATTTAGTTGTGTATAATAAGTATCCACTTTCTGTTTATTGTTACATAATTAATCATAATCGAATGAAACAAAAAAATTAATAATTTACTGTTGAATTCTACCCACATGGGAAGCAAATACAAAAATTAACCTTATTGTTTGGTTGTGTTTTCAAGTTTAATTGTGCAATTTATTATTCTTCTAATTGTCATCACGTGATATATATTTTGCGAATGTTTCATTTTCCCACTCACTTTCTTGCAGGGATTTAATATTATCTTTGTCTGTTTGGTGTTTTACTTACATTTGGTAGTCTTTCTCCGTCACGAGGTAAAGGGTTTTGTGTTTCAATTTTACTTTATCTTTTGGTTCCGTATTATTACGTTCCTAGATTTTATTTCATGTCCTGCAAAAGCACACACAAAATTAAAAAAAAAAACAAATTATCAAATAACATTGAATTAAGTTATAATAAAAAGAAATATAATTTTTTTTCTTTTTAAATTATAACTATCCTAAATTACCCACCCCCTACCTATCACCCCATTAAACTCTCTACCCAACTCCCATCCAACTTACTCCACTTCACTTTGACTTGGAACCTCAACCGAGTCATCTCCATTCCATCGCAACACACCATATTCTTGTATCCACCTCCCTTCACCATCTCTCTCCATTCTGAATCCTCTCAGTTCACCACGCACACACCGACTCCTACGAGCTCCCATCTCCAACTTGACTTCCTGTCCCAACACAACCACATCTCTCCCCAACTACTCCACTCATTTCCTATAGCCCCGACCTTGGCCAAACCATCTCCACCCACACAGGCCTAACGCGACCACCTCCCCACACACATCTCCCTGACTTCCATTCGATCCGAGCTCCAACTTAACTCCTCTACCCAGGCTCCCATCTAACACACTCACTAACCCTTCACCCCATTCTCACCAAGCTCCCCATCTTCCAACACACCCAACCATCCAACATCCCAAAAAATCTCTCAACCGATCTCCTATCTCCCCTCCTTGCTGAGTCTTCCTACCCACATAACCCTCATCTCTCTTCTCTCTCCTTAATTTCCACTCGACCCGAGCTAGTCACCCCATCTCCCTTCTACCTTACTCCCCAACCCCTCACCGAGCTATCTCCTGTCTACCCAAGCCCATGTATGACCTCCATGATAGTTTGGATAAAGCACAAGTGCTTGGCCCTTCCAACTATTCTCTAGCTCAGTTTCAACTTTATGAAAGTTCTATGGGTAGCTACTGTATAGTCTCCTTATAGCGATTGGATTCTAATTCTTCTGAACACATTTCCAAACAACGTTTTTGGCACTATAGCTATATTATATATTCCTCATTGATATTTTTTTTGTGATTCTCATTATGCCATCATATATGTGAAGAGCCAAAAACTCCCTCGCATATCAATATCTTCTCTAAACATAAGTGATTGCGTCTCGTTGTCTTCAATATCTGGAACAAGGATTTCAGATTGTTATCAATCACTGTTGTCTTCACTTTAAAGAGAACCCAGACATATAAAACCACATATGGATCAGATTTTCAAATCATCTCCATGTTTTTCAAGGAATTTTCTCTTACTACTATAATAGTAAGTTGACCCTTGTGACTTAAGCCCAAGTTCACTTGCATCAACAAGTACACCTACACTTGGAACAATAATTCGGTGAGGCCACTCGAGATTATATGTGATTATTGAGTTTACTGTGTCATTAATCATGTCTGCGAGACCTGAAATAGTTAAGCTCTCTCCAACTACCTTCAATTGGTAGTAAATTTTAGGCTTAGGCTTAGAAAGAAGGGTAACAACAACAACAGAAATGAAAGGTACCTCTTCAGCAAGTTGAAAAATCACATGTACTACAGTAAAACTCAGTAAGCAAGGAAACCCTGATCTTAATCTAGTTGCATTGACTCAATTTGGGCTTATCCTATGACCTGCAATGAATCAGCAAGGTGAATACATTGCAAGTTAATGCACAATCCATGTTATTTCATTATCCAGTTGTTCTCTAGTATGAGTTGTATCTTTCCTGTAATTCTATTAAAGTTGCACTGGACTATTAATTATTGACACTATTTATATCTACATTCATGAGAGTCATATACATTTCCAGGTGTATTACATAAGGGTGATCATCCATGTATATGCATGAGCTTACTATAATCAAGTTTTCTATGAACCCAAACATGTCCCAACATTGGTGCCTGAGCTAAACAGACAAAATTGTCACATGACATTAATTTTATTTTCCTCCAGTTCACTTTGACATTCAAGTCTCCACCTTAGTCACCTTTACCAACCTTATTCCACTTAGGCTTTACAATTTCAATACCACTCACATTTGCATTCGTCAAATCCACATCTTCAAGTCCACCCACTTTTTGTCTTATCCTCTCAAAGTCCACATTCCTATCCTCAAATTCTATTCTTCCACTTTGTTTTTCATCTTGTCCTCTCAA
This sequence comes from Taxus chinensis, assembly GCA_019776745.2. NCBI lineage: Eukaryota > Viridiplantae > Streptophyta > Pinopsida > Cupressales > Taxaceae > Taxus > Taxus chinensis. The sequence goes on from CM034150.1 coordinate 798,566,001, forward strand.
ATTCCACAAAAGTCTACTCTCCCCACCCACTTTTTGTCTTGTTCTCCTAAAGTTCACATTCTGTCATTTCGTTTATAGTTATTTTTATTTATAATTCACAATCCAAACACACACATTAATATTTTGAATGCTCTCCACACATAATACCCATAATATCCATAAATGATCTCCACACATAAACTGAAAAAAGTGTAGGATATTATATTAAAATGTAGTTTATTTAATAATTTCGTATCACCTAGTCTTTTATAATTTGTCTCATAAGATTATTGTTGATGAAAGAACACTTGACAGAACTCATACAAGAAGTCCATGTGGGAAAACATGCTAGTTTCAAGGACGTGAAGCGACAGGAAGAACCTGCGTGCACAAGACAAGTCAACATTCAGGACTTAGCCATTTTTGGGCATGAAGATTTATTTTTAGAAGATGGCGTGCAGAACACACCAACGATGCAGAGACGTGCATGCCACACATTGTCTATTTTAAGAGGATCAGGTTTAGAGTGCTTTTGCACGGAGACAGTCTAAGAATAGGATTATCACCTCAGTTAACTATTAGTAGTTTATAGATAGCACACTTACATGTGTGGCTATGCATGAAAATGGTGTGTGGCTATTAATAACATGCGGCCTATTTTTGGGATAGATAAGAGGTGAAGGGAAAGTCCCCCACCCTATATATATATATATATATATATATATATTATATATATATATATATATATATATGTAGTGAATTACCTGGTAGGGAGATGATGGATATAGAGAGATATATAACATAGTGTGTGTATGGGATACGTATATGGAGACATGTACATGTTTCTGGATTACCATATCAGATCCATGCATGCATCGACATAGATTGCCAGTATTGTAAGAAGCTTCTGTGTTATTGTGATAATTAAGAGATGGAAGATATTGACTGAACCTAAGTGTCATTCATGTGTGTAAGTGGATAGTGCATGTTCTTATTACTATCATGATTATTGTTTAAACCTATTCTTTCTTAGATCTGGATCTATCATGCACTGTATAAAGGTTAACATTCTGCTATAGCAACCCTAAAGAGGGACTTGGTACCTTTGTGCACTTTGGGTTAGAGCTTAGTCCAGGACGAGTGATGTGTCAACACGTCTAGGGTATTATCTAGTGAATTCTAGGCTACATCATTGGTTCTATTTATGAGACCTCTTTTTCAGTTGTTCTCAGGATGGTTCACAATGAAGACATACCGGTTGACCTTAGCAAGTATTGAAGAATGGATACACGATCTGGAAGAAGAATATGCACGACGGTTTAGCATTGGATCTAAGTTTAACACAGACACTTGGGTAGAACAAAATCTGTATGACAACTTATATGAGAGATTTTTTGATATCTTTCTAGTAGAATTATATGAGTGGTTGATTGTTTATGCATTTAAGTGGAATTGGAGGTATCACGCACTTATCTAGACACAAGAAAATTTTTAGGCCCTTTATGATGTTGATTTGATTTAGACTCAAGTTGTGGATGCGTGGTTTCGTGGTGTGCTGAATAGTTATATCTTGGAGTACTCAGTTTCCACTTATTCGTGTCTAGAAGTAGCTGAATTCCAGTTCTTACGATATCCAAGAGGAGCTTATCTGCAAGGCATTCCACTGGCGATCAAGATCTTAATGGTAAATTTGAACCTAGAGAGTAAACCGATGGCTAACTAAACCTCACCACATGTGAGGGCAGGAATAGGTTTGGTGAAAGATGGTAGACCTAGTGGTAGAAAGCCAGAGAGAGGAAATGTGGCTTAAGTATAATGAGGCACGTGAGAGGGAGATAGAGAAGTAAAGTACCATTGCAAAAAGTATGGCGTTGAGGAGAAAGATGGCTCGTGAAGGATTTGAAGCTCACGTAGAAGACGTGGAGCTAGAGCATAAGGAAATCCCCCATCTTGGAAAGCATGATAGGGATCCCCCCTAGGTCTCACACAGAAGTGCGTCAGCAGAGACTACCTAGGCCATGGGCGCGCATCTTAATCCACCTGGTGACCTAGCCCTTGCACTTGGTTTTCTAGTATCTAGTACGACAAGTAATCAACAAGTGAATTTGGGAAACACGAGAACTGAAGTAAGTCAAAGAGAAAGTACATCAATGGTAGGACAAGTGACTTCAATGTTATTTGGAGGAACATTTTCAGGCGCATCATCTACATAGAATGTAAGCGCGCTGAATGTTGGATTCACCTCTGGAAGTGGAACTACCACATAGACTATAGGGGTTTAGTATAGTACTACTGTTAGAGCACAGTGGAGTACATCTACAGGTCCTATTCCAGCTACAAGTGGAGGATCTTCACAGGTATAAGTGGTTCTAGTTCCGGTGGATCTGGTGGTTTTGGAGGCAGGGGAAACACAAGAGGTTATGGATTAGGTGGGAAAGGTCTGCACCAACCCCAGAATATTTATATGGAAATGTCTCTTCGCCTTTCAAAGTATAGAGGCAAGTCAATTTGTGAAATATTATGGCACGTAAAAGGGATCACGACTTTTGAGCACAAGGCAAGTCAATTTGCTACTACATTATAGGGACGTGCACACAGTTGGTATAGGAAGTTTGACCCTGATCAAACTTGTGTGGATTATGCAGCACTGAGGGATGATTTCTTGAAAGAGTTATATATCCTAGAATTTAAGCAGAAGAGTATAAGCATGCTCAAGGATATCAAGCAAGACACTACTGAGAGTGTACGGGAGTATGATGCCTATTTTAAAACACTCTTATCTAAGCTTTCTTATGATATTCATGTAAGCCAACATGCACAATGGTTCATTGGCAGATTGATTACACCATTCAGGAGAGCACTGTCACATAAGACATACACTAATCCACACGAAGCAGTAGAAGCAACTTTACGTGCTGAGGCAATTGGGAGAATTAACACTGATGTTAGTCCATTCTTAGAGGCACAAATTACAGCTATGGAAAAACAGTTAGAGAAGCTATCAACAAATTCAGCCCATGAAACACACTCAGGGATTTGGTGTACATATTGTGAAGTGGAAGGTCACACCAAGGATAGTTTCCCTCATAGATCTATACGCTCATTACTGTTGGACTGTGAGATCTATCATTTGAATCATGATGCTAGTCACTGTCCTTTGTTACAGTGCGCGATAAGGAAGAATGTATCTTGTTACTGTAAAATTTTCTGGTCCATGACCCATGATATTGAAGATTGTCGGTTGATTGGTCAGATCTAGGATGCTATAGACATTGGGGTATGACATACAAGCATAACAGATAATTCTAAGGGTAAGAATGAGCACCAGGATCAGGATCATAATCAAACGTGCTATGACAAGAATGAGGGGTGTTTTGAAGGAGGTCATGGAAGAGGACGAGGATATCGTGGTGGATATGGAGGACGAGGCCGTGGTGGAGGAAGATGTGAGTTCCCTCATGGAACATGTTATCTATATAGATCTCCTGACCACTATAGGCATGAATATCCCCAGAATATTGCATGTTCTTTCTACGGAAAGAACCATAGCTATAAAGAGTGCCCGTATTTATATGAGCATCTGAGTAAGAAACATAAGCAAGAAAAAAAAGGCACTGAGATGGTTAGAATCCAACACGTGGTAGAAGATCAGTGGATGCCCAAGATAGCACCAGGACCTGAGGCATTAATAGTGAAGATTACTACATGAGATGAAGTGGCACGCGTAAGAGAGGCATTGCACTAGAAGCCTAAGATCATCAAGGAGGAGGTTTTACATGCAAGGTACCCAGATCCTGCTCATTAGAAGGAAGTCTATCAAGAGACCATGGAGGTCCTTAGGAATCTTCAAGGTGAGATATAATGTTTAAAGGAGTAGTCAAGGAAGATGGAGTAGAAGAAAGAAGAAGAAAAATCCCCCTCTGATATTAATGACATCAGAGAGGTTTTGTAAAATGTTGTGCTAGGAGAATATTATTCCATTGCTAGGAAATTGGTTGGAGGGGAATACCTCGCGCACAAGCACTGAGAATGAACAGAAAATCCTACATGCAAATCTTCCCCCTGATAACATTGACTATGAAAAGGAAATTACTCTGAATGTTGTTGTGGATGGATGGCTGTTGAGCAACATATTGATTGATATAGGTACAAAAGTGAATGTGCTTACATTAGATGCATGGGTACAAATGGGGAGGCCTCTATTGCAACCATCATCTAATGTGTTTTTTATGGCAAACCGAACTAAGGCCACTCCCATAGGAGTTTTGAAGGATGCATCTATAACCATATAAGGGGACAAGTTCACTGGGGATTTTGAGGTATTAGCACTTGCAAAAGCAGGAAATTTTCCAGCCTTGCTAGGATGCCCTTGGTGTTATGCGAATAATGCTGACTTGAGATTCAATAAGGGGTATATCAAATTTAAGAACAAGGAGGAAAAGGTTGTAATACCTTTGAAAGATGGGAAGTCTACACCATATGTTGAGCCTCTAAGTGAGGAGGACTTAAATAGAATCTATGTATGCACTATTCAGGACCCAAAGGCTAATGATCCATCAAAGGAAGGCATCCTAAAGTGGGAATATTCTCATTCTATTAGTGATAATATGAGTATTTATTGTGAAAATTGGGCTCATGGTACATATGAACTAATGGGGCGCAAGGTAAAAATCATGGTTGCATGCAAGAATGGACTTCATTCTGTTCGACGGATAGGTAGCACAATACCTTGGTATACTGGGGCAGAAGATATTCCTGTATTTTTGAAAGCCATGGAAACACAATGGATATATCAAATTAAGAGAAGAGATATGTTAGTGTATACCTTGTGCAGGACAATAGTGCGTTGGTGGGTAGTCCACAAAGACAATCTTATAGAATGGGAGGAGATTGGAATCACCCTATTTACTAGTTTTTTAAGGAGTAATGCACCTACACAGATCTACACTTATAATGGTGATAAACCTATTTAGCATCACATTTAGCAGTGTGAGAGACTCTAGAAAGTGAGACAAGAAGCATTACCACCTTCACTCTGGGTGCATAGATTATATTCTACTCTACAAGGATACACATGCGCCTGGTATGTCTATGCAGAACTACATTGAGAGACTGGGAATTGGACAAAATTTGACTATAGGACTAATCCAAACCTTTGACTACTTCTCGACTAAACCTCCAGGAGAAGAAGCATTAAAATTTGTCAAGCACTTAACTATGGGAGAGAGTGCAAAGGTAGAAGAGCTTATTCAAGAAATATTTGGTGAGATAGAGTTCGAAGTGCATTTTGAAAAGGAAGAAGAAATGGACTCCACACTACTTGAATGCACTTGCCTTGAGAAAGAGAAAGGAAAGATGGTTTACATAGTGTATGATGAGGAAGTTGAGAACTTGGATATTGAACATTCACAAGGGGTGTGCGAGGTCTTGGACAGTGTAGACAAGGATACACACACCTATCACAAACCCATGAAGATAAAGAAGGTGAATATAGGTTCGGAGGTTGAGCCAAAGGAGGTCATAATTAGAGACTATTGGTCAGAATCGGAAGTGGAAAAGATCATTGAGTTACTAAGGGATTATCAGGACTTATTCCCTTGAGGGTATCATGAACTTAAAGGCGTACATGAGTCACTTGGGGAAATGAAGATAAATCTTAAGGACAGTGTATGCCCAGTTAGAAAGAGACATTATAGGATGAATCCCAATTTACGTGAAAAGGTGAAGGAAGAGATTGATAAGATGCCAAACTTTGGGATTATTCGACCCTTTGATGAGTCAGAATGGGTTAGTCCTATGGTGATAAGTATCAAGAAGAATGGTAGGATTCGAATCTATGTAGATTACAGGGAGTTGAATGTTGCATGTATCACAGACCCTTTTCCTACACCATTCATTGAGGAAATACTGGAAGGAGTGGTAGGGTGCGAAATATATTCCTTCATAGATGGGTTTTCTGGGTATCATCAGGTTAGGATTGCTTAGGAGGATCAAGAAAAGACAAATTTTACTACTGAATGGGGTAGTTTTTCCTATACTGTGATGCCTTTTGGACTAAAAAATGCGCCTGTTGTATTCTCTTAGATATTTGTTCAGGCATTCAAAGATTTTATTCACAACTTTTTATAGGTTTATCTAGATGATTGGACAGTATATGGGCTTGTGAAAGATCATTGTGACAATTTGCACTTAATGTTTGAATGGTGTAGATAATTGAGTATCTCTTTGAACATCAAGAAGTGCATATTTGCTACACCTTTTGGAATATTGTTAGGACATATAATCTACAAGGAAGGTTTCTTGGTTGATCCAACTAAGGTTGCAGTCATTCTAGGCCTAGAAGCACCTACCAGTCATAGTGAGGTGCGTGGATTTTTGGGTCACACAGGATATTATCGGAAGTTCATCAAAGGGTATGCCAAAGTTTCTACACCCTTGGAAGAGTTACTAAAAGGAAGAGGTGCATTTTATTGGGGTGAACTGCAACAACATGAGTTTGATATATTAAAGGAGAAACTTACTACCACACACATTTTGCACTTACCCTCATGGGATAAACCATTTCATGTGCATGTGGACACCTCTGGCATGGCCATTGGCACTGTGTTAGCTCAACCTGGTGAAGGTATTATAGATCATCCAATTTGTTTTGCTAGTAGGAAGCTGACTCCTGCTGAAAAAAATTATACAACTACAGAGCGCGAAGCTTTGTCAATGCTCTATGCATTGCACAAGTTTCAACAATACTTATTAGCAACACCATTTGTGTTTTATACAAATCACATGACATTGAAGTATTTGGTGAACAAACCCATCTTACAGGGGCACATATGTAGATGGGTACTCATATTTCAAGAGTTTGACTTCACAGTTGTGGTGAAGCCAGGGAAAAGTAACTTTGGACCAGACCACTTGTCTAGAATTCACTCAGGAGAATAAGCACAAACAATTGAAGAAACCATGCCAGATGCACAGTTATATAGGTTATAACGCACACCATCAGAATTAGAAGAAATTAATTTATTTCTACAGACTGGTGTGGCACTAGAAGGAATGAAGGCATTAGAAAAGAAATAACTTGCTATACACGTGACATCGTTTATGTTAATCAGTGGATGACCTCTACAAGTTAGGCAGAGATGAAGTATTACGCTATTGTGTATTAGAGCATGAGTGCCAGGATATAATGAAGGAGGCACATGGTAGTATTGCAGGTGGCCACTATGCAGGTGATGCAACTGCCTGAAAGATCCTACTTGTTGGATTATGGTGGGAGACACTGTATAAAGATTGTAAAGCGTATTGCAAAGTGTGTGACCATTTTCAGTGTCTAGGTAAACTAGGGAAAAGAGATGAGATGTCTTTGAGACCCATTACTAGTTTCAAACCATTTGAGAAATGGGAAATCGATTTTGTAGGACCTATTTCACCAGCCGCACGTAGGACTGGGTCGTGCTATATCATTACTTATATAGATTATCTCACAAGGTGAGTAGAAGCAACACCTACGAAGGACTATACAATGGCTACAATAACTAGGTTTCTATAGGAGAATGTTCTTACAAGATATGGATGTCCTTTAAGCTTGACAAGTGATAGGGGTACACACTTTTTGAATGAAAAAATCAGGATCCTATTAGATGAGTTTATGGTTGCACACCATAAGACTACACCTTATCATCCTCAGGCGAATGGAACTGCTGAGGATTTCAACAAGATTTTGAGCTAGACATTGACAAAAAATTGTGATGTTGGAAGAAAGGATTGGGATGATAAAGTGTCAGTTGTTCTTTGGGCATATAGAACAACTTATAAGAGATTAAACAAAGCCACACTGTTTCAGTTGGTGTTTGGTGTTGAATCCATTCTCCCTATAGAATTTATGTTACCTTCTTTGTGCATTGCACGCACTGGAGGTCTAATTGATGAGTAGGATTTAAAAGAGTGTATTGATATGATGATTCAACTGTATGAGTGACAACCCATAGCATGATGGAGTCAGAAGCAAGAAAAGGCCAGGAAGAAAGCATGTTGTGACATAATCATAAGGGATAAGAAGTTTGAGATTGGAAAAATGGTATTTCTCTATGACTCTAAGTTCTTGTGCCATCCAGGTAAAATTAAGGTACATTGGTTAGGGTTGTATGTTATTACTTACATCCTTGAAACAGGATCTTTCTAGTTAGAAGTAATAGATGGAACACGGCTACCTAGTTACTTTAACGGGAGTAGGCTGAAGCCCTACTATAAATAAGTCTTCTTGGCATTTGTAATAAGGTAGTATTTCCAATTAGATTAGGTTTCCATTCTATATTTCCTTAATGTATTTCCTTCATTTTCATTATGCTTTGTCACTTAAGTTTTTGTTGTTGTGAAATAAGCGCACTTGCACGCATGAAGCTAACTATAATATGGAGCATGTTGATGTGTAGAGGACTACACATAATTTTAGTGTGGGGTGTGGTTATTGATATCAACGTACATGTTTGCTGGAACTGAAAGGTGGAAAGGAATAAGCTGTTACGGGTGTTTGTTAAAGTAAAAAGATTGCTTCTCAAAAGTGACCAAGGATGGAGATGAATGAAGGATCAATATAACGTGAGGTAAGTAGAGGCCATGATAACCACCAGGATAAGGTAGAGTGATGAGGTACTTGGGCACATGGGCATGTGCTAAAGAGAAGTCTGTGACCAGAGGATAGGAAGGCGTGCTAGAAGATTATAGCTAGGGTGTGAATATGTACCACATGGAAAGAACAAATTTGGTCAATAAATGAGAGGATATTTGGTAGATGGAGAAGCAATAAATGCATCACAATTTGAAAATATATATAAGGATGGGATGCGAGTTCATTTTTACCATTGCGATTAAGAGTATTTGAGAAAGAGCTAAGTGCGAAGAGCTGAGTAATAAATTTGAGGTGTGAAGGGTGTGAAACCAGACATGACAAGTAGATCTGTGCGTAGAAGAAGCTTACGTCCTCAGTGGTGAAGGGTTTAAGAGAAGTAGAACAGTAGAGAGGAGCTAGGGCACATGATTTCACCTAGGGCACTCTAACTCTAGCTAGGGTTTGAGTTGGGCATTGTAGAGTTGAAGAGGTAAGTGTCTACAAAAGGATTGCAAGGTAAAAATGGCACCCAAGAAAGTAGATGCAATGGGAATAAAGGGGAAGAAGAAGGTAGTTGTAGAGGAGGAAGAGATGGCACCTGAAAGTAATTTTTTAGAAATGCAATATCCATAAGGCATCATAGTCAGCTAGGAGTGGGATTCACATATAAGAAAAAGAAAAGTGAGCGAGTATAACCACAAGACCACAAAGAATGAAAAGGAACTTGATGCCTTGCTCAACATGAAGACAAACAAATGCACATCAGATGACATGTCGATTTATGATGATGCAGGTGAGAAAATTATGAAAAGAATTGGAGTCTACCAATTATATGAGCTTCCATATTTTGGGAAGTATGAGCCTTTATACTGATGGCTCATGAGCAGAGTACATGAGGACTTTTTCTACTTTGCAGGACACAGAGTCAAAATCTCATCCGCGTTGATCTCCACAGTGACAAGTTTGAAGGCCATAGGAGAGGATACAAAGACTGACCTAATAGATAAGGCCACGATTCTAGAAACTAGGAAGGATTTGGGATACTTGAAGGGTCTGCGCGGTATGGACATTGATAAACTAAAGAATTGTTTAGTTGTACAAGCAATAACATATATTGTTACAAATTTGAATGACCAAGAGAGGTGGTCATAGGTGAACACCATGTGGCTGCATGTTGCAAAGCAGATGTCAGAAGGAGTGGTCTATAATATTGCAGGATACATTGTAGAATAGATAGTCGAGGAAGTGTGAATGGGAGGAAAAATCAGCTTTGGAGCTGTTCTATTGTCACTGGTATTCATGGAGATTGGAGTACCAGATGGACCGAAGGAGAAGATATGGGAATACCCCATGGAGAATAAGTCACCAAATGAAAGGTTCAGCAAGTACCTATGTAAAGGGTCCATGATAGATGATGTCAAGCAAAGAGCGGAGAAATGGTATGATAGGCTCCACATGGCCTTTGAAGAAGAGTGGCGCATCCTGAAGGACCTACCTTTGGTAATAGGGAAACAAGTCTAGTTTGTTGTATATCATAATTTCTACATCACACGCTTCCCAATGAAAGATGAATCTGGAGCCCTTTGTGTAAATTGCCTTATGCCTTCACAATGAGGTACTTTCAAACATTAGTCCATAGATTTATAGACACGTTGCTACCTGGCCTTCAATGCAGAGAAGGTAGACTGTGACTACCACACCCTGAGAAAGAAATATGTGTATCCTAGGGTGAAGTGCATATATCGAGAGGCTCATTTTAGAAGTATTGAGCATAAAGCCCATGAGTCTAGCTGTCAGAGATATTGGGGCAACACTAGTATACCTTCATTTGAAGCCCAAGATGGAAAACAATAAGTATGTGGAGAATGAGTTTGTGCTCCTAGGGCCACCGAAGGGTCAACATACAATGGATAACATACTTGCGCCTAAGCCCATAGAGCCAATTGAAGTGGAGGATGAGGAGGATGAGCGCGAAGATAGTGGTGGTTTGGAGCATAGAGGTAGAAGACATCATATGAATAAGGATGAAGCTGAGTGCACCACTACACCACCTCAACCACAAGAGGGGGATGATGAGGACTTGAATGCAGTCCAAGGAGAGCAAAAATTTAAGAGGGTGTTTAGGCAAACAAGGACCCAAGGTGCTACTCCACAAACAGTGCGCAGATCACCCAAACTCTCTCCATAGAAGGAGACAACCATGTAGAGAAGGAGGAAACTAAAGTTGAATGAGGAGGTGGAAGAGTCAGAGGAAAGTGCGCCTAATTCTCCTACACTTCCAGAGAACATAGAGGAAAAAAAGGATGAGGAATCAAAGGAAAGAGGAGAGGAAGAAAATGGAATAGAGGAGATAGCTACAGAAATGACTCAAGACATGGAGACACAAGTCCTAAATTTGGAAGCTAAAGTTCCTAAGCAGTAATGGTCTAGAAGAACAAGTGGAGAACACATTCCACCAGCCATGGGCCATGTATGCAGAGGATGTAGGTATAATTATCCATGCCTGTTTCCAAAGCACACTGACACAGAAAGACTTATATGGTTGGGAGCTCATGGATGAAGATATGGCCATAGTGCACATGAGGAAGTAGCTATCATGGTCAATGCACACCCACATAGATGAGCATGACTTTGATGTATGCGAGGAGTCATGCATGTCAAGATGGCTCAAGAAGGAACCCCAAGCTAGACATATGATGGTAAAGCCTACTGTCATGTCAGATGAGCAAGTCAGCAACACATTAATGAAGGTTTCTACTGAAGTTGCAAGAAGAAACTTGGACAAAGCTGCAACAATAAGAGCACTGCACAAGGATATTGAAGACAAAGGATGAAGAGATATCACACCTAACCTAGGAGAGGGACTTAGAGAAGAAGAAATATACTGCATTCATCAGCATGACAGAGGCCATTAGGGATCATGTGTTGAAAGCATGCCCACATCTGGTATCCAAAGTACATGCACAATTCCCCTTAGCAATGCACTATGTTATAACTTTGGTAGAATTGATATTGGAAGATGACATCATCAGAATGCCACAACCAAAGAATCTTGATCAAGAGGAAAAAAGGGAAAAGGCTACAGTAGTCAGAAAGGTTGCATCATACGACGGACTACTGCAAGTGCTTCAAGAAGAATTGAAAAAATTGGATCATGCCTTAAATATATGCATAGCTCCAGAGGTGCTGATCAAGGTAAATACTCTGGAAGAAGATAATGAAGTCAGAAGGCTATGAGGGATGATACCTTGGGCTGCACAGAGAGGTTAACTATTGTAAAACAAAAGTGCAAGGCCCTGACAGCAACACAAGATCCACACAAGGAAAGATTAAATGAGCTTGAGGAACTCATTACACAAACAATGGATGTACTGGAGGGGAGAATGGATGTAATGTCGAACATTATGTTGGTCTTGCAGTGTGAGAAAGGTGAAGTAAAAAATATGAACTGGAATCCATCGTTGTGGATATTCCAGAGAAAGTAGAGAAGGCTCTCACCGATTGGCATGCCTTAGAGGCCGAAATAAAGGAGGAGTATCAAGAGTTGATCCTTCAAAATGAGATAGAGGAGGCTGCCACATAAAAGCATTCTTTATTCATTCAAATTCTTTCTGATTCTTTCTATTCACCATTTTTTGGAGATACCCATTGTTGGGGTGACAATGAGATTAGTGTGGGGTAATGTTGATCAGAGAACACTTGACATAACTCACACAAGAATTCTACGCGGGAAAATAGGCCAAGTTCAAGGGTGTGAAGGGACAAGAAGAACCTGTGAGAACAGGACAAGTCAACATTCAGGACTTAGCCATTTTTGGGCATAAAGATCTATTTTTAGAAGATGGCATGTAGAACACACCAATGATGCATAGACATGCTTGCCACACATTGTCTATTTTTGGAGGATCAGGTTCAGAGTGCTTTTGCATGGAGACAGTCTAAGAATAGGATTGTCCCCTCAGTTAACTATCAGTAGTATATAGATATCACACTTGTATGTGTGGCTATGCATGAAAATGACGTGTGGATATTAATAGCATGCGACCTATTTTTGGGATAGATAAGTGGTGAAGGGTAAGTCCCCACCCTATATATATGTAGTGAATTACCTGGTAGGGAGATGATGGATATAGAGAGATAGATAACATAGTGTGTGTATGGGATAAGTATACAGAGACATGTATATGTTTTTGGATTACTGTATCAGATCCATGCGTGCATCAACATAGATTACCAGTATTGTAAGAAGCTTCTGTGTTATTGTGATAATTAAGAGATGGAAAATATTGACTGAATCTAAGTGTCATTCCTGTGTGTAATAGGATAGTGCATGTTCTTATTACTATCATGATTATTGTTTAAACATATTCTTTCCTAGATTTGGATCTGTCATGCACTGTAAAATGATGTATTAGTTATGGATATATATGCTTTAAGTCTTCATCATGTTAACATTCTATTACAACAACCCTAAAGAGGGACCTGGTACCTTTGGGCACTTCGGGTGAGCGCTCAGTCTAGGCTGAGTGATGTGCCAGCGTGTCTAAGGTATTATCTGGTGAATTGTAGGCTACATCACTTGTAGTATATTTCATCGTTTATTGCGTAATTTATTTTATCGTTTATTGATAAGTTTTTTGTATCTCTACATTCTAAATACGAACATCGCACTACAAGTTTTATTCACTTTTTGGATTAATTATTTTTATTTTTTATTCTTAATTTTATTTTCTATAAAAGAAATTTTTGTAAATACACTACATAAGACATCTAAATTAATTTCTCATTTTGACCATGTGCACTAATTACATTTCTTTTCTTTTATAGGTGAAATCTACGATACTACAACCACTAAATTACACTGTTAAAGACAACCATTTAAATATAAATATGTCAGAAAATAACAATCAAAGACCCCTCCTGCAGTCATGAATGGTGCACTTTTAGGGTACCCGAATGTTCCTCGCCACTGACTGTCACTTCCAAATATGTCATCATCAGGTGTAATCAAATAACAGGGAAAAGCATTCTCTAGGTTTTACTCATTTTTCTCTATTTTCTATTTTCTGCATTGTAATTTCCCTTTTCTGAATGATTGTTTGCATCAAAATTCACATTTCAAATTTGGTCTAAAATGAACCTCATGCATCATGCTTGTTCACATAGCCTAAATAGGGATTTAACCTTCTACATATCACATTATCACACACAACCTAAAACTTCACGAACACAATCAACACATCGAAATACTCCTCTCACCTGGTTAACTGATTGGGACTTGAACACCCAACAAACAACTGTCTTAGACATTTTCCTAGCCAAAACTACCTGAAACTAGCCTTAGAATTCCATTCTTTAGGCACCTTCATTATCCATTTTACATTTTTTCACATCTCATAATTAATCATGATGATAAAAATATGTTGCTTGATTTGTTTGTCAAAAAATTCATAAACAAATGTTTATTTATTTCATGTCTATTGTCACTCTCTCTTAAATTGAAACAAAACAACAATGTCCTCCATCCAATAAAATTACTTCTCCTAATGATCTCTCCCAACAAGATTCTAAACTCAGAACCACGTCGTCAGTCACCCAACCTCTAGTCCTCCATGACCTTGACTTCCTGAGAACCATGTCATGCACGATTATCCCTATCTTAAAACTAATCCTCATATCGCTCACCAAGCCAATCTTCCTAAATTAACCACATCACCATCTCCCGCTCCTCTAGAGATACTCGGGCCTCCTCCTCACCCCATATATGACTTTCTTACTAAAAAAATATCCTACAATCTCTCAATCCTCCCAATCTCCTAAATTCGGTGGATTGCATTCCACCCACATTCCATTTTGACAATTCTATTTCATCCACTACTTAGGCTTGTCCAGCCATCTTAATATCTTCACACTTATATTCCTACCCATCGTATGCTCCAATTGATCTCAACCTCTTAACTAATAGATATCCCTGCTTATCATTTACCATAACAACCTACTTAGGAACTTCAATGAACACATTGTGTCCCTATTATTCATCAGTCGTCCTATGCAACAATCTCAACCCATGACACATGTTAATATTTACCAAATAGTTCCCCACACACCTGCACACCCACAAGTTTATCAACCACCTTATCAAATGATTCCCCAACTATCCACACATCAACAAACATATCATTCACCTTATCAAGCTACATTTCATACCACACAACCAATCCAATCCCAACCTAACATCGCTTCAAATGATCCTATTCATGTTTTGATGAATTGATTGGCCAATTTAGAAATTGTTACCTTAGCACCCAAGGATACATTTTCCCATGATGAAAATAAGTAATGAATCAATTTAGCCATTGGTTCCAATCAAAACCCTACCATCCTCATTAGAAAATTCCTGCGTATACTAATTTCAACAAGGAAGATCCCCAACAACATCTCCTCGCATTTAAACATGCATGTTGTTTTATTGTGCATGATCACGATCTAAGTAAAATGTATCAAAATTGTCCCCATGTCGTAAAGGACTTCAATGATTTGGTACCAAATAGTATCCAATAACAAACCAAATTCTGCTATTGAACCCAAATGCACAGTTGTTCTTAGAAAATCTATCAATCTACACATGACAATACTTAAGTCTATTTACTGACCTATAAACCATTCGTAATTATTGAAGACAGGGGGTTGATGTCGAATCTGTCACAATGGCTTGATGTATAAACCGATTGTCCTTCACTCTTCACCAAACCAAACTCATCGACCTATTCTAACATTTATAGGTGTATAACATGTGATCACGCAACTTTGTACACCATCCTAATCATTAACTGAAGCCTTGTGAGAAGATGAGGTATTAACACCCAAAATGGATCATAAGCTCACACAAAAAATTAACGTATGGTTATCTTGAGACTAAGTAATGTTCGAAATAAAACTAAAATTAAAGTATACTAAGAACTTGTTTATGATGTGGGCACACATAACAATACAATATAGATACTTAAGGGTCAACATGCAGAAATGATACAAAAGTCATCAAAATCCTACTGAACTGAACGTATCAACCTAAGGAGAATTGAAAACTATAGCTCTATTTTACAAGATCAAGTGGCCATCAAAATCCATAAAAATGTACCTACACACTTTTAACTTTTAAGAACTCGCAGTCGCAAGCCTGGATTTGAGTGTCACGAATGCCCATTATTGTAAATATCATGGTGTCTGTCATCACCAATCCGGCACTATGATAATTCTTCACCGGGAACTCCTCGTGCTATGATTATTTACTAATGCACAGACTTTAGTTTGGTGGATGTAATCTGGAAGCAAAACAACAACTGAACAAAAGAATACCATTGACTATGATAAGACAGAATGTCATGAAAAGTATGAAATATCAAAATAAATTATAATATTAACATGAAACTGTTACAATCTCACCCATGAGATACTTCATCAAGACTATGGGAGAAACTTTACAATTACGCCTCTTGATGGCTTCTTCAACACACCTTTAACTGATGGCTTCCTTTCGCAGACTTCCTACAATATTTCTCACTACTTCTTTTCTATGCTAAATGAGCCTCTCTATTTATAGAACTTCCAGGCTTATCCATCCTATCTCTAAGATAGGATAAGAAATCCACTCTGACGAATCATATTCCATACCTTAACTCTTATCTGTACATGTAAGCTTATCCTTAAGATAAGATAAACCTTATCATTTTACATGGGTTCCACATTTTTAGACTTTTTACAAATAAAATACACAAAATATTTATGACCTCACTCCTTGTCCTTATTACCAATATAATATTTCTAATTCCTAATCATGTAGACCCTACTCCTCTAATTACCCAAACTTTGACATTTACCATTACCAGACCACTTACGACAAATATTTACTTATTACAACATTCCTATTGTACTTTGACTGTTACCATACTCCACATTATTGGTGGCACCCGTACTGATGGCACCGTTATCTTCTATCAAACGCTACTACTAATTACACTTAACAACATCCTATTCCTAATACATACATTAATGAAATAGAAATTTTGGCGGAAAATTTTAGTGTCGACATCTTCCCCCTTCCTAGCTTCTACTCCGTCCTCGGAGTAGACTATTCTGGTGCTTGGAAAATCTTCAACTTGTCGTGGTTGACCCATTTCGTAATGGGGGTGCCATCCAATTCCTCCAGTCGGTACGTACCATTTTCATGCACAGCTGCTATTTTGTAGGGCCCCATCCATTTTGGAAGAAATTTTCTCTGTCGTCTTTTTTTGTATCTGGAATCATATACTAGAACCAAGTCATTCACATGAAATGGAGACCATCAGATCTTTTGATCAAAGTACTCTTTCTGCTTCATTTTCTTCTTATGGCTTGTATCCTTTGCTATTTCCCTCATTTCCTCTAGCAAATGAACATGTACCAACCTTTCTTTTACTGAATCACTTTCATCCATCCTTTTATTTTTCATAACTCTCACAGTGGGAATATCAAACTCAATAGGAAGAACTGGATCAATGCCATAGGCCAACTGAAATGGGGAGTATCCTGTTGCTGACTTTGATGTTGCCCTATATGCCCACAATTCTGCATGAATCCTTTTATCCCATTTATGTACCTGCAAGGCTGCATATTTTGCTAGAATTTGACACAGCACAAAATTTGTTCGTTCCACCTGTCCATTTGTGCTTGGCTTGTATGTTGTTGCCTTCCTGTGCATATAGAAAACTTATCGACTAGGGATTCTACCACCTCATTAATGAAGTGGCTTCCTTGATCTGTTACAATTTCTAATGGACAACCAAATCTGGTGACCGTTCATATATGAACGTTGCCACTTCATCCATAGAAGTTGTCTTCAATGGCCTAGCTTCAACCCACTTGGTTAAATAATCTGTGGTAACTACAATATACTTATTTTGACGTGATGTAGTTGGAAGTGGACCTACAATGTTTATTCCCCATTTTTCAAAGGGACCAAGGGGAAGAATAGGACATAATGGAGCTGATGAAGTCTTACGATTACCATGTGTTTGACAAATATCACATGTCTTACAATAATTATAACAATCTTTAAAAAGAGTGGGCCAGTGATAACCTGCATCCAAGATCCTTCTTGTTGTAAGTTGTCCAGAGAAGTGCCCTCCACATGTACCAAGAATTCTTCTAGCAGCTCCTTTCCTTGATCACGTCCAACTGCCCTCTTATACTGTCCATCAGGTCCTATTCGAAATAATACTCCATGTAGAATAGAATATGGATGACTAGCTTGAGTAATCTTTCTCTTAGTCTTTGCATTGGCACCATAAAGAAACTTGAATTCATTCAGATAATTCCAAATATCTATGTATTCACTAGGGATTGTGTCAAGGGAGAACAATGCTGCATCGGGAAAATCATCATCATCACAAGATGATCCAACCATAGGCTCGAGAGAGTGCATCTGCATTGACAAATAATATCAAATTCAAATTCTTGTAGCAAAATTATCCATCTTGCTATCCTCCCTGATGGGTTAGGCTTATTAACAATATATTTCAGAGCCTGATGATCTGTTACAACTATAAATTGTAATTTCTAAACTGCTTTATAGCAAAAATGATAGCTAGAGCCTCTTTTTCAGTTACAGTATAGTTTACCTTAACACTGCTCATTTGTCTGCTCCCAAGGATCCCATTTTCATCCTTTTGGCATCAAAGAAAAATCAGTGTACACAATGAATGCTTGCTCTAATCTGGATTCTTCAAAACAGGTGAAGACACCAGCGCTTCCTTCAGTTTCCAAAAGCTTCATGCGCCTTGTTTCCTGGTTCCACATCCTTATTCAAAGTGGCTGTGCCCTGAACCTTCTATAGTAACCCTCATGGCCTAAAAATGATCTCAAACTTCTATTAATAGGAAATGGTAAATCTTTGATTTTTGAAACTTTATCAGGATACTACCATGTCTTTGCCCTAACATCCACCTTTAGAACATCCAAAGACATACTTTGTAGGGTTTAGTCCTCTCCTTAACCTTTGAAACATCCATCTGGTGTAGGTGGTCAAATTTGATCCCATAGATGCAAAAATCATCCAGAAATACTCATGAAGGTCCCATGTAGGGTTCAAACACCCTATTCATCAAACGCTGGAATGTTGCTGGAGCATTACACAATCCAAAAGGCATAACTCTATAGGCAAAAGTTCCCCAAGGAGTGGTGAACATGGTCTTCTGATCTTTCTCTGCACGAACTTGGTTGTAGCCACTATATCCATTCTATAGCCTCCTGGCCAGCTACTTCGTCCAAGATCTGATCTGAAAATGGAAGAGGGTAATGAGTTGCCCCCATTGCGTAGACTGAGATCACACCCATAGTATCCCACAGCAAATATGAATCCTGCATCAAGCACTTATCTATTCTTCTTTTTCTTGGAAAAATTAGGATTCATTCCATTTGCATGGGCTTAGCACCATTACCAGCTCAACACATGTTCTACCCAACTTACTTAGACGGAGTTCCTTGTAATCAAAAGTGAATAGGTGTATTACCTTCAAAAGAGCTGGAGGTAGGATTCCTTCTCATCCATCAATCTCACACAATCTTTATTTGTTGGAACGATCATCACTTCTTCTATGGGGTCATGAGTTGGTGTGACAGGATACCTGACTGAAACATACCTCACTTTCCATCTTCACACTTCACTGGTACTAGAGTAATCAATGTCCAATCCAGTTTATCACTTGAATCCACAGGTTCTGCTTTATGATCGAGGGATCACGTTTTCTTCACCCTCTCTCTACACGTCCAAGTGTGATGAAACCTTCATTCCAGTAGGTTCTTATGAACTCTCCTTAGCCAAACCATTGGGTACGCAACAGTACCATTTTTCATCACCTAAAATTCTACCACACATACACCCATAACAGATATTGCCACATTTGAAACTACACCTTCTGGTTTAGCATTTAATGACCTTAACATAAGTGTTGAAGAGCGATCAATTTTTAAACCAACATATTCATTACAGACTCAGTCATTACTACTCTCCATCAACTAAGACATCATGTTACCATGTGCATAATACATGGAGCATAGGGATCTGCCTCTGCCTCCAAAACAGGGACTTCATCTCCACCTCGCAACTCCTGCCTCTTCTCAAAAGACATAGCCAAGAGTTGACCATATGTAATATGCAGGCCATCTTCCAAGATGGAGTATGCTCCTGTGAAATCACAAAATCCTGCACACCCAACTTTCTTCTCCTATGTTTCTGACTACCTAGGATCATTTCCATCTTGATTATCTTTTTGTTTCTTTATTTTTGTTACAAACACAGCTACTTCATTATTTCTGCTCTTAACTACATGAATTCACAGGTTCTTTTCCTTTATCATTATCTCCCTTACCAGATGTAGAACTATCTCGAATTATACTTATAATGACCATTGAGTATGGTTATCTTGAACAAACAAGTTCAGAAATATTTCTTTTTGGACCTCTATCCCTGAGAACTAAATTCCTTTCCTTGAAGAAGATTAATAGTTAACTGACCCATCTTTTTGAGCAGATCTTCATACTATGTATTTATGCTCACCGGGAGTGGTTGTGGATTCAGGACCAAAGGTCTGGTGTAGGCTCTACTAATGCTTTCTTCTTGCCTTCTTGCAATCTCCTTTGCTTGTTCAATGGTGGCTGGGCGGTCATACTTCACTCAATGGCTTCATCCCAAGAATGAATGCTTACATAGGAGATTAACGCCATTCATCAACCCATCCGCTAATCCTTCCTTCCAGACCGAGCTTCCTCCTTAGCTCTAGAACACGAGCTGATAATCCCTTATCTTCTCCTTCTCTCCTTGGGCTAGCTTTGTGATCTCAATCATGAGGTCTAAATCTCTTTTGTTCACCAAATTATTCAAGAAAATTTTCTCCCATGAATCCACATCACCTAGTGTTTACCTAAGTGTTGAACCATCCAAAAAGGTAGGAAAAAATTCAGTCCATTCCCTCTTAAAGGCCATTACAAATCAAGATCACTTCAACCTTGACATGAAAGAAGAAGCATCTTCATTAGATTGACCTAAACAAGAATCTTTCCCATTTTCAAAAGTAACCACCGGGAGAATCAAGTACTATAGACTTATGTGCACAAATAATTGGAATCACTATAGAAATGACACGGTAAACTATGGTAAAACTTGACTTACTACGGTAAAAACTGACTTTACTGTGGTAAACACTATTCCACTGCGGTAACTATTCACATTAAAAAGTGACTCTGTGATAAATACTATCACAGAAAAAATGACTTTATCATGGTAACCATTCACAGTAAAAATGAATTTACCGTGGTAGACTACTATACACAGTAAAAACAAGGTTACCCTCCAAGATTTTTGACCTAGTGGGAATTGCAACGGAACCAAAATGTATCACGAATCCGGTACTATGATATTCTTCACCGGGAACTCCTCGTGTAAATACTCATCTTTAGTTTGGTGGGTAATCTGGAAACAAAACAACAAAGTTCATAAGAATACCATTGACTTGATAAGACGGAAATGACATCTGAAATATCAAAGTAAATTATAATATTAACATGAAATTGTTACAATTTCAAAGTACTTCATCAAGACTATGAAACTTTACAATACGCCTCTTGATGGCTTCTTCAAAACATTTAAATGGCTTCCTTTCATCCTACAATATTTCTCACTACTTCTTTTCTATGCTAAATGAGGGGGGTGGCCTCTCTATTTATCTTCCAGGCTTATCCATCCTATCTCTAAGATAGGATAAGCTCTGACCATATTCCATACCTACTCTTATCTGTACATGTAAGCTTATCTTAAGATAAGATAAACCTTATCACATGGGTTCCCATTTTTAGACTTTTTACAAATAAAATACACAAAATATTTATGACCTCACTCCTTGTCCAAATTACCAATAATATTCTAATTCCCACTCATGTAGACCCACTTCTCTAAAAAATGACATTTTAACATTAACTTACGACAAATATTTCTTTTTACAACATTCCTATTGTACTTTGACTGTTACCGTACTCCACATTATTGGCAACACCGTACTGACGGTGCCGTTATCTTCTATCAGATATCAATTGTCAAATGCTTTCACCTAATACATATATTAATGTTATACACTGTACCCATTCAATGTACATCCTCATCTAAATCCGAATCCGAAAAATCCACATACTTCCTACCAAATTTGATCTGTCTCCCAAAAAACATAATATTCCCACTCCTTATTCAGAACCTAACACACACCTATTTCAACTTTTACTACTTGTCTTGAACATCCACCTTCTCCTCTCCTTATCACATCCACGTCAAATTTGACTCTACCATCCACTTCCTACACTTCAAGTACACCCCAATCTACCACATGAGATTCATCCTTAGCACCTGTTTCAGCCCCATTGATATCCACATATCCCTACAACTCTCACATTTATTCCTTCACCCACATTTACATTAAACACATGTATTACTACACCTACATTACTCACAACCATCCCAACTAAACTCATTTCTACTACAGGAACCTTTATAGCCCCACCTTCGACATCAACCCCATTAACAAACATATAATTCTTACCCCTTGAAACATTTATGAAAAAACCAGTCCCACATACTTCTACACCTGAAAATAATCTTGCATTTTCTGCATTACCCATAATGTCTACTCTATTGGTTATCACATCACCCACATCTCCAAATATCCCAAATATGCCCACATCCCTATCTATCCCACCTACCCCTATATCTATCATATCAATAAATTGACCTATCCCTACCTTGACATCTATACCTATATCCGCGCTCATGGCCACATCACTAGTTTTATCCCCATGTTCTTTACCTAATCCTTCTATCGCACCAACCAAATCTTCTCAATCTGTAACCCTATCAAAGATACCATTTGGAACATCTATTGACCAAAAAAATCCATCTAAATCAAATAAAGATGGTTTGCATTCTCTAAAATTAAATCTTTCCTTTCCAAAACCTAAACAACCCACATCTCACATAGATATCATTAATCACATCATAAAAACACCTATTTCTCCATTAACATCCTTCTCTTGTTTTATAACATTTTCTCCATTAATAACCACACCACAACTATCAGATCCTCCAGTTGAGATTATCATCATCCCTACTAGGAGTAAATCTTCTTGGTTGAATCTAAGGCTTGTGGAAAACATCCCCAAAAGTCCCATGCACATCCTCGAAAAACATTCATACTTTCCCTCTTCTCAACAATCCAATGCCACCAAATCTATTATAGGATCAGTCACTCCATTTGCGACATCTCGCAATGATAAATTTATAGCCAAAAAATCCAATCCTCTAATCCAATTCGATTTGTTGTCTAAGATGTATAATTTACCCATTCAATGTACATCCTCACCTAAATCCGAATCCAAAAAATACAATACTTCCACCAAATTTGATCTGTCTCCCAAAAAACATAATTTACTCGTCCAATCTACATCTACTTTTTCTCCTAACTCCAAGCTGAGATATCCTATCAAAACCCACATGAGTTATCTTCCTCATGACACTTTGGTTGGGTCCTACACATACATTTTTCAAAATTTAGTTCAAATATCTACCATCATGCTACCTCCCATTAAAGCCTTTAATCCCTATGGTCCTAAGCCATCGTGGTTCAATCCTAATTGCAGTTGCGCTTATCATTGTACCTTGGGCCATGACATTGAACATTGTAATGCATTTTAGACAATCGTCCACAACCTTATTGAGAAAGATGATTTCCTCATTTAGGGGAAATATCCTTCTCCATCTACATCTAATCCAATTCGTATCCCATTTGTCAAGTTTCCCACGATTTTCTTCATCCACATCATCCCTTAACATACCTCCTACACATGACATTTATCCTAAGCAAGGTCCTCCATTGTTCATCAATACTACTTTTCTTACCAATCACACTTGTGGTCTCCAATCGTTTATCCCATCCAAATCGAAAACAATCTCATCTAAACTCTTTTCACATCCTTTAACTCCTTCACATTTAACTCATTGGGGGAGCAACCTTCCCTCGCCCTTGATCACATCATCCATAAAATTCCCTTGTCACTAGGGGACTTTGCTCATTGACGTTGTTTTGTTTACCTTCTTCACATTCATTCAATCTAAACTAATTCCATCCCAATCCTCATCTCATTCCAAGTCCACGATTGTGGCCATTTTTGTCCTTCTGTGAGAGATCATTATTGTTATTTTGTTTATCAAATTTCACCATTGTGGCCATGTTTATGCCTCTTTTTGGGGCACCATCCATTTCATCAAATTCCTCCTTTGAGGTCATATTTTTCCTTCCATTAAGGACCATTTTTTTTCATCGAAGTCCTCCTTTGAGGCCATGTTTGTCCTTCCATTGAGGGACCTTTTTACCGACATTCCACCATTGTGGCCATATTTGCATCTATTTTAGGGCACCATCTGTTTCATCAAGTCCACATTTGTGGCCATTTTTGTTCTACCATAGTTGTGTCTCTCTCAGGGCATAATTTATTTTCATCCAAATTCATTGTCGTGGTCATATGTTTGGTTTCCTTAAGGACATAATTTTATTTCCTCACTTGTCTATCACGTCTAATCCTTTGCAAAATATCATCTCATCCTGTTGCAAACTTACTGTCTTTCCTCTCTTGGTGGTAAACTAGAGATGGTAACCTCTTAATGCATTGCACTTGTGACCAATCTATTGTTAGCATATCTACTGATGAGCACTTAGTTATATCCTTAGATCATTCCTCCATCCTTAGCCCCTTCCATTTGTCATTATAATGATATGAATTATGTGGTCTACCTTCAGTACTTTGATATAACCCTATAACTATTACATCCACCACCTTCTCATTATCCTATTGCAGTCATGAAAAGGGTCCAGGGGTGTCTCTTGTACATTCATTATCCCCTCCTAAGTGGTATACTTCGCTATTCCCAGCTCTCTCCCATGTGAAGCTAAAATTCATGTATGTAAAAGGAAAAATCAAAGTTATCAAAAATAGAGTGATCCATCAAAGGAAAGTTGTTCATGCAAAAAAAAAAGAAAGAAAAATCAAAAGGAATAGACCGATCCCTTGAAGGACAGCTATCATATAAATTCTTCTTACCATCCATATTATATATATAGTAGACCATACCCTCAAAGGATGGCTACTATTTTTTTATGGTATTTGGAAGGTTTCCTGCATTGATCAGCCTTCCTTTTATCAACATTCTTAGAAATATTTCCACAATGATCAAATTTCTTTTATTGTTATTTCCCTTTCCAAAAGCTGGGGTTGTATACTTAAGGAACACCACCTTTGGAGATCCCTCTTCCTGTGTATAATTTACATCTCAAATCCTTTGTCATGTCAACAATTAGGTTTATGAGAATCTTTCAATCCATATTTCCCTCACGGTCTTTTGGTATAACTAACTACCATGGGTTATGTTGTTAACACCTATTATTAGCTACAAGTGTAATGCCATGAGTGGTAACCTTTCTTATTTATCATCCAATCCAGTTTAAAGCATAGTTTCCTTATACACCCTTACTACAAATATGTTTACATTCATCTCATCAAGGTCATCTTTTATCAAATCACATCGAATTTCACACTATAAATTCTATATCTATGCATAATATCCATGAATGGGCTCTCAAATACACTTTTTAGTTTGCAAATTCTACTTGATCACTGTTGTAGTTTGCGAATCCTACTTGAGGATCCTTCTCAAGGAAAGATTCATTATCCTATAACTTCTTATCTCCCAACATGTTTAACAATGTCTTTGATCCATTGCTCTTTTGCTCCCCATTTCCACTCATCACCATTTGTCTCCGCATCATCCTTCTCACCTTTCTGTCCCTTTACACCATGCCAGATATCCTACTTGTATTTCCTCTTGAGTTTCCCTTTCACTCTTCTGGTGTTAGTTTGACAATCTTACTTAACCATCCATACAGCTAGAGAATCTTAGTTAAGGTATATCTTCTTCCTTGGATCCTCCCACTATAGAATATTCTCCATCATTTCCTCTTTCAGCTAGACGACAATCACCACCACAAACATCTTTTCACTCCTCCTTTTTCACTTGACACTCTTACATCATCACTCCCCACCACATGGGCATCCCAATTAAGGATCGCCTCTACACTCTCCATCTACACTACATATGTTCCCTCCATCCACTCATGTCACACTCCTTTGTTTCCTTGTTATCACCTTGATATCACCTCCTTTCATCTCTTGTTCCATTTTGGTATACATTGCTCAGTATTTTCATCATTCTTCTTCTTCTTCGGCTTGGAAATCCTACTTAACCATCCCCATTACATGGAAATCTTACTTAAGAGTCACTCTTAAGAATGGTTTTTCATATGACCCTCCCACCCTCCCATCATATTTTTCCTTATTTTTTATCTCCTGCCTCTCATCGTACTCATCTACTCCAACCAACCATTCTACACCTATACCCAATACAATTTTGTCTTTCTTCTTCCATATTGTCACTTTCAGTTTGGTGATCTAACTTAACTCCTCATGTGGCATGGCGATCTTACTTAAGAGTCCCTCTTAAGAATTATCTATCATCCTGCACTCACCCACAACTCCACATTCTCACCATCTACATTTTCTCATCATTCCCCATCATCATATCCTCTAACCTCCTCTTCCATACTCGCAAACACCACTTCCTATTTACCCCTTGTTCATCTCCATCATCCCTTGCTTGGTAATCTTACTTAACCGTTGCTTCCCTATTCATTTCGTGTCTTGTTTCTTTATCTTTCTTTCATTCATTCTCATCCACTGCATCCTCTTCTCACCTTCATCTTCACACACATCGTTATACCTCCTTTCTTTAATCTTTCCACTCCATATTCTATAATTCTCCCACATATCTACCTCCATGTTTACTCTTCATTTTTATTAATCACACCCTAACATTCTTTCATCATCATCTTCTATTTCTGTGCTAATAATTATCAGTGGAATTCTCCTAAAAATCACGCATACCCATTCTGCATAGCTTAGATCCTTTTCTTTGACCCCTTTCATCCTATCTTCATTATTTCCTTCCTCTGTGTCCTCTGATCATTATCAGGAGACTTATCCTAACATCCCTTCATTGGCATTCCACCTTTCATTCCTCATTTACTTTCCCCCTCTTCTCACCTTTTCTCCCATCCTTCCCTACTGATCATTATCGGTGGATTTATCCTAACATCCATTCGCTGGCATTTCCTTTTCTATCCCTTCCTCTCTTTTTCCTTACCACCTCTCCATCTTTCATTATTCCTTGTAAATTTCTTCACTATCTTCATCATACACCCTCTCTCTATTTTCTCATCATCAACTTGTCCTCATCTCATGCATCTTTGCATCTTTTCCAATCCGTGTCATTCCTCCCCTCAAGCTTCTCTTTACGTTCCTTATGCTTCTCACTCTTTATCAAATATCTCCATTCTTGGTTCCCTTCTTCTACATAATTTTCTTCGTTGTCCTCTCCTCATTTCTGATCCTAATCTTATTTCACTTCCTCCATATCGTCTTCCTCATTTTACCTCGCACTTCCTTCTTACTTCCTCGTTGATAACCTAACTCTTTAGCATTGTCCCATCTTTTTTATCATCCAACCATCCACATGCATTTCCATGAGGTCAGTTCCATATTCTTTACCTTGGATTTCCTCACTATGATTTGGTTCCTTCAATTTTCTTTGCTCTATCTGTTATCCAAAATTCACCCCCCAGGGTAATTTTGATAACATGCATCAGAATATTCAAGTCCCAGGCACATTTATTGATTCAGAGAAAACATCATGTTTCTGAGGTTCCCTGAGATATTTTTCTAACTCCCCTGGCCAAAGAAGGAAAGAGCAAGCTCTGAGAAAATGTGAAAAAATTGCAGAAGGCAAGTAGGTTGATCCAGGAAAAATTGTGAAAATCGACTAAGTCCTAGTCCTTGCAACAGTAGGGACGTGTGGGACAGAAAGACGTGGATCGGCTGAAAAGCCTCCAGGCGGCCCGCTAAGCATTTGGGACAATCGGGCCAGAAGTACGCGGTGGGCGCGAGAAGCCGATCCGGTCGAAAGAGGAAGAAAAACGACTAACTGCTGAGCGGGACAGTTCGGGACAAGAGTACGCGAAGGACCCGAACCGGCCGGTTCGGCCGAAATGAGAACAAACAGTCCGGAAGCAAATGGGACATCTGGGCCGCGAGGACACGAACCGGCTGAATCGGGCGAACCGGAGGAATTTGTCCCACGAAGCACAAGGACATTTGGGACAAGTGGGACAAAGATGGCGGGGTATGGGTTGGTAAGGTATCCCATGCCGTTTTAATGCATTGGCATTCAATGAGGAATGTGATTGCATGTTTTCCCATGTTTCTGTCCCCTGGGCTCGACCCATGCAATGTAAAAAAGCTAGATTTGGCTCAAAAATAGGTAGTTGTTAATCTTTCTACTCGGCCCTCCCTTCTTTTCTTCTCTAGGGTTAAAAATGGAGTTCGAAACTCCTCCCTTTCTCTGTAATGGCGTTTTTTCCTTTTACTATTGAAATGATGTTCTGTGCAAACTTCTGGAGCAACAAAACATGTTTTGTGATGCATCTGTCCATCCTTGCTCGTTTTTGCTTGTTTTCTTCTTGCCTCTCTTCATTGTAGGTATTTGTGCATGTTTGAATGTTCATTGCAGGTCTGGAGCTGTGTTCATGGAGTTTTGGGACATTTTCTGTGTGAAATCTATCCTTGGGCCTGTGATGCATCTGTCCATCCTTCCCATTGCTCACCTCTCTTTGTCCCATGACAGTTTTGATAGAGGTTCAATGTTCTCCTTCTCTGGTGTATCACCGTTTTAGTGTAGGCTTTTGCTGTTTTTCCCTTCTCTCTCTCTCTCTATCTCCTTGGCATGGTTAGATTAAGATTAGATTAGCTTGCCTACCTTCTTTGTTATCTTCTTCCTCACCTTTCATTCCTTCTTTCCTCTCCTCCTCTATCATCTCTTTCATTTTCCATTACTTCTCTACCTTCCTCTACTTCACCCTCCTTCATGCCTTTCGTTTTAAATAACTCTTTCCCTTTTTCATCATTTCACCTTTTGCTCTATGATTTTCTTTTCTTCTTCTTGTTTGTACATCATCATTTCCCCCTTCCTCTATAATCCTTCTTTGTTATCTTCTTCCTCTCCTTTCATTCCTTCTTTTCTCCTCCTCCGTCTCCATCCCTCTATTCCATTCCCTTATCGCCTTCACCTTCGACCTTTCTTTCTCTTCTCATAATTAACCACTCCTCCTTTCCATTCCCTTGTCTCTTTCTCATTACGTCCTTCAACACACCCCTCACACTTAAAATTCATGGTCAATGCCAATGTTTCTCCGTTTATCTACCACCGTTAATCCATTTCATTACTGTTCTTCTCGTTCTTCTCTTTGTAGCATTGACCTCTTCTCTTTTTAAGAACCCTATCACATCTTTTTATCTTCGTAAGTCCTCTAACAGAGGCATCATCATATCCATTTATAATAATTTTCTTCCCATCTTCCTTTGAAAATTTTTGTCTTAGAGGATATTAGAACGACCATCACCTATCTGATCTTGTTATCTTTTCTTGAATATTTTCTCTGCTTTTGTTTTGTCGCAAAAGTATCTTGAATTCTTATCCTACTTATCGAAGAAGTGGGACAGATTTTTTATTTTTCTAACATTTATGCATATTTCATATGAAACATGATTACCATCATATTTATCACCCTTTTTCGGGAAATCTATCTCACTCTTCTATCATATCTTCTCGTCACGTCCACATTTATGATTATTCCCCTTGGGGAATTTTTACTTACACATCCCATCTTCCACTATGTCCATTTTCATATCCTATGTTGGGGGAACCTTTTAAATCCTTGTATTAGTCAACACATATAACTCAATTTTTGTATATCACATGCCCTTTGCAGGGGCCATCATTATTTTTCATCCTCGTCCCTTTTGCAGACACAAAAACCACGATTTTTCACCCAATTCCTCACAGATAAAGGATTTCACATACCTTTCGCACTCAGTTGCGTATATTTTGATGTTTTCCTATGACCCATTGGTCATCACTGTTGATATCCATATTGTAGTGGTATTCACCTACTCACTGGTCTTCACCCACTCAGTGGTCTTTACATCCATTGTCCACACACACAACTTCATCCAATTCATCTTGTTTTTGTCTCGTGGCTTGCTATCCACAAGCCACTCAACAAAAATGGGCAAATGTAGACACCAATTTTTGGTGTGACCCCTCTTCTTTCATCCTGTATTCATTCTCCTTCATGTAACTTCCCCTCTTGCCTTTCACATTTCCTAAATTTGAGTAAATTCCATCTATTTACTCACCTTTATTTAATTAATTATCAAATGGGCTCCATGTGGGCCCATTTGATAATTAAAATTTTGGCATTATCTACCATATCATTTTTAATTCAATTCATGGGTAATAATATACCCATTTGACACCCCCTTTCTTAATTTCACAAGATGGAATCTATTATCTCACCTACCATATAAATCATGCTCCCCCACTCCATCTAATAAATCAAACCATGGGGCCCTGCGTGATCACATCATGTCTCTTAACTCAAGTTAATTTATAAATCCCTGATTACTCGTTAACCCCAATCTAACCTCACCTATAAGTTATAAATATGGTTTTTCTCCCATACTTCAAAGGAGAGACTAGACCTAGACCTGGACCTATACCAGAACCTGAAACCAAGGAGAAGTATGAAATCTCTGTGTATTAAATTTTTTAGAGAGGAAAATAAAGTGCTTAGTTAAGTTCTGGAAGTTTGAGGTCGAGGATTTTTTTTTTCCATTGTTAGAAGTTAGAGGTGAGGAGTGTGGAAGAAATCCGTTTGCCAATGTTCATTATCTTGCCATCCTAATGCCCAATTCCCCTTCATATCAGAGCACAAGCTAAGTCCCCTCGTTATTTTGATTACTTGTCATTTTGTATTTTCATTATTTCTGTCATGATATCTACTGTTCATCATTTATTGCTATCTTTCTAGACACAAGGGTTGACATCCTCCAAGGGAGTTAACATCCTCTCAGAACCGAGATTGTTTGGGAGACCCTCGCATATTTTTATCTAATCACATTTGTTTCAATTTTGTAGATATATCTTATTTTTATCAAATATCTATCTTCTATGCACCCGTAGATCCATATCCGCATTTGAGGTCCTAATCCCTCCATCATTCAAAGTTGGCTGGTGGCTTTCAGTATTAGCTTTCACCTGCATGAGAATGATTTTTCCTATACAACAGGTATATTTGGGAATGTTTATTAGAAGATAAGAGTGGAGATTGAATTGGTTGGGAGGTTGTGTAATGTTGGGAAGTAGGGACATAGTAGGATGTATACGATTGTTGAGTTACATGAAGTGTGGTAAATGAAGTAGGTGTAACATTGACATAAGGTGATGGGGATAAAAGTAGGACTTTGTGGTTGAGAACTAGAGTTATGGTGAAATTATTTGTAAAGGGAGCTAAACGGAGGAAAACACAAGGTATTGATCATGCTAGTTATCCGAGGAGTAGCAGTAATTGATGTGATAGGCATGGAGGCTATAGTTATGGTTTGGTGTGTGTATGATAGGTATAAGATGGTCTTGGTTGTACAACACAAGGAGTGAATAGATAAGGATACAAGGAAGCTTGGTATGTTAAATTTGGAGGAGATGATTGATAGGATTCTTAAGGTTAGACTACCATATTTGACTATTGGTACATATAAGAAGTGTGAATATTGGTAAATTGTGGTGATTGGATGGGTAATATGGATGAAGTAGGGATAAAGTTGAAATGACATGATTTAGGTGTAATACGATCCATTTATTGAGTGGATTGACACGATTGAGGGGTTTCGATCTACATAAGCAAGAAGGATGAATAGGTTATTTTTAAGCAAAAACGAGGTGTGGATTGTCGATGAGAACAATCACTTAGGAAAGGGAAATTTACAACGTAGAAAGAGGAAAATAGGGAAAAATGAGGAATGCATGTATAGAGCTTTTCCTTTTTATTTGGCAGTAAGTTAAGGTGAGCAAAGTGTAGGATTTTAGGAAATATGGGAAGTGCTTTTCTTGGTATCTGGGTGAACGGTGTTTGAAGGCAGTAATCGATGATCAGAAACGTACTGAGGACGCTTAAATTGTATGATTCACAATCACTGATGGGGGTTGATAAGAGGTGACTTGTGGTGTGTTTGGGTTTAGCATTTAATCTTTGGTAGCATAAATTTAGACTTTTCCTACAAAAAAAATATGACAATTAGTGGATATGAGTTAAAAATATATAAGAAGGATAGTAAAAAAAATTCTAATATTTATATGCAAAAATAAAATCCTACGCGTAGGATATTAATCTAAAAACAAGTTCGCCATTTATTATGTTAAGTAGAATAAACAAACTATCGAAACTAATTAAATGAAAAATAAGTTATAAACTAAATGATAAAATAAACCATGATGAAATAATGAAATGAACAATAGAATAACAAAATAGATGATGAAATAATGACTAAATAACTTCCAAATCATGACATAAATATTCAATGCTAAATCATATACATGGAACTACAAACAATACAATGTGATAATGCATTCAAAATAATAAAATTATGACATGAATCTATACAATGAAAAACCAACTTTAGATTATAAAAAATAATCTATAAAACAGTAAATCAATAAAATAATAATTACATTGTTAAACGATAAACTATGTTATCAAAACAATGTGAATATGTATGTTGTGTTTATTTGTGTAGTGAACTATTGATAAAGGTACTTATAATTAAGTAATTTATTAACATCTTATACTCTACAATAGTAGACCGACAAGATATTAAAATTATAAGATATCTAAAATAATGGGGTGGGAAAAATAAATTATGAGCGATATCTTATCAAAAATCCTTTACTGACACAAACTTTGTTCACTTTTAGGTACGCCAGAGTTGGGTCCTACTGCACATAGATTTTTACATGTAGGATGACATAATGAGAATCAAATAAAAATAAACGAGAAATATATATAGTTGACTATGGGTGTTGATAGTACTTTATGAGAAATAGTAAAGGAAATTGCTATAGCGAGACTGTAAAGTCACTAAATTTCACTTCAATACTGGAGAATTTTATATCAAATCACTATTTATAAATGTGTTCTAAAGAATTGTTAACCAATCACTATAAAGAGAATGTATAGTCAATTACACACAAAATCAATGTGATTATGATACTGAGTTAGGAGCAGTTGGAAGCGTTGAGCATCAAAAGCGTTGGCGAGATTGGTTGGTAGTAGTGCACATGGACATGGTTCTTCACATGTTTGAGAATCATGGAAAATATGTAATTGGATATGGTGCCGTGAGCACTATTTATAAATCTGTAATGGACCACAAATCCTGCGTGGATTTAAAACTGAGTTGCAAATAGTTTGGAAGTGTTAAGGATCAAAATCTCATGAGTATAAGT
Source organism: Taxus chinensis (assembly GCA_019776745.2). NCBI lineage: Eukaryota > Viridiplantae > Streptophyta > Pinopsida > Cupressales > Taxaceae > Taxus > Taxus chinensis. The sequence goes on from CM034150.1 coordinate 798,599,168, forward strand.
TTATTGACCTATATAAATTGATATAGACTTTCCCAAATCACAACTTGATAAGGAGCTATAGATTGATGTGGCTATGCTTATTGATTCATTGTGTCAAATTGTATTGCTGTGAGGACTGAGTCATTTAAAAATGCCCGTATGAAGGATGTAAGAAAAACTTGCCCGTATGTAGTAAATATAACACAGAGCTGTACGTTTAATTGCCCCAAATTCAAGTGATCTACTCTTCCATTGTTTTTAAAATGGGTTTGAAATTTTAAAATTATATTTTCCTCACAAATCAAAATTCCCTGATGGCTTAGCTCTATTAGGTGGCTATGCAGGAGAGGGGGGATAAGAGAGGGAGTAATTCGTATGAGAGTATAGTGAGGGTGAGAGCACAATGACGAGGGAATCGAGTGGGGAATGTTAAGTATGAGGTTGAGTTGGAATGTGAGGATAAAGCTCGGGTAGGTAAAAGGTGAGGTGTTGACATGGAGAATAACTCGGACATAAGTTGGGTGGTAGCAAGTTGAGGATGTGGCGGATTGGAGTATTGGGTACATGGAGATTAGTATGGGCTTGGTAGGTGAGGGAGTATGAGATCAGTATGGTGTAATAAGGATTGTCTTGGACGAGGAGCTGAGTCAGGGGAGGATTGAGCTAGGTAGTAGTGGTGGTCGGAGTTGTGAGCTAATCAAGCAAAATTAAGGAGTGGGCGAGCTAGGAGTGGGGATGTGGGTAATGTGGGAAGTCAAGAATGGAGCTGCATGGAGTGAAAGGTGAAGGGAGGTAGAAATGAGGGAATGATGGGTTATTGACATGGGTGAGGGAGCTCATTGTGGAGTAGCTGAGGTGTGCTGGGTAGTAGATTGAGAGTAGTGAGTTAGGATCTTGGTGTTAGAAGTTGGGAGCTAGTGGGTAGTTTAAGTGGTAGGGAAGTAAAGTTGAAGGGAGATGAGGTAGCTTGGCCTAGATGGGAGGATGATAGGATTAGGGGGGGTGTAAGGTAGTTTTAGAACAATAATAATATTTATTTTTATGTATTTATTTACTTAAATATTATATTTATTTAATAATTAATTTCATTTTTACTAGTAATAACAAGAGAATTTTATATGAAGTATAGTCTTGTGATCTGTCTAGGAAAGCAGGGGGAGATGACAACTGATATCGTGAATGCAATAGAACCTGCTAATGTGAATCAAATTCATAGAGAGGAATGGAAGGACTCATGGGAGATTAAGGGCCATGGAGGTGGAGTAGGAGGAAACTTGAGTAGGAAATGATCTTTTGTTGGAGTCGAGACAACATTTGGGGTTGGGAAAAATTCGTGCCCTAACCCATCTATTTGAAGTGGGAAACCCAAGACGGCGGTCACAAGAGGCATTCATGGTTCCATGAACGGAATTCCAGGGGGAGGATCTCATGGTGGTAGGAGTTTGGATCCACTGTTTTCATTTAAGGATGAGCTTGGGAAATATGGCAGTAGTATCTCTGGCATTCAAGCATATTTGGTCGATCTTGTAGAAGAGACCCCATCCCTGGTCATTGATTTCTAAGAGGTGGAAGATTATTACCAATCCCTATCTTAGGAGGCCGTAATTAGCTGATTCAATGGGTTTTGGCCTTCCTCCTCTGCCTTATATCAGTGTATTTAACAGAATTAGATAGATAAGTGTGAAATTTCCCTCTGCTCAAGAGGTTTTTTTGGTGGTGCATTTTAGGAAGGTAGAGGACTTTCAACATTGTCTGTCAGAAGGACCATGGTTCTGGGGCAATACAAACTTATTTTTGACTCCATGGTTCCCATATTTTGATTCAATCACTCTGTCGATTTGTAGAACCCCTATTTGGGTTAGACTTCCCAATCTCCCTCTGCATATTTGGTATGCACTAGAGGATATCAGAAACGTTTTGGGCAAGTTTATAAAAGAAGATATGGACATAACTCATTCAGGCTTGTGTTTCTTTGCTCATTTTTTTTGGAAATTGATTTGAGTAAAGGTCTACCAGATTGAATTAATTTGAAATTTGGCAATTTTCAATACTCCCAATCTTTAGACTACAAAAATACAACATTCCGATGTAGAATTTACAGAAATATGGGGCATTTGCAAGCATGTTTTCCTTTGAATAAAAAACAGTGAAAAGGGGGTGGTTCAACCTTGACTAGTGGATGGGGTACTTTGGACTTATATTTGGTGTCTGCCATGAATTTCAAGGAAAAGCCATTTACATCCAATACCGAGGATAAGATAGAAGGAAATATGGAATTAGGGAAGATGAATATAGAGAAGGAATCTCACGGAGTTATTATGGTAAGTGGATCAAAAAGGGGACATTCCCCTGAAAAATTGGACTATGATAAAGAATTCTTTCCAAACCTTAAGGAGGATTGAACAAAAATAGGTGATCTCATGCTGGTGGTTGCCTTATAAATTGGAATGTGGTAGGAGGTAAAGAAAAGGAAAGGGAAAAAGGAAGCATGGGTAGTATCGATGACTATTTCCTACCTCAAGGTGGGAAATAGCTTCTCTAGAATGATTATTGAATAGTAATCTTCTGGGGTTTGAAAAATCCCATTTCTAAGTATGCATAATATATAGTTTTCTATATATGTATGTCTATGAGTTGGTTTGTGTTAGTAAGGAACCAACGGTTAGCTGTTGGCTGATGAAGCCTATTTTAAATCTGAGGACTTAGCCTCAGCTTCATGTACAGTGTACGGGCCCCTTCAACCCGCCTTATTAATAAAAAATAAGAGAATTTTATATCAATTATAAACAACTTAGTAAAAAATCCTTTCAAAATAACAAAAAACAATCATCTCGAAGCGAGGAAAAATATGACTAAATGTACGTACTACACCGCATAGATGGAGATAACATTAAAACCCTACAAATAAGTAAGCCTCCAAATGAAATATTCACAAAATATATGTCAAGTGATGACAACTAAAAAATAAGATAACCAATCATCTTTACAACACCTTCACAAAACAAGTAAAGCAATAAAAATGACCAGATTTTGGGTCTGGACCCATCGGGCATGCCAAAAATCTTATATAGGAAACTTCATTCTCACATGGGATGAATACTGATACTGAAATCTACCAACAACCTCGAATGATGAAGGCCTTAAGATTCCTCTGATTTGGATGTAGATCTGTGGGTGTCAAATGATAATATCTACAAAACTAGAATAAATATGATTAGATAGATATATGTGGGGGTTTCCCGGACAATGCCATTTCCAAGAAGCATAAGCTTCCTTATGCGGATGTCAAATCCCATGTCTAGAAAAATTTAAGGAAATGATGAACCTTAGATAGCATGGATTACATACAAAAATTGATATATGCCAGAAAATAAAAATACCGATAAAGAAACCACTGATTTAATAAAAGCAAATGAAGCTCATGAAAAATAAATGACCATTTTGGGGTTGAACCTACAAAGAGATGGATTTTTCAAGAGAACCACACAAGACTTCCCAAGAAATGGATTTGCCACAAGAACCACATAAGAATTTTCAAGAAGTGGATTTGCTAAAAACACCATAAAGGCATGAATATGAAATTATGTTATCACAAATGGCATTACAATGACAATATGGTATGATGAAAATGAGAAGCTTCAAGACAAAATATTTGCTATCTTTTATAACTTACTTTCGAAAGGGGGGAGGCTTGTATTTATGGGCTAGAGATGGAGTTAACTGTGGGATTATCATGTAACCTGGCTTCACAAAAGTAATCTTAATCAAGGGACATGATTTGAGTGATAATGGGTTTGATTTGACCAAGTGGGGATCATGATTTGAATTATTAGGTAAAAGAGATAAGGGTGTAATATGGAGTGGGGAGCATGATTGAAATGGTTAAGTACAATGGTTTCTTGGACAATTTTGGTTTCAAGAAGCATGAGCTTCCTTATGTGGATGTCAACCCCCGTGTCCAGAAAAATTGAAGGAAATGATGAACCTTAGATAGCATGGTTTACATACAAAAATTGATATATGCCAGAAAATGTAAATACTGATAAAGAAACCACTGACTTAATAAAAGCAAACCAAGCTCATGAAAAATAAATGACCATTTTGGGGCTGAACCTACTAAGAGATGGATTTTTCAAGAGAACCACATAAGACTTCGCAAGAAATGGATTTTCCACAAGAACCACGGAAGACTTTTCAAGAAGTGGATTTGTTAAAAACACTATAAAGGCATGAATATGAAATTATGCTATCACAAATGGCATTATAATGACAATATGGTATGATGAAAATGAGGAGCTTCAAGACAAAAGATTCGCTATCTTTTCTAACTTACTTTTGAAACGGGGGAGGCTTGTATTTATGGGCTAGAGATGGAGTTAACTGTGGGATTATCATGTAACCCGGCTTCACAAAAGTAATCTTAATCAAGGGACATGATTTGAGTGATAATGGGTTTGATTTGACCAAGCGGGGATCATGATTTGAATTATTAGGTAAAAGAGATAAGGGTGTAATATGGAGTGGGGAGCATGATTGAAATGGTTAAGTACAATGGTTTCTTGGACAATTTTGGTTTCAAGAAGCATGAGCTTCCTTATGTGGATGTCAACCCCCGTGTCCAAAAAAATTGAAGGAAATGATGAACCTTAGATAGCATGGTTTACATACAAAAATTGATATATGCCAGAAAATGTAAATACTGATAAAGAAACCACTGACTTAATAAAAGTAAACCAAGCTCATGAAAAATAAATGACCATTTTGGGGCTGAACCTACTAAGAGATGGATTTTTCAAGAGAACCACATAAGACTTCGCAAGAAATGGATTTTCCACAAGAACCACGGAAGACTTTTCAAGGAGTGGATTTGTTAAAAACACTATAAAGGCATGAATATGAAATTATGCTATCACAAATGGCATTATAATGACAATATGGTATGATGAAAATGAGGAGCTTCAAGACAAAAGATTCGCTATCTTTTCTAACTTACTTTTGAAACGGGGGAGGCTTGTATTTATGGGCTAGAGATGGAGTTAACTGTGGGATTATCATGTAACCCGGCTTCACAAAAGTAATCTTAATCAAGGGACATGATTTGAGTGATAATGGGTTTGATTTGACCAAGCGGGGATCATGATTTGAATTATTAGGTAAAAGAGATAAGGGTGTAATATGGAGTGGGGAGCATGATTGAAATGGTTAAGTACAATAATACATCCCATGATAATCATTTTGAATTTAGGAGTGGGATGTCAGATGTGTATATTATTATTCAATTTGTAGGTGGGGCTCATGAATTGAATAAATTTGGGATATTGATTATTAGGTAAGATAATGTAAAATTTTAACTATCAAATGGGTTTACATGGAGCCTATTAATTAATTAATTAAGGGTGATTAAATAGATATATGTATGATGGAATTTACGCAAATTTAGGGAAAAAGATAATCGAGAGGGTAAGCTTAATGAAGGAGAATGAATGCGGGGTGAAGAAGAGGAGCTACACCAAATGATGGTGTCTACAGTTAGGGGAATGTCAACAAAAATTATGGGTAAGCATGGGGTTAGATATGTGGGAGAACTCAAGAAGATGGAATGAGAAGAGTGAAGAATAGGTGAGTGATAAGTTGTGATAAATTGAAGAAGAGGAAAGGATGCAGAGGATGAGGATGAACAAGGCAAAGATGAAGAAACAAGACATGAAAAGAATGGAAAGAAATTATATGAAGGATGATGGATCAAGAAGGAGAAAATGGGGGAAAGGAACATGACTACAGATGGAAGATAGTTGACGCACTTTGTGATATGATAGGTTGAGAAAGGATAATGGTAGGAGGAAAATGTGGTTGTTAGGAGAGACCATGGGAAAGAAATGATCAATGAAAGGGATGAAGAATGAGGTAAGGAAGAAGTCCAGAATGATGAGTTCAACTTAGGGAGGACCCTGAAGTAAGAATGTCATGCAACGAAAGTGGTTAAGTAATATTTCCAAGTGAGGGATGATGGAGATGAAAAGCGAGAAAGCATGAGGTGGTGTTTGTGAGAATGAAAGAGGAGGTGAGACGATGTGATAATGGGGACTGATAAGAAAATATGGATGGTGAAAATGCGGATCAATGGGAGAGTGCAAGATGATAAATCATCCTTAAGAAGAACTCTTAGGTGAGATCATCATACCTCACAAGTGGTTAAGTAATATTGCCAAGAAGAAGATGATGATATCAATGATGATGGGATGGGATGATGGGAATTCCAAGAAAAAATGAAAGGTGGAGATGTGTGGTGATGGGGAAAGGAAAGATGACATATCATGTAAGAGGGACTCTTAAGTAAGATTGACATGCCACATGAGTGATTAAGTAAGATCACCAAACTGGCAAGTGACAATATGGAAGGTGAAAAGCAAGAATGTATTGGGTATATGGGTGGAATAGTTGGTTAGAGAAGATGATTACGATGAGAGGTGGGAGAAATAATATGGGGGAAATATGATGGGATGGGGGAAGGCCATATAATAGATCAACCTTAAGAGGGACTCTTAAGTAAGATTTCCATGCAGGGGGGATGGTTAAGTAAGATCGCCAAACAAAACAAAAAGAAGAATGATGAGAATAAGTGAGTGGTAGAGTTGATTGGATGAGGGTATGACAAAATGGACTGAAGGGGAACCCTCAAGTGAACTTGCAATACTATGAGAGTGCATTAGTAAGATTACCAGGAAGCAAAAGATGGATACAATAAAGGATGAGAAAAGAGTGAGTGGTGTATTCCAGAGTGAAAGAAGAGGTGAGAGGAGGTGATAACAAGGAAGGAAGGAAACAAAGGAGTGTAGCATGAATGGATGGAGGAACATATGTGGTGTAGGATGAAGAGTGTGAGGGTAATCCTTAATTGAGATGCCCACGTGGTGAGAGTGATGATGCAAGAATGATAAGTAGAAGAGGCGGAGCAAAAAGATGTATGTGGTGGGTGATTTTTGTTTGATGAAAGAGGATATGGTGGAAAGGTTTCTACAATGGGAAGAACTTAGGAAGAGCGTATACCTCAACCAAGAGTCCCACATGGAAGGTGTGACTAAGTAAAATTATCAAGCAAGAAGCCGAAGAGTGAAAGGGAAGAACACATAGTGGTGAGAGGGGATGTGAATGGTGAGAAAGTTAATGTGGGGATGAGTGGTGGATGAGTAGAAATTAGGAGTGAGGATGAATGGATTAAATACATGGTGACCATAGTGGGGGATGAGGAGTTGATGGATAGTGAATGCTTCTTGGGAAATATCTTCAAGTAGGATTCCCAAACTAGGAATGTATTAGTACAGGTCAATGGATGGGGTACAAAATAATATTTTGATCATGTAGGAAGATACTCATGTGACAAAATAATATTACTTTTAATATAGCACATAACATGATGGATCATGATATAAAGGATCAGGATGACTAGACTATAATATGCGTGAGAGCATATATCTAGGCTAACAAAAAGGTTTGATGCCCCAGTATGATATACAAGTGTAATAGTGCATAAACATAAACAGAGGCCATCTAGAAGGTATGATTCCCCAGTACAATATGTAATCAAATAACATAAGTATATTAGAGAGAACACTAGGATACATAAAATCAAGATGCCCCCTGTATTATATTAAGAAAACAATTGATAATTTGTAACTAATAATGCAACATAAGATCCAGTTGCTTGTCCCTAACGTGTTTCACAATGATGATTGATCGGATGTGCCCCCAAGTAGGGGTACAAGGACGTAAAAGGGATTGGGTCATTGTCCTCAAACAAGGAAACAATGAGATCCATAATTTCCCCAAATGAGGATTCATGCGAGGGGAAGAATTTTAAATTTGATAGTCAGAAGGTGGTTAGAATATTCATTGGGGATAATAGCTCAAAGGATGAGTTATGTTTATTATTAAGTTTTTGATAGTTTTTCAAAAAAAAATTCTATGTTTTTGGGATTTTGAAGAGTTTTAAAATGTTTTTGTATTTTGGATATTTTCTAATCTTTTTTTGGATTTTTTTAAGATTTTCTAATCTTTTTTTAGAAATGTTATGAACCAGAATGAAAACTTCTTATGAGAGGCGATAAACCATGGTATCATCCATATGTATCAAATTCCTCGTGGTAACTCACGTTATGAATAATACAAAAATTCTCACTCCATTGGAATGATATGTTGGCGATGGCATGATGAAAATAAGTCTAGCTTTGTTCTTGACTCCACACAACTAGTAATATGCGAGGGCTCATCACCAAGAATCAAGGACGTAGGATGTATATACTAAATATATCCAATAAAAATAGTAAGATGTGAGGGCTCATCATCTGAGAATCAAGGACGTAGGATGTATATACTGAATATAGCCAATAAAAATATATTTGGGTAATTGTGACTTGATTCTTCTTAAGGCCGCTGAACCGGTTTCAAAATGAATTTCTCTTTATAGGTGATGTACAAGGACTTAGATAGTTATGTGGCCTACTGATTGGTAAGATATGTGTTGAAGGGATAATTCTCTTCACTTAGGCATCTAAATTACTTCTTGGGGATTTTTATGATTGTAAGCACTTTCCGATTTATAAGATTTGGTAATTTTTTGCAACAAATCCCTATGATTGTCCCCAATGCTACTAGTAAGAAGCAAGGGTTCATCACCGAAGACAAAACATAGGAAAGTAAAATTTTTATGATTTTTTTTTTGAATTTTTGGAATGTTTTTGTGAAATTTTAATGTTTGGTGATTTATGAATGACCCTCAATTCTTTGCCCCATGCCACCAGTAAGAGGCAATGGTTTATCACTGAAGACAAGACATAGATGAGTAAGGGCACCTCCCTCTATTCCTAGTATCACATTACTAGTAAGAAGTGTGGGCTCAACACCAAAGACTATGAAGGAAGAAAGGTGTGATAATGAATTATTCACAATTTATTTAATTTTACAATAGTGTTTTTTATTTAGGGAGGAACGTCTGCCGCTAATCTCAACCCCACACGACTAGTAGGATGCAAGGTTCAAAACCGAAGACTGAGATGGATGATCAAACAAACCGGATAAAGAAGTTTAGAGCTTTGTTGTAAAAGAGAGATTTTTTTTGAAGGGGATATATGACCATTAATAAGCTTCTAGGTATGAACATAGGTGAAAGAAACTGAAAGTTAAAGACATTATAAGAAGTATGATATTCACAAAACTTAATAGGATCTATATTAACTCTTGTCTAAAGATGGTGAATATGAAGATGCAATATTAGATAGTGAAAATATATTCCAATGGAATGAATAATGTTAAATTATTCAGAGATAAGTAAGACAAAAGGAAAATTTACAAGTGATTGTATCCTAGAATGGAGAGCACCTTAAGAATATAATTTCTTTAAATATACTGCATTCACTGGTTCATCAAGTTCCTGACCATCTTCAGTGGCCAATTTATAGGCTCTAGAGCCAAATTTAGCTGCAATTACATAAGGTCCTAACCAATTAGGCTCAAAATTTCCTTTTTTTTTCTCGCTCTTTAGTGGTATACTTTTGATTTTCTTTTAGAACAAGGTCACCAACCTCAAAACTCTTTAGGTCTTACTTTTTTATGATAATTGCGTTACAGTTGGTTTTGATAGACTTGAATATGATTGAGGGGATTAAGTTGTTTTTCATCGAGAAGCTCAAGTTCATCAATCTGTGATTGTCAATATTCATCCTTATTAATTATATCCTTAAGGGATATTCTCAAGGATGGGAGTTTAAAAATCAATAGGTAAAATGGCTTCACAACCATAAATGAGGGAAAACAGGGTCACTCTTGTAGGTGTACGGTAAGATGTACAGTAAGCCAAAAGAGCGGGATAAATTTGAGTGTGCCAATTGCATCCATGTGTATTAATGAGTTTTTCCATGATGGATTTTAAAGTCTTATTGGTTTCCTCTGCTTGGCGATTACCTTGGGGGTAGTATGGAGTAGACCACTTAAGTTTGATACGAAAACATTTGGCAAGGTATTTTACATCTTGGTTTTTAAATTATTTTCCATTATCTGTGACAAGAGAGGATGGAATGCCAAATTGATAGATGATATTGTTAAAAATTAACTTTGATATTTGGATTCTGGTAACATATGTGACAGGCATAACTTCTACCCATTTAGTGAAGTAATCGATTGCAGTAATGATGAACTTATGTCCATCAAATGACATTGGTATGATTTTTCTGATGAGATCTAGCCCCCATTGGGAGAAGGGCCATGGTGTGGTGATTGATTGCAATACTTGGGAAGGTGCACGAATAAGATTGTAATGTTTTTGATAAGCTTGACATCATTTGAAAAAATGACATGCATCACTTTCCATGGTGGGCTAATAATACCCAACACGTAGGATTTTCTTAGCTAAAGCTACACCGATCATGTGCACTCCACAGATACTAGAGTGGGATTCATTTAGAACACTAGAGGCTTCCTCCTGATTAAGACATCGGATCAAGGTGCCATTGTAACCTCGTTTATAAAGAGTGTTTGCTAAAATTGTGTAATGAGAGGCACACTGTGCTAAACAATGTTTATGCATTGGTTTCATGCTGGTATGAAATGTTTTTATCATGAATGAAGGTGTAAATATCATGGTGTTAAGGGTTATTTGGACCCACGAATTCACATACCATAGTGTTTTCAAGAAGATCATAAATAGGAAGTAAGAGATGTTCTACGAGAAAATGTGCTTAGGGTTGATTATGAAAGAGGGTTCAAAACCCAAAACACGAGGATCATGAGGAAAGACATACACATCAATGGATGTGTGAATGACAACGTGAAGATATCTCAGAAGGGGCATGCATCAACTGAATATGCATGCAAAGATTTGAAACACAGGAAAAAAAATCATTATAATCCATAAACTCTCTCTATCTCATAGATCCAAAGGGGTGTACATATAGGAGGTGTTGAGTAATCCTTCGTGTTGCAATCATGACAACTCAAGTTGAGAGGGGGAGTTACATTCCCAGGATATAAGTGTAACTCCTAATGATGCATATGACGCACTAATGCATAAGAGAATCCCATAATGACCCCTAAATGACATGTGGACCTATGATCTCACCTAAGTGAGATGACTCACCTGATGATGTGGAAAATAACACACACTAACCCCCCATTCATCATAACTTAGGATGAGGTGGCAAGTTAGAAATGAGAAATGGGTCCCAACATAAAAACTTGATGAGGTACCCATGTATAACAAAGAGATCCCAATTAGTGAAGGAAAACCTAGTGGGAAAAATGTCCACCACAAGAGAAAAAAATACTCTCTAATCTAAGAAAGATGCCCAAGATGGGTCCCAACCATAGATGAGCCTGTAAAGGTACCCATGTACAAATAATAAATCTCTCAGAAAGAAGAAGAAGAAAGAAGAAGAGGGAGATGAGAGGAATGCAGAAGATGCCATGGATATATCTGAACTCTGCAGCTCTAGGAGGTATCCCAGAAGAATGTCAATGATAATATCCTCTACCTCTGGACTAAAGAAGAGCCACCTACATTGAACTGTGTGCCTGCCCTTAGGAATGAAAAAAATGATTTTTTGGAAGTCCACCCACTCTGTGAAGGAGTTAAAGGCAGCAATACAAAGAAATCTGAGTTTGGTTCATGGAAGTGTGACATTAGTCTAGCAAGTGAATGTAAGGGAGCTGAAGGTAATGTCATGAGTGAAGAACTGCTAGAGTATGAAGGGTGAACACCTATCGAAAGGATATTCAAGTGATGTGAAGGAAAAAAAAAACACCCTCCACAATAGAAAAGGGATCCATAAGAAAGGGTAGATCAATGAAAGTCTCTGGAAAAGTAGAAGTGATAAAATCCTCAAAAGGGGCACTCCCAACAACAGAGATGATGAAATCCTCTACGGCACCTGTAGAAAGATGAGGAACCTGTAGTACAACACAAGTGGAATCTATGAAAAGATGACTAAGGTCAGGCAGATACTTGTCCCAATGAGGGGGCTCGACAAATAGAAGAGCGATGTAAGATATGTATAAGTCATCCAATGAAGGTAGAGGAGTGAAAAGGGCCTCGCACACTAAAAATGGGAAGGAGGTGGGTGTGATGAATGTATAAGAATGAATAGGAGACTGCTCGATATTTGATGAGATGGGAGGGGTGACAACACTCTTTGGAATAGTGAGAAAAGGAGGAGAGAAGTCCTTTGTAGTACTCTCGACATCAGAATTGGGTATACAATCCTCGTCATCAAAATTAGAATCAATTGAGTCTATGCTAGTGGAACTGCCATCACATGAAGAACAAAAGGAGACAACTAGATCAACAGTAGCAACAATGGTGACAATATGTGAAGGGTCTCCATAGAGGGACTAAAGAATGCTCTAGACATGACGGGGTGGATTTGAGTCTGGCACATGAAAATAGAGAGATCTACAGACATGGATCATAAAGTGACCAAAAACATGGTCGCAAGTGTCGAGAAATTCCTCAAGAAAACGGTGATTAGTGGGTGCAGGAACTAGCCCAAGAAGGAACTGTGAAAGACCCTCGTAGGTGAAGTAGCATTCCATAGAATCATGCCATGCTGAATAGTTCTCTCTCCCAAGAAGAAGTGGTGGAGGCTGTAAGGTGATCCTATGACACTCAAGTCTAGAAAGAGTACCCTCCATGATGCAGAAGCAAGAAGTGCAAGGTGCACGAATGCAAGACGTTGGACCTAGTTGATAATGCATCTACGTGTAATATAAGATCCAAGAGTAATAATGACCCCTTGAATGGGCACTTTATAAGGTAGTGTGTTTACAAAATTAAAAATGTCGTCACGTAGTGTGTAAAAAATCATGCAACTTTGACTAAAGAAGTGCTCAAAACCGAGTAGCGTGTCAAAAGTTATAGCAAAAAAATAATTCCCGCAACTGATGAAAAAAGCCAATAAACTTTGCAAAATGATTTAAAAAGTTCCCGAAACCGCATGAAAAGGGTGTTGTGTGGGTACTTGTTGGAAATGGTAGCAAATTTTAGATAGGGTTTATTTTTCTTGTGAGGGGGGATTAGCCTCCTGCCAACCCCAGATCTCACCCTCCATCTTCAACACTTGAAGGAAGAAAAATATAAAAGAAAAATATATACAAAAAAGGTATTACAATGCTATCAATGAATGTTTTTTAATTTAAAAAATTAAAAAAGAGGGAATTTTTTCACCTCCAAACAATTTTAAAAGGGAAGGGTTGTGTGAAATTAGAGGTCGTAAAAAATTGGCGAGTTCGAGCATATGGGGGAGCTCATGCATCAAGAAGACCATATGGAGGGCTCGTGCTCTGACATGGTCAAACCAACCATTGGAGCTCCATAGGAGAGAGGTCACCAAGGTGTAGACCGGTGATTCAAGTGGCTAGGGAGTTGTGAAGCCATTGGAGGTTGGGTCCAGGAAAAGCACCGAGCCTATAATAAAATGGTTTGAGGTGCCTAATGAGACCATAAATTGGCCATAAATCACCATTATTTTGTCCTTCCAAGTTACCTTTGAAAGTGGATTTAAATGTAATCTAGGAACTTATAGTTCGCTTAAGATAGAATATAGGATATATATCTTGTTCATTCTTTAGAAATATTTTGTTATCTATTTTTGTTGACTAATCCTATTGATTATTTGGGAAAAGATGCAAAGTCTTGTGTATACAAGCCATAAAGGAAAGATAATTTTAGTATTGGAAAAAATGGAATTGATCATGGATGGTATATCTAAACTCAAAACTAATTTCATATCTAGATTTCTCTCAAAAAATTATGCAAGTTCAAAAAAAGAATCATCTCAATCCAAGATCGTATGTAAAAGTTATAGATGTGTTTTAAGTTAGCTCCGAAACTTGTAGGCATAGTTATGGAACTCACAGGATTAGTTCTGGAACTCGTAGGCTTAGTTTCAGAACTCACAGAGTTAGTTCCAGAACTCACGGGTTTAGTTCCAGAACTCATAGAGTTTGACAGTTTTTGAGAAATTGTGAAAGATCAGATAATCCAATGGAAACTTTGAGAGAGTATTTTGTTTATAGAAATGTGATTAACAAAAACCTCATTCATATTTGCTACAGGTATTACCAATAAAGAGATATTTAATTTTTAGTGAGTTGCAGTCTGAGGAAAAGTGTATCAAATGAGCGCTAAAAGTTCCATAAATAGAAACAAAAAAGTAAAAAAAAAATATGAGAGAGGTTTTTGTTCATAGAAATGTTTTTAACAAAAACCTCATTCATATTTGATATAGGTTTTACCAATGAAGAGAGATCTAACATTTAGTGAGCTATAGTCCAAAGAAAAGTGTATCGGACGAGCACTAAACGTTCCATAAACAAAAACAAAAAAGTCAAATGGAAAATCTGAGAGAGGTTTTTATTCATAGAAATGTGATTAATAAAACTTCATTTAGATTTGCAACAAGTTTTACCAATGGAGATAAATCTAACTTTTAGTGAACTGCAGTCCAAGGAAAATGCGTATCAGATAAGTGTCAAAAGTTCCATAGTAAAAAACAACAAAGTAAAATGGAAAATCCAAGAAAGGTATTTGGTCAAAATCATATTTTGAGGAAAATCCTCCTTCCAATAATGTAGAAGAATAAAATCATTATGATTCTTGTTACTGAAAAGCAAGGAGAAGATTTGGGAGCAAATCTTCCTAAAATAAGTGAGATAAGACTTTGAGTCCAATAATATATCTCTCTCTATATTTTGTAGAGATGTAGATCTTATTTGCTAGGATTAGAGTAAAGATAAGATCAGATTGTATCTCCGAAAATAAGGAGTTGGTTGGACACATAAATTATAAATTCAACCTTCCACACTTAAATATGGAATGTTTTTACCACCAAGTAATGAATTTGTTCTTTTCTCTCTAATATTATGTAGTTTTGAGTTAAGATCTCGAGGCATGGTTTAAATCCTCTTCCAAGGAATAAGCTAACCACTCATTCTAAGGAAGATAGATCTGTATATTTGTGTTTACTTCTTTTTCTATAATTATCATCTCGTTGTGTTGTTCTTCTCTTTGTATTGTAACATTCAGTCTGTTGTAAACCTGCAGGTGTTTCATTTAATTTTGCTTATTTCTAATCCAATAATTTCAATTTATGCAAGTGTGTTTCATTATTACAAGTGTGATTTCATTTATGCAAGTTTGTTTACATCTCTACAAGTGTGCATTTAAATTTTTGCATGTGTGCTTTCAATTAATGCAAGTTTGGATTGTGTTTAAGGGAGTTGTTTTCCAAGATCTTCTTCTCATAATGCATACAACCTTCAAACACCAACCTGGATTGACATTATTAATGGCAAGGATTGACAACCCTCATCAGTACCAGACAAGGTGTATGCTAGTAGAGTTGAGTAGGGAGCTAGAATGTGTCGTTAAGGCAGTTGGAGCACCAAAGCCAAGGTAAAAAGAAATTTGTGTGAGCACCAATACCAAGAACCACACATCGGTTTACACTATGAAGGTGTGAATGCTGAGGATATAATGACCGAGAGGGAAAACTCCGACATAGGCTGAAGCATGAAGAAGAAGGTTAAACACAGCGTGCAGGGACTGTCGACACTAAAATTTTCCTCCAAAATTTATATTTCATTAATGTATGTATTAGGAATAGGATGTTGTTAAGTGTAATTAGTAGTAGCGTCTGATAGAAGATAACGGCGCTGTCAGTACGGTGCCGCCAATAATGTGGAGTACGGTAAAAAGTAAATATTTGTCGTAAGTGGTCTGGTAATATTAAAATGTCAAAGTTTGGGTAATTAGAGAAGTAGGGTCTACATGATTAGGAATTAGAAATATTATATTGGTAATAAGGACAATGAGTGAGGTCATAAATATTTTGTGTATTTTATTTGTAAAAATTCTAAAAATGTGGAACCCATGTAAAATGATAAGGTTTATCTTATCTTAACAGATAAGCTTACATGTACAGATAAGAGTTAAGGTATGGAATATGATTCGTCAGAGTGGATTTCTTATCCTATCTTAGAGATAGGATGGATAAGCCTGGAAGTTCTATAAATAGAGAGGCCACCCCCCTCATTTAGCATAGAAAGAAGTAGTGAGAAATATTGTAGGAAGTGTGCGAAGGAAGCCATCAGTTAAAGGTGTGTTGAAGAAGCCATCAAGAGGTGTAATTATAAAGTTTCTCCCATAGTCTTGTTGAAGTATCTCATGGGTGAGATTGTAACAGTTTCATGTTAATATTATAATTTATTTTGATATTTCAGATTTTTCGTCATTCTGTCTTATCATAGTCAATGGTATTCTTGTGTTCGGTTGTTGTTTTGCTTCCAGATTACATCCACCAAACTAAAGTCTGTGCATTAGTAAATAATCATAGCACGAGGAGTTCTCAGTGAAGAATTATCATAGTGCCGGATTGGTGATGACAGGACATAAGTCAACAACCATGAGCGGGAGCCAAAACACGAGCCTAAAACGAGCAACTAAATGAGACTTCAAGGCAACTAAAGAATGAATGGGATAGGAGGAGAAAACCAAAGGTGATTAGAATGAAATACGACAGAAAAAATGCAGATCAAATCATTAGTTAAAGACCCAAACCAGATAACCCGATGTAGAAGAACAAACATGTAAAAGAGTTGGAAAAGCCAAATGTAGGTTGAAGATGACTCAAAAAATATTGCAGATACCAAGGGAGTGAGCAACATGTGAGTCAAAGACTAGGTGAAATGGAAAACACATCGAGTCACAGTCAGTGTAGGTCGAGCGAGTAACATATCGAGCCCGACGACAGAATGAGCAGTGAGTGCCAAGAACCAACTCGGTTCCCAGCTCAGTGAGCTAGGGCTGATTTGGGTAAGAGGAGGACTTACCCCCCACTGAAACTTAGTAAAACCAATATGTGAAAAACTTAGATCTGAAACTATAAAACACCAAAAACTACAACCAAAGATTGTGAAGCACCTCAAAACCACATACAAGGTAGTAAAACCCATGAGAACCTGAAAATGAACCACAAACAACCCGAACAGAGGTATAAATGCTTGAATCAATGCAAGTAGATCACGCACGGAATATCCATTATGACACATGTATTAAGAACTGAATATCACGTCGGAAGCTAGAAAATACACACAGAAATGCCAAAGAGTTCATAGATCCACAATACTCGCTCTGATACTATGAGAGAGGGTTTAAAACCTTGAATGTGAGGATCATGAGGGATGATGTACACATCAACGAATGTACGAACGACAACGTGAAGATATCTCAAAAGGAGTGAGCATCAACCGAATGTGCATGCAAAGATCTGAAACACAAGAAGAACCTCATTACAATCCAAAAAATCTCTCTCTACTCATAAATCCAAAGGGGTGTACATATAGGAGGTACTGAATAACCCCCAGTGCTGTAATCATGACAACTTGAGTGGATAGGGATAGTTACATTCCTAGAATAGAAGTGTAACTCCCAATGATGCATATAACACACTGATGCACTGATGCGTAAGAAAATCTCATAATGACCCCTAAATGACACGTGGACCTACGATCTCACCTAAGTGAGATGACTCAATTAATGATGTGGAAAATAACACACACCAATAGATTAGATGTGATTTCTAACAGAGATCTAATAGTTTCCATGGCATTTGCAGATTTGTTACGAATTCTAGGGATTTGATTAAAAAAATCAATTGAAAATAGCCGTGAAGGCTATCTACTATGCACTTATATGGAATAATTTTTTCATCCTTGACCTAGTATTCATCATCAACTTGTTTAATGATAAGTAAAGAATCACCAAATACAACCAAATCTTTAAGGTTACAAGATATAGCTAGTTTTAACCCTACTATGAGAGCTTTATACTCAAAAATATTATTGTACATGGGAATGCTAATCAAAATGACTTGGGGATGACATGTTCGCTAGGTGTGAAAAATAAAATACCAGCTCCTGATCCATGGCGATTATAAGATCCATAAAAAAATAGAGTCCAGGTTGGCGCGATGTCTATGTATAAAAGATCTTCATCAGGAAATATAAAAATAGAGTGGTTCTGTTCTAGGAAGAGGTGCATCAACAAGTTGGTCTACAAGGACTTTTCCTTCAATTTCTCTTTGATGAATGAACTCGATGTCAAATTCACTAAGTAGGATGACCCAACTAGACATTATTCCTATGAGAATAGGTCAAGAAAAAAGATACTTGAGTGGATCAACCTTAGCGATCAATTTAGTTATGTGATTAAGCAAGTAATGACATAACTTATCAAATGAAAAAGTAACCACCAAGCATACTTTTTCAATTTGGGAATATCGTACTTCATGCTCATTAAGTGTTTGACTAAGGTAATAAACAACATGTTCTTTTTCTTGATCGTTGTGTTGTGTTAACAAAGATCCTATAACATGTTCAATGGTAGATGTATAAAGAAACATGGGTTTATCTGTGACTGGTGACATAAGGACAGGTGGAATGGAGAGGTATTCTTTAACTTAGAAAAAGATATTTGAAAATCTTGGTTCTAGTGGAATTGTGCATATTTCTTAAGTAATTGATTAAATTGATGACACTTATCGGCTAAATGTGATATGAAGCGTCGAATAGATTGGATTTTTCCCTAAAGAATGCATAATTGTTTTAGGTTTTGGGGAGGAGGCATTTCCATGACGGATTTGACTTTTGCGGGGATTAACTTTTATACCTCTTCGTGAGACAATAACCCCTAGAAATTTTCTAGAGGTCACCCCAAATACACACTTTTTTGGATTAAGGCGAACCTTATACTCGCGCAAGTTGTCAAAAATGCATCTCAACAAATTGGATGTCCTATTTATGTTTTTGATTTTGCTAATATGTCATCAGCATAATCTTCCATGATATCTTGTAACATATCATGAAAGATGACTGTCATGGCTCGTTGATAGGTGGCATTGACATTTTTCAAGACAAAAGGCATGAATTTATAACAGAAGGTGCCTCGTGGTGTAGTAAATGCCATTTTGTGTTGATCCTCTTCAGAAATAATTATTTGATTGTAACCATAAAATCCATCCATTAGGGAGAGAATTTCATGGCCTGCCGTAGAGCTGACAATCATGTCTATGTTTGGTAAGGGAAAGTCATCCTTTAGACAAACCTTGTTGATTACAAAAAAAAGAAGTCTGTGCATATCTTAATGTCGGGGGTTTTCCTGGCTATGAGAACTATGTTGGATATCCATTCAGAATAATCAATAGGTTGGATAAAGTCGGCTTCTAAGAGTTTCTCGAGTTCGGCTTTGACAAACAACGCTACTTTGGGATGCATTTTGCGTAGTTTTTATTTTACAGGCTTTGCATCCAGATGCACCACAAGGTGATGTACTACAAGATATGGATCTAAACCTGGCATGTCCTTATAGGTCCATGCGAAAATATCTTGGAATTCAATGAGGAGTGTTGTGAATTCTAAGCATTCTTGGTCAGACAGACTGATGCCAAGTTGTAAAATTTTTGGTTGTTCAATGGTACTGATGTTTATATCTTTAGTTTCTTCAACAAACATTTTAGATTTATCATTTTTGGAAAATGATGCTAATGGTTGATGTAATTCATTAGTGTCAGGTGATTCAGGGGAATCGACATAGGGTTTTTGTTTGTGATGTTGAGACTTTTTATTGACATGTTTTTTGATAAGGTGGTGACGAGATTTTGATTATGGGAATTTTTTTGTTTTCGCTTCTGATCTAAGGTTTCCAAAGGTAAAGGATCCAAATATTCTATTTCTTCACCAAAATAGGTCGATTCATCAAGGTTGATTTCAAATCCTTTTTTATGGTCAGAAATGGGGATTTGATTGCAAGAGTTCCAAGGAACTCTTCAATGGCTTCATCATTTTGGAACATGTCCATGGCCACATGATGTAATTGGTCATGGTCTATGAGAGTTGGATGCATAAGCTTGAAATCGATGATGTTAATGGATAAATTTTCAAAGTAAATATTTGTTTTGAACAAGGTCTTCAAAAAGGTTGTGTGTAGACCTGGTGTCACTATCATAGTTGGTGTCATCTTTATCACTTTAAATTAATATAGGAGCTACATTGAATACCTTGAAACCCAAGACCATGTTTACCATGATGTTTTGTGCAAGTGATTGGGTCTAAATGAACTTTTCCATTTGGACCAAGTCCTTTACCCTTCCATTACATGTTTTTCATCATTCGATGAGATTTGGTAAATTGAGGAGACTCATAACAGGGAACAAATTCATCATTATATAACCAAGATCCTGAAGAACTTGGAATATGTTCATTGTCTAGATAACCGAATTTCTTCCAAGCTGACTGACCCAATTTGTAAGTGGGATGGATTCTAAGATGCAGAGCATTGGGTTTTCCATAGTTGTGTGGGGATTTGTTGATGTAAAAAGAATATGCAACCTTTTGGAATTGATATTCACTGACATCCTTTGTCAATAATTTTGAATGTGTGGGATGGGGGACCAGTAGGTACCTCACGTGGCGGGGAAGTTAGTTTGGTAGTTCTGAAAGATGGAGAGAATGGGTTATAAGAAGAAGGGGGTGGATTAGAGGATGAAGCTTGGTTAACTGAAGGAGAAGGTATCCTAATAGAAGAGGTATGGTTAGATGAAGAAGGTTGACTAGGTGAGGAAGAGAATTGTTTAGTGGAAGAGGGATTGTTGTTATAAAAGAAGAAGGTTGGTTAGTGGAAGAAGATGATTGGTTAGTGGGAGGGGGACTGGTTGAAGATTGTTGATTAGTCAGAAGAGAATGGATTGGAAGACATTGGTTGATTAGAAGACGTGATGGTCGATCAGAAGATGATGGTTTCAGAGTATATTTAGGGAGCGTATCTGGATCGACACATGTTTCATTAGGGATTACACAAGGTGGAGCATACTTATCAGTCTGATGGATAATAGTGATCATGTTTATACCGCCCTTCAAGGAATCTACAATACTCGAAGGGTTGGGAATCCACGCATAATGTAAATTCTTTGTCCAAGTAAGGGAATTTAATACATTGGTGGAACGTTGATGGGATGACTTTCATGGCATGAATCCATGGTCGACCAATGATAATGTTATATATAACTTCTATGTCCACCACATGACATAACGTTTCTAAAGTAATTGGTCCAACCTTGATAGGTAATGTGATTGTGCCTTCAGAATTTATTTCACTATTATCATACCCATGAATGGTTATGATGTTTTTTTGTAAATCATTTTCAGTGTAACCTAGGAAATGTAAGAGTTTCATGGAACAAATATTTAATGCAGATCCATTTTTGACTAATACACGCTTGATCTTACGATGAGTTATATAACCCTCGACGTATAAACAATGATTGTTAGCAATGTTGGGGTTAAGAAGGTCATCGGGACTGAATGATGGAATAGGATTGGGTACCAAAAGATGCGTGATTAAATCTTGGAATTTTTTGTGAACTGATGTCCTCTGGGACATGAGCGTTATTCAATGTTTGAGTAAGGATGTGTTGTAGTATGGGAAAAGACTTAAGTAATTCCATGATGGAAATTTGTGTTGTGGTCTTTTCCAATTGTTTGACAATGTTGAATGAGGGCGTAGGTTGTGAAGTGGAAGTGGTGGTGGAGTTAGACAGTGAGATTAAGAGGTGGTGTGGGAGATGAAGTAGTAGATTGTTTTGTAGTGGGGACCCACACTTTTTTCTGTCTGGTGGTGATCGCATAGTCGGTTTTGATCTTTATGGTAGCCACTAGGTCTTGGTCATAGTCTATGGTTGAGATGACTGAGTCATACTCAACATTGCTTGATGATTGGCCCTTGTCCTTTGAATTATCATCGTGGTTAGGGAAGGGGTTTTTTGAACATGTTGAGTTTTTCGTTGGGTGTTTTTGTCTCAGAAGTATTTTCAACTTCTATGTCTCTTGCATTCGATCAAGTCTTGGACGTAATGGACGGAAGTTGCATGCATCGATCTGTAGAGTGCCCTTTTATGTGATGGTAATCACAATATTCATTATCCTTATACCAATTTGGTTTGGGTTTCCCTTCTTCGAAGGGTTTAACAATGGGGTATGTGATCATGTTGCCATTTGCTAAGTGATGAAAGACACTAGATAGGATTTCTCCAAGTGGAGTGAATTGTCTTCACCTATCACGAGAAGGAGCTTCCTTTCTAGGGATTATGATTGGTTGTTTATTGGATTTAATTGTGTTTTGTGGATTGTTTTGAATGTTTCGTACATGGTGAGAATCAGTAATGCCATCATTGACTATATTTCAGTTCTGATGATTAAAGAATTTGGATTTACGAGGTGATTTCTGAGGGACGTCTCTACGAGATTGGTCCCTAAAGGGTGTTTTAAGTAAGCCCTTAGAAATGAGGGTTTTTTCTATCTAAGTTCCTTTTCAATGAATTCTTTGAAATTACTTAGACAATGCATTTGCATGTGGAATGATAATTCTGCAATGAGGTTTGGAACAAAAATGCTAACTAATTGTATTTCTAGTATTGAGCAGGGAAATATGCTTGCAATTCCTTGCCATCATTGTAAAAAGGAGGTGAAGTTTTCGTTGGGCCTTTTCCTAGTGTTACAAAGATCGAGCATGGTTATTTCTAAGTCTAGGTTGAAGGAAAAATGCTTGACAATTTTTTTTGATAAGTCTACTAATGTCGTGATTGACCCTTTGGGAAGATGGAGGAACCAGTCTAAGGTATGTCCTCCTAAACTTTTAGGAAATAATCATAAAAGATATGTGTCATGATAAGCTACTTCCTGACATTGCACATGTAAAATTCTTTGACATGTTCATAGGGGTCACCCTTGCCTTTGTATTTATCAAATTTTGGAGTTTCGAAGGATGGTGGAAAGGGTAAGCATAACATTTCCGTATCAAATGGGTAGGGGTATAGTTCTTCAAAGTTGAACTGTTTCGATTGCTTTTGTAGTCCCTTAATGGTTTCTTTCATATGTTTCTATTCTTGTGTGAATGGAGAGTCAGGGGATGGGTTATCAAGGGCTCCATGAGTATTGGAATTTGGATTGGATTCTTTTAACCTTTCAGCTCTAGTATTTTCTTCCTCAATTTTCCTTATTAACTCTTGGATTTTGGTAAATAAATCGTCGGTCGAAGATTTATTTGGGTTGTTTGGTATTTCATTGTGGTGACTCGATTCACCATTGTTGATAAGTTTTTTTAGATTTTTAGTCCCAAAGTTAGGGGGTAGTTTTTCCCCATGGCTAGGATGCGTAATAGGTATTCATTCTTGTTTTTCTCTATCACCCTATCTACTTGTTCTTGTTCTTCATTGGTGAGTTCAGGGTTGTGTGAATTATTCATTGTCATTTTCATGATTGTGACTACGTGTGACTACCATGGTGAGATATTTCTATGCCTGATTAAGCTGTAAAGGAGTTATGAAGTTTGAGAAAATGTGATTAAGCGTAAGCGAGATTTTTTTGTACTTTGGATTTAGCTTGAATAATCTTTTGATTACTGATAGGGAGAGTAATTCAATCAAATTAACTCAATATGATTGTGATATAACTCAAAACGAGCTATTAGGGGATTTGTGTCACATTGTGTAGATTTGGCTTGAACAAGCTCTAGATTGTTGATAGGAAGAGTAACTCAAACAAGTGACTCAACACAGTTGTGATATAACTCAAAACTAAATATGAAGGGATTTGTGTCGGATGTAATTTTGATAAACTCGACAGTTGATGAAATAAGGAGTGAACTCAAACAAGTCTCCCAATGTCAGTTTGATATAGCTTGAAACAAGCTATGGAAGGATGTTTTGACGAGATAAGGAGTTAAGTCACTCAATATCTAGTTTGATATAGCTTTAAAACCAAGATATGAAGGATGTTTTGACAATTGATGAGATAAGGAGTGAATATAAGTCACTCAATATCAATTTGATATAGCTTGAAACAGAGCTATGAAGGATGTTTTGACAATTGATGAGATAAGGAGTGAACATAAGTCACTCAATATCAGTTTGATATAGCTTGAAACCAGTCTATGAAGGAACAATTGATGAGATGAAGGAGTTTGTTAGCTTGAAACAAGCTTGAAAGAAAATTGACGAAATAAGGAGTGAATGTCACTCAATATCAGTTTGATATAGCTGAAAACAAGCTATACTAGTATTTTTTGTTGGTTGAATAAAGCTAATGAAATCAGTGTGACGTTTTTGATCTTCATTGTTGGATTGTTTCAACGTGTTTTTTGTATTGAATCTGTTGAGAAATGGTTTTGTGGAACATGACTAGGATTTGAACTTTATAACGAACATCATTGATATCAACCAAGTTTTATGATAAGAACAGTTCTAAAACTACTTTTTTTACAAACAACAAGTAGTCATGTGTATCAAATTGTTTTGACTCAAGAGGTAGATCCTTCAGGAATGATCGTTGTTTCATGCAATCATACAATATGTTGTGGAATGGCATATGCAAGCTCTTATCACTCCAAAAAGATGTCCTTCGATATACCCGAGTCCTGATATACCTAATTCTGTATGGGGACAAAATTGGTACGGGGAACCCTTAGATCACTAGAGGAGACTCACCAATTCTTACTTACCTACTTCAGAGTGAATCACCACGTCCAAGGCAGGTGTTTGTGAAAAGATGGAAGGTGGTGGGGGGATGAATGTGTATGGTGTCCTTATAAATCCCCGAATATTTATAGGGATGATGCTCATGCTTCGTTGTTATAGCTATTTAGGCACGAATCACATGTTCCACATGACAACATCACCTATAAGTGGGGACTAGGGTGAGGTAGATACCAAACGTTGTGATGAGACTAGGTCTCAAAGTGCAATGCAGATGTGAATGTTGTTGGTGTGTGGTAGTCAAGTCCACGTCACCAGTGTAGCATTGGTGGTGATGAAATCCACCTCTACTACGTGCAAAAAAAAAATGATGATGTGGTTATCAGCAGAGTTCTTTCCAACTTGAAATAAATCACTAGGCGGAAAATGACAACATACCTGAGTGTGCTATTTTTTTTGGTTTCAACAATTTTCTTTGAATGGTGGTACTTTTGCGGGGAAGGTTAAAAAAATTTTTTTTGTTTTTTGTGTCTTGGGAAAATATTCCAGTGACATGGTCCTACAGAGAACAGATTAGTAGTTATCCTACAAATGAAGTGTTAGAAAAATGATCGTGGTTGTTTTTTATTTTCTAGATCTCAAAGGCACAGGAAAAGAGCATACACAACCAATGACCAGAAAATATTAATAATGTGACAAAATAAAATAATGATTGAAATGATAGTTAGAGACAAAAAATAATAAGGAAATGGATCTTGCAGACACAATTAGAAAATAAAGTTTCAAATGATGTGGTCCTGCACAACAAGCTATTAATAGTTTCTTATTTTTAAATGAAAACCAAAAAAGAGAACGATAAAATACCAATGACCTGTGGGTGTTTTCTAGTTCTCAAGGTTACTTTGACAAGTGTGAGATAAAGAGCATACACGCGAGGCGGATTTTGATTAGAAACTAGCTTCAAAAAACAAGAAATTTAAAACTGAATGACAATAAGTGAATTCAATGATGGCAAAGCGTTAAATAAATGATTGTAAGATGCTTAGAAGGCCCAATGAACAAAATGATTAAAAAGTGACTGATTAAGGGGTTTAGAACAAGAAACTAATCAACGGTGACCTTAAATTTCTAATCGACTCCAGTGGCTTGAAAGGTGTAGAAAAAAGCAATACAAGGAAAAGGTTTTGCGTTGTGTATGGGTTTGTAAATTAAGGTCTTTGCAATTAATCGTGACGTTGGTTTCGAAATAATGATAACAATTATCTTCACAAAAATAAACAATACGATGAAGTTGCAAGTGCAAGAACAGTACAAAAAGCCTCGACAGTGGAAAATTGGAAATGTAAGGAAATTTTTTCATTTGATAGGCCTGAAACTAATCTATGTGCAAAAGATGACTAGGAATGTGAACCTGATAAATATTGGTGAGATAGGTGTGAAGAACAAATCTGGTATTTTGAAAAAGGTTACACGAATTGATTGGATAGTTGGACTAGGTACAAAAAAACGTATTGAAGGAAGCTAGAAAAAGAAAACTCTACAATTGAAGTGCTAAAATGTAAAGTGGAAAATATTAAATGAAGGAGATTTTGTGAATTAAGAAAAGTAAATACCTAAGTAAATATAAGAACTAGAATTGTGAAAAGGAAAATGAACAAAATGAATAAATAACACATGAATTAAATAAACAGGGTTATTAGTGATAGAAATCAAAGTTTATTTACGATTGTTAATAACCACACAAGAAGTTAACTAAATAAGTGATCGCTAACTAATCAAGAATGAAAAATATGAACTAAGGATTGTGTAAATTTACTAAGCTAATGGTTAAAAGATTGAACTAAAGAGGAATGTAATTAAAAGGTAAAGAGAAAAGAATTTAATAATGAAATCGCTACATGGTCAATAAAGTGCAAACCTTAAAATAATATCTACGGTGCAACTATGAAGATGAAAATATGGAATTATCGAGTGGGAATAATGTGAGAATTGACATGATGAAAAGGTAGAGTTATGAACTGTAAAAATGTGTCGTGTGGGATTTAAGGTTTAGAAATTCGAGTGATGTAATGTGAACTTATCAGTGGAAAATGTGAGGTAGTCGGGTAATGGAAGAGTTGTGAGGAGTGCATATTGAATGGAGGTCTGATGTTTGGAAATTTGAGTGAGAGAATTATTCAGGGGACTATGTTTGGATAGAGTGGCCATTTCTTGACTAAGATGTAAGGTATTGCGAAGATCTCACTGGAGGAGCTATAGCCAAGTGGGGATGTGATCTGGGCATGGAAATATTATGTGGTAACTGGGCATTCAAATCAAGGTGAGCTATTGGGAGCATGGTGGCCTGACATCCATTAATGGGGATTTGAGGTGGGTGTGCGTAGTTGGGGATCGAGGAGCGTAGGGATCAGGTGGTGTGGTGGAGAGTGGGGAGAAGGGGTCGACGTGGAATTCTAGGGTCCAGGATAGTGGATAGATTGGGATTCAGATATGGAAGATGTTGGGATGGGGGTGTTGGGCGAGTGGCCAGAGGAAGGAGTGTGAGAAGAGATCGGATTGCGGGGTAGTTAAAGAATCATGGGGTCGGTTGGGGGATTGAGAATTGGGAATGTGTTAATGGTTGGGGGGGATAGTTATGTTGTCAATGGTAACTTGAGTGACTAGTAAAAGGATCGATACATAAGTGAGTGGAGGGATAGTTGTGTTTTGAGCTCAGTGGTTGGTCGAGCAGACCAGGGAAAGTTAGGGATGAGTGATTAGGGATGTGTTGGTAGGCTGGATGTGGAGTAGTGAAGGTGAGGGACCATGGGTGGTGGACGGGTCAGGGAGGAAGATGATATGGCTGAGTTTGGTAGTTGGGAAGGAGTACAAAGTAATTGTTATTAGTATGGGGATTTAGGGAGAGAGATAGATTCGGGATAGGATATTGTGGTTTTGGGATGGGTTAGATACAAACTGGTAATCGACTGAGCTGGCTGAGTTGGTAGGGTGGAAAGGGGAAAAAATCAGATAGTTACCAATAGGGTTTATAATTTTTTTTAATATGATTATGATGTAGCTATTAACTATTTTTTTTGGTTTTCTTTCGTACGTTTATACAAAGATAATAACATAATTTTACGGACTGATTTAAATGACAACTAGAAAACTAGAAAGAATATTTAAATTCGCATATAATATCATCATAATAATAACAAATTATGACGATAATCAAGACGAACCAACCCCTTCAACCTGCAAGACAACTTAGAAATCGAAAGTAAAATATTCTGGAAAAATATCACACTAAACAATGACATTAGAATCAAGATGTTATGATTTTTTCGAAATGGAAGATCTATATTGGGTTAGAAAAATGGAGAACAAAAAGTTAGTTGAATCTTGTTGTTTGGGTACCTGATACTTACACAAAGTAGAATGATGCAATGAGAAACATAATGACAAGAAACAAATCAACATGTGAATATCAATGGATCCCAAAATAACTGTACAAAATATGTTATTAAGACACAGTGACAACAAATAAATCAGGAATAATGACGTCCACTAGAAGAAGCTTGACGACATGATAGGTAGAGTGTCCATCACCATCAGAACCTGCACATATAACATAGGACACTACAAAGTAGTAAAATCTCCCATAATGTAAACATTAGCAATAACATGCCATATGGAATGGAAAACAAGAGTATAATGAAAAATATCTAGTAAGAAAAATATTGACAAAGTAATGAGTTGCGAGATTAAAAACAATAATTGGGTAACTCCCACCGGGCGTGCTAGAATGTGAGCTAGGAAAATACATTGATAAACAAGAAAGTAAAGCAACTATCCAGATACCTCCTCCTTCATGATTCCTTAGCAAACCTCAGAATGGGAAGTGAAACATGGATGAGCCTTGATTGCGTGAAATGTAGGTTCTTTTCTCGAACCAGAGCAAGGCCTTCTCTGTAAAAAGATCGACTTACTTTTCACCAATGGATTAAAGGATTATGGATTTGGAATGATTTCAATATGGGGCTATTTGGGCATTAGGATGAGGTAGGAAGGATGCTCTTTGCTCAAAGGATGCAAGAGTTCAAACAATATATCCAAGCTTATTCTTTGTGTGTTTTAGAGGAAGGGTAAGGTTATATTTATAGCCTGGGAATTGGATTAACTTAGAAGGATTTTAAGTAATCACAGTTTGAAAATGTGGGCATGATTAGGTGAGTGGGGACCAAAAAGAGTGGGTGAGGATTTGAATTGAATTTTTAATTCATAAGTGGAAGATTTAGGTGAGTGGGAACCACGAAGAGTGGGTGAGGATTTAATTTTAATTTTTAATTCAATGTGGAGAAACATGGAGAATAATGACATGTGGTAAGGATTTCATTTTAGGGGTTATTTTTGAAAGGGATTAATTAATCAATTTATCTTTGATTAATTCCAAAGTGTATTTTTATGGATAAATGAGAGTGGGGGAATTAATTGATTCAGGAAGATAGATGTGAAATTAGGGTGTCTACACTACTAATATTGATATTATTATTACAATTTATAAGAAATAAAAATAGTATTATTATAATTATAATTATTACTATCAATATTAATATAGTTATTATTATTATTTTATTAATAGTATTAGTAATATCATGGTTATCATCATCATCATCATTGTCATCATAATCATTGTCATCATTTTCATGATCAATATAATCATTTGCATCATCACTGTCTTCGTCATCTTCATCATCCTCATCATTATCGTCACCACTATCACCACCACAACCTTCATTTTTATCATCATCGTCATCATCATCATTATCAATATTAGTCTTACTACTAAAATTGATACTGTTATTACGATTTATAAAGCTTTTAAAAGTGTTATTATTATCATTATTATAATTGTTATTAATATTAATGTTATTATTATTATTTCAATAATTATTAATGGTATATTATTTTTATTATTATAATATTAACAATAATAGTAATAGGCATCACAAACATCATCCTTATCATCATTGTTATCTTCATCTTAATCATGATCATTGTCATCGTTGTCCTCATCTACATCGTCATGATCTTCATCGTCTTTAGCATCATTGTCATTTCATCATAATATTATTCATTGTCATCATTGTTAGGATTGATTTAATCATGTTCACCATTATCATCATCATTATGATCTCTATCTTTGTGGTCATGGTTATTCTCATCCGCCATTATCACATCATTGTCATCATCATTATTATACATGTTTACATTTTAGGGTTTTTGAGTCAGATTTTTACAATTTATAATATAAACATAAATTATCAATAATAATATTGTTAAAAACATATCTTATTATTAGTATTAATATTAATATTACAAAACATATTATTATTATACTTATTAATCTTAATATTTTTTTCATCATCACTATCATCATTTTCATTGTCATCATCATTGTAATTGTTGTCATCATCATCGTTATGATCTTCATCCTCATCATGATCGTCGTCGTCATTGTCATCATTGTCATTATCATGTTCGTCATTATCATCGTCAACTTTATCATCATTGTGATCATCATCATCGTTGTGTTTGTCATCATCATCATGATCATTAGTACTCACCATCATCGAAAATATCATCATCATTAATATTAGTATTAATATTAGTATTAATATTAATCACTATATTAATTATTATAATTTAATTAATATTAATAGTAATACAACCATTTTCATTGTTATTTTCATTATCATGGTCATGATCATTGTCATCTGCCATCATTATTTTCTAAAAAAACAAATAAATATTCAATATTTAAGTTAAAGTAAATATTTTAGATATGACTCTTTTGCGCATCCCACATTAGTTAGTAGGTTTTGTGTTTGGGAACATATAAACCATATTATACCTTGATCCTTATGCAAATTGGGGTGATCCTACAACGGAAATGGCCCTCCGAGATTTTTCATAGCTCATTGATTGTGGGATAGGTATGGTTCCTTATTAGATCTTCTACTCTCCTTCTTTGTGCCTTAATATTCCAATAAACTTCCCAAGTTGGATATACATTTTTAGTGTATCTTAGAATTTATTCTACATCTCTAAAATCTTCGTTCATTAAAAAAACATAATCCTACATTAACTAGTATATTTGGTCTTGTTCTGACTATAAAATCCTCATTCATTCAATAACCCAATCCCACATTAAATGGTAGGATTTGTATATGAAACATATAAACTCTAATATAGAATGATATTCGTTATGCCAATGGGGTGAAAAAAAATAGAAGTTGATCATTCCAATAATAATAAAAATTAAATCTCCTCTAAGTACCCAAAAAAGAATAAATGTCAAAATAAAATTAAACAAAGAAAAAAAAGCGCTAGAATTATTTTAAAACATCTTGAAAGTAATTTTAAAATAACAACAAAAAGTTAGAACCTTTTTTAAAAAATTAATAGAAGAACACATGCATATCTTGTTATGTATAATATTGAACTTTCTAGTTAGATCTAGGATTTTTTTGTTTGAAAATTGATAACCTCGAATGTTTACATTTGGATCAAAACTTGTAGACTCCCTTTTTCTAAGGTTGTTATATTTACGAACCTCATAAAAATATACTATTTTTTAAAGTTAATTATAATTATGGATTATAATGACAGGGCTACATAGTGATTGTAGTGTAGGCTCACGTGGCATGGATGAAACCAAATTACTGTAACATGATATTGGAGATGAATTGCGAGGAACCGAATACATCGCTAGCACTCATAATATTCCTAGGAATGTATCTCATTGCTTTGGGAATCATATGTGTGAAGCCTAACATTGTATCCCATGGTGGCGAGGAAATGTTAGGATTGTATCAGAGTTGTATAAATTAGTTCTTATCTTTTCAACTATCAGTATCAGTAAGTACCTACATGTGTAGGTTTTACTTCCTTTTTAGTTGCACCTAGTTGAACCAGTCCTTCCTGCAATGCAATCACCGAGATGGTCTACACAAATGAATTTATTTCATTGACCATGATACATAGGGATTCATGTAGTAATATATTTATTAATCTATGGATCATCGCACCTGAATGCTAGACTTAAAACGATATTCCCATGTTCACGGATGCTGGAAAAACCCAATTTTGACCTGCATGTCATTTCATGCAATTCTATGTCAAATAATGGCTGATAAAAATATACAATAACAATAAATTATGAATAATACAACTTACAGGGTCAATAGAATTATGCCAAGATGAGAGAGTTGATTTCGTGATTGAGTGGCTCTCAGAATATCCATTTATGACTGTTATCTGCTACCACTTTTCCCATTAGTCTAACCACAACAAATCCTAAGTCCCAAAA
The DNA here is from genome assembly GCA_019776745.2 of Taxus chinensis. Lineage (NCBI taxonomy): Eukaryota > Viridiplantae > Streptophyta > Pinopsida > Cupressales > Taxaceae > Taxus > Taxus chinensis. The sequence goes on from CM034150.1 coordinate 798,631,067, forward strand.
TTCTAAACCTCGTGAGACATTTAAAAGAAGAGGTTAGGATACAATCCATAGCCCAAATTCTTCCTTACATCGGTGTCATCTTTGGACTCCATTACAGCCCTCGCACATGCACCAAAGTTACAGAAACCATCTTCCCTAACCAATATTCTAGAATGCGTCGCAAAGATGCCCACCACTCCGCTGCTGAAACACGTTAGAATTCCCATCATTGCCCTAAAATGCATTAGAATGTCCATTGTGGCCCTAAAATGCTTGGCTGTGGGGAATGGTGAAGAAGTTATACATGTTGTATTACACGGGCACAAATTTTGTATTACACGGGCACGACATCATACACTTTCACTATATATATATACAAATGTATATGCCTCTCGGCATAATTATAATTATAATATTATAAATTAGAATTTAATACAATATAATATAATGGGAAGAATTCTGTCAGTATTTGATACTTCCCAACAAAGGCAACTTCATAGTAGATGCTTGCCGATGAATTAAGAATTTGGTATGGACAAAGGTTTCTCCCCTTCTATCATTTCTATTGGCTTTGGTGAAATTTGTTTCTAATGTATAATTGAGATATTTACAATTTTATACTATTTTCTCTTATCATCACATCACCTATATGCTTATAAATTTTATCTATTAAAAAATAAATAGATTATCTTCCTAAATCCATCTCAAACAAGGCCATGATATGGCAAATCCTACCGAAGATGGAGTTTTGTGGTATTGGGGAGAAACAAATAAAATTTTGTTGAAATATAGTGTTATTTAAGATTTTATAAAATGCATTTTGATGGGAACAAAAAGTTTTTCGTAATTGGAGCGTACCTTTGTCATGTTTTAATTCGAGGAAGAAGCAATTGCATTGACTATTTACATTCTTTGTCCATTGCTTGCATGCACGTATAATATGTAGGAGAAGAATAAGAAATGGAGCTAAATTATATAATGACATTTAAGGATAATAATATTATATTTCATGACACTGAAAGGGTGGAGCAAGGTATATGGAATCAAATTCAATTGGTGCTAAACTTAGTTGTAGAAAAGTTTATAATTTAAGTTGATGTCTATTCAGGTTTTATTTTCAAGTTCACATTATTTATAGTCAATTGCATTGTATTCAAAGAAATGAATTGTTGAGATAGATTTTCTTAAATCATCTTAAAATAAACATGAACATCCCTCGAAAGCATGAACATGAAGCGATGCATTTTCAAAAACGTAGTTGCCAGCATGTGCTAATTGTAAATAATTTGTCTACAAATTTAATATTATCATGTAGTGGTAAGTGAAATAAACATTTAGGTGTTACAGATTGACTATGTAGAAATATGTCTATTTATTCAACTCAACCCAACCTGATTAGCTATCAAGAAGCATTTTAATATTTTTGAGTTGTAGATGGCAACATCTGCATCGCATAAGATATTGTTTTTCTATCTTGAACTTCTAACAAATGATGGTAAGGACGAAATGCAAGTAATGACATTAATAAATTAAGGGAATGCACTAAATTCATGGTATCAATAAGATTCACAGAAACAAATGCATACATGAGCAGGAAATGGTCAAATTTAGGAGCTCAATCATGGCAAAAATACGATGGAAGGAAAGCAATAGCCAAATGAAGTTCATTTTTTAGAGTTGGAGACACATATCAAGTAGGTCAATGTTGGACGACTACATAGTAAAAAGCGTTGAGATATCATTGTAAATTCAATTGTGCATAAGTGAACTAAAATAAACTAATTCGAACATGAATACTACCTGTGAAAAAGTAAAAATAATTAATCGTATAATAAAAATAAACATGCGTATTATAACGAGACAACTGCAAAACAGGAATTTGGAGGTAAGATTTGACTATAAACATATTGAGGACTGAAGCCCATCCCATAATTTGTATGAGTTTTGATAAAATACTTATTGTTTTAAGAGGTTTAGTGGAAATGTGTAATTGATGGTAATAAATGAATGTAAGTTGGTACAAATTTGAATGTAAGTTCACTTTGCACTCAGTATTCCACCTTCATGGACTTAAATTTACCTTCAATTTCCACTGAGTAAGGGTAAGAGTAAGGTTGGTGAGGGGTTAAGCATATTATAGGTCCAAGCCCACCCCATCTCCTTAGTTAACCATGGTTTAGTAGTTGGTGGTAAACAATAACGGCTTTTGCTATGATAATTTTAATAAAAACAAGGAATGAAAATTTTGATTCCAACTTCCTCCTGTTGTTGCTTTTGCTTCAGCCTCCAAGTCTTTTTGGTGGTGGTTATGCTGGTTCACTAAGAAATTAGTACTATTATTTTTATTATTCATTGCCAGTTTAGATCTTGTTTCATAAAATGTAACTCCTACAGCCACCTTCATTCTATCTCAATGATCTTCTCTTGCTCCTCTAAAAGACATGGAGCTCTTATCATTTCAAAGTTACCAATTATCCTAGGCCCTATGCAACAATAATTTCATTTCAGATGTAAGAAGAACAAAAAATTTACCATACAGAAGGAAGACAATGTAATACTGTCCAAGTTAAAGGTCATAATCCACGTCTAGATTGTAGGCTGCTGCCATGTATTTTGAGTGCTCAGGTTTCTTGGTAGTATATCTTCTGAATGGAAAAAATTGAACAATAAAAAACTAGTAAAAAATTGAATGTATCCACCTCCTTGCTGTTAAAAGAAGACACAAAATGAATTTTTCTTCAAGCATCTATTTAAGCCTGAGAGACCAAAAAATTCGTACTCATACATATGCCAATGAATAACTAACTGTCTCTATGTTTGCCTTTTTCTCATTATGGTTTCACAAGAACACGAGCAACACAAACATAATGGGCATTTCCTTTAGCTAGTATGGTTTTCACAGTCTCTGGAAATACAAATGTTACAAACCCAAACATTCTTTTCCACAAATAGGGTATTCTTACATCTTGTATAGACACATAAGTCCTATGATTGAAACAATTAATATTAATGCAATGTGTCATCACCAAATCCCCCTTTATAGTAGTTACAAACTATGAACAAAATTTGTTCTCCTAGTTCATATCAAGAAATACTGTTTGTACCTGAAATAATTTGATACATCTTCCTCTGTGAAGGTTCTTTCACCAGGAAAAGCCAAGTAAATTTGATGAGATCCTGCAATCACAAATTAATGGATTAGTAATGTATTGAAAATACAAAGATGCATACCCTGAAGATGAAAATCAAGATAGAAAAGACCCATAACCTATAAGAAAAACATTTAATCTCGTATATAAATAGAATCCAAGCAACAAAGATTTAACAAAGAAACAAAACTACACTAGTAAATGAGAAACTCAGTTGGATTAATAGAAGTGATGAGTTCGGTCCCAATGAAGTTACACGCAATAGGTGAATCTCCATTGGATTTATAATACATATTAAAAGCATAAGAAATGAGGGAACAAATATTACCTATCAGATTGGAAACAAGGGTGACCTTCGCAGTACAATCAGTGAGACCAGGGTCACATGCCCAGTCCAAAGCATCCTGCAAATCCTATATAAAAACCTTTTTAGAACTTCCATTCACCTAATATTGTAGATGCAATATATCCCTATCCTACCCATAATTTGAGTCAAAAAGAGGCTAAAAGGATAAGGAGGAGGCTGCCATGAATAATATCAAAGGCAACTTGGCATCCTCAACACAGGAATAACATACAGATTATATTTTCAGGTACTAGCGGTTCCGAACCTTTTAGTCATGTCCAACTCAGATGGGTTGCCTTCGATTTTCTAGTCAAAGCAATGCCAAAGCTGAGCCAAGGAAAGGGCAATAGTACCCATGGCTAGCTGAGCCCATGGGCATTCCCTTCTTCCTGCTCCAAATGGAATCATGTTGAATTTTTTCCCTTTCACATCAATATTTTTATACTTGAACCTTTCAGGCTTGAATGCCAACGGATCCTCCCATACCTTCGGATCTCTTCCTATGGCCCAAGCATTCACTAAAACCCTTGTTTATTTTGGGTATGAGATACCCATCACCAACTGTGCAAGCCTCTGTAGATTCACGGGGTACTGATATAGGCCTTGAGGGATATAAACTTAAGGTCTCCTTCACCACACATTGCAGGTATTCCATGGCTGCCAAATCAGATTCGGTAACTGTGCGATGGTGTAATGCCCCACCCGGGACACCGGAAACCATACCAAAGTGTCACTAAAAAATTTGGGTAAGTTTTTTTTTGAAACTAAAATAATACTAACGTCTGCTTCATTGTTTCCTGTTAATAATTAATTTATCTTAATTTAATTTACCCAAAATTAAATAATCACTAGCCCAATGATAATTTAATTATTTTATTCTATTAAGTTCACTATGGTCACAAATTAAAGTCTACACCCCTTTATAACTTAATTAGTTTGCCCCCTTTTTAATTAATTTTCCCACACACCCCTATCCATTTTATTTTTCATTCTTATAAAAAGTGCATGACTTAAAGAGTGTAGGATTGAATGAGAGCCCTAGGATAGATCAAATCTTGACCATTGATTTTAAATCTAACCCTAAAGTTTCCCTAAACATCTCTATGTTTTTCTTTTATTTTCCATTTCTCTTCTCATTTTGTTTTGTTTTGTCATTTATAGGTGCAGGTTGAGGAGGAGCTTGAAAGTTTGCTTTCATGGAGTTTAAAATAATATCAATATTGTTTCCTTATTTTATATATATATATATATATATATATATATATATATATATATTTAACAAACTTGGATGTCAATTAAAAAAAATCTCAATACCAAAAAAAAAAACACAGATTTTTTTTTTGTATATAAAATGGGGGTTTGAAAATGGCAGGGCGGATAAGATGGAAGGGAGGAGGATGCATGGGGAGAAGGGAGTGGGCGGTGGAGCTGCGTAGGTTGGGGGAGTGGCCCTGGAAAATGGGCCATGGTAAATGGTGTACGCAGGTTTGGGGAGGGGTTAAACCCTCCTCTGATTCTTTCTTTTCTTTAATTAAAATTCAAACTAAACTATATGCTCCCCCCACTCCCCGCCCCCCCCCTCCCTTTGTCTTTTTTTTTCTAAAGCTAAAACTAGTTTACTAGTTTCACTGTGACTTTTTGTAATATGTTTTTTTTTTGTTTTTTTCTTACAACTTTTGTAAAAGTACTTATATATATATATATATATATATATATGATATGCATATTAATATACTATATTTTAATTCCTATTTTTAACACTATATAAATTCATATAAAACTACATTTTTTTTTTGCATAATGAATTTATATTTTTAAAATACAACTATGCTAAAAATATTTTACTACGTTAATATTATATAATATGCTTAGAAATTTATAAGTAGAAAAATGAAAGTTATATTTGGAAAAGATATATACTTACTAGTTTATTCATCCCCAGTTCAGTATTTTAAAAGAAAAGAACTATTTTAGAAAACTGAAATTGGTTTGTGAAGGCCAAGATCTTATTCCCAACAAATTTCAGATTATTTTAACTATGTAAAAAAAACAAGTCTCTTATATTGGAGATAACAATTAGATTTCTTTTCCATTGCTCTAGCAAAATAATTAATTCAGATTTCTAACAAGAAGGATATTCAACAAGGATATATCATATTTTCATTTTAAACATTTGTCATACTATCACAACCATAAAAATAGCGTTTTTAAATATCATGCAACAATCTATTCCCTTACTTGCAAAAGAGAATTCCACTTTCAATCATGATTTTTACAAGATTAACTCTCAATCAAATCCTTGTGTTGCATTACCAAGTTTAAGACTTCTACAATATCCATCATACAAGAAAGTTTATGTTTCCTTGAAACTTAGAATCACAATTTCCCTATTTCCAACATACTTAGAATACTCAAGAAACCATATTACAAAATTCTTGCAAGATTGAAGAGAGGTTTCACAAAGCAAATGTGACTCAAGTCTACAAGTAAAATTTCCCATCTTAAAGAGGATAATTTCCAAGACACGGAACTTTCCAAATAGTTACATACAAGAGATTTCAATGAGAGTAATACTTCACAAAATATGAGAAGACAAGGAGAGACCAAGATACCACAAACTCCAACCATCTCTATACTTAATCTCCAACTTCAAGAGCTTCCAAGAATCCAACACAAGGAGAAAAAACTTGATTAACCACCCAACCTTAGGCACCATTACATGCATTTCCAAGGTTGGAAGGCATGCTAGCCTCCCCCAAGCCCATGGGAAAGAGGACTACTATCCACAACTTTGCACAAGAGTAAGGGAGAACAACCAACATTACATTCACATAAAGACAAGACAAATATCAAAACAGGACATCAATTTTGCAAAAATGACTAAGAGGAGAAACCATGTCCTACCTCTAAAATGGGGAAGAGAAGAAAGGAGTTCTCTAAATGCCAAAAGTGATAACCAACATTAGTTGCACAAAACCAAGATCTCCACACCCTCATTATTACTCCAAAGCCATTCAAACCCTCCTTATTTCTCCACCCTTTCACCAAATCCTTCTTGGAAGGATTTTCAAACCCCAAAGGGATTTTCTCACCAAGAATGGGGAAGGAGGTTCAAGCCATATGAACCATCTTCCCCACCTCAAACCATTTGAGGGGAGTAACTAAAAGCCTACAAGGCTTTCCCATTAAGCCATGAGGATTGAGAGGGAAAAATTCTCTCTCTCTTCTCCCACAAACTCCAAAACCCCATCATACCATATGATGGATGGAGCAAAATACAATAAAAAAACAAATAAAATCAACATGCAACAACAAACATTTTAAGTAAACAAGACTAATATCTAGCATGATGTAAAACACACAAAAAAACTCAAGAAGCCTACCTCCAAAAGCTTTTCAACTTCAATCTTTTCCACTTCTTGACCCAAGCAACTCTAGCTCCAAAATCCACCAGCCTCCAAGCAAAAGCACAAAAAAAAAGTCCTCTCCTTTCTCCATGAGGGAGAATTTGAAGAGGAGCAAGTAAAAATCCTCACAAATGAGGGGGTGACATGTGTCACCCCTCTCTTCCCTCAAGGTCAAAGATTCCCAAGACAAAAGAGAGAAAGGATAACATAGCTTTTAACCCTCTTCTCCCAAATTACCCAAAATAATAACAAAACAAACTTGTGCAACTTTTAATAAAGCACACTTACCCATCCACCTTACATGGATGTGACCAAAGGAAGGCAAATAGGGAGGGAAACTCCCCTTAAGCCTTGGAAATAAGCCCCCCTACCTAGGTAGGGTCCAAGGGCCCATTTTCATGCTAAGTGAACTCCCAAACTAAAAAGGGGTCACTAAAAATGCCTAAAATAGCCCAATTTCGGGTTTGGCACATTAGGACACAAGGGTAGAGGATGTGGGGCCCACCCAAGGGATCACATGTGACCCTAATTCCCTTTAATGAAATACATCATTATATGAACTCAAAAATTAATGCAAGTGGGGGCCATCAAGTCCCTAAATCAAGTTTACAAAACAAACTAAACATCATAAACAAGATTAATATTACAAGACATACTACATTACAAATGAGGGTCACTCATGGTGCTCAAAATAATGAAATCTAATACTAAGGCCTCATAAAATAAACACGGTTAGGACTTAGCCCCATGGGCTGCTTGTGCCAAATTGTGTAGCTACCCTGAATCTCACGTTCTCTTGTGACTTGTCACCTGCACACTCATTTCACACATTAAATGCACCTGTCCAATACAAGAGTAAACTAGTTGCTCACTAAGCGAACAAACTCAATCATGTAAATTAATGATATCACCATCATCAACGTGGAATGCACAATCTCACACAATTCGTCGTATGTTAGGTATTACAATACATAAAAATGTCATATCACCATGCCATCATGTATCCTTATTAGCAAAATGAATACATTACAAAATCAAGGTATGTGACTAAACTAATTATCCAACATGTATCAATTTGACCTAAATCACATAGAAAATTGTTAGTGTCCACAATATCAAATAAAATGTGTCAATCTACTAATATAGTCAAATTGGTGCTACGTGCCCCAAATCACCAAACGTGTCCACGAAGGCAAACCAACATATCATAATGTCCAAAATATGTCCAAAATCCATGTTAAGTCATAGTTGTGGTTTAAGAATTCAGCAGATAATAGAGGCTAGAAAATGTGGGCACTACAGATGGTTTCCCACTGCTGATTCAATTTCATCTTGCACTTTCTTTGTTGTATTTAGGTTTCTTATCAGCTCACTCATCACCCATTCTATCTAAGCAGTTGTTAGTTCATTCCAGCAGTGTATATATTCTACAACAATAAAAGTTTAATTAAATGTGTTTGTGGAAGTTTGTGAGCTAGACCGTTAATCATAATGATGATCTTCAGTCAAATATCATACAAAAATGAAAAATCCGTGATTCAATTGATTTGAAACATGGATCAAAATGATGAAATGAATTAAAATCATTGGGTCAAACCTCACCGTAAAAAATTATGAAAAAAATGATCGATTTCATGATTGGAGAAAAAGAACAAAATCTTTAAAGTGTTGGGTCAAGTGCCTAAAAAAATTATAAAAATGATTTTTGAAACAATGATAAAAATGATGATTTCAATCTATGACATCCATCAAAATGATGATGAATTGATATTAAATGTGGTCTAAAATTACACTAACACCTGCAGGCTGCACTGGAAAAAGGTGCAAGGGAACTGCCGATAGGAAGTTTAATTGTTTTCCTATAGTTGAACAGAAATTCACCAGAAAATACTCCCAACTTGCTCGTTGGGAGCTCTGTGGAGCAGTTATAGATGCAAAAAATTTAATATTGACAGAACTGCTTCTCTAAGATCATTAAATGCAATGTCCTGAATTTTCATGAAGTACTTGTGGATAGTCCATTCTCATAAATGTAGTAAGGACTTCTACAATTACACTTCAGTAGATTTTTTACCTTGGTTATTGCAACAAATAAAGGGAAATGTTGACCATCCAATGAGATGAAAGATAAATGACATTTAAAAATTGCAAGAAAATGTTATATTTTACAAAACTATAATCTAACAATGAAATATTCCACATGGCAAAAATTAATTAAAAAATAAGAAACAAATTAATGGATGTGGTGAAGGCAATATCCTTGCCTTCCGCAGGATAATAAACATAAGAGTCCAGTCAACATACATATCGTACAATTTACAACATTATAATTATTGATTTATTAGTTCATCTCAACTAAAATAACAATCTCACAATTATAAATCTACCATTTAATCCTTGTCAAATATATACAAAAATTAAAAACAATTATTTATATCATTATTTACTGTACTTCAAATTCATTTATTGCTCACATTTCCTTTGGAAATTTTCAAAAAAAATAATCAAAACATAAAATTGTTAATATTATAATCATAAAACTAATAAAGAATAATATTATAAAAACAAATACTCGAAATTGAAAGCATGCATCCATTATGCACTTATGATATGGCAGTAAAGAAATTTTCTAAGTCTAATTGTTTAATTTTTTATTATTATTGTACAAATCTACCTGAAGATGCTTGAGAATAACACAAAATAGTCACCTAGCCATAGATAGAATGGATGGCATGCACAAAAATCAATCTACAGAGATGAGAATTAATAAATGCCATGCTGAAAAAAAAACCCTAGTATTATTTGCAGGAATGGATTCGATTTGCATGGAAGAATGTTGAAGTTGTGGTTGTTCCTGGGGCCATACAATATTATTCACGGTTATGATCCATATTCTGGGTTCTGATCCTTTGAAGCAGAATCGTTATCATGGCCATGGCAGCTCGGATGTGAAGTCATCGACTTGAACCTTATTAGTTCCATTATCATATGGATTATGTATGGCAGAGAAACAAAAGACTGATCCACACCAAACCAATTGCAGTAAGTTTGGAGCTGGTTATTGATCTTACTAAGATATTCACAGGCACAAATCATTCCTTAGCTAAATGCAAATATATATAATTAAGAAAGTTAATAAATTAAATATTATATTAAATATTAATTTTTTTAGATTCATGAAAAATACAATAGATATAAAAAATAATTTTTTTGAAATACATAAAAATAAAAATTAGAAACTGCAAAGTGTAATTATTGCAACGCGCATTCCAAAAGGAGGGGATGCTTTACGAATCACAAATTACAATCAGTAATTTCAGAAAACATTTCTAGCAACCTCATTTTAAGCATCTAAATTTCTCCATCAAATAACAATTCAAGAATTTTAAGTCTTTAAGCAGTAGAAATATTTACCTGCAACTAAAAATATGATAGCAGAGTCATGACTGTGAGTTTGAGCTTTTGTTGATTTGGCCATGATAGAAGAGCCATGACTGATAGTACACCTGAGTTGGCGTAATGGTGAAGAACATGTGCTCTTGAAATAGAGGTCATGAGTTCAAATCTTGCAGGGGGTAGGGTTTGTACGCCTCGTTTGTAGCAAAGTTAGTTGCCTCCCGCACGTGAGTGCGAGGTAGTCCCATATGCTATAAGCCGCTTGTAGACCCAAAAATAGGCCGCCCGACATCATGGACTGTAAAAACCTATTATTATTATTATTATTTTGAGTCCAACAAAATGCTCCCAAATATTGCATGCACGTCTGAATTCCCTCTTCAAACAGTAATTCCGAAGTAACAGGTATAATTTGCATGGCTTCATCTACGTTGGGAAAAAGGTCTTTTCTAGAGTAAAATGAATGCATGAAACCGATACACTTGATGTAATTCTCAACAAAACCATCAGAAGGGACTGTTAGCTTGATTTCTAGACATGAAGACATATCTGGAGACTAGGCTTCGAAATACTTTGGAGGTAAAGTGGATCAAATAATCGATTATTTTTTCCTTTATTTTGGATCAAATACTCTATTTTTTTTCCATTATTTCACACGATGTTTATATTTTGTTGAATATCTAGAAATATTATGCATTTAATTTTATAATTATTTGTTTCAATTTAATTTTATAAAGTCATTTAAATTTATTTTTTTCAATCTCGTGGATGTAAAATTTTACTCAATTTTTTTTACTTTGTAATAGTTATTACAAAAATAAATTTTACGTGCATATTATTATTTGAACATCAAATGACATCCATATAATTTTTTAGCTTGTCAAATAATATTATTGTGACATGTAACATTGAATGTCAAAATCCAACACTAATTAGGATTTCCACAGACTAATTTAAATAACAAAAAAATCCTCCTAGAATACCATATATTAATCATTAAATTTGAAGGTAGAACTTCTCCATCTCTTCCATCTGTAAAATGAAGGTTTCATGATAAGTTTTGAGATCCTTCAAGTACTCAGACTAAAAGAGCTTCAATTTATTTTCCTTGCAGACTAGAAAATACAGACTCTGCTCTCCCTTACAAACCCTTTGGCCCCATGTTTTTGTAGGGTTTTCCCCAAATCTCAAAATCCTTCCTTTGAGAAGAGATTCCACCAGCAAGTCAGACATGTCTTCTCTGGGTAGAAGAGAGTATAGATTATATTTGTCTGCAGAGCTCAAGATATTGTTCCATACATCCATGGTTAGAACTTCTGAAAGGTTCCGTAAACATAAATGACTAAAATGCATTACAAAGATGACCACTCTGATGTTGTGTTACAAAGATGACCACTCTAATGTTGAAGTCGGTGTGGAAGATGCAAGTGCAATTATAAATGTTTTATTTTTACGGTGCATGCGGAAAATGTATGCGGGGCAATAAATTTTTTGGTAATTATTGTTTTTATTTTGCGGGCACAAAATAGGAATTTCACGGGCATGACATCAGACTCCTCCACTCAATATATACAAATGTATATGCCCCTCGACATAATAAGAAGACTCTCACGTGGCATATTATTATGAATATGATTTATTTCAAACTTGTCGTGGGACCTTATCATCCATGTCCATGACTAACTTACAATTTAAGACAATATTTTTTTCCATTAAAAAATCACTATCCTAAGAGATATTTAGAATGGAGCCCAACACCTTCTACTCTTTCACCACCCAAGAAATATATATATAAACATTCAATAATCCCATATTTTAGTGTAGTATATCCTTAACAATTAATACACGTTATTTTATACATTTTATAGTATACCCCATTATTGTTTCTCTTTTTAGATACATGCATTTAAATGGAAACCTATCTGGTGGGCCCTTCCATAATATTGGCGATGTTTCTCTTTCAATGATTTCTCTTTATATTTATTTAGTTTATAATTGTAAAGAAAATTTCATCCACAAGTTAAATTTGACGGCCAGCTATGCTTGTCAAACAATTTTTAGGTGACGGTAAATTTTTAATGTTACCGGTCAAAAATACAAAATATTGATATTTATACATTATTTATAAAATTTATAATTGACTATTCCATATTTATTTAATTATGTTTAATATATACTAATATAATTTACTTATGAATGTATACAAGTCGCATGTGATGGTTCTATTAATACTTGTAAGTATTTTACATTTAAAATCATGAAAACATTTAAACGGTTGCCAAATTTAACCCCTAATTCTGTCCCTTTTTCCTACCTTCACATCTATTGAGATGTCATGATTTCTTCATATTTATTGCGGTTGTCATTTCATCTTTTCAATTTCCCTAAGTCAAAAGCCACATCAATCACTTTAAAACAATTTAATGTTGATCACTTGAAAATAATATAATGCTAATTATTTTAAAACAATTCAATGCTAATTACTTTAAAAACAATCCAACAATTCAATCGTAAGGTAGGGACTAGTTGCATTGTGACTCTTGCTATGATAAAAAAAACTTAGATGATTAAAATATTTTATCGTGGAGTAACCTTATTTATTTATAGTATCCCATTCTAAAGTAGATAGGTCAGCGAATTCATGCCATTTGGCATGTGAAATATTAATTACCTTTTAAGTTTAAGATATCTCTGTATCAACATATCTTGTTTAACCAATAAGTTTTACGCTTTCTAGGATGAAACAAAAAGAAGGTAAATGGTTAAGGAGGAATTCCCGTGAGGTGAAGGTAGAAGGTAGAATGCATGCATTGTTGACATTATCCAAGATGATCGTAGAGAGCTCCTTTCTATCTGGGAAGAACTACCTGTAGATACAAAGACAAGACCACAAAATATTATTAAATAGCATATGATTGTGGACTGCCTAGCGTATGCTGGATCCAGGAAGCGTGGTGCTTCCCTACAGAGGCTTTCAATTCCACTATTTAATAACAATTTAATGTGAATAAGAAACTAAAATAAATAAGTCCTATTACAATGTAATGATTTAGGTTTTTCATACACACAATACACTAGATTTTATGCTAGATATCAAAATAACAAGAAATCTAATTAGAACTAGGGTTTGTTCAAGTCAGACAGGTTTGTCAAAGGTATGGTAAGGATCTAGGGCTGATTGGTTGAGGTCTGGGTTGGTTTTGGGTGAGTGGGAAACTTGTTGCTGATCTGAGAATATAAAATGACGTAGAGATCGATATCGGTCTGGTTACCGATGCCGATAAGGGGATGAAACCGACGGCGGTCAGGTAACCGGTTGGTAGGGGCAATAGGTAATGAACTATTAAAAATGGGGTTTTAGGATCTATGTGATTCCACAAAGAGTGAGGGTAGTGTGGTTTGGGTCGTAATATGATTGAGAAGACTCGGGAATACTAAGAAGGAGGTTTAGAAGGGTGAAACGGATTAGGGTGATTGAATAGTGGGTTGGTGAGAAGAATATGATGTATGGGTAACAGAATAAATAAAATAATGAAAGAAGCAAGAGATCTACAATGGAATAAGCATGAATGATTAAAATCACAGTTCTTTCTTGGTATTTTGTAGATCCTGTGAGTTGATATGGTTGATGGTTGATAGGAGAAGAGGTTCTTGAGTCCAGTGCCATGGAAGTACAACCTGTGTGCTCTCGTGAATATTCCAATGCTCTGGAAGGAGAACCGACTACTTTTCTTGCATTGTGGTTGTGTGTGTTCGTATCGTCTGGATGTAAGAAGGATTGAAGATTTATGCTTAAATGTAATAAGGCTCTAATGATTGAATGAACAACCTGGGTAAAGGGTTGTAAAATTCTATATAAAGGAACCGATGGAGGTATAGGTGATCGATGTCGGCCGAGGATAAACCAGACGTCAGTTATGGTGAAATATTCTTATTTACCAAAAATAGGCAGATCTTCCCGGATTTGGCGTGCCATCCTTGTTAGGTTTTCTCAAGAAAAGTAGAGTTCATGTGAGAGAAGGAAGGAATATATTAGAAGAAGTCTAGTTAATTTTAGGAAGAATTATTAGTTAGTTAGGTCAAGTAGTGACTTAGCACTGGTAGTGAAGACTCAATGTTGAGAGTGATGAATTGGTCACTATGAGTTAAATTCCCCTGGAATGGGTCTAGGGTGAGGTGTAATGATGAGGTGGAGGTGTGGGGATGAAATTAACTTAATTAAAATAATTAAATTAATTAATAAGGTGAGGATGAATATTAATATGGTGCAAAGGGGTCATGATTAGTTAACTATGTTACGTTAATTAATTGAGGGGGAGAAAGGGGAGTATGACCTAAATTTGGTGTCTACATTTGCCCCTTTTTTCACGTAGATTGTATGTGATAAGCGATGCTGACAAAAATAGGAAGTTCGGTGCTCTAGGTATGAGTGAAGGTTAGGTTTCCCCAAGTGTGGGTGGAGGTGATCCCCCTCAAAATAGGAACGGATGAGGTGTTAAACTGAGTCGGTGAGAGGTTTGATAAATGGGTAAGTGATGAAAACAAGGGTAGGATGGTTGTAGCTAAATGGTGATTTTGGTTTGAGTAATAGGTAGTGGCAGTCTAACACACACACACGTATAAAATGCAATAAGGTGTTAGGGTTAAGAGCTTGTAAACTCTACGTTTTCAAAGGTCAATAAGTTTATCCAAACAAGGTTGATGTGGTTTAGGTATCCAAGGTATAGGATATGGTCCTGAAACAAAACTAGGCTAGGTGCTGGAACGGGAAATAGGTTTGTTCCAGGGCACCAAAGGTTAGGTCGGGATAAACAACACAACATTAGGCAAGGTAAGATCATTAGGCTAAATAACATGAGTAGCAACATGATAAGGTATAATGAGTAAATGAATTCGAGTGTCACAATGAGCGAGGTTGGGTTGGGTGATTTAAGTAAGGCCATAGGTAAGGCCACATGAGGGGAAAAAACATGGCCTAAATGATGGTGAGGTTGGGTGATAGGTAATAAGGTCAGGGTCAACGTTGGGTGGTAAGGCTGGGGTTAAACTTGGGTAAGGAAAAAAGGGTTTTAGGAAATTAGATGTGGTGAGAAATGGTGCAATGGTTTTGAATAGGCTAACTGATACCTGTTATGGAAAACTGATGGGGGTCAAGGGAAACCAACCACAGTACACTAGGGCATGTGAGTGATGTCGGTCAAGTTAAAATGACATCAGTAAAGTCGGGGGTAGGGTAAAAAGTAAAAATCTGTATGTTATGGATTCATTTTAACCCTTTCCACTTATATAAAGATGACAGAGCGAATAGATTTTAGCATTTTCCATAGAGAATAGGACTGATTCGTTGTACCATGATGAGTTGGATGGTATTTGAGTGGCTAGAGGAGCTAGATAGATGGGTCCATGAGATCATTCAAAGTGATTGGATTGGTAGGAGGATCAGAGAGTTTGATTTGAGACATTGGTTGCATCAGGTGGAGGCACTAAAGTTCCACTAGTTAAGATACCAGAGGTGCCAGTGAGGAGGAGGCAACATGCTGAGGTAGGAATCAATCCACATCATGTTATGGCCAATTGAAATTGGAGCTAAAATGAAAAAATGGTGTGGGAAATTAAAATTTTGAAATGTGGATAAAAATGAAAGAAAAATGGGTATTGGGAGGGTGCAATATAGATTAACTAGGTGGGAAAATGAATTAGGGTTAGGTTTAGGTGGGATTGGGGTAGAATTTAGGTTGTTTTTTCATTTTTTTCAAAATGTGGGGTGTGGGGGTTTGGCCTTAGGGTCAAACCAGAGAATGACGAATGGTTTTGCATTTACCAACATTGGTTGATCATACCGACGTGTCAGTGGTTAGATAGGTGACCGGTACCAGTTAGAGTGATCGGTGTCAGTTTAAGGTAACCAATGTCGGTCACTGTGAAAAGTGACCTTGGGTAGAAAAGAGTAAATGATGGGGAAAATTGGATTTATAAAAACAAATAGGTAGTTGAATTTAGAGATATGAGAGGTAGAGTAGAATAGAAGTAGGTGGTGAAGGGAGATATAGCTAGGAATAGGCAGGTATGGGTTAGGTCAAATATCAAAGGAAAGAAAATGATGAAATGGAACATGGGGACTTGGTTAGGTGAGATAAAATGGATGGTAGGTTAGCAGAAATAGTTAGTAAATAGATAGGTAGTTAGAGCAATGTGGGTGTGGGGTGGGGGTAGGTAGAGGTGAATAAATGAGTAAAGTAGGTAAGTACTTGACATTGATGAGTTTCCTGGATTCAGGCACAGAACCAGTTGATGATGCAGGATAGGGTCCCACCATTATTAGTGGAGATGTGACTCAATGTCACTGAGGATGAGTGGATGCACATGCAAGATTTTGGATTGGTTGGGATTAGGTGGTACTGGCAGATCCAGATGGGATCACAATCTCATGGTCGCTCTCATCGATAGATGTGATGCAATGACCAATACCTTCCACCTACCTACCGGTGAGATTACAAGATGATGATCACTCTTGGAGGATGTTTATAGGATTGTGCAACTACAGATTTTTGGTGAGCCTGTTTACTCAGTGTCAATAGATGGAGATTTCGAGGAAATGATTGTATTATTTAGTGGAGATGGCGAGTGACTTGACTAAGCACAACACAAGTCTTTTTTATGGGGCTTTATATGTGGCACACCCATAGGAGACACAGTTAGCAATACTGATGATGGTAGTGGTGGGGTGCTATGCACTTCCAGATTTAGAGGGTGGCCGATTTCCTAGAGGATTGATGGGAGTGTTGTGAGATATGATTGAGGATTGGGTCTGATTTATATGGGCACCTACATATTTATTGCATCTATACAGGGAGTTGTGGGTTTACCAGAGGATGTGATGCTACGACATCTGTTGTGCGTTCTTACTACACTATTGGTCATACGAGCATATTATGGTAGTGTGGACACAAGGACTACCCGTACCAGATTGGCATCATTGGGGACAAAGGGCAAGTTACAGGAGGTGAGTGGTCATAGGTGGTCATCCTCAAGTAGAGGAGGCATCTCATGAAATTGTATACTAGAGGTGGGAGCTGGAGGGCTTGTATATGATGGACATAGTCTAGTGGCCCTATGTCAGGTTTTCCATCTTTTAGAGGGATGGCTCAGGATCTAAAGGAGTTTACAGTTATTTTGGTGGATATATGACAGATGTGTGGTGCAAGCACGAGATGATCTCAATCGATAGATTCTGACACCAATTCAGAGTACACCATGATGTGCCACCACCCTTCCCACAGTACTGTAGGGATGATGTGGAGAGATCTTTGTCTCCACCCCGACCCAAAGACCACACAAGACAAGAGGAGGTACTAGTGGATATGAGATTGGATGATGCAGGGACCACTATGGCATACAGATAGTGGTGGGAAGTGGAGTTTCATGTAGCACCAGCACAGCTAGGTCAGCCAAACTTAGCCACAGTGATGGTTCAGAGGGATGCCCTATAGAGACAGGTAACTGTGCTTGGAGTTCAAGTGATAGTGGCATAGGTACAGGTAGTTACTTTGACAGGGTTGATGACTACATTATAGGGTCACCTGACTACTTCCCAGGCACACTCACAAGTACATGTACAAGATCCTACAGGGGATGATGTACAGGTAGCACCACTATAAGCGCAGGTCATTGGTTTACAGGGATAGTTGGAAGCCACGCAGGCACATGATGAAACCTTATAGGCCCAGGTAGCTACATAGGTACCAATCATTGGAAATGGGACACAGTCATGTAGTACATGAACCAACACCAGGACATAGGTCCTCTATTGGTAGGGAAGATTTCACAGGTGGCAGTTTGGCTGATGGCACCCGCCCAAGACCGTATCTATGGCGAGGTTTAGGGATGCCATGAATGAGGCCCCATTATTACCAGGACCATCTAGCCACTATAGGTATTAATTTTCCCTCTCATGCCGAGCACAGGGGCCTAGCATGCAGCTAGTGAGTGGACTAGATCCATGACTCATAGCTTGGGTAACACAGGGGAGTCATTGGCCCCAGAGACAAGGTCAGGGTGAGGTTACCAGCTCATGAAGACCGGGCATGACAGAGGGTTAGGAGGAGGAGATGGAGGTCAAGCAAGGACCAGAAGAGGGTGGAGAGATGCTGGCAAGGGGATTGACAGGGAGAGAGGAGGAGACAAGTTAGAGTGGAGAGGAGGGCCTCAGGTGGGGCTGAGATATTTATGAGATTGTACTATAATTTTGATTTTGATATATATATTGGCCTGTGTGCCGAAGATTTTACGAGATTATATATGAGATTTTTTGAGACACTTGTATCCTTGTGTACATATGTATTGATACAATGAACATTCCCCCTTATATAGTTGATTATTATTAGATAGATGATGTAATATCTTTAATTTCCATTGTTATTGTGTATCATGGGAACTAGGTGAGTTAGGCATGATTGAGTCAAGGTCTTGTAGGCATGATGGAGTCATGTATAGGCATGATGGAGTCAAGTATAGGCATGGTGGAGTCTAAGTAATTTCTAAGTTATTACTAATCTTATGGAAATAATGTGTTGTATGTATGTTGTGTTTAAATTTCTGAGTAATTAATATCATTGAAATATGAAATGATTTAAGTAAAATATGGTTGTGGTGATAAAATAGTAGGTATGTATGTTTTTATGATATATTAATTTGGAAACTAACAAGTTTTGTGTAAATGGAAACTAATGCCCTAGAGGTTGAATGTGAAGGGGCCTCAGGGTGATATAGTTTTCCCATAAGCTAGGGAAGAAAATGATAAGGGATATGAATGGGTTAGTAGGTTTTAGGCATGACTGATTTGAGGTCATTTAGGCATGTTGAGTTTAGGTCATTTAGGTATGGTTGAGTGTAGGTTGAATAGGCATGGTTGATTTTGGTGGGAGAGGAATTCCCATAATGTAGGTGTTGAAGGTCCGGTCTTGTGTAGTAGAATCAATAAGGAAGAAAAGGGAGTGAATGGTAAGAGGAGACAAAAAATAGTCACCTAATTGGTAAGAACCATTATGAGTCTATCATACCAAAGATTGGCTTATGAACTTAAGACCCTAAAGGTGTTGCATGAATGACTATTATAAGGGTGAAGAAAGTCACATGATCATGAAATTTCACATTTGTGGCACGTCCCTTGAGTAGGTAGAAGATTAAAAAGGAAATAAGGTGAGGTGAAATGGGTTGTTTTAGCGTAACCTTGGTGGGAGACAACATGCCTCTTCTACAAGATATCCAAGACCAAAAATAGGAAAGTCCATGACGAAAAGTTATCTTTTTCTTTTTGTTGTTGTTTTATAAACTGATCAATGTGGGAAGTCTATGTGGGATGAATAAAATATCTCCTTGAGGTCGTCGTGAAGTTGATCGATGCGGGAAGCTTCATAATATTTTAATTTTAATTTTTGAAGAAATGGTCTTATTTTTGTGATAGACTATGTACAATAGGGCTAGCTTTTTATAGTTGTCCTTCAAGGGAAAAATCTATTTATAGCTGCAAGAGGGAAAGATAGATGTCCTTTTTGAGGGATTCATCTATTTACAAGAAGTTTAACTCAAGGAGTTTGAATTTGAAAATCCCGTATATTACTTGTGGTGTTTTTTTAACTTTTAATCATGGACAAGACTATAAAGGAGTATAGGCTTCTTTTATGAAGACAAATCCATAACACACAGAGGTGAGATTTGAAAGAGAGATTTTAAGGGACAAAATGACCATGGGATTCCATATTGAAAAGGATGAAAAATATCCATGAGAATCATGCCATGAGTAGAGCCGTGGTACTCATATTTAAGATAAGGCTAAAAGGTGATGGATAATCACACAATTTTGGTGTAGTCATTGGTCCTTAAAAGAGGTAGATGGAAGGTGAATGTTTCTCAAGAGACGAGCATTGAATAGAAAGAAGGTGATATAGGACTTGATTCAACAATATAATGATCGAAGATGCAAGGCATTGAGGGGATCAGGTTCGGGTTTACCTTCGAGTGAAGATAAACGATAAACACCCAATCCATAGGAATGAGTAACGATATAGGGTCCAAGCCAATTACGAGCAAACTTGCCCCATTTACTTTTCTCTTCTTTTGTCACATGTTGATTTTCCTTCAGGATGAGGTCCTCAACCTTGAAGGTTCGTTCTTGGAAATGTTTATCGTAGGCACGTTTGATATGTGTTTGGTAGCTTTGAAGGTGATCAAGAGCATTTAGATGACATTTGTCTAATAACAAAAGTTGTACCAAACGGTCTTGGAGAAAATCATCATCATTGAGCATATCTTTGAGAGAGATCTGAAGAGATGGAATTTTTAATTTAAGGGGAAAGAAAACCTCTATACCGTAGACCAAAGAGAAAGATGTGGCAGTAGTTGAGGTGTGAATACTAGTGCAATAAGCCCATAGGGAAAAAGGAATGTGCTTGTGCTAATCCTTACTAGTATCGTCAACCACTTTCATAAGAATTTTATTTACAGTTTTTTTTAGTCGATTCGGCTTAGCCATTTGTTTGAGGGTAATAATGTGAAGAAAAACTAAGTTGAATGCCAAATGTATCATAGACTTTCCATAGGGTTTTATTTTTGAACTATTTTTCCTTTATCAGTGATGAGGCGGTGAGGAACACCAAAGTAAACAAATGATGTGACGGTTGATGAATTCACATATTTTCTCAGACTTTTGTATAAATGAGAGGTATGAATTCCACCCATTTAGTGTAATATTTGGTAGCAGTCAATAATCCATTAATGACATTGGGAAGAATGAGGGTTAATGTCTTCGAAAAGATCCAAACCCTATTAAGAGAAAGGACCAAAGCTCTCGTGCGACCTATAAGGTGTGACTGGGGGTGTGATTAAGATTAGCATGTTACTGACACTTCACAAAATTCTTGACATAATCACAAAAATCATGGTTTAGGGTTGGCCAGTAATAGCCAAGGCAAATGATGCACTTAGTGACAGCTAAGCCACTAAAGTGACCCCCAAAAATCCCATCATAAACTTCCTTGATGGTGGATGGAACTTCAGAACTTGTAAGGCATCATAAGAGAATAACGTCAAAGCCACATTTATAGATAATACCATCCATGATGATATAATGAGAGAAAAATTTAAGGAATTCTCGTTGTTCCAGCGTGAGTAAGATTTTTTGGCAAAATTGAAAGGGAAAGGTAGTCAACAAACTATATTAGAACAAAGGTCACGTGGGTCACTTTCAATGTGTCCTACAAATTTAATGTCTTATAATAGGTAACAGAGGGGGATTTCAACATTTGTACTATGACAAATTATTTTCAATTCAGAGGAAAAAGCAGAGTATTTGAGAAGCAAGATAAGCCATGGTGTTCACTAATTTACTAATGGAATGTGGGGTGGTTTCAAGTTCATATTGGTCAAAGGTAGTCAAAAGCATGTCAACATGATGTTTATAATTTTTGAAGTATCTCGTTACAACACTGGTATATACCATTAACTTGGTTCGTAACTAGTTGAGAGTCACCAAATTTATTAATAGATTTAACATCTAAGGCTGTGGAGCTTTGAAGACCTAACGCAAGTGCTTCATATTTGGCGATATTTTTAGTACAATCAAAAATCTAGTTTGCAAGATAATGGCATAGGCTCACCATCAAGAGGAATGAGGATATCTCCTAGTACCAACCCCCATGCTAACATTTGGAACCATCAAAGAATAAGGTTATCTAGTAAACGGTATCGTCCCAGGGTGATGGTAGCGATGGATTCATCATGGAAGTCAAAGTTAGAAGATGGTTTCTGGGAGAGAGGTGCATCTACGAGTTAGTCAACCACGGTTTGTCCTTTGACATATTTTTTACGGATGAATTCAAGATCTTGGTTTGCAAGAAACATGAGCCAATGTAAAACACAATGATATTAGTAGGGCTTAGTGTACATGTAATGCAAGGGGGTCAGTATTGGTGACAACAAAGGTTTTGTGGTTGAGCAGGTAATCGAAATGTTTAGTGGCGATAAAAGACTAAGGCTAGGATCGAAGTAAGATTGCACATGAAGCACCAGAAGAAAAAAACCCACATCAAAAATACAATTTTCTTCACAAACGGAGGATAAAATCAGACCTACAATTTTGAGGTCCATTAATGGTTGCCGTAACCAGAAGCACGACCAGGTCCAAAAATTAAAACTTTAAAATCTCCTAGATTATTAAGTGGCCTACCCAAAATTTCAGAGGGATGACATTGGGAAAAAAAACCATATAAAAAAAATTCATTCCACGTTAATTCGACTCCCAGAGGCCAAATTTCTAAAAATAATGGGTCTACTACATAGGAACTACATATTTTGGGAAAGTCATCAACAAAATAACTTGTGAAGAAGATGAAGACATTGGAGGTGCACTACAGACTGAGAATTCACCAGGAATGGAAATTTTTGGCACTTACTAAAAATAGTAAGTGGGCCCTCGAGCACCTGCTAAAAATATAAATTTGATCCAAAGGAGTGAGGAACATAGGGAGGAAAGGGGAATCAAGGTTCATAAAACTCGGCAAAGGATCAAGGGAGCTACTTTTTTTACACTTACTAAAAATAGTAAGTTACACTCACAGATAATTTTTGGCACAATGGGATGTACAAGGATAATCATTCAGGGGGGACATCATTGTTTGGGGAGCATCCTAGTCATTTTCCATAGGGCATTCAAGATCCACCTTAGTTCATTCAACTTAGTGAGCGTTTGTGAGCTAATTTGGAGGAGTTTCACAGTATGCAAGGAGTTTGAAGATTTTGAGTTTCACTACATTTGGAGCTTTCCATTAATGAGGATCGACGGGCTTCATCGGGCGACATATCATCATCTTCTTCTCTCTCTCTTTATCTCTCCTCTTCCCCCAAATTTCTCTCACTTTCAAATGTTCTAATTCTTCGTCGGAGTTTGCACTTTTTGATATGCCTTTAAGTAACTCAAAAGTGACTTTAGAAACATAATGTAAATTAAGTCACCTTGCTATTATAAAAGGGACTTAAACATTTAAAGTGGAATATGAACAATATTAAGTCATATTAAGGCATATGGAGGGTCATGAGGAAGACGATAAGTCACCTCTCATTCTATAAATTGTAACGTCATTCCCATTACAAAGGGTTGGTGATTGATTTTGTAAACTCAAGAGTGTATTGAGAGAACAAAGGAGATAGCCAAATTCTTCCATTCCCCTCATTCTCAAATTTCCTCTATTTCTCCACTATGTACAACTTTGGTTTGAGCAATCAATACAAGAAGAAGGAGTTTCTAGCTTTCTTTGACTAAGGGGTTTCTTGATACTTTGCGGTCAATAAATTCTATTTGGTCTTGTTGCTATTTGTAGGGTTGTTTCTTCTCATGAATGCATGTGACGAAGTTTCCAACTAGTGTGTGTGTAGGAATCTGATTTTCTACCTGTAGCATTAGTTCTCCTACCTCTTTTCTCACTCCCCTTTCCCACTCTCCAGACAAAGTTTTCCCTAGTAAGCGATTGCTAGCTTTGCTGCAAGGTCAGTGGAGTGTCCTTGTTGGATCCCTAGTCAAAAGGCCACCATAGAAATCCACCTTTTCACGCGCATGCATATATGGCAGCTACACCGGTTAAGTAAAGGGACTTAGATTCCTAGAGCGTTGGCAAGAATTCCACAAGTTTGTCCACCTGACAAATTTTCTCGCCAACAGTTTTTGGCACCCACCGTGGGGGCAGATTTAGCCAGCATCTGCACCCAAAATACGACCGCAAGGTCCCAAAATTCAAAAAGAAAAATCAAATATTAAAAAATAAAAAAAGGATTTCATGAAAGTCTATTGCTGAAGGCTACACTATTGATTTCTGCACGTGTCTTTTCATATTTCCACTTCAAAAAATTTCAAAAATTTGGTTGAAGGAAGACACGCCAGGTTGATCAGGTCAAGAGGTGTTGATGATTTCAATTTCGAGGCTTCACAAAATCAGCAAGAACGAATTAGAGATAATCCATACTTCTTCTCTCAAGCCTCCTCTACATCTGAATGTTCACGAAGTTCACTAGGAAATCATATCAAGACTCCTATGGATAATCCACCTTCAAATTCTCCCATTTTTCAACCACCATTGAGCATTGAGCTCCTAGAAGAAGAAGAATTTGAAGAAGAATGCATAGAAGCAAGAATAGAAGCAGAAACGACAATGGTAGATGAAGAAGAAATACCTCAACCCATTGTTCCATGTGGAAGGAATACGGGCCCGCTTGCTCTTGAGCCACCTCTCCACGATCTATGAATGGGTTCCCATAAGAACTTTCCAAAGTTCAAAGGTGACAACACACAACATCCTAAAGAACACATTACTGATTTCATGACATCATGTGGAATTCTTGGTGTCCAGCATGAAGACGTTGTTATAAGATTGTTTGTGGAGTCCCTCTAAGAAAAAGAAGTAGAATGGTTCTACCTCCTACCTTCCCGATCCATCACTGGTTAGGATGACATCAAGGCTGTCTTCGAGGAAAGATTTAAATCAATTGAATATTGTCAAGACCTCTTGGTTCAGTTGGCTCAAATGAGGAAAGGAGAAAGTGAAACGATGAGAGAATTCGTGGCTCATTTCAAATGGTTGCTTCATAGGATACCAGAAGAAGATTCACCCTCTCGCAACAATATCAAAAGATTCTTCATAAATGCTCAATCACTAGAGGTAGGCTTTCTCGTATGAAGAGTTCAACCAAGGAACATTGTAGAAGCATAAAGGAGGGCCATTGAATTGGATGACGATCTCATCCTCTTTGGAAAGATCAAGAATCCATCAAAGGGAAAGGCCCAACATCCTGAAGATGAGAGAACCAATCCATCGGTGCAAAATTTGGCGAATGAGATGGCCTCTTTAAAGAGAGAATTATTTGAATGAGTTTCTTCTCAAAGAAGCAACAAAAATCAGATTGTAGGAGCACCCCAAAGACTTACCTTGGAGGCCCCACCCGTGAATGTAAATTGCAAATTTCAAGAAAGTGAAGAAGAGATTGACCAAAAAGGTGGTGATTTCCTAGAAAATGATGAGTTTGAGAACAATACAAAAATTAGATTCTGTGAGTATTCTGGAGCTGATGAAGGAGATGAAGAAGATACACCCAGTTTCTCATGTGCGGTATTCACTCACTCTTAGTCTGAGAAAGGAGCCTCTTCCTCCACTGCTACTAAGAAAAATAAGGTTGATGATCCTCCTATGGTGACTCTACAAAACAAAATAATCAGTCGATGATCCCCACTTCCATCCTCCATGAAGTCTGCATTGTTGGAACCTGATCCTGTAGCAAGTAAGAAAGCTCCCACAATCCTAAATAAGTCTCCTAATGTCTCTTCCAAGTCTAAATCTAAATCTACTCCTGTAAAATCTAGTACATTGAAATCTCCTAGTGTACCTTTCAAAACATCGTCCATTCCTCAAACATCAAATCCTACTCCTAATCCTATCCAGACTCCAAAATCAGTCCCTTCACCCCCCTTGTCCGCATCTGCTCCCTTTGACTTCATAGAATATGCAAAAAGGCCAAAGTGCATATTACTGAAACTGAATATATGTGAACTCATCCTGAACAATTTGAGAGGTTCGTCTGATACATCAGGAGTGGTAGTCTAACACCCAATGTTGTAACTTTTAGTTCCAAAGGCATGCTACCAAACTCACCTATACCTCCCTCACAGAACATGCATTCTCTTAGTGCATCGAAGATTGATATAGTTGAACCTTTCTATGTCTCCCTTCTTGTTGGAGAATATGTACTGAATAATTTCATAATAGATTCTGGTGCCTCAGACAACGTGATGCCTTTGAAGGTCGTCAAAGCTCTTAAACTTACAATGACTCCACCGAGTGGCTCTTGTTACTCTTTGGAATAAAAAATGGTCTCACTTGTAGGGAAGGTCTAAGATGCACAGGTGGCTCTCGCCAAATTTCCAGACAAGAAAGTTTCAGTGATGATTTTGGTAGTAGACATCCAAGCCTCATTTAGAATTTTGTTGAGTAGAAATTACTGCTGAGACTTGGGAGGGAAAATTCAGATGAATTGGTCATCTGCAACCATACCAGTGAAGGGAGACATGGAGAAATTGCTTCCCGAGAAGAAAATGAGGTACACTGTACGAAAGTCTGGAAGCCCAGAAGCTAACATTTTGTACCAAAATACCAGGTGGATGAATCACTTGGTGAAAACCGAGGAGGAAGAAGATATTCCCATCTTGATAGGGCCATATATGCCTTCTCAGAGAGATTTGGATTTTGAAGAAGCATTGAGGAGATTCGAGTTACAAGAGGGCAGCCCTGAATTGCCAGATGATGGAAACCATGAGGAAGAGGAGACGGTTCTCGATGATTTTCAAGAAGAAAAATGATCTTATATACTTGTCCAAGATGAGGAGTTATTCTCATTCCTAGTTGGGGATGAAGATGATCTCAGTCAGGCCATCTATGGAGAGAAAAAATCAGCTTGTGATGAGCTCGTGAAAGGTTTGAAAGAAATGTCTATACAGGAAATGCTTAGAGTTGCAGAAGAAACTAAAGATCCTGAGCTCAGTCTCGAGCTCTTGATGTAAGCCACAAATTTACAAGACAAGTGTGAAGCTGATTTGGAAGCCTTAACCGGTGCGAAGGTTGGCCACATTGAGATAAATCAATATGAAAAATACAATGCCGCTCCGGAGCTAATGATTGATGGATGCAATAATGAAATGGAGATATTTTCTTTCCCATTTGAATATGAGGACACTTTCCATGACAAAGAAATTGAAGCAAGGATTTTTGAGGCCTCTGAAGATGAATCTCTTTTTTATGAAGGATTGTTAGAGTGCAATGATTCCCAAGATGATGAAGTAATCCCTCCAGGTAGTTTCCTTGAGCTGTAAAATAAAGAGGAACTGCAATAAATAATGAAGCAGATCTCTGTGCAAGAACTATTGGATACAGTAGAAGTTGTGGAAGACCCTGAGCTGATTCTTGATCTGTTCACTTGTGCCATAGACATACAAGACAAGTATGAGGCCACGTCCAATCCTTCCGTCAGTACTCAAGAACTTCACAGTGGAGTAGAGATAAGGGAGGAAAATAATGTTTCTCATGGAGGAGATGTCAATGTGCATAAAACCAGGAAATAAAGTAACTTAGAATATCCAAGGAATTGGAATGAAAATCAGCATTGGGGCAGTGATGAGATGCTCGATGGAGAATCAGCTATATGGATAAACATGGAAGGAAACTGCCATGATGAAACCAATTTCAAAGAGCACGAAGGCAGTGGAATTTACAAGCAAGGACTTGAGCATCAAGAAGCTCATATGGACTCACTCCTACAAAGTAAAATGACAATTGTGAAAGCACCTGGCTTTCATAAGCAATTGAGGAAGGGAGGCTACTTTTTGTAACCCATCAACGGCTTCGCAGAACATCATCATTTGGTGTTACCTCTTCAGGGGTAAATTTTGAGAAATGATAAGTATTTTAGTGAAAGTGGGTTGTCCCTCACCTTGTACCATAGGTGATTGATATGTGTGTTTCCCTTTCTATTGCATGTGTTTCCCTTCTTGTTGTGTTTCATGTGTTTCCTTTTCGTCGTTTTGTTTGTGTTTCCTTCTTCGCTTTCTTCCTTTCTAGAAGTTGTATATGGGGGAAACCGATGGTGATTAGGGAACTGATGTTAGTAGGGTCAATAGGTAATGAACTATTAAAAATGGGTTTTTAGGCTCTTTGTGATTGCACAAAGAGTGAGGGTAGTGTGGTTTGGGTCGTAATATGGTTGAGAAGACTCACGAATACTAAGAAGGAGGTTTAGAAGGGTGAAAAGGCTTGGGGTGGTTGAATAGTGGGTTAGTGGGAAGAAGATGATGTATGGGTAATAGAAGAAATAAAATATTGAAAGAAGCAAGAGTTCTACAATGGAATAAGTATGAATGATTAAAATCACAATACTTACTTGGTATTTTGTAGATCATGTGAGATGAGATGGTTGATGGTTGATCGGAGAAGAGGTGCTTGAGTCCAGTTCCGCGGTAGTACAACTTGTGTGCTCCCATGTGTTTTTCAATGCTCTAGAAGGAGAAATGGTTATTTGTCTAAAAATAGTAGGTCTACTACATAGGAACTACTATTTTGGGAAAGTCGTCAACAAAAGAACTTGCAAAGGAGATGAAGACATTGGAGGTGCACTACAGCTGAGAATTACCAGAATGGAATTTTTTGGCACTTACTAAAAATATTAAGTGGGCCCTCGAGCACCTGCTAATAATAGAAATTTGATCTAAAGGAGTGAGGAATGTAGAGAGAAAGGGGAATCAAGGTCACAACACTCAGCAAAGGATCAAGGGAGTTACTTTTTTTACACTTACTAAAAATAGTAAGTTACACT
This sequence comes from Taxus chinensis, assembly GCA_019776745.2. NCBI lineage: Eukaryota > Viridiplantae > Streptophyta > Pinopsida > Cupressales > Taxaceae > Taxus > Taxus chinensis. The sequence continues at coordinate 798,659,746 of CM034150.1, forward strand.
CAAAGATAAGTTTTGGCACAATGGGATGTACAATGATAATCATTCAAGGGGACATCATTGTTTGGGAGCATCCTAGTCATTTTTCACAGGACATTTAAGATCCACCTTAGTTCATTCAACTTAGCGAGCATTCATGAGCTAATTTGGAGGAGTTTCACAGTGTGCAAGGAGTTTGAAGATTAAGAGTTTCACTACATTTGGATCTTTCCATCAATGAGGATCAACGAACTTCATCAGGCGACATCTCCTCTTCTTCTTCTCTCTCTCTTTCTCTCTCCTCTTCCCCCAACTTTCTCTCACTTTCAAATGCTCTAATTCTTCGTTGGAGTTTGCACTTTTTGATATGCCTTTAAGTCACTTAAAAGTGACTTCAGAAACATAATGTAAATTAAGTCACCTTGCTATTATAAAAGGGACTTAAATATTTAAAGTGGAATATGAACAATCTTAAGTCATATTAAGGCATATGGAGGGTCATGAGGAAGATGATAAGTCACCTCTCATTCTATAAATTGTAACGTCATTCCCATTACAAAGGGTTGGTGATTGATTTTGTAAACTCAAGAGTGTATTGAGAGAACAAAGGAGATAGCCAAATTCTTCCATTCCCCTCATTCTCAAATTTCCTCTATTTCTCCACTATGTACAACTTTGGTTTGAGCAATCACTACAAGAAGAAGGAGTTTCTAGCTTTCTTTGACTAAGGGGTTTCTTGATACTTTGTGGTCAATAAATTCTATTTGGTCTTGTTGCTATTTACAGGTTTGTTTCTTCTCATGAATGCATGTGACGAAGTTTCCAACTAGTGTGTGTGCAGGAATCCAATTTTCTACCTGCAACATTAGTTCTCCTACCTCTTTTCTCACTCCCCTTTCCCGATCTCCAGATAAAGTCTTCCCTAGCAAGCGATTGTTAGCTTTGCTATAAGGTCAATGAAGTGTCCCTGTTGGATCCCTGGTCAAAAGGCCACCATAGAAATCCACCTTTTCATGTGCATGCATATACGACAGCTGCACCGGTTAAGTAGAGGAACTTAGATTCCTAGAGCGTTGGCAAGAATTCCACAAGTTTTTCCACCCGACAAATTTTCTCGTCAACAATTCTGCAAAGATAGTCCGTATGCCATCTACATGCAACATCCTGATAGGAAGCTTGAAAAACAGGTCACGACAATGGAACCAAAATGTAGCCTTTTATTACCCAATTTAGCAATGTACTCTGAAACTTCTTCTAGAAAATCCTAGAATCTCACTTGAAGCGTGTGTAACCACTAGGTCTCTCCTTTGCTTGATTAACAAGATGTTAGCATGAATGTTCATAATCATAACCATAACAACATATTCCCACATGGAATTGGAGATATAACATAGTAACTCAACAACACATATAATAAGGAAATCACTCATAGAAAATAACCAATAAGATCTGAGTACCAATCAACTCATGTTCAAACACAATAATATTGGTAATCAACACACCATTATCCATTATAATCACCATTCATTGCATAACATATAAGCTTTACTACATTACAAACCATTACATCCATGCGCTATAACATACACGTTTTCATACAAACTCCATACTAACATTTAGAACCCACATGAATTCTCTATCTCTAGAACTCTCCATTAGCTTAACTATTACAATGAGGCATCACCTATATTTATAGGGTGGGGAATTTCCCTTCATTTCCTACATGCACCTTCCTAATAATAGGCGTGTTCACAAATAGGTTGCATGCTTTTTACAACTTGTACTAACAATATATGAATCTATAATTATCTTATACCTTACATGCTTTAATCATATTATTAGCCTACTCCATGCATTGTACTTTTCCTTGCCCGACATGTGATTTCTTATCCTTTTCTTGGCCGTTAAGCCATCTTGTTTTTTTCTATTCTTGGATCCTTCTTGAATGGCACTCCATCTTCTATTTTTCTATTTTTAGCCCTGTCTGGAAAATCGGTTAAGTCCTAAATGTTTCATGTATGCGTAACCTTGCACGCTGGTTTGTTCCTTCATGGTGTGCGCACCTCATGTTCTTACTTCTTCTCCTTGCATGCATGCCCTTGTGCGTAACTCCTAGCTCCTACACATGGCTAGTACTTAGCCATTTCCTTGACCAAAAATGTGTGGGATGTAGTCTACATGTTATTGTTGTTTTGTATCTTATCTCACCAATATGGGATTAGGTAATTGTTAATATTTTAATGTGCCTTAAAAATTCAAGTTTCCACATATGGATATAAATTTTTTTGTTTTTTCTTAGTTATAAATATTTGTTTTACCTTTTTTCAAAACATATTTTTCAACAAAATTTTCTTCCTCATTTTAAGAACCCATCAAGGTTTGTAAGATTGACAACCACATAATCTTCTTATTATCGCCTTCAATTGATAATTTTTTGTCGTTGAATTTTTAATTTTTCAAGTTTTGCATCTCCAATGCTTCAAACTAATGCCTTTTTGGAGAAATTGGACTTCCATTTGACCAAACTTGGTCCTTTTCCTTGCGTTGTTTTTTAATTTTAAAATCAGATGTTCGAATCATGTAAAGTGCTATATGATGCTAATCTAAGCTAAAATTTCTTAAAATAAGTCAATGATTCAGTATATTTATTTTGTTTTATTATATACAAAGGGGTTTGGAGTAGATTTGTTTTCTTATGGTTTTGAATTTGAGTCTTCCAATGTTTTTTATTTCTGGGGGAAAACAAATATTTCTTTTTCTTTTTTCGTTTTTGCTATAAAAAGAACTTGGAATTGATGTAAAATTAATTTGCGTGGATCGGCCATTTTATTGCCTCTTCTTTAGGTCAAATATGGTGGCATGGCTCTAATGCCCGAAAAGGTGAATTCGTTAAAATTTTATTTTTATTTTCCTAATTTTACGCAAGGGTTTTATTTTCCTTGGCACATGCATTTTTTTGTAGTATCAAAATTTGGTTTCCGGACTAATTAGTTTTTTTTTTTTTTTCATAAAATAATTCAAAATAACAAGGCCGTGAATCAAATAGTCCTAAATTATGTAGAGAGATTGATTTTCACTACATAGGCCATATTCATGTGTGGATGACAATGCTACAACTAGTTAATGCTAGTTAGACTTGCTTAAGAAAAGTTGCAGATTGTAGAACATGCAATGGAAACTAGTAGACTAATGTAAAAATAACTACTACACAATCAACATATGAGATTGACATATTGGTTGTCAATTCTATTCAAATGAAAAAATATGAGAGAGTACATATACCTAAAATACACAGTAAGGCTATGATAGTAGGCTCCTATGATTAGAAGGGGAATGCATCCTTGTTGATTTACCTAGACTAGAAATAATTAAAAAGACGTGGAGAAAAAGCTCATGTGATTATGATGGGGAATGCATCCTAATTTATTTTTCTAGACTGGGAGATGAACATTCAAATGTTAGATTACATAGAGAGTGTTAACATGTGGAAGAGATGCTCTAAGTGATACAAGATGCATGAAATAGTGAAGTATCAGGTTGTCAAGGAATATATGATTAGGAAAAGGGAAAATGGGCCTCCCGTGATTAGAATGTGCAATGGTTTTTCATGATCAGAAAGGGAAATGAAATATTCCCTACTATTGGGTGTATCATAATATATATTCTATTAAAAGAGGTTGGTTACAAAAAATGATGGATACAGAAATGGTTGCAATCTATTTCATCTTATAAGGGAAATGATGGTTGAAATTTTGGGGCCGACAATTACAATGAAATTCTTGACATACCACAAAATTGGGAAGATGTCACTTGGAAAGCCATGTAAAAATTAGAAATCTCCACACTCATGTTGAGTCATGCGTTGAGCTAAATTGATGCGAAATATGTTGCAAGGTGCTATGGAAGCACACAAGAATTTTTTGAGTTTATGTGTTTGGTGTGATATGCCACAAGGATTGTACAATATTATAAAAGATGAAAATGTAACATGAAACCATTTACGAAATATTATAGAAGCCGTAAAGGTTGTGTCATGCTACTTCAAGACTATAATAGTTATGTGGGTTGTGAAGCAAGCATGCAAAATATAAGGGATTGTGTGGGTAAAGTGCCAAGGTACCATAAGACTCAACAAAAGATGCTAAGTTTTGGGGAAGCTATGTAAGAGTATGAAATTGAAAGGAATGATGCAAATAGTTGCACTCAATACCACGAGGCTTCATACTTACCATAAGATATTGCAAAGAATTGCATAGTATTGCAAAAGCTGTAAATGCAACACAAAATTATTTACATAATATTGCAAAAGTTATGGAAGGTTACCCTATGATAACCCAATATTGTAGGAGTTGTATAGGTTGTGAATCTAGTGTGTGAGATGTAAGGGATTGTGTAATGTAATGCATAAAGGTACTGTGAGACTCATATTAAGATGTTAAATTTTGGGCAAGCTATAGAAGGAAGTAAGCTAAGTGGAATTTCGTGAGGTGTTAGGTCGTCAATGGACACTATCATGAGCTTGTATTTGTTATAAGATGGTGTACATTCATGGAACTATAGAAGTTGTAAGAATTGTGAGATGAGTTGGAGGAAGACTACAAGAATTGTGAGTGTTGTGATTTTCTTATGCGAAACTAGAAAATTTACAAGTGTTGTGAAGTGTGAGGTGTAGACATCTATAATTTTAATTCGAGCAATTTAAATACTTAAATTGTGCTAATTATATCCTTTTCCATGAATTGACGACCATATTCGTCAATATCGTGCATTTTCTCTTCTATTGTCATTAATTAACTACATTACGGTAGTTAATTGGCCCTTCTATCTAGCAAAGACAACAATTAACGACCTTCAATTAATTAATCCCATTTCTATCGTAATTAATTAATTATTCTTAATTAATTAAGTTTCCTCTTCTATTAGATAAATAAATCATCATTTATTTAGCCTAAACCCTTCCTATTCCCTAAATCATACTAATTGTTCTTTTAAAAGCTTCTATAAAGCTTTCTCACCTATTAATTAATCACTTGGGTAAATTAATAAATCCCCTCAAACCCCATGTGTCACTAAATGTGATATGGAGTATTTTTCACTATGCAGATCTTCCCTAAAATTCCCTAAATCTATGTCATGTTGAAGGACTTCGCGAGATCTTTCCGATGGTATGCTAAACTTCAGAAACAGAGTCTGTATGCAGATTCTATTGCCGGTCAAAGTTAAGATCTTAAACGGGTCAACCTTGGTCAACAGTCCAATCAGGATGTGACACGCGGAAAGGAGCAAGCAGGAAAAAAAAGCTTGTTTGATATGGTTTTAGGCCTTTGGTATTCGACACATGTTATGGCTCGGCAAAACAAGAGGCTCAACTTTTTTAACAGAGGAGAGCCTGGTCGTCGTGAGAGCTTTATATTGTTTATTGACATGGTGGGCCCTCAAGCCACCACGTGGCTTGCCACCATGAGCTCAACGAGCTCAATTTTGCATACTGATCTCGATTTGGTATTTCACGTTTGATTTTTGCACTATGAGTCTAATTGTGCATTTCAGGTTGATAAATAGCTCGAGCGAGCTATTTTTCTAGCTCGGTGGGGTAATCAACTCCCCACCGAGTTGATCTCTATTTTTTGACATTGTTTGGGTTAGTTCTATATGGTTATATATCCATGTTGATCGGGATCTATGTTATCCCTTATATCTTGGCGGTTCATCCTTATTACTGTCGGAGGCCAACTTTGAACAACAAACAATGCACGGGGATGTTGTTTTATCCCATTGACCTTGGCCAAAGACTTGGTGAAACCAACATAATCTCGCATGGCTTGGCGTATTAGCAGAAAAATCGAAGAAAACTATGTGGAGCTTGGAAAAAGGCTTTGAAGTGGCTATTTCCACAAAAACATTGGCGGGTCTCTTGTCATATAAACCATTCATCCTCCCTTCACAACACTAATGTGGGATATGTCCCCATCGTCAATAAAACGCTCCACCAAAATGAATGTTGTCAGGATTCGAACCGTGAACATCAGGCCCCCAAAGTGCTCACGCTAACCAACTCACCAACTGGCTTGGGTGAGTTAAACAGAGAGCCCAGTCCTATTTAAAGAGGATTGTAGAGCTGACTGTGAAGAAGCAGGTCAGGAACATAATAGGGAAGTGAACTTCAATAGAGATTTTGAGGGCTTTAATGGCTGAAGTTTTGAATGATGTAAAAATAAAAATTGCTCACAATTTCCTCTAGTTTCCAAATATGTAAACCTATTTCATGTAGGTGTTATATATTTGAATTTGTAGAAATTTTTTTGGATGTATTTTCATAAGAAACCAATAAGATAAGCATTGTAGGAGCCATAAATAATTCTTGAGACAATTTATACTATTTTCAGAGTTCCTTGGAACATAGATCAACTCATTTACAGGTATAAAGATCTGTTATTCATTATTAAAGGGTTTATTGTACTTCATTGGATGTTGAATAAATAAAATCACTTTATGTGAATCCAAAGACGTATCCTTCGAGTGAACTCCGTTATCAATCTAGTTTGTGGTGTCTATTTATAGTTTTTTGAAAGCTTTTGATCAGATAAAAAATTTAAAATAATTTATTTGATTAATTCATAAAACAATCATAACTGGTTAATTTGGATTGAAAGCAAAATTTTAGTATCCAAAACCCACATCAGGACAACCGGATGCACTTTCATATTTATGAATTGAAATGTTGGATGGAAAAAAATGGCCTAAGTGTTGGGTGCGCGAATGTAAGGCATTGAAAGAGTGCGCAACACTACAATAGATCTGAGGCACCCAGGATCACGACTTAGCTGTTTCTGTTTTAAAGGCTATTTGTGGAGTTAGCGTGCTGAGCACACAAAGACATGAAGACTTTCAGTCCATGCAATAGTATTTTGGGAACAAACAATGAATGAGCGCAATGCATAGTTTAGGCTAATAATAGGATTTCTACTCAGAGTTAATTATATGAAGTCTATTGTTAGAACACTTGCATGTTTTGCATCCTTTTGTAAAGGCACGTGACTATTATTAGCATGTGACCTTGTTTGAAAAGTGCATGGGTGGTGAAGGGAAAGTACCCACCCTTATATATATATATATATACATACATATATATATATACATACATACATATATATATAATATATGTATATATATATATATAATATATAGGTATATATATATATAATATATATTATATATATATATATACGTATATATATAAATGTATGTATGTATGTATGTATGTATGTATGTATGTATGTATGTATGTATGTAGTATGTATGTATGTATTAATTTGCACAGTTTAGAGGAGAGTCAACTATTGTAGAGTTATGTTGTTGGTTTTGTTGAGCGTATGACTCATAAATATACTTTTATAGTGTATGAAGCTTATCTGTTTTACAATATTTAATAAAATGGTTCATATTGGTTGGATAATGGTGTTGAACATGAATGGATTAGGTTCTTACATGGTAAATCTTATTATAGTAATTGATTATTTCATCTTACATATAATATCTAGATCTGGTTTATACACTGTGTGTTTTTTACTCTTGTTTATGAATCTAAATATACATGTGCATCATCATGCTAACATTTTGTACAAGAAACTCTAAAGAGGGACCTGGTGCCTTTGCCCGCTTTGGGTGAGCACTTAGCTCAAGTTGAGTGATGTGCCAACGCGCCTGGGTCATTTACAATAAATTCTAGGTTGCATCATTGGTTATGTTGCTGGGACCTCTTTTTCAACTATTTTTAGGATGTTGTGTGATGAAGATGTACCAATTGACCTTGACAAGTGTTGAGGAGTGGATAATAGATCTAGAAGAAGAGTACACTCAGATATTCAACAATGGATTTGAGTTTGACTCACACACATGGGTGGATCAAAATCTGTATGACTGATTATACAAGATATTCTTTGTTATCTTTCCAACAGAGCTATATGAGTGGATGGTTTCTTATGCGTCTAAAAGGAATTGGATGTTTCATATGTTTGTCTAGACGCAAGAAGAATTTCAAGACCTCTATGATGTTGATCTGATTTGGATGTGCACTATGGATACTTAGTTCCATGGTGTTTTGAATAGCTATATTTTGGAGTACTCAATTTCCACTTACTCTTGTCTGGAGTTAGATGAGTTCCAATTTTTACATTATCCCAAGGGAACATATTTGCAAGGTATTCCACTAGCGATCAAGATCTTGATGGTAACCCTAAATTTGGAAGAGAAGTCGATGGCTAGCTAAACCCCGCCACGTGTGAGGGCAGGAACAGGTTTGGTGAAAGATGACAAACCTAGTAGTAGAGAGGAAAAGATAAGAAAGGAAGCTTAAGTTCAATGAGGCACGTGAGAGGTATTTAGAGAAGCAACGTGAGGTTTTAGAATGGATGGCATTATGGAGAGAGATGGCTTGTGAAGGATTTAGAGTTCACGTAGAGGACGTGGAGCCAGAGCATATGAAACTCCCCCATTTGGGAAAACATGACAGGGAAACTTCATTTGCCTCTTATGAGAACACACCAACAGAGACAACATGGGCCACGGGCATGCATTTGAATCTACCTAGAAACCTAGCCCTTGCGCTTGGTTTTCTAGTTTATAGTACACCCAATAGTCAACAAGCTAGTTTGGGTAGTATAGTAGCAAGAGGTAGAGTTGACTTATGAACAAGTTCAACATTGAATCAAATATCAAGTACATTTATGGCTGGGAAATGGCTTCCCTGTTATTTGGAGGACCAGTTGAAGGAACTTTTTCAGGTGTGTCATTGGCACATAACACATGCGCACAAAACTTTGGAATCACATCTGGGAGTAGCGCAACTTTGCAAACTTTAGGAGTTCATTTTAGCACCACTATTGGAACATAAGGAAATGCATCCTCTAGTTCAATTCCTATTACAGGGGAGGATTAGGAGGCACATGTAGCTCAAGATCTAGCAGATCTGGTGGATTTGAAGGTAGAGCTAACACATGAGGTTTTGGATCTGATGGGCATGGTCCTCATGAGCCCCATAATATTCACATGGAGATGTCACTTCGTATTCCATAGTATAGGAGAATAAAATATGCTGCTGAGCATGTGCATATGTGTGAGATAATGTGGCATGTGAAAGGAATTACATCTTCTGAGCACAAAGCAAGTCATTTTGTAACTACATTATAGGGACGTGCACACAGTTGGTGCAGGAAGTTTGACCCTAATCAGACTTGTGTGAATTATACGATATTTTGAGATGCTTTCATTAAAGAATTTTATATCCTTGAGTCCAAGAACAAAAGTATAAGCACGCTTAAGGATATCAACCATGGCACTACTAAGAGTGTTTAGGAATATGATGTTCACTTCAAAACACTCTTGTCTAAATTATCTTATGATATCCATGCAAGTCAACATGCACAATGGTTAATCGGAGGCTTGATCATGCCTTTTAGGAGGGCACTCTCACATAAGACATATACAAACCCGTGCGAGGAACTTGAAGTATCCTTGCACGTTGAGGTAGTTGGGAGCATAGACACTGGAGTGAGCCCATTCTTAGAAGCTCATATTACAAAAATGGAAAAGTAGTTAGAGAAAATATCATCCAATACAGCGCATGAGACATGCATTGGAATTTGATGCACTAATTGTGAAGTGGAGGGGCATACTAAGGATAGTTGTCCTTGCAAATCACTGTGCTCCTTATTGCTAGATTGTGAGATATGTCATTTAGACCATGATGCAAGTCAATTTCCATTGTTGTAACACGTGATAAGGAAGAACGTGTCTTGCTACTATAATATTTTTCAGTCCGCAACTCATAATATCGAAGATTACATGTTGATTGATAAGATCTATGATGTCATTGATATTGGTGTATGACAAATAGGAGTTTTGAATAACTCTAAGGATAAAAGTGAGCGACATGATCATGATCACACTCAAGAGCATTATGATAAAAATGAAGGGCACTTTGAGGGAGGCTGTGGTAGAGGTCAAGGATATTGTGGTGTATTAAGAGGCCAAGTGGTGGTGGATGAGGTGGGTTCCCTTGTGGAACATGTTATACATGTGAATCTCCTAACCATTAAAGGAACAAGTGCCCTCAGAACATTACTTGTAATTGTTTACAGAAAGAATCACAACTATGAAGACTGCCCAGACTTATATGAACATCTGATAAAGAAGCACAAACATAAGAACAAGGGCACAATGATGGTTAGAATACAACGCATTGTGAAAAACCAATGGATGTCAAAGTTAGAACCAAATCCTGAGGTAGTACCTATGAAGATTAATACATGCATTGAGGTTATACGTGACAAAGAATCGTTGCAACAGAATCCTACCATTACTAAGGAGGAGGTTTTACATGCAAAATATCCAGACCCTACACATTAAAAGGAGGTTTATTAGGAAACCATGGAGGTACTAAGAAATATATAGGGTGAAATATAGTGTTTAAAGGAATAGTCGTGGAAGTTGGAACATAAGAAGGTAGTTGAAACTTTCTAGATGGATTTTGATGATATGAAAGAACTATGCAAGATGTTGCGCTAGGAGAATATTATTCCATTAGTAGGGAGTTTTTTATAGGGAAACAATCTGTGCACTGGTATTGAGAATGGATGAAAGATTTTGCATGCTAATATCCCTCCCCATAGCATGGATTATGACAAGGAGATCACTCTGAATGTGATTGTGGATGGATGGATTTTGAGTAATATCTTGATTGACACAGGCGTAGAAGTGAATGTGCTTATTTTATATTCATGGGTTCAGATGGGCAGACCTCCATTACAACCATCTTCCAATGTATTGTATATGGAAAATCAGACTAAGGCCATGCCAATTAGAGTCTTGAAGGATGCATCCATTACTATATAGGGGGACAAGTTCACTGGGGACTTTGAGGTATTAGCACTTTCAGAAGTGGACAACTTCCTAGCTCTATTTGGGTGCCCTTGGTGTTATGCAAATAATGTTGATCTATGTTTTAACAAGGGACATATCAGTTTTGAGAAAAAGGAGGAACAAGTTATTACCCCTTTGATATATGGTAAATATGCACCTTATGTTGAGCCTTTAAGTGAAGAATATTTGAACAAAATTTATGTGTGCACCATTCGAGATTTGGAAGTTCTTTAACCATCTAAGGAAGGAGTCCTCTAGTGGGATGATGCACATTCCATCAATGATACTACAAGTCTTTCCTGTGAAAATTGGGCACATGACACCTATGATAGGGTTGGGCACAAGGTAAGAAGCACAATTGCACATGTAAGTAGGTCACGCTATATTAGGTGGTTAGGCAAAAACCCTGTACCTTGGTACACTGGTGAAGGAAACCCCGAGGTATTCATGTGGACCATGGAAGTATAGTGGAAGGATCAGGTGAACAGAAGGAACATGTTATTTTATAATTTACATGGGATAGCAGTACGCTGGTGGATGGTTTATAAGGATAATCTCATAGAATGGAGAGAAGTGAGAATTGTTCTATCAGCTCGGTTTCTCAGGAGTAATACACCTACCCAAAATATGTGAATATCATGGTAATAGTCCTGTTCAACACCACGTTCAGTAGTGTGAGAGAATCTGGACATAGGGGAAGGAATATTTACCACCTTTTTTGTGGGTGTAAAAGATTTATTTCACCTTGAGAGGTTACGTGCATGCATGGTATGTTTATGTGGAGTTGAATAGAGAGACTAGAAATTGGCAAGACTTGACTTCAGGTATGATACAAATTTTTGACTATTTCTCCAATAAACCTCTGGTGAATAAGGCATTACAAGTTATGAAGTGCTTGAGAATGGGAGATAGTGCAAAGGCTAAAGAACTCATTCAGGAGTTGTTTGGTGAATCAGACCTAGAAGCACGTTTCGAAGAAGTAGATGAGACAGATGTAAAACTGCTTGAGCATGCTTTCCTAAAGAAGGAGAAAGGAAATACGGTCTACATTGTGGATGATGAAGAGATGGAAAATTTAGACATAGATCATTCAGAAGGTACACACGAGGTATTAGACAGTGTGGATGAGAAGTCACACACCTACCATTAACCCATGAAGATGAAGAAAGTGAACTTTGGCATGGATGCTGAACTTAAGGAGGCCATAATTGGAGATTATTGGTCTGAATCTGGAGTGGCTAAGATAATTGAGTTTCTACGTGACTTCTAAAAATTATTTCATAGAGGCTACCATGAGTTACAATGTGTGCATGAATCCTTGGGCAAGATGAAAATTAAATTAAAGGAAGGTGCATGCCCAGTTAGGAAGAGACTTTACCAGATAAATCGTAACCCGCACGCATAAGTTAAAGAATAAATTGACAAGATGCTGAACTCTAACATCATTGAGCCCATAGAGGAATCAAAGTGGGTTATCTCTATGGTAATTAGCATAAAGAAATATGGAAGAATTAGTATTTTTGTGGACTACAAGGAGATGAATGTTGCATGTGTGATTGATACATTTTCTACACCATTCACTGGAGAAATATTGGAAGGCATTATAGGGAATGAAATTTACTCTTTTACAGATGGATTTTTTGGGTATCATCAAGTAAGTATTTCAAAAGAAGATCAAGAGAAGACAAATTTTACCAATGAATGGGAAATTTTTGCATACACAATGATGCCTTTTGGATTGAAGAATGTGCCTGCAGTATTTTTGCACATTGTTTTTCAAGCATTCCACAATTTTATTCTCAAATTATTGTAGGTTTACTTAGATGATTGGACCATGTATGGGCTTATCAAGGATCAATGTGACAATTTTAGGTTAATGTTTGAGAGGTACAAACAGTTAATCATCTCTTTAAATATTAGAGAAGTGTGTATTTGCTACACCTTTTGGAAATCTGCTAGGGCATATCGTCTTCAAGGAGGGTTTATTGGTAGATCCAACTAAGGTTGCAGTCATCTTAGACTTGGAGGTGCCTACTAGCTAGAGTGAGGTGCAGTAGACTTCTTGAACCACATAGGCTATTCTAGAATTTTTTTATCTAGGGATATGCTAAGATTTCTCACGCCCTTGGAGGAGTTTATTAAAAGGTAAAGGGAATTTCTTTTGGGGAAAACTGAAACAACACACATTCAAAGCACCAAAGGAGAGGCTTACTGCGAGTGCCTATTCTACATTTTCCTTCATGGAATATACCTTTTCACATACATGTGGATGCCTCTGGGATGGTCATTGGCACTAGTTCTAGCTTAACGCTTAGAGAAGGTATTGTAGATCATCCTATTTTCTTTGCTAGCAAAAAGTTGAATCTTGTCAGAAAAAAATTATACAAATACGAAGCATGGGGCTTTGTTAATGATCTATGCGTTGCATAAGTTTAGACAATACTTTCTAGAAATAACTTTTTTGTTAAATACAAATTACATGGCCTTGAAATACTTAGTAAATAAGCCCATTTTATATGGGACACACATGCCGAATGGTTTTTATTATTCCAAGAATTTGACTTTACAGTTGTGGTAAAGCCAAGTAAAAGTAAATTTTGGCCTAGATCACTTATAAAGGATTCAATTAGGGAGAGGAGGCATGTAGAGTATTGAAGATATAATTGCAAGATGCACAGTTATACAGGTTGAATCGACATGCCCTTGGAGTTAGAGGATATTGCTATTCTTTTTATGCACAGGTATGGTGCCCGAAGGAATGAAGACCTTGGAAAAGAAACAACTTGTAATTCACACCGACACTTTCATGTTGATCAGTGGAGAATTATAAAAACTAGGACGAGATGAAGTATTGCGCCAGTGTGTACTAGAGCATGAGCGCACAACAATTATGGAGGAGGCTCATGGCAGTATTATAGGTGGACACTATGCAGGGGATTACACCATTGTGCATCAAGATTTTACTAGCTTAGTTTATGGTGGGAGACCTTGTACAAGGATTGCAAAGAGCTATTGTAAGGCATGTGATCACTGTCAATGCACCTTGGAAAACCTAGGGATAAGAGATGAAATGTCCTTTGAGGCCTATTGCTAGTCAGCAACCTTTTGAGAAATGGGCAATTGACATTTGTGGGTCCTATTTCCCCAGTCACGCATAGAACTGGATCGCACTACATCATCACTTGTACATATTATCTTAAAAGGTGGGAGGAAGGGGCACCTACAAAGGATTGTACAATCGGCTACAACAACAAGGTTCTTGTGGGAAAATATTCTTACCAGGTATGGATGTCCTTTAAGTTTGACAAGTGATAGGGGCACTCATTTCCTTAATGAGACCATCAGGATATTATTGGATGAATTTATGGTTGCACACCATAAGACAACACCTTATCACCCTCAAGAAAATGAGACTGTTGAGGCCTTCAACAAGATATTGAGCTAGAATTTGACAAAAAATTGTGATGTTGGAAGGAAATATTGGGATGATAAAGTTTTTTGTACTTTGGGCATATAAAAAAACCTACAAATGGTTGAATAAGGAAACACCATTTCAGTTGGTGTTTGGCATAGAAAAAGTTCTTCCCATGGAATTCATGTTACCTTATTTGTGTATTGTGTGCATGTGGGGAGGTCTAGCTGATGAGAAAGAATTGGAAGAGAGAATTGACAAGTTGATATAGCTGGATGAGAGGCACACCATAGCATGATGGAGTTCAGAAGCAAGAAAAAGCTAGGCAAAAGGCATTAGGCATGATAGGCACATCAGGGAATAAGAAGCTTGAGGTTGGGTAGATGGTACTTCTTTATGATTCAAAGTTTCTGTGCCACCCAGGAAATCTTAAGGTGCATTGGTTGGAACTGTATGTTATCACTCATATACTTGATTCAGGAACTTGCCAGCTATGAGAGCACTTGATGGACACATGGTTTCCTGAGTTACTTCAACAAGAGTAGGTTGAAGCCCTACTATAAATAAGTCTTCTTGGTGTTTTTAATAAGTTAGTATTTCCATTTAGATTAGATTTCCCTTACTGTATTTACTTTAGATGTGTTTCCTTCATAATCGTTATGCTTTGTCAATTTAGTTTAGTGTTATGTGTAATAAGCGCACTTGCATGTTAGAATACTTGTTGCAATCTAAAGTGTTTTTTTATGCACAGAGGACTGACACATACCTTAGTGTTGGGTTAGTGTGGGGTGGATAAAGAAGGTTAGTCTGGTATAGAAAAGAAATAAACTCATGGGTGACCATAAAGGGAACATGCTTTGAAAAGTGATGAAAACTTCAAGAGGATTTCTCAAAGTTAAAGACCATGCATAAGGAATAGGTGAGTGCTCAGTATAACTCAAGGAGGCTACAACATTTGAGACTACATATGTTTGGGTCACATTGGATAAACTACTTTGGTGTAAGGAAGCATAGGTAGAGGAGATCTGTGACAGATAAGTAGTGGCATGCTATAAATTTATGACTGAGGTGCAAAAGTTTGAGGTGTGAGAGATTGGGCGTGGGACAAAGAGGCACAAAACACGCTCAAAGGGAATTAATGTTGTGTACGGTGGTAGGTGGAGCAATTAATGAAGGGAATTTTTCGAAACTTAGTTTAAAGCCAACATTTGCAACAACATTTGTTACCTTGTGAGTTTGAAGAAAATTGTGAAGTGCGAAGAAGAGCTGAAGATGAGGAGAATTATGTAGATTGATTGTACTTAACAAGATTCGAAGCACTTTTATTGAGCATCTAGCATAAAAGGACTCAAGTGGTGGTGTGGGTGCTGTGACGAAGGGGTTTAGGCACATGATTTGGGTCTGTAGTAGCTAGGGTTTTGCCACACTTGTGGATTAGAAGGAATAATGGCACCATCGAAAGGCTCCAACTATGGAGAAGGAAGTTGATGACCAGCAGAGGAATGACTGGGAGAAATGATTTACCCAGAAGAGGTGATTGAGGGGTGGCCATGGGAGACAAAAATAACACAGTGTAGGGTTTCAGACATTAATCACCGACACTGAGAAGTGCCTGAAGGACATTGTAGCAAAATGTCTACAGGAAAACTAACTGATGTTTAGCAGATGACACTAGAGTTTTTGGACACCTCCATGAAGAGGTTACTCGAAAGCATGGGGGTCATGAAAATCCTGGAGTTGCCCTATTTTGGGAAGCCCGAGAAATTTTACCAGTGGCTCATGTCACGCATGTATGAGGAATTTTTCTACTTCGCGGGAAAGAGAATGAGGATCATCGCCAAGTTAATTGGGAAGGTGATAGGGCTGTCGCGACTCGGGCTCGGAGATCATTGGAGATCTATCAAATGATGAGGGAATTGATGCCACAACTACCCTACATCAGTATAAGAAGGGGGGCTCCAAGCCTTCAAAGTAACCAACATTATAGACATGGCCACTAGAGTTGCAACATGCTTAGTAGGGAGAAAGTTGGGTGTCACTGAGTGGTGGAACAAGGTAAATATGTGTTGGTTGCATATAGCATACAAAATGGTCAACAAGACATATTACAACATTGTCAGGTACATTGTAGAAAGGCTTGGTAAATGAGGCACGCGTCCAGGAAGATAAAGGTGAGAATATAACTTGGGGCATCATCTTGTTGTTGATTGTATTTAATGAAATTTGCATACCTGATGGACCAAGGGAGAACATCTGGGAGTTTCCGTTGGAGAATAAATCCCCAATGAAGAAATTTTCCAAATACACTCTACGTGGAACTATTTCTAATGAGTATAAGGAGCATCTGGGAAAGTGGTTTAAAAGGCTGCACATGGCATTTGAAAGAGAATGGTGTATTCCATGCAAGCTACCTAAAGTATTGAATGGAGAAGATGAAGTTTTCAGTCTACCAACACTTCAGCTTGGGGTGCTTCCATATGCAGTCGGGTGGTAAGAGCCCATGGTGTAAGTTTCCCTTTGCTTTTACTGCTCAGATATTTCAAGGAGTCAGTGAACAAGTTCCATGACGTGCGCGTAAGATCCTATTTGACATGGAAAAAGTAGACACAGATATCCACATTCTGTGTAATACTTATGTATGGCTAGGGAAAGAGGCCTATGTGGAAACCATGGAATCAGGCAATGTGGACATCATGCATCGGAGAGTCTGGCCATAGGAAAAATTGAACCAGCACATGTGCACATTTATCTAAGGCCAAGGTTCAAGGATGGAAAGGTGGTAAAGGGCGTGGATATGACACTCCCAGGACCTCCAAAAAAGGGACAGACCATGGGAACATCAAGGCAAGTTGCCTGTGCACCCCCAACTCAGGAAGATCCAGTGGCTATGGAGTTGGAGAACGTCCTGGAGCAGGAGGAACTAGAGGAAAACACCAGACTTGTGCATACCATAAGAATTTTGTAGAGAAGGTACACATCTATAGACATTGGTGCAGGGATTTCATAGTTGGTAAGAAGATCACTGTGCAGTGACTCCTGTGAAAGATGAGGAAGAAGAAAGGAGAAATTTCAGTAGAAATATGTACCTGTAAAGGAAAGTGAGGAGGAGTTCCCCACATCCAAGTGCATAGAAAGAGGAGGCCACTCCAAGTATGGGAGGGCATAGAGTAGAGGACGCCCCCTAGTGTGGAAATGTAGGAGGATGAGGATACTGGAGAATGTGTGGTCTATGAGACTATAGACCCAAACATACGTGTTCATAAACAACACTCAAGTGAAGGAGATCACAATGTCGGTGGAGACATGGAAGTTTTAGTACACCCCCATGCCGAAGGAAGGAGAGAATGAAGGAGAAGTAAACCAGAATGTCGGAGACACTATGCAGCAAGATGTAGGCATGGCAGTACAACAAGAAGAGGGCGCATGTTTATTCATGAGGACGTTGGCAGAACACACATTTGTGCATAATAGCGAAGAGGACAGTAGGAACTCAAAAGTTGGGCTACTTGGATGACCCAGAAAAAATCATTTGTGCCTAGCTTCCAGAATCACCCCTACCCAATATACAATTATATGGTTTGAGATTAGATGGACCCAGAGATGGTCAATACACACAACTCGCAAGCAATTATCATGGAGCATGAAAACTCACATGCATGATCCAGACTGTGATCTTTGGGAATAGGCAGTATAGCTCAAAGAAGATGAGGTAGGCACCAAATATGTGCCATGTGACCATCAAACCCATGCAATTTTCTGATGAACATGTGAGTAATGCATTAGTTAAAGTGTCTATTAAAGTGGTGCACCAGAATAATTGATAAGGAAACAACAATACGGGTGCTCCTTGGAAGATAAGAAAGATAAGGAATAGAGAAATTGAATGACTCATCTAGGAGCATGATAATGTAGTGGATGAGGCACAAAATGTCAAAAAGATGGCCTAGTAGAATCATTGCCGATGAAATCTTGCAGAAAAAACCCAATTGACAAGAGAAGGTGCCCAAGGAGTTCAAGTCAGAACCGCATTACCTCTATACAATAGTTCATTTATCTTTTATAGGACGAACTAGTACACCTCCCTAAACCAAAGGATGCTACAGAAGAAGCATCGAGGGTCTAAGGCTTCAATTGTAAAGAAGATATCTAGCTATGAGGTTGTTTTACAAGCCTTAAAATATGAAATGAAGAATGAAGATACAATATTTGCCATGTGTACAACACCTGATAACTTAATAAATGACAAGGAAAAAAGCATAGGAGAATGAAGTTATACAAGTAGCAAAGGATGAAACACTTGCAGGTGCACAGAACGAGTTACCCTTGGTAGAGACAAAAATGTGACGTGCACTGAATGCTATGAGGAAACAAAACATGGATCAGATCAAGGGCATTGGGAAGCTCATTTCCACGAAGATGGATGTCATGGAAGGGATGGTCTCAGGTATGGTCAACATCTTTAGAATATTTGAAAAGTGAGGGCATGGAAACATGACTTTGGATGAGTTAGATGGCATTATTGTGGACATGCTCTAACAAGGCAAATGTAGTGCTTAAGGACTGGTATGAATTTGAGGGAGAAATTCAAAGTGAATATCCAGAATCCATTCTTTCTAGAAGAAGAAAAGGGTACACAATAAGATGACTCACCATATTCTTTATTCTTTGTTCTTTCATTCATTTATCCTATATTATTTGGAGCGAAAAGTTGATTACCCATTACCGGGGTGGTAATCCACTTTAGTGTGGGGTAATGCTGGATGGAAAAAAATGGCCTAAGTGTTGGGTGCACGAATGTAGGGGTGCTGAAAGAACACGTGACACGACAATATATCTAAAGTGCCCAGGACCAGGACTTATGCCATTTCTATTTTAAAGGCTATTTTTGGAGTTAGCATGTGCTGAGCACACAAAGAGATGAATACTTGCGGTCCATGTAATGGTATTTTGGGAACAAACAATGGTTGAGCACCATACATAGTTTAAGCTAATAATAGGATTTCTACTCAGAGTTAACTATAGGAAGTCTATTGCTAGAACACTTGCATGTTGTGCGATCCTTTTGTAAAGGTGCATGTGACTATTATTAGCATGTGACCTATTTTGAGAAGTGCATGGGTGAGTGAAGGGCATGTCCCCACCCCTATATATATATATGTATTGATTTACACGAGTTAGAGAGACTCAACTATTGTAGAGTTATGCTACTAGTTTTGTTGAGCACATGACTCATAAAGATACTTTTATAATGTATGAAGCTTCTGTGATTTACACTAATTAATGCAATGGGTCATATTGGCTAGATAATGGTGTTAAACATGACTGAATCAGGTTCTTGCATTGATTAAATCTTGTTATAGTCATTGTTTTAGTTCATCTTACTTATATTCTAAGATCTAGATATGGTTTATGTAATTGTGTGTTGTTTAATCTTGGTTATGAATCTTAATATACTATATGCATCATCGTGATAATTTTTTTTACAAGAAACTATAAAGATGGAGCTGGTAACACCTTTGCATGCTTTGGGTGAGTGCTCATCTCAGGTTGAGTGATGTGCCAATGTGTGCTTAGGTCATTTATAGTAAATTCTAGGTTGTATCATGAAAAATTCAGTTAGAGTGCATAATTTAATTCATCTTGTGAATTATTAAAATAGTTTTTTAAAAGAATCAACATATTCACTTAAATTTAAAAATTAGATTAATTGATCATTTTTGGAAGAGTTAAAAAAATTGGGTTTTCAAGACACCCAAAATTGAATAAAATTGAACTCATGATCAATGTTGAGTTTGTTAAATTTCATCATTTGAAATTTTTATAAGTACTACAAAAATTTAAGTACCATTTTCAGATCAAGTTGGTATCAAAGCTGGTTTAGCTCTTGATTTTCTTTAGTTGATTTGGTTTGGTTTGGGTTTTGCATTTTTGGGATTTATCTTTCAGTTGTAGTGTGTAGAATTTGGAAGAACATGTGTGCAGGAAACAATGGGAAAGTTGTCTAATAAGACCAAGTTTGAGGAACTTGAAGCATGTAATCAACAAATAGATGAAGAAAATGCCTTCCTAAGATGTCAATTATTGACTCTTGAGGAGAAAATTAACAGTTTGAAAAGAGAGCTAGAATCTAAGGATGAGCTCTTAATGGTGTTGTAGGTTAATGGACCTAAGAAAGAGGTATCAATTACTATTGATGAATCCACTATGACATATGAGCACACAGTAGGTATGACAACTCTTAATTCCTCTCCCAAATCTAAGTTGAATTCTGATGAAGTGCAAGGTGGATTTGAAAAGCACACTAAAGGTATAAGATCTAAGCTTTTAAATAACACGGGATTTAATGGAATTAACCTTGGTAAGAATAATAAAGGTATAACTAACCCAATATTGGTTGAGGAAAGACCTCGCTATGTAGGACTGAGATATGCTAGTGTAGGGGAAAATGTAATTGGAGAGAGTTCCAATACTGCTGGAAGAAGACAAGCTTCTGACAGTCAAATGTCATCCCCACTAGCTTCAGGTGGTTCATTCTCGAGAGGAGGATCTGGTAAGAATTCACCATGGAGATGTACAAAAATCTCTCCACCTTCTATTTACTAATGTTCTAAAGGAAAATGTAAACAACTTAATCCACTTTCTACATTGGAAAAATTTGGCTATGATTTTCAAGCAATGTTGAACAGTTACCCTTGCACATTTTGTGGGTTGTCTAATCATTGTGTTGCCAAGTGTAGGAAAATAAAATACATAATGGAATGTATTGAGAAAATACATTCTCCTAAACCTAGCTTGGCTAAGAGCAGTCAAGGTAAGGTTCCTAATAATGAGGCTCCTTAACAAGTGGTTCGAAGGTTTTATGATCACTATAAGAAACCAGGTCATGTGATAAATGTTGGAAGCATCATCCAAAACAAAGTTAAAGTTTATTAATAATGATAGCAGTAAGATGAATAAGAACTACCACCTAAATAGTTCTATAACAAAGCTAAGTCAAAATCTAGGCACCATCAAGATGAGAGCTAAACAAGATCAATACTAAGCATAATGCATTAACTTTGAACCAAGATCAAATTAACATGCTAAAGTATTCAAAACCTCTACTTCTCTAGATTACCAACAAAAGAAAATGGACCTATGTAGACTCCATGGCAATCAAATTGATTGTTTTGATCTTCAAGAACCTAGGAATGGGAGCTCATCAAAGCTTGGCTACAAGACCCTTTGACTATTCCCATATGACCCAAGCACTTGGCTAGAAAATGCAAGAAAGGAGGCTTAGCTCTTCAAATGGTGAATTTCTCAAGAATAACAAAGAAAAGCTTATAGTCTATTTGCTATGTGCTTTGCTTTTGTCTTCTCAAGGAATTTAGGTGTAAGTGTAAAGGTAGGAGGAGGGCTCTTTATATATCCCAATGGATAAAGGAATCACTACATCCCTTTGCATGTGGGATAATAGAGATGTTGAGTTAGTTGTGGATAAGGGGGGTTTAGATAGGGTTGAGTTAACTTTAGGAGGGTTTAGCTTGTCCTTTAGTGACTCATGTGGATAAAGGGGGCTTATTAATTAATCAAGATGATTTAATTAATAGATGTGCAAGCTTATAGAAGCTTTTAGAGGAATATTAGCATGATTTAGACTATAGAAGGGGATTAAATCAATTAAATATTGATTTATTGGTTAAATGAAAGGGGAAGCTAATTAATTAATAATAATTAATTAGTCTAGATAGAAGGGGGATTAATTAATGGAAGGTCGTTAATTAGGGTATTTGTTGGATAGGTGACTTAATTAATTAGTGTAGTGTAATTAATTAATGATGATAGGAGAGAAGGTGAGCGCTTTTGATGATATGTCACTAATTTGTAGGAAAGGAGATAATTAGTGCAATTTAAGTATTTAAATTGCTCAGGCGTAATTATGGGTGTCTACATTTTCCCCTCTTTGGGGTGGTGTAAGTGACGCCACTTCAAAGATAGTAGATGGATAAAATTTTGAAGGGGTAGAAGAAAAATTAGTAGAAGTGAGAGATGCCCCCTCGAGTGTCGATGGGGTGATGAAGGAAGACGATCGACGATCGAAAAAGGTGAGAAATAGATAGAAGAAGAATGGGGGTGATAAGGAAAGTGATGTAGAAGAAATATGGAGAAGTGGAGAGAAGAACTTAGCCTCTAGCCTTTGTAGTGGAACAACTTCAGTGTCATCATATTGCCAAAAGATCTACGTCATCGGTCCTTATGAAAAAATATAATGAACAAAAGTGTAGTATGACATGAAAAGCCATATACGAACAAATGTCCATTGCTAAAAACACCAACTCCATGCAACATACAAAATGCAATGCAATACGAGAAAGTGAAAGATGCCTAACTCCATGCAACATACAAAATGCAATGCAATACGAGAAAGTAAACAACTAAACTAACAGAGAAACATAATGTAATGTTTTTATTATCAAGATTTAGTTACGACCTGTGTGAATTAATGACAAGGGTTGATGATGGTGCCCCAAGCAAGGATACATGTGAGGGGAATAACGGAGGACACTTGGGTTTGATGAAAAAGTAATGTGCACTACGAAATAGTACCAGGACAACTCATTGTGCCCCAGAGTACAGATGAAGTAAGCAACCTAGCTTTTGTTGATGGAGGTAGATCAAGATGATCCACAAGTCGCACACATGAACAAGTGAGAACCAAAGAGCATGATGTTTTGTAGGATGATTTTCAATATTAGAAGTTTTTTATTTGAAGTTTTTTTTTTTCTAACATATTTGAATGTTTTTGATGATTTTTCTAACATATTTGAATGTTTTTGATGATTTTTGAATTTTTTTTGAAACTATGTACAGGAAGATGAGGAAGCGTGGATGCCCCCAGCAATAGATGGGATGTACAAGGGCATAAGGCCACGTGCGTATGAGAAAGGTGAAGATGTAAAAAATGCCCCAGCGATTAGGTGGGAGTATTCAAAGGAAAACTCTTCACGTGTAGAAGTGGGACCCAAGGCCATTATGGATAGGTTCAACATGATGATGAACATAAACCAATGAAGTGTTGGGAAGAAGCAAGGATGCCCCTAGCATAAGTTGGCCTAAAAGCACATGATAGAAAGGAAGGAGAAGATTGTTTTTGTGAAAGGTGACAAACGTGTCCACAAACATGGAAAAAAGTAATCTTATACACATGGATGTTTTGAATGAAGTAGAAGAATGATGTGAATGATATGAATGTAGCTTAGAAGCCTCGTGATGAAGAAGTGATTAGCCAAAGGCACAAATCGTGAGACAAGATATGGACTAGAGTAAGAGTTTGAACAAGGTCCAAAAAAAGACACTTGGTAACATACTAATCCTGCTTACTCATAGAGATCCAGTGTGTGCACGTGGAATTTAATTACCTCTTGAAGGGAAGATTTAATAGACAACAAGTGAATACACCCTAGCCAATGTGTAGGAATGATTGATTTTGAAAGGTGATTTTGTGAATGAAGGGTGGAAGGATAGCCGTACATTTCTCCACTGCCAGCCAGGCGTCCATAGCCCCGATAGAGATGTATTTGATTCTAATCACAACATTTCTCTACTGCCAGTCAGGCATCCATAGCCCCAATAGAGATTATTGGAAATACCCCAAGAGAGAGTAATATATCAATTTGCTTTTTCTTTTAGCTTTTAGCTTTTGATTTTTGATTGATTTTGATTCTTTTGCTTTCTGAAAACTTATTTCAGCTCTCTTGTTTGACAAGGGGTTAAGAACCACATATGGCTTGATGGAAGGAGGTGGAAGTGATTGTGATGATGACATTGGCTAGTGTCAACAAATATGTCCAAAATTTCTTCGCAACAAGTTTATTAGATGTTGAATGTGATAGGATCTCTAAGAGGTCAGTCATTCTTTAATTTACCAAGGTGATAAAAGACTAGGGTCAAACAGATACCATAGAGATAAATGTCACAAAATGCGTGTGAATAGGCTAACCAAAATATCACTGAAGGGATGAAAATGGTAGGAAGACTTGCAGAGGAATGAGAAAGGAAGGGAAGAAAGAAACATCCATGTGTATGCAATACCTGATTGCAATGTTTGATCTTTGTACCTTTGATTTTTGTTGTGTTTTCTCAATGTTTTTGTATTTTTGAATTGTTTTTTATTTTTAGATTTTTGATAGTTTTAAGAGGTTGGGACTAACAAAGTCACTCTATGTGGTAAGATCCAACAACAATGTTTGTGACTTCCTTGATAAGGGAGACTAGGCATGTTTGTTTATCAAGAGTGATATTATCCCCGATCTCGATGATCGAGGTGAGTTCACACTCAATAAATGACTTGTGATTTGTTTTAAAACATGGGTTTCATATGTGGGAGTTTGAGTTCCCTATCCATAGGTTTTATGCACTTTGGCGCCATACTTGATGGTTATGTTGATGTGCATTCTTGAATCACGTTTGATTTTTAACCTTAAGATCATTTGATTTGTTGGGAGCTATAGATCTCTTTGCAGTTTTGATCTGAGCTTGATTAAGAAACTGTTTGGGTTTCTTATAAGCTGACGTGTGACTTGTCTGATCCCGAGAAGGAGAATAAAGTGAATGTGGATGTTTAGAACTGATGTGAGAAATGACCATGGGCTTGCCACAATCTTTGGTAGAAGAATAATGTGATGGATGAAAAGGATATGGTCCAAGGATTGAAGAAGATGGTCTATGGGCATATATAGAAGGAGGTGAGCCATAGATAGAAGATGGGCTACTGGGAAGGGCTACTAGGATGTGGCCCAAGAATAGAAGAAGAAGGGCTACTAGGATGACCCATAGATAGAAGATGAAGGGCTACTAGGATGTGGCCCAAGAATAGAAGAAGAAGGGCTACTAGGATGTGACCCATAGATGTAAGATGATGGGCTACTAGGATGTGGCCCAAGAATAGAAGATGATGGACTACCTGGGGGTGATCCATACCTAGAAGACAAGGGGCTAGTTGGGTGTGCCCCAAGAATAGAAGATAGTGGACTACTTGAAAATGTCCCACAAATAGCAGAGGGAGGGCTACTAGAAGGTGACCCACACCTAGATGAAGATGAAGGGATACTTGGCGTTGACCCCATAAGAGATTGTGATTGAGGAATTATGATAGACAAAGAGTTATTGGGTGATGAGAAGATAGGCCATGGATCAATGCAAGACCAAGGAGTTTCATCACATAATGAAGAATGTGAAGATGGAAGAATAAGAGGAGGATCAAGTTGCATGATTTGAGGCTCTTCCTCCATTTCTTGATAAAAGGAATCAACCTTTTCCTCACAATATGCAGATGCATCAAAGTCTAAAGAGAATCCTTTCTCATAATCTGCTAAAGGAATATCTTCATATGCCCCTATAAATGCCCTGATTGTTTCTTCATTCTGAAAGAGATCAATTGGTATGAGTTGTTGATCAACCACCAGGGGTTGATTGGAAGAAAGAGGTTCAATTGGTGTGGAAGACTTAGAAGATGTTTGATGATGATTGATAGAAGAAGATGATGTGGGGGACGAAGAAGATGTGTAGCTAGATGTCTCAGGAGTAGAAGAAGGTGGTGTGGACCTACCTATATGATGGTATATCATCTGTAAACTAGTAGGATTAAGTCCAAAGTCTGTAGATTGTGACGCATGGGTTGATTCAGATGTTTGACTCGAAGGACTTTGAGTCACATGAATCTTCAAAGAAGGAATACTTATTGGGGGTGATTGATGAAGAAGGTCCTGTGAAGAAGGGGAGGACCGTGATTCAAGAATCACATTGGATGAATAATAACAAGGGTCCTGCAAAGAAAGAGAGGACCATACGATTCAAGAATTGTATTAGATGTTTGATTGGAGGGATTTGGAGTCACACGTATCTTCAAAGGAAGAAGACGTCATTGAGGTGACTGATAAAAGGGGTCCTGTGAAGAAAGGGAGGACCGTGACGTAGGAGTCATATTAAATGTATGATGAAGAGGTTCCTGCGAAGATAGGGAGGACCATGACATAGGAGTCACATTAGATGACTTAGGAGTTGAATTAGATGAATCGAATAGTAGTTTGGATCTAAATAGTAGTTTGGATCTAGTTTGGATCTGAATCATCAGAAGAGTCAGAGGAAATATTTGGATTGGAATCCTCAGAAGAAGAGGAAATGTTTGGATTAGAATTAGAAGAAGAGTGGGGGGAACTTGAATAATAATTTGGATCAGAAGCATGTCCAAATCATACCACTGACTATGAGATGAAGGTGGGGAATGAGTTACCCGTATGGGCTCTCTAGCATGAAGAACCAAATGAGGTTTGGTCATGATGGGAATCTTTTGATTTGTACATTGCTAAACCTTGATTCCTTATTTTTGTATGTATAAGGAACCTTGCGATAATCAGTCATTTTTGGCGTCGTTTTAAGCACAAATTTCTAGATCTAGATAGTGTGATGGAACTCCTTCAAAGGGAAGGAAGTGACATGTTGATTCAGGGAAGCATAATGACAACCAGCTAGACATTTCATAAGTATTGATATGCGTGCATGATTTTCTGAAGAAGGTCTAAGGAAAATAGACATCGTGATGATGCAATATTGATGAGATCAAAAGGGATTGTCCTAGAAAATAAGTTTTCTGAATGAATAATCACAAGGAACAATCATGCAAGTGTGAAACACAAAGCCAATCAACAAGGAAATACACCATATGAAAATGCGTGTGCAAAGTGATAGTTCGATGCAAAGGTGATCAACACAATGTCAATATTTACGTCAAGCTCAAAATGAACAAGGCGTAAATATTAACAAAGGGTAGATGTGACTCCCAATCAAAGGATACCATGACAAGTTCAACAACCAACAAGGCCTAAATGTTAAAGGGTGAGGTTTACAAATGTAAGCCACGTAACCACACCAATTGGACACATCTATCAAGCTTCGTGGAGAAGTGAGATATTAGTGTCAAAGTGGTATCGAAATGACACAAACAAAGTAAGTGACACCTTTCAAGATTTGGGACAATGTTTGAAATCAAACTAAGTCAAAGTATACTAAGGATGTGTTAAAACGTGGGTAGCGTAATGCCACAATGCGGACACTTAGATCATGTTTACGAGAAATGTGACATAAGTATCTTAATTGTGTCGAGACAATGCAAATGAGGTAACATGTCAAAGGGAGATAAAATGATGAATCAATCCTAACTATGATGATGATCCTGACGTGGGTATCAAGATCACAAAGGCTACCAATGATATAAATACGTCTCCACACACTTTAGATGTTTAACTAACCCAGCCGCAAACATGGATGGGTGTAAATGGAACAAAAAAGTGGTGAAACAATCAATTGATAATGCAAAGGTAGTCACTCCTCTTCTGATCAACAAAGTGTCAAAAGAAAGTGAAGGAAGTAGATCAAATGGGGGTGAAAAATGTTGGCTTCACTTCGGCAGAGTTTCACCTTACCTTAGGGTAAGTGAAAAACTAAGCGAAAGTAATGCGTCACATGTTTCATGATGAATGATGGCTCACAACTCAACACTATTTTGAAATGGTCAAAGTGGGCTCCTAGCCAAAGAATATCTTCCTAGGTGGTTCTCTCTTCCTAGGTGTTACAAAGTTGTCTTAAGCGAGCGTGATTTACCCAAATAGTCCCGACTATCTTGGGAGTATCTCGGCTTTACTTTACCCCCTTCAAGCACAAAGGGAAACTAGTGCATCCACGTGTGCTCTCCCTAGGGTCACCATATGGACAACCGGTAACGCTATCTCACAAGGTAATACTAGTCAAGTAGGTAGTGCAGAGCACTTCCCATTTCATCCACAAGGTTCCCTCTTGTGTGGACTACTTTGGGGTTCCTGGTACCACCCCCATTGTTGTAGCTTAAGGCATTATGCCAAAGGGGTTATGTTCCAGTTGAGTGGATAGGGACGTACCCTTTTCTGAAACCTGCAATACAGTGTTTTGAATATGGTGTGTTTTTTTATCTTTTTAACTTAAATGTGGTTTTAAGTGGCACACCATTTGGCAACCTGCAAGAAACACATGTGTATTAGAGGGTTTTGTGTTTTTTTTTATGTCTCCTTTCTTTGACAAGTGATTTTGGTCCTACATACCAAGGTTAGTAATTTTCCAAAACATCATATAAAGGAGATAAGATGTTGTTTTTGATTTCCCAGATCATCCTAAGATGCAAGGAAAGAGCATATGCAACAAGGTATCTCACTCAAATTTGTAATAAATGGAAAATTCCTAAGTACAATGTGAAAATAAGTTCCTTTTAACTAACTTTGAAAGCTAATTAAACCATTTTGCAAGTATGAAGAAAGTGGTGAAACGTTTCTAATTCCCAAGATCACCTACAAAGGCGCGAGGGAAGAGCATACGCATTTCAAACCTTCACAAATAAAGATGCAAATGTTTTTTATTAAGTTAGTATAAAAAAACTTAATGCAAAGGAAACCTGTAAACCATTGTTAGAACCCTGCAAGAGTTAGAAAACCAAGAAAATTGAAAAATTCTAGAAATCCAATTTTTGCACTTTTTAACAGTTTTTAGTAATTTGCATTTTTGGAGGTCTCCGGGGCATTTTGGGAGTTTTGTGATAGAAGTAAGTATACCAAAGGTATCTTAATTTTGGAATTTCCCTCACAAATTACACTTCATTCTCTTTCTGATGCCTATTCAAACTCCAAAAATGGGTTAACGAGTCAAAAGTTATGATCAAAACAAGGAGCACTAAAAAGTTGTAACCAAAACTGGATTAAATAGATATACCTGTGCCCCCTTTTATGCGTGTGCGCCCCCCTATAAAGACACCTGTGCCATTAGAAAGGCATGTATGTGCATGGGTTAGGGTAGATGTGCCCCCTATGCATTTTTCAAACTTACAGTGCACCTGTGCCACCAGAAAGGCGTGTGCACTAGGATTAGGGCGTGTGCACCAAGCAGGTAAACAATAGTATTAGTTCCGACAGAATGCCTATGCCACCAAAGAGGTGCCTATGCTACAGTTAGGGCATGTGATCACCATAACCAATAAAAATAGTACTAGATCTATGATAGAGCAGGTCTGCGCTACCAGAAAAGTGCATGTGCCACTAGAGAGACACCTGCGCCTAGGTTAGTGTGTATGCACTAATCTGAAAAGTTTTTGCATTGTAGTGAAGGTACAGTATGAAATGGCTATGTCAGGTTAGTGCACCTGTGCCCTGGTTAGGGTATGTGCACCGGGTTAGTGCATGTGCGCTAGGGTTGGCAAACAAAGATTCAAGCTTCGACAGTGCGCCTACACCACCTGAGAGGTGCCTGCACCAAAATAAGTGTGCATGCACCCTTGTTAGTGTGCCTGCGCCACTCTTGCAACCAAAGTATGACAAAAAACACAAAAAATCTCACAATACTTCAAATTTTAACAAGTTAGCTTGAAATTGGCAACAACCCATTAAAATGATAGCTATAAATGAGAACCTACACATATAATACTAGCAAAAAATCCCAAGAAATTGAACATTATTTACTATATGTGCATATCAAAGGTTAGCCAAAAACAATAGAATTCAAGCTAAAAAAAATGCTAAGGGACTAGGATACCATCCCACCGGGCGTGCCATATGTGTGCATGTATTTTTTCTTAAGCTAAGTTAGATGAATAAGAACTACCACCTAAATAGTTCTATAACAAAGCTAAGTCAAAATCTAGGCACCATCAAGATGAGAGCTAAACAAAATCAACACTAAGCATAATGCATTAACTTTGAACTAAGATCAAATTAACATGCTAAAGTATTCAAACCTCTACTTCTCTAGATTACCAAAAAAAGTAAATGGACCTATGTAGACTCCATGGCAATCAAATTGATTGTTTTGATCTTCAAGAACCTAGGAATGGGAGCTCATCAAATCTTGTCTACAAGACCCTTTGACTATTCCCATATGACCTAAGCACTTGGCTAGAAAATGCAAGAAAGGAGGCTTAGCTCTTCAAATGGTGAATTTCTCAAGAATAACAAAGAAAATCTTATAGTCTATTTGCTATGTGCTTTGCTTTTTTCTTCTCAAGGAATTTAGGTGTAAGTGTAAAGGTAGGAGGAGGGCTCTTTATATAGCCCAATGGATAAAGGAATCACTACATCCCTTTGCATGTGGGATAATAGGGATGTTGAGTTAATTGTGGATAAGGGGGGTTTAGATAGGGTTGAGTTAACTTTAGGAGGGTTTAGCTTGTCCTTTAGTGACTCATGTGGATAAAGGGGGCTTATTAATTAATCAAGATGATTAATTAATAGATGTGCAAGCTTATAGAAGCTTTTAGAGGAATATTAGCATGATTTAGACTATAGAAGGGGATTAAATCAATTAAATATTGATTTATTGGTTAAATGAAAGGGGAAGCTAATTAATTAATAATAATTAATTAGTCTAGATAGAAGGGGGATTTATTAAGGTTGTTAATTAGGGTAGTGACTTAATTAATTAATTAATTAATGACGATAGGAGAAAAGATAAGCGCTTTTGTTGATATGTCACCAATTTGCAGGATAGGAGATAATTAGTGCAATTTAAGTATTTAAGTTGCTGAGGCGTAATTATGGGTGTCTACATAATGATCGGATGTCTATATTTGGATGGTAGTTAGTATGTTGTTATTGTGCAATTTTTGACATGTAGGCATTGTTTATTGATAAGCTTAAATATTTGTAACTATTAGATATAGTTACAAATAGTGTGTGTAAGTTTTGTACTAACAATATGTGAATGTCAGTTACAATTTTGCATTTTTGATAGTGGTGAGTATAGGATCAAGATGTACAGAAGAATATGGTAGTTGTAGTGTCATATCAGTTGCAATATAAGCCATGGGTGAAATTATTTTTATTGGTTTTTAATTATTACAAATTTTGGAAAAATTACCATGCTAAAAAATGGGTTGTGTTTGTGATATGCAGAGAATGTGAGTACAATTAAATTGATTAAAATTTCCATTTTGAGGTCAAAATGGTCTTACAGGGGAGGATTGATCTAGAGGATTTTTTAATATGTATATCTTCCCTAAATTTCCCTAAATCTAGACCATGTTGAAGGGCTTCGTGAGATCTTTCTGATCATATGTTGAACTTTAGAAATGGAGTCTGTATGTAGATTCTATCGTTGGTCAAAGTTAAGGTCTTAAATGGGTCAAACCTGGTCAACAGTCCAATGTAGACGCGACACATGACAAGGAACAAGAAGGAAAAACAAAAGGTTGTTTGATATGGTTTCCGGCATTTGGTCTTCGACATACGTTATGGCTTGGCAGAACAATAGGCTCAAATTTTTTAACAGAGGGAAGCCCGTCTGCAGTGAGAGCTTAATATTAGTTGTCGACGTGGTGGGCCCTCAAGCCACTACGTGGCTTGCCACCAAGCTTAAAGAGCTCAATTTTTCATTCCAAGCTCGATTTGGTATTTTGAGTTTGATTTTTGCACTATGAGTCTAATTGTGCATTTCAGGTTGATAATCAGCTTGGGTGAGCTATTTTGCTAGCGCGGTGGGGTGATCAATTCCCCACCGAGTTAATCTCTATTTTTCCACATTATTTGGGTTAGTTCTATATGGTTATCTATCTATGTTGATCGGGATCTATGTTATCCTTATATCTTGGCAGTTCATCTTTATTATTGACGGGGGGCCAACTTTGAACAACAAACAATGCACGGGGATCTTGTTTTATCCCATTTACCTCGCCAAAGACTCGATGAAACTAATATAATCTCTAATGGCTTAGCATATCAATGAACAACTCCAAGGAAACTATGTAGAGCTTGGAAAAAGGATTCGATGTGGTTGTTTCCACAAAAACATTGGCGGGTCTCTTGTCATATAAACCATTCATCCTCCCTTCACCACACCAATGTGGGATATGTCCCCATCGTCAATAAAACGCTCCACCAAAATGAAAGTTGCTAGGATTTAAACCGCGAACCTCAGGCCCCCAAATCACTCATGCTAATTGAATCACCAACTATCTTGGGTGAGTCAAATAGAGAGCTCAGTCCTATTTAAAGAGGATTGTGGAGCTGACTGTGAAGAAACGGGTCAGGAATATAACAGGGCAATGAACTTCAATAGAGATTTTGAAGGTTTTAATGGCCAAATTTCTGAATGATGTAAAAATGAAAATTTCTCACAATTTCCTCTAGTTTCCAAATATGTAAACCTATTTCATATAGGTGTTTTACATTTGAAGTTGTAGATGTTTTTCAGATGTATTTTCATAAGAAACCAATAGGAGAAGCAATGTAGGAGCCACAAACTGTTCTTGGGAAATTTTATGCTATTTTCAGAGTTCCTTGGGACATATCAACTCATTTACAAGTATAAAGATGTGTTAGTCATTATTGAAGGGTTTATAGTACTTCATTGGATTTTGAATAGATCGATTGAATTTTTGTGAATCCGAAGACGTAGCCTTCGAGTGAACTCCGTTATCAATCTGGTTTGTGGTGTTTATTTGCAGTTTTTTGAAAGCTTTTGATCAGATAAAACATCTAAAATAATTTATTTGGTTAATTCATAAAGCAATGATAAATGGTTAATTTAGATTGAAAGAGAAATTTCAGTTTCTATAACCCACATCAAACAACTTAATGCAATTTCAAATTTATGAATTGAAAAATTTAGTTAGAGTGCATAATTGCATTCAGCTTGTGAATTATTAAAATGGTTTTGTAAAATAATCAACATATTCACTTAAGTTTGAAAATCAAACTAATTGATCATTTTTGGAAGAGTTTAAAAAATTGTGCTTTCAAGACACCCAAAATTGAATAAAATTGAACTCGTGATCAATGGCGAGTTTGTTAAATTTAATCATCTGAAAATTTTCTAAGTACTACAAAAATTTAAGTACCATTTTCATATCAAAAGGACAAAATAAACACTCCTAAGGTTGACTCAACCCCCTTTCAACCATCCTTATCCACAACTAACTCAACCTAGCTATTATCCCACATTTAAAGGGATGTATAGATTCTTTTATCCATTGGGCTATATAAGGAGCCCTCCTCCTACCTTTCTATTTACACCTTTACACCTAAAATGAGCATAGAGCATTCTCCATTACATTCTCATTTACACCTTTATCATCTTAGAGCATTCTCCATTACAGTGGAGCTAAACATCATCCATTTACATTCAATCATCCAAGCTATTTTGTGAAGAACAATGGAGTTAATCAAGAAAGGCCTTGTTACCATGACTTGATGAACCTCCATCCTCAATCCTCTTGGATCAAGCAACAAATATCAACCCTTTGATAGCTAAAAGATCCACCTAGGTCCATTTCATTGATTTAGCTTTCTAAATAGTAGAGTAATAAATGTTAGCATGTTAGTTTTAGGTTTATTTTCAAGATTCTAATCCATAATGTTGATGTTTATTACTTGTTTAGCTCTTAGCATGATGGTGCATATATTTTATTTTAGCATTGTATTGAGGCTATTAGGTTTTAGTCTTGATTTTACTTGCATAGCTAACTAATTATTGCACACATTTGACATGCTCGGTGGGATGGATCCTTAGTCCCTTAGCATTATGGTTCAAATTTGGTTGTTATTTCAATTTTTGGCTAACCCTTGATATGCATATGTGTGAATTAATGTTGAATTTCTTATGATTTTTGCTAACTTTACAGGTGTTGAGCCTTGCTTATATATCTAATTTAGATGGGTTCTTGTCAATTTTGAGCTAACTATCCAAAAATTTGAGCTTTTTGAGATCGATTACGTAATTTTTCATGTTTTGACATCACTTCCAAGTATAGGCGTACAAAAAAAATGACAGAGATACATACACATCCAAAACTGAGCATACACATCCAAATGCTAGCGTATGCATCTAGAGTCTGGCGTATACATCATTCTGCTAGCGTACATGATATCCTACCCTCTATGTTTTTCTGTTTCTCTATCTGCTGGTGCATACACTTGACCTCAAGTGTACATGTTCATACTCCGGCATACCCATCTGGTAGTGCTTCTGTTTGACCCATTTTTAATCTGTGGATGTACATGTCCAAAGTCTAACGTATACATCTCACTACCGGTGTACATGACTTTATGTATTCTAAGTTTTCTGGTCTTTTTGTTTACTAGCGTATGTATTTAGACCCTGATATACATGCCTATATCCAAGCGTACCTATCTGTTAGTGATGTTTCTTTGACTATTCTATCTATGGGGGTATACATCCAAAGGCTAGCATACACAACTCTCTGGTCACGTATCGATTAGCTCGTTGTCAATTTCCACAGAGGAGCGTACACATCTTGAAGCAGACGTACACACCCAAAGTTGAGCGTACACATAACAGTTTATATTTTCAAGATTTATTGACTCCTTGAAGGTTTTAATTGAAGATTAAATTCTATTTTGTAGGGTTTTATTTACATGTTTTTGCTAAATTCGTTTGATTTTTTTTGAAGGGATTCAATAAACATTGCATGCTTAATCATGCTATTCGATTCACGTATTCCCTTCCCTCACACTTTCTAGGTGATCTTGGGAGTTAGAAACAATTTCTATATCTCTTTTTCCTTGAAAAACGTTGAAAAGAATGCAAAGTTTGGTTAAAATGAACAAATTTTGCGTTTGAATCAAGTATTTTCCATTGTTTATTTCGTACTTAGATTTTACATCGTGTATACTCTTGTCTTGCATCCTAAGACGATGTTGACAATTAGAAACTACATTCATCCTCTATGTGTATGGAAAACTACTAAATCCATTTTACATGACCTAAAATATTTTTGAAGAATGAAGGATCGAGACAAAACAGAAAACTACTAATACAGTTTCTGTGTAGGTTGCTAAACAATGTTCAAGCAAACCAAATTAAGTATACAAGATAAAAAATACACTACAATCGAAATAATATATTTGTAGGTTTGGATAAGGGTATGCCCCATCCGCTTAACTAGGACATAACCCCTTTGGCATAAGTATTAAGCTAAAATAATGGGGGTGGTCCTAGGAACCCCAAAGTAGTCCACACAAGAGGGAACCTTGTGGATGAAATGGGAAGTTCTTTACACACCTACTTGACTAGTATACACATGAGATTTAGCATCAAAGTTATCCATATCGTGACCCTAATAAAAGTACACGATGGATGTATTCATTTCCCACTGTGCTTGTTAGGGGTAAAGTAAAGTCAAGATACTCCTTAAGAAACCTTGGAAAACCGAGCTCACATTTAAATAACTTATGACACCTAGTTGAGTAAACCACCTAGGAAGCTATCTTGTCTAGGAGCCAACTTTGACCATATCAAAAAAAAAAAATTGAGTTGAGATCCATTGTAAAGGCAGAACTTTCTCAGAGTTGAAAATTTGTTTATCGAACAAAGGGAGAGTCCATTAAATTTCAAACTATGTGTTATTCACCACGAAATTTGTGTGACATTAATTTTTCTTATTTTTTCACTCACTGTAAGGCAAGGTGAAACTCTACCGAAGTGAGGACAAACATTTTTCAAACACCAATTGATCTACTTATTTTAACACTTTGTTGATTAGAAGAAGAGTGACTGCCCTTGTGTTGCTAATTGATTGTATTCGCCACTTTTGTGTCCATTTACGCTCATCCATGTTTGTGGCTGAGTTTTTAAACATCTAAAGTGCATGGAGACATTTTCATATCATTAGTATCCTTTTTTATCTTGATACCCAAGTCAAGATTGTCAATTTTAGTTAGGATTAACTCACCACCTTGATTATTATTTGAATTGTTATTTTGTTTGTATCATATCGCTACAATGTTGGTAATTATGTTTTGTTTCTCATAAACTTGGCCTAAGTATCTATATTTTGACGTTATGTTTATACACACTATAACAATTCCTTGGTATACTCTAGCCCTAGTTTTCTTTTAATCACTACCTCACTTTTGAAAAGTGTTGAGTGTTACCTTTGTGTGCGTCATATCAATATCATTTTGATACCAATACCTTACTTTTTTTGAAGAGTTTGGTTTACATATCTTAGTGGTATTGTTGCACTGTTCATGGTTGTAACTTCCAATTTTTGGGATATAGGTATTGATTGGATTCAAGCTCACTTTTAGTATACTTTGATTTGGGGATTGATTCAACCTTTTTTTTATTACGTACGCTTTGTTCATTTCTTTGAACTTGACATAAGTGGTGACACTTTTTTGATCATCTTAAAACGTTGAATTCCATTTTGAAAATAAACTTAGGAAGTGTCTCATTTAATTTGATTTGTCTTCAGGTAGGCATTTCATGATTTGTGTCTTATTTATCATTTTGACTTATCCAATTAAGACAATCACTTTGATCCATGGATTCTTTATCATTCATTATTCTTTAGTCATTAATTTGGCTTTGTGTTTTGAACTCGCATGATTGTTCCTTGTGCTTTATCCATATTATAAAATCATTTTCTAGGACAATCATTTGGGTCTTTGATCCTCTTGATCTTCTTGTTTTTTACCTAATTTCATGGTCATTTTTTGAACATATCTTCAAACCTTGGCAAAAAATAGTTCCTATCAAGCAATTTTTGCATCAATCGAATAGAGGAAATCTTTCCTTTGTATCCTTTATGTTACTAAAATTTTGATCAATCCTTTGACATTTACACCTCCAAATTTGTTATCCAAAACCTTGTTGGATTATAAATCTTGAGTCATCATGATGTATGTTTTCCTTAGCTTCCCTTCTGGAAAATCACACAAGCATCCCCATATTTACAAAATGTCTATTTGGTTGTCGTTATGTTGCCCAAATCAACATGAAACCTTCTTTCAATTTGAAGGAAGTTTGATCATACAATCTAGTTTTAGACCTTTGAACCCAAAACATGCCAAAAATGACTTATTATCGCAAGGTCCCTTATACATACGACAATAAGGAATCAAATTTCAGTGTTCACATCAAAAGATGTCCACCGTGACTAAACCTCATTTGCTTCTTTCATGCTAGAGAACCCATCTGGGTAACCCGTTCCCCACCTTCATCTCATAGTCAGTGGGTATGGTTTAAAAAATTCTGACTCAAATTATTATTTGGGTTCCCCCCACTCTTATTCTAATTCTAATCCAAACATTTCCTCTTCTTCTGAGGATTCCAATCCAAATATTTCCTCTGATTCTTCTAATGATTTGAATCCAAACTGCTATTCATATTCATCTAATTCGACTCCTAGGTCGCAATCCTCACCTTATTTGCAAGACCTCCTTCATCATACTTCTACTATGATTATTGAGTCCCCCCTTTCTTCACGAGGCGCTCCTTTATCATTCATCCAATTTGTATTCTAATTCACGGTCCTCCCCTTCTTCACAAGACCTTATTTATAAAACATATAATGTGTTTCTTCAATTTGCAGTACTCCCCTTCTTCGCGATGACCTTCTTTATAAAACATCTAATGTGATTCTTTGATCATGGTTATCCCCTTCTTTCAAATACCTATTTTATCAATCACCTCAATGAAATCTTCCCCCTTTGAAGATTCGTGTGACTCAAAGTCCCATATAGTCAATCATCTAAGTCAACTCTTACATTGCAATCTATAGAATTTTGGATACAAAATCGTCCTATTCTTCCTCCACAACATCATATTATAGGGAAACCTATACCAACCAATTCCAAAATATTCTTCTACCTTCACAAGACATCTAGCCCCTAATTATACTTCATCTCCTGAATCATCTTCTTCTATCAATCATCATTAAACATCTTCTAAGTCTTCCACACCAATTGAACCTATTTATTCCAATCAACCCCTAGTGGTCAATCAAAAAATCATATTGGTTGATCTCTTGCATAATGAAGAAAAAATCAGGGGCATTTATAGGGGCACATGAAGATATTCCTCTAGTATATTATGAACAATGATTCTCTTTAGACCTCAATACATTCACATATTGTATGGAAAGAAGTTGATTCCTTTTATTAGAAAATAGAGGAAGATTATCAGATCATGCAACTTGATCCTCATCTTATTCTTTTGTCTTCGTCATTCCTCATTACATGGAGAAACACCAAGTTATGTCATCGATCCATGGCCTATATTTTCATTACCCAATTCTTCTTTATATATCATGGTTCTTGTTAGTGCAAAATCATAGCACCCCTGGATGCAGATCAGGCTTCTAGGTTGATCACTCAGGCATCCAGTGTGATTTCACAACATGGAAACCTCTCTCCAAGCGTGGGACTTGTGAAACTGAGAGAGGAATCTCCAGAGAAGGCTGGTTCCTGCTCCTAAACTACTTGGCATAAGCTATTCCAGTGCAGGAAAGCTAATGTAATCCTAATCTAACCATGCCAAGGAGACATAGAGAGAGAGAGAAAGGAAAAACAACAAAAGCCTACACTAAAACGGTGATACACCAGAGAAGGAGAATGTTGGACATCTATCAAAACTGCCATGGAATAAAGAGAGGTGAGCAATGGGAAGGATGGACAGATGCATTACAAGCCCAGGGATAGGTTTCACACAGAAAAAGTTCCAAAACTCCATGAACATAATTCCAAACCTGCAATGAACATTCAAACATGCACAAATACCTGCAATGAAGAGAGGCAAGAAGAGAACAAACAAAAACAAGAAGAGGATGGATAGATGCATCACAAAACACGTTTTATTGCTCCAGAAGTTTGCACAGAACATCATTTCAATAGTAAAAGGCAAAATCGCGATTACAGAGCAAGGGAGGAGGTTCGCACTCCATTTTCAACCCTAAAGAAGAAAAGAAGGGAGTGAAGAGCTGAAGAGATGAACCAACACTTTTATCTTTGAGCCAAATCTAGCTTTTTTTACATTGCATGGGTCGAGCCCAGGGCGACAGAAAACATGGGAAAACATATAAGCCTAGCCCAACCATTGACTGCAAATGCATTAAAACGGCATGGGATACCTTACCAACCCATACCCTGCCATCTCTGACTGATTTGGAGGAGAATGCGACCCATTCTGCATTAATTTGGTCGCTGAAATGTCACTTCTGGCCGTGCTGAAGAAGAATGTGACCCATGTGCATTTAAACTGGTTGTTGAAACGTTGCTTCTGGCCATGATCACGTGTCAGAACCTGTTTGTCGATTTTCTCCCTCCAAGGACTACACTAAAATTCGAGATTGATCCCAGAATAATGTAGAGAATTTGAACAACTTTCTGTTGATATAAAGAACATGCAAATCCGAGCTCTGGATCGAAAGTTATGGCGATCTGAAGATTTTAGGGCACAAAATAGGTGAAAATGTGTTTTGAAATCTTTCCCGCGCTCTGCCACCTGGGTGACATGTGGCACGTGCTGACTAGACGAGCAATTCTCTGTCCTCCTTTTGCGTAGGCTTTCTTTTGAAATTTCCTTATGGGCCCCTTAAACTTGGACACGTGTCATCTTCTAATTGGCTCGGGCCAGATGCTTGAAACCTCGCCCTTTGACTTTTTGACCTTTTCCCTTGTGACACGTGTCATGGTTTGATTGGTCTGCGGGCCTGCCAGCTCTTTCACGTCCACCGCGTCCATTTGTCCCAGATGTCCCAGTGCTGTCTGGGATAAAAAGCTCTGATCCACGCGAAATGGGCTTCTTTGTCCCTTATCTGCCGATGACACGTGGCGCAATCTGATTGGCTGTCGACTTTTTCGGCTATCCGCATCCCTTGCGTCTCTGCGGCCCAGATGTCCCAGTATGAACTTTCTCTGTTTCAGCCGAACTGACCGGTTTCACGTCCATTTGTCCTAAATGTCCCAGTGCTTCATGGGACAAATTCTTCTGGTTCGCCTGATCTGGCTGATTCGCGTCTTTTTGTCCCACCTGTCCCACATTGTTTCGGACTAAAGTTCTCCATTTCAGCCAATCCGGGCAGTTCGCATCCCTTTGTCCCAAATGTCCCGAGTAGTTAGTTTATTTTCTTCTCTCTTCAGGCGGGTCGGCTTCTCGGCGCGCCGCACGTCCTTCTGGTCCGACTGTCCCAATGCTACAGTTGTCTGTTTCGGGTGAACCGGCCGGTTCAGGTCATTCGTGCACTCTTGTCCCACTTGTCCCTTAGCTGGTTGGGCCGCTTGCAAGCTTTTCAGCCGATCTGCACCTTGGCGTCCCAAATGTCCTGAGTGCTTCGTAGGACTAGGACTTAGCCATTTTTTGTGATTTTTTCTAGCTAGAGCCTGTCTTCTGCAACTTTTTTTTTTTTTTTTTTACATTTTCTCAGAGCATTCTCTTTCCTTCTTTGGTCAGGGGAGTTAGAAAAAATATGAGGGAACCCCAGAAACATGATGTTTGCTCTAAATCAATTATCTGCCTGGGACTTGAGAATTCTGATGCATGTTATCGAAATTTACCCTAGGGGGGTGAAATTTTGACAACAGTTTGGCGACTCAGTGGGGTCATCTACCTGTTAGATGAAAAGATCAGTAGCCTGAAGTAATCCATTGGGCATGGAGTCATGAGTTGCAAGCCTGAAAACTGATCTGAACTTTGAAAACTTCCCTCTGAGCCACTTGAAACCCATTGAACCTGGAGTGTTCTTCACCAAGATGCCACTGAAATGAACTGTGCAAGAGCAGAACCAGCAACACCAAAACTATGTACAAAACTGAAAATCATACATGCTCCCAAATGGAACATGCAGAGTGTGCACAAGCACTTCTTCTGCTGAAAGCAAACCTAGCTACTCTATTCTAACTGGAAGCAAAGGCAAGCTAAACAAACCCTGCAACTGGTTGTGCAGAAATAGCTTCCCTTTCTTCAAAATTGGCAGCCATGCAATTGATTTGGCACTGATCATGGCTGTTTGGATGGATGGAAAATCAACAAGAAGCTGGTCTTCTATCCAAATCATCAAGGTATCAATTGAAAAAAAATCCAATACCTCTTTTAGTTGCTCTGCATTTGGATTGAAGAGGTATGGCAGCTGATCCTTGGTACTTTGTAGCTCATCCTCATGCTCAGAAGCAAGCATGACTGGTTGTGGCTTCTCCTTTGGCTCCAATGAAGCCAAATACCTGATTGGGCAAGGTCTGATCCGTTTGATATGCCCATAGCTCTGATTTTCAACTCCAAGAATGGAGTTCTCTTGTAGACCCTCTGAATGGATGGTCGTGGAAGAAATGGTGGAATTCCTCTGTCCTTTCTCTTCCTCCAATGAAGAACATGGAAGATTAAATCTTCCAATTTTGATTCCGAAGAGCTGTTATAAGATGCAGGCTATTGCAAATGAATGCTCTCCTTCATGGCAGCAGGCTCAAGTGTTTGGAATGTGGATGATGAAAGAGAGAATGGTGAAAACTCAACCGGTTCTTCTCCATCAAAACAGTCCTCCAAATCTGACAGGTAAACTGCCTCATTGCTGTCCTGCTGCAAATTTTCAACTTCCTCCATGGTGTCTTCTTGATCTGTAACTTGACCACCATGGTTTCCTTCACTCTCCAATATTGAGTTTGAGAGATCAAACTCCTCTTCAGACTAGAACTTGAGAGAGATGAAGTAGAAAGAAGAACTGAAGGTTCTTCTATAACCTGCTTTGTGCTCAGAGCTCTTGGATCTGCAATTTTCTCCCCCACAGCTGGAATGTGCTCCTCTTCTTTTGGATTTGGAGCAGCTTCTCCTTCCTCCAATGTTTGAAGACAATCTTGCTCTTGATTGAACTCTTCCTCCAGCATGAAGTTTGTCAAGTCAAACTCTTCAATCTGCTGCTCTAGAGGACAAGTTGGGACTGCAAGATCTTCTTTAGGGCTTTCTTCCTCATGGCTGATTGTGCAACTTGAATTGGATCAGCATTTCCTTCAAATAGAGTGCCAACATGGACACTACACTCTGAGCAAACTGATTGCTGATCTGCTTCTTCCTTTTTCTCTTCTTCTGCTGCAACAAAATCAGTTATGACCACCATTTGTTCAACCTTAGCCTCTTCTGTAGGCTTAACCATCAAGGGGATCTTTGTCATCCCAAATTTGGCAGCCCAAACCTTCAAGCTGTCTGTCATTTCTTTTCTGTTTGGCCCTTCCTCTTGCTGTCCTTGATGACTGATTTTTACAATTTCTTCTTCCCCACATGGAATTGGGAATGCAAGAGGAGGGATGGGTTGAAACTCAACTGATTTTACAATTTTTTGTGGTGGTGGAGGAGGTGAAACCTCTTGTTTCTTTGGAGTGGGAGGTATTTCATTTAGCTCTTGTGGAAAGGATGACTGTTTGGAAGGGAAAAGGAAAGAAGAATCGAGATGAGGTGGAAGACTAGGGGGTGGAGAAATGGATTCAACATTTGGGACAGCAGATGGAGAGTTTAAAATTTGCAAGTCCAAATGAGATGATGCTGCTTGAGTAATGTGAAGAGAAAAACCAGATGATGGTGTAGAACTTACCCATTGACAAGGTTGTTCAACACCGAATGTATAGGCCTCTATTTCTGCTGTCCATTGTGCAAGTTGGGGCAACATCTTTATCATGAAGTCCAGCTTCTCTTGAGGGCTGTAATGTCTTGGAAAAGGGCCTCCCCATGGACAAGGAGTCTCCATAACCGATTCCAAAAGCTTTCATTTGAGCTATTGCCCTGGACTGCACCATCCCCTCCTCCATCTTTTGGATTTTCTCCAACAGACCAGCATCTTGGATCTGATGGTCTTCATTGTATGCATACTCTTGCTCTTGGAAAGCTCCATAGCCAAACTGGTTTTGGCACTGCTCATGTTCATATGAGTATGCATGCTGATCTGGAGGATTTGTAAAACTTGTTGGAGGTGTGATATACTGCTGTTGTTGATGTGAATTCCATGATGGAAATGAAGTCATGATTGCACAACTTCATAGAATGAAAGAATGATGGAAGAGATGGAAGGAAGAATGGATGAAAATGAATGAAAATGAATGGAAAGGAAGGTCTGCAACTTCAGAGATGGGTTGTTGACCAGATGGAGTCGCCAGATGTGTTTGCAAGTGCCTCCAAAGGCTGAAATCTTCACAGGAACACATCAACCTGCAAAAGATGAAGTGGAAGACCTCTAAGGTCCCACC
The DNA here is from genome assembly GCA_019776745.2 of Taxus chinensis. Lineage (NCBI taxonomy): Eukaryota > Viridiplantae > Streptophyta > Pinopsida > Cupressales > Taxaceae > Taxus > Taxus chinensis. The sequence goes on from CM034150.1 coordinate 798,703,072, forward strand.
GGGCGTGCCAAAACTGTTGATGGAAAATCACAGCACCCCTGGACGTAGATCAGGCTTCTAGGTTGATCACTCAGGCATCCAGTGTGATTGCACAACATGGAAACCTCTCTCCAAGCGTGGGACTTGTGAAACTGAGAGAGGAATCTCCAGAGAAGGCTGGTTCCTGCTCCTAAACTACCTGCCACAAGCTATTCTAGTGCAGGCAAGCTAATCTAATCCTAATCTAACCATGCCAAGGAGACAGAGAGAGAGAGAAAGGAAAAACAGCAAAAGCCTACACTAAAACGGTGATACACCAGAGAAGGAGAATGTTGGACATCTATCAAAACTGCCATGGAACAAAGAGAGGTGAGCAATGGGAAGGATGGACAGATGCATCACCGGCCCAAGGATAGATTTCACACAGAAAATGTCCCAAAACTCCATGAACACAGCTCCAAACCTGCAATGAACATTCAAACATGCACAAATACCTGCAATGAAGAGAGGCAAGAAGAGAACAAACAAAAATGAGAAAGGATGGACAGATGCATCACAAAACACGTTTTGTTGCTCCAGAAGTTTGCACAGAACATCATTTCAATAGTAAAAGGAAAAAAACGCCATTACAGAGCAAGGGAGGAGGTTCGAACTCCATTTTCAACCCTAGAGAAGAAAAGAAGGGAGGGCAGAGCAGAAAGAGATGAACACACTTTTTTTTTTTTTTCTTTGAGCCAAATCTGGCTTTTTACATTGCATGGGTCGAGCCCAGGGGACAGAAACGTGGGAAAACGTGTAAGCAGCCCAACCATTGACTGCAGATGCATTAAAATGGCATGGGATACCTTACCAACCCATACCCTGCCATCTCTGACCGATTTGGAGGAGAATGCGACCCATTCTGCATTAATTTGGTCTCTGAAATGTCACTTCTAGCCGTGCTGAAGAAGAATGCGACCCATGTGCATTAAACTGGTTGTTGAAACGTCGCTTCTGGCCATGATCACGTGTCAGAGCCGTTTCTCAATTTTCTCCCTCAGACTGCACCAAAATTCGAGATTGATCCCAGAATCATGTAGAGAATTTCAACATCTTTCCGTTGATATAAAGAACGTGCAAATCCGAGCTCTGGATCAAAAGTTATGGCGATCTGAAGATTTAGGGCACAAAACAGGCAAAAACGTGTTTTGAAATCTTTCCCGCGCTTCGCCACCTGGATGACACGTGGCACGTGCTGACTGGACGAGCAATTCTCTCTCCTCCTTTCGGCGGGCTTTCTTTTGAAATTTCCTTGTGGGCCCCTTAAACTTGGACACGTGTCACTCTTCTGATTGGCTCGGGCCAGTGCTTCGAAAACTCGCCCTTTGACTTTTTGACCTTTTCCCTTGTGACACGTGTCATGATTTGATTGGTCCACGGGCCTGCCGGCTCTTTCGCGTCCACCGCGTCCATTTGTCCCGGATGTCCCAGTGCTGTCTAGGACAAAAACCTCCGATCCACCCGAAATGGGCTTCCTTGTCCCTTATTACCGATGACACGTGGCGCAATCTGATTGGCTTTCAGATTTTTCGGCGATTGTCCCTCGCATCTCTGCGGCCCAGATGTCCCAGTACGAACTTTCTCTGTTTCGGCCGAACCGGCCGGTTCGCGTCCATTTGTCCCAAATGTCCCACTTTGCTTCGTGGGACAAATTCTTCCAGTTCGCCCGATCCGGCCGATTCGCGTCTTTTTGTCCCACCTGTCCCACATTGTTTCGGACTAAAGTTCTCCATTTCGGCCGATCCGGCCGGTTCGGGTCCCTTTGTCCCAAATGTCTCTCAGCAGTTAGTTGATTTTCTTCTCTCTTCGGCCGGGTCGGCTTCTCGCGCCCCGCGCGTCCTTCTGGTCCGACTGTCCCAGTGCTACAGTTGTCTGTTTCGGGTGAACCGGCCGGTTCGGGTCCTTCGCGCACTCTTGTCCCACTTGTCCCTTTGCTGCTTCGGCCGCCTGCAGGCTTTTCGGCTGATCCGCGCCTTTGCGTCCCAATTCGTCCCACCTGCTTCGTGGACCAGGACTTAGCCGATTTTTCACAATTTTTACTGGCCCAAACTACTTGCTCTTCTGCAACTTTTTTTTTTTTTTCTTTGCACTTTCTCAAAGCTTGCTCCCTCCTTCTTCGGCCTGGGGAGTTTAGAAAAAGATTCCTGAAGGGAACCCTAGAAACCTGATGTTTGCTCTGAATCAGTCATTATCTTCTTGGAATTTGAGACATCCTGATGCATGTTATCAAATTTACCCTGGGGGGGTGAATTTTGGATAACAAGCTCGTTGTTGAAGATGTCTAAGTCAGAAAGATAATAGTAGCAGAGGCACTCGAACAAGCAGTAAGTCATGAAAAAGAATAAAATCGGTCATTCAAGGTAAATACAAGCTCGACAAACTCATGAAGAGGTTAGCTCTCCATTTGACATTAATGTTGTGACATTGTGAGAACTCGGAGTGGGGTCATGAAATCAAACCAAGCGAGCTCGTGGGGGTTGCAAGGAACTCATGCATGGAGCTCTTGGCGAATTGAGAATGAGCGGGTTTGGCCAATGTAAGGTGAGTGATAGTCACATCGTTGGAGTGTAACGTCGATAGAAGAGCTCGGTTGCATGTAAGGGTAAAGGAGCTCGATTCTTGCAAAAGAGCTTGGTTTCAGTTAATTTGGAGCAAGTCAGCCAATGAAGAGCTTGTGTTGTGAGAATTCACAGAGTAAGCCAAGCCTTCATGATGCCAAACTACTAGCTCGATGTAGCGGTGGAGGAGCTCATCTAAGTGAGATCGCGCAGAGTAATTTTGGGCTCATCAGTTTGGATGCAGCAATGCAAAGTGGGATCAGTTGCGGTGAAGGCTGAAGGAGCTTAATCCCAACTCAGTGAGTTGGCAAATGGTGAGCCAACCCCAGAGTTGGGTTATTTTTTGACCATTTCTCGTTGACCCGCACTCCTCAAGTCAAATTAGTCAATGGGGGGTCCCACCATTAGTCTTTAATTAATTTAATATTTTTATTTAAATATTTTAATAATAATATTTATTATTATTATTTAAATATTCTTTTAATTAATTAAGGAGAACTAGGTCAACTGGGTATTAATGGCACATGATGTAAGATTCTAAAAGTGGTTCAACTAACTGTAATAAATACATTGTGTGCCTTCCATTTAGGAAGGGAATTTATGAGTCCATCTCTCCTCTCTCTCATATGCTTCTATAAATGTAAGTTGGAAGCTCATTCCAAAGGGTTCTAATAGGTCAGACAAGTTGGACAGTTAGACACTTTCTAAGCTTCCCCTCTCTTCACAAGCTAAGAAGCTGTGAATTTGCAGGGTCTCAAGCCTTTCTTCTCAAATTGTAATGGCAACCTATGCCTTTTCCCTGATGTAATGATGCACCGTGCAAGTGCTTGCCAGTAATGTGAAATTTATGTCTTTGTGTATCAGATTATACCCTTGGTCCTTTCATGACCTTCGTAAATCAAAGAACAATTGACTTCTTAGGGATCCTATCACTCTCTACATGTTTTCAGGCGAACTTGTTGCGAACCAGGGTTTCCTTGGGTGTAAGCTTTTTTGAGGCACTTGAAAATGGCATTATCACAAGGACTTCCATAGTCCTTGTATGTAACCATCAGTGGTTCTGTAATGCATTCTCAATTCAAAAGAGCTGAAATAAAATTTTCAGGAAGCTAAAAGCAAAAAAAATCAATCAATCAAGCCGAAAAAGTTGTTTAGCAACAGCCTTTCTTGGATACATCACTCACTTCTAGTATAGGTTCCAATTATCTCTACCAGGGGCTATGGACACCTAAATAGAAAGTAGAGAAATGTTAGTGATTAGAATCTAGTTAGCCATCTCCATCTTGCATATAGCTGCCTAGTTTTGTGTTTAGTTTAGGAATGTAGGACTCTCTCCTTCCAGCAACTTCTTTGGAGATTCACCTTTGAGCCCAAGTCATTCCTACAGCATTGAGCTAGGTGATCTTCACTTGTTGTCTACCCAACTCACACCTTTAAGATGTCATGTTCACTTTCCACATGCACACACAGGGGGGTGCAATGAGTTTGCATGATAATAGTATGTTATGCCAAGTGTTACTTAAAGCACCTATAATTCATAAGTCTGAGTGAATTTTAGATGAATGTCATAGTCTGAAGATTTTTACGTTGGGCTAATCACTTTTTCAACTACTATATTCTAAATATTTGGTACATTGGAGAGATCCTAGATGTCTTAAGACATCATCTTAGAACCTCAATGAAGTGGAGGATGACAAGACTTTGCCCATTGTATTTCGATACCTTTAGAGTACCACTTTTAAAAGGGAATCAAGTTTCTTTTACATCCCATAGTGTATGATGTAATGAAGCTACCTGAAGGTTTATGTACCAATCAGTCGCCACACTTCAAAAAAAACTTAGTCTTAGTCACAGTGATGATTAGTTTTGCATTAAATGTGTAATGCATTTTTTAACTACATTTTCATCATGTTTGGGTCATATCTAAAGCTACCTCGTGCAAAAGTTATTCTCCCTGGAAATATTTTCTTTCTTTCAGAAGATCGTCATAAAATTATTCAAGTCATGTAACACTATGGAAGCTACATAAAATCTATAGATGCCATTACAAACATTGGAGAAGTTACGCAACATTATAAAAGTCATGTGATATTGCGGAAGTTGCTACAAAGCCTAAAAAAATAAGCTAATTGGCAAAACACTGGGGATATGCCACACAAGCATGTTTGATGTCACGAAAGCTTATATAATTTGTGAACTATTGAAGTAAACATCCAATATCTTTCCTAGATTATCACATGCTTGTTTGAAGTTGTCACATAATGCACTAAATCTACAAATGTCATCTATCAACGCTCACCTAGATGCTTCGTCAATAAGCTAGGACACATATTGAAGAAATGATTTTGGATCATGCGCGCACTTAAGTGCTTTATCAACATCGGAGCTATAGTCATCAACATGCATACATGGACCCTTGCATATGTCCTCCACAACTAGAGATAACATTAGTTAACCCTTTTCATAAATCAGGCAAGGGGGACATTTTGGAAAAATCGGATTGATGAACAACATTATGGACAATCATCTTGAACGTTATTGGTTCTGAGTATGTGATCTTTACTTGTTTCGCAATTAAATGGTATCTTATTACCTCCTACCTATTGCACATCTGCTTTCTGTATGTTACATAGATGTTGAGTGTATCCTTTAGCAATGGGATTATATTTCATATTGTATGAGATTATTGGATCTAACATGTCTTTAGAGTATGAGATTGTGCTTTATGTTTATATGATTTAATGAGGACCGATGTGTAGGTTCTGTAGCAAGCATTATGATAAGAAAGTTGTTCTAAGATCTTGGATTTCTGAGTACTAATTCTTCCCTAGCATAGTCTTCATTTCTAAGACTTCTCAATCATGTCTGCTAATTAACATTTTTCTTCTAATTCACTTGGGTAATTCATTCCCCTACCCATGTATTCTATCCATTTTCTCTCATATTGTCGATTATTGACTGCCTTCTTTTCATCACCCCATCGATACTCGAGTTCGTAGCTCTTGCTGTCTTGTGATTTTTCCACTACCCATTCAAGTTTTCACTTGTTTACTATCTGTGAAGTGGCATCCCTTACACCACCCCAAAGAGGGGAAACTGTAGACACCTATAATTTGGACTCAAGACAATTTAAATACTTAAATTGCACTAATTATATCCTTTCCCACAAATTGACGACATATCGTCAATATCACACATTTTCTCTTCTATCGTCGTTAATTAACTACATTACGCTAGTTAATTAACCCTTCTATCCAACAAAGACTGACAATCAACGAACTTCCATGTTAATTAAACCCCTTTCTACCTGAATTAATTAATTATTCTGTAATTAATTAAGTTTCCTCTTCTACTAGATCAATAAGTCACCATTTATTTGATTAAACACTTATTATTCCTCTAAATCATACTAATTTTTCTTCTAAAAAGCTTATATAAAGCTTTCTCACCTATTAATTAATCACCTGGGTTAATTAATAAATCCCCTCAAGCCCCATGAGTCACTAAAGGACAAAATAAACTCTCCTAATGTTGACTCAACCCCCTTTCAACCATCCTTATCCATAACTAACTCAACCTAGCTATTATCCCACATATAAAGGGATGTAGAGATTATTTTATCCATTGGGCTATATAAGGATCCCTCCTCCTACCTTTCTATTTACACATTTACACCTAAAATGAGAATAGAGCCTATACTATAATCATTTTATCATCTTAGAGAAACTATCCATTAGAGTGGAGCTAATCATCATCCATTTGCATTTCAATCATCCAAGCTATTTTGTGAATAACAATGGGAGTTATTCAAGAAAGGCCTTGTTGCCATGAATTGATGAACCTCCATCCTCAATCCTCTTGGATCAAGAAACAAATATTAACCATTTGCTAGCTAAAGGATCTACCTAGGTCCATTTCATTGATTTAGATTTCTAAAGAGTAGAGTAATAGATGTTAGCATGTTACTTTGAGGTTTATTTTCAAGGTTTATAATGCATAATTTTGATGTTTATTAATTATTTATCTCTTAGCATGATGGTGCATAGATTTTAGTTTAACATTGTATTGAGGCTGTTAGGTGTTAGTATTGATTTTACTTACATAGATAACTAATTATTGCACACATGAGGCTTTACAGAAGTTGTGAATGTTGTGAGATGCATGAAATGGTAGACAATACTACAAGAAGTTGAAAGTAGGTGACACCATAAAACATATTAATGCAAGAGTTATGGAGAATAACATGAGCATGTGTTGCATTACATATAAGATCACAATGCATCCTTAGTGCTTCATCTCAACTACGGTTAAACAAATCAAGTTGAGTGATTACTAAGAAATGCTTAGTTTCATATATTACTTTAGGGTGTGCCAATTGAGTGAAGCAATGAATAAGGTCAATTGTGATGCATCAATTTGGGGTGAATCTAATAATATGGCATAATCCAACTTGTAGTACACAAGTTTAATAGGTTAGATTAGATATTGGGATATAATACCTTTCCAAAAATATCATCTCGTGATCTAGATATTTACCCTTATAAATATTCATATTGATGTATTATGTACTCTAAAAACACATCACAATATTTTCCTTTAATATATGAAGTTACGTAGGAGATGTGCACAAGAAACATTTTCACAACTTTGTGTAATTGTGCATAGACCATTCACCCTTTCTTGAAGATAAATGGTCCCAATTGTTTCTATCTTTCATTATTCATTGGAACTATACTTGAAGATACAAATGTTTTAACACCATTTTTGGGGCAAGCCAAATCAGAATAGGACGAGATTGATACCAATGTTGTTGAACCCAGGGAAAACTAAATCATGTTGTACTTGATACTAAATATGTATATGTGTATGCATGGGTGTGCTCGTATTAATCTTCCAAATGTGAAGGCTCTGGGTTTGCCATTGAAGTTGGTGTCGTGCTGGTGGTTGGAGCTCTGTGTTACTGCAAGTTACACCTTCGAACATCTTTGGCGGGGCTGACTCAAAGATATCTCTATTAACGTGGAATATAATATGGAGCTCAGGTTGGACCAGATCCAATCTTCTGGGGGCCTCAATATCTCAGTTGATGATGTCAATTAGGTGTCTTTTTGTTAGGTCCTAGTATTAGTATATAGAATAAATTCTGGTTTTTGTTAATATGCTAGTGTGACCTGGTTGTGGTTGTTCTTGAAACATTTTGAGGTTAAGTCTCCTTTTTGTATATAGGGAACAAGTCCCTTCAACCCGCCTTATCAATATAAAAAAATATGTATAGGTGTGGCATGAGTTGGATATCTAATATCAAGACTCTACGTTACATGTGTACAGTTGAGAGATTCACTGTGCTCTATCTTTAAAAATAACTATAATGATAATTATGTGTTCTAAAGACATGTTACAATGAGTAAAGCATGTGTATGATACAAATTATCTTAACTTTAAACAAAGAACTAATAACGAGTTGGTATTTCGAACTTCTATTTATAATATACCAATGATTTTCACTGTGGATCCCATGAACATGTTTTGAGTAAAATGATACAGCTAATTATGTTAGGTGGATCTACATAAGGAGATTTGAATATTGTAGAACATAATGAAAAATATTAAATAGATGCAAAAATAACCATTACACATTCAACACGTGATATTGGAAGGATATTGTCACTTTTATTCAAATAAAATAATATGATATAATACATATGCATACAATACACATGCATACAATACATAGTAAGGTTAAGAAGTAGGCTCATGTTATCAAAAGGTGAATGCATCCTTGTTGATCTACCTAGACTACAAATAGCTAAAAAGGTGAGGAGAGAAAGCTCTTACAACCAGGAATAAGATTGTGTACTTTGAAAATTGTCTATACTAGATATGACCATTTAAATGTTAGATATATAGAGCATGTTAGCATGTAGGAGAGATGGATGAGTAATATAAGATACACAAAACATGAAAATATCATGTTGTCATGGCATAACCATTACATGGATAAAATATCTACCGTTATTATAAGGGTAAATGATCACTCATGATTAGATGGGAAATGGCCTTTACCCTACTATCAGATGACTTACACAATACATACATACATACATACATACATACATAGTATCAGAAGAGAATGGTTACAACAAAAAACTACACATATGAATAATTACAATTCATTTTATCTTCCAAACCAAGTAATGATTGAAATTATTTTGGATGTGCATAGTGGTTGAGATTTTGGTGTCCACAGTTATAAAGTGAAATTCCGAACAGGTTGCAAAATTGGGAAGCTGTCACTTGGTATTCTACATAGAAACCTAGAGTCTTCATGTGGATGATAATTCATGAGTTGAGTTAAACTAATATGTGGTGTGTTACAATGTGATGTGGAAGAAAGATATATTACCACAAAGTTTTTGTGTTTGGTACAAGATTCAATAAATACTAGTGTTGTATTATAGAAGTTGTGAATGAAACATAAAATTGTATGTTTAATATTTCGAAAACTGTGAAGGTTGCACTGTGCTAACACAAAAGTGTAAAATATTTACAAGTTATGAAACAAGTGTGGGGGAAAAAATGGATTACATGGGGGAAAATGCCAAGGTACTTTATGAATTAACAAAATATGCCAAGTGTTAGGTAGGTTGTGGAAAAGTAGGAAGTTATGGAATGATGTAAAGGGTTGTTCTTAATGCAAGATGTAAATGCAATATGGAATGGTTTGTATGAGATTATGGAAGTTGTGGAAGTTTCATTATGATAACACAAGATTTTAGGGGTTGTGAATCAAATGTACGACATTGTGTGGTGTAAAGTAACAAGGTACCACATGAATCAATAGAAGATGTTAAACATTGGAAAATCTAGAAAAGGAAGTAAGTTGCATTAAAAATTGTGAGGATATGGTTCATTGGCACACACGTCCCTAAGGTTTTAACTTTACTATGATTTTCCATAAGTATTATTTATATGATTTCAAGGAAATGTAGAAGCTATGAGTACTCCAAGATGAGTGGGCACAATATTTCAATATATACAATTATTGGGGTTTTCTTACACATAAATAAAAATATGTGAGTAATGTGAATAAAATGTGCATCATTACAGAAGTTGTGAATAATGTATTATGGTGTAATGTTACACAGTAGTATTATGAGAAGATGTGAGTTTTTGAGAACTACATAAAAGAGCATCAATGTGTGTAACATTGCACAATCCTTAGTGATTCACCTCAACTAAACATGGAATGATCTAAATGTGATATGCCTAAGAATTCCTTAGTGTTTTGCACTACCTCGAGGCATGCCAATCGAATGGAGTGATGAAAAGGAAAGATGATTATAATGCACCAATTTAAGGTGAGCCAATTAGATGACACAAAACAACTTATAATGTGCATAATTATTTTGGGTTAGGTTTAATAATGCAAGGTAATGCCTTTTTTGGAAAACTTAACTCATGATCTAGATGTTTTCCTAGCTAAATTTTGATATGCATTCTACACTTTATAAACACTCTAGAAGCTTCCAAAAATTTCATTCAAGTTGTGAAGTAGTATAAGAGATCTGTAAAAGAATTTTTTTCGTAGCTTTATGTGGCTGGGTAAGAATAAAATATCATGCCATAATCTATATCATCGATACACAAATGATACCTAGACAAAAGGGAAAATAGGGTTTATATTTAGAAATATATTACCATGCTACCATGTGTAAAGGGTATGAATGTGGGATACAACTATATCTAGAAGCTGGAAAAGATAACATCAAGCTTCCTATAAAATTTGTAAACATGGAAATATGTGTAGGGTAGGTTCATCGAAAAGGAGACATGTTCATATCCAAACTTGTTTAGGGAGCTATGAATATATATTTTGGGGATCTTATTTTTAATATGACTTTAGGATATACTTATCTCATGTCTTTGGGTATTTTTCTACATTTGGGTTAGTTTGATGATAGTGTTATACATGTATATTGCTTCTCCCTGCTTATTCACCTAGAAATGAGTTAGTCATCATTTTCTTTGGACTTCCATCAACACACCCATACTGATGTGATGAGAATTATAATACATACTAATACATTTAAGAGGATTCAATCCACATGTATTTATATTTTTACTATGATGAGATGGAGTTTATGAGAGAGAGAGAGATAGAGTAAACAAGATAAAGTCTCAATTCAACACTGACAATTGGAAATTGACATTTGAATTAGTTGTAACATTTGTATTTAGGATCTAGGGAATCAATATATATATATATATATATATATATATATATATATATATATATTCAAAGTTTAAGTAGTTTTGTTATAGTGGTTCTCTAAGGAAAATATGCTTCAATTATTTTCTTGATGTCTTTCTTAGAGTGTTTTTTTTATATGGGAATTATAGATGACCCTAATGATCTAGGGTGTACATGTTTATATAAATTATAATCCAAATGATTTCCCACTCAATAAAACCAATAATAACACCTAATCTAAGAAATATACTTATGCATTTGAAAATATGAACATTTCAACTATAAGGGATGGGTTTATAACATGTGGATAGGTTCACCTATCAAACCTATCATGGGCCCATTAATATGTCCATGCGAAAGCTATAATCTATCTAATACATGAGGTAATGTGTAGATGTATTCAGTAAACTGTGTAGTGAGTCTTGAAGTGTTAAGATAGATAATAGGTGTGTTTTAGCAGACTCGTGGTATGAGATAGAGTACAAGGATTTAATTCATTCAATAAATAGGTAAATGGGATAATGTCAAAATAAATGCCAAAATGATATTTCCAAGTGTCATAGGATCAAATTTTGGGTATTACTATTACCCCTTGTTTAATCTAGTATTGATAAATACTTTATTAAAAATAAAAAGTAAATGTAAATCTCACTTCCCATATATAGGATGCCAACATGCAACTAATTATTTTTCCCATGTTCTAATCTAATGTGAAACCTATAACCAAATGGGAAAGGCATGCAAAATTATCAATAGTGACATAAACTTTGTATATACAAAATTGAAGTATGCTAAATGAAATACACCATGGAATGATGACACCTAATTAGTCATGTCGAGCCATTCCCCCAATATGTTGTATGAAATATTTGTACTTGAGATTTCTACATATTAAGTGGGTACTAACAAGTTGCAAATGATGTAATATTTTATGCGATATCATCTTTGGGATAATTAACCCAATGTATCATTAATTAGGCTACTATGAGATCTAGATTTGTCATTCATTGAGACATTGATAGAGCCAAATGTATTAGCCATTAGGCCCTTAATAGATATTGATGTGTCACTCATTGGGAAAATAAGAGAGCTTAATGTGCCAGTCATTGGGCCACTGAGAGATATGGATGTCTTTGTTAGGGTTGTTGAAAAATTGATATGAATAGGAAGCAATCGTCAAAAATCTAAATGATGGAATTTTGCGTAGTTCATTCTAATGTGAACTAAAAAATGTCATAGTTGTAGTTAAACTTATACCAAGTTCATGTAAATGTGATCTAAACATTAATAGTTTTCATAAATGAATATGGACTTGTTATGATGAACTTGTACCAAGTCCATGTAAATATGATAAATGTCACCTTGAATCTATAATTTGTAATGATAAATTTGTACCAAGTCCATGTAACCCTATTATGAACCTAAGTACATGTATTTACAATGTGTGAAATGTTATTACTATGCCTACCATGTGGTGTATGACCATGATCAGTTTGAACTTATGATAGATCCCACAACATGACCTCCTTTATAGGTGATGGATACCACCATGTATCACTTATTTTAGAGGATAAAATTGTTTAGCTATAATATGTATAATTAAAACATCTATAATGTTAAACATATAAAGCACGTATACTTAAACATAATGTGCATCAAATGTGATTAATATAGAGAAAATAATATGTGCCATTTCATTTTCACTACATGGGTAAGAATAAGTAAATATTTCTACAAGTACATAGAAATCAATATATAAGAGTGTAACAGTGAACAAAAGAGCAGTATTCTAGTAGAAACATGACTAGATCCATTGGGACTCACGACATGACAAAGCAAGTTGACCATATGACATAGACAACTAAGAATACATCACAAGGAACAATCAACCCATGTTTATGATTAGATATGAATATGGGTGTTTGTCTTATGGTTTTTTATAGAGATTCTAAATAATAAAACCAACGTTAATTAAAAATTAATTTAAAAAACTCCTAGCAAACAAGTTTTGAAAACTGCAAGTCATTCCCATTGTTTGTAAATTTTGTTGTGAATTTACATAAATTAATGTGAATTTTACTCCATACCCAAGAAAATAAAAAATATGCCCAATTTTTCATAGGAAATTTAAGCTTCTAATACAAAACTTAATCATTTATGCACATGAAAAATGACGTTTTACACCATATTGATTTCTCTTTGCAAATTTGGGAAAGAAAATATTATTATGAAGCATATGGATGGAAGAAAATAAATAATAATTTGAATATTTACCATATTTCATCCATAAATACATATAAGGAATAGTTGATACCATTTTATGCTCCCTATTTTGTGTCTTAGATGTGATAAATTTCACAAGTTCAACTTTACTCAAGGACACTTCACAACTCATATAAATCCTTTTTAGAACTCTCCATCAAAGGGATACACCAAGAAAAATATAGATAGAACTTAAAGAGGTAATACTAGAAGAGACAATATCATTTTGTATTCAGGAACTATATGGGGAAAATAATTGGTATCTTTTTCCTTTGGATAAACCCAAAGGGGCTATTGGTTTTCAATCAAGTTGATTGAGGAGAAAAATGTAGTTATGGAAAGATTCATTAAGACTGATTTCAAATGGGGGTGAAAAAAATGTTGATGTGTAGGTAAAGAATAATACATATTCCCTACTACATCACTTCTTAATAATACATATCAAATTAAATATTTATTTTCAAGACATAAAATTTATTCATGCTTGTAGATCTATCCATTTTTTATTGATGCTTTTAATAAATATAAAAAATTGAATTACAAATTATTTTCCAGAGGATGGTGAATCAAAACATATAGCCCTACAAAAATCCCATATATATTTTTGATTGGTTAACTAGGGTTGACGGGTCCCTTTCCCAATGGTTCATTTTTCAAATATTAGAGTGATAACCAGTCTAGGGCACAATCGGGGGGCCCAGATCTCCCAGGCCTGAGCAGGAGTTGAACCTTGGTGGGCTAGGAAACATTCAAATGACTCTACCAATGCATCCCCATCTCATTAGCTACACAAATGCCATATTTACCGATAAGAACATTGTTAGTTATATACTAAAAATATGATGTTTAACAACAGGAGTCGTTAAAAACTTTAACGACTCATTTTACACCTTCTTATGAGAGGTATTATTACATTTATTAGTTGGGGGGAATTTTCTAAAGTGAAATTATTCATTCAAACCATTGTGAGTAAGTAAAAATATGGTTTTATAAACACGAGGATGGTTTTTATTCAATTTCCTTATTTTATTATTAAGATAATCATTTTCAAGTTTTAGGTGGCATTTTACTAGATGAAATTCAATTATAAATTATTTGGACTAAAATTTGTATCCTTAAGAATGTTTCGTTGGCAACTTGTACACCCTTTTTAGAGAAAAATACTTCTAATTCTTATATCTCAATGTTTCACATAAATATAACTTGAAACACTTGTTTAATTCTATGGTTTTTAAAATGGTAATCTAGAGGGGTTAATGAATACCCTGCAACCTAAAGCTTTGAGGAATGAGGCTCTAACACAAGGTGAGTACCACTAATCAACATCATTGAGAGTAGCATAAAATGAGGCCTTGACACATGATGTGGGTAAATCACTGGATTTTAACCCACAATATGCTATTTTTAGAGTTAAGGATCATTCTTTATCAAATGACAGGTTATGCAGTAAATTTTGAGAAATACATAAATCATAAATTTAAGAACTAGTATTTGAATCCATTAAGAACTTCCTTTCAGTTCTATAATTCATTTCATTTTATCTTAATATATCATCATTAGGTGTTATAAATTCATGGAACCATCATTCGTTCTTATAATTTAATGATCTGGTAGTAACTATTGTAGATCAAGAATTTCGCGCTTGTTACCTGTCCAAGTTAATGTACCAAACTAAACACAAAAACCCTGAAAAACTCAAATGAAATTGATACCTGAAGGACCAAATCTGAAGATGTAGGTGGAAAAGAAAGCCGATGTAGACAAGACAGGTGCACACGAGCGATCCTGCAGAGTAGATCCAGGAAACCTGCGAGACACAGATAGTTGACAGAATAAGACCATGTTAAAAGATATTTGGGTGGACTACCCGAAAAGCGGGTCCAGGAAGCGATAAGCTCCCTCGGCGGATGTCAGTCCACGTTTTCAATTAAGGAAAGAAGCATACATGATAAAAGATGCAAGTAAATGTCTATATTTTGATTAAAATGACAGACACAAAAGTAAACAGCAGACAAAAACCAATAACAAACAGGAAAGTGTGAAAATAATGCTGGATTTGTGATCCTTGAGTTATTTTACCTGTCCACAGGCAGATCGGCGCCGATTAGGAAAATCGACGTCGACTAAGAGGAATCAGCGTCGACTGAGATAAGTTGGCATCGACTTAGGGAAAATTGCAGGAAGATTGAGAAGCAGACAGTGGAAGCTAGATCGTCGATCTTCGCTGAATCTGCAAGAGCCGTAGAGATACTGGCAAGGCTCCACTTGTGCTGGATGTAGGAACAGAGTCACCAAGAGATCGTTGAAGACTCCTAATGTCGATGTGGTAGGAGCAGCGTAACGGTACTCCTCTCAGGGATTGGTTTGGATGGGATTCACTCTCACTTGATAGACAATGCTCAGACTTGATGCTCAAAACTATCGTTCTTTTTGTATCTCTCTCTCTGTCTCTCTGTCTAACTCACTGTCTAACCGGAACTGAGTTCTGGCGTAATCGGCACCGACTGAGATGAAATTGGCACCGTTCTAAAAAATTAGCATCAACCGAGTACCGGTCGGCGCTGATCAGGGAACAGACTCCCGAAATGGCCAAAAGGAGTGCTTTCTGGAAAGATGAGAGTGATCCCTCCACCTCAAATATGGGAAATATCCCGCTGCTTGGTTTGGGAGGAGGAGAAATAGGGGGGATATATGGATAGAATAGATATGGGAGGTTAGAAATTGATATGTGGTAGATAAGTGGTTAGGATATATGTAAAAAGGTGCAATTAAATAGTTATTATTTAATTACTTAAGGGTAAAACATAATGGAGTGAATTAAACTTAGGATAGATGTTTTAAAGCAAATGTTTAATAATACCCTAAGGGAGCAGTGATGATATGAATGTGCCCCAGCTTACCTGAGAAGGTAAATGAATGTGGGGGACACTAAATTGAGTAACCAATTTTTAGGTGTCTACATTTTGCCCCTTTTTGTCGAGTAACTTGCGATAAGCAAAGTTGCAAGACAAAAACAAGGAGTTGGAAGAAAGGAAGAAAAAGTGATGATGTGATCCCCCTCAAACTAGGGATGGGATGGGCCCTAAAAGAGAAAATGATCCCAAGTTTGAAAAAGGTAGATGAAAATGCAGGATGCCCCAGCTAGATGCCTGGAGGAGATCTGATCATTAACGATGCCCAAAAATAAAAAATAAAAAGGCAGCAACCTAAGGAACTCACATTGGTAGGGCAGACTAGATGGTCTCTGAATGAGACGACATTAGTACCTACAGACCCATGAGTGTAAGGAGGGCTGCAAAATAGGTAGCACCTAAAAAGAGACACATTGGTAGGGACAACCAGATGGTCTGCAAAGCAGATGACGTTAGTGCCTACAGATCCGCTAACTCTAAGCTGCCAAAAAATGCGAGTGCCCCATGGATAGGGAACAGGCTCAAAATGGATGATAATATTGAAAGTATGTGCCAAAAGGCAACACTCAAGGCACAAGAATGACTAGATAAATAAGCCAAGTGTCAACACTATGGCCAGAAGATCAGGAGATGGAAGAAGATGACATGGAGAAGCCAAATTGCAACACATCGGCAAGAATGGCCCAAATTGGCGTCAATCAAAAAAATCGGTGCCGACCATAAAAATTGGCACCGACCGTACCAAACAGCGCCAACCATTCCAAGAACATATAAATATGCGAATGGAAAATGTGAATGATTTATTTTCACCGTGACGATTGATTTAGAGAGAGTCAAAAACTAGTTTTGAGCACCATGGAAGCCTCTGGGAGCAGTCAGAAGCGAAAGAGGACACGACTGGGGGTAAGTAAATCTAGCCGAACTTGTCATAATAATGTTTTTATTATCACTATTATTTTTTTGAAAACAAATGGAGTAAGTGGGAGGCCAGAGGGTTTCTGACACGCTGCCTCCCAATCGGTGTTGATCGGAAAAATTGATGCCGATTAGATGAGATCGGTGCCGATTCACTTCAATCGACGTCGACTATGTTATATCGACGCCAACTAAAAATAAATCGACGTTGATTGGACCAGATGAACTGATAAGGTGATTAAATCTGTTTTGGGTGTTCGGATTTGGATAAATAGGAAGCTAACATAGCTCTTTGATATTGTGTGATGCAGGTATGAGAGGTTTTACATATGCGGGATGCTATTCCCAAGCTTCTAGAGACGATTCTCCCTGATGTGACTGACGTAGATTGGTGTCACCTAGAGCTAGCTGGGCTCGGGGGCTTTCAGTACTATAGACGAGTGCCTCAGGATGTAGAGCTGATGCAAGCACTAGTGCGACGATGGGATAGTTGGACTTGCACTTTTTGGTTTAGGACAGGTGAGATGACTATCACCCACGAGGATATATATAGGATTCTGAGGCTGCCGATTACTGGGGACTCGATTGAGATTACTCCATGAGAGTAGCAGTAGAGGGCCCTAGGAGGATTGTATGGAGACAGGGCAGATGATTCAGAGATAGTGTCTGGAGCAGTGAGGATAGCCTTATAGTATAGATAGGATGATGCCAGGAGCAGACAGATAGTTCTTATTCAGATGGCGATCTCCTACTTTGCTCTACCAGATATAAGAGGTGGGAGATTTCCCTTGTTATTACTAGACTATGTGTGTGACATCCTATAGTTTAGACAGGTGTTTTCTTTTACCGATGCCTTGATAGCGCAAATATATTATGAGTTATGGATGTATACCACTGGCAGGAGGACAGGTATTGTGTAACGTTCCCAATTTAGTACATTAGAACAAGAATTTTTTTTTTTGATAAATGCTTCCTAGTTCTAAATACATAATTTAGAATTCACAAATCAAAACAACCATTCTCATAACAAATAACCATATGCAGCTGTAATGAATTGGTGCACCACCGATCTATTCATTCCATGACTCGGTGATCTACCGATCTATTCATGTGTTTCACATAGTTGGCATTTTTACAAACTCTTCACTCTTGCGGTTCTCTTCCCTAATCTGGGATTTCAGAATGCTCTGTCCAAGGAACCTATCTGAATAATCATTACCATTATTCATCAGCATCTCGTCCCTTAGACTAGGTGACATAGGACAACGCAATCAGTAGCTTGCAATACTTTGGCCAAAGTTTTGAAACATACTGTTCATGTCTCATATTCCTTGACGACATACTCGTCAATCTAGAATACATCCTCCACCCTACTCTGATGTTATATAGAATGTCCCATACTGACTTCTGTCAGTCATCCCTCCCCCAAGTCATTCACTAAGGAACAGATTAATAACATGACAACATTATAAGGATGCTCTTGAGGACTAGGGATAAGCTGACATACTGGATAAACCCTAGTTAACCCAGTGTGTCAATGTACCCCAAATCTCCAAGGGCAACCTCATAACATGACCATGTTCCTAACCAGATCCAAAGTAAAACTTGTTTGAGATTAAGGCGTAAATCTTAACGATCAATGCAAAGGGTGTCGCCATAAGCCACCTGCATTTTTGTATCCTCGAGAAGATCCTAATCTTCTCGAGGGTACAACCCTGCAGTCGACATGTGCCGACATCCTACAAAACTACCTCGGAAATATCTACTTATCCTAAGGTGTTACATACGTTGAGTTGAAATTATACTTTACGACTCTCCTTTCTGATTAGTCTTATCCCAACTCCTGGGCTCCTCATCATTGAGTTGCCTTACTTAATTAAGATCCATTTCACAGAGAGAAATTAATAAGATTTGAGATCTCGTCAAGAGTTCCTTTATTCACCATAATCTTAATCAACAAAAATGGGCAGTAGCCCTAAGTCTCCTCTTAAGGATGATAAATATACCTTTTTAGGTTTAAATCGTTTTTCCAAAACTGTATTATATCATGCTTATTTGTATTAAGATATAGTAATTTTAAATCATTTAATATGTTATCTTGACTTAGATCAAGGTTAGGAGTAATAAATTACTCTTCCCGTTTAGCACCCTGTTAAGGTTTATTTTAACCTTAGCTTCCCGAAGAACAGTGGGCTAATTTCTAATTTAGCCTTATATAGAACATAACAGAACTACCAATCATTTACAAGTATCCAACCACATTATCTTTACAAGGCTTACTTAGAGAATCCTAATAACTTCAAGGTATAAACATAATAAAAATGCGCTTAAAAACATTCGAACCGAAGAAGTTCAATTCATCAAGATACAAATGCAAGCACATAAGTAACAATCCCCTCATTTCATTCATTTCTAAGCTAATCAATTACAATTTATGCATTCAACATACTTGATACAATACTCAACAGCAAAAGAACAACTTTCTTCATGTAATACATTTAGAGAATCAAGTTGGACTTCATCCTAAAACCAAATTAAACACTCTGAATATCATATCAGATCCGCGTGCCTTTACCACTTACGACAACCATCTGCAAAAATTGTCAACACGGGTCAGTTCGGTGAACTGAGCATGATAAGCACTAATTCTTAAAACAATTGCAATCCACCAATTGTTCTCATTAAACAACCTGTTTAAATGAAATCATTTCTTCAAATTCTTAACATAAATCAGGCTATTCATCTTCATATATTTCTACATGACCTTTAAATGCATGACTCATATTATAGATGTCAATTAATCCTTAATACCTTTCAGATAATCCATTTTATATATTAGAGACTAAGAATAAATGAATACTAACATTCTAAAGACAGCAATACTCCAACAAGAATGTTTCTAACAATTACACAAAGGCAGTTTATAACATTCAATAAGCTCAACTGTCTTAATTCTTTTATAATCATTACACATTTCAATGGTATTGACAAGTATACCTACTTATACAGCAACACACATTTTATACCAGTCTCTCCATACAACACCACGGTCTATTCTTGTTTTGCCCTTACCGTAGAGATCACATAAGGATTCAAGAAGAAAGCACACAAAGTTTCCAGACTAGGTGAGAGAGTATTTTCTTATTCCACTTATTATACATCAACATATAATTTTACAGCTTAGGAGAAGGAACATAGTCAATCAGATTCTCATATCTATCATGTTCTGGACTGTACCGAATCCTCTAGAATAACGCAATTACATTTACACATGCAGTTAAAATAGTCGAGATCACAAGAAGAAACTACAGTTTCATCTAAATTCAATAATAAAAATCACCTGTAGCTATTTAAGCAATACAAGAGCTCTCGTGACAAAGCAATAGTAAATAATCCAACCATAACAGACTCAACAAATATTTTCCATACATTCATCAACATGAAAAAACCAACGCCATCGCCTGACATGGCATGGCTAGTAGCTCTTTATCACAGTCAAACACGAGACTAGATAACACTATAAACAAATGACGTTTCCTTATGCAATTACAGTGACATTCATACTGAGTCGAAACACAAACATGCACAGCTTCATTCAACTGAATCTAATCCCTACGATTATACAGCAAGGACTTATATCAGAAGCTAAATTCAAGAAAGAATAACCACAATAAGGACTTCACAGAAGTCGATTCCATATCAATAATTTCCTCAAAGTTTCATCTGAAGTCGAGCTATTACGAAAAACAGCAGGGTTTCAAACAGAGTCGAGTTTGTAAAGAAAACCCATCCCTTAACTCCTCAGAATCGAACTGAACATAAACACAACAATATTAAGAAAGAGTCTATTCATATGCATGCACAGCGAGGACATAAATCAGGAATCGATCCAACACGCAACATATCAAGAACTTCATCAGGAGTCGTGTTTAAATGGAAATACCGCAAGGACTCCAACAGTGTTAAATCCAAATAGTACTCACAACCAGGGTTTCGATTGAAGTTGAATTCATATGAAAACAATTCAAGGACTCTAATAGAGTCAAAACCAATTAATTATTCACAACAAAGCTTCTACAGGAGTCGAAAACATACTATCCATTTCAAGGATTCCAACAGTATTCACAGTAAAACTTCTACAGAAGTCAAAAAACATAAGTTACGTTTCAAGAGCTCCAATGGAGTCAATACCATATAGTATTCTCAACTAATCTTCTACAGAAGTAGTAAACATACTATCCATTTCAAGGATTCCAACAATGTTCACAACAAAACTTCTATAGAAGTCAAAAACATAAGTTACGTTTCAAGAGCTCCAATGGAGTCAATACCATACAGTATTCTCAACTAATCTTCTATAGAAGTCGTAAACATACTATCCATTTCAAGGATTCCAACAGTGTTCACAGCAAAACTTCTACATAAGTCAAAAACATAAGTTACGTTTCAAGGACTCCAACGGATTTTAACCCAAAATTGCAAACACAGTGAGGACTTCTACTAAAGTCGCATTCAAGCAGTATAATCACAGCAAGCATTCCAAACAAAAGAAACTTCAAGTATTCATAGCAAGATTCAACAAGATTCAACAACAATAAAAACACAGCCGGGTCTTCAATCGAAATGAATCCAAAAGGAAGAATAAATACAGTAAACATTCCAACAAGGTCTTCGATTAACCCGAGATTCCCAATTCCACAGGAAAAGAAGAACCAATACATTGCTTCAAACCAATAGTACTAAAATCACCTAAACAGAGTTGTTTTAATGAAAGAATTTGGAGTAAAGCAAGAGTTTTAAAAGTCAAGGCCTATCATGCTTGGTAATGTCGCTTAAAAATCTGAAGAAGACCTCTAAATGTGCTCGCACCTTCACTTCTTCTTCCACGATAGATTAAACAACAATAAATTGTTACCTTCATGCCTTATAAACTTTCCCCAACAGAGAAAAGAGCTAGATATTCTCATAGTTGCCATGCAACACAAAGTAGACTGGTTCAAAGAACCAATGATCAAACAGAGAGAAAAACGGAGCGTATGGAAAACCAAACAACCAACTAGTTTTCCATTTGCATGCCTTCCCAAGCAATCCGCGCTCGGGAACCAAAGTTCATCAATGACATTAACTCCAAGATTCTCACCTATTTTCCATTGCCACTGATCGCCAAATTTGGTGATTGACAAATGAAAACAAACAACCATTCCAAAATTTGGCGATGTTGCCACGTCAGGTCCCAATAGCCGTTAGCAACCTCCGCCAAATCCCAAGTCCTTCATCCTTATCCACCTCATTTAATGCCATGGAAACCACCGCCCATGGCTCGCACCCCTTCATAGGTCCCCCTCCAACCATGATCATTAGTTAAGATAGGTTAGAAACATAGGTAGATCATAAGGTAAGACATTAGTCTTACTTCATAGTGCTAGGTGTAGCTTACCTTAGGAACATTTAGCTTATAGTTTAGGGCTAGGTTAGATTAATAATAATTTAACCAATAGGTTATAGTTTAGGTTAAGGTTATTAACCTTAATGAATCCATTCTAGGTCTCACAAGTAGGACCGATCAGTATAAGAACCAACAGGGTATAACATTCTCGAAATGGATTCTATTCGGCATTGATAAAAAGCTTGCAGTATACACCAAAATTTATTACCTGACTTAAGGTAAAGGCCTTCCTGATATTACGATATCAGGAACTAATTCATTTAACACGATCAGCCTGAGTTAGACTCTGGAATTGCTTATTCAACACATTCAGACCTTACAACTTTCGTAAGGTCTAAATTTTTGTTCATCCAGAATAAACTTAAAACATCTCTTGGATCAATGCAACTGATCCAAGGCTGAGTTGTAAAGACGGATAAATTCACAATTCCTCTTGAATTCTACTTGAACTCAGGTGCTAAAAATGAAAGAAATAAAAGAGTCCAAGCATATCCTGACTCAGTCAAAGATCTTCAAGAGCAAAGAAGATTCAATCCATATCAAGCATGACTTCACAATCAAAGGAACACATCCTTTTACTGAAGAAATCATATATCAACACTTGAATGCTCAGGAGGAAGTACCAATAGTTCAGGGTGTTACAGATTGATGTTAGTTTTGTGCTCCATTGCTGGGCATATGAGCACATAGCAGTGATCAGGCCATCTGGGCTTCCATGGATGCCAGCAGCAGTGGGGGCCATTAATTATGGATTTCGGCGATGGTAGGCCAACATGGCCCCCGGGAGATACAGGGAGATCTGTAGATTGGTATGTCGAGCATTTCAGGATGCTGACACCAGAGCAGGTCATTTGGAGGACCATATCCGGTCTACCCGACATGGGTTGGTCAGGATGCTCACCTGATGGGTTTGAGATGGAGTAGGGTGGTTAGGGTCCATAGGCCTGATATGTGGGAGCGTGTCTCGTTTATACGGGTATTGAGACAGTTTGGCCTAGTGCAGATAGTGCCGACCACCTATAGGCCATACAGGCAAGACAACAGAGAGACTGATCTGCCAATTTTGATCCTGACAGATCCATTGAGGGAGGCCCCACCCTCTGCAGACAGTGATGATGATGCCGGAGTAGATGACAGCTATGCGGCATGGTATTCGACAGAGCTACCACGACACCTACCAACATCTATAGATGCCGATGAGGAGGATATAGCCACAACACTGGAGAGGCTAGAGGGGGAGCATTTTACCCTGATGTAGACACACCAAGTGGCCCTTGAGGAGATCAGAGCTCTGACAGAGGAAAGGGACACCCTGATATTGGAGAGAGACACAACTCGCCAAGAGTGAGATACAACGATCCAACAGAGGGATCGCTACCATAGGCATAGAGAGGCCCTTAGGGCCAAATATGGTGATACAGGCACTATATCAGAGTCTGGGACATAGGGTACGACCATAGGAGGGCCACCACCAGTAGTACCAGTAGTGACATTACAAGCACCTGGTACGGTGAGCCTGAGTATGTATTAGTCTCTCCTCGCTGAGGTGTGATACTACGAGGATGCCCTTGCACAACATGCTCCTGATGTGCCTCGCTATGGTGCGAGGAGGAGATTAGCGACAGCCGCAGCTAGCGATGTGTCTGAGGGAGGGAGCACTAGGAGAGACTGAGGTGGCGGTAGGCCCCCATCAGCAGGTGCGTCAAGCTCAATAGGTGGCGGCTAGGAGAGACAGCCTGGTCTAGAGGAGGGTGGAGGAGATAGTGTCTTTCACCTATCGGATTTTATGATTTAGAGATTTGATATATTTTTGTATCGATATATTGATGTAGCCTCAATTTGAAGGCATTTTTGATATATGATATAGATGGCTTGGTTGAAAGCCATCCATTCTTTGTTGTACAGATACTCATGTATATATATAGATTTGTCATTTTCTTTGTCATATGGTTGTACTCATGCTTGTTAATTTTGATATACATGTAATTGTGATGGATATAGACATATGCTGATAGATGATGAATAGATGTGATTGGATGGACATAGACATAGAGGATAAATAGACGTGATGTAATTTGATGTTGATTAATATGTGGATTTAATTTTGATAAAAGATAGATATAGATAGATGTAGTTTAACTTGGATGTAAACATTTTTACTTGGATGTACACATTTTTAGATGTTTTGATGGATAGATGGATAGATGTGATTGATAGACTTAATATATTTGAGATGTTAATTAAATTTTGATGAAAATAGATAAGTAGATTCACATGTATTGACAATACATGCTTTGATATATGTTTTGGACAAAGTAGATAAGATGAAATTAGATAGACGATAGATTTTTATTAAATTAACATGTTAAATGTCAATTTAACTGGATGAATAAGAAATAATAATGGTAAATACTCTCTGCGAGAGCCAAGGATGTAATGTAATGACTTTGATAAGGGAAATACACCCAGATAAGAAAAAATAATAATAAGCTAGGTCCCTAACCGACCATAAATGAAGACTTTGATAGGAAACCAAAAGACCATGCATACAAGGCCATATATGAGGTTAAAATAAACCTGACACTAGCTAGTCGCAAACCAGATCTAGAAGGTAAAATGGAAGGAGAAGTAAGTATTTATTTAGTCAAAATTTACAAAGGATAGAATATATGCTCTCTATTAGGAGAATAGGGTTCTCCATATGATCGACAAAAGGTCTTATGTCTCAGCTTCATGATTTTTTGTTTTGACAGAAGAGCAAACTGATCAATGCGGGAAGTTTGCTAGATATAGAAAGACTGATCGATACGGGAAGTCTTTCAATGATGCTAAGTAGCAAACAAACAGTCGTCCTTCAAGGGATCAGTTTGTATTTCAAATGTATCCATCCTTTAAGGGTATGGTCTATATCTTTTTGATTCATTTTGAAAATGCATAGATAGCTGTCCTTCGAGGGATCAGTCTATCTTTTGGGATTTTCGTTTCTTTTCTCTTTTCTATTTTTTTTTTCTATCTTTTGGAGCTTTGTTTTGAAATAATTTGAGTGTAGACCAAATAGATCAAATAGAGGGGAATAAAGTGCATAAAAAGCACGTATTCATGCCCCGAGTAGATTCGATTAGGATAGATACTTGGGACAGATGAAGAAGTGATTAAGGTGTCCCAACTAGGAGGAGGAACATATCCATAAGAAAAATGCTATGAGTAGAGCCGTGATACTCATATTTAAGGTGGAAAAGACAACACGGAGAACCACATAGTTCCGAATCACTATGAAAATATATGACTGGTTGTTAGATGGATGAAAGATCTGTTTTGTGACTAAGATCATGTAAGATATATTTTAATAGTAGAAGGGCCTTAGATGCAAGGCAGTAAGAGGTTCCATTTCAGTTACACCATCCATGGAGGATAGACGATAAGCCCCAAACCCATATTTATGAGTAATTATGTATAGACCCATCCAGTTAGGAGCAAACTTACCACGCTGACTCCGTTCTAGCGTAGTGACATTTTGGTTTTCTTTAAGAACAAGATCACCAATTTTGAAGTCACGGTGTTGCAAATTCTTGTTATAAGAAAGTTTGACATGCTCAAGATAGATTTGATGATGTTCAAGAGCATTGAGATGCCGCTCATCTAGCAAATCAAGCTGCGCTAGATGATTTTGATGATAGTCCTCATCAGAGACAAATTTTCTGAGAGAAACACGAAGAGATGGGATCTGGACTTCCAAAGGAAGAACAACCTCTGACCCATAAACTAGAGAGAAGGGAGTAGCACTCGTAGGAGTACGAATGCTAGTCTGATAAGCCCAGAGAGCAAAAGTGATATGTAAATGTCAATCCCTACCAGCTCGACTAGTTACCTTTGCGAGGATATTATGTAAATTTTTATTGGAAGCCTCAGCCTGGACGTTAGCTTGCAGATAGTATGGAGAAGAAAAGCTAAGTTTGATATTGAAAGCATCACAGAGATTCTGTAAATTGACGTTTTTAAAAGATTTACCATTATCTGTGATGAGTTTGTGTGGAACACCAAAGTGACAAATGATATGTTGATAGACAAAATCAACAATCGGTTTAGCTTTGGTCGATGAAAGAGGAATAGCTTCCACCCATTTAGTAAAGTATTCTGTGGTAGCAATGATAGAATGATGATGCTGTGAAGAGTGGGGGTTGATAAGATCGATGAGATCAAGACCCCATTGCAAAAAAGGCCACAAATCCATTGTAGGTTGAAAATCCTGACTAGGGATATGCGTAAGATTGGAATGTTGTTGACACTTGACACATTTCTTAGTGTATTCACAACAATCTCGATTAAGAGAAGGCCAATAATATCCTAAACGTAAGATGCATTTAGCTACGGCCAAGCCACTAAAATGTCCACCATAGATACCATTATGGACTTCCTGGATGGCTTTAGATGATTCAGGGGTTTTGAGGCACTGAAGCAAAATACCATCAAAACCACGTTTGTAAAGGATTCCGCCTAAAATAGTATAGCGATTAG
This sequence comes from Taxus chinensis, assembly GCA_019776745.2. NCBI lineage: Eukaryota > Viridiplantae > Streptophyta > Pinopsida > Cupressales > Taxaceae > Taxus > Taxus chinensis. The sequence continues at coordinate 798,729,949 of CM034150.1, forward strand.
CATGTAGGATAAAAGATATTCTACCATTCGAAGTCAGATCTAGAGGAAGCACTGAATGAGATAGATAATCAACAATCTATTGGTACCACTCATCTTGAGTATTGGTTGTGATGGCATTAATTGAAGTTAGTTGCCGGAGATGAGATGATTGATCTAATCGTTGCACAACCACATAAAGTCACGAGTCTTCGGTAAAAGGTGGAATAAGTGAGGCTAAAGAAGCCATTGTATCTGCGAATAGATTCGCAGTACGAGGAATAGCTTGGATAGTGAATTTTTCAAAATATTGGAGTTAAAAAAGAACGATATCATGATATTTTTGAAGGATATCATTTTTGCATTGATAGACACCCATGACTTGATTAACGATGAGTTCAGAGTCACCAAAGATGTCGATATGGTGGGCACCAAGATTAATAGTGTTTTGAAGACCTAAAACAAGAGCTTCATATTCAGCCATATTATTGGTACACTCAAAGTTAAGTTTGTGTGCGACTGGGATATGTGCACCCTAAGGAGGAATCATAACGAAACCTGCACCTCCCCCTTGCTGGCATTTGGATCCATCAAAGAAGAGTTTTTCTTTAAATGGAGAAAGACTGAAATCAATTTGTTGGATATACTCATCGGGGAATTGAGCAAGGGGGACTTGAGTGTCTAGAAGAGGAGCATCAGCTAACTGATCTGTAATGACCTGACCCTTGATAGATTTTTGTGGAATAACTCGAGATCAAATTCTATCATTAGCATGAGCCAATGAGTAATACGATCATTGTGATAAGGCTTCGCATGCATTGTCTTGAGTGGATTGACACTTGTGATAATGTAAGTTTTATGATTGAGTAGGTAGTGACGAAGCTTAGAAGTTGCAAAGAAGAGAGCACAACACAACTCTTCAGCTTCGGAATAACGTGTTTCATACTCATGGAGAGTGCGACTGATGTAATATATGGCCTATTCTTTACCGTTAGCATCTCGATGCGAGATCATGGCTCCCAAAGCATGGCCAGTCACAAAAATATAAAGATAGAATGGCTCCCCCCCGCGTGGAGGCATAGGCACAGGTGGGGAAAGAAGATGAGCTTTGAGATCATCAAAAGCCTTTTGACAATGCTCAACCCATTCAAAATGAACATTATTATGAAGGAGATGATGAAAAGTTTGACAACAATCCGACAGTTGCGAGATAAAACAATGCACTGATTGAAGGCATCCTTAAAGACTACAGAGTTTCTTTAAGTTAGAAGGTGGAGGCATCTCAAGGATAGCTTTTATTTTTGTGGGGTCCACTTCAATACCCTTAATATAAATGATAAAGCCTAGGATTTTACCAGTGAGAACACCAAACACACACTTAGATGGATTTAGACGAAGACAAAAGTGAATAAGCCTCTCAAAGAGAGGTGTAAGAATGAAAAGATGATCCTGACAGTGTTTGGATTTACCGAGGAGATCATCGACGTAATCCTCTACAGTTTTGTGTAAGAGATCATGGAAGATGTAGGTCATGGCTTGTTGATAGGTTGCTCCCGCGTTCTTAAGACCGAAAGGCATGACACGATAACAAAAAGTCCCCCAAGGAGTTATAAAGGAAGTCTTATGTTGGTCCTCTGGTACAATAAGAATTTGATTATACTCAGAGAAACCATCCATAAGAGAAAGCATCTCATGACCCGTAGTTAAATCCACGAGTTGATCGATATTAGGTAGAGGAAAATCATCTTTTGGACAAGTAAGGTTAAGATCCCGGAAGTCGGTACAAATTCAAATTTTCCCAGTGGATTTTGTTACTAGTACTACATTCAAAACCCATTGTGGATAATCGATGGGTTGGATGAAGTTAGCAGAAAGAAAATGTTGCATCTCTTCTTTAACAAGAAGGGCTACTTGAGGGTGCATTTTACGCAATTTTTGTTTAACTGGTTTGATGTCGGGAAGAGTAATGATATTGTGGACCATGATATCAGGATCGAGTCCCAGAATATCCTTGTATGACCAAGTGAAGGCTTGACGATGGTTGGAGAGAAAAGTGGTAAAGTCTCCTAACTCTTGTGGATTAAGAGATTAGCCGACCTTAATGATGCGAGGGTTTTTAGAAGTCCCTATATTAAGATCGACAATGGCTTTGTTAAGAAGTGTAGATGTGTTAGAAGGAATGGTTTTAGGAAGATAAGAATCCTCTGCCCCCAGATAGGTGAGGACAGAATCATCATCCGCACAGTGGATAGTGTTGATAGTAGGAGAGTCGTCTCCAACTATTTCAGGGAAGACTAATGGTATGGACGTGGATTTGTTATTAGTTCTATAGGTCAGTGGCCCTAAGGAAATGGTATTGACTAAAAAAAAAGTTAGACAGGATGGAAATGGAATCATCCTCATCAAATGATGTTTCTAACCTAGTGGGAGAAGATGGTTCCTCAATAGAGAGAGGCTCATCGAGAATAGTGATGGTGGCTTTTGAAAGAGGTTTAAATCCTAAACCAAATTTTTGATGTGGTTTGAGAGTTGGAATGGACATGAGGTCATGCACACCCTGTTCATACTTTCCCAGGCTAAAACCCTTCCACACACATCGATATAAATAAGTTTTTACAAATGTGGGATTTTGTAGACAATCAAACCCTACTGAATAAGGCTTGGCCCTAGGGGGAGAATCTAGGTGATAGTGAGGTGTATCAAGACCACCGTAAATGAAGTTAGTCTGTTGGTTGGGTAGACCAATGGTGACGATGCGACCAAGACCTGACTGATATTCAGGTTTTTTTTCTGGTCTACCATACTCATTAGGCTTGAGATGGGCATCAAAAGAAAGAAGAAGATGTTCTCCTAGCGAGAAACGCTGCAATGTCTCTTCCAGATTTTCAAAATTCGGTAATTTAGTTGCAGGTAAGGAAGAGGATGAAGCCTTGCCAAGAGAACAAGCATCCTCCTTTAAAGGGGCAAATCCTGTTGTCATGTCGCATTGGGCAGAAGGAAAAGGATCTCCTAGATGAGTATAGATTTTTCCCTCATACTGATATTTTAAGCATCGATGGAGGGTTGATGGGATGCAATGCATTATATGAATCCAGGAGCGTCCTAGGATTATATTGTAGTGGAATTTTCCTTTAACAATGTCAAAGAGCTCATGAAGTAACTTTTTACCTACTCGAATGGGCAGGACCATAGTTCCTAAAGTAACTGCCAACTGATCGTTAAATGATCAAAGGGAAAAAGGCGGGGGGTGACACTACGTTCTTTGGTAACTTAAGTTGCTCGAATGTGTGCGAGGAAATGACGTTAAGTGCAGCACCACTATCAATCATAGTGTGTTTTAACATAGTGTTGTTGATTTGAACTGTGATAAAGAGGGGAGCCTCCAAATCCGCGGAAGAAAGGGAAGGAATTTCCAAATCTTCAAAATAAATGGCGGTTGACAGTTTATTCATTCCAACAATCATCTCGAAAGGCTAGGGCTCATCTGAATTCACTGCAATACGGCACAGATTATCAATTAAAGCCTGGTGATGCTATGGGGATGATTGAATGAGGTCAAAAAGAGACATTTTGACTAGAGCATGAGTAAGTTGTTTCATAACACTCTCCTCTACTGACATAGGAATTTGAGCCCGAGGTGAAGCACGAATAGAGATCCGAGGTCCGGAGGCTGATGAGGAAGGAAGAGATCCTTTGGGGGCTACAGAAATGACAACCCATGGTCGAGGCGCTGTAGATGATGATGGATTATCATACTGTTGGGTTCTAGTGGCGATATGAATCGTGTCTATTTGGGAAGGTGGAAGACCTTCCAGTGTGGAATTAACAGAACTAGAGGTATGAATAGATTGTTGAGGCTCAGATGAAGTTGGGATGACAGGAGATACTTTTTCCTCCTCCTCTTCCAAAAGAAGATCACTTTCTTCCAAGAGGTTGTTAATGATAGCTTGAATAGCTTTACATCCCTTGGTGTCATGACCCGAAGTGCGATGGTAAACACAAATCAAATCAGAGTTGAACTAGGAGGGTTTTACTCCTTTAGGATTATAGGGTTTGATCGGGGGAAGGGATATGGATGAAGCTTGGATAAGTTGGCGAAGAATTTCAGTATAGAATCTGGTAGAAAAATATGAGGACAGAGATGACGAAGGTGCCTCAACAGATTGCCGAGGTAAAAGAACTTACATGTCTAGTTTGACAGAATTTTTAGGGATCATCTTACTTTTCTGGACATCGGGAGGAGCAGCCTTGGGAACTTGAGATGGAAGTGAGTGATACTGGATTTATTTTGGTGGAGGAGGAGCTCCTAAGATAGATTTGGAAGATGATGGAGATGTGACAAGTGTTGTGGTCTTCAGAGATAAATAAGGCTACTTGGTCAAAATAGATGATGATTTAGATAATGTCGATTTAGATGAGGGAGAAGCTCCCAAAGTAGGTCTGATCGGAGGAACAAGAGGTGTCCTATTTTTTGGTGATGAAGATGATGGTCCTGATAAAAGAGGTGATGCATTTCTAGTAGGTAAGTCCACTTTATGAGGCACTGGTGAAGATGGTGTTGTAGAAGAAGATTGTTTGGATGGTGTTGTAGAAGCAGATGCCTTCTCAGCGGACAAATCCAATCTTTTATGAGGCGTAGAAAGATATTTTTGAGGGAAGGCACCAAGAGTCTTGATGGTTCAAAATATGGGTTTTCCTTTTTCAGGGACGGTGACAACTTCAACCGCATAAGGTGATTGTAGCCTTTTCGGGGGAAGGAGATGAGGAGGTGCTGATGATGTAATGTTAGAATTTAGTTGTCTTGGTTTAAGTCCAGGAACTGAGAGTGTAGGTGCCGTTACTATTTCTGTAGATTTCCCTTTAATAGGTAAAATATTATCAGTGATGGAAGAAGTGGATGATAAAGAAGTAGTTCCTTGCGAGGGAGATACTTCTGGTACAGTAATTGTGGGGTGTAACTACTGTGGGAAAGGAGACGGGAAGAGTCAAAATTGAAGACACTTCCATTGAAGTTAGTACAATTATAGGTATGTTTACCAATGGCATAGTCACAACAAAAATGGGAGAAACAAAAGTAGATGTACTCGCTGGTGGAAACTCTAAGAGATGTAATCACCTCAAGCATCAAAATAATATCTGATGATGAGACAGATGAGGATGACATGTCTTAGGTATAGATGGAATATCAGATAAAGAGGCAGAGGGAGATGAATCTGTCTCTAACAATGTGGGAATATTCAGAGACGGGGGGTGTCTAAAGATGATGGAATCTCGGTGACTAGCGGAGTGGTAGGAGGTTCTAATTCAGTCAATGTGTTCGTAGATGGCTTGATTTTAGAAGAAGATTCTTCAATAGAAATGAAGCTGATAGTATGAGTATTTGGTTTTTGAGACTCTAAAGCATCATGGTTTGGGGAATGATTAGGAAAGGGTTGTTTAAAAAAATCAAGCGCCTGATTTGGGGGAGCATTTGGGTTATCCAGAATAAGCTCACCTTTATCAATGAACTTCTGGACAATATTTTTGAAGGTTTGACATCGCTCAATGTCATGGCCTTTAGTTCTATGATAATGACAGAATTCATTTTCCCTATACCAGAATGGATGCTCTTGGCTTTCATCGAAATTTCTAATGGGGGGAAGTTCAATCATGTGAACTTCCAACATTTTTTCTAGGATAGAAGCGTATGATTCCCCCAACGAAGTAAAAGATCGAGATGACGAGGGTCCTTTTCGAGAAGATGAGGAGTCTATCCGTGGTGTTTGATTAGAACTGTTATCAGAACGTGGTGTTTTTAATACGATAGCGTTAGTGGATCCCTGATTTTTGTCTTTAGAAGTGGAAGGGTTTGATTTTGTAAACCGAGAAAAATATGGGTTTAGATTTAGAGCAAAGTTTTAACTTCCCTTGTTCAATGGCACATGACTCAAGTTTACGTGCCATCGTAAAGGATTCTTCAAATGTATGAAAATTTTGGATCCTTAAAGTGGAAGAAATATGATTAGCACAAGATCAAGTAAACAACTCGATCTGTTGAGATTGAGGAAGGGAGAATGACAATTGGTTTATTATCCCTCTCCAATGAGTGACAAAGTCTACAATAGACTCATCATCGAATTGACAAATGTTATAAAGATCTGTAATCAAGATCTTATGTGTGATGTTTATTGAAAAGTTTTCAACAAACATCTGGGCCAATTGAGAGAAGGAAGACAAGGAATGTTGAGGAATGTTATTGTACCAATCTAAAGCAGGCCCTACTAGAGACATAGGAAAAGTACGGAGCATAAGCTCTTGATCCTAGACTATAAGGTAGCAAGTGTGTTTGATTGCTCGCAAATGCTGTTGAGGGTCCTCCCGACTATGAAATTTTGAAAATTTAGGAAGTTCCCATTAGGGAGGATAAGGCTTAAAAGCCATTGATGGATGAATCGGTTCATTGCATACTTCTTCAAAAGAATATGAAGGACGAGCCCCTTTGGTGGATGCTTCCAGGTCCACAATTTTCTTGAAAATAATTTGGACCATGTCAGATTGAGGAGGCATGCTGGTATGTCCTACATAAGAAGCGAATGGTGGATTTTGTTGAGGCGTTAATGGGGGATTCATTTGTTGATTAATAGGATGGTAATAGGAATAACTAGGTGTTCTGGGTGATGCCTGGTGAGGTATTTGCTGTGAAGGAGCCTGTGTATAAAAAGGCTATGGGATGATAAGTGGTTGAGAAAAAGATGATTGAATAATAGTTGGAGCTTGTGATTGGTGGGCTTCCACACTCGTCGACTGAATCTGAATGGGTTGAGGAACATGGGTGTTGATTTTATTGGACATGGTGGGGAATAATGTTTGAATGAGGCTTTTGATTACCATATTGGTTATTAAAGGTGCCGATGCTAGAGGATGGGTGAAGGTTACTGTCGCTGGAACATTGGAAGAAAGACCAACTGGAGGACGAGAAGTAGGAACCAACTGACTCATTGAAGGGGGGTTCACTCATAAAGAGGTACTAACCCTAGGACGCAATGGAAGGCATAGAAGAATTAACAGCAATCTTTGGGTGCGCAGACGTGCCCATTATAGCTAGAGAAGAGGACTTCTCAAAAGTAGGTTGTGGAATAGCCGAGGTAACTACGGCACTAGGAATAGGCAAAACTATTTGAGAACTAGTCGACATGGTCGGTGGAAGAGAAAAAGGAGGTACAGGTGCGCCACTCTCTTCCGTGGTTCGAGGTGAGAAAAAGGATGCTAATTGTTCTACAAAAGCCTAGGATGGTTCGCGAGGATAATCGTAAACTTTCTAGATTGGTGGTCCCTGATCAGATATTCGAATGGACTTATGTACTAGATAGTCCATAAGGGCTACTGGATTGCGATCAAGGAGTGCCTGAAATTCAGGATCCCCATGAGGAACATACTCTATATCAGAAGTAGATGATATTTTTTGAAGGACTGGGAGAAGCTGGACGTGATGGGACTGCTTCAGGCTGATAGAAAGGATTATATGACCAAGATGGGGAACCAACTAATAGTGGTCCCAAGGAAGACTCAAGGGGTGCCGAAACATCCACACTAGTGGTGATTTCAGAGGAAGAAGGGGCCAGTTGAGCCATTCTTCTATATTGTAACAGAGTGATGACCGTCATAAACAAGTAGAAATATAGCAAAAAAGAAGATTGACCTAACTAATGCATAAACAATTTAAGCAGCGTAGGTGATTATCTCTTTTGAATTTTATGCTTTTAAGAAAGAAAATATTAGGGAAGGCTTTTTTAGAACAGGAAATACTCAGATAGCCAACTAAAGATGGTTTGGGGAATGTTTGGTGAGGAGTCTCGAAGGCACTTCAGTAAAAGACCGGTACGTGGCTTGATATAAGGTCCTACCCCCACACTTCACACACCGCTGCGATAAGGGAGTCGGGTGCTTTGCCAATATATACCAGAACTTCTGTGAATTTATAGCGCGGCCTGAGTACCGCGTAGGCTCTTCCTCTTGGATGTCACTTCTAAGTAGGCGAGGTGAAGGGAGGAATTTTTGTTTAAATGCTTTATGCCTAGTGATTTTGGCTTTGTGTGCAAGGGTGAAAAATAAAAATCAAATAGTGTCACTACCGATTTGATAAATTTTCCAACCTAATTAAAACTAGATGAAAAGCATGCGGCAGAAATGATAAAGAAAAATTTCTTTTTAAGCACTTAAAAAAATGAAGTGTTTGTTTTCGATGAAGACAAGTCAAACAAATTCTTTCCCAAATGTGATTAGATTCTTTTTAAGCACCAAAATCAGAATGTTTGAATGTGATAGAAAACAAACAAACAAAGTCCTTTTTTTTTTTTTTTAGTTCCTAAAAAGGAGAAAACACCGTAAAAGATAAATACCTGTAGATTTAGCTCTCCAAGGTATGTGGACTTCAAAAAGCGCGTTGTTGAGATCTTCCCCTCAAACAATCCCACGAATGAGCAAAGCGCTCCACAAGAAAAGGTTAAGCAAACAAACAAACCAATCCAGAAAGATATATCCAGATAATAGCGGAATGGGAATTTCTATTTTAAAGAACTAAAAAAAATACTTTCGAGAAAATAACAATTTTTACATAAAGAGATGGATCAAAAGTGCAATTTTGAAAACAAATGAAATATTTGCTAACCTTTGAAAAAAAAAGCTCAAAACTGGAAAAGAAATGAACTTACCAATAAGGGACTTTGGTTAGGTCCCACCAGGCGTGCCAGAATGTAGATCAAGAATTTCACGCTTATTACCTGTCCAAGTTAATGTACCAAACTAAACACAAAAACCCTGAAAAAATCAAATGAAATCGATACCTGAAGGACTAGATCTGAAGATGTAGGTGGAAAAAGAAAGCCGATGTAGACAAGATGGGCGCACACGAGTGATCCTACAGAGTAGATCCAGGAAACCTGTGAGACACATATGCTTGACAGAAAAAGACCACGTTAAAAGATATTTGGGTGGACTGCCCAAAAAGTGGGGTCCGGGAAGCGATAAGCTCCCTCGGTGGATGTCATTCCATGTTTTCAATTAAGGAAAGAATCATACATGATAAAAGATGTAAGTAAATGTCTATATTTTGATTAAAAAATGACAGACAGAAAAGTAAACAGTAGACATAAACCAATAACAAACAAGAAAGTGTGAAAACAATGCTGGATTTGTGATCCCTGAGTTATGTTACCTGTCCGCAGGCAGTTCGGCACCAATTAGGAAAATCAACGTCGACTGAGAGGAATTGGTGTCGACTGAGATAATTTCAGCGTCGACTAGATAGAATCAGCATCGACTGGGTACTGTCGGTGTCGACTTAGGGGAAATTGCAGGAAGATTGAGAATTAGACAGTGGAAGCTAGATCGTTGATCTTCATTGAATCTACAAGAGCCGTAGGGATACTGGCAAGGCTCCACCTATGCTGGATGCAGGAACAGAGTCACCAAGAGATCGTTGAAGACTCCTGATGTCAATGTGGTAGGATCAAAGTAACGGTACTCCTCTCAGGGATTGGTTTGGATGGGATTCGCTCTCACTTGATAGACAATGCTTAGACTTGATGCTCAAAACTATCGTTCTTTCTGTATCTCTCTCTCTATCTCTCTATCTAACTCACTGTCTAACCAGAACTATGTTATGGCCTTCTATTTGTAATCAACACCAACCGAGATAAAATCGGCACCATTATGAAAAATTGGTGTTGATCGAGTACCCGTCGGCGCTGACCAGGGAACAGACTCTTGAAATGGCTAAAAGGAGCACTTTCTGGAAAGATGAGAGTGATCCCTCCACCTCAAATATGGGAAATATCCCGCTGCTTGGTTTGGGAGGAGGAGAAATAGGGGGGATATATGGATAGAATAGATATGGGAGGTTAGAAATTGATATGTGGTAGATAAGTGGTTAGGATATATGTAAAAAGGTGTAATTAAATAGTTAGTATTTAATTACTTAGGGGTAAAACATAATGGAGTGAATTAAACTTAGGATAGATGTTTTAAAGCAAATGTTGAATAATACCCTAAGGGATCAGTGATGATATGAACGTGCCCCAGGTTTCCTGAGAAGGTAAACGAATGTGGGGGACACTAAATTGAGTAACCAATTTTTAGGTGTCTACAACTATTCTTGGATATAGTATCTTAAGATATCAATTTAGTACGTATTTTACAAACAACCCAAAACAATACTCTCATCCCCTAAGTAAAACCATTCTCTCATATGTCAATGAATATAAGTTATAGCGTACAACCATCCAAACTAAATGAACTAAAATGCATATAATCATACATTAACTTATCTCACTTATTAATATATTAATGAGTTTGTGAACCCAAATGATTTATCATCAACAAATATAAAAAATAACTAAGGTTATATACAATAAAATACTGAGTGAAAAATCCTTGAATTTTAAAAATCATTCAACATATGCATTGATACAAAATTAAAAAACTAAAACTTTAAAACAACAAATGCAAATTCACCTTGGTGCAAGACAGAGTCACACAAAAGATTACATAGTTAAATAACATATTTCTATTTATGTCAAGGGCCTTTACGATATCCACATGTAGTTTCTCTCTATGTGACTTACAAATCTCTCGTGGAGCTAAAAAAAACTCATGGTGTTGACTTACGAATCTATCCTAGATTGGTTTCTTGTGTCTTTATGCACATTCAACAACTGTGGATATGGACCTCTCTTAGCTTTATTCCTTACTTTTAGACTATGGGACAACCCTCAGCTTTGGGTCAATAACCATCTCACCTTCAAATGGAGAACTTAACCTCCTTAAATAGTTGTGCTTACCCACTTCTCTCTCCTTGTTTGAATCCTCTTTGGGTGGGTTGATACCTTCTAAATGCTTCCATATCTTATCACTCAAACTCAATTTTGAAACTAAGCTAATTAAATACACTAATATACCTTCTTCACCATGAATATGTTTTATGTTGTGCCACATTGATTTGATTATTGAGATACTTTTACCGTTGAATCTTTGTTAGTTTCCTACATCAGAAAACTAATGAAATCCTTTGTCCTTTCTGCTAACTACTAACTATGTTGTGGACTCCTTGATCACAATCCTTCACCATATCACTTCTTTATTCTTTCATGCATTCTTATGTTCTGAGTTACACCTTCACCTTCTCCCCCACACTTTCCTTGGGATTATAAAACTTCCTCTAAATATATGTGCATCTCCTTTGCAATCTCAATTATTGTGTAATCCTTCTTGTATTATTTTGTGCCATCTATACACTCATTTTCTTTACACATAAAGTCCCTCACAAGATTCATGTTCCTTCAGTATAATAGGCTTTCTCAAAACTCTGCTACACTTTGTTAAACCCTAAATTAAATTTCTAGGTGAATTTGATTAGGTATATGAGAGATTAGAGATAATTATTGATCTAACAAAGATAATTTAGTATAGACACTCAATAAGATTACAATTCAAATCAGATAAGAAAGGTTGAAACACATCACTTAACCTAACATGCAATTGAAAGTACACAACAAAGGTATAGAGGAACTCAACTTGCCATAGTTCATTCTTGGAAAAATATGAGAATATACAAAATACAAAATGAGAGAAATGAATATGAAGAAACCTCATAAACTAAACTAGAACTGGAAATCTTCTTAGGTTAGGATTGTAAAGATTGGTGAGAACCATATGGTATGGTCTAGTCCCTTTTTGTATGATCTTTGACCTACTCTAAAATTGTCTCTACAACTTTTTGGGTTGCTCAACTTACTATATTTGTTCATCATTGTCAAACCCTAATTTTCACACATGCAGTAACACTCTTTATGTGAAATGATGATCAAATCAAACCCTATTCATGTATCAAAATTTCTAAAAGATAAAAAATAGAAGGGTTATCGGAACCCCCATACACCACCGATAATGAAAGTAATCCAAAGAGGCCTCAAACCACACATCAATCTCCACCTAGCATGTGATATCTAGATAGATCAATTAGATTTGGCACTTCCTTTGATCTTACTTGTTTTAACTTAGCTCTGGCTAAAACACTTGGAGAGATGATGTTTATATGCTTTTAAATGAGAGAGATGACTTCCTTGACCTGGTTTGTAACTTCATACTTGATGTGGGTGCTTCCATAATGACTGTGGATGTGTAATTCCAATATTTAGGGAGTTTTGGATGCCTTTTACAAGTGTATGAAGTGAAATATTTAGTGCATTACCTTAGGAGTTTCATTTTAGTAAATGTGGTAGTATTTACTTGCTTATACAAGAACCTATAAATGATTTATCTAAAAAAGGTTGAACCAAAGGAATTATAAGACAGGACAAAATATTTGGAATTAGAAGTGAAATGGGAAGACATATCGGTCTAAGACCGTATAAAGAGGTCATGATTGTATGTTATGGCCTTGACCAAACTGTACCGTCCTAAACATGAACATGGAACATAGTCAGTGATTAGGAACTGGTAAAATGATATTTCTATATGTCTTTTGTGCATTGAATTCTAAAATTTTGACCATGTGTCAGTGTGCAAGGATAAACAAGCTAAACAATGGACCTCATAAAGTGATAACTAGGAATGGAAAATTTTTGTTTATCATGGCAAGAGTGTATATTCCAATATTTATGTATTTATTTTGTGCATTAAATTCTAAGTGTTTGACCACATTTCAGTGTGTAAGGATAAACAAGCTAAACAATCTATCCCAGAAAGTGCTAACTAGGAATGGAAAATTTGTGTTTATTATAGCAAGAGTGCAGTCAAATCAAGGGTTTCTAAAGTGCAAATTGTCAAATTTGATTATCTACATTTTTTCCCCTTTAAGTATGAAATTGAAAATTACACGCTTACAAGAAATTGTACTTGAGTGTGTAAACACACTTTATATTTTCTTGATTTTTTTTTTGTAGTTGTGTTGTTGTGCTTGGTGTTTTCATGCTCCATGATGAAACCTGCAACACAGAGTGTAGCCAATTTCCATTCTGGATAATTAATGTAACTCAAATAGAAATTTTAATAGAAAATATTTGCATTTTCATATATGTAAAGTGAAAATATGTAAACAAGTAAATAAAACACTTGTTTTCTTGTGCTTGGAGATTTGTATTTACTTAACTTTACTGAAGGATTGGGGGTGACCAGTACTCAATTAGTGCTAAGGAGAAACTGAGGTGTTAGGTGCATACAACCCAACATAGAAATGTGTAAAAAAACTAAATAAGAAAGAGGTACAAATGCACCCATGTAAAAGGAAGAAGACCGTGTATCAAATCTATTCAAAAACTTTGATATCTTCCCCTTAAAGTGTAATAGGGGAGGAAAAAATTCCCATTAAGATATTATCTACTTCTTTTCCTTACCTAACCCCACAAATCACACTACTATAAATGGATATAAACCCAAATTTACAAACAAGGACATATAATACAAAAGAGAATAAGTTCCCCTAAACTCTCCCCATATGCCAAACAACTAATTATGTATAAGATCTAAACACTAAAACATGTTGAAAATGTTATAACAACACTTAACAAGGAGATCCATGCCCCTAAGATTCATGAAATTAAAAGTGAAATTGATTGTTGGTGTGAAGGAGTGAATGATTTTCATGCCCCATATACTGACTTGAACTATGAAAACTTGCAAAAAAAACTTGTTTATACAAGTGAAAATATGAAAATACTACAATAGTTTTCTAAAATTACCCCATTCAAAAACATATGGGGGGTTAGGACCATACCGTATGGTCTTGATCAAGTGTATGGTTTTGAACATGTGCTAATTTTGCCCAAATTTTATGTGTAATTAATTTTTGGGTACATGTGCATTGTTTATACCTACATCTTCCCCCATAATTTTGTATGTCTTTGTAGAAAGTGTAAATAAACCTAGATAGATGTCTCTTCTTTTAATGAGTGTGTGAAAACCATGTTTTAGCATGTGGATTAGAATAAATAGGTTTGAATTATTGAAGGAGATGTCTTAAAAACTATGTAGAGTGCTAAAGAGGTGGCCACCTTGGAGGTTAACTCAACAAGGCCATTAGCTTGAGGGTAATAGTTAGAGGAAATTTTCAAATAAATACCACGTTTAAAATACCAATAAGAGATCTTAAATCCCATGAAATCCTTGGCATTATCATAAATTATAGTTTTATGGACTCCAAACCTTGTTACAATACCTTCCAAGAATTTTAAAATAGTTAATTTGATTGCCTCTTTGAGTGCCATAACCTTTGTCCTCCTAGTAAAATAATTAATTATTGTTAGGACCCACTTGTGACTTGCATTGGATATGGGATTCACCATGCTAGTGAATTCAATATTGAATTGAGATAAGGATTTGTTTGTTTGGATTGAATGGAGTGGAAGAGATTTTATTGTCTTCTTGTTGGTGAAAAAAACAAAACATTTGCATTTTTAACCCATTTATGTGAATATGTGAACAATTTGGGCCAAAAGTACCCAACCATTATGATATTAATGGTTGTAGCACTTGGAGAAAAGTGACCATTAGAGAAACCATTATGGAACTTAGTAATAACTTTATCCACTTCTTCTTCTTCAATACATCTCAGTAGTACTCAATCTAGGTTCTTTCTAAAAACTATTCCATCCACCAATGTATAAGGAGTATATTGTAGTCTAAAATTCCTTCTCTTGTTTTTGTCCAATCTAAAAGGATACTCATTGGTAAACAAGAAAATTTACACGTTAGTTGTCCAACTTCTTCCATAAGGTCTACATTTTCCCAGTTGTTCTTATTTATCTTCCATGACATAAGAAGCTTCTTGATCACAACTAACATCCATACCAAGTTTCTCACACACCCATCTACCTTTGACCACTTTTAAGACTTGATAGTTACATCATACTCCATAATTTTTTCCACCCATCCAGTTCTCTTCTCACTAATCTCATCTCTCATGATGAAATCTCTAACACTAGGATGAGAGACTAGTACTTTGATATGGTTTTTGGTAAGCATAAGTTGGAATTTTTTGACGGCTCTCATGATGGAAAAGACTTCCTTTTCCAAGTGATTGTACCTCATCTCAAAATCCTTCATTATTTAACTAAAAAAGGAAACTGGTTGCTCTAAAACAACAACATTGGTTTTATCCCCATACACATACAAGATGAAGTCTTTCCCATAATTTGGGTTAATGAGGGTAGGGGCCTGAGCAATGGATTCCTAAATCTTTATAGTGCCCCCCTTCGATTTGTAGAAAATTCCTTTTATCAACCTTTACGTTTTACTTTGAGTTTCGAATCATGTTTGTGTGTTTTGTGAATCCCCGAGGTCGTGGAGGAAAGGATTCAAATATTTCAGTTTTGATTCAAGGTATTTAAATTTTTATGCCTGGCATTTCAGTATGGTCATTAAATCTTGGACTCGATGCGGTTGTCATCATTCGACCGCTTTTGTTGCTATCGTTAAAAGTTCCCCGAAATCGTTTAAACACTATGTGGGTGAGAAGCCTTCCATTCCGTGCATTGTCATTTTCATCTTGGAGGGTGGTTTGACGGTCATTCAAGGTCCCATTTTTGCAATCGTGGGATAACATAAGAAATTTAATAAACTTAAATGTGCGATATTATAAAATGGTGTAAACATGTTTGGATACTAAAATGATATTACCAAAAGAAAAAACTTAAATTAAATAAAACTTTAAAATATTCAAAACTCCCTAAACTACTTGGGGCTTGGGCCATCCTCATTCTAAGATTAAATTTAATGAAAATTTTGGAGTTCTATGTGGTTTTTGCGTGAGATGATTTTGAGAAATCCTTTTGGGCTTTAGAAAAAAAAATTTCTCAGAGAATATTATGGAAATCCCTTGAGATCATTTTGGGAGCTCTCTTAGATTGGAGGCAGATTTGTTGCAGGTTAACACAGATGAATTTCTTTAAGAATGATTTTGAATCATGCAGGAAAGTTTTGGCATGTGTAAAATTACCTCCATAATCTAAAATGTGCCTCCTCCCAGTTTGTGCATGGAGTTGTACAACAGGGTATGGTCATGCCTCAAAAAATTGTAGTTTCTTGAAATGTGCTGATGGTAGGATATGCAAAAACCAATGTTCTTAGGGATTCCTTTGGTTTTTTAAAATATATTCCTCAACCAGATGTCATCTCATTGTGTACCATGGTTGGAGGTTTCACACAAAACCATTTTGTTGAAATGACTTGGAAACTTTTTAGAAAATGCAGTTGGCTGTTGTAAAGTCAAACTTTGCTAACTCTACCTGCGTCCTCCTTGACTGTGGAAGAATTGAAATGAACTTCCATCAAGTGTATAACATAGGAATGGTCAAATGATGTTGAAAATCCCTTGGTATGCACTTATACAAAGTGTGGAAGCATAAGTTAGGTATGTGAACTGTGGGACATATCTACCATGGTGACAAGGGCACTCTACACAAATGGATTTATGGATAAAGCTCTGGGAATTCAACAAAATTTATTTGGCTAGTGTAAAGCTTGACCCCCAAAAAATTTTCTAGCACCCACCTCACTTGCACCAAGGAAATCTCTCCTAGGTTATGCAAAATATATCAAACACAAAGGACATACGAG
Source organism: Taxus chinensis (assembly GCA_019776745.2). Classification (NCBI taxonomy): domain Eukaryota; kingdom Viridiplantae; phylum Streptophyta; class Pinopsida; order Cupressales; family Taxaceae; genus Taxus; species Taxus chinensis. The sequence goes on from CM034150.1 coordinate 798,746,515, forward strand.
ATTTGTCAAATGGCACAGTTGATAGTGGGCTTACAAATGGGTATGAAGGTTGGGGAAGCATGTGTAGGGAAGAAAAATATTTGACAATTTTCCTGAAATAAATATAGACTCGTGGGCTAATGGTTGTTGGTTATACACACAAAAAAGGGGTTGTTTGTTTGTTTAAATCCATTCTTTCAGACCTGTTTTAGGGGCAACATGGGGGCATCAGAGAAGAGTATGGAAACATGTCAAATGTTAGTTTAAATAGGATTCTTGGCTGATGTTATTTTTGAAAATGAAGGTTGGACAGAAGGAGAAAGAATTTGTTTGAAGAAATTCTTCAAGAGATTTTGGTCTCTTCGACTGCGGTGATGGTGATTTACGTGAAATAAGTATGGATTTACTCTTCTTATTGCATTTAATTTACACAGTTTATTGTGTTATATGTAGTTGGGTTTCGATATTGTGGATCATAGAAAATATATCTTGAACAAATGTTACAAGTTTCACCATTTGAAAACCTTTAAAAACATAGAAAAATTAGCCGCAAAATTTGTGTGCTTGGAGTGCCACACCCAAATGTACTGTGAACGATTGGTTCCAATTTTTTTTAATTTGATCTTTGGTAACGTAGGATAATGTGGGGAGACTTAGCTCTATTTTTTGAACTTTTAATTCCTTTCCGTGCGAGTCTCGAAGCCCATTCTTTTAGTATATCAGCCACTTGTGGTGATGTGTTTAATTTAATGAAATGCGATTGGTTCCAAATTCTAATGCCTCTTCATTCAAGTGAAATTGAAAACATGCCACCTAACTCTAGAATACTAATAGGAGAATTGGAACCAACTCTTAGTTATGTAAAAAAAATATTGGGGATTAGTTTTTCGAGTGGGTTTTGAGGCCCTCTGGCCATTGGGTGATAGGAAATTTTAGTCGTCATTACAATTATCAGGCCTGGAGATACCTGTTAGTGCAAAATCACAGCACCCCTGGATATTGATCAGTTTTCTAGGTTGATCATATTAATATCCAGTGTGATTGCATAACATTGAATCATTTCTCCAAGTGTGGGACTTGAAGAGTGAGAAAGGAATCTCCAGAGAAAGGCTAGTTCCTATTCCTCTGTTCAGGTGCACACGAAATATGCAGAGGGTTTCCTCAAAATCTAATCTAATCTGCCAAGGAGACAAGGTAAGAAGATGCATAAAATAAATATAAGCTAATAGAGGTGATGCACCGAGGAATGAAGAACATATGCTTTGCCACATTAAACACAGATCATGTAGATATAACACAACACCATGCACAGATAGCAAAAATGCAATGAAAGATCAAGAATGACAGTAATAAATATGTAAGAGGGTTTAAAAGCAACCACAGACACATATATATTGCTCAAGGATCGATTCAATACATTGCAATAGCCAGAAGGCAAAAATGGTGTTACAGTCTATATGGGAGGTTTGAAAACTCCACGAATTCTCTTGCAAGCAGGAGAGAAGGGAGGGGTCGCAAAACAGAAAATGTCCAACTTAGAAAGAAACCCCTCCTTACAGTTTATAGGAAGAATGGGAGAGCAAAGAGAGAGGAATTCGAAATCTGCCCCAACCACCTCTAGGTTGCATTTAATTCGTCCATCATGGCAGAAGCGGCGGGTTCTGGCGAAGCGGCGGTTTGCCTAACAGAAGCGGTGAACTGTCTGCTGTATTAAAGTGGTTGTTGAAGGATTACCTCTACTTGTTATTCGTGCCAGAGGTGTTTCTTGATTTTCACTCTTCAGACTGCACCAAAACTCAAGATTGATCCCAGAATCATGTAGAGGATTTCACTAGCTTTCCGTTGATATAAAGAACGTGGAAATCCGAGCTCTGGATCAAAAGATATGGCGATCTGAAGATTTAGGGCACGGAGCAGACCAAAACGGATTTTGGAATTTTTCCCAAGCTCTGCCACTTGGATGACATGTGACATGTTCTGATTGGTCGCGTGATTCTCTCTCCTCTACCTTTCGGCGGGCTGTCTTTTGAATTTTCCTTGTGGGCCCTAGCTGGGACATGTGGCACTATCCCATTGGTTCGGATCGATGCTCGAAAACTCGCCCATTGACTTTTTGATTCTTCTTTTGTGAGGACACGTGGCAGCTTCTGATTGGTCCTCGGCTGATTCGGCTCCTTCGCGTACTTCGGGTCTTTTTGTCCCAGATGTCCCAGTGCTACTTGGGACAAAAACCTTCGATCCGCCCGAAATGGGCTTCCTTGTCCCTCATTTGGCCAGACACGTGGCACCTTTTGATTGGCTTTCGGCTCCTTCAGCTTCTTCGCGTATTTCGGGTCTTTTTGTCCCGGACGCCCTATTTTGATTTTGGACCTTTTGGGACAATTTCGGCCGGTTCAGCCAGTTCATTTCTGGCCCGCTTGTCCCAGCTTTTGGGCTGACTTGTCTCTTTTCGGCCGGTTCGGCCGGTTTCGGGTATTTCTGGCCCGCTTGTCCCATTTGATTTTGGGCTGACTTGTCTCTTTTCAGCCGGTTCGGCCGGTTCGGGTATTTCTGGCCCGCTTGTCCCATTTGATTTTGGGCTGACTTGTCTCTTTTCGGCCGGTTCGGCCGGTTCGGGTATTTTGGCCCGCTTGTCCCTAATGCTCCCTCTAGAAGGACTTAGCCAATTTTTTCACTTTTTCCTGGGGCAACTTTTCGCACTTTCTCAAAGCTTGCTCCTTCCTTCTTCGGCCTGGGGAGTTTAGAAAGATTCCTGAAGGGACCCTAGAAACCTGATTTTGCTCTGAATCAGTCATTTTTCTTTTTGGACATCCTGATGCATGTTATCAAATTTAGGTTCGGCCGGTTCGGGTATTTCTGGCCCGCTTGTCCCATTTGATTTTGGGCTGACTTGTCTCTTTTGGTTCGGGTATTTCTGGCCCGCTTGTCCCTAATGCTCCCTCAACTTAGCCAATTTTTTCACTTTTTCCTTATTTGCCTTTCTGCAACTTTTCGCACTTTCTCAAAGCTTGCTCCTTCCTTCTTCGGCCTGGGGAGTTTAGAAAGATTCCTGAGGGACCCTAGAAACATTGTTTGAATCAGTCATTTTTCTTGGAATTTGGACATCCTGATGCATGTTATCAAATTTACCCTGGGGGGTGAATTTTGACAATACCCTTGTAACTTGAGCATTGTTTGTCATTTTGAATTCCGTCAAATGTGCTGAAGTCTCTGTATATTGAGGAATAAGTAGGAATCATCCAAAATTGTGCTTGAACTCAAGATAAGTGTTTTTGGGACCTAGTTTTTAGGCACTTTGTTGTTTTGGTCATTTTTCTCAACTTGCTTCTTTAGCTAGAAACTCCTTCTGAGGGTCATGTTTGACTTCTAACCACGTGTGTGACATTTTTAATACCATCACAATGTTATGTAGAGTATTGTTCAATATTTATCTTTTGTGAATGGATCTTGAAATGTATGGTGTTTTTCTCTCTCCTCCCTATTCTCTCTCCATAATGAATATGATACTTTGGTTGATTTTGAAAACATAAATGAATTGAAAAGGGTAAATTGGTTTGAAATGAAATGAAAATGGACATGAAATAAAAATGGTTATGACATTGAAAATGGAAATTAAAATTTCACTTAACCTTCTCTCTCATTCATACTCTTTCTCTCTAGAACCAAAAACGTAAAGTGCAAATAAATGCGAAAATATGCATGCATGACAAATGAAATATCTCTCTTCTTCTCTCTCCATACCTCTATCTTTGTCTTCTCTTTGTTTGAAATGATGAATGTGTGGATTTATGCTTGAGTGTAGGGGATTTCCATACCACTTCTAGAACTGACCCTGGGGTGGTTGTAGGTACCTGGACAATAGGAGAAGTACCATGACACTTGTATCTTTTATTAGCATGCTATCTAAAAGAAATGTAATTTTATAGAGTATATTAGATAGATTGTATGAGTAGAATACTCTATTCATTGTTTCCATGATGTATTCAATTTTTTTGCCTATTGGTGAAATGTGTTATTTCTTACGCAATTGTACTTTCCACTTTAACTAATTCCACACTTAGTCGTATTTCATTATATTTGGTTAGGTAAATGATGTTATTATATTATGTTATAGTGGAAAATGATGTAAGATGATCCCTTTTATTATATCCAAATCATCATCAAGAGATTGAAATTGAAATCTTGTTAATAAAAAATATTTGTACCATCGTAACCTTGGATGTGATTATACCAGTAAAATTGATGGTAGTAATATGGTAATGACATAATTCATCTATATGCTAGTGTTGTATGGACCTAGGAAATCTCTTATCCTTCAAGGAATTATAAAAAATTGTATGTGTGTGTTTCCCTTTTTGGGCGGAAAGAATCAACCAAACTTATAACTTGAAATATCAACCCTAGTGGTATGGGATGGTCCCCTTAAGCTTAATCTCATGCCTTATTTATTTAGTGGAAATGAACACCACTTGCGACATCTCTACGCCTTAGGAATGGAATTTTTTTCCTTACCTTTGATTATAGGAACACCTTTGAGTTTTGGAGGTCTTGGGGGAATTGGTTGTTGAATGCTAGCTTTGGCATGTAGTCGGGCATAAGTCCCTTGGGGTGAATGAGAACAAATTTAAAACTAATCCCATGACCTTTTTGAGGATAATATGTGGACATGTTTTGATATCTAAACCTTACCATATGGATTTTGTTAACTGTAGAATGTTAACCCATTAGAAATGTGAGAATTGTGATTGTTCCTTGCTCCTTGCCAAGTCTCCATTTTCTGACATTAAAGATATTATGACATGTCTCCTTCAAGAACATGATACTCTAGAACATTAAATATTTACTTGAACACAAACCACATGTGACTCTTTTGTATCTTATAAATTATCCCAATCATCTTTATCTTCCTATTGTAGAACAAGCAAAATGTTATCTTAAGATTCTCCTTTTATCATATTGGGATCCTTTTTCCTTGCAATGAAAACTAGGTGCAATGACGAATAACCACGCTCTTTAAGAAACATACCCATAGTATAAGAGTGGGTGTTGGGTGATGTATATGCATTCAATATGTTAGAACTAACTTTGGGTTTTACAAATTAATGGCAATTGAAAAATGAAACAATTAATGTACACTTTTATATGATATTCGCAAAAAGGTGATTTTCATAAAAGAAGTTGTATCTTACCTTTATTTTGAGAATGTACCCTTGTGATGTCGGGCTATGAATTACAAGTACCATGGAGATTATTTTTGAGCCTATTAAATATTTCTTGTGATATTAAGGTAAATGTGTTTTGACCCTCTCAAAAACGAATCTTTGAGAAGGCATAGTTGTTGACCAAACGAAGTATGATACTAAGGATAAGGCACATAGAAGATTCACCCGAGGTAGCAAGATAGGTTTGAAGGTACAAAAGGATAGGGATAGAAGCACACGTGAAAGACATAAGGAATTTAGACTTAGTCATTTTCATGGTTATGGGCTATTTTTGGAGATAGCGTGTAGGGCACACAACCAGATGGAAGCTTGCGCAGTATGTAAATGCTATTTTTGGAAGAGTGTCTACTAAGGGCTTTACATGAGTTCAAGTTGATAATAGGATTATCACTTCTAGTTAGCTAGAAGAGATCTATTATTAGCACACTTGCATGTGTTTCTATTATTGTAAAGGCGCATGACTATTTTCAGCATGCCACCTATTTTGGGAATTATGTAAGTGGTGAAGGGAAATTCCCCACCCTTATAAATATGTAGTAATCTACGTAGGTTAAGGGAGGACTATGTATGAACTATTATGAAGTTATGTTTCCAGATCTTATGTGCGCATGAATTTATGGTACTACTTATCGCAAGAATCTTTTGTGTTCATTGTGTTTTAATATAATGGAGTCTGTTGGATGAATAATGGTGTCAAATGTGACTGTAACTAGTTATTGCATGGATAATTTCATTATGTTTACCATTTGATTCACAATTTTTTAAGATCTAGATATATGATATGCTATGTGGAAATTTTATACTTTTTATGGAACTGAATGCATTAACCCTTCATCATGTTCGCATCCTGCACAAGAAATTCTAAGCATGGGCATGGTACCTTTTTGCACTTTAGGTGAGTGCTCAGTCTAGGCTGAGTGATGTGCCAATGTGCTTGGGTTATTCTGGGTAAATTCTAGGCTGCATCATTGGCTCCGTTACCGGGACCTCTTTTTTAGTTTCTTTTAGGATGGTTCATGATGAAGACATACCATTTGACCTTAGCAAGTGTTGAGGAGTGGATAAAAGATCTAGAAGAAGAGTACGCACAGAGATTCAACATTGGATTTGAGTTTTACACATGTGTGTGGGTGGAACAGAATCTGTATGACAGTTTGTATGAGAGATTCTTTGATATTTTTCTGGTAGAACTGTATGAGTGGTTAGTTGTTTATGCTTCTAAAATGAATTAGAGGTATCGCGCACTTGTTTAGATGCACGAAGAATTTCAGGGCCTTTATGATGCTGATCTGATTTGGACACATGTTGTGGATACTTAGTTTCATGGTGTTCTGAATAACTATATTCTGCAGTAAACAATAAAACAAAGGCACGTGGATGGTTAGGATACAGCGTGTTGTGGAAAATCAGTGGATGCCCAAGTTGGAACCAGAATCTGAGGTATTTCCTGTAAAGATCACTACCCACACTGAAGCTGCACGTGCTAGAGAGGTATTATAGCAGAAACCTACCATAACTAAGGAGGAGGTTTTACATGCTTGATACCCAAATCCTACCCATCAAAAGGAGGTTTATCAAGAGACCATGGAGGTCCTTAGAAATATTCAGGGTGAAATACAATGTTTAAAGGAGTAATCACAAAAGATGGAACTAAAGGAGGCAGAGACGGTCCAATCAGATACTGATGACTTGAAGGAGGTATGTAGAATGTTACGCAAGGAGAATATTATTCCATTACTAGGGATTTGGCTTAAGGGAAACACTTTGTGCACTAATAATGAGAATGGATGACAGATCCTGCATGAAAATATTCCCCCCATAGCTTAGACTATGAAAAGGAAATCAATCTGAATGTTGTTGTGGATGGATGGCTTTCAATCAATATATTGATTGATATAGACATGAAATTCAATGTGCTTACTTTAGATGCATGGGTAAAGATGGAGAGACCTACATTATAGATATCTTTTAATGTATTATTTATGGCTAATCAAACTAAGGCCACTCCCATCAGAGTTTTAAAATATGCATCAATTACTATATAAGGGGCCAAGTTCACTGGGGATTTTGAGGTTTTAGCGCTTGCAGAAGCAGACAGTTTCCCAGCTCTGCTTAGAAGCCCTTCATGTTATGCAAATAATGATGATCTTCAGTTCAACAAGGGATAAATTAGTTTTGAAAACAAGAAGGAAAGAGTTATTATCCCTTTAACAGATGGAAAATTTGCATCCTATGTTGAGAGTTTGAGGTGAGGAAGATCTGAATAAGATTTATGTACACACCAGCCGGGACCTAGAAGTGCTCGAGCCATCTAAAGAAAGAATCCTTTAGTGGGAAGATGCATAGTCTATTAGTGATACTTTAAGTAATTATTTTGATAATTGGTCTCATGGTACTTATGAGTTAGTAGGGCATGAATTAAAGAGCACATTTACGTGGAACATTAAACCTCATTGCATCAGGAAACTAGGTAACAACCTTGAACCTTTGTACACTGGGGAAGGGGACCCTACGGTATTCCTGCGCGCCATAGAGGAACAATGGATAGACTAGTTGGAGAGACAAAGTATGCTATCATATACCCTATGTGGGATGACAGTGTGTTGGTGGGTGGTTCACAGGGATAATCTTCTAGAATGGAATGAAGTCAGGATTTCTCTTACAACTTGGTTTTCCGAGGAGCAATGCACCAACTCGAATATGCACATATCATGGTAATCAACCTATTCAACACCACATAAATCAATGTGAGATGCTCTAGAAAGATGGGAAGGAAGCTTTTCCACCTTTTTTATGGGGTGCACAAACTTTATTCCACTTTACAAGGCTGCACACACACTTGGTATGTATATGCAGAGCTACATAGAGAAACTGGAAATTGGTAGGATTTGATTATAGGTATGGTCCAGACTTTTGACTAATTCTCTACTAAACCCTCCATTAGAAAAGGCATTAAGGGTTATAAAATGGTTAACTATGGGAGACAGTGCAAAGGAGGAAGAACTCATTCAGGATTTATTTGATGGAAACGACTCAGGAGTACATTTTGTTGCAGGAACAGAGACAGATGCCACACTACTTAAGCGCACTTGCTTTAAGAAAGAAAAAGGAAAGATGGTCTACATAGTGGATGATGAAGAAGTAGAAGAACTAGATATAAACCATTCAATAGGTGTGCACGAGGTCTTTGATAGTGCATATAACAACGCATGCACCTATCATGAACCCAAGAGGACCAAGAAAGTGAATATTGGTACGGATGTTGAGCCTAAAGAGGCAATAATTAGAGATTATTGGTATGAATCTGAAGTAGAAAAACTAGTGGAGTTGCTCCTTGATTTTTAGGATTTATTTCCTAGGGGATACCATGAATTGAAAGGAGTTCATGCATCATTAAAAGAAATGAAGATAAAGCTTAAGGAAGGTGCGCGCCTAGTTAGGAAGAGACCCTACATGATTAACCCCAACTTGTATGAAAAGGTCAAGAAATAAATTGACAAAATGTTGAAGTCTGGAATAATCAAGCCCCTGGACGAGTCAGAATGGGTTAGCCCAATGGTGATCAGTATCAAGAAAGATGGTCAGATTAGGATCTATGTGGAATACAGTGAGCTAAATGTTGCATGTGTGACTGATCCTTTCCCTATGACATTCACATAGGAAATATTAGAAGGTGTTGTAAGGCGCAAGATATATTCCTCTACAAATGGATTCTCTAGGTATCATCATGTTAGGATTACACAGGAGGATCAAGAAAAGACTACTTTCACCACTGAATGGGGAATTTTTGCATATACTATGATGCTTTTCAGACTGAAAGTGTTCCTGCTATATTTTCATGTATAATTATCCAAGCATTCCCAGGATTTTATTCATCTTTTCTTGCAAGTTTACTTGGATGATTGGACGGTGTATGGGCTTGTTAAGGATCATTGTGACAATATGCACTTAATGTTTGAAAGATGTAGACAGTTAAGCATCTCTTTTGAACATTAAAAAGTGTGTATTTGCTACACCTTTTGGCACCTTGTTAGGGCATATTATCTACAAGGAAGATTTGTTGGTAAATCCAACTAAAATTGTAGTTATTGTCTTCCTTAAAAAACCTACTAGTTCGAGTGAGGTGCGTAGATTTTTGGGTCACACTAGGTATTATAAAAGGATATGCTAAGGTTGCCACACACTTGGAGGAGTTACTAAAAGGAAAAAGGGACATTCTATTGGGGGGAATCGCATCAGCACACATTCGAGACATTGAAGGAGAAACTTAATACAACACCTGTTCTGCGCTTTCCCTCATGGGACCAACCATTTCATGTACATGTGGATGCCTCTGGCATGACCATTGGCTCAGTGTTGGCTCAGCTTGGAAAAGGTATTATTTTGCTAGGTAGAAATTTTACTCGTGCAGAGAAAAATTATACAACTACAGAGCCTGAAGCTTTATCAATGATCTATGCACTACATAATTTTAGATAGTACCTGCTAGCAACACCATTTGTATTCCATACCAATCACATGGCATTGAAATAGTTGGTAAATAATCCAATCTTATAGGGGCACAAATGTCGATGGGTGCTCTTATTCCAAGAATTTGATTTGTACAGTTGTGGTAAAACAAGGGAAAAGTAATTCTGGCCTAGACCATTTATCAAGGATACAATCAGGGGAAGATGAGCAAATAATTAAAGATACAATGCCAGATGCACAATTATACGAGTTACATTGCACGCCTTCAGACTTGGAGGATATTGTTGTTTTTCTACGCACAGGTTTGGTTCCAGAAGGACTAAAAGCTTTAGAGAAGAAAAAACTAGAAATTCACATAACCCCTTTTATGTTGATCAGTTGTGACCTATACAAGTTAGGTGGAGATGAAGTGTTGTGCTGATGTGTATTGGAGCATGCGTGCACAGATATCATAGAAGACGCTCATAGAGGTATTGCAGGTGGGAAATATGTAGGTGATGTCACTGCGTGTAAAATTATACTAGCTAGATTGTGGTGGGAGACCTTGTATGAGGATTATAAGGTGTATTGTAAGGCCTGTGATCACTATCAGTGCCTTAGCAAACCAAGGCAAATAGATGAAATGCCTTTAAGACCTATTCCTAGTGTAGAGCCATTTGAGAAATGGGATATAGATTTTTTGGGTCCTATTTCACCAGCCACATGTAGAAATAGATCTCACTACATCATCACTTACACAAATTATCTTACAAGGTGGGCAGAAGAAGCACCTACCAAGGATTGTGCAATAGCTAAAATAGCCAGGTTCTTATGGGAAAATGTTCTTATAAGGTATGGATGCCCATTGAGTTTAACCAGTGATAGGGGCACACACTTTTGGAATGAGACAATAATAGTTCTATTGGATGAGTTCATGATTACACACCAAAAGACTACACCATATCATCCTCAGGAAAATGGGGCTGTTGAAGATTTCAACAAAATTTTGAGCCAGACACTGATTAAATTTGTGATGTTGGAAGGAAAGATTGGGATGATATATTTTCTACCATGCTTTGGGTGTATAGAACAACATACAAGTGGTTAAACAAGGCCACACCCTTTCAACTGGTGTTTGGCATAGAAGTAGTTCTTTCTATGGAATTCATGTTACCTTCTTTATGTATTTCACGTGCAAGAGGTCTAGTTGATGAGAAATCATTAGAATAAAGAATTGGAAATTTGATCAAGTTGGGATGAGCGACGAGCAATAGAATGATGGATTCAAAAGCAATAAAAGGCTAGGCAGAAAGCGTGGCATGACAGGCACATTAGGGACAAAAATCTTGAGATATGATAGATGGTGCTTCTTTATGACTCTAAATTTCTGTGCCACCAGGTAAACTAAAATCACATTTGTTGGGACCATATGTTATCACTCACATAATTGAAACATGCACTTGCCAATTAGAAGCACTTCATGGGATATGGTTACCTGGTTACTTTAATGGGAGTAGGCTGAAGCCCTACTATAAATAAGTCTACCTGGTGTTTTTAATAAGGTAGTTTTACCATTTAGAGTAGGTTTTCATGTATGTATTCCATTAATGTAGTTCCTTCTTCGTCTCTATGCTTTGTCATTTTAGTTGGTTTTTTTGTGTAATAAGCGTGTTTGCGCACTAGAAGCTAATTACCATTTGAAGAATTTTTATGCACATAGGACTGCACATACCATTTATATTTGGTGGCTATTGAAAAATGGGTACACATAAAGGAAAAACTACTACAGGTGTTATTCAAGTTTGGAGAGTTGTTGGGAAAGAAGATTGCTTCCAAATAAGGACCATAGATGGAGATAAATGAAGGAACAAGTATAACACGAGGTAAACAGAGGCCATGGAGACTACCAAGGGAAGGTGTGGTGGCAAGGTAATTTGGCACATGGAAACACACTAAAGAGAAGTTTGTAGTCAGAGGGTAGGAAGACATGCTAGAAGGTTATAGATTGGCATAAAAATACACTGCACGAAAAGTGTGAAAATGGTCAATTAATGAGATTTTTGAAAATCTATAAAAGGACGTGATGCGAGTTCATTTTTATCATTATGATCATGAGAATTTGAATGATCTAAGTAGGACCTAGCGCGAGTGAGAGAGTATTGAAGTGAAAATAGTGTGAAACTAGATGTGGAGAGTGGATTTGTGCGTAGAAGAAGCTTGCAACCCCATTGGTGAAGGGTTTTAGTGAAGTAGACGCATTGAGAAAGAGCTAGGGCATGTGGTTTCAAACTAGGGCATGCAAATTCAAGCTAAGGTTTTGAATTGCTCACTACAGAGGACATAATTTTGAGATTTTCAGATGGCACCAAAGAAAGCACCTTCCACAGGAGCTAAAGGAAAGAAGAAATTAGAAAAAAGAAGTTGAAATTACTCCCGAGAGTAATTTCTCATAAATGTAGTATTCAAAAAGGTTTGATAATTGGGCAAGAATGGGATTCCCATATCTACAACTACAAATTGAGTGATTACAACCACCACATTTCTGATAACAAGAAAGAATTAGACACGTTGTTGAGTACAAAGACCAACAAGCACACGACGGAAGGTATGACGGTATATGATGACGCTAGGGAGAAATTATTAAAACATGTGGGAGTCTATCAGTTGTATGAGCTCCATATATTTTGGCAAGTATGAACCTCTATACTAGTGGTTTGTGAGTAGATTCCATGAGGACTTCTTCTATTTTACCGAACGAAGGGTAAAGATTACAACAACCCTAATTTCGACATTAATAGGATTAAAAGGCACACGGGTAGACCTGGCTAGTGACCTGACTGATAAAACAACAATCATGGAGACACAAAAGGAGTTGGTGTACACAAAGGGTCCACACAAAATGGACATTGATAAATTGAAGAAGTACCTAGTGGTACAAGTAGTTGTGCATCTAGTGACCAAGTTGAATGATTAAGAGAGATGATCGTATGTGAATATAATGTGGCTCCATGTTGCGAGGAAGATGTCTCAAGGAGTAGTCATAATATAGAAAGTTACATTGCAAAAACCATCATCAAAGAAAAGTGCATAGGTGATAAGATCACTTTTGGTGTTATCTTACTTTCTTTGGTGTTATCTTACTTTCTTTGGTGGTATTTATGGAAACTGGAGTGCCTGATGGGCCAAAGAACAAGATTTGGGAATATCCCATGGAAAATAAGTACCTGGTAAAAAGATTTGAAAAGTATTTATGTGAAGGGTCCATGAGTGGGTCGCTTAAATAAGCGTGCTACTTCTAGGCATCATTCCACCATTTTACTGATGCGTGTTACCAGAAGTTTATTGCAAACAAGTTAGACTATGACTACCACACTTTGAGGAAGACATATGTATTTCCAGGCCATACTGCCTATGTTGAGAGGATCATTTCAGACTTTATAAGCATAAATCCTATAAGCTTGGTAATTTGAGAAAATGGAGAAGTGCTCGTATACCTTCATCTTAAGCCCAAGCTGGAGAATAAAAAATAAGTGGAGAATGAGTTCGTGCTCCTAGGGCCACATAAGGGAAAGCATACAGTGGAGAACATGCCAGCCCCAAATCCCATAGAAGCTATAGAGGTAGATGATGAGGAGGAAGATGGGGATAGTGTCAGATTAGAACATAAGAGGCCGAAGGCAGCCCACAGATAGAATGGAGACTAAGTGTGCAAGTACCCCACCTCAGGTATAAGAATAAGAAGAGGACTTGGAAGTAGTCCAAGGAGAGCGTCATTCTAAGAGGGTGTTCAGAAGAACAAGGACACAAGTCATGAGAACTCAGTTTGTTAGGAGGTTTCCATGAATCTCTCCTAAAAAAGAGACAATAAAGAGGAAAAGGAGGAAGTTGAAGCTAAATGAGGAGGCCGAGGAGTCTGTAGAGAGTGTGACTGGATTACCTTAGTATAACCATAAGAAGTGGAAGAACCTAGGGGGGAAGATATAAAGGATAAAGAGGTAGGAGAACTAGAACATGATACCACTCTAAACATAGAAGATACAACTCCAAACCTTGATGCTCAAGTACCTAAGGGGCCAAGAACAAAGCGCACAAGTGAAGAATATAATGTTCCACATATGGGCTATGACGAGGACATAGGTAAAATTGTCTATGCCCGATTCCATAATACATTGGGACTCAAGAAGTTGTATGGATGGGAGTTTATGGACCTAGATATGGTAACCACGTGCATAAGGAAATGGTTTTCCTGGTCATGAAAAATCACATGGAAGAGCTTGATTTTGATGTTTGTGAAGAGTCCTGTGTGTCAAGAAGAATGAAGAATATGTCGCAGAGTAGACACATAACTATAAAGCCCACTCTCATGTCCGATGATCAGGTGAGAAATTCCTTAGTTAAGGTATCTACAGAAGTGGCATAGAGGACATAGATAAGGTTGCCACTATTAGAGTGCTACAAGAAGAAAATAAGGCCAAAGATGTCAAAATAACACGTCTAAAAGGAGAGAAGGACCTAAAGTAAAATAATAATGGGGTTCTCATCAGCATGACAGAGGAGATCGGAGATCATGTCCTGAAGGCAAGACTGCACCTGGAGTCCAAGGTACCTAAGAGGTTCCCTTAGATTATGCATTATGTGCATACCTTAGTTGATTTGGTGCTTGAGGATGGACTGATTTAGATGCCATAACCAAAGGACCTTGAACAGGAAGAGGAGAGAGAAAGGGCCTCAGTAGTTAGAAAGATTTCATCTTATGAAGCCTTTCTCTAGACTTTGCAAGAAGAGCTAAAGAAAATAGACCAGGCATTGAATATTTGTGCAGCTCCTGAAGCAGTAATCAAAATCCAGATGATGGTAGAAGACAATGAATTCCTAAAGGTGATGAAGGATGAGACTTTGGGGCGCGCAGAGAGATTAGCATTGGTCAAGTAAAAGTGCGAGGCCTTTGCAGTAGCCCAAGACCCCCATAAAGAAAGGCTGGATGAAATTGGTAAGCTTATAACATAGAAGATGGATCTTCTGGAAGGAAGGGTGACTGCAATGTCCAACATTGTTCTAGTATTACAAAACAAGAATGAAGAGATTGCGCGAGAGGATTTAGATTCTATTGTATTGGATATTATAGAAAATGCAAAAGCCTCGTTAAGTGATTGGCAAACCTTAGAGGCTGAAATCAAAGAAGAATATGTGAAGTTAATTCTTCCAGTTGAAACCGAGGACATTGTAGGGTGAAAATTTCATTCTTTGTGCAATAATTCTTTAATTTCCTTTCATTCCCATTATTTTCTATTTGAAGTATCAAAAGGCAAACCTTTTTCAGGTGGTAATGCAGTTTTATGTGGGGTAATGTTGAGTAGACGAAGTATGATACAAAGGAGAAGTCGCATAGAATATTCATGTGGGGTAGCAAGATAGCTTTGAAGGTGTAGAAGGATAGGGAAGGAATCACATGTGAAATACAAAAGGAATCTGAACTTAGCCATTTTCATGGTTATGGGCTATTTTTGGAGATAGCATGTGGGGCACACAATGAGATGGAAACTTGCGCAATAAGAAAATGCTATTTTTGGAAGAGCGTATAGTAAGTGCTTTACATGAGTTCAAGTTAATAATAGGATTACCACTGCTAGTTAGCTAGAAGAGATCTATTATTAGTGCACTTGCATGTGTGTCTATTATTGTAAAGGCGCATGGCTATTTTTAGCATGTGACCTATTTTGGGAATTATGTAAGTGGTGAAGGGAAATTCCCCACCCTTATAAATATGTAATAATTTGTGTAGGTTAAGGGAGGACTATGTATGAGCTATTGTGAAGTTATGTTGTCAGATCTGATGTGCGCATGAAATTATGGTACTACTTATTGTAAGACTCTTTTGTGTTCATTATGTTTTAATATAATGGGGTTTATTGGATGAATAATGGTTTCAAACATGACTGTAACTAATTATTGCATGGATAATTTCATTATGTTTACCATTTGATTCATCATTATTTAAGATCTAGATCTAGGATATACTATGTGGAAAGTTTATACTGTTTATGGATTTGAATGCATTAACCCTTAATCATGTTTGCATCCTGGATAAGCAAATCTAAGGAGGGGATTGATACCTTTGCGCACCTCAGGTGAGCGCTCAGTCTAGGCTGAGTGATCTTCCAGCATGCCTGGGTTATTCTTGGTAAATTCTATGTTACATCAATAGTTCTAATTTTTGGGAATCAAAACTTAATGCGTATATGTTAAGAAACTTCTAGTAAGAGAATAGTTTATATGATGTGTTCACAATTATACAAACAAAACAAATTGGATGAAACCATTATAAGATAAGTGATAAGCAAACCAAAATGAATGTGGTCTCTAAAACTAAAAATGAACGCTCTCATGTTAAGTACTCATTATTGCAATGAGGTTAAATAACGAAATATGGATATAATAAATATGTAGCCTAAAATCGTGGTAATGTGGAAGGTGGTCATGAGTGATGATAAATTCTTGGTTGGGTCATGGTTTTGTACCCATTCGTTATAAACATGTGTCTTTGAACCACATCGTGTGTTGTCTTGTTATTTGCATAACCTGCATGTTGTATGGGTGGGTTCATGTTTATACTAGTGTCACATGTTGTGTGGAGTTTGGTGAGTATTTCATGTATTGTCTTGTAACAACTAATGAGATTTTAAAAAAATCTTGGTATATTTTGGTCTTATGTTTTGGTCCCACATTGATGGGCTCTACAATCTTGTTGAACCTCTATTTTCTTTCCTTATTAAACTTGAAAGCAACATATTTCTTGAGCATTATAGTGATGTGTTTAACCGATCCTACAAATTTAGGAATGAATCTCCTCACAAAATTAATCTTAACAAGGAAATACTGTAGTGATTTCTTATGTGCTAAGAATGAGAGAGAAATGATGACAAAGATCCTATCTAGAACAATAAATACAACCTCTTTTGAGACCATGTGACCTAAGAGTTTTCCTTGTGGTACAAAAAATATGCACTTATTTGGGTTGTGTGAGAATCTAAACTCTCTACATCTCTGGAATAATTTTTCTAGGTATTGCATATGATCTTCTCATAGTTTTGAGAAAATTGTAATGTCGTCACGATAGATAAGGATATAATTGTTGATGAAACCTTTGAAATCTATGTTGATAGTACTTTAAAAAGTGGCTCCAGTGTTGGTTAGAACAAATGACATCTTTCCATAAGAAAATGTCCTCCATTTGGTTATGAAAGTTATCTTGTATCAATATTATTCTCTTAACAAGATTTGATTGTATCCAAAATATCCATCCAAAAGAGAGAACCCCTCAGCCCCTTCCATTGTTTATAAGATTGGGTCAATGGAGCAAAAGGATAGTAATATTTAAGGGATGATCTATTCAGGTCCCTAGAGTCAACACAAATCCTAATTTCCCCATTTTTCTTCCTAAAAAAACCTAAGTTTTCCACCCAAGAAGAGTACTTGATAGGAAATATGATTTTTGATTCTATGACCTTGGATAGTTCTTTTCTCATAAGGGGATCAATTTTAGGGTTTCCAGGTCTTCTTTTTCCTAATGGGCTTAGCATTGGGATCTAATTCTATGGCATTTTGAACAATGTCAATATTAAAGCCTTTTAGGGCCTCATAACTCCATGAAAAGACATCATTTTAATTTTGACATAGGTAGATAAATCTTGTTACTCTCTTACACTACATACCTTTCCTAGCATCAACTATTTGTCTTATACAATTATGACCTTATGATATCATTATTCCTTTTTATTCTCCCATTAAACTCATAATTCATGTTGAATATGTCTTCATATGTGACCAGTCCTCTAGGAAACTTGTTTATCTTAAACTGAATAATCTGATCATCATAACCTTCTTGGAGCCTTGACTGCAATTCTGATGAGAATTCTAGATCATTTATGATGAACTAGACTATTTTCTCATCACTATCAAATATTTCCAACTTACTTCATTATCAATAATGGATGGCCTAACTACCATCTTAACATGTTGTCCATCACCCTAAATAATGTCCTTAGGTGGAGAAAATTGTGATCATGTTATTTCTATATGATTAATTTCACCATTTTTATTCTTGGCACCACTTGTAGATTGATAACATCAAAATTTTCTATTAGATCTCATACTCTATGCATGTAATCCTTTAGGAGCTTATTCTTGGTGGCATGCTTCCCTCTTAATGATGGATAACTAACTTAGTATCCTGAAACACTTGCAACACAACTTGATAAACTAAAACTACACTTTCTCCATCCCAATTTCTACTCTTTGATCCATCAATTTTTTTCCCATAATCCTCTTACATCATCCTCTTCCTTGCATGACGTGGGCACAATGAAATATTCCTCTTGGATGAAATAAGTTCCCAAACTAGTCTCCTCACTTATGTCATAAAGATCAAAATCATAATTCTCTTTATCTCATTCATCTAGCAAAAGGTTACGAACTTGTTATCCCAAAATTAAGTTTCATGGTAATTTTGAAACAACCTACCAATTTTTTGACTTTGGAAAGTTTGGAGTTAGTCATTTTTCCAAGAAAATCAAGTGCAATCAAACGTGTAAGTTTCCTTTGCTTTTCAAGTTTTTAGGCTTTGCTAACACTTAAACATGTGCAAGGTAATTTGATTCCCAAATCTCAAACCCTGAAATGCACATGACAACGCATTTCGGGGGTTTGGGACATCGGGGCATTACTACACAAAGACATGTTTGAGGTAACTTAATTCTCAAATCCTAAACCCCAAAATATAATTGATAGTGCACTTTGGGATTTCAAGAGTTCGGGACATCTCGACATGAAGGCATGTCAAATGCGATCAAATTGTTGAACCTAGAAATACAAGGAAACCCTTTAATATTTGGGATTTTATGGTTTACATGCATGAAAACATGGTATGTAATGTGTAGTCAAACCCCTGATCCCTGATTCATCACATTAATTTCCAAGTGGATTCAACCCACACATGTGTCACCAATCTGTAATTAATGTGAGTTTCATATAAATTATAGTTTTTCTATGTCCTTTTCAATTTGAGTTTATTTGAATTGCACATGGCATCTTGAATCTTGATTGGGCATTTTTCTCATTTCCAAGCATCTTTTTGAGAAATCCCTCTAATCCATTACAAAAATTGTTGATCTATTCATCCTCATTAGTTCTTATTGATATTTGAGCTCATTTGATGTATGTTTTTTTTGCCTTGAAGTTATTTGAATTTAAAAACCTTGGTTTTCTCCCCTTCCTTTTTTTGTTTTATTGTTTTAGGGTTACTTGGTGTTTTTCCCTTATAATGTTGATTATATTTTTTGGGAAAATACTAAAATAAAAAATCTAAACCTTGTTGTCCATCTTGGGATTTTTGAGTTTTCAAACATGGTGAAAACCCTAAAAAGGTATGCATTGGAATTTTTGGCCTACTTGTCAATGTAAAAACCCCATCCAATGATTTTTGGGATTCTTGAAGTGATCAACAAGTTCTAAAATCTACCCAAGTACTTTTTGGCCTTTGTAGGTTGATGAACAAGGTGAAAAACCTAATAGGGTCCACGTCAGGTTTTTCAATGTTGCATGTCAAGTTAGAATCCATGCTTCAGTGTACTTCAAGATTTTTATGGTATGAGGAAAATGAAAATCCCCACCCCGGTTTGTGTCAATATTCTCAAGTTGCTGAACATGTGGAAAACCCCAACTATTATATGTGGGGATTCCTAAGGTGTTGAGTAGGTTCAAAACTATGACCAATATTTTTCAAAATTTTGGGGTTGTAGTATAGACTCATAATTTTGACTTGTTCTATAGGCTTCAATTGATACCCTACATAAGAAACTGAGAGAGGTGCACATAATAGGTACATTTTACATGACCTCATATTTTTTCTATGTTGCAGTTAAGATGAAAGTATATATCCTGGATTAACAACTATCGATTCAAGGAATCAAAATAGGGTATGTGATTTCTATCCTTAATTGACCTTAGAAGAAAGTTCTTTACACTTTTGAAGGGTGAATGATGTCTTTTTCTATAGCATGATGTGAAATTTTGATAAGGAACTTTACAATTACATGTGTATAGATTTTTCTTGGAGTACGATTTCATAATGGGGACACATCTTTGTTTAGTTCCCTACCTTCACCTACATCCGAGTAAGAGGATTCCAAGGATCTCCATATATGTTCCCTAGGTACCCAAGTGATAAATGGATTCTGATGGAATTGGTGAGACAACTGATGGACCTACACATGTTTTAATAAGGGAAACATATTACAGGAATTTACTTTCCCATTTATATTGGTCACTACTCATGTTTGTTTGTCATTAAAGCCAAGAATGTTGTAGATGAAATGTAGAGAGTGAAATTGTTGATTATAGGGGGGTTAAATGTTCTTGGAACCAAACATACACACAAACACACACAAACACACACACACACACACCCACACACACACCCACACACACACACACACCCACCCACACACACACCCACCCACACACACACACACACCACACACACACACACCCACACACACACCCCCACACACACCCACACACACACCCCCACACCCCCACCACACACACACACACACACACACACACACACACACACACACACACACACACACACACACACACACACACACACACACACACACACCACACACATGCGCGTGCGCATACATGCACACGCACATGCACACACACACACACATAAAACACACACACACACATGCCTAAACTTGAGGACATATAGTTTCCTGCAGAGATGCCATTACTCTATGAAAGAAGGATTACTATAAGCTAACTCTCAAGGAGGTCCAAATGTATGAAATTTTTTATGTTCATGAAGGAAGATATGATATCAGGGATATTTTGGAAACCATATATGACCAAATGAAGGTTAAAACACTGGGATTTACCTAATTCAACTGGTTAATCAAATAATGTGTCGCCAATATTCTTAATTAAAACATTCAGTGGATCATATATTTGGGAATCCATCCAAACATGTGGATAGTATACCATTAAGTCAACCAAACATGACGACTTTGTTAGAAGTGAGACCTTCTCAAATCCCTCAAGATAAAGAAATGGCCCCTACAAATCCAATAAATTTTAAATTTATTAGTAAAGGTGAAAGGACTCCTACTTCTTATATTCCAACAACAGTGGTGAATTTGGATTCTCCTCCACATCAGGTAAGTCAAGGGTTGCCAACTAGTGCTTCTGTTATGCAACCCTCTTTTGCCTCTCCACCTAAATTTATTCCTTTTATCCCCCTTTTAACTCAAGGAACTCATTCACCTTCCTCCCCACCTCATGTTTCTTCTCCACCCATGCTGCTAGTATCACCTTCATCCTCACTCCTCACAACTACCACTATCACATCTTCTACTCACATTTATTTCATACATATTTCTATGATGGATTAATTTTTCTCCTCCCTTCCACCCCTTTTACCTAGAATCAGTCTTTTCATAAGTTATCCAATGAAGAATCTTTCTCCACTAACCATTTTCATTCTTATTTCAATTGTTCCCCCTAGTTCCTTCATCAATTTTTCAACCACCATTCCCATGGTTTTCTTGTCAACTCCTCCCCTCTTGGTCCTAGTATCTACATGTGTTGTTAATACAAAATTTTATTTATAAATATAAATATTCTTCACAGTAATAATTAGCTCCTTTTTCTACATCATGGTTGATGAGCCAAACCCCAAAGAAGATTAAAAAAGGTGGTTCTCCAAGAACGATTTGATTTCAACACATTATATTTGACTTCTTCCTAGATAGTAAAAAATCCAAAATATTCTTGCACATATTCCCATTTATCAATTTGGGAGTTATTTTTTTAAAAATTGTACGGAATGCAGATAAAAATAAAGAGGATATAATTTCTACAGATTATCATATCTCTAGGGTTACTCTGGGGAAATTCTACCATGGAAGGTTTCAAGAAATATTTTCAAGTTTCCTTTGGAAATCTATTTGGAAAGCTTGAGAAGGCCAAGGCACCAAAGGATGAACCAAGGGAGAACTAGATAAATTAACAAACATTTTATACATGACCACTCAGCCTACCCAAACCACCACTCTCATAAAAACAAACTTGAATGCATCATCTATCACAATAGATAAAAAGATAGGAAAACAGGGAAGGGATATCAATGATTGGATCCAAAAAATTCTCAAATATGGACAAGAATTGATTGAAGAAACCATAAAATTCCATTATGATATTGAAGTAGAGAAGATAACTATTAGAAGGATGAGCGATGAATTTAAAGAGGAATGTTATAATTAGGAGCTCATTCTGGAACCATTTAGTGAACTAAATATGATTGATACACATACTCCCATCAAATAGAAAGTGATTGAGGAGTGAGGTAGCCAGTATGAGTATTGTGAGCCCATTGAGTTTCATGTTTAAATTTTCAGTGAAGTAATGGAGAAATTACAGGAAACTAGAAGAGAATGGGTAGATTCCACATTTGATATTAGTGATCAAATTGCTAAATTTCCTTGTCAACTCCATGATGAAGATCTAAATGCACTACTAGCTAACACCATTTTTCTCAAATTTAAAAGTTTGGTCAAAGGGGATTCGAGATCTAAGATTTTATTTTAACTTGTAATTAGTTGACAAGTTGGTGTTGTATCAAATTTTTTTGGATAGTTTGAGAAATATTATGAAAATGGTTCAAAATCTTCAAGGAAATTTGATCAATGTTGCCAATATCTATGAATCACTCAATTGATATTCATATGTGCCAGATGGAAATGTTGTTCAAGAAATGATAGAGATATATCATGAATATCAAAAAAGGTATAGGGTCATGGAATCTGAAATAATTGACATCTCAACTAATCAAGACGTGTAGAAGAAAAATCATGATAGTGAAGCAAGTAGAATATTTTTGTGCATTTTCTTATTTTTCTCGAACATGTAAATTTATAATATGTTTTTACATCATGTCATACAACATGTAAATTGATTGGGTCACTTTACATGGGAAACAACCAATATGTATTTAGTATAGTCAAAATTTCAAGGTAGAATAAGTCTAGAAGTATAAATCAAGTTAATTTATTACTTTCTATTTTTAGTATTGGGAATTAGTCAAAATGTGTAGTTGTACCTATTTTTGCTCACTCTTTTTGTCTATAAATGTAGGAATGCTCAAAGCATTAAGGGTTTATGGAGGGTAGCAAGGACTCTTTACAGTTGGAGTAGAAAGTATTTTTCTGGAATTTTATGAGAAAAAAATAAGCTTTGTATATTATTTTTTTGATTGTAAAGGAATAAAGAAATCAGAACTTTCAAAATTTGTGTTAAAGTTAATCTTGATATTATGTTATTTTTCTTATGTTCTTATGTATTTTGTTTCCTTATTATTCCATAATTTTGTTACTAAGTACTAGTCAAATTTATTGTTATTCTTCTCAACTTGTGTGAGTAGATTAGGATCTGCATTTTCAAATCTAAAGCAAAAGACATTATATTTATCTCTCTCTTTTCATCTCCAAAATTATCATTATAATATTCTCAGTGAACTATCTTCCTTTATTTTATAATTCCTTTCTTTCCAAAATGAAATCTACCAATATGATATCCCACCCCCATGATTAGATCAGTGAATATATTAGAAATTTTCTTTCATTGTTCTTAGGTTAACAATAAACAAGGAACCTCCCCTTATTCAAGGAGGGACTTTGACCCACATGCTGTGGTTGAATACCATATTTTATCTTTGAAAAAATATACAACAAATAGAACTAAATGAGGTGTAATGGATTCTTGTATCGGCATTGAATCACTTTCTTCTTCCTCTTGAACTATATAACTAGAGTTAATAGTAGTGGGGTCATAGGAATCAACATGATAAGATGAAATGGGCTCAAATTTTATAGTAAACCTTGTTCTATACATGGTCATTCAGAACACATGAGACCAATTAGATGAAAATTACCCACCCACCTTGGTTGTGAAGTCTCTTGACAAGCAAAGGGAAAAGAAAGTAGGTAATTAAATAACAAGGAATAGTGGGAAATTGTGTTAAAGATGCCTGATCAACAACATTTTTAAATAGAAGATAAAGTATTCCCCTGATGAAGAAGAGGGCCTTCACCGATATGGGCTTGTTTGATGGAAAGATCAAGGGAATGAAACAAGAAATTCACCAGATTTTCCTTGATTCCATTGCAGAAATGGGCTAGGAGGAAAATTTGTGGGTCGTAGACTAGTTTGTATCTCCCCTCAAGTGTGAAGTAGCACATAACCTGTTCAGAAAATTTGTCCTATGGTGGAGGAAGAGAGACACACTCATAACCTGAAAGATATTTGTTAACAAGTTCTCTATTCCTTAGAAAAACCCCCATCTTAGCTTTGAGGGAGTGCTTAAAATAGATATCCCCATCAACAGAGAGACTTGTAGCTTCAGTGATAGTTTCAGTAGAAATTTCAAACTTTTTCTTCCCCACTTTCACTTTTCCCTTCTTCCATGACACCAAAATGCTGCTAGAAACAATGACAGAGTGAACCAAAAGGTGTTTAATGAAAGGAGTAACACCTTTCTCCTGCGATAAATTCCAAACATCAAGGTCCTTTTTCAATTCATCATAGTTCACAGGTTCCACATCAACGAAATATCCACCCATGGGGAACAGAGCCAAAAATTTTATAAAATCTGATTTGGGAGGATTATAATTTGAGTGTGGCTTTTTAAAAAGCATCCTTCCATCCCTGTCATGTGTTAGTTGGGAATATGACTGTGCCTTTTTATGATTATAAAAACCCTTCGTGAGAATTGTTACCAAGATCTCTCCTTCCCACACACAAATCCCATCATTACAATAAATCGTAATAATAGAGAAATTATTGCATGCTTCAATGAAAGAGGGATAGGTATAAGTAATGATAATGCTGACACCCACTAGAGAAAAAAATAGAGTGTCAAACTTTAGCAACTCCTTGCAAATCATTTTTAGGATGATCATTAACAACTGCCTATAGAATAAGTTCAGGGAAGTTCCCAATACAAACCTGTTGTTTTTCAATGGGTACTCCCAAATTGGCTAATTAATCCGCGACTTTGTTTCCTTCCATGTAGGTATGTTGATAGATAATGTTGTTAAATCGAGATTGCAGATGGTAAATATTAGCAATAATATTGCTTATGGTCTAGCTGATAGTACCATTGGAATCAAGAATATGGATTAAGTTAAGGGAGTCACTTTCAACCATTAGATCAATTCTTCCAAAACTAGTAGCCAACTCCATTCCTTTTAGGATTGTCAGAACTTAGAAATTGGACTATATCCACTACCTAAAATGTTCATTATTTTCTTAGGTATTACATAAGTATTGGTACCTGAGTCTATCATGCAGTTATGTAATAAATGGTTTCCAATGATCAAGGAAACATAAAGGAGGGGTGGTTTCTTGACTCCAATTAATTGTTCATTATTGGGTTAGCATAGGTTAACTAAAGAGTTTGTCTTGTGCATGGTTGGTTCAGATGGTGGAATCAACTACTTTAAAGTTTATTACAAGAGATACCTC
Organism: Taxus chinensis; assembly: GCA_019776745.2. NCBI lineage: Eukaryota > Viridiplantae > Streptophyta > Pinopsida > Cupressales > Taxaceae > Taxus > Taxus chinensis. The sequence continues at coordinate 798,771,750 of CM034150.1, forward strand.
TGAGATGGGATAGAAAATGCATCCCAGTGGTCACATTCAATTTTTGAATCTTCATTTTTTCTACAATTTTAAAAGGGGTACTTATAGTCTTGTGTATCATAGGTTTTGAAGATTTCTTTCTTTCTTGCTCCATCATTGGAAAAAATGTCCTTGGTTGAAAATTAACTTCTTTTGTAAGGGTAGATATGTTAGAAAAATATGATTACTTTTTCTTTCCTAGAACTGTCGTAGACTTTTTCCCCTGGGAAGAGGACTATCTTGCACTAAAGAGGATGAAGAAGCAGTCCCTAACTGCCTCTTATTTGACCTTGTGTTATCAACAACATGGATTTGAGGTCTACTTGAGCTATCAACAATCTAGTTAACTTCACCAAATTTATCAAGACTACAAAACATGAGGTTAGCTTTAGGGGAAACTTCTTGTGCCCCTTCCACATTAATATTTGTAGCCTCCATCAATAGTTCTTGTTTATTGAGTGAATTTTGTATCACAAGGTCATGAACTTACACACCATTTACATAAGTACTTCGGTTATGAGGTTGGTTGCATGTGAAACACAAATCAACTTCCTGAACGACATTATTTTGTATTGGAACAAGGGATTTACTTGTGTTGGTAGTAGGAAGTTGTTATATAGGAGAAATTACTTAAAAGGGAAAATTATGATTATGACCTTGAAATCTAGGTGGTTGGTAATTATGACCATATATTTAGATAGGTTAATGAGTTCTATGTTGGTGATACCCCTAATTAAAAAAATTATTTGAAGGTTAGGTAGGTTGTAGGATTTTGGGTTTGATTTCTCTCAAGGGAGATAATCTCATTGGACAAATTCTTCACTAAAATTCTAAGATCATCAATATCATCTTGCTTGTTAGAAGAATTAGATACAATTTTGGATGATGGAGATTTTGAATCAGGAATATGATCAAGAGAAGGCTGGAAAACTTGGGGTAATTCTGGAAAAATAAGTACAATACGTATTAGACAATTCTCAACCTTGATGGTTGTTTCATAAACATCAGGTAATGTTACAACTCCCATAGATTAAATCATTATTGCAATTTTAGCATTAAGAGATATTAAAAGTATAAAAATGCATCTTGAGGATTTGGCTTAAAAGAGTTGGAATCCTATCCCAATTTCTCTGAAAATCTAAATTTGAAGTCCATCATCATCTCAGTAGGAGCTCTCTTCATAGTTGTTGATTGCTCCAACAAAAATATGTGGTCCATTTTTTCTCTAAATTGTTGACAAAGTGCTTCTCCAAGCTCATCCCATGGGTGAATTGAGGCAAGAAAAACAATTATGTACCATTGTAGTGCATTTCCTTTGAAGCACAAGGCTAAAATTCTTACTGCTACATCATTTTTCAGTTACAAAATGGATTGAACACAAAGCAATATCGTGGATGTGTTCTATAAGGGTGGTTGAATTTTCACCTGTAAAAAATGGAATTTTGTTTAAGGAAGCAATTGGTATATCATTATGAGAAGCCAAACCTAAGGAAATACCTCCTCTAAAGGTCACAAAAGATAAGTTCCTTTAGTGAGCCATGAATGGGATAGGCCTTAAACTTCTCAGGGGAAAAGGGAAAGGTCTAATAGGAAGGGGGCGGAAAAACTTATTTTGGTAGGAGATGGAGCTCTCCAATCATATCTTTCCCTTCTTCTTATTATTCTTAGTGAGATTTATAGGTGCTCAATTGGATCTCCTCAAACTAAAATTTTCCTTGTTTGTATTCTTCTCATAAAAAATTAAACACTAGATAGCTTGAAACCAATCATTCTAGATTTGGGAGTTTTCGGATGTGTTGAGATGATGCCTCAAAAATATAGGTACCACTAAACACACACCAATATTAGTGAAATTTATCACACATGAGCTGAAAATGACTCAAAATTTTCCCACTAGGTGTGATAAAAACTATTATCACTTGATATTGTACCCTTGTTGGGGTCAGGCTCAACACCTTAGTGAAATATTGAGTGACATTCAAAGTGTGTGGTTGATGGATCCTTTAAGGTCAATCTCCAGGGGGAATGTTGGTTCCTTCTACTCTAATTTACTATAATCAATCCAACCAACACTTATAACTTACTCTTATTTATTTCTATCAAATAAATTTAGAGGAACCAGGGTTCAGAAAGATGAAATACTGAATGAAAACTAGGGGATTGCACCAAATTGAATAGGGTTCTCATCTGGCTTGAAAAGACACAGATAAATTGGCATATGAATGTTCAATTTGCACACAAAAACTTAAAAGGGGATAATCAAAATAATACTAAAATTATGTAAAAGGACTAAGATTTCCACATTCAACACATATGTATATAGAGGAAAGAGACCACACTTGTAAACTTGTTAAGAACTCGCTCATTCATTATCCCACACGGAAAAAGGTTTGAAATCTTAAAAAATATATATTACAAAGGTATAAAAGCATTATTCTGAGTGTTCAAGAGGGTAGATTTATCTCTAAACTAGTAGAAAAGACCCTCATTTCATGTGCATTATGACCATTTTTATGAGGAGAGGCGAAAAGGGAATAAGCTATGCCTATAAATTAAGAGAATCACCCACTTTTGCAACCACCAAAGGACCAATAACCATTTAGTGTGAAAACCAAATATGGGCACCATTACTTTCTTTAGATCATGTAAATCAAATCATTTAATATTTGGGGCTACACAAGACAAAATTTAATGTGGGTTGGTGGGGTTAATCTTCATTTTTTCTAATTTGGGTGTCATTTGCTTGAGAAAACATCCTAAAAAGGGCCCAAAATTTTGTCACTACGTTCTCTCTGAATTCTTAACCATCCCCTCTAAAAGTAGTCCCATATTGAATATCCTCTCAAGACCTTTCCAATGATATAATGTGTAGGCAAACATGATTTTAGGATCAAAAGATATGAGAACTTGAAACAGATTCGGGTCATGCTCATAAACTTGAGTCCAAAATAATTGTGGACCTCTAAAAAAGTGATTTGACCACAATTTAAGGTTGAAAGTGACCCAATATCACCTTGATCATGTAGATATCCTTAAGATATTTCCAGCAATATTGGTTTTGTTTGATTTGGTTTTTTTGGATCAAAAGATATGACCATTTGATAATCACCAATCCATTTAACACAATTGATGGCCACACCACCATCAAATTTAACCTCATGACCACACTGGATATGTGTCACATTCTGATTGGTGATGTGATCTCTTTTTCCACTCAAGGTTGGTGTCATGTGTTCTCCTCCCATTATTGATAACCTCTTGGGATCACAAGTCACGTGGTCATGCCTCTAAAATTCCCTTGGTTTTTCCTCTATTTTCCTGAGACTTAGAGTGACCCATGATTTGTTTAGTGGACCAATCATTGAATTATTGGGATCTTTGATTCCTCTTTGGGGCCACTCAAAATACTTTTTGAACTTGGGACCATTGTGACATGTGATTAGTTTTCCTGTATGAATCACATTTGTTCTCTGTGGTTGGGGTCAAACTTAATTGTTTAGAGCTTAAGTTTTCAACATGGAATTGAATTTATCCTTTTAACTTGGTAGCCATTTACCTAGCCCTTAAGCTTTTCTATGATATCTCAAGAGATCAATATCCCAAGACTTATCCTTATCCATTCTCTCCTTCTCTCATTACTACCTAGACCTCGTGGGGTCCGTCATTGGTCAACGGGGACAAATCACAACACTTCATGATCTTGGTATTTCTAAGCTTGGACAAATCATTGATCATTCAAACATTGAGTTCTTAGAGTCCTGAGAACCTAACTCCCTTTAACACATCAAGCCTTCAACCTGGGCGGGGATTTCATGACTTAACCGATTCTCCCCCAACTTGGACTATTTGGGCTCTAGAAAAATGTGAACCATGGAGCCTTTATTCAATTAACAAAGGTGGCCCACCTTATTTATAAATTTGACCCGATACTTCCTCTTTGTGAGTATGTGACCAAAATTATAAGGAAAACAAGTGACAAATGACCACCAAGTGTCCTTTATGTGACCATATTTAAATTTAGCGTTCATGGCCCTTTGAAAATGGATGATTTTGAATGTCACCAACCTGTTTGAAGCCCAAAATGCATGACTTTCACCAAGCTTTTTCTGATTTTGAATTTTGGAAACTAGGGTTTTATTTGATCTTAATCACACATGTGAAAGTTCCTTTTGAAGCACACGAACAGGACAGCAACGGGACATTAAACAGTGACGGGACATCAAACAGGGATTGGCACTGTAGCGGAGGGTTGGAGCTATAATAAGATAGCAACGGGACATCAAACAGTGACGTGTTTAAGGCAAAGGAAGTGATGAGGACTGACACTGTAGTAGAGGAATGAGCGAGTGGAGCCTAGCAGATCGAATAAACAACAGAAATGGGGGCCCCCGTTTCAGCATTTTTTCTTAGGAGCTAGGGCACAGCTTGACAATTTAGTAGACCCACAAAATTCATTTTAATATTTTTAGAGGATGGTTTTCAATGTTTAGTTCAATAGAGGAGAAAAGATCTAACACCAGGGGTAAGAACAATACAAAAGTTTCTCAGGTAGACCCACCAAACCCCCTCATTCTTTACACCATTCTTTATATTTATTTGTCAAATCTGGTTTCAACAAACCATGCAAACAATGCTTAAACATGACGGTTTCAAAGATAACCCAACTATGGCACTGCAAAGATCTACTTTTTTGAAAACACATACAGCAATAGAAAACACAATTTTGGGAAATGTAGAAATCTCTCAAAATCATATAGTGGGTACAACTAAAAAGTTGGTTTTCGTGAATGCAAAACAGTACAAAGGGATCCTACGATGTAGGTAGGCCAAAAAACTAAGAAGAACCTAGAAGAAAAACCTCACTTTGATTTTACCAAAGACAACAAACAACAAAGAGAACTTCTTTTTCAGAGAATATAAAATGGAAGGAAAACAATCAAGTCAGAAGGATAGTAAAAAGGATTCAAATCCAAACAAAACAAACATAACTGCAACATACAAAGAAGAACGAGAGGACACAGTCCAGGATCCTAAAAACCTATACAATCCTACTTCAACCCCTCTATTGTGGTCTTCACAACTGTATGTGAATGAGCTCATGAACATGAAAGAAAGGCTTGGAATTTTAGAAAATCAGAGATTACAAGAAAACAGTGAGAGGAAAGAACTTATAGAAGTTAGATACAAGTTGGAAAGAGAAAATAAAATTCTCAAAGAACAGGTACTAAATCTCCAAAACCTCATGGAAAGAGGACATCAAGAGTTAACCATGCTAAAACAAGATCTAGGACATATGAAAACAGGAGGAGAAAAAAGCCCTGAAATAGTAAAAAGGGAAGGAAAAAATACATATAAATGAGATCCAATCAGCAATTAAAGACATGGAAATAAAAGAAAATCAACTAAAGGATCAGATAGAAGAAGCCAAAACCTGGTCATAATTAGTAAGTGGATCATCAAATGTACAAAGGTAAGTCATTGAGAAACACATCAAAACACAGATAAAAGAAGAAAGGGACAAGCAAGACAAATCAACTAGTTTTACTCTCAAAGGTTTGAAAAACTTTGGTGAAAAGGAAAGAACTAACATTCTGGCAAGGGACTTCCTTAAAGACAAGTTGAAGTGGAAAAGTTATGTACATCAAGCCAACAAGATTGGTAGGATAATAGAAGGAGGAAAGGATCTTCGTGTGCGAGTTGTCATGAGAATTATAGAAGAAAAACACGCTATCCTAAAAAGTAGGGGACTTCTTAGAGGTGCGCGTGCACACACGCACACATATAGACGGAGACTTGACATTTTCCCAACAAGAAGATCGAAAGAAGGAACGGGAGAAAGTGAAAGAGGAAAGAGAGGAGGGAAAATGGGAACGACTGAGAAATGGAAAAGCCTAAATAAGCGATCGATTATCAATACAAGAAATAGAGAATTTGGGGCCCCACGAGGAATCCATGCACATAGTAAGTTGGAATTTCAAGAGGATATACATGGAGAAGAGAAACCGGATTGGGGCCCATAGCAAAGGGGAAAGATATTATTATTCTTACGGGAACACATGAGCACAAGGGCTACAAAGTCCCAAAATTCGAAGGATACAACAAAATTTCAGTTTGGAACGAAGGGAGCGAAACATGTAAAGGTCACATGGGGGGATCACAGTGCTAATCAAGGAAACATGGCTTGAATACTCTCAAAGTTGAAAAGGATGACCCAAATAAGTAATACATATAGCTGAAAAATATCAGATGGAATGAGGTGATACATTTAGATTGGTTGATTGTTACTTTGCACCGAAAAGTTCAAAGACTTATAAGAGAAGTAATCTAGATAGCTAGAGATCCATATGCTTTACTAAAAAAAGACATTTCTATGTGTTCAATACCTCGGGGGAAATAATTTTAATGAGTGAATTTCAATGTGAGGATTGCAAACAATCAATCTCTCCAGTTGAGCAGCGAAGAAGGTGGGGATGACAATCCTTTATGGCTTGATGAAGAAGAGGACCAAGCTTTGGGAAAGAATATCTCAAGATGGTAATGGAGGGGTGACTACATTTCGGGGTTGAGATTCTAGGCTTATGCAACTTATACAACATAGTTATTTCTAATGGCACGAGGGTTTGGCCTAGATCAGTCAATATCTCTTGCAAAACATACAATGGTCAAAGTGTAATGGACTATGTCATCTATCCTCCCAAAGCTCTATTTCTTAGTTGCTACTTGAGTTTGAAATAGGGGATTGTCCTATTGAGCTAAAATCATGATCATAAACCTCTCTTGGTATCAATCTTGGTACCATCTCAAATCAGACACCAAAGAAAACAATTTCACCACATGCAAAAGACAACTCAACAAACAAAGTAAAATCATTGTAAATAAAGCAAATCAGGAAATCTTTGTTGTTGTCCTTGGGTAGTAATTTTAGATGACATGAGAAATGACATAGAGAGCAAGGCAACCTAAGGGGGACATGAGTGGCTATGTTCACGTAATAATCTAGTTGATATCCTTTAATTCACAAGGCCTCTAAGTGCTTGCAAAAGATCTAAGCCTAGAAAGGGAGCGGTTACAAATACTTTTCCAGCGAATACTTGTGGCATGATCGAAAAATGTAAGGCTGCCAAGAGAGATCTTCGAAGGAAAGTGAGATGAACAAAGAAAATAAAAGAAACTTATGAAAAATTAGTACAATACAAAAAAGAAAGCTATGTGAGCATATGAAGAAGGACAGAATCAAATTCTCTGGGAAAACACAACCCCAAAGGTTTTTGGAGGGAGTTACAACAAAAGAAAAAATACATAGAAAATAATATCACTGGTGCTCATTGGTTAGAATATGCAAGGACCCTATATGAGTGTTCCCAAAAAAAAAGATATTCCTCCCATAATCGAGACTTTGATTGAGATTTTTTCGACAAAAGATGTCAAGCAGGGCATAAATAATTTAGCAAGTGGTAAAGCACAAGACATCGATGGTCTACATGTTGAATTGCTAAAATGGGGGGTTGAGGTCCTCACACCACACATCAGAAAAATATTCAATAATATCAATCAGAATGGCTTTCCAATAGAGTGGACAAGTAGCGTTGTTATTCTTTTATTTAAAAGTGGTGACATTAATAATCTGTCTAATTATCACACCATTATGATCAGTCCTCTTCTTGGTAAACTTTTTGGAGGCATGATAGAACAAAGAATCAACAATTAGGTTGAAAGAGAGGGTAAAAGAGCAAAAGGGCAAGTAGGATTCCGACCTAAACACTCAACAATTGACCATTGCATCACTCTTAGGAATTTGATTGAAAAGGTTTGGGACACCCAAGGAGAAGAAGCTTTTTGTTGTTTTGTTGATTTCAGGAAAGATTTTGACATAGTACCCAGAAACAAACTTTGGAACAAGATGGAGGAACTTGGGATTCCAGATGAGTTTAGAGCAGCAGTTCATAGGTCGTATGAGTAGGTCAGAGCTAAAATCATAACCATAGAAGGTATGTCCGAATGTTTTGGCAGTGACATTAGTGTCAAGCAAGGTTGCCCTCTTTCCCCCACCTTATTTGGTCTATACATTGACAAGCTTGAGGAATGGTTAAATAAAACTAAGGGAGGAGGTATACAATTAGCAAGTTATGTACTGAAGTTACTCCTATATGCTGACAATCTTATCCTAATTTCAAAAATAGCCCAAGGATTGAGGGAACAAATAAAAGCACTAGAGCTCTTTTGCCAAGAAGTCGGGATGCAAGTGAACACTAGCAAAACAAAAATCATGATTTTCTCCTTGAAAAGGAAAGAGAGACAAATTAACTTTCTTTTTGAGGGGAGCCCTTTGGAAATAGTCACTGAATACAAATATATTGGGATTGAATTTTACCACAAGCTTAGCTAGGAGACTTGTAAAGTAAAAAAGATCCAGGGAGGTTGGAAAGAATCTTACCTACTTCAAAACAGGTGTAGGAAAGCTGAACTTTAGGACTGGAAAACTAAGAAAACCCTTTTTGGTCTGTTGGTCACCCTGGTTCTTCTCTATGGTTGTGAGGTTTGGGGAAGTAGCATGTCAAATCATGGGTAGAGACAGATAAAAAGAATCTAGAAACATCTAATCACAAGCACTCTCAAATTCAAATCAATTATTCCTTATGAGATCCTGTTGGCTGAAGCGGGTACTTCCTCATTGGAAGCTTCGGCAATATCTCAGATGATAAGCTATTTGAAAAAATTTGAAAGCATGGACAATATTTGCTGGCCCAAAATAGTTGTGGATGATACTCTGGAGCGTAGAAAGAAAACTTGGATGAAACAAAATAATAAATGGATGAACAAATGGGGCATCAACTTGCAAGAGTGTCCCAACAACAATAGGGAAATAAAAAATTATGTGATAGAAAAGTTCAAGACTGCCATGTGGATGGGATAGATTGGTCGAAATAAAGCACATTATATCAGAGAATTCAATCCCACTGGGGAGCATGATGAAAAAGATTATCTAGGGGCAGCTATTAAGGGTAAAGCAAGGATTCTAGTGGCACAGTTAAGGAACGGATCACACCATCTTTAATGCAAAACTGGTAGATGGACTATTCCAAAGGAATATTGGGAAAGGAGAATTTGTCTTTTCTGCAACAAAGGGGTCGTTGAGACAGATTGGAATTTTGTCATGGAGTGTTCGAAATATGATGATATTCGTATCCAGTACGAAAACAACCTGAAGGTGGATGGACTAGAGGAAATCTTCAAAGGAAAAAAGATTCAGACAACCGCAGGTTTCATTCTCAAGATTCACAGACAGAGAGTGGATATTGAAAGGAGTTTGAAATTAGATTAAAAATCTCAATTTTTTGGTCCCATAGACTATTCAGTCTTGTGGACGTCATTAAAATCTTTTATTTCATTTCATTTCATTTGTGTAAATAGTTTGAACAAGTTTTGAGCTATTATAAGGTAAAAATGAATGAATAAATATGATCAAATCCTCCAAGTATTTCTTTTACATGTAGTCACCAACAATAAGTAGGGTACTTATTTTAGCAACATGCCCCTACATTGTCAATTCCATATTGCAAATAGGCACATGTAAGTTGTGAATTATGAATGGAGATATGTTTCAAGGGAATTTAGTGGTAGTTGGTTATATCCCTACCACTTGTAAGAGATCCTAGGGCCCACAAATAAAGTTTTATAACCATCATTATCCCAAAACTATTTCTTTAGTTATATTAATTCAAGTAATTTTTTATGTTCCAATAAGGTGTATTTTTCACTATGCATTTGTGTTTACATAATGTTTGTAGTGATGTGTTCATAAGAATTATGCAGGCTTTTATCCCGAGCTAAATTTATGTACTTTAAAACAAGAAAAGACACAAGAATGAAACGATTGGGTGAAAAATTAAAAGGAAAAAACAAGCATGTTTGAAAGGGTGGGTGTAAATTTCATGAATATGGGGTGCAAACAATTATGAAAACTATGTTTTCATGAAGGTAAAAACAATTACATAAATGAAAGGCACCAAACACAATACGATGCACCATAATAGTGTAACCATTAAAGGTTGAAGTTACAGATAGGGTACATTCACCATTACAAGTCATTAAAGCTCGAAGACAACAAAATAAGGAGGTATACACAAAAATTGATGTAGAAACAATGGGCCTCTTTCAACTATGTGAGTTTTCATTCTTTTAAAAACCTAAAAAATGGGATGGCTACTCTTTCATGTCCATGAAAATAGAATGTTCTTTTCAAGGCACAAAAAGAAATTATCAACAAGGCTCGTTCATTTATTAATAGGGGTTTCGAGCATTCATGAATTTATATGGACATTCCCATACAAATTCCAAAGGTGTACCATTAATATGTTGAGTGTATGGTAATGCAACATAATTCACTGAAAATAAGGATGCACATAGTAAAGTGGTCACAATGGTGGAAAATCCCTTATAGGGTTTTTATTGAATATATGGAACACCCATTATATTGAGCACCCAAAGCTAAGCACAAAAGGATAAATATTGACTAATTAGATAAAAGGCATTTTTTGATGAAGGCAATATGTATAAGTATATGAGGAAGGTTAAAATTGATGAATATAATTATTTTAATGAGGAATCCAAAATGATGAAACCATCCATGGAATTTATTATTTGGTGAAGCCGAGAGTAACATTAAAATTAATGTATATTATGCACTAAGGCTTGAAAATGAGGAATTAAAGGAATATTTACACAAGGAGACAAGGTCAAAGTAGACCTTATAGAGAGAGGATTATGCCCTTTGCTTGATAAGTAAAAGATATGGAATTTGATGATACCATGTTGTTAAAAAGGAACATGAAGGGAATGAATCAACAAATATTAGAAGAGGTGCAATGGAAACAAAATTTTGAACACTCTACCAAAAGGAGAATGTGCTAGCTAGACCTAAAGACTCAGAGTACATGATCTCACTTCAAAAAAATATAGATGAATAGGTAAAGGAAAAGGCTTCCCCTCAATAACATGTACTAAGAATGTTCCCTTATAAGAAAGCTCCAAAAGCTCCCCTCAACAAAAAATTCCATAAAGATCCCCTAAAAATAAAGCACTGGATAATTCACCTCTACAGCTAGATCTACGAGCATCCCATCAACTATATGCGCCATGAGATTTCTTAGGGAAAATTTAATCCATGGAAATCCTTGTGAATAAAGTTCATCTAATAAACCTAATAGGGGATGTCCATGAACCAAAATAAATGAATGAGAATAATTTGAGGGGCATAATGGGTGAATTAACTTGATGAGGAAGAATCTTGAGGAATTGAAGACATGCCAAAAAAGGGCCAAATATGGAAAATATTGTAGTAGATATATCATATTCAGAGGGCACACTAGAGAAAGACATCAATTTTATATTTAGAAAGAAATACCTCAAATGATGAAGATAAAACCATTGATAAATGAGAAAGCGTTGAGGTAGAAGAAAATATAGTTGGTGAAGAAATAAGAAACATAGGCAATGAGGAAAGCGCGAGTGAAGAAAGAATCACAGAAACTGAGGAAATTGAGAAACAAGAATAGATCACAAGTATGAGGTAAAAAAAGAGAATACTTGAATATTACCTTTACCTATGAAGGGTAATGTGGAGGGAAAATGCCTCAAAATCTACAAAAAAGAAGCTCTCTCATTTGTATTTGATACACACCTAAATAAAATAACCAATGTTTGAGATACCCAAAAAGAGCTTGATTATAAAGGCAACATAGAAAATGGAGAACTAAAATATCACAAGGATTAGGTGACAAAAGAGCATACCTAAATGTGACCTCTACCTATGAAATTTTGTGTAGGTAAAATGCCTCAAAATCTACAAGAAATAATCTCTCTTTTAGTATTTGATACAACTGGATAAAACAAACAATGTTTGAGATGCCCAAAAAGAGTTTGATTATCAAGGCATCATAGAAAGTGCAGGAACAATTTTGTTTTTGCTTATTGACTCCAATCAATTAACTAAAGAACTAGGGACTTCCTTAATAAAACCAACAAGTGAGGTATCTCAGCAGAACATCAACAATAATGTCATGTCTAAAAGAATAAATAAGTTGAATGAAATAGAGAAAAGGCACAGACTAGAAGAGAAAAATATAGTAGTTGTGGAATAAAAATTCTGAAAAAAAATTGTATAAATATATTCAACGAAAATGATCCTAACATGACTTAAGATTTGATTAATAGGATCATGGCACTGCTTGCTTGCTATAAAAGTTCTCCTCAATCTCATTTTCATAATTGATTAATGGAGTAAAATTATGCCACCAGAATGAGAAGAGATTGTAATCATGTACTTTGACTAAGAAAACATTCTAGCCACATTATAGAAGTAATACATGGATATATGTGATATTGTAGGATTAATTTGTTACGTTGTAATTTATATTGCAATTTGGCTTATGGAATGATGAATGGTATATCTAGTTGTTATTGATGTTTAGATTCTTTAATATAAGGAACATGTGTGATTGTTTAGAAAACAAAATAATAATAATAATTTTGTCCCTAAGAAAATTATTATTTTCATATGTCAATCACTAAATTTTACACCATACATTAGTTATAAAATAATGCACACAACCATATGCTAATCTCATTAATAGATTTATATACGTGTTAACCCAAATCACAAACCATAAAGAAAGAAAAGGAGGGATGGTTGTCTTTGTCTATGTGAATAGAAATTTTCATCAATACTTGAAACCTAAGACCAAGAGTAAACATTTCAATCTTGTAACTACTTACACTAAAACACCCAAAATTTAAGAATTGAACATTATAAGGTTCCATATCCAAACATATCAAGATTTTCTGGTTATTTTTACAGTTTCCAAATTTTATTAACTAATTTAAATAAGTTAACACTGACAAGTCAAGATCATTTATTTTAATTCTATAAATTTAAATACAATAAAATATTTAGAACAAATCCCTAACTATATATGGTCATTCACCACATGCATTGATTCAAAAAATAGAATGTAAATCTTAAAATAAAGAAATGTATAATCATCCATAAATTTCTCATCATAAATTTCAAAATACAACACACCAGAATTCATTTTAACCATAAGATAAAAACCTAATAGTTAAACTTAAGTAGTGAGTAGATGATCATTTTAGACCACAAATGAAAAGATGTATGCTAGATTTCAATTAGAATAAAATACACTTGTTCTCATTAGTGCAACCGCAAGATTCGTCTTAAAAAATCAGGATAAACATCACCTGCACGATTTATATAAACAAAAAGATAAACATCAGCCACCTATTTGTCTAAAAATCGAGATAAAGATCAACCTAGAGAAATCTCAAGACTCTATTGAATTTACTAATAACCAAAAAGACACTTTAATACATTAACACAAAGCATACAACTATTCAATAATTTAATATTCAATCCAACTAACACTTCTTCCGTATCAGTCCCCAAAAAACAAAACTCGTAATTTTATATCTCATGGTGTTATTTGCCAATGAAATGTTCGATTCAAGAGTTGTTAAATGAGATTTATTCACATGGATAATATTTTCCATGAAGAAATTTGTAACAATTTATTACAAATTACTTGAGAGAAACGAAGCTCATTGTTCTATTATCCAATATGGTTGAATAATTGTTTCATAAAATAAAAAGTAAGAGAACCTTTGAAATTTACAATTTTCAAATAAAGAACATTATGATTGTAAATGTCATTGCAATTTGGATGTTATGTATCTTGGGATATGATATTATAACATATATAGGTTGATGGAGATGTCAACATGTGGCACACATTCCCCTTAATTATATTTTTATAATATATGAGGTCACATAGGAATTAGTTATATTGGGTAATGAGTCGGCCTACATTGGGATTAGGTGTCACCCATCCATTAAGGGTAAAACATGCTTCTATAAAGAAGATGTTATGTATATTGGGATATGATATTATAATGTATATGAGTTGATGGAGATGCTGACATGTGGAACACATCCCATTAGTTAGTTATATGTTTATAATATATGAGGTCACATAGGAATTAGTTATAATAGGTAATGAGTTTATGTTGGGCAATGAATCAGCCTACATAGGAATTAGGTGTTACCCGTCCATTAAGAGTAACATATTCCTATACAAAGGAGATGAGTATAATTAGGAGATATGTCATGGGAAGTATGAGTTGAGTCTTCTACTTCATAGAGGTATATTGGAGGTGTCCCCCTCGAAGTCGATTCCCATATTTGGAGATTGTGGAGTTACTACTTCCTTAAGGAGCATTGTATGGTGTTGCCATACCTTAAGGGTATTATTTTGTATATATTGAATATTTAGGCATCTTGGCCCACCAATATCTCTTGCATGGTGTTGATATTGATCATATGCTTCACATTTATGAATTATTATATTCAAATATCTTATCAAGCTCTAACATGTGGTACACACCCCCCTTAGTTATATGTTTATAATAAATGAGGTCACATAGTAATTAGTTATATTGAGCAATGAGTTTATACTAGGTAATGAATCGTCCTCCATTAGGATTAGGTTTTTCCCATCCATTAATATTAATGTATTCCTATATAAAGGAGATAAGTATAATTAGGAGAGATTTCATAGGAAGTATGAGTTGATTCTTCTAATTGGTAGAGGTATATTGGACGTCTCCCCTCGAACTAGATTCCTATATTGGAAGATTGTGGAGTTACTCCTCCCTAAAGGAGAATTGCATAGTGTTGCCCTACCTTAGGGATATTATTCTACATATATTAAATATTTGAGATCTTGTCCCATCAATATTTCTTTTGTTGTGTTATCTTTTGCATATTACTCATCTTATTCATTTATTATATGTAAGGATCTTATCAAGTGGTATCAAAGCATTGATCTGGGTAATTTGTGGGTTGAAACCCTAATTTTAGTGATTCGCCTATATCTTGAGATCAAATGTGATTTTTTCTTATATTTTTGTGTGAATTGGATAAGTCATTCATGGAATCTACCCTAAAAATTTCATATATTTTGGAGTTGTTTTGTGTAAGATATTTCAGGTTTAGGGTTAAAACCCCAATTTAAATTATTCACCTATATCTTCCAAATGGTGACAAATTTTCCAGTGAATATTTTTGTGCTATTTTGAATTTTTGTCAGAAGGAAATAATAAAAAATTAAGACATTTTGGATCTTTTGTGAGATTTATTACAGTTTTATGGTTTTTCACGAGTTTCTTCCATAGACCGAAATATTAGGAATTTTTTAGATTTTTTACATTTTCGGAAATCTCTTAAAAATATAATTGGGGTTTGTGTTTTGTATTTTCTATTTTTTTTCTAACCTCTAGCCAAAATGGGTAGAACATGTTTTGATCAAAAGGGTCTATTCTTAAAATCCTAGGTTTTGTGGCTCATGATGATGGAAGATATTTGTGGAGATGGTGAAATTGATGCCAAAGAATGGTGGAAAAATTTTAAGGATAAATATTTTCCATCATTAAATATGTGGTGTTTCAAATGGTGGATTAGTGGCCCTGTACAAGTTTGGTTTTCTAAATTATAAAAGGAAAGGTCTAATTGGTCTTGGGAAGAATTGGAATAGGTTTTCTTCGATTGATAGGACACACAAGAAGAAGAAAAGGAGGAGGAGGAAGAAAAATGTAAGGATAATAGTGAGGAAGAAGAAAAATCAGAAGAAGAAGAAGCAAAAAATTGTTTATGTTGAAGAGGCTACACATGATTTATAAGGAGAGGCAGTGGATCAAGATATGAGTTGAATTAGTGTGTCTTAGAGGAAGGAAGCTTCAATATTCTAGTTTGAAGGGTCATTCAAAGGAAAAAGGTAATTGTTTCTATAAACCCTAGCAGTAAAAATAACTTCATCAATATGGATGTATCTCAACAACTACATGTTCAAGAAAAGAATATCAAGGAAGCTCAAGTGGATGGTAAGCAGATTCATTTTTTTGGGAATTTAAATCTCTTTATGGATAAATATGTTATGCATTCTTCTATTTATGTTTTAGATATTGATGATACGGATATTGTTCTTGGATACCCTTTCTTAGAGACCTTGGGAACAATTAATATTAATGTGCAAAATAAATTCATGAAGATATGTACAGTAGAAAGAATATCACCTTACAAGATATCACATTTAAGAAGGAACAAAGTAATGTAAAAACGGATCATGAAGATGAATTTGAAGATGGTGAAGAAGGGGATAAGGATGATTCAGAAGGAGAATGAGATGAAAAAGAAAAAACAAATCATCTACTCAAGAGAAACAAGAAATAACAAACAAAAAGGTGGAAGAGGAAAATAAAGGTGAAGAAAATATTGATAAGGTTGAGGATACTAAGGTTCCGCCATATAGACACCCACATCATTATGAGAGGAAAACATCATGTATGTATGTTAGTACATGTGAGGGCAGCAATATATATGGGTATGTAGGGAATTGAAGGAGTAATCACTATGGCTATACATGGAATCAATTGAGCAACAATTTATGACATGGAATCACATGGATAATTATTATGGATATGCATGAATGCCAAGGAGGAACAAATATGGACAAAGATGAAATTAGAGTAGTGTAATAGATTATGGAATCAAGTTTAGATAATAATCACCCACTAATATACCATGTGGGTGGGTGGATGATCAAGCAAGGTAACAAGTGTGCAATGATTTGAAGAACACTCTTTATATGGCTTCTTCTCATGTTTCAGGGATGAAACATATCAAGGAGGGAGGGAATCTTATGTATCTTGGGATATGATATTATAATGTATATTGGATAATGGAGATGCTAACATCTGGCACAAATCCCCCTTAGTTAGTTATATGTTTATAATATATGAGATCAAATTGGCATTAGTTATACTGGGTAATGAATTAGCCTACATTGGGATTAGGTGTTACCCATCCACTAAGAGTAATGTATACCTAATTAAAAGAGTCTACTTCCCTCTATATGTTGGATCAGTTCCATGTCTATTGTTGATCCTTACTATCTCCAGTGGACAAGCTTAAACTCCACTTACGAGAGGTTTTGTAAATAGAAATGGTAAGCACCTTGGTTTGTGTTTTGGTATTTTTGTTGTTATAAGCTATTTTTCATAGAATTAACTCCTAGATGCATCAAAGAGACATATTTAACATTATAGTGGAGTGAATTCCTATTTAAAAAAATTTGTGAAACAAGGGGTCATGAGTTTATACTCTTATTTTTGGATTCTTTTCTTTGTATCCTATTTGTATTGTCTTCATTTCCTTAGAGCCGCTTCACCATTTCAATTGTTATTAATGAGGATCCTATATATATATATATATATATATATATATAATTTTTGTATGTATATAATTTAGAAATTTAAAAAAATTGTAACTAGGAGGTTAGAAAGAAAGATACATAAATCATGGATTCATTAAAATATTTAATTCTTTGACCTTTTTACCCCTTGAAGAGAGGAGGAAATGTATTTTGCTCAAATGTGTTTAGAGTTTGAAAATACCTTCTTGTTGGTCCGAAAATCTGTCGGGTGGACAAATCTATGGATAGACGAGCCAACAGTGTGCAGGGCATAGCCCCTCTTTGAGTCAGCAAAGCGAAACTAGTTTATTGCTATTCTACCAGCAGGAATCTATGCAAGTCTCACAATATTCTGCCTTCAGGGGTTGGGATCTCATCCTAGTAGAGGTATTTCCAACTATAGAAGAAGGGAAATAAATAAGGTGGGGTGATAGGAAAGATCTGAAGGGAGAAAAGAAATGAATTCCAAAGCAGAAAGGTCAGAGGGTCTATGTTTTTGGCTGGTAGTAAACAGAGCCGAACTTACTCACATAGACAAACAACACAATATTGATGAATAAATGACAATAAAGTAGAAGTAGATTCAACAGAACAAACATACAGATCTAACATAAGAAAGGTCTGATGTAAAACACAAGTATTCAACACAAAGTCTAAATATTGTATTAATATTTGTTTCTGTTACAAAAAGTTCAAAGTCTTTTCTTCTTACTTCTATTTTTCATCTGAAAAGTATCCACCACTTGACTACAACAAGTATTCAAGTATTTATAGAAGAAGAGAAGGAAAGAAGGCAAAAGCAAACCAACCACCTAATTACAAAATATCTAAAAGTCAACTGTTGACTTTTGGCAACTTGGTGGATGACATCATCCCATGGTGCAACATGGATGATGTCATCGTTTATACCAACATACTCTTAGATATTTACAAAAATAAGAAGAGAGGAAGGAGACTATTCATCATTGTCTCGCGGTTGAAAGGGAGTGTCCTGCTTCTGCTGTTGCTCGGGAGAAGTGATGTTGAACTGGGCCCGATATTCCATGAACTTGCTGATCATGGGCTGAAGTTGATCCTAAGCAGGATCCTTGTGATGATCGCTGATAACTTCGCAAGTTTCACGTTCATCCACAAGCCTTTCTAGGAGCTTGGCATATTCATTTCCCGCCTCTATCACGAACCCTATAAAGTCACGACAGGCCAGAAGGTTGTTGAAGCATTCGGTGTCGAACGTGGCTTTTGGCCCTAACCCTTGCGAGACGATCTCCTTAAAGATCCGAATAGTTTGGTCTGCCTTCCTTAGGGTGAAAGAAGGAGTGAGCAAGCCTGGGGACATTCTCAAGATGATTTTCTCCATCTGATGCATAGCCTCCAAGGCTTCCTCTTTGACTTTATGTATCTTTTCGAGGACAAACTCCAACTGATCGACCTGGTAGTCTAAAGTAGTAAGGACTTTGTTGGGTGCTTTGGGGTGATTGAAGAATCCGAACTTGACCAGACCTTCGACTGAACAGTCGAGCATTTTCTGGAAGGTCTCATGCTATAGCCTAGCATGGTCCAACTCTTCGGAGATGCGTCCCACAATCGCCTGGAGTGCCTTGTTCACCTGATTGATGTTCTGATACAACTCGGTGAACTTGACGATTACTCCCTCACTTACCTTGAGGATTTGGTCTCTCTAGGTGGATACTGTCATACCTTGCTCACCGATTTTGGCATATTCATTTATCTTATCCTGGCTCAGGGGCTAAGGAGTTTCGGTGGCAGTTGTAGGAGGTGCACTGCCCATTTTCTGCAAGGCGTGGAGAAGATGTTTATTTTGCTCTTTTAATAGCCTCTTTTCTTCCTTTGCTTCCTGAAGTTTCTTACAAAGGGCATCCACTGCAGATAGGGCCTCTCCTTGAAAGATTTTTTAAGACGTTCCCATCGTGACTTGGGTCACTATATAATCTGTCGGAGACAGATCCTTTTTATCCTTTAAAGGATCGAGATACGCAATCTCCATTACTCTCTCTCCTGATGCACTCTGAGAGAAGCGGTTTATAGGCTTTTGCTTCTTGGCCCCCTTTGATGGGATGACGGAGAAGTCCATCAGTGTGATAGGAACTTTCCTCTTTTGCTGGCTTAGGTGCTGAGAGATCCATGTTGGACTTATGGGAGTGGGACCAGAAGTAGAAGAGGGAGCAGCTGCAGTAGTGGAGGGAAAGTGCATTGAGACACTTGGTGGCGGCATTGAAAGAGAGGCCAACGAAGTACTCAAGAGAGGAAGGGATACTGTAGGTGAGAAAGACGAGGGTATGGAAGGTAGCTGAGAGATGAGAGAAGAGATGGTGGTGGACAGCTTCGCGAGAGAAGAGAAGATGGATGACGAGGAGGGGGGAACAGTGGAAGATGGGGAAGGTGATACAACCAAAGGAATGGTCGCTTGGATCACACGAGGAGGAGAAGGAGGAGAGGGGAAGGGATAGAAGGGACCTTAGTAGTTGTAGCAGTGGCAACATCTTGAGTGGACGTGCCCATCGGAATATCTTCGTCTACTTCTTTCTCTAGAGATAACAGGCTCACAACCTGTTCTTGTGCGGCGGAAGGGGGACTTTCAGGAGCCTCTTCCCGAGCGGAGCTTGACTCGTCCTCTTTATCCTTGCCTTTTACTTTTGGTAGATTTTTTGGTCTGATAGGTGCATTGCCCAATGGAGATGTAGTGAAATATACCCCGAGGTAGATGAGGCCATTCATCCTGCACCAGTGCTCTGTTCACAGCAGAGTTTCTTTGACCCTTTCTTCAATGGTCTCAGTGCTTTGGTTCTGTCGATTGTAGTAAACGACCAATTTTCCCCATCCGTGTCAAGATATACCTGATCAACTTCTTGATCGATAGTTTGATAACCCTTCAGGACAATGGCCACACCGTACTGAATGATCTCTGCCAGGGCAAGGCGAGAATGGTCCTTTCTTCTGAGCTCGACCTCATGGTACAGGTCAATATAAATGTCCTTGATCTGTGGAAAGTGGATAGGATCAAGTTTTTCCCTGGGAAGGTAATTCATTGGATCGAAAGTGGGCCTTGCCGGGAATTTGTGCTTCATATTGAGCAGTTCTAGCTCGGCAACCATTTCTCAGGATTTGTGATGAGACACGCAGTGGTATCTGCCCACTGTGAGGGGGAAAGGAGTTCCACCCTTCTTCCTCTTCAAGCACTTCTTGTGGTATGTCACGATTTGTCTAGATAGTTCTAACAGGATCAGTTTGGGGCCAGTATATCTTGGCAATTTGGTGGGTTCACCCAGGAAGTTAGCTGCCCTGAGATAGGTGAAGGTGGGAAATTGTGTGAATAAGGGCCCTCACTTTTCTGTTGTTGCGACGATGCTCTTGGTCATTCAACCATGGGTCATGTTGGGCCTCAATAGGTAGACGATGTAATAGAAAAAGGCATCGTTGATTTTGGTGAACTGTGAGATGTTGTTCTCCAGCTTCAGCTCTGGGTATTACTCATATATCCTTACTTGGGGCCAAACCCCGCATTGGCTTAATGCTGGATAATCCCTTTCCGAGGCTGCAGCGTAAACTACGTAGGAGTTCATGTAGAACCTCCCCGTTGTGGTGAGTTTTTGGAGCTGCTTGGATATGGTACTGCTTATTATCTCCGCCCACTCGAAGCGTTGATCAGGTACGTTCTTGCTCATGGTCTCTAGGTACCTGAGCATCCACTTATGGAAGTAATGGGTGTCAGAAAGCCCAAATACTTTGCTTAGGAACGTGATAGTATCACTCAGTTCCTCAGAGAAATCACTTTAGTGAATAACTTGTGGCCATCCAGTTACCACCTTCTTGTTCTTTAAATATACTTCATTCATCAGTTGCATGCACTGATCTTCATTGTCCTCCCAAGCCTTGGTGCAGTCTTCTTGGCTTACAGCCACAAAGTGTCGGTGGTGAGGGATGCCAAGCATGATTTCGAAGTGTCGAGCGGTAAGGTTGATCACGACTTTGCCCTTTTCATTTTGGACACACCTTGTGTCTTTGTTGTAGCAGCGAGCCACTACCATCATGAATTCATTGTTCACTACACTGACAGGGATCCCCCCAACAAAGTGCAGGCCACTGCCCACTAGTTTGTCCATCCAGGGACTCCCTGTGACCCTCCTGGTTCTGGCCCAGAAATCTTCCATATCAATGTGACCAAGCTCTGAGTCTCTTATATCCAGGTCACATTCTGCCTGAGACTTGGGCATTCTGACCCTTTGGTACTTATACTTCATCTCTTCTTCTATAAGTTTAGCTTTGCCCTTTGATTTGGTCGGTCTCTTGCTTGATGTAGACATATGTGGATCTGAATTCAGTTGCTGATCTACAAGAAGAAGAAGCGAAACCCAACGCAGAAGAGTCATGTTAGCTGTTAGATTTTCCATCAAAGCACTATGGAATAGAATGGGGAGTTAGCAATTTTAAGGCCTCAGGGCGCAGGGTGCATGAACACTGCAGGCTGCAGGGTTAATAGTATGGCGCATGGAAGAAGGGTGTTACACGAAACAAATTAGCACCAAAGGGCGCAGGGTGCATGAACACTACACATGACATTTTGTTATTGTAAGCAGAAGTGTGCCTGCACCATTCATATGCATTTTATGCTGGGCGCAAATAATTTTCATGTTGCATAGGGACAGGGTGCACCAATGGCACATATATTTTTTTATGTTACATGAATGTTTGGTGCGCTGAAGGGCGTAGGGTTGATGTGTGTAACATAGGCTTTATGTGCACAGAAGGGGAAATTGGCATGGCGCATGGAAGGTTTGCATGACATTGTGTTACTGTAAGAGGGGATGTGCTTGCCCTGTTTACGTAGTTTTATACTTGGCACAAGTAATGCTGGTGTCGCATGGGGGCAGGGTGCACCAATGGCACAAATAATTTTCATGTAATAGAGAAGCTCCGTGCGCCTAAGGGCACAGGGTTATGGGGTGTTGCAAGTAAGAAAAGTGCACCTTCTGGGCGCGACTGTATTTTATGCAGCAGGAATGGCGAATGCGCCAAGAGGGAAAATGCAGTCTAATATGAACTTCTGAGTTTTCTTTCTTTCCTGACAGGTTTGCATGTATTTTAGGCCTCTTTTACAGGGTTTTTTAGATGGTAAAGGGGGTGCACAGCAAGAAGATCCAAGTTATTTTTAAGGCAGAGCCCTTCTTACCAGCAGATCTGGAAAGAGAAGGAAGAGCTTGGGGGAGAGAGACAGCCAGAATAGCAAAAGTGGGGGGGGTTTTACAAATCCATCTACCCTACCACACAAACAAACAGCCAACAACAAAACTAAAACATGAGAGTAACAAGGACCACTTCCCTAGAATATATAGAATGTGAGAGGTGAAACGGGGTCCACCAACGTGACACGAGGACGACAGGCGTGCTGACAGGTGCAAAGGAATAAAAGTTAATCACGTGTTTTTCTGACTGGTGAAAGTGACAAGGCGGATGTGCCTATATATAGGAAAAGGTGCAATAAATGTGCCAACCACTTTTTTAAGGGGTGCATCAAAACTCATGTCGACATGTAAAACGGTGTGCCCGTTGGCGCGGATAAATGCGTGTCAACACAGAGATACTTGTGCCTTTGGAACAAGTTTACAACTGTCAACATCCTATTCCATGCACCCTTTGGTGCACCAAACTATGGTGCAACAATTGATGTGTCAACACGAAGGCGCATGCGCCTTAGCGCACGTAAGAATGACGCATCACGGGAAGGTGCACCAAAACATGTGTCGACACCTAAAACGGTGTGCCAAAGGAAATGAAAGGGGCACAAATTTACTCTGTGTAACATCGATAAAAGGTGCGCCCAGCCAAAAAAGGGACCAAAATGGCTAAGTTCGGAAAACTAGATTTCCCAGAAAGGGATTTTGCAATGTTCCGAAATGCAGAGGGGTCCATGACAAGGGACTAGGACAAAATTTGGTATGGTTACCTATGAAATTGCCCTCGTCAATTTTACAGGATAACAGTTGGCTCTTTTTGGGGACTATCTTTGAGTGAGACTCAAGGGTAGAGAATCCCATATTTTCATGTGCCTATCCATTGGGTTACCAGAGAGTCAAAAACAAGGCCGATGACAAAAGCAAACACACGATGAAAGCAAACACACGACATAAAACAAACTGTACAAAGAAGAGAGCAAGCTCTACTTCCTGAATAATTTGAGCTGCTGCCCACTATAGGGAAGCAGGAGCTCAGTTCCATCCAGATAAGAGAGATAGAAGCTATTTTCTCCATTGATCTGATTTGATCTTGAAAGGCCCTCTCCACAGAGAATCAAATTTCCCGTGCATGCCCTTTGGTTCTCTCCGTTTGTCCCACAAAAGGACGAGGTCTCCCATCTGGAAATCCCTTTGCTTAGCTTTTTTATCGAACAGTCTCTTGATCTGATTCTGATGTTTGGTGATCCTGTCAACCACTCTTACTCTCTTTTCTTCGAGCTCTGCTAGATACATGATCCTCTTTTCAAGAGAATTTTGGAAAGTCTCATCTTTGATTGCTCGTGCCAAGCACAGAGCAAGGAGTTCCGCAGAAATGGGAAGCTCAACGTCAGCTCCATATAACACTTGAAAAGGTGACATGCCAAGAGACCTCTTGGGAGTAATGCAGTCCACCCACAAAGCTGTCGTATAATGACTTGTGCCACATTCGCTGATTCTCATCCACTAGCTTCCGTATGATGGTCACTAAGTTTTTATTACTGGATTCCGCCTGACCATTTCCTTGGGGATAATAATCTGAGGCATGAGCCAAGGTTATCCTGTATTCATAGCAAAAACTAATAACTTCCCGTGAGGAGAAGTTGGAAGCATTATCAGCAAAAATCTTGTTTGGAACGCCAAACCTGACAATGATATTTTCCTTGATGAAACTGCAAACAACCTTGGAAGTGGCATGTTTGACAGGTATGGCCTCAACCCATTTGGTGAAGTAATTTGTTGCTGTCAGGACATAACTATGTCTGGCACTCGATTGAGGATTGAGTGCACCGATAAAATCGATTCCCCACTTCTTGAATGGTTCATCAATGATGACCGGCCTGAGGGGAAAAGCAGCCAATTTTGGCTTACCAACAAATTGCTGGCAAGGCTCACACTTTGCTACCCAGGTGGCTGTATCTTGGAAAAGCGTTGGCCAATAGTACCTGGCCTGGATGATCTTGTGTGCTGTCACAGAAGAGGAGAAATGGCCACCACAGGCTAAATCATGAAAACTCTCAAGTAACGTTACCTGTTGTGGCTTGTCAACACATCGCAAGAAGATGCCATCTATTCCGCGTTTGTATAAACAGTCATCCTAGATGACATATCTGGCTGCTCTAAGCTTTATAGCATGCTTCTCCTTTGTGGTTAGATGAGCTAGGAATTCACCATAGGTGAGAAAGAAAGCAATATAGGAATACCACTCGTCACTGGTCGCGACAAATAGAACCATAGGTAGTGAATCGGCTTTCTCCAGCTAGCTTTGTGCTCCATTGGCGCAATCATCTTTTCCGTCAGGGCCTTTTGAACCTTGGTTTTCAGCCATAAGCTGACATAGGCCCTTACCTCTTACCAGCTTGGTGGGTTTTATATCTAGATCAGACTCTTGGACTTTTGCAATCCAATTTCCTTGCAAACTCCCTAACTCCTGTTGAGTTAGGATGGACTTCACTGCCGTGTCAGGAACCAATACCGTTGTATGAGAATTTAGAATGTAATACCTGAATTTCTTGACAGCTTTGACCATGGTGAAGGCATGCTTTTCCAACTAGGACATCTTTAATTTGTGAGGCTTGAGAGGAGAGCTCATAAACGCAATCAAGGATTCAACATCCTCAGAATTATTTTGCATCAAGATAGCCAATACGGTATGCTCAGATGCATAGCTATACATGATAAAATCTTTGGAGAAATCAGGACATACCAGGACTGGCGCGTGAGCGACGGAGGCTTTTATATCCTCGAATGACTTCTTTCCTTCTTCGCTCCACCGGAAATTTGGTGATCCTTTCATCATGTTTGATATGTGGTGAGTTATTTTCAGCAAAGTCGGGAACAAAGCACCTGAGAAAGTTCACCTTCCGAAGAAAGAGTGAACATCGGCCTTGCTTGTAGGTAAAGTAAGGCTCTGAATAGCCTTAACCCTTTCGGCATCTATCTTCATCCCTTCCTTGCTTATAATGTGTCCCAGTAACTTTCCTTCTGTGACTCCAAAAATAGACTTTTTCGGATTAAGGGAAATCCCATGCTCTTGGCATCTAATCAATACTTGCTCTAAATGATCACAATGATCATTTTGCTGCTTAGAGAACAGAGTTAAGTCATCCAAATAAACCACGATGACCTTCCCCATCATGCCTTTGAATGTGAAGTCCATTGCCCTCTGGAAAGTAGCACCAGCATTGGTTAAGCCGAAAGGCATCCTGTTGTAGGCGAATGTACCCCAAGGGGTAGTGAATGTCTATTTTAAATTGGTCTTCAGGTGAGACTTCAATCTGATTGTAGCCAGAAAAACCATCAAGCATGGATAGCATTTCTGATCCAGTCACTGCTTGCAGAACCTGATCCATTATGGGAAGTGGGTAGTTGTCCTTTAGGGACGCTTGATTCAGGTTGCGAAAATCTACGCAGATGCGTATCTCACCATTCTTCTTATCGTACTGGCACAATATTTGCCACCCAAGTACTGTGATGGATAGGAAAAATGATCCGTGCGTCCAGCATTTTCTAAATTTCAGCCTGGATAGTACCTGAGATCTTAGGATTGTAGTGTCTCTACTTCTGGTGAAAGGGTTTGACATCCTCTTTCAACAGGATGTCATGTTGGACATCCTTTGGCTTGAAATACTTTGGATCGGCATAGGACCATGCCAATACACCCATGTATTTCTTCAGCAACTTGATGAATTTCTGCTTCTCTTCGGGTGTGAAACATTTTCTAATGTTCACAAACAGTAGATGTTCTACCGAACCTAAATTGACCGGTTCGGTTTCTGGGGAGGAGTTAGGATCATCTCACCTTTTCCTCTTTAAAAAACAATCATGCATGTCGAACAAGCATTCCAGAGAAACCAAACCTTTCAAGATTTTATTTCCTTTGAGCTGACATATGCCATCATTTCTTTCGGTTTCCCCACTCTGATCAGTAATAGACTCACGACATGTGGAAGTAGATCCTTCAAAATGAAGCTCATTAAAAAATTTCACTTTTTCAAGAAAGGCAATGAGTTGATTGTCATCGTTGAATACTTGCCAGTGCTGAAAATTGTCTGGCACGCTTGGGCGAAAAACCACCTTAATGGTATATTTGACTATTTTTAAACCTGGGAGAGGGAGCATGAGGGATGCTGAGACAGCTAATGAGTCGGCCATCTCATTCTGAGCTCTTGGGATAGCTTCTATTCAAAAAGCATCAAACTCCTCGATGTTATTCCATACCACGTTGCGATAATGCCTGAGCCTTTCATTCTTTACTTGGTATATCCTTTTAACTTGATTTATGACCAGCTCTACATCACCCTGTACTTTTAGATTCTTGATTCCTCTTTCCTTTGCGGCTTGCATTCCAAGTAGCAAAGATTTATACTCGGTAGTATTATTTGTGTTGAAAAATTGCAACTTGAAAGAGAGAGGAATAATCTCCTCTTCGGGATATATTAGCACAGCTCCAGTGCCGCACCCACTAGTTGCGCAGTTGTCGTCCAGATCTTGTTAAGATCTTCTACTTGGACGAGGACATCCCCCTTGTCAGACTCGGTAGATAAGAAATAGTTTCCCATCCCTGATGATTTGAAGAGAATTTGGGCTTTGGGGTCATCGGAGTTAGTAACCAGGTACTTCTTTTGCGATTCAGGCTCCAATGTTTGCATTACACCTTTGACAGGGATTCTAGCCTTAGACCAGTCCATATGAATCTCCCCACCAACTTCACTGCAAAAGCTCCTTCCTAGTAGAATTCCATATGCTGCCGGAATATCGGCAACAAGGACGGTCATCTTTACTCTTTTCTCTAAAAACGCTGCAAATGCAAACTGCGCGTCTTTGATTTGACCAATCAACGGAACCTGCTTGGTTTCCAAGGAATAACATCTGCCAAAAGGCTTGGTAAGGGTGAGGCCCAAGGCATGGGTGACTTTTACTGGCATGACATTATCGGAAGCCCCAGAATCAATTATGCAGTTGCTTAGTTTGTGGCCATTGATTAGGAGGGAGAGATAGAAAGGTTCTATCTTTCCTGATGCAGATGTTGAGGCAACATTTATGCGAGACGCAGGAGGAGTAGAAAGGATTCCCTTCGGGGAAACCTGAGTAGTTATGACAGCTTGGCTTTGGATGTATTCAGTCAACCTTCGCAAGCTACTCGGGATTTGACTGAAGATATTCAGCTTCAGACATCTGGATTTTGGTCTTTTTAGCGTGATCAATTATGTCAAATGCGGCCAAGGGTTGCGTGGACGAAGGAATGAGTCCCTCATTTCGCAAGGGTAGGGTAGGATTACTGGTCTTGATAGGAATATGAGGAGGCTGATTCAGAGGGGAAAAAGGGGAAAAATATTTCTTTGAAAAAGACTTAGTAACAGGCTGAGCAGGAAGGGGATTACCTCTTTTTACAATGGTTGGTGACGTGTTTGACACGGCCTTCTCTTTTTACGCCTTGGCAGTAATTTCTGCTTCTTTTTCTTGAGAGCGGGTGAAAACAACATAAGATTGTCCACTTGCATATCCTTGGGTACCCTCCTCTTCATCAAATTCTTCCTCATCAAATTCCATATACCCGATAGTAGAGTCGCCAGTCGGTTCGCCGACATCTTGATCATCTTCACCTGGCGATGAAGGTTCTTCATAATTTTGCTCCTCTTCCTTCGATTTCGGCTAAAGCATTGATCGGAGGGGCTTCAAGCACCAACTCATGGAGTAGCTGCGGGTAGGCAGGGCCTTTGTGAGGACACGTTGTTAGAAGTAAAGTTCCTGTCGTGGAATATCCCGGTACGAAGTGCCTAGGAGAAGCTTGAGCTAGCTGTCTTTTTTAATGCGAGCAAGTCATTTGCCATCTTCTGGAATGCTGGATCAGATGAAGTGGCGGGAGAAGGGAGCCGAAGCTTTTGGCTTGGATGGCTCTCACTTTAATTCACCAGATATTAGCAAGTTGTCTTCAATCCGTATGGCAGCAGCTTGGGTGAGAACCAGAGTAGTGACTTGTTCTTGCAAGAGTAAGAAACTTACTTTTGAGCTCATGGCGTTCACGAAGAAACACTTCTGATTTTCTGGCATTGGCAGCATGGTAGGCGGAACTCGATTGATTAGTGAGTTGAAACGGGTGATGAAATCGTGCATGGTTTCATTGACCTCCTTCTTTAGGTGAGTGATCTTTGACAGCAATGCAAATGCATCCTCGAAAGGCTTATACCTTTCTTCAAATGTAGTCCGTAAGGTGGCCCAACTAGTAATAGATCCGGCTGACAAATGCTGAAACCATTCTGCTGCTGGTCCTTGCAAGGTTTCCAGAAAGAGGCAAACTGACACATCTTCATGGGTCACATCCAGGATACTGCATGACATGATGAACGCAGATATGTGTGAATCCGTGCTCTGGTTCCCGCTACCATCAAATTTAGGAAAATTCTTTCGATTTCCATGTGGGAGTGCGTGAACAGGATGTGGTAAAGCCAAAGGGCCCATAGCATTTCCCCATGGCACTGCCATTTGAACAGCTGGAAAGAGAATGCGTGCTGGGAGGATAGTCCCACTGAGCAACAAAGCACTGCAAAGTGATGTGGATGTACCTTGTGAGAGATGCTTCCTTTGCGGAGGTGAGACACTCCTGGATGACCGGTTAGCTGAACTTAGCGATGAGAAGCGCGCCGGTGTTACACTGAAGTTGTGCCTTTGAAGCAGATCGAAGGTAGGATCAACTTCTCCATGAGCTCTCCTACTACGAGTAAATGGTTCACCTGCCAGTGTACCTTCCAAGATCTGCAATATTTTCGGAGCAAATCCTAAAAACTCTTTTTGGTTGTACTTGCTGATTTTTTTATTTTTTTAATTTTCTGACAAAAATCAGCAGTATGTACTTTTCTAAATATTTAATTTTATCCCTCTTTTAACAACTGATTGCGGTTTTAATGTCTGATTAACAAGGATAAAATGATGGTAAAACTTAGTAAGCTGATTTTCAGATCTAGAGTTGACTTTTTAGAGAGTTTGAAAATTTTGGTAAACTGTCAAAAACTCAGATCTACGGAAAAATACAGATTTTTGTAAAAACTCAGTGAACTAAAGATCTCTAACTAGCCCAGATCTATGGACCTCTGAAGAAAATTTTCAGTTTGGGTCACTTTTGCAAAAATTTTGGATTTTGAACAAAAGTTAAAATTTGCAAACAGGTAGTGATTTTTGACTTTTTACTTAATTTTCAAACACACCACTATCATAGATCTATTAGATCTGTTCGATCCCCAGCGGAGTCGCCAAAAAATGTTGGTCTGAAAATCTGTCGGGTGGACAGATCTATGGATAGACGAGCCAACAGTGTGCAGGGCATAGCCCCTCTTTGAGTCAGCAAAGTGAAACTGGTTTATTGCTATTCTACCAGCAGGAATCTGTGCAAGTCTCACAATATTCTACCTTCGGGGGTTGGGATCTCATCCCAGTAGAGGTATTTCCAACTATAGAAGAAGGGAAAGAAACAAGGTGGGGAGATAGGAAAGATCTGAAGGGAGAAAAGAAATGAATTCCAAAGCAGAAAGGTCAGAGGGTCTATGTTTTAGGCTGGTAGTAAACAGATCCGAACTTACTCACATAGATGAACAAAGCAATACTGATGAATAAATGACAATAAAGTAGAAGTAGATTCAACAGAACAAACATACAGATCTAACATAAGAAAGGTCTGATGTAAAACACAGGTATTCAGCACAAAGTCTAAATATTGTATTAATATTTGTTTCTGTTACAAAAAGTTCAAAGCCTTTTCTTCTTACTTCTATTTTTCATCTGAAAAGTATCCACCCCTTGAATACAACAAGTATTCAAGTATTTATAGAAGAAGAGAAGGAAAGAAGGCAAAAGCAAACCAACCACCTAATTACAAAATATCTACAAAATATCTAAAAGTCAACTGTTGACTTTTGGCAACTTGGTGGATGACATCATCCCATGGTGCAACATGGATGGTGTCATCGTTTATGCCAACATACTCTTAGATATTTACAAAAAGAAGAAGAGAGGAAGGAGACTATTCATCATCGTCTCGTGGTCGAAAGGGAGTGTCCTGCTTCTGTTGTTGCTCGGGAGAAGTAATGTTGAACTGGGCCCGATATTCCATGAACTTGTTGATCATGGGCTGAAGTTGATCCTGAGCAGGATCCTTGTGGCGATCGCTGATAACTTCGCAAGTTTCACGTTCATCCACGAGCCTTTTTAGGAGCTTGGCATATTCGTTTCCCACCTCTATCAGGAACCCTATAAAGTCACGATAGGCCAGAAGGTTGTTGATGCATTCGGTGTCGAACGTGGCTTCTGGCCCTAACCCTTGCGAGATGATCTCCTTGAAGATCTGAATAGTTTGGTCTGCCTTCCTCAAGGCAGAAAGAAGGAGTGAGCAAGCCTGGGGACATTCTCAGGATGATTTTCTCCATCTGGTGCATAGCCTCCAAAGCTTCCTCTTTGACTTTATCTATCTTTTCGAGGAAAAACTCCAACTGATCGACCTGGTAGTCCAAAGTAGAAAGGATTTTGTTGGGCGCTCTGGGGTGATTGAAGATGTCGAACTTAACCAGATCTTCGACTGAACAGTCGAGCATTTTCTGGAAGGTCTCATGTTGGAGCCTAGCATGGTCCAACTCTTCAAAGATGGGTCCCGCAATCACCTGGAGTGCCTTGTTCGCCTGATTGATGTTCTGATACAACTTGGTGAACTTGACGATTACTCCCTCACTTTCCTTGAGGATTTGGTCTCTCCAGGCGGACACTGCCATACCCTGCTCACTGATTTTGGCGTATTCATTTATCTTATCCTGGCTCAGGGGCTCAGGAGTTTCGGCGGTAGTTGTAGGAGGTGCACTGCCCATTTTCTGCAAGGCGTGGAGAAGATGTTTATTTTTCTCCTTTAATAGCCTCTTTTCTTCCTTTGCTTCCTGAAGTTTCTTGCAAAGGGCATCCACTGCAGACAGGGCCTCTCCTTGAAGGCTTTCTGAAGATGTTCCCATCGTGACTTGGGTCACTGTATAATCTATCGGAGACAGATCCTTTTTATCCTTCAAAGGATTCGGGATACGCTATCTCCATTACTCTCTCTCCTGATGCACTCTGAGAGAAGCGGGTTATAGGCTTTTGCTTCTTGGCCCCCTTTGATGGGATGACAGAGAAGTCCATCGGTGCGATAGGAACTTTCCTCTTTTGCTGGCTCAGGTGCTGAGAGATCCATGTTGGACTTATGGGAGTGGGACCAGAAGTAGAAGAGGGAGCAGCTGCAATAGCGGAGGGAAAGTGCGTTGAGACACTTGGTGGCGGCATTGAATGAGAGGCCAGTGAAGTACTCAAGAGAGGAAGGGATACTGCAGGGGAGGAAGATGAGGTATGGAAGGGAGCTGAGAGATGAGAGAAGAAATAGTGGGGGACAGCTCCGCGAGAGAAGAGAAGATGGATGACGAGGAGGGGGGAATAGTAGAAGATGGGGGAGAGATACAACCAAAGGAACGGTCACTTGGGTCACATGAGGAGGAGAAGGAGGAGAGGGGGAAGGGACAGAAGGGACCTCAGCAGTTGTAGCAGTGGCAACATCCTGAGTGGACGTGCCCATCGGAACATCTTCGGCCGCTTCTTTCTCTGGAGATAACAGGCTCACAACCTGTTCTTGTGTGGCGGAAGGGGGACTCTCAGGAGCCTCTTCCCGAGTAGAGCTTGACTCGTCCCTCCTTATCCTTGCCTTTTACTTTCGGCAGATGTTTTGGCCTGGATGGTGCATTGCCCAATGGAGATGTAGTGAAATCTACCCCAAGGTAGATGAGGCCATTCATCCTGCACCAGTGTTCTATCCACCGCAGAGTTTCTTTGACCCTTTCTTCAATGGTATGGGGCACTTTGGTTCTGTCGATTGTAGTAAATGGCCAGTTGTCCCCATCTGTGTCAAGATATACCTGATCAACTTCTTGATTGGTAGTTTGATAACCCTTCGGGACAATGGCCACGCCGTACTGAATGATCTCTGCCAGGGCCAGGCGAGAATGGTCCTTTCTTCTGAGCTCGACCTCATGGTACAGGTCGATATAAATGTCCTCGATCTGTGGAAGGTGGATAGGATCGAGTTTTTCCCTTGGGAAGGAAATTCCTTGGATCGAAAGTGGGCCTTGCTGGGAAGTTGTGCTTCAGATTGAGCAGTTCTAGCTCGGCAACCATTTCTCGGGCTTTGTGATGAGACACGCAGGTGTATCTGCCCACTGTGAGGGGGAAAGGAGTTCCACCCTTCTTCCTTTTCAAGCACTTCTCATGGTATGTTACGAGCTGTCTGGATATCTCTAACAGGATCAGTTTGGGGCCGGCATATCTCGGCAATTTGGTGGGCTCACCCAGGAAGTTAGCTGCCCTGAGATAGGTGAAGGTGGGAAACTGTGTGAATAAGGCCCCCCACTTTTCCGTTGCTATGACGATGCTCTTGGTCATCCGACCGTGGGTCATGTTGGGCCTCAATAGGCAGACGATGCCGTAGAAAAAGGCATCATTGATTTTGGTGAACTGTGAGATGCTATTCTCCAGCTTCAACTCTGGGTAGTACTCATATATTCTTACTTGGGGCCAAACCCCGCATCGGCTCAATGCTGGATAATCTCTTTCTGAGGCTGCAACGTAAACTACGTAGGAGTTCATGTAGAACCTCCCCATTGTGGTGAGTTGTTGGAGCTTGCTCAGATATGGTACTGCTTATTATCTCCACCCACTCAAAGCGTTGATCAGGTACGTTCTTGCTCATGGTCTCTAGGTACCTGAGCATCCACTTATGAAAGTAATGGGCATCAGAAAGCCCAAATACTCTGCTTAGGAATGTGATAGTATCACTCAGTTCCTCAGAGAAATCACTTCGGTGAATAACTTGTGGCCATCTGGTTACCACCTTTTTGTTCTTTAAATACACCTCATTCATTAGTTGCATGCACTGGTCTTCATTGTCCTCCCAAGCCTTGGTGCAGTCTTCTTGGCTTACGGCCACAAAGTGCCAATGATGAGGGATGCCAAGCATGATTTCAAAGTGCCGGGTGGTAAGGTTGATCATGACTTCACCCTTTTCATTTTGGACACACCTAGTGTCTTTGTTGTAGCAGCGGGCCACTACCATCATGAATTCATTGTTCACTGCACTGACGGGGATCCCCCCAGCAAAATGCAGGCCACTGCCCACTAGTTTGTCCATCCAGGGACTCCCTGTGACCCTCCTAGTTCTGGCCCAGAAATCTTCCATATCGATGTGACCGAGCTCTGAGTCTCTTATATCCAGGTCACATTCTGCCTGAGACTCGGGCATTCTGACCCTTTGGTACTTATACTTCATCTCTTCCTTCTGTAAGCTTGGCTTTGCCCTTAGACTTGGTCGGTCTCTTGCTTGATGTAGACATATGTGGATTTGAATTCAATTGTTGATCTGCAAGAAGAAGAAGCGAAACCCAACGCAGAAAAGCCATGTCAGCTGTTAGATCTCCCATTAAAGCATTGACAGAAGGAAGAGTGAGGAGTTAGCAATTTTAAGGTCTCAGGGCGCAGGGTGCATGAACACTGCAGGCTGCAGGGTTAATAGTATGGCACACGGAAGAAGGGTGTTACACGGAACAAATTAGCGCCAAAGGGCACAGGGCACATGAACATTGCACATGACATTTTGTTATTGTAAGCAGAAGTGCGCCTGCGCCATTCATATGTGTTTTATGCTGGGCGCAGATAATTTTCATGTTGCATGGGGATAGGGTGCACCAATGGCGCATATATTTTTCATGTTACATGGAACTTTGGTGCACCGAAGGGTGCAGGGTTGATGTGTGTAACATAGACTTTATGTGCGCAAAAGGGGAACTTGGCATGGTGCAGGGAAGGTTTGCATGACATTGTGTTGCTGTAAGAGGGGATGCGCCTGCGCCATTTATGCAGTTTTATACTTGGCGCAAGTAATGCTGGTGTCGCATGGGGGCAGGGTGCGCCAATGGTGCAAATATTTGCAATGTAACACAGGAGCTCAGTGCGCCAAAGGTGCGGGGTTATTGGGTGTTGCAAGCAAGAAAAGCGCGCCTTCTGGGCGTGACTGTATTTTATGCAGTAGGAAAGGTGAATGCGCCAAGAGGAAAAAAATGTTTCAAACTCATCTTTTCAGGTTCTTCTCTGTCCTTACAGGCTTGTGATCTTTCAGGCCTCTTTTACAGGGTTTTCTTGGACGGTGAAGGGGGGGCACAACAAAGAAGATCCAAGTGGTGAGTTTTGAGGTAAAGCCCTCTTTACCAGCCGATCTGGAAAGAGGAGGAAGAGCTTGGAAGGGAAAAACAAGGATCAGCAAGAGGGGTTTTCATGGTTTCACAGATCCATCTATCCTACCACACAAACAAACAACCAACAACAAAACTAAAACATGAGAGTAACAAGGACCACTTACCGGAATATATAGAATGTGAGAGGCAAAACCGGGTCCACGAACGCGACACGAGGAGGACAGGCGTGCTGATAGGTGCAGAGGAATAAAAGTTAATCACGTGTTTTTCTGACTGGTGAAAGTGACAGGGCGGATGCGCCTATATATAGGCAAAGGTGCAATAAATGCACCAACCACTTTTTCAAGAGGCGCATCAAAACTCGTGTCGACAAGTAAAACGGTGCGCCCCTTTGGCGCATTGATAAATGCGTGTCAACACAGGGATACTTGTGCCTTTGGCGTAATTTTAAGACTGTCAACACTCCTATTTCATGCGCCCTTTGGCACACCAAAACATGGCGCAACAATTAATGTGTCAACATGAAGGCGCATGCGCCTTGGCGCACACAAGAATGGCGCATCACGGGAAGGTGCACCAAAACATGTGTCGACACGTAAAACGGTGCGCCAAAGGAAATGAAGGGGGCGCATGATTTACTCTGTGTAACATAGATAAAAGGTGCACCCAGCCAAAAAAAAGGGACCAAAATGGCTAAGTTCGGAAAACTAGATTTCCCGGAAAGGGATTTTGTGACGTTTCCGAACGCAGAGGGGTCCACGACGAGGGACCGGGACAAAATTTGGTATGGTTACCTATAAAATTTCCCTCGTCAATTTTATAGGATAACACTTCTTATTGTGAGCTTCCCCTGGGTGCATCATTTTTGGTTGATCTACCACCATGGGAGAATGGATTTTGAAACTCCAAAACAAATGCACCTGGTGGGCACATAACCAAAATCCACATCCTTTTCCAACATCCTTCACATCAGTTTTTGGAAAGGATCTTGAAATATGGTATAAATGCCTCTAAACCATATGGGAAAGGGGATTTAAGTAAATTTTTGTATTTTAGTGAGCTCTAACGGCTGTTTCAGGATGTGCAATAAGAATGGAGACCTTTTTCCATATATGATCTCTTGGAACATTTTTTAACCATTTAAGCTTCATTTTTTGTCTTATTAGTGTGGTTTCTTAGATTGGTAAATGAGGGAGGTCAATCCTACAATGGTTGGGACGTTATTTTTAAAACCATTCTCTTAAAATTAGTTCATCACTATTTGTGTGTTTCGACTATTCTCTTGACCATGATGTTACCAGACTTCCCCTCGCCTACTCCATAGCCACCAACGTATTGTTGGGCATTATGTTGTGTGTAAAAAATTAAAAATTAAAAATTAAATTCCTTATGTAATCACAATTGAATTCTTTGGTTAGGTCGGATATCTTAAGGAAAATCTAAAATTTATTATCAATAAGTCATTTAAACTTGTGGTGGTTTCATGGATTTGTTTGCTTGGATCTACATCTTAGAAGTGTTGGATATCTTGAGGAAACTCTAAAAATTTTCATCAACATGTGAGTTAAACTTGTGGTGCTTATGTGGATTTGTTTTCTAGTGTGTGTAGGAGAACCAGGGTTCATTTTAAGACCCCCCCTCCAAAAACATATTATAGAATGGGTGGTGAATCTAATGAAAAAGTAATTCACATGGTTGGAGAATGTAGGAAATGAGGGTTTCACAAAAATGGTGAATACAAGTGTTTTTGAAAGTTGCCGTTGGTGGGAATCTTTTTTTCTGATTTTGTTACTAGCCAACAAGTATGTAATGTTACCAGACAACAATAGAAATTCACTACTAGTCAATAACAGGAATAAGTGTTACCGGACGGCAACAAATATATGTGTTGATGGCTGGTAACAAGAAAAGTGTTACCGACCGGTAGCAGTGAAGAAAGTTTTCGACCGGTAACAAATTGATGTTGTCGCAGAGGTTGTTATCCGGAAACATAGAGGGGTGTTTTCATTTGGTAACACAACATGTGTTCTCATCTAGTAGTAAACTTATATGTAGTACAAATGTTATTAGCTGGTAATAGAAAACTCCCTACCTGTTACTGTTCAGTAACAAAAAAATCACCATAGATATATTGTCGGCCGATAACAAAACACTATTATATTTTTTGCCGTTCATCTCTCCTCAAGCCACATCACACATGACTTCATCCTCATTCTACGAGCCATGCCCCACCACCCTTTCCTTGACTATATATATATACCCATCCCCACTCATTTTTTCCCATTTTCACTTACAGGTTTCTCTGAGATATTTTTTCAAAGCTCCAGCCTCAAGCCTTTAGACTTCTTGTCCACTTCAGTCTTCTAGTATTATAGCCTCCAGCCTTCTCATGCACTTCCAGATTTGTTCTACGCTTCTCCTATATAGGTATCTACCATTTTCCAACCTCTTTTTTTTCAAGAACAATGGCACCTAGAAAGAAGACCCTTAAAACAACTTTGTATGTTTTTAAAAACATTTTTGTACCTGCGGTTACTACAATTACTTGATGACCCTCAAATAATCAATCAATTTGAATGGATTGGTAGATCAGGGTTCCATAGAATCATTTACATGCCCCAATATCAGATAGAACACAAGCTATTAAATAATTTAATACAAGCCTATAATAGTTATGATGGCACTTTTACTGTTGCGTTACCATCCCACCAATTTTTCATGAGAAGAACACCTGACGATATTCATCGTCTAATAGGTCTAGCCCTTCAAAATTAAATACATGTAACCACCAAAGCCATTATACCTGACGAGAAAAAGAAATTTTGAGTCTCATTATGATCTATCTATTGAGATTGAGGTTAATAATCCCTCCAAAAGAGGGATTAACACACAATCTATCAAAGACCCCTTTCTCCTAGAAATCATAGAATTTTTCTAGTCCCACATCATGTTACAGGGAAGATACATAGACATTCCTCAATGGGCACTATACTACCTTCTCCAAACCCTTTCCTTTGTTAGATTCGATTAGTGTACATTTATTTTAGAAAGGATTTGTGTTGACCTTGCCAGAGACAAATTTAATCATGTTTCAATTATTTATTGTTTTTATTATGTTCTTACTTTATATTATGAGGGTTTTTACAGAATAAAATAAACAGTTGTTCTAACAGCTTT
Source organism: Taxus chinensis (assembly GCA_019776745.2). Classification (NCBI taxonomy): domain Eukaryota; kingdom Viridiplantae; phylum Streptophyta; class Pinopsida; order Cupressales; family Taxaceae; genus Taxus; species Taxus chinensis. Next base: position 798,809,742 of record CM034150.1, read on the forward strand.
ACATGAGAAGATGGATAAACATGGAATTCCTATGGACCAATAGATGGTGAGTATTTTGTTTTAAAATAATCTAATCTTATTCTTGATTCTTTTCAAAGACATTCATTTTAAAATCAATTCTTAAAGAATAATATAATATTTAATTTTTTAACTTTTTTTTTGAAAAATTCAAAGCAAGTGAAACAATGGAAATCCATAATGCAGATGTTTGCACACATAACCTTGTTCGGCCTGAGGGGTCTAGTGACAACAATCTAAATGATGTCACCATGAGTGATGACTCTTTGGCTATCACTAGGATAACACCATCCAAATGGATGCGTGGTTCTATGGATTTTTCCTAAGCCTACGGCTAGGACAAAACACACGCTACTAGTATGGAAAATCCAAGTTTTAATATATAATATAGATATTGCATAATTGTTTTAGTTGTATTAAATTATTTTACGGACTAATGATAATCTTAATGTGTTATTCTTGACAATGATATTTCATTATTCTAATGTGCATCCTTCCCCAGCACATCAATGACTCCAAGACACATGGTGTCTTCTTGTACTGGTGGTGGTACAGACACTACATACATAACTGAGCACAAAGAGATTGAGTCTATGTCATTTCGTCACCTAGGCCCTTAATTGAATTTTATTTATATTAGTCTTTCTTTTAGGAATTTATCATTCTTTGTAATTGGTTTTTGCTAAATTATTGTTTTACAGTGCCACTACCCCCCTTCCACCCAGTGCCACATTCTGTTGATTATAGACAACATTCATAGTGTAAGAAATATTGATTGATTTCATTCTTATTAATTTTAATTTCTTATTTTTCACTTGTTTGTCTTTTTTATTTCAAGAATCAACAAATTGAATCTAATTTTGTCAAAGTATTGATGCTCGTAGATATTTTACAAATGCAATACAAAGTTCAACCCACGGCTGCATCCTTCCCCACTGCTCCACCTCAACGCTCAAGAAGTACATCATTCTGACATCCCCTTCCACTTTCATCTTATGGTAGGGGGAAGAGGTTTGTTTTTCTTGTATTGAGCAGGGGGACATAGAATTTCACAACATCAAAGTTCCCCAATTTTTTAGTTGGCGGTGTGCAGAGTGCCAGAGACAGTTCAATTTTAAATAATATTGATATGGATGAGGAGTATCTCAACTTTGATAGCCTTTATGACATGGCAGTGGTAGGGGATAATTCCAAAGAGCTCACTCAATCTACATGTAAGGAGGTCCATATGCCATCCTCTTTAGATCCTCCTTACCCAAGTGCGTAAAAAAATTTGGATGATGATGCGAAGAAAAAGTTTTCATTAGACATCCTTGTGTCAGATATTGCTACAACCCTTGTCATGGAAAATTTTCTCATTGACATTAAGGAGCTAAATATTTGTGAGATAAGAACAAAATCTCTAATAAAAGAAATTAATGATAGATATCGTAATTTTAAAAATATAGAAAAACATTTTTCAATTATTAAAAATGAACCGGTGATGATTGATGATTTACTTGCTCAAGCACAATACAGTCAAGTAGTTGCTAATAATATTTACAATAGGGAGAGAGTTTTGAGTATAATTCTTAATAGATTGGCTAATTTGAATGTTGAGCAATAGTCCTACTACAACAAGTGGAATAGAAACAAGAAAATTGTCACTATTGCTAATGCAGAGAAAGACTTGGCCGTGGTAAGCTCTATTTTTTTAGATATATATATATAGTTTTCGTTTATCTACTTCTAAATATTAATTATTGGATTTTAATTTTATTCAAAATACCATACTTTGAAGACATAGGTGCAAGTGGTAGATGAGCACCTGAAAAAAGTGAGAGAGAGAGTCCATGGGGCAATTAGTTTGAAAGAAAAACTTGTTTTGTTAAACAAGTAGAACAATACTTTGTGGAGAATTATAAAGGAGAATGAAATGCATCCAAATATTCTTTTGAAGAAAAAAACTGATGAGGATCCTTCTCTCCTTTCAGTAGGAGATGCAACTCATGAAGACAGAGAAAATTTAGAAAATATTAATGCAGCTGCAAAAGAATTAATACACTTTGGTGTGATAAAATAGTTCAAATGTTGTCAATGTTATGCAATCTATTGAAGGAAAAGGGTCCTAACGAACATGAGTTATAAATTTTGATGAATGATGTAAATAGATGTATTTGACAAATGAAATTTGAAACTATTATCTTTATGTGAAATTGTCAATATTTTTATTTCTCTCATGCCTGTTGTTGAATGAAAAATTTATTCTTTTATCTTTTTTTCAAGCTTGTACAATGTACAGTTGATGAATGATATACATGGATTATGGAATCTGGATTTACATTGTTCAAACTTCAATTTGGTTTAAAACATGTATGAACTCAATAATTAAAAATTGGATGTTCATGTTCATGTTGTTGTTAGTCTTGATAGTTGATTCATGTAAAGATTATCTCTAATAATCATGATGGGATATAGATTTAGATGGCTATGTTTTTTAATTAATCCTAATAATCACGATAGTATATATGTATTATAATATATTTGCAAACAATTGTGCCTTTGGAATTGATAGTGAGAAATCAAATATTGAACATACTTTATTAGTAATGAACTTTAATTATATTACATCATTCAGTTTACATATTGCACAAATATGAATTATTTATCATCTGTTATTTGCAAACATTAGTAAAAATATAGAAGGGATTAAAAAAATCCAAACATTATATGCGCAATATATGTAAATGAAAAAAATATATCAAGTTAAAATACATATTTAAGAAAATGAATACATTCAATTTTTTGCTAGTTGAAACAACCCTATCTTGAATGGTCCTTCATCACTTCTTGTATCTATTGTATTTTCTTGTCTAGCAGATTCCAATTCAATTTCACCATTATTACAAAATTCATTGTTCGTTAGTTTATTAACAAATTTGCACTCTCCAAGAGATGTCCATGTAGCTAGTGCTCTTTCATATGGAAATGTGTCCACCCCATATCTTGAAACATAGATTTTCAAACAAGTTTCTAAATTCTTGTCCAATATTTTGTGAAGTTTTGATTTCACAAATTTAAGTGCACTAAATACCCTTTCATCTTCAACAAATCCAAGAATCATTTTATGTAAGAGTTCATATAGTTTTAAGTATTCACTTATACATATTGCACTTATCATTCAGTTTACATATTGCACAAATATGAATTATTTATCATATGTTATTTGTAAACATCAGTAAAAATATAGAAGGGATTAAAAAAATTCCAAACATTATATGCGCAATATATGTAAATGAAAAAAAAATATCGAGTAACAATATATATTTAAGAAAATGAGCACATTCAATTTTCTGCTAGTTGAAACAACCCTATCCTGAATGGTCCTTCATCACTTCTTATATCTATTGTAGTTTCTTGTCTAGCCGACTCCAATTCAATTTCACCATTATTACAAAATTCATTGTTTGCTAGATTATTAACAGATTTGAACTCTCCAAGAGATGTCCATGTATCTAGTGTTCTTTCATATGGAAATGTGTCCACCCCATATCTTGAAACATAGATTCTTAGACAAGTTTCCAAATTCTTTTCCAATATGTTGTGAATTTTTTATTTCACAAATGTAAGTGCACTAAATACCCTTTCATCTTCAACAAATCCAAGAATCATTTTATGTAAGAGTTCATATAGTTTTAAGTACTTATATTTTCTCTTAGAATTCTACTCTGGTACATATTTATCCACAATAATGTGATAGCTCCCATTTCTGTTGGGTCAGCAATAGACTTATATTGATCATTCATTGTATATGAAAAATGTTGTGACCATAATATGAGTAATTTTGTATCCAATATACCATTTAATTCCCCTCCATCAATGTCTGAAGATTTGAAAAACTACTCCATAAGTGCAGTCATGGATTTCCTGAAGTTTATAGCTCTTTGTTCTTCATCAATCATCAGATTCCAGAAAATGGGATTTACAATTCCCATGGCCTCAAGTAGATCACTATTTTTAAAATGCTCTCTAATCTCAGAAGATAATTTTTCAGATATCTTCATCAATTTTTACGTGTATCAAAAACTGCAACATCAAAAAGAGAGCTTATGACTAGTACTTCCTCAAGTTTAGAACCTATTACATAAGGATCTTTGTATAAAGTTTGCATTGGAATATTTTTCCCATCAGCAAAAATACAAAGATGACCACTGATATTGAAATTTAAATAGCTGTTGAGATCTTTTGTATCTATCAAAACCTTGAAGCTTCTTAAAATTGGCTTCTGACTCCAGTCTTGGGTGCAGTATAAGGTATCCAAAATCATACATACTTGTATCCTTAATTTTATAAAATCAACAATGTATATGGATCTTTCTTGAGCATGTTTCACCAAGCTATTTATTTCCTTCAACATTGGCAAAATACCACATAAATTTAATAATGTCTCTAAATATATTAAGAGATACAGCAAATCTTTAACCTTTTTCAATTCTCTTCGATGCTTGAACATTGTTGTCCACTCAAAATTCCCCTACTTTTAAGAAGTTGAAAATTTAAAATTTTGAGTTTAAGTGTCTTTTCTGTTGTACTGATAATGTGAAAAGTCAAGAAATTGGGAAAATCTGCGTTTTTGGGTCATTTTGTGTGTTTTTCGGGGCCTGTCGGACATTTTTGTCCCGTGTGTCCCAAGTTCAATTGGGCCCTTTGTTCCCCGATCGGCCAGTTTACCCGAAGTTTATTCTTTTCAGGCCCGTCGGAACTTTTTGTCCCAAATGTCCCAAGTTCGCCTGGACAAGTTGTTCCATTTTCGCCCGATTCGGCCGAGTCACGTATCCCGCGTACTTTCATCCCGCATGTCCCGAAAGCATTTGTGCGTCCTTTCCCCGCATCGCCTGAATCAGCCGAACCGTGTACTTCGCGCTTTCGCGTCCCTCGTGTCCCAAATGAACCAAGTGCCATTCGTGCTATTTTTCCCGCTTTACCTGAATATCTTGCTTATTCAATTTGGTAGGTATGTATTTAATGCAAATTTATTACCTTTCTCTCTCCTAAACGGCTATATATTGAAACTGTCCCTATGATTTTTTGCACACTGCTTTCATGCTATCTATTGCTCGAACCCTTGCAATCAAAATTCCTGCGCGTGTATCCATTCCCTCTGTAATTCCATCGCAAGTCTAGTTCGCAGTTCTGCTCTCTGAATTACCATCAACATGAAGATCAAATTTCAGGGGCAGGAACAAATTTCACCACTCGAGTCCGCCGTTCCCAATATCGGGGACAGTGAAGTTCGCCACCTTGACTTTGGGGATTTTTGGACAAGGATGACAGATGGGAACCGTTCACCGATGGCACAGATGATTCATGACAGTGGTCTGGCTTTCGCTAGTGGTTTCCCTATCTCGGTGCAATGCGCAGACACAGTGCTCTCATGCGGGGCTCACTTCAACCCTGATTCGCGTGAATTGACAAACGTGCATGGGGAGCTCATCGCCAAACTTGATGCTGCCGCCATTAGCACTGCACTAAGGATTCCAGAAATGGACAATGCTATAGTTGTCTCCCAAAATCAAGCACAGGCTCTTTTCAATCAAGACAATGATAACTATAAGGTGCGGGTGGCGAAGTCCTGGCTTAAAAACCCTAAGAAGGGGGCATCTCGTCTATCCAAGACTCTTTTTCATGTAAATTTCAATGAAGAATTATCAGATTTCATAATCCTACTGGCTCAGGTTATGGGCTTACCCTCTACAAATGAGTTCCATTTCTGGATGTGCCCGCTCATCAATATGGTGTGCGAGGGACTCAGAATATCAACTGGGTAGAGATCATCAGTATGAACCTAGCAGAGCACCTGTCTAATGTACAGCAAATGAAGAAATTTTACATGAATTCATACCTAATGTATACTTTGGCAGCATCAAGGCAATGGTTTGGCTTTTCATACATCGATGCTCACAAGGATGACCCCATGTATGCCTACTACCCGCAGTTCACCCTAGAGACCAGAAATCACAATTTCTGAAGGGTGAATGATGCTTTCACCATGTACATGGTCAGACTTCTTGAGGGTGACACGGCGAGAATATTTTCTGATGAAGCCATGAGTTTGATATCACACTACGGTGCTTATTTTATGCAATTCAGAAAATTTTCCTATATCAGGTTTGCTGGCTATGAGAGCACTCCTCTTAGGATTCCTATGTTCTGCAGTGACAAGATGGCCTTCATAGAAGTGTGTAGGCAATTATACAAATTGCATAGAACCTGCAAAGATAAGAAAATTACTGGTTTGCACTTCCCCATCTCTTTGGGAAACTACACCTGCAAAACAGCCCTGGACGCATAAAATATAGAAAGAGCCCTGACTCCCATTACCGTCCACTTCTTCAAGCCAAGAACTTGTTTTGATTTGAAGAATTTTATTGAGCAGAACATCAAGATCACCTATCATCATAAGGTAGACACAGAGGACTATTGGGCTGACTGTGCTGATGATTTTGAAGCCAGAAGGAGGCATTACGATAGGTTTTCTCTACAATTAATACAAGAACTTGGCTTATACCAAGTTCCTGAAGGGCTCAAGGATGACAACTCTGATCTGTACTCATGTGAGTATGAAAATGTGGTCAAACATACTCCCTTGGAAGACTTGGATTGGTTTAAAAAGGAAAGGGATGATTTGGCTGAAATTCTAGCCCCGGTCTTAGTCAGGACCAAGATCTGGTTTGATAGAAAGGTCCGTGAGATCAGAAGGTACTCAGGGGAATCGTCCTCCAAGGATGCTTCAACACCAAGAAGGGAAGCATAGACTCCCAGATAAGAAGCACCTGTGCAAACTCCTCCTGCCTCGTCAACTCAAGGACCTGCAATCTCTATTCCATCCTCATCCACCCATGTGTATCAGAAGAAATTCAAAGAAGTTAAGAAGGATCCTGTGGAAGATGATCCCTTGAGAAAGCATGCAAAATTGACTTCGGGACCAGAGAACATTATTGTTCTCAGTGAAAGTGAAGAGAGTGAAGTACCAGCTCCTGCAAGCGCCCTTGAAGCCCCAATGGATAAAGAAGTTCAGAGCACTGAACTTCCAAGCACTATTGATTCCTCTGCACCTGTTACCTCAAGTGCTCCACTCATATCTCAACTTGAGGCAACAGTAGTACAAACCTTGGGCGCCATGAGTTCTTTGTCTATTGGTCCTCTTGCCCCACCTACTTCTTCCTCCTCTTTTGCATGGGTGCAACCTCTTATCGACAGTAGGAAGAGAAAATCTTCCTCCCGGAGTTCAGGACCAAATTTTGATGATGTGGCAGCCTTGTTAGGCATTACTCCTCCTTCTCGTGCCAAAATAGCCAGAATTACCTCCAGAATAGTGTCTGATGCTTAGGGCCAGCAATTCCTGGACATAGCCAAGCCTATGGTAGATAAACCAGAGTAGGATTTGCAGGCATCCAACCTAGAACTCTCAAGAATTCCCATGGGAGAGTCTACCCCTGAAGGTGAGATCCACAACCTTCAGGAAACAGTCACCAGAGTCATTGGGAGGGTAGAGAAAGGGCAGCAAACCATAGAACAGTTGGAAGAACAAGCCCAGATTCTTACAGGTTTCATCAAATCTCTTTTGTCTAAGGACAAAGTTTTGGACCCTACCCCATTGACTACTCTTCCACCACCTGTAATTTTGAGCCAAGATGAAGTACAGAGTATCAAAGATATGCACAAGTATTCTGTCTATGGCAGGGCTATGGAGGCCATGGTGGATGATATGCTTGTTGCGGGATTGAAATTCATTGATGAAGCTTTCAAACTCCATGAGAAGGTGAACAACTTGCAACAGAAGCTCTCCTCCACTATTGGAATCATAGATAAAGAGCTTAAACTTTGGAGCAGTTGCATAGTAGACCTCCGCCTCATGGGACAAATAGATGAAAACATTTTATTGGCAAGCAAGGTCTTTGAAGATGTAAAGGATAATTTGTCAAAATCTTAGGTTTACAGCATGGAATGGAAGATCAAGGTCCTAGAGGAGGCTTTGGGAGAATTGAGAAATAGCTAGTAGAAGGGTGAGGCCTTCAAAACACTAGTTGTATCTGCTTTCAAAGATATACATTGCCATCTTCAGGATGAGACTTCTGGTGTGCCCCTCACTTTACAAGAAATCAAAGCTCAATTTAGAGCTTTTGTCAAAGGGGATCTATCCAAGGAAAGCTCCATTTCCAAAGAAAAAATGAAGGAGATCTGCTCTCTTCAATCTGCCATTGAAGAAGCAAATAAAGACTATCATACTCATGTCGAGTTTGATAAGGAAATGGAGAAGTGCCTCGGATTTTGGACTCAATCTACCGCCAACACGTCAGTCCCACGAGGTAGAGACATAGCCAAGGCATTGAAGAGATTCAGACAGCGGATCTTAAAGTTAGTGGGTCCCTCCCAGTCATAAGCACCTGTCTTCTTCTCCTAATTCTTCTCTTCTCTTCCCCTTATTTCTCTCGGATTTGTTGTAATTAGTTGGGGTATTGCAATTTGCAACCCTTTAAGTAATCTTTAGTTAAAAGAAGTAGTTACCGAGAGTAACTGATTTGTAAACTATAAAATGGCCTCTCCTCGCCATTTTGAAGGAGGAAGAACTTGGCTTATTTTTGAAAGTGTAAATAAATCATAAAGAAATCAATACAAAAGGACTTTTCATTCTTTGCTTATCCGGTTTCCTTTATTCCCAAGCTATTCATTTACTTTTATTAGATCATTTGTTTGTATTATGCTGAGAATCTTTGTATTCTCATAGATGTTATTTACATAACTTTGTGTCTTTTTAAATTTCATCTTCCTAATATGATACAAATGATCTTGTTCTGATTCGTTGTACCCTCGCATGCATAAGGAATTACTCTGTCATCTATAATTCTGAATGGTGCCTTTCTGCTCGTCCTCGCATTCTCATTCCTCAGTCCTTTTGTAATTGATGATCCTTATAGAAAACACTTTCATAATATCCAAGTTCCACAAGAAAACCATACTTTATATATGTGTAAACAAGTTCATTTCTGAATAAGGGAACCTCTCCCATTAAAGAGGAGGGACTTCTTGTCCCCTGACTGTTGCTCTTCTTAAAGTCCTATTTGACGACCAACAGTTTTTGGTGACTCCGCTGGGGAATCATATTCCAGTTTATTTATTGATCATCTTTTGATCTGGCGACTCCACGTTTTACTCGAGGGAGAAGGGCCCTTGGTATTGAAGATTGTCAGTTTTAGCTTTTAGAATAGCAAGGTTTTCCTTTCCCTTCGACAAGAAGAAATATAAAGACTCGTTCAACAAGTACTCCACCTATCCAAGATAGAAACCCTACAGGTGGTATTCCTTCAAAGCCTTTGAAGGTATTAAAAGAGCCATTGCTAAAACTCCTATTTTAGCATGTCCAGATTTCAGCAAAGATTTCATTATCTATTGCTACGCCACAGATAACACCTTGGCTGCTATTTTGACTCAGGAAGATTCTAATGAGCATGAACTCCCAATCACTGAGTTAAAATACACCATAATGGAAAAACATGCTTTTGCAGTGGTTAAAGTTGTCAAGCAGTTTCGTTTTTACATTCTTAACTCTCACTCCACAGTGTTGGTACCAGATACAACTGTTAAGTCAATTCTCACACATCAGGAATTTGGATCCAAGCGAGGGAACTGGGTGGCCAAGGTCCAAGAATATGATATTGACATCAAACCAACCAAGCTCGTCCATGGAAAAGGCCTGTGTGAACTCATCGCTGAAGAAGCTAGACATGAGTTAATGAAGGATAAAGTTGGTCTTCCTACTATTCTGTTTCTTAGCTCAGTTGATGAATGGTATGCTGATATCGCTCATTTTCTCACCTATGGGGAATGCCCCTCTCATTTGTCTGCCAAAGAAAAGAGGGTTGTTAAACTAAGGTCAGCTCAATATGTGTTGTGGGAAAACTCCTTGTTTAAACGTGGGTTAGATGGAAGGTTTTTGAAATGTGTGGACAAGGAACAACAGAAAAAGCTACTCTCAGCTTTTCATGATCAGGCATGTGGGAGGGATTTACTCATCAACTGTCACTGCTCATAAGATACTTCGTGGAGGATATTACTGGCCTACCTTGTTCAGAGATGCATCAAAGTGGGTTGATAAATGTGAGGCTTGTCAAAATTTCGTGGGTAGATCCAAATTGGCCTCTTTGCCCCTGAAACTAGTTGTGATCGAAGAACCTTTTTAGCAATGGGGTTTGGATTTCATTGGAACACTTAATCCCTCCTCTAGTGCTGGTCATACTCATGTATTAACTGCCACTGATTATTTCACCAAATGGGTAGAAGCCATTCCAGTAAAGAGTACTACTTCCGAAGTAGTATGCAATTTCATCAAAGAAAACATTTTGGTGAGGTATGGTGTGCCAAACAAAATCGTGACAGATAATGCTTCAAATTTTTCTTTAACCGAGATAATGGATTTTTGCTATGGATATGGCATCTCTCTGGCTCACTCCTCAGATTACTATCCTCAGGGAAATGGACAAGCAGAATCCATAAATAAAAATCTGGTGACCATTATAAGGAAATTAGTCAATGAGTCCCAACGAAACTGGCACAAGAAACTCTTTGATGCTCTTTGGGTAGATAGGATCACACCTAAGAGAGCCATTGGGATGTCTCCTTTTCAGGTAGTATATGGAGTAGAATCTCACTTACAAGTAACAGTGGAGCTACCAGCCTTGCATCTAATGAAGGCCATTGAAGATACCAGTTTTAATGATTTTTTGGATAAGAGAATCATGTATCTTCACAAATTGAATGAGGACAGATTGGAAGTTGCTGATAGGATATCCACTCACCAGCAAAAAGTAAAGGTCCTGTTTGATAAGAAAGCCAGGTTTAGAGATTTCCAAGTTGGAGACACTGTTTTGTTGTGGGATAAAAGGCATGAACCTCATGGCAGCCATGGGAAGTTTGATTCCCTTTGGCTTGGACCTTTCAAGATCAGGCACTTCGCTGGTAAGAATTCTTTTTACCTTGATTATATGGATGGTTCTTCTCTCCCACTTCCTTATAGTGGGCAGTACCTAAAATTTTTCAAGTCATAGGTGATTAGGAAGTCCTGTGTATAGTCTGTACAACATTTTGTTTTTCTTTCCCTTTGTTTTGGTGTGTTGTCCTCTATATTGGTTTACTTTTTGACTCCGTGGCCCAATGGATAAGGTACTAGTCTACTTCCCCGAGTTTGTCTAAATTCTTGCCTTGTCTCATTCTTTGAATTTATGCCAAGTCATCCCCAGAAGGAGCCAGCTGTTGTCCACTCAAAATTCCCCTACTTTTAAGAAGTTGAAAATTTAAAATTTTGAGTTTAAGTGTCTTTTCTGTTGTACTAATAATGTGAAAATTCAAGAAATTGGGAAAATCTACGTTTTTGGGTCATTTGGTGTGTTTTTCGGGCCTGTCGGACATTTTTGTCCCGTGTGTCCCAAGTTCAATTGGGCCCTTTGTTCCCTGATCGGCCGGTTTACCCGAAGTCTGTTCTTTTCGGGCCCGTCCGAACTTTTTGTCCCAAATGTCCCAAGTTCGCCAGGACAAGTTGTTCCATTTTCGCCTGATTTAGCCGAGTCGCGTATCCCGCGTACTTTCATCCCGCATGTCCCGAAAGCATTTGTGTGTCTTTTCCCCGCATCACCCGAATCGGCCGAACCGCGTACTTCACGCTTTCGCGTCCCTCGTGTCCCAAATGAACCAAGTGCCATTCATGCTAATTTTTCCCACTTTACCCGAATATCTTGCTTATTCAATTTCGTAGGTATGTATTTTGTAACATCCCCATTTTAAGATACCAGAACAAGGGAATTTTTTTTTTTTTGATAACGTTCTCTGTTATGAATTATAAAATTCAAACACACGTTCTAGTTTTAATAATTGTTCTCTGCCCAAACAACGCAGTTTGGATCACACAATTTCTTTTTAAAACTAATGTTCCCTGTTCGCATATTTACAATATGGAACACACATTCAATGCCATTCAATCTTATAACAGATTCTATATGCTGCTGTAAATGACTCGAGGAACTTCTGATCTTCCATTTTCATGGCTCAGAGTTTCAACGATCCTTCATTTCATGACTCGGCAACAACCGATCCTTCTTGTTCATTTATGCATAGTATAATATATATACCATTTCTCTTAACCGTTCCCGGTTATTGAAGTGATCCATTTAAGAAGCCTATCTGAATATCTATTACTGATATTCATCTGAAATCCTGCATCTTAAATTAAGTGATAAGGACAACACAACCAGCACTTGCGATACTTTGGCCAAAAATTTTCACATGCTTTGCATGCTCATATTCCTGGATGTGATACACATCAACGGAATACGTCCTTCACTTCACTTCACCTGTTATCTAGAATGGTCTTTCCTGGTTCCTACCAGTCCTCTTCGTTTAAGGTCAGATTTAAACTTCCAATTTCCAACTAGTAATATGAACAAATATAGGAAGGCACTCCTGGTAACTAAAGATACGCAGACATACGGTGTCATTTCCCCACGACTCCGTGTGTCTAGTTATCTTTAGTATTTCGGAGTCACTCCGTATACCTGATCATACTCCTATCCCCTACCAAGAGTTACACATTCAGCCTATGTATTCTTGATGTTTTAATTCGGGAGGGCATTGCAATATGTCAGCTGCAACATTGTGTCGTCATGAAGACCCCGTCTTCATGGAGACACCTTGTTGTAGCTGGCGTATGCCAATGTCCTACAGAATCCTCCCATCGAGAATACACATCCTACTCAAGTGATTTGGATACGATTTGATAATTAAGAATCAACTTTCAGCATCCATGCTGATCCCTTGATCCTTGTTTCCGTTACAGTTGTATATAGCTAATAGGGACTAACTCCATCCATTAGCTTGCTATGCATCTTCTCCTTCGTGTCAAAGGGCTGCATTTCCCTACTTGTTTCTCTTCTTAATCATTGGATTAAGCAGTCCGTACCGACGGACGTGATAAGTTTAACCTATTAAACTTAGCTAAGATTTTCCCAACTGTAACTAAATTCAGAATTCTAACTTATTAGACGTCATTTAAACGAGGTCTAATTCCCAAGAAATGTATTCATTTGTTCTCCTTAACGTTACATAGTTAAGGTCCATTAGTTATGGATATACTTGTCCTATATCCTTTATTCTGAATTTAGCATACAAGATCATTAATGGAGTTCGAAAGCGAAGTTCGATTACTCCGAAGTTAATTGATATTCCTTAGCTCATAAGCTAATCCTGAATACCTGTCGGTTATGGAATCATATTCTTCCTAATCCTTTTTAATGTCAATTAAAAATTCATCTTTATCCAAGTATGAACTAATTGCATATTTCAACTTAAAAGTTGCATTTAGGTAAGAATAGATATCAATTCCCATTTAGCATCCATCCAAGGAAAATTAAACAAATCCAAATCAAGAAATAACATTATATTTCCAATTTAGTCAACAATATCAAACTGATATAATTATTAAAATATCACACTTGTAATTGTATTCATCATTTCATGTCATAATCCATACATTTTCCAATCCAACTGAATGGACATGGTTTACATAAAACATCAATACAACTCACAGATAGAAGAATATACTTTCTTCTTTTCACAATTCCTCAAAGAGGAATAAAGACAATAATTACAATTCATCTTCAACTAATCAAGAAGCATCAGAAAACAGCCATGTCTTCATTCTAATCAAATTCCATCTGCAAAATGATTTGCACAGGTCAGTTCAATGAACTGAGTATATTAAGCACTTATCATTAAAATGAGGTGCTTCAAGTAACTGTCTCAATAAAAGAACCCTGCTTTTATGAAACGACAGTAAGACATCAATCACGAAATAGGCACAAAAGAAAGATCAGCATAACAACTGAACTATCAAAATATCATCACAATCAGCCAAAGAACTGCTGTCATGTTTCCACATAACCGTTACAAGTCTTAATTCATAATATTTGCAAAGTTAGAAATACAAATAGCTTACTGCTGATATGACATACTGTTATCCTTTCCATGCCTTTCATTAATAATAAATGCAAGGATGAAACTAACTGAAATGTAAACCCATTACCTTCCTTTCAGTTCATGCATCATATTAGATTCCAAGCAATCAAGCACAGAAAAGAAAGCGAACAGCAATGCATATAGACGCTCATATCTAAGCACTACAAGATTCGTTATCAACGAATTATAGATTTCCAACTGAATGAAAGAAGAACAGATCATTTTTCCAAGTCATTCATCCATGTCCCTATTTCTTTCCACATGACTGTTCTAAAAATGGAATCCAAATGAGACACAAATCAAGATAACAGTTCAGAGCAAAACTTACAAAATCCATTCAGAATCCACTTTCCGGCAGTAAGAGTAATTTCATTCATAATCAGCTTTAAATGAAAACAGGGAAGAATTTATCATCCATATCCATACTTCATTTGAATCAAGCTCATATGAAAATCCGAAACAGGTTAGTACAACATTGTGTTTATAATAGATCAAATAGTATAAGGATGCATACCCTATATTGCCGTACTAGAAGAAACCATATTTCTTTCACTGTATGTTAAACAGATAACAGTTCCACAATCATGCAATCAATTATTCACATGATTTCCTAATCCCATGGATGCATTCCGATCAAATAACATTTTATTCATTGTTGTTACCTACAACAAGTCCGATAATCACCTGACTACGGATTTTACCAAATCAAAAACAGCAGCCAGAAGAAGAATTCCCTTCCCATAAATGATTCTACCCGAATCCATTTTCAAGTTCATGATAGTATGCAGAACTCCAGAGTGCAAAAATCAGATGTCATTACCTCTATCAAAGTAAACCGTACAGGGTTTCAAATACATGGATCTAGTACAGTCAAGACAACCCACACAGCAAGACAAAATTTCTATGCATTTATTCTTTTGTTCAACAATCCAAGGCTAAGTCGTAATCACCAAAACAATTCGATCTTAAAAGACCGATCAGCATTAATAAACACAACTAATCATCATACCTTCTTAGCAAGAAAATAATATATTTCACTATGAGTTCAGAAGGAGAGACTATTTCTTTAAATCCCGAAACAGCCGATAGTAAACAAAAAACGATCTTATTTCCTTCAATGAAAACTTCAGTATATAAACGACCTCAAGCCGTTCACACAACCAATACAATCATATCACAAGTTCATGTGACAAAAGATCAATCGTACAACAATAAAATAACCCACACTTCCTGCACAGTTCCATATCCTATTTTACAAGAAAAACCAGTTCGAATTTCCATATAACGTCAATAACCAGCACAACATGGAGGTATTCCAACTCCTTTATACATGCAAAGACAATTCCAAACACAACAGCAAGGAAACAATTTCTCAGTAAGGAGAATAACTCACACAGCCTGTTCCGATTTCATACAACATGAACAGAGAAAGAAAATATCTATTTCAATCCACCATACTGTCAACAACCAATACAGTAATTCATGTTCCAACTCGATTCGTGTAAAGACGAATCAAGGCCTAGCAACCAGAAGTGATTCTTCTTATCATTTAAAAAAAAAAAAGAAAGCAAGAATCAACGAAATCCAAATCAAATCGACTCGACAACAATCACATAATCCAAACCCAAGAGCAGGGTTGTTTTAATGAGACACTTAAACAAAGCAAAAATTTTTAAAGAGAAGGGCTTAACATGCCTATGATCTCTTTTCCAGAACTCGAAGAAAGCTTCGTTTGCCGAATTATTTCATTCCACAGCGACAGAAAAAACTTCCCAACACTCCTTTCTTCTTCAGGCTTAGCAACAGCCTCAAAATCTCCAAGAACAGTGATATATCCCAAGAGCTGGTTCGACTGAACTAGACCAGAAAAACCAAATGCAGAGCAACTTTGCAAAAGCCCGAATGGACA
The DNA here is from genome assembly GCA_019776745.2 of Taxus chinensis. Taxonomy (NCBI): domain Eukaryota; kingdom Viridiplantae; phylum Streptophyta; class Pinopsida; order Cupressales; family Taxaceae; genus Taxus; species Taxus chinensis. Next base: position 798,825,712 of record CM034150.1, read on the forward strand.
AAATGAAAATCAAAATTCCCTCATACACTTTCCAAGGCGAGCTGGTCACGAGGACCAAGGATAATTAATGCATTAAAGGCTCTACCTTTTCCTAACTTCCCACGCCACTGCCAACTTGAGTTGGCGAACTCAAATTTTCAAATTCCACAAGCAAAAACCAAATTTAGCTCCATCTCTAAACAGATACCTCCATTTCTTACCTGCCCCGCCAAAACTGGCGCTGTCCACGTATGGACTTTCCATTAAATGCTAATGAATACTCCCCTCCATCCTTATCCTCTCCCTCCAAGGGTCTACGCGCCCCTTTAGATTAGGATTAGTTTAGGTTGCACATTAGTGTTCAACCTAGGTCATAGTTTAGCCTTAGGTTATTAGGACTTAGGTTTATTTTCCCCTTTTTTTTATAATTTAAAAATCCACTTAGGGTAGTAGTTTAGGATGCATGTTAGGACTTAGGATTAGCTTAGGGTTTAATTCATACTAACCACTAACACTAATCAACCCCTAACCCAATCTCTCAACTAACTCCCGTAACTATGTTGTGCAGGACGTTCAGTCCTTTGTATCTCATGCCAAGGCCACCCGTGTCCAGGCATTTCTTGCCTCACGAGGTTTTAAATTTGACAGTACAGGGTTCAAGGATTGAACCTTTGTCGTTGGCATTTACGTGCCAACTGTTCATACCTGCAATCAGGCGCTGCACGTTCATATCAACCTCTAGTTCGGTTCCAGAGTAAATCAACACAAAAATCACAAGAAGCCCTCAGCATACTTTGGATCAATGAAATTGATTCAAGGTGTGCTGTCAATCAGCAACGAGATTTTAGCAAGTATACGACAATTTGTCGTCACATCAGCAAACATGCAAGTACAATAACTGCTTTCCTATGCAATAAATCACAGCATGCAAGAATCCAAGTTAGCAACACATTCCTTTAAGATCAGAGGTTATCTTAACATGTTTGCCTTCATTTCAGCAGTTATAACAGTATGAAAAACATTCACCAAGATAACGTACAAAATCAGAGCGTTACATATTTAATGCACATTTATTGCCTTTCTCTCTCCTAAACGGCTATATAATGAAATTGCCCCTATGCATTTTTGCACACTGCTTTCATGCTATCTATTGCTCGAACCCTTGCAATCAAAATTCCTGCGTGCATATCCATTCCCTCTGCAATTCCATCCTAAGTCTAGTTCGCAGTTATGCTCTCTGAGTTACCATCAACATGAAGATCAAATTTCAAGGGTAGGAACGAATTTCACCACTCGAGTCCACCATTCCCGATATCGGGGACAATGAAGTTCGCCACCTTGACTTTGGCAATTTTTGGAAAAGGATGACAGACACGAATCCTTCACCAATGGCACAGATGATCCATGACAGTGGTCTGGCTTTCGTTGGTGGTTTCCCTATCTCGGTGCAATGCGCAGACACAGTGCTCTCATGCGGGGCTCATTTCAACCGTGATTCGAGCAAATTGACAAACGTGCATGGGGAGCTCATCGCCAAACTTGACGCTGCCACCATTAGCATTGCACTAAGGATTCCAAAAATGGACAATGCTATAGTTGTCTCCTAGAATCAAGCACAGGCTCTTTTCAATCAAGACAACGATACCTATAAGGCACGAGTGGCGAAGTCCTGGCTTAAAAACCCTAAGAAGGGGGCATCTCATCTGTCCAAGACTCTTTTCCATGCAGATTTCAATGAAGAATTGTTAGATTTCATAATCCTACTGGCTCGAGTTATGGGCTTACCCTCTACAAATGAGTTCCATTTCTGGATGTGCCCGCTCATCAATATGGTGTGCGAGGGAACTCAGAATATCAACTGGGCAGAGATCATCAGTATGAACCTAGCAGAGCAGCTGTCTAATGTACAACAAACGAAGAAATTTTACATGACTTCATACCTAATGTATACTCTGGCAGCATCAAGGCAATGGTTTGGATTTTCATACATTGATGCTCACAAGGATGACCCCGTGTATGCCTACTACCCACAGTTCACCTTAGAGACCAGCAATCGTAATTTTTGAAGGGTGAATGATGCTTTCACCATGTACATGTTCAAACTTCTTGAGGGTGACACGGCGAGAAGATTTTCTGATGAAGCCATGAGTCTAATATCGCACTACGGTGCTTATTTTATCCAATTCAGAAAATTTTCCTATATCAGGCTTGCTAGCTATGAGAGCACTCCTCTTAGGCTTCCTATGTTCTGCAGTGACAAGATGGCCTTGATAGAAGTGTGTAGGTAATTAGAAAAATTGCATAGAACCTGCAGAGACAAGAAAATTATTGGTTTGCACTTCCCCATCTCTTTGGGAAACTACACCTGCAAAACAGCCATGGACGCATAAAATATAGAAAGAGCCCTGGCTCCCATTACTGTCCACTTCTTCAAGCCAAAAAATTGTTTTGACTTGAAGAAGTTTATTGAGCAGAACATCAAGATCACCTATCATCATAAGGCAGACATAGAGGACTATTGGGCTGACTGTGCTGATGATTTTGAAGCCAGAAGGAGGCATTACGGCAGGTTTTCTCTACAATTAATACAAGAACTCGACTTATACCAAGTTCCTGAAGGGCTCAAGGATGACAACTCTGATCTGTACTCATATGAGTATGAAAATGTGGTCAAACATACTCCCTTGGAAGACTTGGATTGGTTTAAAAAGGAATGGGATGATTTGGCTGAAATTCTAGCCCCGATCTTAGTCAGGACCAAGATCTGGCTTAATAGAAAGGTCCGTGAGATTAGAAGGCACTTAGGGGAATCCTCCTCCAAGGATGCTTCAACACCAAGAAGGGAAGCATTGACTCCTAGATCAGAAGCACCTGTGTAAACTCCTCCTGCCTCGTCAACTCAAGGACCTACAGTCTCTACTCCATCCTCATCCACCCATGTGTATCAGAAGAAATTCAAAGAAGTTAAGAAGGAGCCTGTGGAAGATGATCCCTTGAGAAAGCATGCAAAATTGCCTTCGGGACCAGAGAACATTGTTGTTCTCAGTGAAAGTGAAGAGAGTGAAGTACCAGCTCCTGCAAGCACCCCTAAAGCCCCAATGGATAAAGAAGTTCAGAGCACTGAACTTCCAAGCACTGTTGATTCCTCTGCACCTGTTGCCTCAAGTGCTCCACTCATATCTCAACTTGAGGCAACAGCAGTACAAACCTTGGGCGCCATGAGTTCTTTGTCTCTTGGTCCTCTTACCGCACCTACTTCTTCCTCCTCTTTTGCATGGGTGCAACCTCTTGTCGACAGTAGGAAGAGAAAGTCTTCCTCCCGGAGCTCAAGACCAAATTTTGATGTTGTGGCAGCCTTGTTAGGCACTACTCCTCCTTCTCACGCCAAAAAATCCAGAATTACCTCCAGAATAGTGTGTGATGCTCAGGGCTAGCAATTCCTTGAGATAGCCAAGCCTATGGTAGATAAACCATAGCAGGATTTGCAGGCATCCAACCTAGAACTCTCAAGAATTCCCATGGGAGAGTCTACCCCTGAAGGTGAGATCCACAACCTTCAGGAAATAGTCACCAGAGTCATTGGGAGGGTAGAGAAAGGGTAGCAAACCATAGAACAGTTGGAAGAACAAGCCCAGATTCTTACAAGTTTCATCAAATCTCTTTTGTCTAAGGACAAAGTTTTGGACCCTACCCCATTGACTACTCTTCCACCACCTATAATTTTGAGGCAAGATGAAGTATAGAGTATCAAAGATATGCACAAGTATTCCATCTATGGCAGGGCTATGGAGGCCATGGTGGATGATATGCTTATTGCGGGATTTAACTTCATTGATGAAGCTTTCAAACTCCACGGGAAGATGAACAAATTGCAACAGAAGCTCTCCTCCACTATTGGAATCATAGATAAAGAGCTTAAACTTTAGAGCAGATGCATAGTAGACCTCCGCCTCATGGGACAAACAGATGAAAAAATTTTATTGGCAAGCAAGGTCTTTGAAGATGCAAAGGATAATTTGTCAAAATCCTGGGTTTACAGCGTGGAATGGAAGATCAAGGTCCTGGAGGAGGCTTTGGGAGAATTTAGAAATAGCTGGCAGAAGGGTGAGGCCTTCAAAACACTAGTTGTATCTACTTTCAAAGATATACATTGCCATCTTCAGGATGAGACTTCTGGTGTGCCCCTCACTTTACAAGAAATCAAAGCTCAATTTAGAGCTTTTGTCAAAGGGGATCTATTCAAGGAAAGCTCCATTTCCAAAGAAAAAATGAAGGAGATTTGCTCTCTTCAATCTGCCATTGAAGAAGCAAATAAAGACTATCATACTCATGTCGAGTTTGATAAGGAAATGGAGAAGTGCCTCGGATTTTGGACTCAGTCTACCACCAACACGTCAGTCCCATGAGGCAGAGACATAGCCGAGGCATTGAAGAGATTCAGACAGTGGATCTTAAAGTCAATGGGTCCCTCCCAGTCATAAGCACCTGTCTTCTTCTCCTAATTCTTCTCTTCTCTTCCCCTTCTTTCTCTCGGATTTGTTATAATCAGTTGAGGTATTGTGATTTGCAACCCTTTAACTAATCTTTAGTTAAAAGAAGTAGTTACCAAGAGTAACTGATTTGTAAACTATAAAATGGCCTCTCCTCGCCATTTTGAAGGAGGAAGAACTTGGCTTATTTCTGAAAGTGTAAATAAATCATAAAGAAATCAATACAAAAGGACTTTTCATTCTTTGTCTATCCGGTTTCCTTTATTCCCAAGCTATTCATTTACTTTTATTAGATCATTTGTTTGTATTATGCTTAGAAGCTTTTTATTCTCACAGATGTTATTTACAGAACTTTGTGTCTTTTTAAATTTCATCTTCCTAATATGATACAAACGATCTTGTTCTAATTCGTTGTACCCTCACATGCATAAGGAATTACTCTGTCATCTATAATTCTGAATGGTGCCTTTCTGCTCGTCCTCACATTCTCATTCCTCAGTCCTTTTGTAATTGATGATCCTTATAGAAAACACTTTCATAATATCCAAGTTCCACAAGAAAACCATACTTTGTATATGTGTAAATAGGTTTGTTTCTGAATAAGGGAACCTCTCCCATTAAAGAGGAGGGACTTCTTGTCCCCTGACTGTTGCTCTTCTTAAAGTCCTATTTGATGACCAACAAACATATACCCTACTAAGGACCTGTATTCCTCAAAAATCCTACAAGCTGGTTCATACAATGATATCCATCTTGTGTCAACATCTTTTAGCAATTTTTTACAATTTGTTATTCCAACAAAAATTATTTGAAACTCCAAAAAAATTGTACTACTTGACATATATGCATGCAAGTCTTGTATTGTCTCCTCCACTTTAGCAACATTTCCAAAATTACTCACAACATTGTAAGCCAAATTCATTCGGTGAACCATATAGTAAATAGGTATGATTTGAGGGGCTACGGTTGTTTGCAAACAAATACAAAGTCCATTTTTGTGACCTTACATGGCAGATGCTCCATCAGCTTCCTACACAAATCAACTTTGTAGAGATTGATTAATCATCCATACTAGTTATTTCCTTCAAATTTTTATAACAAGTTTGCATAGGTTCTCAACATTGCAGTTCTCCCTCATTTTGTGCATAGCTAGTAGATTATTTTCCCTGAAATGGTTATTAAAATGGAAAGTGTAGACATGGATGCATACCCAGGATGTATTATTTACTGTTGTAACCTCGTCAATTGACAATGCAATAAAATTTTCATTTTTTACCTTCTCTCTCAAATCAGTGATTTCAATTTCTCCCATACACTTTGCCATTTCCCATGCATTGGTATCTGACCAGTGTGTTGTTGAAATATTTAGAAACCCATTAGATTGAAACAATATCTTATAATCAATGAGATCTAAAATTGGTCTTCCCTTCTTTAAAATGTGATATATTGTTCTAAATTGAATTATTTTTTCCTGAAGACTTACGTCAGTGGTTTTTTTAAATTTATCCTTTTTAGTTCCACCTTTCTCAACTAGGTCCTAAAGATGTTTATGATGATTGTCGTATTCTACAGTATATATTATAAGTAAACAATCTTCCTCAGTTTTCCATCTAATTGTTTTTATATTGTTACATCATCTTTCTTTTTAGACTCATATACCTTCCCACAATGCTTCTCTATAGTGTCCAACTTTAATTGCATTTTTTGGTATCTACCTAGTTTCCAACTACATATAGTACATCTACATTTTGTAGGAGTATCAGTATTTTTTTCTGGTTCAACAGGATCAACGAATGTATATTTTGTTTACCATTCAAATTTATAAGCCCTTCCTATAGTCCACTTCCCACTCTTACGTTTCTGATGTGTGTTTTTGTAATGTTTATTAGAAGTTTGAGTTGGATGAGAAATGAGATTATCATTATTTTCAATTTGAACTGAATCACTCTGTTGATTAGGAATTTCATTTGGAGTAAGGTCACTGCTAGGGGTTTCTGTATTTGAAATAAATTAGTTTTCTTATAGAATCCCTAAGTAAATAAAAAAATACAGTAATATTATCATAGTAAGAGTCAAAAGTACCTCTTGCCACTGGGATTTTTGTTGGTTGAATGAAATATTTTGAAATGTCCATATCATTTTTTCTTTTTCCTTGAGTTCTTTTCTCATTTATAACAGGGGCCATTGAATATGTGATTCTGAAGTTTGCACATGCGACAAAAATATATAAGTTTAAAATACTTATGGCAATACAACTTCAAAAATGAATAATGACGTAGATGAACGACAACATAAATGAACAAACAAACGAGAAAGCAAGTTTTCGGATGGAAACACAAAATAATAGTACAGGATGATAACACATATAACGGTTACCGGTCGGTAGTATATTTCTATTTCTGTTCGACATTACGCATTTACCTTGTTGTCTGACATTACAAATTTTTATTTTCGGAAGGTGACGCAAATACCTCTTACCGTCCACCAACATAGAAAACTTCACATTCTATAGACAAAGTTCTCTTTTTCGTTTACCTCTTGATTCTTTCGATTATTCTTAAATCCTTTGGCTTTTTTATTGGTTATGGATCCTGATAGCGATGGGGGTTACAAGGGGGGCTTTGCCCCCCTTACAGGGTCTTGGTAAAGCAGTGGGAGTTGTTAGCAGGTATATGGAAAATCTAGGTAAAGCACAATGGAAGGTAGTCCAGTGGATTCTCAGGTACTTGAGATGGACCAGTAGTAGGCACTTGTGCTTTGGAGGGTCAGATTATACTTTACAGGGATTTGTGGATTCAAATATGGTAGGAGATGTGGATAGCAGGAGGAGGACTACTAAATACGGATTTACAGTTGGTGGTGAGGCAGTGCGTTGGATCTCAAAGTTGCAGAAGATAGTTGCCCTATCTACTACAGAGGCAGAATATGTTGCAGTGACTGAGGCAAGTAAGGAAATGTTATGGATGAGCAGGTTCATGGAGGATTTGGGTAAGGAGCAAGGGGATTGTAACCTACATAGTGATAGTCAAAGTGTAATTCACCTAGAAAATAACTCAGCCTTCCATTCAAGAACCAAACACATTCAGCTATGATATCACTTCATACGACAAGTGTTAGAGGATGGGCAGCTTGAGTTAGTGAAGATTCATACAGATGATAATCCTACTGATATGTTTACTAAGCCAATGAAAAAGGAGAAGTTGGATTCACATTCAACTTCTGTAGGTCTTCAAGATTGATATTGAAGTGGAAGAAACAAGCCAAGAAGAAGATTCCAAGTAGGAGTTGTAGTGGTGTAGTTACAACAATCAGTCTCTAAGTGGGAGATTTTTGCTTTTGGAACTTGATAGCCTAAAAGCCATATTTTATATGTATTTATGCATTGTGAAATCTGGATCATTCCTTATTAGGTCACAGATCTAACGGGTGGTTTTCTATGTTTCCCTAAAATGATAAAAACCCTAATATCTTTAAAGGGTCATTATGTATGAGGCTCATTGTATTAGTGGTGGCACTGTGACAGATCATTTTGCTGGACTAAATAAAATGATTGGTTGTTTCTGGTGGATGTAGCCCATTTTGGGTGAACCAAGTTAAATATGTGTCTCTGTTTTATTGTATTTTTTTTGTTATTTTACGTTTTCTACATTATTCATTACATGCTTATTTATCTGTACAATTGGTATAATCCTAACAACTGGTATCAGAGCACGTTTGAGATTTATTTTTTGGCAGTATACTCATAGAGGGATTTCTATTTGAGTGGGAGAAGCAACAATGGTAGAGGAGAATAATTTCAGAGTTGAGAAGTTTGACGGCCAAAATTACCAGCTATGGAAAATGCAGGTGGAAGATTACTTGTATCAAAAGGATCTATACCTACCGTTGGGAGGTGAAGAATCAAAACCCTCAATCATGTCTGATGAGGAGTGGAAGGTTATAGACAGGAAGGCTCTCAGTATGATTTGATTGAGTCTAGCATCATCTGTAGCTTCAAATATCTCACAGGCGAAGAGTATGGTAGAGTTGATGAAAACCCTAGCTAATTTATATGAAACACCTAATGCATCCAATAAAATTTATTTGGTGAAAATATTGTTTAATCTACAAATGAAAGAAGGTGGATTTGTATCTAACCATCTTAATGATTTCCACACTATTGTAAATCAGTTAGATTCAGTTAATATCCCATTTGATGAGGAGGTTAGAGCATTATTATTCATATGTTCTTTACCAGAAAGTTGGGACAACTTAGTAATGGCAGTTAGTAATACATCATCTACTTCTCTTAAATTTGAAGATGTAGTCAGTGTCATTTTAAATGAGGAAATGCACAGGAAAAGTACAAGGGAAAATTCTTCTTCTGGAAATGCATTGAATATGGAGAGTAGAGGGAGGAGCAAGGAGAAATCAAAGAGTAAGGCTCGTGGGAGATCTAAATCAAATATGGGAAGATCCAAATCTAGGAGTAGAGGCATTACTTGTTGGAACTGTGGAAAGAGAGGACATGCTAAAAAGGATTGTTGGTTCAAAGGAAACAAAGAAAACTAGCTTGAAGGTATTAAAGAGGAAAATCTGATAGGTAATATTGTTCAGGATGCTCTTATACTTTCTCTTGATACTAGAGTAGAATCTTGGGTAATAGATTCAGGTGCCTCTTTCCATGCAACCCCTGATAAGGGCTATTTTAAAGAGTATGTCCAAGGAAATTTTGGACAGGTTTATTTGGGAAATGATGAGCCGTGCAACATTGTCAAGAAGGGAAATGTACACCTGAAATTATAGAACGAAAATACATGGATATTGAGAGACGTGAGGCATGTACCTAGCCTTCAGGAGAAATCTCATCTCTACAGGACAGTTGGATGGTGAAGGTTACATAGTCACATTCACTTCAGATGCTTGGAAGGTTTCCAAGGGTGCCCTGGTAGTGGCACGGGGTAAGAAAGTAGGCACTCTTTATTTGTCTACTTGTATATCTAATTCTTCTACCATATTGTCTACTTCAAATGAGGATGACAGCATGTGGGACAGTAGATTGGGACATATGAGTGAGAAGGGCATGAAAATTCTACAGGAAAAAGGTAACCTTTCAAGTTTGAAGCAATTGGACTTAGAGTTTTGTGAGCATTGCATTTTTGGGAAATAAAAAAGAGTTAGATTTCTCAAGGCAGGGAATACCAAGAAAGAGCAAAAGTTCGAGCTAGTTCATACAGATGTGTGGGGGCCAGCCCATGTTGCATCTCATGGTGGTTCTCTGTACTATGTCACATTCATAGATGATGCCACAAGGAAGGTATGGGTATATTGCATTAAGCGTAAGTCTGATGTCTTTGATACATTTAAGAAATGGAAAGCACTTGTTGATAATCAATGTGCTTTTAAATTGAAATGTTTGAGATCTGATAATGGTGGTGAGTATTGCAGTAATAAATTTGATGATTATTGTTCCTTGAATGGGATTCATAGAGAGAAAACAGTTCCTAGGACTCTACAACAAAATGGTGTTAGTGAGAGGATGAATAGAACAATAATGGAGTGTGCAAGGTCAATGAGATTGCACACAAGGCTGCCTCTTCAGTTTTGGGTAGAGGCTGTAGATATTGCTGTGTACTTAATCAATTGTGGGCCTTGGAGTGCACTAGATGGAGGAATTCCCAAAGAATCCTAGACTGGGAAAGAATTATACCTTTCATTTTTAAGAGTATTTGGTTCAGAGGCATTTGTGCATGTTAATAAAGAAAATAGGAAGAAATTGGATTCAAAATCCAAACGTTGTACATTCATAGGCTATGGCTCCAATGGTGATTATGGATTTAAGTTTTGGGATCTAGATGAATCTAAGATAATTAGGAGTCGTGATGTTGTTTAGCATGAAAATAGAATGTACAGGGATCAGGCACAGGATGACAAAAATCCCAAGGAAGAATTGGTTGAGGATATAGCTCCTAAAAATGAACTCTCAGGTGGAAAATATCCACCTACAGGTACCAAGGTTGACAGTTCTATAGATCGAGCATGACAGCCAGTGTTGGCATCATCACCTCTGTCAGAAATTCAAGAAAATGAGCAGCAAGAAAATAATGATCCTGTGACACCCCCATCTTTGGTAAGAAGGTCACAACGTATTAGTAGACCTCCAGAAAATTTTCCCCTACTTTGTATTATTTGTTACTAACAGATAGTGGTGAGCAAGAGAGCTTTGATGAGGCAATGCAGGTGAAATCCACTAAGGAGTGGGAGCATACAATGAATGAGGAGATGGACTCCTTGGAGAAGAACCAAACATGGGATTTAGTCAAATTGTCAGCTGGGAAGAGAGTACTACAAAACAAATGGGTCTACCATGTGAAAGAAGAAGAAGGTGGACGAAAAAGGTATAAAGCAAGGCTTATAGTGAAGGGGTATGAACAAAAGAAAGGTATCTATTTTGATGAAATTTTCTCCCCTGTTGTAAAGATGTCTTCCATTTGTATTGTATTAAGTTTAGTTGATGTTGAAGATTTACACTTAGAGAAACTTGATGTCAAGACGACATTTCTCCATGGTGACTTGGAGGAGGAGATTTATATGCAACAACCACTTGGGTATGAGGTGAAGGGTAAGGAGAAATTGGTTTGTATGTTGAAGAAGATCCTATATGGGCTCAAGCAAGCTCCTCCAAAATGGTATCCAAGGTTTGATAGTTTTATGCATGAGCATGGTTTTACTAGATGTCAATCAGATCATTGTGTGTACTTTAAATGGTTGGATAGTGGGAGCTACATTATTATTTTGTTATATGTAGATGATATGCTTGTAGCAGGGTCTAATATGCAAGAAATTGCAAAGCTTTAAGGAAAATCTTGCACAAACATTTGCAATGAAGGATTTGGGTGCAACAAAGAAAATCCTCGGTATGCAAATCAAGAGGGATAGGAAAAATAAGAAATTGGTGTTGTCTCAGGAGGACTATGTAGAAAAGGTGTTAGAAAGGTTTCAGATGCAGAATGCGAAACCAGTTAGTACACCATTGGTTGGGCATTTTAGATTAAGTAAAGAGTAATGCCCAACAACACAAGGGGAAAAATATTATATGGCACGGGTTCCTTATTCTTCAGTAGTTGGGAGCCTCATGTATGCCATGGTTTGTACCAGGCCAGACATTGCCCAAGCAGTGGGAGTTGTTAGCAGGTATATGGAAAATTCAGGTAAAGCACATGGGAAGGCAATCCAGTGGATTCTCAGGTGCTTGAGAGGGACCAGTAGTAGGCACTTGTGCTTCGGAGGGTCAGATTATACTTTATAGGGATTTTTGGATTCAGATATGGTAGGAGATGTTGATAGCAGGAGGAACACTACTAGATACGTTTTTACAGTTGGTGGTGCAGCAGTGAGTTAGACCTTAAAGTTGCAGAAGGTAGTTGCCCTATCTACAATAGAGGTAGAATATGTTGTAGTGACTGAGGAAAGTAATGAAATGTTATGGATGAGAAGGTTCATGGAGGATTTGGGTAAGGAGCAAGGGGATTGTAATCAACACAGTGATAGTCAAAGTGCAATTCACCTAGCAAAGAACTCATCCTTCCATTCAAGAACTAAACACATACAACTAAGATATCACTTCATACGACAAGTGTTGAAGGATGGGTAGCTTGAGTTAGTGAAGATTCATATAGATCATAATCTTGCTGATATGTTTATTAAGCCAATGACAAAGGAGAATTTGGATTTGCATTCAAATTTTGTGGGTCTTCAAGATTGATCTTGAAGTGGAAGAAACAAGCCAAGAAGAAAATTCCAAGTAGGATTTGTAGTCGTGGTGTTACAACAATCAGTCTCCAAGTGGGAGATTGTTGGTTGTGGAGCCTGATAGTGATGGGGGTTGCAAGGGGAGCTTCGCCCCCCTTGCACGGTCCAGGGGTGATGGCCCCCCTGGTGGGGGGGTCCGGGGGTGGGGGACAGCACCCTTGTAAGCCACATTTTATATGTATTTATGCATTGTGAAATTTAGGACCGTTCCTTTTTAAGTCACAGATCTAACGGGTGGGTTTTTCTATGTTTCCCTGAAATGATAAAAACCCTAATATCTTTAAAGGGTCGTTATGTATGAGGCTCATTGTATTAGTGGCAGCACTGTGAGAGAGCATGTTTTGCTAGACTGAATAAAAGGATTGGTTGTTTCTAGTGGACGTAGCCCATTTTGGGTGAGCCACAGTTAAATCTATGTCCTCTGATTTTATTGTATTCTTTTCTTATTTAATGTTTTCTGCATTATTCATTACATGCTTGTTTTATCTGTACAACTGGTACAATCCTAACATTTTTGTCTTATACTTTCAGTTTTTCACACATTTATAATGTAAATAGTATGACTATATTATGGTGAATTAATCCTATATATAGTAGAATGTTATAACATGATGGCGAATATACTAACATTGGTCGAACCTTAGTGGAAACACTATGGTGAAATTACATTCAAATTTTTTTAGGGCTCTTAAAATTTTAGCGAACGGGCTACCATACAACAGTAAAAAATTTACCAAATTCAAAATTCAAAATTCCTAATATTCGCCTATTCACAAATATTCACCCCTAAAATATCCCCTAAGGATAACATGGGTTTCTTTGTGGAGGAAGTTTCTTAGTGCTTATAGTGCATAAAAGAAATGGGGTCACATGGAATACATTGATTTTATAATATACACAAAGTGGGCTTGTTGAAAAGCCTTTAGGAAATTTTATGCAATCTAAGAGTAGTAGATGTATAGTTAGAATTACATAATATGCCTCAAATAAACTTGTTCTCTTTAAATGCAAGGATTGTGGGATATTCACAAGATGGACTTGGTGAAAAGGCCTGGAAACCCCTTAAGAAAATACAATTGGCTCGTAAAATACCAAACCCCTCAACTCCAACTGGTTAATCAATTTCAAGCATGGTTTTCTCACTATTTACAACATGTTTTCACATGTATAGTTTTCCCTTATTTTTAGTTTCAAAAATTAAAACAAATAAATAGTGTTGTTTTTGGATAAAATTTTTTTAAAAATAGCTCGAAAAAAGTTGAAATTTACCTTACTTATTACACATGTGAAATGATGATTTTGGGTGTAAGATTTACCTGAATCACGTTTTGTAACAATGGAAAATAAACTTAGATGATGAGATAGGATAACGGAAGCCTCCAAAATGACAAGGTTGAACTTGAGATTTCAAGATAACTTTCCACTTGTACACTTTGCAAAATTTAATGATACACAATTTTCAATGACATATAAACCCTCCAAACATTGTAGCGGGAAAAGTATGATTTGGCCATGTTCCCTGGTGATATGGGATGCCCCATCATCCTATAGAATGATTCCTATAAAATTATTATAGATTCTCATTGACTATTATTTTCACGCATCTACGATCTCAGTTGGCTGCTTCATAACGTTAGACAATTGTTGAAAGTTAAAAATTTAGTTTTGTTTTGACTTGCGGATTAGACCCCCATATTGAGAAACACAATTTTGTCACCACATACCTTTAGTATTTCTTCAGGACAATCATGATCAATCATTAGTTTTGATAAATTCACCTTGGAATTGAGTTTGGTAAGGGGGTTTTTTAAGTCTCCGGTTGTTCAGAGACAAGGTGAAACTGGCACAATTACAATAAGTAGCTCCATAAAGGTAGATGTTTGAACCTTGATCACCAGATTTGAGTTATGTCAACTTTAAGGGTTTCCCTGTAGATAGGAGCATAGATACAAATTTACACACGGTGTGTTTTAGTCTCAGAAAATGGATTTTGAACTCAGTTTCTGGGCCACTTTGGCTAAATTGGTCATTCTTATACACTTGTAGCAATAACGAGAAAACTATCATGGGACCTTATCCTAGCCAAATAACTATTAGAAAATGTGTAGAAGATAACACATGACTAGATTTAATTCCTTAATATCACTTGTTTTGTGAAAATTTCTTGTGGGAAATAAGGTATATTTCTCTCTCTTCTCTCTTTATCTCTCTCTAGAAAATGAAATGAAAATCACATGTGTATTTCTTACCCACTATTATGTGTACAAGTGTTTGAATTTATTGTAAATAGAACAATATGTATATATGAAAAATTTAGTCATAGGGTAATGTCATGCCATCGTTTATTTTGTTGACCATGTTACACTAGAATTTGATAGGTTGCAGGGGTGTGACAAAATTAGATGAATGTTGGAAATCTAAGTGTTAAGTTGTTATTATTGAAAAAGTGTAATCTTGATGGAATTAGAAAAGTGCCTTATTTTAATGATTCTACTTGTACTAATGAAGAAATAAAAGTCAATATTAGCATGTAGGTGTGTAATTTATATGGGATGACGAAATACTACATTATACTTCTAGTTTAAAATTGCATTGAAAGTTGTGTATATGATCATTATGGTAAAATTTGTAATTTTTTGTGATTTTATGGCAATGAATTTAAAATTGAACCCTACTTGGGTCATTATCTTGAAATCAAGTGGTGTTGATGTTGATAGTACAACTAATACCAACCCCTTGTTTCCTCTCCCTTTAGCTATCAGGCCATTTTGAACTAGGTGATTCTTAGTATATTGTATCTAGGTTATTGTTTAGAAAACGTAAGGGTAAATTTTTAATTTGGGAAGGTGGTTATCCCTTTGGTAGGAGCTAAAATAATATACAAAATGTAAATGAGTATGGTTATCTTAATTCCCACTCAAAACACATTTTCATCATAACATAATGGCTATGAGAAAATCTTAACCCTCATGAGATAAGCTACCTTTAACTCATGTATAGGATAGTGGGGAGAGGTATTCCCCCATACAGGTGTAACTTACTGGAACCATTCTTTCAAATTTCCTCTTGGGAATTGTTCCCATCATAACACTCGAGTAGTTTGTTTAAACCAATTAGGCCATTTAACCTAAGGGGAAAATTAATCTCAGTAACTAGTCAAATAAAAATTTTGGTGCAACCTTGATACATTCTCTCCTCCAAAAAACTACTGGAAATTTTATTTTACTATAAAAAGATTCATGATATGAGAACATCCTAGCTATTCTAGTTTGGATCCCACCATTATTAGAGACCTTGTTGGATGGGTATTCGTTCAAACCTAGTATTGACCCCATGATGGGTTGTAGGTGTTGCGAACAAGAAGTGAATAATTGTTTAAATTACACCACAATAATTGATAGGTAGAGAGTTATCTTTAGTGTTTTTTCCCCTTCAATAACAAATAAAAGAGAACCATGAGGTTCAAAAACTTTGTGAGGAAAGAATGTCATTCATGTCCTAGAGTAATCCCCATGGTGGTTCATGTTCCTTTCAAATAAAAATGAGTTAGTCTTAAGACCTCCTAATATGCTTTCGGTGGATGAAACCCCAATGATTATTTATTGATGCTTGGAATTATTTTTTAGGAGACCTTTGAACATATCATGTGGATTTATTTTATCTCTTGTAATACATTGTCTAATACTTGGGTGGTCTAACAAAAATGAAATGAATTGTTTATGTGAGACTATGCCCCTTGTAATTCCTAAATCTCTAGGTGGGAAATAAGAGCTTCATAACATTGCATTCATTCTAAAATGATGCCAATGAGAGACTAAAGTACACACTGCAAATATAGGGAGAAGAAAAGTAAATGAGATGAATATTGGAAATTATTGTCACATAGATCGTATGCATCTTGAATGTTATCAAGTGAATAAAATTCTTAACATGATTTTAATATGAACAGAAGTAAAAGAGATTATTCTTGATGAGTTAACACAAAAATAATCAAGAATAACATATGGTTTTGATGATTGTTATCTGTGGGACAATACAATTTTTTAACAAAAGGAAATTTAGCTAGGATGAAATTTTAATTCATGGGACCTATGTACATGGTCGTAATGGTATTAATTTAGTCTATCTTATAGTCCCCTTTATTGTATTGTGCTACACTTGTTTGAGTAAATGTAGTGTTGTCATTTTCGTCACATTTGTGAGAAAGTGTGTGCTTAGGAATATTATTAATCACTAACCCTTGGACAAAATGAAACTTGAGAAAGATGTGTATAGTGATGGTAAAAAAAATTAGCTTTCATCTTCCATGTGGTTATGCTTATTTCTCTCACATCGGGTCAACAAAGGTATTTAATGAATAGTGTGAAATGGATTCTTTCTAAAATAAAAAACCAATCTAAGGGACTAATTGTGATCGTAGTGTCAAATGGTTTTGGTTACCTTAGATGTGTACCATCTTGAGGGGGTTGTTGTACCACATTTAGGAAGGGATCAAACAAGGTAAATCTTATAAGGTTATTTATATTATTGTGATACGATGACACCTCAAGAAATAAAATAGAGTACTTCCATAATCCTAAGTAGGGAGTTAATATTCCTTATCATTATCTTGTGGAATAACTTCCCTATAACCATTCTGAGAACTGTGTCATCGCACCCATTAATTAAGTGAAATCATGTCCATATGTTATAACATGAGATTTCTTCCCTTATTGTGTCTAGGGATGACCTAGATTAAAGTGTGAAAGATGACATAAACCAAGCATATATAATAATTGATTTTCTTTCCAACCCTTACACGTGTGTTATAATTGTGTGAAGTATATCTTATCGTTGATTATTTTAGTTTCTTCATGGATTTTTTGAACCTTTTACTTTTTTAACATAGACATAGTGTGCATTTTGGGCCACATCGGAATGGAACACACTTGGACCTAATATTTGAGTTATGAATCTAATTGAATTTCAGATTTGAAAGAGGTAATGTGAAAAAAATGTGGAATCTAATACACGAACGACCCCTAGAACAAAATGAACCTCGCATGTTATGTGGTACTTAGATACACGATGAATTTAATCATGTTTATGTGGAACTAATAAAATGCGTGCTTATAAAAGTATAATTATAAACCTTCAGTACATTGGTTTAATGCAACGTAAGTGTTAGTGTTTATTTTTCTTGTGATTAGTGATCTTATTTTAAGTGTTGTACCATATAATAGCAAAAATAAAATTGTCAGTTTTTTTGTTACATTTTGAGTGGTAAATTTGTGGGCATGACAAGGAGATGTTATGTATCTTGGGATACAATATTATAATGTATATGGGTTGATGCAGATTCTGAAATGTGGCACACATCCCCATTAGTTATATGTTTATAATATATGATATCACATAAAAATTAGTTATATTGGGTAATGAGTCGACCTACATTGGGATTAGGTCTTACCCATCCATTAAGAGTAATTTATGCCTATATAAAGGAGATGAATATAATTAGGAGAGATGTCATGGGAAGTATGAGTTGAGTCTTCTACTTAGTAGAGGTATACTAGAGGTGTCCCCCTCGAAGTGGATTCCCATATTGGATATTGTGGAGTTACTCCTTCCTTAAAGAGCATTGTATGGTATTTCCCTACCTTAAGGGTATTATTTTTCATATATTGAATATTTGAGAATATTCATCAATATCTCTTTTGTTGTGTTATCTTCTACATATTATTAATCTTATTCATTTATTACATGCAAGGATTATATAATTGGAATTGCGATAGAAATCACTCCTCACAAACATAGAAGTACATGGATGTTTTAATTACAATGTACATAAAAAAATATTAACATACAAGAAATATTTTCCAACATGTTTGAACGCAATTAAAATAATGCCAAACACTATTTTTTTTATTACAAGAGTACAATTGAGTCAATGCGAAAGGAAAATGACTCTAATAGATATTCCAAGTGATGCACATGAATCTCCTAACCTAACTATGCTCTGGATAGGTACATGGTTCAAGTTAGGCCCGTTGTTGGTGTCTACAAAGTTTCCTCTAAATATTAACACTCAACCTATGATTTGGCACTAGGGAGAGGTCAAAAAATCTACCATGATGTTGGAAAAAGTCAATGCACATACACTTGAACCTTCTCAATTAGGAGGAGTTTCTGCAATGATTGACCTATATTATTTTTAAGGAATTGGAATGTGAATAAAATATAGAAATGGTATACTTGAGCATTGTAATTGTCACCAACTTGCAAAACACTCAAAATCAATGAGTACGTACTAGCTAGAAAATAACTAAAAGTGTGTGGAAATAATTTAAATGAACGATTCATTGAAGATATTTGAAAATATCATAAATAACACTTGGGAAAACTAATATTGACAAGGAAACATGCAAAGCAATGTAGGATAGACACAAATATATAATTTGTATCTTATGTGTGATGTGATCATCACCCTTAGTATTAAAGTGAATTTAATAGTATGAAGACCTAACTGTGCAAAATAAAAATAATTAAAAGACAATTACTTAAGAGAAATGACTTCATTAACATGAAAATAAAGTGGTTGAACAATTATCGTTTAGTGGGAAAATAAACAAAATGAAAATAATTATTTTTTTGTGAATGGACCCACATATCCCTAAGTGAATAAACACATAAAAATAACCACCCTAAGTAGTAAACTTACCCATACATAGTACAAAGTTATGATTTAACTAAGAAGCATCAAATCCAACTCTAACGTGAACTATATGCTTAATAAAATTATATTTATTTATAATTTTAAGAAAACTTGTAACTTAAACTACAACAAGAAATGGAAGCATAAGGTGAGATTAATTTTCTTAAATCACATGGAATGTATGAATATCTTATCCAGCCAAGAACCAACTTACAACCCATTCCTCATAAGTGAAATATGGTCATTTATCCAAAAAATGCCTTGAATATTATCTATATATGTTCTTAAATTACCATCCTTTCATATCTTGCATGATTGTAAAAAGGGGATAGGAGTATAAGAGGACAATGAAGACTAAATGAAGGAGGAAGGATAAACAACTACATAAAAACCTAAAAAAAAATTCTCTAAAAACTCACCCTAGTCGACCATGAATTGAAAGGGAGGAACTCTAAACAACATAGATTTATCTAAGGAATAAGTAAATTCTAAATGAGAAGAAGAGATCGAGAAGAATGAGAGAAAATAATCAAATTATGACAATATGTGTCACAAATAATCTTCAACCTTAAACCTTTGAAAGAAGCATAATGCCTATTTTCTAGGCCAAAAAGGTAAAAGCAGTAGGATCAATTAAGAATTGACTTTAAAATTGTATGATATAAAAAAACCTCAAGGTAAAATGTCTAAGGTGCCGATAAAATAGTCAAAGCACCAATATACTAACCAAAGCACTAACTAACCAAGTCAATGTGGCAATGGTACTTTATGAACCATCTAGTGACATTTTAACATATTTGGATACTTATGCAAATATTTTCACCCTAATCAACCTTGGATTGAAAGTGATGCATTTTGAACAACATAGATTTATTTATGGAATGCATTGATTGTGAATGAGAAGAAGATATCAAGAAGAATGAGAGAAATCAATGAAATTATGGAACAAGAGGTAACAAACAATCTCCAACCTTTTAGAAGAGGCATAATGCCTCCTTTTATATGCCAAATAGATAGTTAGAAGAAATTATAAATGATTAAGAATCAATCTTGAAGTTGTAAAACTAAAAAAAAGACAATACAAACCAAAAATCCACATAAAATGCCTAAGTTGTTGATAAAACCAAGCAAAGGGCCAATAAACAAACCAACACAACATAGAAGTGGCACTTAAGGACCTCACTTGTGGAATTTTGACCTTTCTAGGAACTCATACAACCATTTAAATGAACTAAGTTAACTAATTTTTATTTGGGACCAAAGTGGCAATTACAAGTGCCTTTGGACCCAAATCATCATAGCACCTTAAGTTGACATATCAATTGTAAGCACAACTTTACCCTTAAAGCGTTAGGTGGCCCAAAAATGATCAAAATCAATAATAAAACAATATGGAAGGGTTTTTTAGGTGAAATAAAAATGTTTATGGTGTTGTTGTCATGTGTTTTTACAAAGGAAATATTCTTCTTAAAAGCATGACAACCATACCCTAGTATCAAATTGTTTTAATTGTAAACCTTTCGAGACACCCTTCCAGATCCATTCATCCCATGTGTCAGGCCTATCCCCATCCATTTGGTGTCCATATGTGTTGTCTTAACATTTCCCATGTGTAAGAAAGAGGGAAAAAAGTTCATAAGATTCTTCCAAGGCAACTCCTTTTGAGGTAGATCTTTCAATAGGTTTAGATATGGCTATTTTTAGCCTTTTTAAAGCAGGTGCACACTCTTCATAACATATTTCAAGGCCTAAATTAATCAAGTAGTGGTATTAATGATCCAGTATCATTTTGAAATTGATTTAGGAATATTTTGGAGATATATGGAGGTTTAGGAGCACGTTCATCAAAAGTGGGTTTTTGAGGGTGAAGGAGCTTACACTGAAAAAAAAAACACCTGAGCTTTGGGAGATGATTGTGGAAGCTCCAGAATGAGTTGTAGGTCAAACAAGATATCAATGGAATTCTGATTCAATTCCATACATGGTGGTATTCTCATATTTCTCACAAGACTCGTGCATCTCTTTCTACAAATCATTCTTGGCAAGCACAACTAGAGATCTCAAGAAATAAGGCCATTTTGAGGAGGTTTCGGGATAAATCAGACCTTGACACCCATCCCATGATTCTAAAATTGAAATTTTTAGTCAAATTCATATAAATAAGTGCCCAAAAAGACCTCTGGGAGCTCCAACAACGTCATTTTAAAGGCCCTTCCCAAGGTACAAGCTCTGTACTTAGTTAATTTTTCTAGCGCCATGTGGCAGCATGAGGCTGGGGTGCACTTTTGTGTCCCCTTCATCCCTTTACAAGGGGACAAGGGTGACAGAAAAATGTGCCCCCCACCTTTGAGCTCCTGGACCCATCACATGACCCTGTAAGCCCTCTATAAGCACCTTTTGGCAAATTTTTAGCCCCCACCAAGTGTTATGCATTCCCGCCACTTGTCACCATGAGGATGAGGAAAATTTGTGTGTCCCTTTCACCCTTTTTCCAAGGGGAAAAGGGGGACAGAAAAATGTGCACCCCCACCTTGCTCTAACATGGTTCCTCACGTGACTTCACTCAGCCCCCGGGTGTCGAAAATTAGCTCCTTCCTCTCACCCATCTACCAGTGCATTTTCCACTTTTCCTCTTAGGTCTAGGGCACAATTTTTTGTCCCCTTCATCCCTTTTCCAAGGGGACAAGAGGGGAAAAAAATTCACCATGCCCCAAGGCATAAAAACCAAGGAGATAGTGCAATTTTTGATCTTCCTCCATTTTGCTCAGAATCTACCCAGAACTCTGGAAAAAACTTTCTATAATTTTTCACCTCCATTGATTCTCTTCCATTCCTCCCTCCATACTTCTATGATCACAACAAAGATATTTCCACAAAAATTTGAATTTTTTAAAGGTGAAGACACTAAATCATGCACTTTGGGTACATTTCTTAGTCCTAGTCACATACCACTATTCACATGATTCCTAAGCAAGAAACATATTAATTTCCCACTGTATTTGGCCTCTTTGCTTTCTTTTTGGTTTTCCTTCTTGATATACACACCTTCTTTCCCAATTTGACTTTTGACGCTTCAATTTTTTTGATTCTAGACACCAGCACCCAGCGAGGACTTCAACACCAGGTGCCTCATCCCCTCTTAGCACCCCCGACCTCTTTGTATCTTGTTCGCATCCTTTTGGTCCTTTCTAGTTGTTGGGCATATTTATTTCTTATGATTCATCCTTTTGGTCATTATGAAGGACCAAGCACTAAGAATTATCTATCACCATGTAAGGTTGCATCTAAGAGGATTCTAAGAGAATCTGAGCATCCATCTAGCTCCACAGAAGGGAAAAGGGATTGTTACTTCTATATACATTCATAAGAGGGGAAGTTTATTTCTCCATACACACATCTTCTACATCTAGCTATTGCTCGCTATCAAGTGTGTCTAACACAAGATCCACCTAGGGCGTGATTCTACACACACACACATAGAGAACTATATGGAGTCTAAATGTAGGGGAATGCCCAGATCATAAGTTCACTCAGTTGGGTGACTATCGGGGTCAATTAGACTCCCCATATGCATCTTTTTCTTTTTAATATTTGATGTGTTTTGGGATTTTACAGGTGCTCTTTCTTCTTGCAGGTTTTAGATGATTAACAAAAAAGTTCACCGACATACAGGCAACCAAAAGAAACCATTAGCGAACATCTTGTGACTCTGCAAAGACAAATTTATGAGGTTCTAAGAATTCATAGGTTCCCAGATGAGGTCTACAGCACCCCAGGAACCCTTAACCCAGTCCAGGTGCCCTAGTCCATGAAGATCTTGTGGTCACATAATTTTATGAGCTCAAGTGTGACTCTTCCCTATTTTTGTTCATTAGTTCTTTAGCTCGGCATAGTCCAGGATTATTTTCAAACCAAATAAGTATTTAATCCCTTCTTTTGCAATTAGGGTTTCATACTTTATAGCTTACTTGTTTAGGTAATATTTATACTTTATTACATATTTATATCTGCATTGTTATATAATTAAGATTTAGAATTTATTTATTTCAATATTTTCTTAATCATTTGGTGAACCTGACCTTCGAACACTCTTGGATATTCATTTTTCTCATTCTATCTAGTCTTCTTTCATGGGTTCTAAAGTCTCTCAAGTCTACTTGTTTTATTTTCTTAAAATGCACCCATCTTGTAAAGATGCTCTCTAAAAAACCCTAAACATCGTGTATCTCCCTATCAACATGCCACCTTCACAAATTTGTTCCATATTTGATCATCTATCTAATGAATCACTTGGTCCTAATTACAATCAATCTATTTGTAAGTCAATTCAAGATTTACATTCTTTATTTCAAGAAAAAATTCAAGCTATGGAATCAACAATTATATATCTTAAATCTGAGATCCAACATCTTAAGGATGCTTCTCAGGCTCATGCTAGTTATTCTTCTCATCCTCATTATATGTCTTCTACATTTTATCATATCAGCAAACCTCAAGTCCTACAATTACCGACACCTCTCAAGTTCTATCGTAATACTAAGCAACATGACATTCTTACTGTACTTGTTAATCATCAATTAATCAGCTTGTTATTTACTCATTGCTATCTTCCTTATCAGTTAGTAAAATATCAAGGTCTCCCATTTTGTGCTTATCATCAAATCAAAGGACATAATGACAATGACTTATATACTTTAAAATGAAGAATCAAACATCTTGAGTTTTAAGGTTTTATCCCATTCAATGCACATTGTTCTGTTACATGGTCTCTCCACTTGTTACATCTCAATGGTTTCCTCAATCTGATTCATCTATGTCTAATGGGAATCATGTAATCACTTCTAATTTTTATTCTTCCATCAATCAAGCACTACCTACACAATCCACTCTAACTAAGAAACTACCTCTCAAATTAAGTCTCACTCCTCCTCTCAATTCCTCCACAACATTACCAAGTCAAACTATGTAAACACCTATCAAAATAAGTCCACCTTCTTCTCCTATCAAATCTTCTACAACATCATCAATCCCACATAAGCTCCAACTAATCACTTTTTTCAAAGAAAATAATCCTTGTACTAATGGCTAGGACACATTTCAAACTCCACCACCATCACATGGTCCTACTGTTGCTTCAGTCTACCATTATGCGGACTTTATCTCTTATCATAACACATATAATGCTCTCCCACAATGACATGTTATCTCTCATGTTACTACATAGATCCCCATCATCATACACATGGAGGGCATCATACTTATTCCCCCCTTTTAATATCCTAGTTCTCTATGATTTCCACCATTATGCTATGTGCTTCATGTTTCATCTTTATGAGCATCATTACACATCTAAATACATTTGTATCATCATTTCCCTATGACGCACTCTCATGCTATGGTTATAGGGAAAATTTTAAGGAACCAGCCTAAAAAAAAACTATAGAAATCATGGCAAATATGGTCAGAACAAGATTCTTTGGGTTGGCGAATTATCTAAAATTTGTGTTCATGGAATTGGTGAACTATAACATATTTCTTGAAGGAAATTGTAGATAGTGGAAAATGAAGGATAATTCATTTGCATGAAGGATGTTTATTGTAAAAACACATTTTAAGTCCAAATGGAGGTCTCCCACGTGTTCCCCTAACTGTCACTCAGCCTCGTCTAACCACAGACTTGAAACTTTATTGAATTGGTTCATTACACGGGCTTGGAGTCCACGAAATTCCTTTTCCTTTAGGATGCCTAAAATCCTGCCACATTTCTACCCAATATTCAATTCTGGGCATTGGGGATCCTTTTACATACCTTTACACGTAGGTTCCCAAAATGGGTGACACGTGGCCATTCCTCATGTGCCGAGGCTTATCAAAAACTTTATTGGATTTCTAGGTAGTTAGCAGAGTCTTTTAAATTTGGCAGGTCCTCTAAAGGTTTAACATATTCAAATCTAGATCTCTAGGTGTGTGTATGTGTGACTGTATCTATAATATATATGCCAAATTTAATCAAATTTCAAAAAAAATCATAAACATGTTGATGAATGAGACCAAATGAACATGAAGGTTCCATATATTTCTTGGTGATCAAAGAATGTTTTAAAACACTAACCCATCTATCACACGGTGATTCAATAAATATATATATGTTGGGATTGGAGATACATTAGCTATTCACATGGGAAAATTTATTATTTTTTGTAATTTTTGGGTGAAACGTGGTTATTACCATGGTCATAAAAATAGCCAAATTCATATTCTAGAATTCCTACGTTTAGCCAAATTAAAAATATTAGCCACAAAAAATTTCCATGTATGGTTCACACTTGACTGTTGAGGGCTTACTACAAACATGAACCCCACACACTACACACTTCACGCACGCATGACATCTTTTTCTCGCAGCTTCTATCGCATACTACACACATTATTCACAATATATCATTCTTGCATATTTTTCTACATGCTGCCCTCATTACCAGATGATGAACTCTAGTTCCCCGGTTCATAATCGACTACTGAGGGTCTCAATCTAAAATGAAGCCCACAACACTCACTCACACTTTTTACACTCTACACTTTCTCAATCATATATTTCTAGTGAAAACATTCAAACCATTTCCCGATAATGCACTCTTCTTCCATGGTTCATTCTTGACTGCTGAGGGGGCATGTATGAATGAACCTCATCTCATGCATACTCTTACACATCCACTCAGGGGGGGAAAACTTCTCCTATAATTCACTCTACATTCCATTCCATCTCATCCACAACATACTACATATCTTGGTCGCATTTACTTTTGTTTCCTTATGCTTATATGTACGCTTTGGTACACATGTTAGACATATATATTGTGTGTTATTATCTCTTTCTATACACACATGTGTGATCACTTTCCTTCTATTTGTGAATGCATTTTTCATATAGATCGATACACATAGCACAAATTCATGGAACAGTACCTCTTACTAGTCCCACAACGACTCATGGGGGAATCCACTTTCATAAACATCACAGGTGTTATTGTTTCGATTTATACTATTTCTTATTTCATACTATCACACTACTATATCAGATCATACACATTTTGACATAAATTTTATCTTTATAGCATGCTAATAGGTGCTTCATGTGTAACATTTTATTTACAGGCTATTTGTCATCATGGTTGTCTGATTCTTAGCTTATTGTTGTTTATGTTTGTCTGTCATTGTTTGCGGGCTTTTCCCTATGTCGTTCTTGTTAACTACTTGTGTGCTTTGACCACTTTGGCCTTGATTGTCTTGCGACATCGTGAGTGATGACCCATGTTTGAAACCCACTTTTTTTAGTCTATTTTTTCTATACTATTACATGTTTACATTGTCTTCTTGTGTCCTAGATTACACATTGCTTTCTACATCCGTGTTTATATTGTTTTCACTAACACTTTTTTCAGTCACTTTTCTTGCGTGTGCCCTGGTTTCTACCAATCACATTCCCCTCCCCCTACAGGGACTTAATTATAGTTCATCAGTCAGTCATCCTTTAGGCTGAATAATCCTAGAGATGTTGCATACACCCAAAATGAGGGGGGCATCATCGAGTGAATTAGTCACTCCATACAATGGTTTATAGTCACAATACTATATAGTTCAGCACAAATTCAATGTAGCATTTAATCACAATAATGACCCAAAATATGACTTGGGTCTTTAGCACATCATAGACACCAACACCCAGACACAGATAGTAACTCCTTGGCACCCCTGACCCTTCCTGGGTGCCTATGACTAGGGGCAAGTTACACAGTTTTTCTCAGTTTGGCATAGTTCACAGTAGTTTACACAACTTCTTTTACAGGACAGACACATTCCTTCAGTACATGACATGCATTCATTACACCTTTTTTCCTATTTTTACATTGGATCGGGATGGATCGAAATAGATTGGATTTGCACACACCATTTGCAGTGGTGTTTATACTTCAGGAAGCAATCAAAGGTTAGATAATAACACTAGAATTTTATCCCTACACTTCTTCCGTAGTTGGTGTAGCTGGCGTGAGATCACCCAAAAAACGTGTTCTTCTACAAAATCTTCAAGATCCTTTCTATCTCTTTCACTCATCACAGATCAAGTGCACATGTTCCTTTTTCACATTTTTAAATACTTCTTACATATTATTTACACGTTTTGATGGAACTTTTCATATACACATATTTGACTACTCGTTTTCTCTTCTATTTTGTAGGTTCATCCTTATGGGAAGTAATAGTCACATCATTAAGCATCAAGAGATGTCAACAATAGGTTCAATGTGACATATACACATACGCTTTGACCCCTAGAGTCATTTTCACTTCCTCTCTGCTAGCCTCCACACTTCATTTTTATCACTCCACACTTTTTCTTGTCTCCTTGGCACACTTTTTGGCATCTATCTACATGGTTATCAGGTACGCATCTCTTATCTATGTTATATTATCGAGAATTCGATCAAAAACATAAAGTGGGGGTAAATGTAGACACTAAATCACAAACTTTGGGTACATTCCTAGGTCCTAATCACATACCACTATTCATATGATTCCCAAGTGAGAAAATTACTAATTTCCCAATGTCTTTGGCCTCTTTGATTTATTTCTAGTTTTCCTTCTTGGTCTTACACACCTTTTTTCCTAGTATGACATTCAACACTTCAGTTTTCTGATTTTGGACACCAGCGCCCAGTTAGGACGCTAGCACCAGGCGCCCCTGACCTCTTTGTATCTTGATCACATCTTTTGGGTACTTTCTAGTTACTGGGCATCTTTATTTCTTATGAGTCATCCTTTTAGTGGTTAATTACAAAATCCAAACAAGGTAATCATATAAATACAAAGTTATGTGACCAATATGAAGGACTAAGCACTAAACATTATCTATCACCACCTAAGGTTGCATCTAAGATCATTCAAGAATCCATCTAGCTCCAAACAAGGGACAAGAGACTATTACTTCTCCATACACACATAGGAGGGGAAGTTAAGTTTTCCATACACACATCTATTTACATCTTCTACATCTAGTTATTGCTCTTTATCAAGTGTGTCTGGTAGAAGACCCACTTAGGGTACAATTCTACACACACACAACTATATGGATTCTGAAATGTAGTGCAATGATCGGATCATAAGTTCACTTAGTTGGGTGACTGTCGAGGTCTCCCCATATGCATCTTTTTATTTTTAATATTTGATGTGTTTTGAGGTTTTGTAGGTGCTCTTTCTTCTTGCAAGTTTCAGGAAATTAACAGCGAAGTTCAACAACATACAAGTGACCAAAATTGACCATTAGAAAACATCTTATGACCCTGCAAAGACCATTTTATGAGATTCTGAGTAGTCATATGCATGCAGAGGAGGTTTGCAACACCCTAGGAACCCTTGACCCAGTCCAATCACCCCAATCTAGGAAGATCTTATGGTCAAAAATTTTGAGTTCAGGTACGACACTTCCCTCTTTCTGTTCATCAGTTCTTTAGAGTGGCATAGTCTAGAATTATTTGTGAACCAACTAAGTATTTTATCCCTTCATTTGTAATTAGGGTTTGATACTTTCTAGCTTACTTTCTTAGGTCAAATTTGTACTTTATTACAAATTTATATCTGCATTGTTACATAGGTTTAACATTTATTTATTTCAATATTTTCTTAATCAAAAGGCTCCATGTGCATTTTCTCACCTAAGTGACTTTGTACTCGGGAAATTAAAATTTTTATATCTCACAAACCAGTCCACGGATCGAGGTGGGGTTTTTCACATTCTTCTCCATTTCTAGGCACCTTTATGACACATATGATTGTAATTGTATGGATGTGGCAGATAGTTTATGGTGAAAAAACCCCAACTTTGTTCCCTAGTTTCATATTTTTTATTTGTCACCATTCTAATGATCGGATTGAGCTAAAAATTTGTACAAGAAGAAACCTATCCTAGTGAAGGTGGTTTCATCAAAATACAAGGTGTGGAAGGGAACTTTCCAAAAATATTAAGTCTCTTTATGAGCACTTACTATAAATAGTAAACTCTTAGGATAGGAATATTTCTTTAAGCCAATGTTCAAAGAAAACAACCAGGGCAACACAAAAGGTGGTTGGAAGTGAAAATGGTGAAAGAGGAAATTTTCTAAAAATAGTAAACCCTCATTCTAGGTACAGAAAGGGTGTTGTCATCAACCATGATATTCAAGTTTGCACGTCTTGATCCTGTCTTGGCTCTCTCATCTGAATACTCAAATTTGGGGGACAGTGATCTCACCCATATGGATCTAGAAGACCTCAAGGATCAAATGTTTGGTGGACCTAGGGAACCGATTGAGGATAAGGTTTTCACGAGTGGGTTGTACATAACAACTAGCCATCTAGTGTCATTGCAAAGTATAGAATTGGTGTTAGCATGCTTCCATTACTATGATCCAGACACTTGAACCATATGAGAAAATGATACCTCATCCCTGGCGATGCTCACTCCCAAAGCCATCTCTCACTCAATGCAAATTCTGAAATGGAACAATCTCGTCATCTCAAATGATATTGCAATAAGGGAATGGTCCAAAACAAACTCCTACCTTTAGAGCCTCACATTGGGTTCTTGATTAAAGAAAGGAAGAAAGCCTTCTCGTGTGCTAAAGTATCTATCACGGAGTGAATTTCATGAAGGCTAATTCAGACATGATCATCCTTCTCAGCTAGGTGATGACATAAGAAACCATGAAATATTTTTAGGATTGGGTGGCCTTGTTCATGCTCACAATAATTAAAGGAAAGTAGAGAATATATTGGGGGAAATCATCAGTGATAACTTAAACCATCAGTTTCTCTCGGTATCGGTCTCTAAGAAGTTTTTAATGACTTCATATTTGGTATATGCTCTTGTGAGATTGAGACCATTCAAAGGGTTGGAACTTGTACAAAATATTTCTCAGAAGGCTCTAAAATTTGAAATGTATCCACAACTAATCTTGAAGTAGAGAAACCAACATTTTATGAGGCTGAACAATGCATTCATAATGTTCACCATGAGATCACTGGAAGGGAATCACCACTCAAGGTTGTCACCTCAAACGACCTCTTTGATCCAAAGGTATGTGTCATACTTCATTTATTTTTCCACCTTCTCCTACATCTAAGTATCTGGTTTTGATCTTTCTTCGTGAAGGCTACCTTAGTATCTCAGCGATAAGATCATGTGGTTCAAGCTATGTAGACAACTTTCCTATGTTCATGGTAAGCTCAAGAACCAAAAGAGGAATAATGTTTCTTTTTCCATCTTCCTCAGAATATTCTCTTGAAAAATTTTCAGTGATGTTGCACACCTGGAGTGGCCTTTGTCCCTCTAAGCTTGTATTCATATACCCCAAGGGTGAAATTCAATATCCAAAGTGATCCAGACACTTTTCACCTCCCATGGTCATATCATCTTCCACATATCAAAGACTATTGGGTGAATCGCATAGATGATTTCAAATTCAGGGAATGAGACAACATGAGAATGACCATTGGGAAAATACAAAGGTTTAACTTTGATTAGTATGAGGAGGGCATTCAAGATGATGAAAAAAAAAATTATTATATGGAACATCAAGCAGCAAAGGCCTCACATCTTCCACATGTGACATGAATTTTTTATGAATCGGGAGATATAAGTGAGTGGACTGAGTTCGTCATCAAGTGATCAAAGGAATGGTTTAGAAAGAAGAAGGATTCCTTCATTGCATCAAGAAAATTCCCCACCCTTCAAAGGCAGACATTTCATCATTCCTCTTTGAAGTTCGTGGATAAATCTTCAAGATCGTGCACTCTAGAGAAAGTTCAAACCACAAGGTAGTGGAATCAGAAGCCCCTCATACAAAAGGTTACACAAGAAGATAATAACAAAAAATGATCATGTGGTAGAAATGGATATAAGGGAAATTGATCCAGACCACCTTCCAATCCCTCAGCAACCTCAGAGCTTCTCACATTTCACAGCCACATTGGCCCCTCCTACATGCAATGTTCCCCCTCACTCTAAGAAAGAGATGAAATTCATGCCAATTGTCGAGCCCGAGATAAACGAGATGTTTCCTTGGATGTAAGAAATGATCACAATGGAGGTATGTATAATTTGATAGGTGATAGTCCCTTATTTCTTATTTATACCCTCATTGGTTAATGGAAATAATAAAAAGGTTGTTCAAGCAGCTTCTTGCTTCTTCAGTGTCGCTTCAGGAAACTAGTATGCGGTAGTAGTCAGGACAAGGATAATCAAGCCCATTGAAGAAATGACCCTGGTCGACTATGAGATGAGCACCATTTCTCTAGGCCTAGCAACCCATGAGGGAGATGCACATTTGTTCCAGAATTCTTCCACTCACCTCCTCGCAAGGAACTACGAGTACAAAGAGAAAATTGATCAGTCGAAAGAGAATTTGTGAACACTCACCTCATATGTGCAAAATTTCATAGACCTAAATTCATCTTCATCTCTTCCAATTGAAGAATTTACTCCCGTCAGTAGTTTTGATATGGAGTCCATTTGTAAAACACAAGGTTTCACCAAGAAGGGATGAGCCACTGATAAATGGATGAGTAGTATCGTAGAGAAAGGTAAAATAATACTTCTAGAGATGATCTCATTGTATAGATACATGTGTGTGACTGCCATCAAAGTTTAGATGACAAGGGATTAGATTGAAAAATAAAAACAATATTGGGATCAGGTATACCCACTGGTTGTGGAAATGGAAAAATATCATTCTCGGGTATTGGTAGACCGAAAGATATTTGATTCTTGATTGGAGAATTTATCACATGTATGGGTGAGGACTCTTATCTATCGATATGAAATTTATAATTTTTCTCTTGATGATTTGGATTTAAATGAGTAAAATTCCTCCAAGATGTAGGATGATGACAATGTTGGGATACAGAAGCTTAGAGTGCCAAGCATTGATGAGAGTACCTCAGTCGATGAATTTTTGAATCCATTTGAGGAATATGTCAAGAAAGAAATTGGTTACATCTTGTCTTTCAATGATGACACACTAGATTATCTTGTTGAGATTAGGGATATGATATCAAGCATTGCAAGGAAACATTGGTTCACTAAAATAAAAAACATGGCTTGAGTCCCTGATTTGTGTCTGTATTCCTTAAGCTGAAAAATTTACATATGCATTTCTCAACCTTAATTAATAAAAGGGGACTTAATTCTATTCCTAGGAATATGAAGAGTCACATGTTGTGAGGGACAAATAAAAATTCACGTGAGGGGTAGGTGAATATTCTTTCAAAATCCTATAAATTGTAATGACTTTCCCATTCTTAAGGGTTGTCAATTTTGTATGTTCAATAGTAGATAACTACTTGTCATAAGAAAAAGAGATAACTATTTTCCTTTATTCTCCTTCTCATATGTTCTTCAATTCCTTTCAATGTACAAATTTTCCAAAATGAAATAAAGAAGAAAGGAGTTTTTACTTTTCTGATGAGGGGATAAATGAAACTTTGTTGTTCATAATTCCATCTTGTCTTGGTGTTAGTAGCAAGGTTGTTTTCTTCCTAATTATGTGTGATGATATGCTCTGATTAATATTTGTAGTCATCTGAATTTTCTACCTATGATATTAATTCCGCCTCCTAATTTCCCACTCCTCTTTTCCCACCTACTCAGCAAATTCCTCCCTTGCAATAAATTGCAAGAATTTTTCACAGATACAGTGGAGTGTGCATGTTGAATCCCTGGCCTCTACGCCAACCAAATAATTTCATTTTCATTCACACACAATAATGGAGCTGCCCCATTTAAGCAGAGGGACCTAGTCCCAGAGCGTTGGTGGAAATCCATCAATTTATCCAACTGACAAATTTTATCGCCAACAAGTACAAAGGTGGGTTCCAAGGCCTAAGATGGGAGACTAGAGGTTAATTAAGTGCAAGATAGTCTATATAGGAATATAAGTTGTTAATTATGGCCTTTTTTGATTAAAAAGACATGAGTACATCTAGGAAAACCTTATACAGTCAAAATTGGGTAATTACAATAACTTATCTTTGGTAGCTTGAATTAGATTAAGACCAAAAGGAAAATTAAATAGCATGAAAAAACTTATCAAGAGATCTAAAACTCATAAAAACATATAATGACTAGACCAAAAATGACTAAAAGGATGAGAAAAGATGATGAAACTGATAATTGAGAGAAAGGAATATCATAAAATCCAAACTAACGGGGTCAATAACAAAAAAAAATGTTACATGGTGGGGTCTAACCATGAGGAAGAGACCAAGGAAAAAATAAGTTTTAAATTAGAAAATGACACATGAATATGAGAGTAAAAAAGAGAAAAAATCAGAATAAGAATCCAAAGTCATAAAAGAAGGTGAAGTCAAAATAAAGGCACGCAAATATCATATCAATATGTATTTTATCATTCTAAAGAACAAT
This sequence comes from Taxus chinensis, assembly GCA_019776745.2. NCBI lineage: Eukaryota > Viridiplantae > Streptophyta > Pinopsida > Cupressales > Taxaceae > Taxus > Taxus chinensis. Next base: position 798,859,121 of record CM034150.1, read on the forward strand.
AAGGTAGTATAATCTTTGTTGGACATGTGGCAACATACATACAAAATAGGTCATTTCAGGGTACATCCACCAACTAATAATTCTTCATCAGTACAATCCATTTAATGCTAAGGACTCTACACTCAATGTTGGAACAATATCAAGTGCCATTACATTGGCCAATCACCAAGAAATTGAAATTTTAATACATAATATTATAAATGGTTACACTAGATATACAAGCATAAGAATATAAATTTCACAAATATATTGTCGTGCCCATGAATTTAACAACCCAAAATCAACCATCCAAAGGACGGTAAAAATTGGGACATTTTTTAAATTTTGAAATGCTATTTGACAATTGAAGGAGATCAAACCATCATTCTTATTCCAAATCAATTAACTTACTAAGGATTGATTGAACTGGCTATAGTATTACTTGCACCACAATTATATTGTTTGCACTATTAAGACTAGTTAGATTTTATAACGAACTTTCCCACCAAGCGGATAAATGAAACATCGACGCATTGTATTGTGCAATTAGATAAATATAATTAGTGATATTTAGAATTAAAAACAAGAGTCATTTATGTCAATTAAGGTTATTGGAACTACATTTCATTTATTCCAAAGTGATAAAAATAATCAAAGGAATAAGCTATCTAAACCATGCTATTGTATGCCATTGATGTCAACTAAATTCGGTCCAAAAATTATAGTGTTGATTAATGTTGCTCATAAAATTAACGTCGTCATGTTGCACTGATGGGACCTTTAGGTTTAGTGAGAATTTTTCTAGGCATTATAAATTTATATTTATTTATACTAGGTCATTGAACAAAAGTAGGGGTGTAAAACAAATTTCCATTGTGTTGTGGCATCTCTTAAGTATAACCTCATTTTCCCCACCAATTTATAAAGGATTAGACTAAAATCTTCACATGCTTATGCATTTATAAGGTAGATGATTGTTCCTTCCTGACCATTGAACTCTTGAAGATTCCAAAAGTATAATATGCATATACTTCAAATAAGGGTAAACCAAATTTTTACTCTTATTAATTATAACTTCAAGATGAAGAGCTACATAAAACACTCCATGACCATTAATCCAAATGATTTAAACAAGGAGAAAGCAAGAATGCATTAGGATATTTATCTCAAGACTATTTTCATTCATCCTAACTTACTCAACACCATAAATGCACTTATCTTTCTTAAACTCAAATACACCCCCCCATTAAGAGGCCTAATAGTAAGATTTCTCAATACTTGTGATTAAATCATAATTTTACAACATTTACTTTTAAAGGAGGAAAAACAATGAAGGAAATGAATAATACGAGCTCGAGGGTCTAGTATTCTCATCCAATACGAGGTTTTCCCTTTATATCAAGGCATGTGATCTCTTATAGAAACATAATGAAGTAAAAGATATTTATTCTTACCAAAAATAAAAATATCCTCTTTTCCACACAAGATTAGAAGAGAAGTAACAATGATATTTCCATATGTATTCAACATTAAGATTACATGGAAAAATAAGAGCTCCTCTCTACACATAACTTTTTCTCAAAACAAGTTTGTATTAAAAACAATGGAAGATCCAAATCTAATATAAAATATCTCACAATTCTTCTTATCATACAACTTATAAGAAACGTAACTCTCTAAAATGCAAGAGGAAAAGCCTCACTATAAATGGGATCAACATGTCAAGATTTTTATTGAATATAACCATGTCTCCAAACAAGTAGAAAATCCAAGCAAGGCTTTATAATCTTGTCCCATCTTCAAGTAATAAGGACTCCAAAAAGCAAGAGAAGTGGCTTAGTTGTCCACCCAACCAAATGGCATCATTATATGTCATTCCCAATATTGGATGACATGATCACCTCCCTTCAAACCCATAGGAGAGAAAGGATGCATACCTCCAAGATCCACAAGGGAGGTTAGGAAAGGTAAAACATGCACCCAAACATTCACCAACAATCATAGGCCAAATCATATGCAAGAAGCTACAATATTCTTAAGATGGAGAAGCAAAAACCCACACATCCAAATACCAATCCAAAGTTAAACCATGTATAATAAGCTTCATGCTTCTCAAGAGGGGAAGAGAGAAAAACTACCCACTTTGATTCTCATTTTTTCTTGTAACACATAAATTTTCAAAAAAATACAGAATATCTCAATCCTTCCAACTCCTTATTTCTCCCATAGACCATACCACTCCAAAAATCCTCCTTCTAAGGAAGGGAAATAGGCTACAAACCATATGGAATCCATCTCCCACATCAACCAAATGATGGGAGAATAATAGAAATCCAGACATCCCTTTCCCATGTGGGTGCAAGAGGGATTCTTCCCTCTTCCTCAACACTCCCAAAATCCAAACCCAAGAGAGATAGATGGGATAAAACAAGAAGAAAAAACTTAACGTGACACTCATCAAACTCAACATGCAATGCAAGAAATAAGGAAAGAAACCCATCCACAAAATTTGTTAGAAATTTAAGGAAAACTCAAGAGGTGAAAAACTTACCTCTCAAGCTAAGAAATCCAACTCCCAAAAGAAATCTAATCTTTCCAAGATCCTTCCTCCTCCAATCTCTCTCCAAAGCTCCAAAAGTAAAAATAAGGCCCAAAAATTCCCACCCCCTCCAAAATGGAGGAATAAGTAGCAGGAACCTCAAGAATCCTCACCAGTGAGAGGGTGACATGTTTCACCCTTCTCCCTCTCAAACCCAAGATTCTCATAAGCTTCATCATTCGTAAGACAAAAGTCTTAATGACGGGAATCTCTAAAAATTTAACAAAATAAAAAATAACATTTATCCCAAAATACTAACAGGGAACAAAAAAACAAGTTAGTAAAGAATATGGGGAAAAGTGAGTCTCAAATGAGAGGGAAAAAATCATTTTACCCTTGGAAAATGCCCCCTACGCATATGTATGATCCCAGAGGTCCATTTTATGTAAATGAGACCCCTAAAAGGTAAAACACCCTTTAAATTTTCCCTTTTTAGCCCAATTTCGGGCTTGGAAAAAATGGACCACTTTGAGAGGTAGTAGGGCCCACCTAGATTATGATTAGGTGGTCCCAAACCTCCATTAACATGGTTATACAAATTAATTCATCATGAATACAAGTTGGACCATGAAAACCAATAAAATTGGTTTAACCAAGAGATTAGAATAATTAATACCAAGGTAAATAGAAAGGTGACAACACACCAAGCTGATCAAGCTAAATGACTAACACATATGCATGATGATGGATTTCATATTCCATCTTTAGCTCACGACATGAAAGGAAGGACCAAACAAAAAGGGAGGGAGAATCTAGCCCATATGGCCTATTGTGCAATCTTGGAGGTGTAACTCTGAGTCCCACATTCTTCTGTGGCACACACTTGTCACCTGTACACTCAATTATATAAATCATACATGCTTGATAAAATGTGCCAAATGAAGCAATCACGCACATCTTAAGAAATTATTCCATACATATGCAACTAACCAAATAGTTACAAATTCACCAATATATTATGCAAAATGTTAGAAGTCGAGACAATTCATTCATGTCATGTTTCACAATTTTTTAAATGGTGTGTGCAACTCTACAAATATAACCAAGCCCATAGGCTAAATCATCTAAATTTATTATTCCACAACCATCCATCAACGAGATAAATAATCATTTCATCAACATATTATATCTAAAATATCATCCATGTAAGTCTAACATCATTAACATCCATAATCTCATAACTGGACCCAACAATAATAATAACAGTAGTAAATTGACATTATATGCCTCATACAACATTTCACCAAGGACAAGTTAGCAATTTAGTATTACAATAAAATCATAATTATTCAAAATCAAAAAGATGTGATAATATTCGTTACAATATCTCAACAAAAATACCACATGAAGAAAACACCAACAAAGGGAGTGAAAATGGCGGGAACTACAGATATCCTAAGATCCTTACATGTAACCTATCTCTAAAATCTCTTTATATAAATTTCTATGAAGGAAATTAAAATTGAAACAATATAATTGTTATGATACATCTAGGTAAACAAACCAAAATCACATTTGTATAATATTATAGACCTGGTTCTTGGGTATGTGCATATTGTATCAAACAAGCCAATGCATCACAAAACACAATCAAAATAAAATTTCTTTAGAACATGATACAAAATGACCACAGTCTTAGAAGGATTTAGCCACAATTCCTTAAAGCATGTTGTTGTGGGACTGCAACAAGAAGATAAGTATTGGATATTCTATGTACTGGGAAATATATCATGAATCAACATCTAAGAATGTGTAGGGATGGAGAAAATGACCCCTCCGGAGGTGTCCCTCCCCACCACCATTGTTTGACAACTAGAACAAGTGCAAAAAAAATCAACCATATTGATTCTCATTTCTAAAACCCTAGGGATTTAATTATGAGGTATATAGGTATTGACAAATATTCACTAATTTTAGGCAAGAATATAGGCAAGTTAATATGTGATCAAAATGGAATTGAACTATGCAGGGTGGGTAAGCTTATGTTCCTAGTTCCAACATGTACATGGACACTCATTCCCTAATTATTTCTCATCAAACTACTTTTTTTTTGTTGAGAGGCATAAATTTAGAACAACATGAATCTCTCTCTAAAGCCACCTAAGAAGAATGGAAGGCCATAATATGTATTTATATATATCACCATACTTGAGATAAATTTTAAAAAGAAAATGTTGAAGATCAGGTGCGATGAGGGGTAATGCAAGTTGGGTTAGAGGAGTACAAGTTAATGACAACCTTTTTTCGCAAGCTAGAGACACTTCCACAAATGACACACATGTTTAGACTTAAAACCAAACTAAGGTTGTTTATTGAGTTACAATCTTAAACATAGAGATTACACACCCAAATATTATTGCTTTATTGAAATCACAACATATGAAGATGAAACAATACAATATTCCCTCAAATTGACTCTAGCACAATCCTACTTTGTTTTGGACTTGAACACCCTCTCTGCAAGCTCGTAAACGAACTTTGTCTCTTTTTATTACCACCACCTTTCAAGTCTCTTATGGTATGGAAACTATCTCTTCGTCATTCTTTTAGATATTTATAATAGTCCTCGATGCCCCCTTCACTTCCCAAGATGCTTGGAAATGCTTAAAATTAACAAATATTGTATTTTTGACTGTTACTCTATGTGCACAAATGTTGAAAGCAAAACCGTCACTTTGTGTGAGCAATTACAAAACCACCAAACAATTATGTAACCATGTGTTAACACAAATTGATAGTTTCTTAAAATCCACATATGTAAATCTATGGTTTCATAACCATCACCTACGTAAATCAACAGTTTATCCACTTCCCAAAAAGTATCATTCTAATTAGCAGATGATTGAAAGTTCCTCCTCGAGCATTTTTTGGGTGTTATACCTTTAGAGATTTTTTTTTATCATGGTCAATCACCTTCCACATGCTACGATGTTGGAAAGATAAATCGCAACCACACATCAATAATCACTCCTTGTTATTGGGTGACACAAGATTACTTGTGAACCTTGATGCTTCTGTATCAAATAGTTTAGTAAGTGAAATGTACTAGGAGCTCCTATTCATGAACATATTGTGAGATCTTATTACTGATTTTAATATTTTTCAAGCTTAGGTGCACTTATCTAAATTGTGTCTTCAACTATCTTGTCTTCCAAGTTCACTGAATATTTTGTATACTCATTTCCTCACCTTCTTGATGACCCTGAAATCGATCACCCTTTATTCTCCCTCTCTTACATTCTCAAGTACCAGTTCTCTCTAATTTACCATTAAATAAGTTAAGCATGCATTCTCATATATTTTTGTCCCTCATGGTAAGGGTAAAAATCATCCACATTAAATATGGGGGAGATATCAATCCCTTGGGGAAGTTAGATCTCATACCCATTTTCTAAAAACTTTCTCAAAATCTTACATGTCCCAATTTTCTTCCACTTGTGTATGTCATATGTACCTTTAGAGAATATTTCCTTTTTCATGTGAGCCAAAACTAGCTCTACAACTTCAAAATTATATTGTTTCCTCTTGATATCATCATAATGTTTATATCTCATTGTGTTCTTCTCCAATTTCTTATTCACTTATCGATGTACCTCATGCACGTATTTAGTAAAAAAAAATCATTTCTACACTTCTACTCAAACAATTTATCTTTCTAAACTCATCAACATCTCTAGGTATGTAACCATACACAATCTAAAAAGGATTATTGGTTGGCTTCACTTGATTGAGTTGTTATAAGAAAACTCATTTAGTGCTAGAATAATATCCTATTTTCTTGGTTGTTCCTAACCAAGGATCTCAAAAAAATTCAAGGCTTTTGTTTGTCTATCTATTTGGGAATGGTGGGCTAAACTGAAACTCAAAATTTTACCCAAATTTCTCCACAAAGGTTTCCAAAATTTCTGAAAAAAAATTGTATCTATATTTGGGACAATGCTCTTATGAAAGTTGTGCAACCTTACTACTTCCTTGAAAAACAAATTTTCAACGTATAGGTGGGAATATTTTTTGGAAAGCTACAAAGTGTGCCATCTTTTGAAAAAAAATGCACATCTTGACATCCTGAAATCAAAATCCATTCTCACGTCTTCCCAAGGTCCTTCAACTATTGGCAATGGCTGATATAAACTTGTATTATAATTTTTCCCATCATTTAGAAGAAATTTACAACTTTGCATGACATATTTTGGCATTGATCACTGATATACTTGTTCAATCATCGATAGATTAAATTCCATTCCAATAACACACACACACGCGCACACACACACACACACACATATACATACATACATACATACATATATATATATATATATATATATATACACACAGACACACACACACACATACATACATACATACATACATATATGTGTGTGTGTGTGTGTGTACATACACACACACACACAGATACATACATACATACATACATACATACATATATGTATGTATGAATGTATATATATGTGTATATATATATACACATACATACATACATACATACATACATACATAAATACACACACACACACACACACACACACACACACACACACACACACACACACACACACATAGGGGAAGGGGTCTTGGGGTGGTTGTGATCGTGCCCCAGATATAGATAGACCACCTACTCTATACATGATTATATGGGGCCCCTATCTATAATGATATGGGGATGCAAGATGGTGGGCGGGGGGTAAGGGAGGGGACTTCATAAAATATATTTGGTGTAGGCATTCCCCAACTCTCCACAAATAGGGAATAAGTATAATTTGATGGATCTACCAAGCAAGCAACCACATACATGTATATGAGATCTTGAGTTATCCTAACCCCTTAGACCGAGAGCCCTATACATACATACATACATACATACATACATACATATATATATATATATATATATATATATATATATCTATATATATATGCATATATATATACATATATATATATATATATATACATATACATACATACATATATATCTATATACATATAGATATATAGATATATATATATATATATATATGCATATATATATATATATATATTATATATATATATATATATATATATATATATATATATATATATATATAAGCTTTGGTCTAACCCAATCAAGCAACTAAAGGGAGTGCCATATATAGATAGGGGTCTTGGGCCAACCCCAACATCAACAAGTGTTCCAACTCAAACCTTTAGGTGTTCCACATGTTCTAAAACCTAATCCAACCCCAACCCTATAGGTTTTTGTGTTCATGTTCCAATCAATGATGAGATTGAGAAGTGTTTTCCTCATCCACCCAACAACCCTCTTCATTTGAGCACCTAATGGTGTGCTGAGCTAACAAATAGAATGAATATGGTGCTAACTTAACTACGAAAGTCACAAAAGTCAACAATGGTGTTTGACTATGGTGTTACATCAACTATAATTCTCAACAATGAAAGGGGGCCGCCTTAGGAGATATATATTTCCCATCTCTCACTCCCTATAAGGACCTTATCTATATTTGGAGAGGGGAAAGACACTATTTAATATATGTTTCAATATAGAAAGAGGGGGTCCAATCCCAAATGGATATATAAATACACATTATATATATATATATATATATATATATATATATATATATATATATATATATATATATATACATATATAATGTATATATATATATACATTATATATGTATATATATATATATATAATGTGTATTTATATATCCATTTGGGATTGGACCCCCTCTTTCTATATTGAAAGGGGTCCAATCCCAAATGGATATATAAATACACATTATATATATATAACTAATCATGATGTGGTAGATATGTCACACGTGATATCTATATATATGCGACATTACATTATGAAGCTAGCTATGAAAATATACAATGTGGTGGGGGTGTGATGAATACCCACTCCCCTAATCAAATTCTCATTCTTAGACTCAAAATTAATCACTTAGTAGCAACTCAACCATTAGTTTCTTAAGAGGCAAAACTAGCTCCAATACCAAGATTGTATGAAAACAATGTACTCAGAGTTAAAAACATCTTAAACATGTTTAAATATTCCAATTTATCATTACCATGCTTTTAGAAAAGTTCCAATCCTTCATTTCTCTCTACTTGCCTTTTTGACTTCTTCCTAGGCTAGTAGCCCTACCAATTAGCACTTTTCTTTGAAAATTACCAAATATCAATAATAAATCTTGACTGGTAAATTTTTCAAACACACTTTTATGACCTTTAAATGACTACAAATTTTCAAGGTTTCACCACTTACCCATTTCTTTGTATCCTTTTTTCATCATTTTTTTTCTCAAACTAGTAATTAACCTTCTAAATTGACAAATCTGCATGTACAAGACAACTGGTATACATTCAAGAAAATTCATGTACCTTTTCTAGCACTCATTAGGCTATATTATCTTTAGGGAAACTTCCACTCTTCAACTCTTGATCCAATTTACCCAGCTCACTCTTTGGCTATTCTTGCCTAGCTCATTAGGTTTGCCTAGGGTTTAAGTATTTCTTAAGGTTTTATTTTCTTGTCACTATTTCAAGTCATTGAAAACATCTTTTTTTAGGCTATCACACCTTATTCATGCCTCTTATCTCTGTTTATGTTAGTTACCAACTTCCCACTAGTCATTTAGCAATTTTGCTCCTTAAGTAAATACACTAGTTCTTGTGCTCTCTCACCTTTCTTTACTATGTTCCACCTCTTTTCCTTGTTCTCTAATTTTTGTTAGGTTTCTTAGCTTAATTTAGTCTTGTTTCTCCTCATCTTATTCCCATATATTACCTATTTTTATTACCATATATCCCATTCACCATTTGAAGAAGCTAACTAGTTTCTTGGTCTTCCAATGTTTCTGAAGATAATCACAGTCCATTTAACACTAATACACCCTTCTCCAACCTTCTCAAGGTCTCTTCTATATGTTATAGAATCAACAAAATCTTATTCACCCACTTCTCCTACTATACTCCTCCTTAACTTTAATTTTCTTCACTTGTTCTTACTCTTCACTATCCTTCATAGCCTACATTAGGGTACAAGGACAATCAGAATTTTATGTGTCCATACAAGAACTTGGAGACTCCTAACTTTGGGATTAGATAGAATACCACTCAAACCTTATCTCCACCAAATTTTAGCAATTTCCCATGGTTTAGTTTCAATATATGACCAAATTTGCAAGAAACCCTAGGTTAGGGATTTACCAGGACAATGTAAGTAAAATAAGGTCTATCTTAAAATTTAAATCTCTTAAAATCTTCTAACTTACTTCCTTAGGTATGTATTCTTATTCTCAACATTCATCATTTAGATTGAACTATCAAAAATGTTTGTAATCTCACTTACAATAATATCTAATGTGGAATAATTCCTCAGAATCACAATAATAAGAAGTATGAATAGAATTACAGAAATGAAAAATGCACAACACGAAGACAATATTTAACGTGGTTCACCCAATGTGGGCTACATCCACCAAGAACACTTGCTCAGATTTTATTACAAGCCAACAGTCTTCACAATTACAATAATCAGATCTTGTTTGGAGCTGCGCTCAACAAACCCTCCCGAATTCACACTTGAATTCACACACACTATTCACCTTCACAAAACACACTCATATAAATCCTATTATATGTCCATCTATTTATAAGTACATCAATAGGTAGCTGAAGAGGTGGTTTTACAAAACAATGGGTACCAAAAAACCATGGGCCCAAAAACAGCCCATAACGGTTACCCATTACCCATGGGTTAATAAACCACCCATGAAAATTTACTTCGGGGGCTTCACCCCCCCGAACCCCCTTGACCCACTCACCGGTGAGTGGGACCGCCGTAAAAATATCTGAGTGTAACACATGGAAGGTGTACCAAACTCTAACATGAAAACAGGCTCCACAAACATAACAATCTCCCACTTGGAGACTGATTTCCACTGAGCAAGCTTCTCAACCCTTCACTGTCATTAGTGAAGGCCAACCAAAGCTGAACATAGCTTTAGTTTATCCCTTGTGACCACCTTGGTCATCATGTCTGCAGGATTCTTGACTGGTATGAATCTTCTCCAACTTCAACTTATCTTCCTCCAAAGTTGTCCTGATGAAGTGATATCTCAACTGTATATGCTTTGTCCTAGAGTGGAAAGTAGAGTTCTTAGCTAGGTGTATAGCACTCTGACTATCACTATGCAGCTTACATTCCTCCTGCTTATGCCCCAACTCCTCAAGCAATTGTTGTAACCAAATCATCTCTTTACTTGCCTCTGTGGCAGCAACATACTCAGCCTCCGTGGTTGACAAAGCCACCAACTTCTGTAGTCATGAAATCCAGCTCACTACTGTCCCACCTACAGTGTAAATATAACCTGTCATGCTCCTCCTGCTGTCTACATCTCCAGCCATGTCTAAATCTACATAACCATGTAAAGTGGTGTCTGATCCACTGTAGCAAAAAACTGTCCCCATGGTCCCTCTCAAATACCGAAGGATCCACTTTACTGCTTGCCAATGCTCTTTACCTGGATCACTCATAAATCTACTCACAGCTCCCACTGCATGGGCAATATCAGGCCTAGTGCACACCATAGCATACATCAAACTACCAACCGCTGATGAGTAAGGTACCTTGGACATCTGGTTTCTTTCCTGCTCTGTCTTGGGACACTGCTCCTTTGATAACTTAAAATGGCCTGCCAAAGGAGTCCCAACCGGTTTAGCATCCTGCATGTTAAACCTATCAATACCTTCTTAATGTACTCTTCCTGAGATAAAGTCAGCTTCCATTCCTTCCTATCCCGAGTTATCCTCATACCAAGGATTTGTCTGGCTACCCCCAAATCCTTCATATCAAAGGATTCACTTAGCTGTTTCTTGAGTACTTTTATTTCCTGCATGTTTTTACCTACAACCAACATGTCATCAACATACAAACACAGGATAATATAACTTCCATCCTCAAATTTCTTTGTATACACGCAATGGTCAGAATGACATCTAATATAACCTTGCTCCATCATGAAGCTATCAAACTTCTTATACCATTGACGTGGAGCTTGTTTCAGGCCATACAAGCTCTTCTTCAGTTTGCACACCATCTCCTCTTTACCTTTGACTTCATATCCTTCTGGTGCTGCATATATAGCTCCTCCTCCAAATCACCATGGAGAAATGCAGTCTTTACATCTAACTGTTCTAAGTGCAAGTCTTCTGCTGCCACTATTCCAAGAACAGTTCTGATAGAAGTCATTTTTACTACAGGAGAAAAAATCTCATCAAAATCTATACCTTGTTTCTGTGCAAACCCCTTGACCACCAACCGGGCCTTATATCTTTTCTTTCCTCCTTCTTCGTCTTTAACTCTGTACACCCACTTGTTCTGCAATGCTCTTTTTCCTTCCGGTAGCTTCACCAAATCCCAAGTCTGGTTCTCCATGAGAGACTTATGCTCCTCATCCATGGCTTGCTCCCACTTCTTACTGGCATCTACCTGCATTGCTTCATCAAATCTCTCTGGCTCTCCACTATCAGTGAGTAATAAATAATAAAGAGAAGGAGAAAAATGTTCAGGTTCTTTTCTTACCCTAGAAGACCTCCTCACTGTAGGAGTTTGGGGTTCCTGTTGAGTAGGTTCCTAAACTGATTCATGGGTCACTGTCCCATCTGGAAGATCCTCTACCACTGCATATTCTTTCTTGGATTCTTCCCTGTTTTCCTGCAACTGTTGCTTATACATGACTTTCTCATTAAAGACCACATCCCTAGACCGAATGATTTTCTTGTCCTTAATACTCCAACATTTAAATCCAAAGTCATCACCACCATAACCAATAAAAGTGCATTTTTCTGATTTAGCCTCTAGCTTGGTCCTATCATCCTTGTCAATATGAACAAACACCTCACATCCAAAGACTCTAAGAAATGAGTAATCAAATTTCTTACCATACCAAGCCTCCTCAGGTATGCCTCCATCCAAGGCACTTGAGGGTCCTCTGTTTATCAAGTACACAGTTGTGCTCACCGCTTCTGCCCAAAAATAAAGAGGCAGTCCTGCATGTATCCTCATGCTCCTAGCACGTTCCATTATTGTTCTGTTCATCCTTTCTGACACCCCATTCTGCTGCGGGGTTCCTGGAACCGTCTTTTGCCTACGGATTCCATTCTTAGAACAATAATCATCAAATTCATTGCTGCAATACTCCCCTCCATTATCTGACCTGAGACATTTTAACTTAAGACCTGTTTCATTCTCTACCAAGGCTTTCCATTTAACAAAAGTATCAAATACATCAGATTTGTTTCTAATACAATAAACCCAAACTTTCCTTGTTGCATCATCAATAAAAGTAACATAATAACTTGAACCCCCAAGAGATGATACCTGAGCTGGCCCCCACACATCAGAATGTACCAGCTCTAACTTACTCTCTTTCTTTGTAGGTCCAACCTTGAGAAACCTTACTCGCTTCTGTTTCCCATATATGCAGTTCTCACAGAAATCCAAACCTGTTTCTGTATATCCAGGAAAATTCTTCTTTATGATGTCCATGCCCTTATGGCTCATATGACCGAGCCTATAGTGCCATAATGTTGTATCTGCATCTGAAGCCACAAGATTACAATCATTAGTACTATCAGTGGATAAATACAAGGTTCCAACCTTCTTACCTCTTGCCACCACAAGAGCACCCTTGGTAACCTTCCAAGAGTTAGCTGTAAATATCACAGTACAACCATCACTTCCCAATTGCCCCGCCGATATCAAATTTCTCCTTAATGTAGGCACATGTCTGACATCCTTCAATAGCCATGTATTCCCATTCTGCATCTTAACCTGAACAGAACCTTTTCCAACTATACTGCAAGGCTCATCATCACCAAGAAAAACATGCCCAAAATCCCCTTGAACATAATCAACAAAATAATGCCTATGTGGAGTAGCATGAAAAGAAGCCCCTGAATCTAAAACCCAAGATTCAGTAATATTATGCAAAGAAAGAATCAAAGCATCCTGGCATACATTACCCGATGCCACATTTGCCTCCTTGTTTTCTTCCTGTTGTTTCTTCTTATCCCGAAGCTCCCAACAGTCCTTCTTTGCATGCCCAGACTTTCCACAATTCCAACATACAATCTTGCTCTTGGATTTTGACCTTGCCCGATCTTTCGATTTTCCACGGTTTCCTCTATTCTTCTGTCTCCCTCTAGTTTCCACTGTCAAAGCATTCCCTGAAGTAGAAGATTCCCCAGAGCTTTTTCTTCATTTCCTCGCTTAGAATCACCCCTACAACATCCTCAAACTTCAACTTCGAGTTAGCTGGAACCGAGTTGCTTACCGCCATTACCAGGCTATTCCAACTTTCAGGTAAAGAGCACAGAATTAATAAAGCCCTAACTTCTTCATCAAATTCTATTGTAACCGAAGCTAGCATATTCACAACCATATTGAAATCATTTAAATGATCTGCTACTAAACTATTCTCAGACATCTTCATATTAAACAAATTTTTCATTAAAAATATCTTGTTAGAGGCAGAGGGTTTTTCATACAACTTCCCTAATGCATCCATTAGATCTTTTGTAGTCTTTTCCTTTGAAACATTAAATAATACCGAAGATGCAAGACACAGCCGGATTGTCCCAAGTGCCTTCCTATCCAACAAATCCCATTCTGCATCTGTCATGCTCGAGGGTTTGTTCACCTTCTCAGACAACGGAGTATAAAGATCCTTCTGATAAAGGTAATCTTCCATCTGCATCTTCCAAAGACTGAAATTCTACCCATTGAATTTATCAACCCTAGATCTTCCATCATCTGCCATAGCTCCCACTCAAGCTAAAAACTTTCCCTACGATTCAACACTTCAGCAAACCAAACCAGGCTCTGATACCAATTGTTAGGAATTAATAATATCTAATGTGGAATAATTCCTCAGAATCACAATAATAAGAAGTATGAATAGAATTACAGAAATGAAAAATGCACAACATGAAGACAATATTTAATGTGGTTCACCCAATGTGGGCTACATCCACCAAGAACACTTGCTCAGATTTTATTACAAGCCAACAGTCTTCACAATTACAATAATCAGATCTTGTTTGGAGCTATGCTCAACAAACCCTCCCGAATTCACACTTGAATTCACACACACTATTCACCTTCACAAAAACACTCATATAAATCCTATTGTATGTCCATTTATTTATAAGTACATCAATAGGTAGCCGAAGAGGCGGTTTTACAAAACAATGGGTACCAAAAAACCATGGGCCCAAAAACAGCCCATAACGGTTACCCATTACCATGGGTTAATAAACCACCCATGAAAATTACCCTTCGGGGGCTTAAACCCCTGAACCCCATTGACCCAACCATGAAAATTTGCTTCCTTGACCCCCTCAACCCCCTTACCAGCGAGTGGGAACCACCGTAAAAATATCTGAGTGTAACACATGGAAGGTGTACCAAACTCTAACATGAAAACAGGCTCCACAAACATAACAATCTCCCACTTGGAGACTGATTTCCACTGAGCAAGCTTCTCAACCCTTCACTGTCATCTGTGAAGGCCAACCAAAGCTGAACATAGCTTTAGTTTATCCCTTGTGACCACCTTGGTCATCATGTCTGTAGGATTCTGACTGGTATGAATCTTCTCCAACTTCAACTTATCTTCCTCCAAAGTTGTCCTGATGAAGTGATATCTCAACTGTATATGCTTCGTCCTGGAGTGGAAAGCAGAGTTCTTAGCTAGGTGTATAGCACTCTGACTATCACTATGCAGCTTACATTCCTCCTGCTTATGCCCCAACTCCTCAAGCAATTGTTGTAACCAAATCATCTCTTTGCTTGCCTTCTGTGGCAGCAACATACTCAGCCTCTGTGGTTGACAAAGCCACCAGCTTCTGTAGTCATGAAATCCAGCTCACTGCTGTCCCACCTACAGTGTAAATATAACCTGTCATGCTCCTCCTGCTGTCTACATCTCCAGCCATGTCTGAATCTACATAACCATGTAAAGTGGTGTCTGATCCACTGTAGCACAAAACTGTCCCCATGGTCCCTCTCAAATACCGAAGGATCCACTTTACTGCTTGTCAATGCTCTTTACCTGGATCACTCATAAATCTACTCACAGCTCCCACTGCATGGGCAATATCAGGCCTAGTGCACACCATAACATACATCAAACTGCCAACCACTGATGAGTAAGGTACCTTGGACATCTGGTTTCTTTCCTGCTCTGTCTTGGGACACTGCTCCTTTGATAACTTAAAATGGCCTGCCAAAGGAGTCCCAACCGGTTTAGCATCCTGCATGTTAAACCTATCCAATACCTTCTTAATGTACTCTTCCTGAGATAAAGTCAGCTTCCGTTCCTTCCTATCCCAAGTTATCCTCATACCAAGGATTTGTCTGGCTACCCCCAAATCCTTCATATCAAAGGATTCACTTAGTTGTTTCTTGAGTACTTTTATTTCCTACATGTTTTTACCTACAACCAACATGTCATCAACATACAAACACAGGATAATATAACTTCCATCCTCAAATTTCTTTGTATACACGCAATGGTCAGAATGACATCTAATATAACCTTGCTCCATCATGAAGCTATCAAACTTCTTATACCATTGACGTGGAGCTTGTTTCAGGCCATACAAGCTCTTCTTCAGTTTGCACACCATCTCCTCTTTACCTTTGACTTCATATCCTTCTGGTTGCTGCATATATAGCTCCTCCTCCAAATCACCATGGAGAAATGTAGTCTTTACATCTAACTGTTCTAAGTGCAAGTCTTCTGCTGCCACTATTCCAAGAACAGTTCTGATAGAAGTCATTTTTACTACAGGAGAAAAAATCTCATCAAAATCTATACCTTGTTTCTGTGCAAACCCCTTGACCACCAACCGGGCCTTATATCTTTTCTTTCCTCCTTCTTCGTCTTTAACTCTGTACACCCACTTGTTCTGCAATGCTCTTTTTCCTTCCGGTAGCTTCACCAAATCCCAAGTCTGGTTCTCCATGAGAGACTTATGCTCCTCATCCATGGCTTGCTCCCACTTCTTACTGGCATCTACCTGCATTGCTTCATCAAAGCTCTCTGGCTCTCCACTATCAGTGAGTAATAAATAATAAAGAGAAGGAGAAAAATTTTCAGGTTCTTTTCTTACCCTAGAAGACCTCCTCACTGTAGGAGTTTGGGGTTCCTATTGAGTAGGTTCCTGAACTGATTCATGGGTCACTGTCCCATCCAGAAGATCCTCTACCACTGCATATTCTTTCTTGGATTCTTCCCTATTTTCCTGCAACTGTTGCTTATACATGACTTTCTCATTAAAGACCACATCCCTAGACCGAATGATTTTATTGTCCTTAATACTCCAACATTTAAATCCAAAGTCATCACCACCATAACCAATAAAAGTGCATTTTTCTGATTTAGCCTCTAGCTTGGTCCTATCATCCTTGTCAATATGAACAAACACCTCACATCCAAAGACTCTAAGAAATGAGTAATCAACTTTCTTACCATACCAAGCCTCCTCAGGTATGCCTCCATCCAAGGCACTTGAGGGTCCTCTGTTTATCAAGTACACAATTGTGCTCACCGCTTCTGCCCAAAAATAAAGAGGCAGTCCTGCATGTATCCTCATGCTCCTAGCACATTCCATTATTGTTCTGTTCATCCTTTCTGACACCCCATTCTGCTGCGGGGTTCCTGGAACCATCTTTTACCTACGGATTCCATTCTTAGAACAATAATCATCAAATTCATTGCTGCAATACTCCCCTCCATTATCTGACCTGAGACATTTTAACTTAAGACCTGTTTCATTCTCTACCAAGGCTTTCCATTTAACAAAAGTATCAAATACATCAGATTTGTTTCTAATACAATAAACCCAAACTTTCCTTGTTGCATCATCAATAAAAGTAACATAATAACTTGAACCCCCAAGAGATGATACCTGAGTTGGCCCCCACACATTAGAATGTACCAGCTCTAACTTACTCTCTTTCTTCGTAGGTCCAACCTTGAGAAACCTTACTCGCTTCTGTTTCCCATATATGCAGTTCTCACAGAAATCCAAACCTATTTCTGTATATCCAGGAAAATTCTTCTTTATGATGTCCATGCCCTTATGGCTCATATGACCAAGCCTATAGTGCCATAATGTTGTATCTGCATCTGAAGCCACAAGATTACAATCATTAGTACTATCAGTGGATAAATACAAGGTTCCAACCTTCTTACCTCTTGCCACCACAAGAGCACCCTTGGTAACCTTCCAAGAGTTAGCTGTAAATATCACAGTACAACCATCACTTCCCAATTGCCCCACCGATATCAAATTTCTCCTTAATGTAGGCACATGTCTGACATCCTTCAATAGCCATGTATTCCCATTCTGCATCTTAACCTGAACAAAACCTTTTCCAACTATACTGCAAGGCTCATCATCACCAAGAAAAACATGCCCAAAATCCCCTTGAACATAATCAACAAAATAATGCCTATGTGGAGTAGCATGAAAAGAAGCCCCTGAATCTAAAACCCAAGATTCAGTAATATTATGCAAAGAAAGAATCAAAGCATCCTGGCATACATTACCCGATGCCACATTTTCCTCCTTATTTTCTTCCTGTTGTTTCTTCTTATCCCGAAGCTCCCAATAGTCCTTCTTTGCATGCCCAGACTTTCCACAGTTCCAACATACAATCTTGCTCTTGGATTTTGACCTTGCCCGATCTTTCGATTTTCCACGGTTTCCTCTATTCTTCTGTCTCCCTCTAGTTTCCACTGTCAAAGCATTCCCTGAAGTAGAAGATTCCCCAGAGCTTTTTCTTCACATTTCCTCACTTAGAATCACCCCTACAACATCCTCAAACTTCAACTTTGAGTTAGCTGGAACCGAGTTGCTTACCGCCATTACCAGGCTATTCCAACTTTCAGGTAAAGAGCACAGAATTAATAAAGCCCTAACTTCTTCATCAAATTCTATTGTAACTGAAGCTAGCATATTCACAACCATATTGAAATCATTTAAATGATCTGCTACTGAACTATTCTCAGACATCTTCATATTAAACAACTTTTTCATTAAAAATATCTTATTAGAGGCAGAGGGTTTTTCATACAACTTCCCTAATGCATCCATTAGATCTTTTGTAGTCTTTTCCTTTGAAACATTAAATAATACCGAAGATGCAAGACACACCCGGATTTCCAAGTGCCTTTCCGATCCAGCAAATCCCATTCCACATCTGTCATACTCGAGGGTTTGTTCACCTTCTCAGACAACGGAGTATAAAGATCCTTCTGATAAAGGTAATCTTCCATCTGCATCTTCCAAAGACTGAAATTCTGCCCATTGAATTTATCAACCCTAGATCTTCCATCATCTGCCATAGCTCCCACTCAAGCTAAAAACTTTCCCTGTGATTCAACACTTCAGCAAACCAAACCAGGCTCTGATACCAATTGTTAGGAATTAATAATATCTAATGTGGAATAATTCCTCAGAATCACAATAATAAGAAGTATGAATAGAATTACAGAAATGAAATATGCACAACATGAAGACAATATTTAATGTGGTTCACCCAATGTGGGCTACATCCACCAAGAACACTTGCTCAGATTTTATTACAAGCCAACAGTCTTCACAATTACAATAATCAGATCTTGTTTGGAGCTGCACTCAACAAACCCTCCCGAATTCACACTTGAATTCACACACACTATTCACCTTCACAAAAAACACTCATATAAATGGGTGATTATTGTATGTCCATCTATTTATAAGTACATCAATAGGTAGCATGAAGAGGTGGTTTTACAAAACAATGGGTACCAAAAAACCATGGGCCCAAAAACAACCCATAACGGTTACCCATTACCCATGGGTTAATAAACCACCCATGAAAATTTACTTTGGGGGCTTCACCCCCAAACCCCCTTGACCCACTCACCAGCGAGTGGGACTGCCGTAAAAATATCCGAGTGTAACACATGGAAGGTGTACCAAACTCTAACATGAAATTTTGCTTAATGTTTCCTCATACCTGAGGCTCTTTGTTTCTCATGCAAAACACATACAAATCTTTATCGAATTACAAGAACAATAAATTTCTAGGAGTAAGGATTCTTTTAGACAAGGATCGAATGCTTGAAACCCTCAACAAGATATTATGATAGAGTACACTACAGTGATTGTATTTAACAACCTAAAACCCGTTAATCTCATCTTCAAAAGCTAACATTAAATAGAAACCTTCATTATACCTCTTCCACACTTTTTACACCAACAAGAATCCAGATTTAGTGCTTAGAGATTGTCAAAATATACTTGTGTACTGAGATCATACCCTAGGTCTGAGATACATGCCCGAGAGCTTCTCATTGATTACAAATTTTCATTTATTCTTCTCCAACTCTATCAAGAATCCCAGAAGTCGCAAATACCTTCATGCATTTTTTCAGTATTTTATTTTTTATAATTCCTTCTTGAAGTTGTGAATCATTCCTTTAACCCTGCACATTGTTAAATTCTTATCAAACACTTATATAATTTGTGCCACTGACCCAATCCTTTAGCATACTAACTTTGTTACCCTAGAAACACACTAAAACATTCAAGTTAGCATTTTTCTCTTCAAAATAGTTATATTAGATGCAATCAACAAAATAATCTTGTTTATCAATCAAATACATTCAAGAAATATGCACAATAAGGGTATTTCATTTAAGGAATTATGATATATGCTTCATACAATCAACTTGCAAGCCCCATAATCCATCTCGGGATCTTTCCACATTCACTTCTCTCTCCCAAACCTTCCTCCACATGAATAACTACTTCACAAATTGAATTTCTCTTTTCATATTCTTGACCAAATGTGGTTTCTCAAGTTTTACCTAACTTACTTAAGTTATAGATGAGTTTAACTCATAGTTCCTTACAAAAGAGTGTATCTACCTTTTTCCACTCTCCTAAGGTCTCAAAATGACCTCTTATAACCTTTATTGATATCATTTTTACACATTACAACTTTTAAGCACACTTTTTACATTCAAATTTCAAATTGTCTCTTTTAGAGGGAAACTTTTAATTGCTCACCTTACATGCTAGGAAGGTCTTAAAAGATCATGGAGGAGTTAATAACATCTATTTAGACCTATGCTACCTCATTCAACCTTTTCTTGACACAAAATTACAAAATTGAAGCCTTTACGTTGATGCTCATGCATTAGAGTGGGCCCTTTATCTAACTATAGTTGTGGCCTTACCTCAATTTATATGGATTGCGGTGGAGTGGAGTTAAACAAGGTGTTCTTTTCATGCCTGAAGAGAGGGTAAATGGGCTATTTGTTTCTTGGAAGAATCAAGATAAATAGGTGTGGAAAGGCTATGATTGTTGAGATTGGTAAGGAAGTCCTTACCTATAATCTATAGAGTAAGTATTCATATCCACACTCATCCTTAACCAATATTAATGTTCACATAGTTGTACAATTTTTTTTTACTCAAAAATGACTATCTAGACCTCTACTATGCTTTTCTTATCAAATTCTCCCTCATTGAACCATGAAATATAAAAAAATTCCATTCAAATAAAAAATATCTCTTGCATGAATAAATTCAATTATGGAGTTCTATCCATGTCATTTTGGCTCTTGCATGTTTCCCAAGCTTCCCTAAAATCAAAATATTCTTCATATAACCCTCACAGAGTCAAATCCAACTACTTCCACTCTCATTTCATGCAAAAAAAGACACATCCTACTCAAGGCATCAACAACTCTAAACAAAATCCTTAGGTAGAAAGAAACACCTCCATTTCTTCAATTCTTTAACAATTGCATAAAATTTCATAAACCAAGTATATTTTCTTAGCTTCATTAAATTTCTCACTGCAATAAGAAATGACCTTACCTTCTTGACTCAAAACACCACCAATCAATGTCCCTAGCATCAAAAACAACGTAGAATACATTTTTGAAATTCAAAAATCCTAACATTGGTTGTTCGTTAACATTCTTGTTCAAAATAAGAAAGATGTGTTTTGTTGCAATTGTAAAAATAAAATTATTTTCCTTTCATTGTTTCCATCCCTGGTGATATTTTATACAAACTTGCTAACCCATAAAAATGTTTTCTTCAAACATGTTCTTTGGTAATGGCCAATCAACAATGGCTCTTAATTTCTAAATATCCATCCTCAAATGATCATGGTGAATCACAAAACCCAAATAAACCAACTCTTCCCTCAATAAACAAAAATTCTTTAAGTTCACCACTAAATTTTCTTCCCTCAATCTAAGCAATAAAATACTCAATTATATCAAGTATGCTTCCATTAATCTACTAAAAAATTGAATGTCTTTTAAATACATAATAACAAACTTACCAAGAAATGGTTTCAACAATTTTTTTATGTGTCTCATGAATTTTCTATAACAAGCCACCCACACAACCCATTTTTTTTACCTTGAATGTGATTTCCAATCACCACCTTTTCAAATCTAGATTTAGAGATAGCCACTTTTCAAATCTATCTTCAGAAAGTACTTAATTGCACTCAAACAATCAATCATTTAATCCATTTATGATAATGGAGATTTGCACTTGATAATAATCATGTTGATGGATCTCAATTCCACACTAATATGTTATTCTCCATCTTTATTGTTGATGTAGTTGGAGTTACACATTGGTGCAAGAATTATCATTTAGAATCCTTGTTCAATAGCTCTTGGGCTTGTATTTTCACCTCATCATTCTTTGTAGGTGTCAGCCTATACATTGTTGTGTTTTGTAACATTGATATGGGGATCAAGCCCATGTACTGACTAGTGATCCTCATGAGTGGAAAACCATCCAAAAAATCCTTGGAAAGAAATTTAGCATTTTCTTACAAAAAAACCAATTTATTGGAAATTTCATCCACTTTACTCATTGTCAATACTTGTATGGGTTTGGAAATGAAGTAATACAAGATTTCTCCTTGTTGACATCTCTTACAAATTATTTTCCAAAAACCAACAAAACTTTAAGGTTGTCTACTTCTTCCCCTTTGTTCTTCAATGGACTGAACATGGACTTCCTTCCATCCTTCATAAGATTGTAGGTATTGGCACTACCATCATGTATTAGCTTCCTATCAAACAATACGCAACAAATGTCTAGGAGCATAAATGTCACAAAAAAATATTATTCATATATGAACCGATCTAAAAATTCCCCAAGAATTTCTTCTTCATCGTGGATTTATGTATTTTTTACATCCATGCGAACTTGTAGGGGTTAGAATGCATGATTTTCTTCAACCCAATATTCTTTACCATCTAAATATAAATCAAATTGTTTGTGTTACTACTATCGACAATAATATTATAACACTTACCTTTGGATTTGCATAGGGTTCTAAAAATATTCTTCCTTTGTAATGGTTCATTCTCCTCCTCGGTTGGTTCTAGTATCACCCTCTTCATCATTAATGTTTTTCCATGTTCCAAATCCTTTGTGTTATTGGGTGAAGCAACACTCTCCTCTTTAGCTTTTGCAGTGTGACTGATATCTTTGTTTCTTCCCCCAATGTTTCATTGTGCTTGTGGGCACTCAAATTCTCAGTGCCTAAGATCTCTACACATTAAAAATTTATCCATGAGGTCTCTACCTATTTCTCTACCAAAGTAGCATCTTCCTCCAGAAGGATACTCTTCTTCTCTAGGTATGACTATTATCATTGTTATGAGAAGTACCTACTTCTCCTTCATGAACATGTTATCCTATTATCGTGTTTGTTTGTCCTCTTCCTTATGAGAACATTCCTCTACCTCTTGATGTATGTTTTAATCTCCTTAACAACTTCTCTTCTGCCTTCAAAGCACATCGATATGCTTCTTCCACTAATCTCAACCTTATCATCCTAAACTCACCTTGTATAGAAATACAAAGACAATTCACATACCTTGAGATCTTCTCTTCGTCATCTTAAATATGACCAACTTGAATGGTAAAATTATAAAACTCTTTTGTGTAGACTTCTACATTTACTCACTAAATCATGCACTTTAGACATTATTTAGTCCCGGTCTCATACTACTATTTAGAAGGTTCTTGAGTGAAGAAATTAATAATTAACACCCATCTTTTGGCCATCTTATTTTATTTTATTTCGTTCATTCTCGATATTTTACACCTACATGCCCAGTCTATTTCAGTCATTTTCCATTATTTTAGCCTCGAATGGGGTGCCTATATTAGTACTGGGTGCCCTGTGGGTAGTCCCACCAAGGGCGCCCTAGTCCTTTTTCACACTTTTTCCGCCACTTTTTGGGCTCTTTCTAGCCGTTTTAGATCCTTATATTTTTTGTGGTTGGCCATTTCAGGGTTAATTACAAAATTATATCAAGAGAACCCTATAAATATAAAGTTATGAGACCATAATGAGGGACCAAGCACTAGTCACTACTATCATCCATCTAGAGTTGCATCCATCTATTGCATTGGAGATTACTTGCATCCACATAGCTCCATCACAAGGCACAAGGCTAGGTCATTTGCATCACACACAACATATGGGGAGGATTTTATTCTATTCCATGCACACATTCTATTACATTTTATACATCTAGTTATTACTTACTACTTCACAAAGTGTGACTGGCACAAGAGCAGCTAGGGACACATTATGCACACACTCACCGAGAACTACATTTGGGTCGAAATGTAGTGTAATGATCAGTTAGTAAGCCCATTGTTGTGGTAGCTAAGGTCAGTCTGACCCATTCATTTGCATTCTTTTTTTTTTAGGGTTTTGATACTCTTTGGTCTTTTGCAGGTCTTTTCATCATCTTGGAATATCAACGACATCTAGAGCAGTGCAACGAAGTTAATGTGATAGACAACGAGGGTTTCAGACCATCTACCAAACTTGTGAAGATAAGTTTCAGAGATTTTACATAGACCAGAGGCACCAGTTTGTAAACCAGAGTGCCCATAGGCACCCCAGTCCCTCTCCAAGTGCTCCAATCCAGCTAGATACTCCAGATCCATCCTTTTTGGAGCTCTTGCACAGTCGTTCATACTTCTAGATTTTCCTAGTCACCTCTGCGACACAGTCCTAACAAGCATCTATCTATTCAGCTGAGTTATTTCCTCTTCTCTCTTGCACATTAGGGTTAGCATTTCCTTTTTCATAGTTACTTGGATTATCTATATACTTCTTTACTACATTTATTTACTTTATTTACAGTTTTTCATAGCTTAGATTAACTAGTATCTACATTACATTTTTAGTTAATCATTTTGGTGAAACAAACTCGACATTTCACGCTTAGGATCCTTCATCTTTCATGCTATCTTTCAGTTTCTTCAAGTTTATTTATCTAATTTACTTAGGGTATATCCCCATTCATGATGTATTTCAATCAATGACATTATTTGCTTGACAATATCACCTGCATGAAATAAGTACTTTACATTATATATCCAACATCCTTTTTGTATCCTATATCGCAATCATTTATGACATGAGGACTCAAGCTCTACATGGTTTATCAAACATTATTACCAAAACATTTTCTTTACACATAATTATTCAAGTCTAATATTCCCATTGGATGTTCAAAACTTTTGATAATTTTTCCGGCCTGGAATCCATGATCACATCTCTCGTATTTGATAATTACAATGTTAAGATACTTTGATTTATAATGGGTCTGAACTTCAACTCTATGTTCTTATATGCATATCCTATGTCCAAGTTTTAGATCTAGTTGAACCTCATAGACATTATTCCATCTCATATGTTATCACTACTATGCTTATGATGGTTCAAGTATTTAGCTCCACTTCATGTCAACAGTCACTTTACATTACTCATTACTATTGGTCCAAATTGGTAATACTAAACACTAGTATTGTTTCGTCATTAATTTTCCATCTGATAGCAATAGACTATAATGATTTCTACTTGGTAGGTCATGGCTTCCATGCCATGGTCAGAGATTTTGTTGCCTCGTGTCAAGGAGCTTTTGTTGACGCACATAGGAGGGCAGAGGCTTGTGCACAAAGTTTATTACATGAAGGCATTGAAGGCTTAAACGTGTATTTTTCGTTGACCATGACCCATTTCAGTATTGAGATAGGGCTCCTAATACAACAACCTTCCTATTTCACGCACAAATATTACATATGAGCCTCAACCTCAAAAAGAACCACCTCACTTGCCACCATGAATTGATGGTACCATTTCCTGTGATAGACATAGATTATTTTTTGCAACTTCTACTACTACTGTTATGGTTCTTTATTAGGCACTTGTCCAGTCCAATGGACGTCACTCTATCACATATGCATTTCACATGAAATCAACTCCCTTAGCATGCCCACCATTTACTTCCACACTCTCCATGAATAATACTCATACATGGGAACATATTCCATTTGATCCTACAATGTGATGAAGCTATATGTAGATGATGATCTTATCATGATGGCTTGTTTAGGATTTTCTTTTGAGTGCATCTATCTTACACAATATTCTTACTCATCTTTATTATGGGTATGTCATCATCACTTACTTATGGTCTTCATATATTTAACCTCACGATGTTTATCACACATGCACTCCTTGATCCTCCACTTACATTAGGAAAATCATGTCTTATTATATTGGGGTTACTCTATATCCTGATCATACAAACATATCATTTCCTATGCCCTTTCGATCAGTGTTTTCATTTGCAATAGCTCTTTCCTAGGATACACTCAAAATATCACTCCTTTGGTATGAATTACAGCTTTCCACTTTCTCTCATTCAATGATGAGGAATATGCTATGGGCATGTAAACAATTACACCTTAATGGCTCATTAGGTAATCAACCAGACACTATTGATTATCAAGTCACTAATGCTTATCCATTGAACTATTATCCTGAGAGTGATTATCTCCTACATAACATTACATGATAGCTTATTTCATCATGCATACATTCGGGGCATAGTATTCGTATCCCCCTCTCTCATAATCATATCATTAGATGCATGTTTATTATCTTTGCATTATCATTCATTCACATCCTTACATAGTTTTACATCACACTTATAGCATTTTCACATACCAGATTTTCACATTGTTATAGATACATCCCATAAGTCATATGCTTTCATCACTACATACATCAAATGAAATACCTTTGTTCTTCACTATAATTGGTTATCTCATTTCACTCATATATACTTGGGGGGAATTGCATATATATTACACCCCCCACTCACCCTAAAATTTATAATCTTTTCATTTGCATATACGCATTCTTCATCATATGTTCTAGCGTCGTCATTACCTGATGACACACACTTGTGCTTCGGTTCACACTTGACTGTTAAGGTATTACCACACATGAACCCCACACAATTCACTATAGGAATTACACATTGTGTTTTACACACATCGTGCATCCTATATCATACATCATTCAAGCTTCATACATGCATACATTATACTAGTATTCATTACGTGCATCTAACATCATACACTCCTCATCCTACATACTACATTACTAGTATATCTACATACATTACATGCCACTCCATACGTTACACTTTACATATTCTACACATCTTGCATTACATTCTACACATGACATATTTACATATTCTACTCATCACATGGTCATTAAATCATCACACATCATACATCATCTTCTACGTGTCTGCACTCACTACCCTATGACACACTTTAGTTCCTCAGTCCATACTCGACTCCTGAGGGTTTACAAATCAAATGGACCTTACACTCATCACATATTTACTATTCAACCTTTCATCATGCGACATTTATAGCCTAGTGACATACGCTTTAGGCTAAATCATCACCTATTATATCATTTTGTAGTGGTATACACCTTAGGTTACATCACCACTTCCATATTTTTATCTTGTAGTGATATACGCATAGGGATAAATCATCACTCATCATCTCATATCTTAGGATAAATCATCACTTATACATATATTTTTTATGATATATGCTTTAGCTATAGGGTTCACACACACATCATCGTTATGTCGCATCTCATCAATACACCATACACATTCACCACACCATGTTAGACACAACACACACTTTGACCATTTCCCAATGACGTACTCTCATTTACAGGTTCATTTTTTACTGCTGAGGGCAAAAAAAAAAAATGAACCTCACTTACATACATTTATCATTCACTCAGGGGGCACATGGCTCCTATCACTCCATTTTGCATTCCATTCCATCCATCCACAACATACTGACATATTATGGTTGCTTTTACTCTTCACTTACTTTTACTTTTTCATGGTTGCTTTATTACACATGCTAGTTAGATTTCTTATATGTCATTTATCTATATCATCCACACATGTGTGTTCACATCTTTTTATAGTTGTGATCATCAGATATTGGTCTCTTCATGCAGCACAGATGCTCTCCTTCTACCCTTCCTACACTGGTCACTGGGGGCATCCACATTCATCTCTCATAGGTGTTATTGTTTCATTTTGTACTTAGCACTTTACATTACTTGGTTATACACACTTTTGACATACTAGTTATCTTTCTAACATGCTAATGGGTGCTTCATGTGCAACATTTGTCATGCAAGGATATTTTCTTCCATACTTGTTTGTTACATTGTATTATATTTGTTTTTGCTTGTATGCAGGCCTTTCCCTATGTTTGGTGTGCACACTTATTTTTGTTTGTGGCCATGATGCCTTGCGTGTCTTGTGATCATCATGAGTGATGTCCCATGTTTACAACCCTCTTTTTGTGGCTTACTTATCTTCTTTGTGTTTACATTACATTTTTGGTAGCTTATACATTATTTGCATAGATTACACACTATCTTTTATATGCATGCTTGTTTTGTACTAACACTTGTCTTTATCCTAGCCATCCTTGTTTGTGTGCATGCCTTGGTTTCTACCAAGAACATTCCCTTCCCCTGTCAGGGAAGAGTTTCAGAGTACATGTGGTTGGTCCTCTTTTGGGGCTGCATTCTCCTATCAATGTCATCATGTGCCCCCAAAGATGGGGGCATCATTTGGGGTTTTATATATCTACACAATGCAGATTTACACTGGTTCAGTTTAGCACACTTTCCACCCTTGGCATTGTGTTTTTACATACAGTGAGTGAGTTTCAGACCAGTCTATGAACTCCATACACATATGGATTTTACAGGACATGGAGTCCTTAACATTCTGGGAAGCAGTTATAGGCTTGGAGGTTACAGTGGGTGTGCCTCCCTACACTACTTCAGTTAGTGGCATCTTATCTCCCAAAAAACTAAGAAAGTACATAGATATCTCTTCACATACAGTTTAGGGAAGTAGTTAAAGGTTGGAGGATACAAAGCATTTCCTCCCTACACTTCTTCAGCATATGGCGTCAGATCACCAAAAAACTCCGGTAGTACAAGATATCCTTCTACACTCTTTCTCTCGACATGGATCAGGTGCACATGTTCCATTTACACTTTTTCATTTACGTACTTTACATTTACATACATTTACATGCATCTTTTACATTGTGTTTTTACACATATATACATACATATTTGACTACTTGATCAGTTTTCTCCTTGCAAGTATGGTGTATGAGAAACAAAAGTCAAATGGGGGTAACAACAATTACATCAACAAAAACAATTCACGTGGCAACACACACTTTACTAACCATACAGGTACACTACACACATCAACAACTACACACACATTCCACCCTAGGTTCACTCTCATCACTTTTTTTACACATTTTCATCTTTAGTTTCCATGCTCCATCATCTTTTTATCATTCCACGCTTTGTCTAGTCCTTCGGCACACCTTCTTCATTAATCTACATTGAATCAGGTACGCATCTCTATCTACTTTATGTTACAGAGCTTTTCACTCACCAACATAAAGTGGGAAAAATGTAGACACAAAATCATGCACTTTAGACATTATTTAGTCTCGGTCTCATACTACTATTTAGAAGGTTCTTGAGTGAAGAAAGTACTAATTAACCCCCATCTTTTGGCCATCTTCTTTTATTTTATTTCGTCATTCCCGGCCTTTTACACCTACATGCCTAGTCTATTTCATTCATTTTGCCTTATTTTAGCCTCGACTGGGGCACCCAAACTAGCACTAGGGTGCCCGTGGGCACCCTAGTCCCACCAGGGGCACCCCGGTCCTTTTCATACTTTCCCACCACTTTTTGGGCTCTTTCTAGTTGTTTGAGATCCTTATATTTTTTTGGGTTGGCCATTTTGGGGTTAATTACAAAATTAGATCAAGAGAACCCTATAAATATAAAGTTATGAGACCATAATAAGGGACCAAGCACTAGTCACTACTATCATCCATCTAGAGTTGCATCCATCTATTGCATTGGAGATCACTTGCATCCACATAGCTCCATCACAAGGCATAAGGCTAGGTCATCTGCATCACACACAACATAGGGGAAGGATTCTATTCTATTCCATGCACACATTCTATTACATTTTTCTACATCTAGTTATTTCTCGCTACTTCACAAAGTGTGACAACTGGCACAAGAGCACCTAGGGAACATTATGCACACACTCATCAAAACTACATTTGGGTCTGAAATGTAGTGCAACACTCAGTTAGTAAGCCCACTATTGTGGCAGCTGAGGTCGGTCCAACCCATTCATTTGCATTCTTCTTTTTTTAGGGTTTTCATACTCCTTGGTCTTTTACAGGTCTTTTCATCATCTTGGAATATCAGTGACATCCGGAGTATTGTAGTGAAGTTAACGAGACAGCTAGCGAGGGTTTCAGACCATTTGCCAAACCTGTGAAGATCATTTTCATATCTTTTACACAGACCAGGGTGCCCAGTTTGTAGACCAGAGCACCCGTAGGTGCCCCAATCCCTCTATAGGAACTCCATTCTATCCAGATACTCCATATCTATCCTTTGCAAATCTCCTACAAAGTCATTCCTACTTCTAGATTCTCCAATCAGCTCTGGGACACAATCCCGCAAGCATCTTCTATTCAGATGATTTCTTTCCTCTTCTCTCTTGCACACTAAGGTTAGAACTTCCTTTTGTATAGTTGTTTGGATCATCTATATACTTCTTTACTACATTTATTTAATTTATTTACATTTTTTCATAGCTTAGATTAACTATATTGATCTACATTACATTTTTTCGTTTATCACTACATTCATCTCCTTTTGCCTGAAATCCTATAATTTCTTGAACAAACTACAAGGATAATCAAAAGATGAAATAGTCCCCATTAAATTTGATACTAATTTAAATACTTGATTCAATATTTATTTCTCATAACCCTCCTACTACACTTGATCCCACCACATAGATGCATGTACCTTCAAATTTGTGTAGGAAACCCATATTCAAAATACCTCACCAACTGGATCCAAAACACGTCGTTATGATTCTTCCACTAACCTCAACCTTATCATCCTAATCTAATCTTTTATAGAAATATAAATAAAATTCACATACCTTGATATCTTCTCTTCATCACCTTCAACATGAATGACATGCATGGTGGGCTTATAAAACTCCTTAGCGTAGACTTTTACATTCATCTCCTTTTTCCTCTTTCCTATAATTCCTCAACAAAATAAGAGAATAATCAAAGGGTAAAAAATAAATCCTTTAACATTGCTACCGATATGAAGACTTGATTTGGTCTTTGTTCCCCCAAACCCTCTCCATTTTCACTTGATCCTACCACACTGATGCACAAACCTTAGCTTTCTGCAAGAAAAATTCAATAATATCCTCCAACTAATCATATTCAAAATACTTCTTCAATTAAGTGATCTAGTGAATAAGATACTTAGGACATAGACTTCTTAAGTAGCTAGGGGTGTACCAAGTATGTTATGTTTCCCATTTTGGGAATGGCCTTTATATATCCATCTTTTTGTTCATCGACCAACTCTTTGATATGCACCTCAAGTGTTTGTATTTCTTCATCATTACTCACATTTGTTGCAACTCCTCTTTTTTGGGTAATTCCCATAACCTCCAATCTAGCTTGGATTCACCTCAATGTATCTTCCAATTATGCAAGTGTTGGTGCTCTTTCAATGGAAACTCCTATGTGTACCATTTATACCTCTCACAAATATTTGCATTTTTGGACTTCTCTCACACCTACAATAAACCTACTACCACCTTGCAAACACAGCCCAATAAGGCACAACCATACTCCAATAATAAATGATGTAAGTCATATAAGAGTGGCTCATGGTAAACATTGTCATTCCTCGTAGCCTAGATGCCCTTGCACAAATTGACACATTTAAACTCAAATCAAAATTTAATTTGTTTGGTGAATTGTAATTTTGAAAATATAGATTACAAACACAAATGTCATTACTTTATTGAAGAAAAATATATAAAGGTTAAAAAATACACCAGTCACTCAAATGCATCCTAACATAGTCCTACCATTTTTTGAAATTAGACACTCTTTATAAACTTCTCCCTAAATTTTTTCTCTCTATGTTGCCAACACCTTCGAAATCACTTCTACCACTAAATCCACTTCTCATTAATCCTTTTAGATGTCTCTTAAACATTCTATCATCTCTCAATGTCCCATTCACCTTCCCAAGATGCTTCAGAACTAACAAATCTTGGAACTTTGATCATTACTCTTTTTACACACACATTAGATGCAAAATTTCTACTTTGTGATGTCTAATTGTTGTGGAACCCACCTTCCTCAGCCAACAATTTCATCATATTTAGTATAAGTGATCATTATGACCCTATTAGATGACTAAAACCTCATTCTCAGGCCTTTTATGCAGTTTTAGACTTCTAGAGATTTGTTTTTGTTTGGTTTGATCACCTTCAACACACATGACCATTCTAACAAGACAAATTGCAGCCACACTCACAAACAACTCTCTATTTTTTGGTGATTGTAATGTACCCTTTTCAAAGCTAGTTTGATATGAAGACCTTGGACCCATTTTCACTTCCCATCATCTTAAAGGGTAAAGAAAATGAAGCACTTTAATGTTGTAATTATAAGTTTCTATTTTTAGGATTGTATTATTTTTGTAAAAGCAACTTTCTGATTATAACATTAGCAAGTGAAGTTGGTCAAAAAAGCAAATGTTGACTTAAAAATAGAAGTGATGGAGTTAACTAGGGAACATAACACCACTTAAAAAGGGGATGGACCATTTGGGATTCCTTTTTCATGGATTTTGTCACCCACAATTATAAAAAGGAGTTGCTAAGGGTGGAAAAAGGATCACTTGTCATATGAATTCATTTATATTTGGAGATTGGAGCTTATACTTGAAATTTTCAGCCATTAAAGACAAAAACCCTCATTGGTATAATAATGGGGACAAAGTCCCTCAATAGAATTTAGAATTGAGGACAAAACCCCTCAAATTATGCATTGGTTATCACATTTCATGGGTCATATTTGGGCTACAATTCAGAATCTTGGAGCTACAATTAAAAATTCAGTGCTAGGGCACAATTTTCATCTAGGACTTCAAGGGCATATCAGAAATCCATATTTTTGGGTGTACAACATACACACATTTCATTGTTTTTTGTGTTACAATGTTTACGATCAAATCTAGGGCACTTTCAGCATGGATGACTCACCTAGGAACTTGACTGACCCACTTTGGGGTCAATTATAACTATTTTTAGGGCTTTGAAGATAGGGTTTGTCAACCTTCAATTCTATCATAGGGAATTCATTATTGCGTTTATTTTAGCTTCAAATGCTCCTAACAATTGGTTGCAATTTACCCTATTTTTTGTAATGAAATTGATGAAATAAATTCAACTATTTGTCAGAAAAAATATTCAATTATTCCTAAATGTTCTAAAAATATTCTTAAGTGTTTTGATCCTTCTAGGTACTTTTGTTATTGATTATGTGGAGAATAATTGAAGAAATAAAATTTTGACATGTTGCACTAAGGGTGTGCAGACCAAAATCAAGTTGTTGCCCTAATTTGGGGTAATTTATGATTTTTTCATTTAAATTCGTATTCTTGTACTTTGTTGTCATAAATTTCAGTTTTTTTTCATTAGGGTTTTGTGCAATTTCAAGAGAATTCATATCTCTTCCTAAAAGGGACATTGCAGTGATACAAGATTGCTTGTAGACCCTTATGCCCCTACATCTAGAGGTTTTTCATCTCTCCCATGCCCTAGGGGCCAAAGGCAAGGTAGATATCCATCCACATATAACATACCCACCTTTCATAACCCTCATCTACCCCTATTCTTGACTAAGTTTTCAAATTGCACTATCTCTTATAAAATTTTGATGATGATTTAACAACTTAAATAATATATTGGAAATATTGTACCCTATTTTGAATATACATGAACCGTGAAAGCCTCAATAAGTACTATAAATACCATAATCCAAGAATATATTTAAAGCAATATATTTTTAGAAAACAATAAGCCCTAATAAATAATATTTGAAATGGTGCTCAATATCCTCTGCCTCCTAAATATGTGTTGAAGAATTAGTTGGCACCAAATTTGTAGGCGTAACACCCTCTAGAAGTGATTCTTGAACTAACTCTAGATTTTGAAACCTTTGATATTTTTGGTCTTTCCTTTACTTTCAAGTGGTGATTGTTGAAAGCCATCTACATCTTTGTTTTTTTAGTGGGCTAGAATACTTTTCCATATTTTGAATGAGTTTAATGGTTTTATCAAATCCTTCCCTATGGACATTATAATAGTTGAAACTCCCTATCATTTGTAGCTTTTGGATCACGAGGGATATTTGTTAAAGGATATGTAGGTGCAAATTTATTTCAAATAATAGATGGATAATTTAGGAAAAGGTGTCCTTGGTGGTGACATAGGTGGCACCCAAAGGGAACTTGTTCATATTCCAAAACTTGTTCCCAACATGTAACAACTAGCTTAGATCCATCCAAACAAAAATCCTCGAAAATGGCTTACACTTTGGTTTGATTTTCTTTTGAAATGGATATTAAATCACATAAACGTGTACTCCTTAAAGAGTCTTTATTCTAGGATTCTAGAAATAAGAAATAATAATAAGATCTACACATGTATGCAATCAAAGTTTGTGGGGTCTGGATTAAATCCAAGTAATCATTGTTGAAGATATAACTTGTTGGTGAGAAAAAATTTCAGTTGGATAAATTGGTGGATTTCCGCCAACGCTCTAGGACTAGGTCCCTCTGCTTGAATGGTGCAACTCCATTTATTGTGCGTGAATGAAAATGGAAATATGTGGTTTTTCTAGAGGTCAGGGATCCAATAGGAACACTCCACTAAACCTACGACAAATGCTTGCAATTTCTTGCAAGGGATGAATTTGTTGAAGTAGGTGGGAAAAGGGAGTGGGAAATAAGGAAAAGGGGATTAATACTACAGGTAGAAAGTTTAGATGTCTGCAAAGAATAATAAGAGCATATCATCACACATAATCTAGATGAAAACAACCTTACCACTAACACC
The DNA here is from genome assembly GCA_019776745.2 of Taxus chinensis. Lineage (NCBI taxonomy): Eukaryota > Viridiplantae > Streptophyta > Pinopsida > Cupressales > Taxaceae > Taxus > Taxus chinensis. The sequence continues at coordinate 798,894,290 of CM034150.1, forward strand.
AAGACATGATGGAATTATAAACAAAAAAAATCTATTTGTTCCCTCATCAAAAAATCAAAAAATCCTTCTTTATTGATACTTTGGAAAAGATGTACATTGAGAGGAATGGAAGAACATATGAGAAGGAGAATAGAGGAAATCAGCTCTCTTTTTCTTTTCACTAGTAGTTATCTACTCTTGAGCATAGAAAATTGATAACCCTTAAGAATGGGGAAGTCATTATAATTTATAGACTTTGGAAAGACTCTTCACCTACCCCCCACACGACTTTTCATGTGTCCCTCACAACATGTGACTCTTCGTATTCCTATAAATAGAATTAAGTCCCCTTTTATTATTTAAGGGTGACTTGTTTCAATGCCAACTATAGTCACATTTAAATAATTAGGACAAAATAGGAATATGAAAAAATGATAAGTGCAACCCCCAGAAAAGAAATAGAACATGAAGGAGGAGGGGGAAGGGGGAGGGAAGAGAGAAAGAGAAGATAGATAGCTACTCTATTGAATATGTTTCCCTCGTTAAATATTATTCGTTGCATGATGGATCCTTTCCAAGCTCAACTAGAAAAATATCCACTCCCTTGAAATCTCTGTTATACTTGGCCGCCACAGGTACAACTTTCTTGGCTTGAGGAATGCAGACACAACTTAGGGACTCAAACCAACCATTGTCATTTATGTTATTTCTGTTAGCAAACCATGATTGTTGTTTCTTTGCAATGTTGTAAATTATGGCTCTAATATCGGAGAGAGACTCCAGTGCATCTTCATTGAAAGAAAAGGGGTCCCCGAATTCTTTCTAGACATACTCCTCAAATGGCTTCAACAATTCATCTACCGAGGTGTTCTCATTAATGGAGGGGACTCTGAGCTTTTGTATCCTGGTGTTGATGTCTTTCTCCATCTTAGAGGAATGATCCACATTTGATTCTAACTCCTCTAGAGTATGGTCAAACATTTCATATCGAGAGATAAGAGTCCTCACCCATACACGCGACAAGATCTCAAATGGATAATTGAACATTTTCATGTTTACCAACACCTGAGAATAATCGTCCTCGACTTCCATCACCAGTCATGCACTTGATCCCAATGTTCTTTTTATGTTTTATTCTCATCCCTCATCATCCGAACTTTTTTGGCAATGGCACACATGTACTTGTCTAATGAGATCATATCTGGCAGAAATAATTTTCCTTTTTCTACAATCCTACTCACCCATTTGTCACTAACGGATCCATGCATCATGAAACCTTGTGTCTTTCGAATAGAATTTGAATCAAAGCTACTAATGGTAGTAACTTCTTCAATTGGAAGTGATGAAGGAGCATTCAGGTCAATGAAATGTCGTGCGTACGAGGTGAGTCTTCGTACATGGTCTTCCAATTGATCAATTTTAACTTTGTATTCCTAGTTCCTCATGAGGAGGCAAGTGGAAGAATCCTAGAACAGATGTGCATCTCCCTCGTGAGTGGTTGGGCTTGTTGACATGGTTTTCATCACATAATCAGTTGGGGTCATTTCTTTAATGGGATTGATTACCTTTGGCCTAAATAATTCCACATATTGATTTCCCAAGGAACCGCTGAAAAAGTTAGAAGCTACTTGAGAAAACTTTTTCTTCTTCCCTTTGACCAATGATGATATCAATGAGAAATCATGGACATTCACTTGTTGTATTGTACGTGCCTCCTTTGTGATAATCTCTCACATTCAAGGGAATATATCATATGTCTCGAGATCAGAAATTGGCATGACTATCATTTCCTGTTTAGGTCTGGAAGGTACATCTCATGAGGGAGGAGCAGGAGTGGTAATGAAAGGTGGAAAACTATAGGGCTACTGAAGAACTGAAAGATGGACTAGATCATTCTCCCCAAGCTCCATTTCTACTACAAGATCATATGTTGTTATGAATTTCTTGTGTAACTTCTTGTAATAGGGGGCTTCAAGTTCCACTGTTTTACGCTTTGAACTCTCTCTAGAATGAACTGAGCTCAAATTCCTCTCCATGACCTTTGAATAAGAATGATGAGATGCATGCCTCTAAAGAGTATGGAAATTTCTTCATGTAATAAAAGAAACCTTCTTCTTTCTAAACCATTCCTTTGATCTTCTGATGGCAACCTCGGTCCGCTCACTTATGTCTCCCAATTCGTGGACACGCCATGTCACCTGTGGAGGAGGCAAGGCCTTCCCTGCTTGATATTATGCATCATACAACTTTGTGCCATCAACCTGAATGCCCTTTGCATACTAGTCAAACTTGAACCTTTTCATTTGCTCAACGGTCATCCACATGTGGTCTCTTTCCCTAACGTCAAAGTCATCTACGTAATTCACCCAATAATATTTCATCTGCAGAACATGATATGACTGAGGAATGTGGAAAGTGTCTGGATCACTTCGGATGTCGAAGTCTGCCCTCAAGGTATATAAATACAAACTCAGTGGTGTGAAGGAAGCTCCCAGGTGTGCAACATCACTGACACTCTTGCAAGAGAAGATTCCAAGGGAGATGGGAAAAGAGATGTTCTTCCTCTTCCAATTCTTGAGATTACCTTGAACATGGGCAAGTTCTCTGCATAGCTCGAACAATACGATCTTGTGGCTGAGATACCGATGTAGTCTTCATGGAGCAAGATCGAAACAGCCTACTCGGATGTAGGAGAAAGTGGCAAACTAGATGAAATATGACCCGTACCTTTTGATCAAAGAAACCGCTTGTGGCGACAACCTTGACTGAGGATTCCTTTAGTGTTCTGATGGAACAAACATGGTAAAGCGTTTCATTAATCCTCATGAAATGTTGATTTATCTCGTTCAAGATCAATTGCGGGTATAAATTTTAAGTTACATGGAGCCTTCTAGTTCTAGCCCTCTGAATGATCCCGAGCTCGCAAGAGCATACACCAAGTATGAAGTCATTGAGAATTTCTTTGAGACCAGTACCTAGAGCAACTAATGATGCATGTTGTCACTGATGATTTTCCCCCAATCAATTCTTTGCTTGCCTTCGATGATCATAAGTATGAATAAGGCTATCCAATCTTCAAATTTTTTATGGTTTCTTCTCCTATCACCTGACTGAGAAGGATGATCCCATCAGAGTAGCCTTCGTGTAATTCACTCTATGAGAGAGATTTTGTCACGAGGAAAGGATTTCTTCCTTGTTTTAACAATGAACCCAGTGTGAGGCCCTGAAGGGTACAATTTTTTTGGAGCACTCACTTGCTACAAAATTTTTGGAGATGATAGCCATATTTTTCCAATTTAGGATTTTCATTGAGTGGGAGATGGATTTAGGAGCAAGCACAACTAGGGCTAAGTTATTATCTGTTTGTACGGTTCAGATGTCTAGATCATATTAATGAGAGCATACCAACACCAACTCTATACTTTGAACTAACACTACATGGCCACCTGCTACATACAACCCACTTGTGAAAAAATTATCTTCCTCTGGCTCTCTGGGTCCACCAAGCATGTGATCTTTGAAATATTATAGATCTATGTGGGTGACATCACTTTCTCCCACACCTGATTACTCAGATGAGAGAGTTGAGACTAGCTCGAGGCCCGTGAATTTGAATTTCATGGTTTACAATGGCACCCCTTCTGTTTCTGGAATGGGAGTTTATTATTTTTAGAAAAATTCCTTTTTCACCCTTTTCACTTTCGATCACCTTGTTTTTTGCCCTAGTTGTTTCCTGTGAACACTTCCTTGAAGAAATTTTCCCTTCCTGAGAGTTTACTATTTATATTAAGTGCTCATATAAAAACTTACTATTTTTGGAAAGTGACCTTCCACACCTAGGATTGCGATGAAACCACCTCCACCGAGATAGGTTTATTATCTCAATTACGTACAAATTTTTAACTCAATCCGATTACTAGAATGGCGAGAAACAAGAAAATACAAAACTGGGGCACGAAGTTAAGGTTTTTTTACTATAAAAATATGGTACATGCATGTAAATTAAATCAAATGTGCCTTGAAGGCTCTTATAAATGGTGAAAAATGTAAAAAATACAACCTCAATCCGTGCACTGGTTTGTGAGATACAAAAAATTTCCTTTGCAAGCTACGAAATCTCTTAAGCGAAAAAATGCACATGAATTCTTTAAAAATTTGCAAATTTCATGAAAATATTTTTTCTACGATCACGGAAATATCAGATGAATGAATGTAATAGAAAAAATGGAGGTAAAGGATTCTGGAAAAAAATTCGCCAGAGTTCCGAGGTAGATTTTTGAGCAAATGGGGGGAGAATGAGAAAAATGGTTAAAAATTTTATGCCTTTGGTGGGGGGCACATGCATTTTGTCCCCTTTATCCTCTTGGAAAGGGATGAAAGGAAACACAATCCCTATCCCTATGAGGATAGAGTGGCGAGCATGCACAAGTGGTGGGGGAAAGACAGGAAAATTTGCAAGACTTGAGGTCATATTACGGAATAGGATGGGAACAAGGTGGGGGGTAAAATTTTTTTTCCCCCTTGTACCATTGGAAAGGGACTAAGGGTGAATAAAATTCTTATCCCCGCATGCATGACAAAAAATTCAAAATGTTTATGGAATGAGGTAAAAGATTTTTTTTTTACCCTTTATCCCCTTGGAAAAATAATGGGACAAAAAATTAGCTCAACCTAAGGATACATGGACCTGGAATATAATTTTATAGCTTGTACCTTGGAGAGGATCTTGAAAATGATGTCGCCAAAGCTTACAAAGGTCTATTTTGGAACCATTTATATGAATTTTTTTGTATTTTTATAATAATGTGATGGGTATCATGGTATGACTGATCTTGGAACCCTCCTCAAAAATGCTAAAAAAGAAAGAAATACATGGAAAAATGGTAAAAAACATCCATTAAAATATTTACATTGATATTTTGTTATAGCTGCCCAAAATGGGTTCACATGATTTTTTACAGAGCCTCCTTTGACCTCAAAAACCTACTTTTGGCACATTGCTCATGAATCTCTAATTTATGTCCCTTGAATATTCCTAGATAACTTGGAAAAAGTGAAGTCTCATTAATACAACTCTTATATGAATTTAGGAGATGAATATGCATTAGTCTTAGAAAGGTAAAAATAGCTATTCTTAATCCTTTTGAAAGATCCACCCCTAGAATAAACTTGTGAGCTTATTTTAATATCATCAACACATGGAAAAGATTAATACCAAAAAACATGAGTACATGGATAGTGATATGGGCTCACATAGGGGAAGTAATCCATAAGGGATCCTAGGGGGACAGGAAAGTGCTTATTTTTGGACACATTTTAGATATAATATAGAGTTGAGTCAACTCCAGGTCATATGAAGGACCAGGAGAGGGAGCAAGGATATCATGGGTAGTAAAATTTTTTTTGTCCCCCTTATCTCCGCAAGTTTCTCGAATATGGAATGGAATGTGCTATGTACCTTGGGATATGATAATATAATATATGTGGGTTAATGGAGATGCCAACATGTGGCACACATCCCCTTAGTTATATGTATGGGTTCACATGGGATACGATAATATAATGTATATGGGTTGATGGAGATGCCGACATGTGGCACACATCCCCTTAGTTAGTTATATGGGCTCACATAGGAATTAATTATATTGGGTAATGGGTCGGCCTACATTGGGATTAGGTGGTTACCCATCCCATTTAAAGGATGTGAGTATCATTATGAGGGAGTAATGTATGTATGAGTTGAGTCTTCTACTTAGTAGAGGTATATTGGAGGTGTCCCCCTCAAAGTGGATTCCCATCTTGGGGAGATTGTGGAATTACTCCTTCCTTAAGGAGAGCATTGTATAGTGTTGCCCTACCTTAAGGGTATTATTCTGAATATATTGATATTAAGGCATCTTGGCCCCCCATATCTCTTGTGTTTTATTATCTTCTACAATTTATTGATTTATTATATGCAAGGTTCTTATCAAGTGGTATCAGATACCAAATGTAATGAACCATTACACCAAAACCTCAAGGCGTTAGTGAAATCCACACATGAGGATCATAACAGAATGAGCCACAAAGATTCAAACTTCCCATGGCTTCCCTTAGGTTCTCTTTGCTTGTCCCACAACAAGAAAAGGTCTCCATTTGAAATCTCTAGCTTTGGATTTCTTTTCAAATAACTTCTTAACCTTCAACTGATGTTCTTTTATACGGTCCACCACCTTGAACCTATCTTCTTCAAGCTTCTCAAGGAACAAAATTATTTTTTCAATGGAATTGTGGTACTAACCATCTTTTACCACCTGAAGCAATCGGAGTGTTGGCATATCAACTGTGATTGGAATCTTTGTGTTAATCCCATAAATCAATTGAAATGGTGACATACCAATTGTTTTCTTAGGATTTATTCTATCTACTCATAACACATTATAGAGCTTCTTGTGCCAATTCTTCATATTTTCATCTACCATCTTACAGACTATGGTCATAATGTTTTTGTTGTTTGATTCAACTTGACCATTCCCTTGTGGGTAATAGTTTGATGCATGTGAAAGAGAGATTCTATAGCTATAACAGAATTCAGTCAGCTCCCTAGAGGAAAAATATGTGGCACTATCAACTGTGATCTTTTGGGGGATCTCAAAATGTACAATAATTTTCTCCTTGACAAAGTTTCACACCGTTTTGGAATTGGCCTACTTGGATGGGATTGCGTCTACCCATTTTCTGAAGTAGTCGGCCGCTGTGAGCACATGGGTATTCCCTACGCTTGAGTGAGGGTTTAGAAATCCAATGAAGTCCAATCCCTAATATTGAACAATTTCCTCGATCACCACCGACCTGAGGGGAAGCGCAATGAGTTGTGGTCTACCGACAAATTTTTGGCATGCTTCACATTTGGAGACCCATTCTTGGGCACCCGCAAAAAAGTTACGCTAGTAATACCTACTACGGAGGATTTTGCGAGTAGTCACCATCACATAAAAATGTCCACATTGATCATAGTATGCTTTTAGCAACTGCTCTTGTTTCTCTTTGTCTATGCACTTCAAGAAGCATCCATCAAATCCCCTCTTATACAATACATGATTCCACATGACATACTTAGCTAACTTAAGCTTGATGGTTATTCTTTGTTTTTGGTCAAGGTGAGGAGGACACTCACCATAGGTCAATAAGTAGGCAATGTCAGCATACCACTCACTCATTTTGTTCATGAAAATTACTTGAGGTAGGTCCTTACTTATACACTCACAACATTGGTATTCACCTGTATCATTTCTACCAATAGTACTTCATCTTTTGCAGTTAATCATCACAACCCATATCCTATAAAAAGATTTGAAGGTTTGATCTGTAAGTCATAATCCTAAATTCTCTCCACTCAATTGCCCCTTTTGGTTCCTGGATCTTGTTGGGTAAGGATTGAATTGATAGAAAATCCTAGGACCATCACCACAGTGTGGGAGTTGAGGATGTAGACTATGAATTTCTTTATCACTTTGACTACAACATATGCATACTTCTCCATTTGGTCATATCAAAACTCATGGTTCTTCATAGGATAGCTCATGAAAGTAATGGGGGCTTCAAGACCTTCTTCGTACTTCTGGACCAAGATGGTCGATATAGCATGTTTTGAAGCATAACAATACAAGATAAGTTCTTTATCAAAATTGGGGGGTGCACCAAGATAGGATTCCTCTCTATTGATTCTTTTATTTCATCGAATGTCATTTTGTCTTCCTTATTCCATTTGAAGCTAGCTTGGGGTTTCATCATGACAGTGATATGCTTAGTTAACTTGATGAACTCTGGGACAAAGTGTCGGAAGATGTTGACTTTTCCAAAGAAGGAATGGAATCCCTTTTTTCTTGGTGGAAAGGACAATTCTTGGATTTCTTTTATTCTTTATGGATTAATCTTAGCACCCTCCTTGTTCACAATGTTTCCAAGGAGCTTCCCTTCTATAACACCAAAAATGTAGTTCTTGGGATTTAGGGATATTTTGTGCTGCAAACACCTGATGAGCACTTGTTCAAGGTGTTGTATGTGATCTCCTTACTTCTTTAAGAATACTGTGAGGTCATCTAGGTAGATTATGATGCAATGCTTGAGGTCCTTGATGGCTAGGTTCATTTATCTTTAGGAGTTCGCTCCTGCGTTGATAAAACCAAAAGGCATTCTGTTGTACGCAAAAGTGCCCCAAGGTGTTGTGAAGGTTGTTTTGGATTTGTCTTCTTATGTCACCTTAATCTAGTTATACCCAGAGAAACCATCAAGCACTAAGTGCATTTCAAATCTTGTGACTTATTGTAGAATGTGATCCATGATTGGCAGCAGGTAGTTATTGTTATCACCAAAAAACAACACCCTCTTATTTGTAATGTATGAATAGATGAGTAATCAATTTTTTTTGGTAACATGGGATTGTCTCTTAAGTTGTGGGACTTGTTACTTGAGACAAACCTCTAGAGAATGTTGGTTTCTTTACCTAATCATAATGCTAAACTACTCCTAAGGAAGGAAGTGCAACTACCTAATCCTACTCTATGATTCAAAGAGACCAGGGTGAGAGAAATATGCATTAAACTGAAATCCTAAGTTAAAGAGAGGTGATAACACCGAGAAGAGGGGGAAAGGCACTCTTATATGAGTGAAAGTGAGAGGAAAATGAAAAAGGAGAGGGCATGCATGAGTGCCACACTCAAAAAAAAAATTAAACCCCCATTTCCATGGAGCACAACATATTCAAACCTTGCAAGGAGAAAAAAATATGCACAATATACCTTTAGATGTAATGAAAGAAAATAAAATGTAATAAACACAAGATAGGGCAGAATATAGCCATAAAAAATAGATTTTATTGCTTCAAATAGATGCACAGTCCATTACAATGAAGGAAGAAGGTAAGAATCACCCTATAGATGTCCAAATCTAAGGCCTGCAACTCAAAAAAAATCACGTGTGCAACATTTGTGTGATGCCCTTGCATTCCACAAATGTCTAACCCTTACAAATGAGTCTCTTTTTACGATATATAGAAATGAGAGAGAGAGGGGGGGGAGAAATAGAGGGACATTCAAATTTATGCCTTTACCCACCAACAACATGCATTAATTCTCTAAGAACAATCATGGGAACCATTCCAAACCCACTCCCCGTATCGGTTTTCTTGTTGGAGAAGCCAAGACACCATATCTAACCATATCTGGTTGTTGGAAATCATGGGACTACATATATTAATGATGGAGAATTTTTCCTCTTTTTTACCCTCATACCCCCACCAAAATTAAGAGACCTTTCCAAAAAGTCCAATTTTGTGAAATTTGGAGCTACGGGTCAAAAGTTATGGACATTTTAAGTTCAGGGGGTCAAGGTTCATGACTAGTTCCTTGTGCGACTCCACAGTCTGCATTAATCTCTTTTTCTTGTGGTATGGATGGATTGGATGATCGGGGAACTCGTGGCACTATGGAATTGTTCCCCTTTTTCCCTCCAAGCCCACTTTGTCTGCATTAGTCGTTGTTGTAAGTGTTGTGCGGATATTTAGATCACGAGTGGAACTTTGGAATAGTTCCACCCAAGGCTTTGATGCTCGCAACCTCTAGTTCCTTCGCATCACTTAGATTTTGTGACTCACCTATTTCCACACAACACTTTTCTACTTGATTGTTCCCTTGTTTCATCCTTCATCCACATTTTCACATTGCAGTATCTCTCTATTACTCCTACAGCTCAAACGCCAATGCGGGGAACCTTTGGGTCTGAAGAATTGTTCTCTCAGTACTCTTGGTTCCCCACGAAACTATCTCTTCCTGCACTACACTCTACCAACCCCACAAATTCCTTTATTGCAAATCAATGGATTGCGCGGAGAACTAAGGGCCCCGTGGGAACTGTTCCTCCAATTCTGTCGGGACCTGTCTTTTCTGTAAAACACTATCCTGACCCCTTTTTCTTTGTTTTACGGACAAATCGGAGATGTTGGGAGCCCGTAACCTTGGGGGGATTGTTCCCGTCCACTATCCAAAAAACCCCACAATACTCTCAAAAAGACCCAAATTTCTTGGTTGTTTTACTAAGTATGGAACATAGGAGTTAGGAAAGAAAGGTATGAACTTCCCAAAATCATTTTTTTCTATTTTTTATCAATCCACCCTTGCCCAAGTCCAATTGAAGATGTTAGTTATCAAAATGGCCTCCCGGGAGGGGGGGGTGTTTTGGATAACAGTTATCTTTCAAGGAAGCCTAATTCAAGTTACGGAAGTCTACACAAATTCTCATTTCTCTATTTTTTCTTCTGCACCGAGACAATGTTTTTCTACCCACGTGGACTGGTGGATAGGGAAGATAATCCTGACATTCAACATTTTCAATACTTCCTCCTTGATAGCATCCGCAATTTTTAGATTGTATGGTCGTTGCTTTTTTCCTAAAGGGCTTGGGCTTCAGGCTTTAGCGGAATTGAGTGGTGCATTTCCTTGGGTTGGAATGATTTGAGTTCATCATAGAAATATGTCAAGACATCGGAGTACTTTCTCAACAATGATATGAACCTTCTCTTTTCTTCAGGTGAGCAGCACTTGCCAATATTCACCATCATGGTTTTCTATGTGGTGGCCGAATGTTTTCCTTTTAGAAAATCAACAATACACTATGATGACTATGTTTCTCTCTCCTTGATGAACTTGTCATGCTTGTTGAAAAAATCCTCCAGTGACACAAGACCTTTTAGGATCTTGTTTCCTTTGAACCTGATTACCCCTTCTGAGTCAACTCTATATATTCCTTTATTGTCCTCCTCTGCCACTAAATCTCGATGTTTATCGTCACTTCCTTCATAGAAGAGACTATTGAAGTTGTCTCTTTGCTCCAAGAAAGAGAGGAGCTGGTTGTCGTCATTGAAAACTTGTCAATGATTTGCGTTGTCCAACACACTTAGTCTGAAAACCATTTCGACAATAAATTTTTCTTTATTGAAGGAAGGGTGTGGAGTCATCAACAAAGCTAAGACTGCAAGAGAGTCAACACTTTCACTTTTCTCACTTGGAATGGCTTGAATAGAGAGAGCATCGAAAGATTCGAGGCAGACCCAAAATCAGTTCATGTAGTGCTTGAGTCTCAAGTTTTTGCCCTGATACTGGTTTCTCACTTGCTTGATGATTACTTCAGTGTCTCTGAGACATTTGAGCTTCTTGATACCCATGGATTCTGCCACATCCAATCTGAGGAGAAGGGACTTGTACTCTGGAGTGTTGTTGGTGTTCTCGAATTATAACTTGTATGCAAACAGAAAGAACTCACCTGAGGGAGAGGTCAGGAAAATGCCAGCTTTGGACACACACTGGAATGGCTTCCGTCAAATTCCATGGACTAGAATTGATCTTCTTCATATTCTGTGAGGAGAGGAAAATTATTGTCTCTTTCTGACGTGAGGAAACAATTATCGTCTTGGAACAAGATGTTATCTTTTGGATCCTTCGAATTTTGAAATGTGTACTTCATTTTTTGCACTGGCAACAATTTCTTCATCACTAGAATGGTCACGGAGGACCAATCCATTCGTATATCACCACTCAGGTCTCTGCATGAGATCCTACTCAAAATCATACCAAAATATGTTGGGATGTCTGCCACCAATATAGTGAGAAAAACTTTCTTGTCTGGGAAATCCATCAGGGCCACTTGAGTGTTTTCATTCTTCCCACCAGCAACACTTATTGGGACTCCATAGAGTAACAAGAGAAAATTTCTCGTGTCAGAGTAAGTCTTAAGGAATTGGCAACTTTAATGGGCATGATGTTATCTGAGGTTCCTAAGTCTATGATGCAATTATTTAACTAATGGGATTTGATCAAGAGGGATAGGTAGAAGGGTTCCACCTTATTGGTTTTGGATGCACTCAATGCAAACATGTTTTGTGTAGGAGGCATGGGTGGTATTGTAAGTAAACCCTCAGAATTGGGGTTTGTAGTGTTGGGCTTTGAGCTACCACCCTTGATAAAATTGACAAGCCTCTCGAATTAGTCTGGGTTTGTTTGCAAAAGCTCAGACTCATAAATCTGAACCTTGGTTTTGTTCACATGTTCGATGATATCGAATAGAGATGGGATGGATGCACTTGATGTCCCAGGGATAGTGGAAGTTTTTCACAGTGGAGACAGTGCTACTTTGGAAGCTTGAGCACTTCTTGTGGATGGGGTAGCAGTTTGGGAAGGAGTGGTTGACTTTGGTTGAGCATTAGTGATTTTTCAAGATTAGCTTTAGGTGAAGGATTAGTTTTAGCTATAGGAATAGAGCTAGGGGAAACACCATAGGACTTACTTGTCACAGTCATTTGTTACTTGCTTACTATTGGGTTTGGTTTCTCCTTAGCTAATTCCATTTATGGCATGAGTGGGGATCCTCTGTTGATTATCTTGTTCAACAGGAATACCACCTGAGGATCATCCTTTGTTTTCTTCTTTGCACAGTCCATCAGGAGGAAGATCCCTTTTAAGACTGGGAGCGGGTAAATATGACACACAACAATCTCGGTGCCTCTTCATCATTATCGTCATCACCTCCTGAAGAGTACTCAAGGAAACTAACCTAAGCATCATTTTTAACTTCTTTAATCTTGAGAACATTGTCATATTCATTTTCATCTTCTTGTTCCTCCACTTCTTCTTCTTCTTCTTCTACATCACATGTTGCATTGATTGGCGGTGCCTTAAGGGAAAGTCTGTGAGGAGGCGGAGAAATCCTTTTCCTATTTGGGAGATTTGTATTTTTGGAACATTTCTCGTGGTACTTTGTGCGAGTTGCTACTTGAGTGCAATTACATCATTCGCCAACTTTTGGACTCGGGGGTTTGTGGGGACAGAGATAGAATTTTGACCCTTTTGCTTGCCATTTGGATTCTTCACCTTGTCAGATAGAATTAGATCGCCTTCTGTCTAAATGGCATGGTCTTGAGGTTCCTTCAGAGTCCTAGGTTGGGTCCTTATTTGAATAATCCCAACCTCAGATAGTTGGGCATTTATGAAAAATCTTTTGATGTTATCATCTAAGGGCATGGCTTCGAGAGGTATCCTCTTGATCGACCTGTTATATCTAGCTACAAAATGCATCAAGTTTTCATTGGATTATTTCTTCATCTGAACTAATTGAACCAAGAGGTCTTGGAATTCTTCGGTGGATTTGAATTTATCTTCGAAACTAGTCTTCATATCATCCCAGTAGGTGCTTGATCTAGCTGGTAGGAGGTAGAACCATTCAGTTGCGTTTTCCTGCAAGGATTCCACAAACAATATGACCGACACATCCTCATGTTTGACTCCTAGCACACCACAGGCGGAGATGAATGTTGTCACATGTTCTTATGGGATTTGTGAACCATCTCCTCTAAACTTGGGAAAAAAAATTTGAACCTTGTGGCAGTTCATGAATAGGTTGTGGGAGTGCAATTGGGTCCGTGTTCTTGCCCAATGGCATAATTTATTGAGGTCTCTTCTCATCACCCATTATGGCTTTGGCCTTTGCCTCGACCCTTGCTCTTGTTATTGCTCTCACTTCAGATCTTTCTCTAGCTCTCGCTTTTGCTTCAAATTATGTTATTGCTTCCACTTTGGCTTTGACTTTTATTTCTGCTTCAGCAAAGTCTTCAAAGTCTTCACTGAGGTTTGGAAATTCTATGTCCAATGGATTGATACCACTTGGACCACCAACGAGAGAAGTTTCAAGACAAAAGGAGTGCCTTGAACTTCTGACTAGTTCTTGTCTTCTTTGGAGATCTTTAAAGATGGGGTTAAGATTTTCTTCTTGTCTCTGGGAGCTGGCGTATCTGCAATCAACCAACTTGTAGACTTGAGATTGACTTAACCTCTCCTTTGTCGCACTTGGGCTTGTCTCATTCTTTCCAAGTATTCAACACATTATTCTTCAGTATCTAACACCCTTGTAGCTATGAAGTAGTGTGCAAAATTTTCTTTGTTGTGTCAAATAGCTTCCCTCAAATCTGATATGATATCTTCTTGGATGCGGAAAATTCGTTTAGGTCTCAAGACATGAGGGTTACTGGGAATAGCCATTGGTGTGATACATAAGGCTCGGTGACTCTTTAAATTCCATTTTTTTGGGGATATTTTATTTTTTTGTATTTCTTTGATTCATATTTTGGGTGCAGAATATGCGTGAATGAAAATGGAAATATGTGGTTAGCCAAGTCTGCCTGAACCCGTGGAAATGCTTACAATTTCTTACAAAGGAGTAATTTCCTGAGGTAGGTGGGAAAAGGGAGTGGGAAACTAGGAAAGGGGAATTAATACTGCAAGTAGAAAGTTTAGATCATCACACATAATCAAGAAGAAAACAACCTTGCTACTAACACCAAGACAAGATGAAATTATGAGAAATAAAGTTTCATTTGATCCTGTTATCCATTTTAACTCCTTGGAAAAAATGGACAACTTAGAAATTTTGGACTTGGATAGTTGATGGAGCTTCAGTGATGAATTTGCAAAATTCCAGTAATTTCTATGTTTTGGGAACTTGCAGTTGATTTTGGGGCACTTGGAACTATTTTTAGACATTTCCCTTTGTTTCAAGTTCACACTTAGTAAAATTTTGGGCAAAAAATTGTAAAATGGTGAAAATTTGGCTTTGAAGCACTTCTTTGCCATTTTTTCTGACTCCTCAATTCATAAAAAATCCAAAGGAGTCAGTGAAAATTTGGAAAATTTTGAGAAAATGGAAAAAATAGCCTTTTTTCAGTATATTGCGACATTCTTTGGCTTTTGGTGACCCATTGGGTACGAGTTCCTTTAGGACTCGGGTTCCCTAGTTTACCGAAATGCCCGAAATGTAAAGGAGTTGGGTGGATTATTTGTATTGCAGAGAGTGCGGAAGTTTAGGGCCCAAGAGGTACATGTTCCACGAGGTTGTCAGTTCCCTGCGAGACAAAAATTGTCGCACCGAAGGGGCCAAGAGTTTCTTTATTGTGGGGATGTTGGATTAGGGTAGAACAAGGATATGGGGAACACTGTTCCCCACGAGTCACGAAAGCCCGCAAAACCTGACAACCCCGAAAGGCAAAGCAAAATGGAGCGGAGACAGAGTAAGGGATGTAGAAAAGGTAGAGATTTGGAGCCCGAATGACCCTTGTTCCCATGCACCGCCTGGGACCCAAAAAATCCTCCTTATCTGATTTAAAAGGAAAACATATAAAAGTAAAGGGTGTTTAATTGCAGACTGTTTGCATAGATTAAATCCCAAGGCCAAAACTTTGGAAAATGAGCGACAAGGCCCCTAGAAACCCGCATTAGCATAGCTCGACCTCCACTTCACCAAATCTCACAAAATTATACTTGTTGGATTCCTATTTCCATGCACTTCATCATGAAATCATAAAAAATGGAAGTATGTGGAATTGGTGACCAAAAAGGGGAAAAATAGTCCTATATCTAAAAGTGAAGTTCCAATTTCCAGTAACAAAAATTTAATGGAGACATGGACATTTTTCTTCTTCCACAAGGAAAAGGACATTGGGGAATGAGTTTTGCAAGTCTCCCATGTTGTTTTCCAGTGAGTTAATGAATGTTGTTGGTGGATAAAAGGGGATTTTTGGGATTCTCATCTCTTCTTTATTTCTTACTTCTTCTATGTATTGTAAACTTCTCATTTTGAGAAGGGGGATATTCTGGGCTGTGGAGAAACTTTGTAGAAAAAATTCTAAACTTCAATGAGTTGCAAGCCTTCACATGGGCATAGAAAGTGTTCTTGTGCATCTACTATACAGATGTAATAGACTGTGCATATTGTAAGAGCAATAAAATGTTTGTTTTGTGATGTTCCTTCAACCCTAGTATTCATTTATTGTATCTCCTTTCCTCTCTATTTTTCTTTTTTGTTATGTGCGTGTATTTCGCATTTGCAAGTTTGTGTTGTTGTGTTTCATGGAGAAAGGATGGTGAATGGAGCCTTGGTTTGTGTCATAGTTGTTTAGCCTTTCACTTGCTGCATTTTTCTCTTCCCTTCTCCCTAAACAGGATATTTCCACACCCGTTTTCTAGTGTTATCACCTCTATTAGTGTAGTATTTCCCTTTCCCGCACCTTTCTAACTCTCTCTCTCCCTAGTCCCTTGGAATTGGTAGTTTAGGAGTAGATAGTTGCAATGCTTTCCTTGTGATTATTTTAACATTAGGATTAGGTAGAGGAGCTGGTCTTCTCCAGAGGTCCATCACAAGTCGTAAGTCCTACAACTTGAAAAATGGTCCATGTTACCCAAAACACTAGTTGGTCATTCACACAAGCGTGACAAATCGGAGGGTGTTGCTTTTATGTAATAATATTTATGGCACGCCCGGTGAGACAAGATTGAAGAGTTTTACATCTTCATACCAACAAAATTGATGTGTGTTTGGTGATATTCATTCTTTGGAGTTATGTTTTCAACACATTTGGCAACTCCAATGGTTTAACCAACCCATTTTCTCATTTGCAGACCTTCCCTCTCATTCATTTCTTCCTTTCTTTTAGAACTTTCATTCATTTGATGTTTCCACTTCATTCATGGCTCTTTGTGGAGCTTTCCCATTCCCTCATTTCAGTTCTTTTCCCCTCCATTTGAAACAATGGGATGATTTCCCCAAAATATCTCTGATAAACCTGCATTTTTTTCATGGAAATGGATATCAATCTACTATTGATCATATCCAAGACATATCCAACCATTGTGTCATTCACAATGTCATTAAAGAAAATGTTTGCCTCAGACTTCTTTCTCTATCATTCAAAGGCAAAGCAAAATATTGGTTCAACAGTTTGGCTCCACGATCCATTTCCACTTGGAACCAACTGGGAGAACAATTCTGCAACCGGTTAAAGGAGAATGCAGATGTTATTATCCTCATGGAATGTATTAGCACAATACAACGGGCTTCAATGGAATACATCTCTTATTTCAACATCAAATTCAACAGGACTTGGCATAGAACTCCTCAAGAATTCATACCCTCACAAGGAATGGCATTCTTGTTTTATTTAAAGGCCCTTGATTCTGATTTGGTTGTATTGATCCAAGTTCTAGGAGGCAGCACTCTTCCTCAGGAATTTGACATTGCCATAATAGCTGAGAAGAGTATAATTCAGGCTGGGAAAAGGAAATCCATTCCCATTACTCCCATTCTTCCATCTTCTTCCACATCTTTTGTGTCTAACAGTGCAACAATTCAACAATCCCTCACATATGTTTCATCCCCAACCAGTCCCATCTTGTTTGATGATTGTAGAACCATTGAAGATGGTATAACATGGATTGGGAAAATGAGATTGCACAAAGTGATCAAATGAGTTTAAAAGGAAGTTAGTCAGACTCAGAGGATGTTCTTTTGGAGGAGGTAGAATTTTTTGCAGAGGTAGAATAGAGCACAAACCAGCCTACAAATAGCTGCCTCCTTCAGGAAGAAAGTTTGTAGGATGATCCCACTTGTGGGATTGAGCCTCAAGGAGAGGGGAAAATTCAGAAGATCAACTCAATGGTTCCCAAAGCCCCTTTCCCAATCAAGTATCTGGCTAACTTCAAACCAAAAACAGAGTTACCACCGGTCATGTTCACTTCAGAGCATGAGGAAGATCTACAATGTGTCAAGGATAAGCTTAAACACCTTCAAAAAAATGCATAACAACTAAAGGAGGTAAGTATTTTGTTTGTTGTTGATACCTTGATGAATTGGGTGGAAGATTGGCTCCATATCATTTTTTCACTCTTACACATGACCATGTTCAGTGACAAATTAGTTACATAGTCCCAATTTGTGAGGAAGGGAAACTACTTCTCCCTACTAGTTACAGGATTCATTTGAGTTTCATTTGCCTCTTATTAGAGTAGGATAGTATAGGATTTGTTTCAAACGTAAGAAATGATTGTGCACACTCTGCATGTTTCACTTGGAACATGTATGATCTTCCTTTTTGTACATAGTTTTTACAGTGTTTGTTGCTCTTGCACAGTTTATCTAGAGAAGACAGTGTTCATGGGGAAATTAGTTCTTTTCATATAGTTCCAATTGCACTCCATAATCAACATGTGTTTCAAAAATTTGCAATGCTTCATCCTTTTCCATGATTCAATTCAGTTTTGTTTCATACTTGGTAAAAATTAGATTTTGGACAACATTAAAATTTCATTCTTAGTCTCATTAGACCACTTGCAGAGGAAAACATGTGAAATTTCAGATTCAGAAAAAATTTCCACTCACATAAAACCTTTTTTAGAAAATTTTCATAACGTGAGATAGAAAATTTGAGCAAAAAAAATATCAGCTCTAAATTCAAGCAATGCTTTAAGTGGCTCAGGGTTTGTTCTTCAAGTTCAAATTAGATTTTAGGTTACCAGGTTGACTTCATGCCCAATAGATGCTTCAAGGCCACTGATCAACTCATCTAACATGTAGATGTCCCCATGAGTCATCAAATTGTTATCCATTTTTACCCCTACAAAAAATAGACAACTTGGAAAAATTGGACTTGGGCAATTGATGGAGCTTCTGTGATGAATCTACAAAATTAAGGTAATTTCTATGTTTTGGGCACTTGCAGTTGATTTTGGGGCACTTAGTACCATTTTTAGGCATTTCCCCATGTTTCAAGTTCACACTTAGTCAAAGCTGAGGAAAAAATGGTAAAATGGTGAAAATTTGGCTTTGGAGCACTTCTTTGCCATTTTTTCTAGCTCCTCAGTTCATAAAAAAATCCAAAGGAGTTAGTGAAAATTTGGAAAAAAAATTGAGAAAATGGAAAATGGCCTTTTTTAGTATATTGTGGCATTTTCGGCTTTTGGTGAACCACTGGGTACAAGTTCCTTTAGGACCCAGGTTCCTTAGTTTACCAAAATGCCTGCAATGTAAAGGAGTTGGGCAGATTCTTTGTATTGTAAGGGGTGTGAAAGTTCGGAGCCCAAGAGGTACATGTTCCACAAGGTTGTCAGTTCCCCACGAGACCGAAATTGCCACAATTAAGGGGCCAAGAGTTTGTTTGTTGCGGGGATGTTGGAGTTGGGTAGAACAAGGATGCGGGGAACAATGTGCCCCGCGAAACATTGTTCCCCGCAAGTCATGAAGGCCCGCAAAACCCCAAAAACCCAAAATGTAAGGGAAAATAGAGCAAAGACAAAGTAAGGGATGTAGAGAACATGGAGATTTTGATCCTGGATGACCCTTGTTCCCGTGTACCACGTGGGACCTGAAAATTTTCTTTACCCGATTTACAAGGAAAATATATAAAAGTAAAGGGTGTTTAATTGTAGACCATGTGCATAAATTAAAGCCATATGCTGAAAGTTTCGAAAATGAGCAACATGACCCCTAGAAACCCGCATTGGCATAACTCGATATCCACTTCACCAAATCTCACAAAAATATATTTGTTGGATTCGTATTTCCATGCACTTCATCATGAAATCATAAAATAGTGGAAGTAGGTGGAGCTAGTGAGAAAAAAGGGGAAAATGTAGTCCAATATCTGAAAGTGAAGTTCCAGTTTCTAGTAGCCAAAATTTAATGAAGACGGACATTTTTCTTCTTCCACAAGGCAAAGGACATTGGGGAATGAGTTTTGCAAGTCTTCCATGTTGTTTTCCAGTGAATTAATGAATGTTATTGGTGGGTAAAAGGGAAATTTCTAGATTCTCGTCTCCTTTCTCATTCTCACTTCTTATATATATTGTAAACTTCTCATTTTGAGGATATTCAGGGATGTGTAGAAACTCTGAAAAAAATGTTTCTAAACTTCAATGAGTTGCAAGCCTTCACATGGGCCTGACAAGTGTTCTTGTGCCTCTACTTTGCAGATGTAATTGACTATGCATATTGTAAGAGCAATAAAATTTATGTTTTGTGGTGTTCCTTCAACCCTGGCATTCATTTTATTGTATCTCCTTGCCTCTCTATTTTTGTTGTTTTGTTATGTGCATGTATTTCTCATTTGCAAGTTTGTGTTGTTGTGTTCCATGGAGAAAAGATGGTGAATGGAGTCGTGATTTGTGTCACAGCTATCTGGAATTTCCCTTGCTGCATTTTTCTCTTCCCTTGCTGCATTTTTCTCTTCCCTTATCCCTCAACACGATATTTCCACACCCGTTTGCCGGTGTTATCGCCTTTGTTAGTGTAGGATTTTTCTTTCATGCACCTATCTAACCCTCTCTCTCTCCCTAGTCCCTTGGAATTGGTAGTTTAGGAGTAGATAGTTGCATTTTCTTCCTTAGGGGTTGTTTAACATTAGGATTACGCAGAGGAGCCAACCTTCTCCGAAGGTCCATCTTAAGTCATAAGCCCCACAACTTGAGAGATGGTCTAATGTTACCCAAAAACATCGGTTTCTCATTCACACAGGCATGACAAATCGGATGGTGCTATTATTTGGTGATAACAATTCCCTTATCAAAAAAGTATAAACTTCTTTCTTCTTTATTGATACTTTGGCAAAGTAGTACATTGAGAGGAATGGAAGAACATATGAGAAGGAGAATAGAGGAAATTAGCTCTCTTTTGCTTTTCACAAGTAGTTATCTACTCTTGGGCATACAAAATTGAAAACCCTTAAGAATGGGGAAGTCATTACAATTTATAGAATTTGGAAAAACTCTTCACCTACCCCCACATGACTTTTCATTTGTCTCTCACAACATGTGACTCTTCGTATTCCTCGGAATATAATTAAGTCCCCTTTTATTAATTAAGGGTGACTTATTACAATGTCAACTATAGTCACATTTAAATGAATATGACAAAATAGGAATAAGACAATGAAAAGTGCAACCCCTAACAAAGAAATAGAACATGAAGGAGGGGTAAGGGGGAGGAAAGAGAGAAAGAGGAGAGAGATAACTAGTCTGTTGAAGATGTCGTCCTCGTTGATTCTGCTTCAATGCACGATGGATCTTTGCTAAACTCAACTAGAATAATCTCCACTCCCTTGAACTCTCTGCTATAATGAGTTGCCATAGGTGTAACTTTCTCAGCTTGAGGAATGCAGACACAACTCAGGGACTCGAGCCAACCATCCGAGATGTCATTGATATTCTTGCTTTTAGTGAACCACGACTGATGTTTCTTTGCAATGTTTGAAATTGTGGCTTTGATCTTGGCAGGAGACTCCAATATATCTTCATTGAAAGAAAAGGGGTGCCCAGCTTCTTTCTAGACATACTCCTCAAATGGCTTAAAAAATTCATTTACTGAGGTGTTCTCATAAATGGCGGGCACTCTAAGCTTCTGTATCATGGTGGTGACGGTGTTCTCCATCTTGGAGGCACGCTCCTCATTTGAGTCCAACTCCTCTAGAGTGCGGTTCAACATTTGAAACTGGGAGACAAGAGTCCTCATCCATACATGTGACAGTTCTCAGATGGAGAATTGAACGCTTTCCTATTTACCAACACTTGAGAATGAGCGTCGCACATTTCCATCACCAGTGGATGTACTTGATCCCAATGTTCTTTTTCTTTTTCAATGTCATCCCTCATCATCCGGACTTCGTTGGCAGTGGGACACATGTACCTGTATAGTGACACCATCTTTGGAAGAAATACTTTACCTTTTTCTACAATCATGCTCACCCATTTGTCACTAGCTCGTCCCTACATGGTGAAACCCTGCGTCTTTCGAATGGACTCCAGATCGAAGCTACATATGGGAGTAACTTCTTCAATTAGGAGTGATGAAGGAGCATTCGGGTCCATGGAATGTTACGAGTACGAGGTGATTCTTTGCACATGGTCTTTCACATGATCAATTTTCACTTTGTATTCCTAGTTCCTCGTGAGGAGGTGAGTGGAAGACTCCTGGAATAGATGTGAATCTCTCTCGTGAGTGGTTGGGCCTAGGGAAATTGTGCTCATCGCATTGTCGGTTGGGGTCATTTCTTCAATGGGATTGATTAGCTTTGGCCTGACTACTTCCACATATTGATTGCTCGAGGCACCATTGAAAAAGCAAGAAGCTGCTTGAGAAAACTTTTTCTTCTTCCCTTTGACCAATGATGATATCGTTGAAAAATCAGGGACTGTCACCTGTTGGACTGTACGCCCCTCCTTTGTGATCATCTTTCGCATTCAAGGGAATATCTCATCTATCTTGGGCTCGGCAACTAGAAAGACTGTCGTTTTCTTCTCAGGGAGGGAAGGTACATCTCATGAGGGAGGAGCAGGAATGACAATGAAAGGGGCAAAGCCCTGGGGCTACTGAGGAACTAAAAGATGGATCGAATCACTATCCCCAAGATTCATTACTACTACAAGATCATATGGTGTTCCTGACTTTCTTGTGCAACCTCTTGTAGTAGGGGGTTTTCGATTCCACTTTTTTATGCTTTGAACTCTCTCCATAAGGAACTGAGCTCGAAGTCCTCTCCATGACCTTTGAGGAAAAACGATGAGATGCCTGCCTCTGAAGAGTGGGGAAATTTCTTGATGCAATGGAGGCAACCTTCTTCTTTCTAAACCATTCCTTTGATCTTCTGATGACGACCTTGGTTCACTCACTTATGTCTCCCGAGTCGTGGACACGCCATGTCACCTGCGGAGGAGGCAAGGCCTTCCCTGCTTGATATTCCGGATCATACAACTTTGTGCCATCAACCTGAATGCCCTTCATGTACCAGTCAAACTTGAACCTTTTCATTTGCTCAATGGTCATCCACATGTGGTCTCTTTCCCTGATGTCAAAGTCATCTACATAATTCACCCAATAATATTTGATCTGCAGAACATGATATGACTCAGGAAGGTGGAAAGTGTCTGGATCACTTCGGATGTCGAAGTCTGCCCTCAAGGTATATAAATACAAACTCAGTGGCGTGAAGGAAGCTCCCAGGTGTGCAACATCACTGACACTCTTGCAAGAGAAGATTCCAAGGGAGATGGGAAAAGAGATGTTCTTCCTCTTCCAATTCTTGAGATTACCTTGAACATGGGCAAGTTCTCTGCATAGCTCGAACAATATGATCTTGTCGCTGAGATACCGATGTAGTCTTCATGGAGCAAGATCGAAACAGCCTACTCGGATGTAGGAGAAAGTGGCAAACTAGATGAAATATGACCCGTACCTTTTGATCAAAGAAACCGCTTGTGGCGACAACCTTGACTGAGGATTCCTTTCTAGTGTTTTGATGGAAAACATTGTGAATGCATCGTTCACCCTCGTGAAATGTTGATTGCTCTCCTTCAAGATGAGTTGTGGATACCTTTCAAATGTCGGAGCCTTCGGAGAGATATTACGTGCAAGTGCTAGCCCTCTGAATGATTTCGAACTCACAAAAGCATACACCAAGTATGAAGTCATTGAGAATTTCTTTGAGACCGGTACCTAGAGCAACTAATGATGCATGTTGTCACTAATGATTTTCCCCCAATCAATTCTCTGCTTGCCTTCGATGATCATGAGCATGAATAAGGCTATCCAATCTTGAAATTTTTTATGGTTTCTTCTCCCATCACCCGACTGAGTAGGATGATCGCGTTAGAGTAGCCTTTGTAGAATTCACTCCATGAGAGAGATTTTGGCATGCGGGTAGGCTTTCTTACTTGCTTTAACCACGAACCCAATGTGTGACCTTGAAGGTAAGAATTTGTTTTAGACCACTCACTTGCTCCAACATTTTTGGAGATGATGGCCATATTGTTCCAAGTTAGGATTTGCATTGAGTGAGAGATGGCTTTAGGAGCAAGCATAGCCGGGGTTGGGTTATCATCTGCTCGTATTGTTCGGGTGTCTGGCTCATAGTGATAAGAGCATACCAACACCAACTCTGTACTCTACACTGACATTGGATGGCCGCCTGTTGCATACAACCCACTCTTGAAAACCTTATCTTCCACTAGATCTCTCGGTCCGCCAAGCATGCGATCTTTGAAATCTTGAAGATCCATGTGGGTGACATCATTGTCCCCCACACCTGAGAACTCAGATGAGAGAGTTGAGACTGGCTCGAGGCCTGCGAATCTGAATTTCATGGTTGACAATGACACCCCTTATGTTCCTGGAATGGGAGTTTACTATTTTTAGAAAATTGACTTTTTCACCCTTTTCACTTTCGATCACCTTGTTTGTTGCCATAGTTGTTTCCTATGAACACTGCCTTAAACAAATTTTTCCTTCCTGAGAGTTTACTATTTATAATAAGTAAGCGTATAGAGACTTAATATTTTTGGAAAGTTCCTTTCCACACCTCGGATTGCGACAAAACTACCTCCACCAGGATAGGTTTCTTCCCTCAATCTCACATACAAATGTTTAGCTCAATCCAATCACTAGAATGGTGGGAAATAAAAAATACAAAACTGGGGCATAAAGTCGGGGTTTTTTTGCCTTAAAAAATATGGTACATTGATGTAAATGCAATCCCCTATGCCTTTAAGGCGCTTGGAAATGGTGAAAAGGCAAAAAACCCCCACCTCGATCCGTGCACTAGTTTGTGGGATACGAAAATTTTTCCTTCGCGGGCTACGAAATCTCTCACGCAAAAAAATGCATATGAAGCCTCTAAAAATTTGCAAATTTCATGAAAATATTTTTGCTTCGATCACGGAAACATGGAGGGATGAATGCAAGAGAAAAAATGGAGATGAAGGATTCTATAAAATTTTCACCAAAGTTCAGAGTAGATTCTAAAAAAATGGGGGGAAGATGGAAAAATGGCTAACTCCTTTGATTTATATGCCTTGGGAGGGAGGGCGCATTTTTTTATCCCCCTTGTCCTCTTGGAAAGGGACGAAGGGGACACAAAAGTGCGCCCTGGCCCCAGGAGGACAAGTGGCGAACATGCACAGGTTGAGGGGAGAGAGGAAAAGGCCTTATTTTCAGCACTCGGGAGTTGAGTGAGATCATGTGAAGGACTAGGTAGGAGCAAGGTGGGGGGTGCAAGGTGGCGGGCATGCAGTGCACGAGACGAGGGCTAGAAAATTATCAGAAGGTGCTTACAGAAGCCTCCTAGGGTTGTGTGGTGGGTTCAAGGGGTCAAGGTTGGGGGGGGACACATTTTTCTATCCCCCTTATCCCCTTGGAAAAGGACGAAGGGGACACAAAAGTGCACCTCAACCTCATGCTATCACGTGGCACTGAAAAATTTGGCTAAGGACGGAGCTTGTACCTTCGGGAGGAACTTGAAAATGACATTGCCAAAGCTCCTGGAGGTCTTTTTGGGAACTTTTTTATATCAATTTAACTGCGAAAATCATTTTGAGAAGAATGGGATGGGTCTCAAAGTCTGATTCAGCCTGCAACATCATCAAAAATGACTTTTTTTTTATCATGATCGTTAGTTGTGCCTGCCAAGAATGAGTTGTGGAAAGACATGCATGGATCTTGTGAAATATATGAAAATACCACCATGTAAGGCATTGAATTAGTTTTCCATTGGTATCTCGTTTGACCTCCAACTCATTCCAGAGCTCCCGGAATCATCTAACGAAACTCAGGGGTTTTTTTGAACTGCAAACTCCTTCACCTTCAAAAACCCACTTTTGTTGAACTTGCCCCTAAACTTCCAAATCACTTGCAATATGATCTCATCTCCTTATTACCACTTCCTGATGAATTTAGGCCTAAAATTCTGCTCTAAAAAATGTGCACCCACCTTAGAAAGGCTAAAAATAGTCGTTTCTAGGTTCACTGAAAAATAAGCCTCATGGAACTGTCTCGGAAGAATCCCATGAGCTTGTTTCCGTCTCTCAAACACTTGTGCAAGGTTGGAACAATACATATGGACACTGAAAGGATGGGAATAGGCCTAACACAGGGGATGGAGTGATCTGGAAGGGTGTCCAAGAAGGTTTATAATCAAAAAAATTGACACTAGGGTATAGTTGTCATGTTTTCAAGTGAAATTTTGGCCTTGGAAAAACACATGACAACACAACCCAGCACATGATCCCTTGTGAAAATGGGGGCCATGTTCAAGGACCCTCTGTGTGTCCTTGAGGTTGGGAAATTCACATAGAAGAAATCCTTCAGCCAACATTGAGGTCAAATTTTTCAAGGTTTCCAAATTTGATGATCCAATTAAGTGGGTGATTCCTTAACAAATTTAGACCTCTAAATTTTTTGATAAACATGAGCTTCTATAAGCAAATTTTGCCAAGAATTTGTCGTCTTCTGGCAAGTGGAAGATTGGACTGTTATTTTCTTTGGGTAAGCATAAGCTTTTCATTTTTTGTTAAACCTTAATTGCATAAGGACCCGAGCTCTTTTATCTTTAAAGAGGATGAAATGTTTTTCCAGAGATACACACTATAAGACACCTTCAGCGAGGATGAGGTTTAATCTGCTGGACTGCCTATCACTTCATTGGAAGGATGAAACCCCATACTAACACCTTGTCCAAGATGAATGAAAGCCAAAAAATCCCTACTTCTGAGTGAAACACAAATCACATCTTTCAAACATGATTGCTGCTACTACACGAAGTCACAAAAATACAAAACTGGCCAAAGTCAACTGCAAAACCGAGTTCATGGCGTATTGTGCCTCACCAACTGTGCTCTTCAAATGTAGAGAGGACTAAGCTGGACCATCCCATCGTTGAGGTGCAGCCTAAGAACCTTTGATCTTATGATTTCTTATTATCCAAAGTGTGCGACATATTCTTGGCTCAAAGTTTAACCTGACCCAAGGAAAATTAGACAGTGCAAGGAAGTTTCCGTATGGCTGAAGTATGTTTCCCTCTTCCAATAATATATTAAAGGATCCTTGTCATTGCTTCTTTTTGTTCATGTTAACAATACTTTTATCATCAGCCATAATTTGCAATATCAATAAGTATTAAACATTTTCTTTCAATGATTACTCCAAGGGTAGTAATGAAACTTAGAGGTTACAAATATGAGAAACACAAGATTAGATTTTTGAGAATAATGTCAGAAGTATTATTTTAATGACATATCTGGAAATAACTGTGTTCAATCCACTAGTTATTTCAGGTCTACCCTCGAGACCACTCTATGACCAAATTTTGCAATGAAGAAGGGTATAGAAGGTAGATCCAAAAACATTGATAAAATAAAGTGGATTAAACATGCTCCTTTCCAGTTATGTCTTAAAAAGCAAGATTACACAATCTATTAGTAATTTGGTATGTAGCTGTACCATCCAACACGGTGAAGTTATATTATGATAACAAACCAAAATCTCAGTGCTACATTTTCAGCACCCAATAGGGTCAAAGTTGATAGAATTCAAAACAATACGAGGTGAGTCTGTTTTATCTGAATAAATACCACAATCAACCTGTGATCGTCTGAAAAGAATACGATCTAATGTTACATGATATACTACAAGAAGCAGTGTTGTTTCCCATCCTCAATCACTAAATACAGATGGAATCAATTAAATTCCATAATCATTCACAACGAACTTAAATTGCTTCTCACCAAAGGAAACCCTCCTTTCTACAAGGTTAGATAAAAGTATAATGTATTTAGTGATGGGAAACATGAATTATAATAGCAATTGACACACATTATCAGTCTATGTTATCCACATCTATTTTGAAGGTATGAGCTGCACCAAATTTTCTTCTTAATTCAATTTCATCTTCATCTTCATCTTGGTTTCCTGCCTCTACTTCCTCAGCTTCCTCTTCAGTGACTAAGTTGTTTGCATCATGTACACTCTTAGCTATGCAGTTTTCAGTGACAAGCATTGTAACTTGTCCGAGATGAGATATTTCAACAGTTACAGTGTCATCATTTGTTGGAAGAGGCTGCTTCCAAGGCTCTCCATCCATTCTCATGAATGTATGGTCTGTGGCTCCCTTGTGAAATTCAAAACGGATACCACGTGACTGCATCCACAAAGCACCAAAAAAAGCATTACACAAGCATACATGCACCTTTTGTGGATATATATGTTTATCAATCACACAGAGAATAGATATACATTACTATGCGCATTTGGTTTATATCGAGATATGGAATGAGAATACTGTTATAAGTATATAATGTCTCTGTTTCCTGAATCTAGTGTTATAGTGAAGTTACAGTTGGAAAACATGGACAGGCTAGAAGTCCAACCAAGATCACCTAATTGGTTTGACCTACTGCAAAGCTATGTCTTTTCATTCTGGTATACTCTCCAGTAGTGTGGATTGTTACCTCCAACACTACTCTCAAGTCACAAGTCCAGTTGAAGTCTTAGTTGCCGTCCATGCCAAAACTAGCTCTGACACCATGCTAGAGAGCATGGGCGCAGGAGGACTCAAGACCAAGATCATCCAGTAAGCCAATAGTCAGCTCTACAATGAACCTACTTACCCTCTCAAGACAAGTTTTTCTTTAGGAGTGTGGATAGTTACCGCCACCAGTTCCGACCGATTTAATAACTTTTAAAATATTAAAATGAACAGCACATGCAGCATCATAGAACAATAGCCACCGTCCAATTAAAGAAAGTAGTTTCTTGCAGACCTGTGCAAGCCGTGTTCCATGACCATTGGGAGTGAGTAAAGCAAGTCCATGCCAAGCATCTCGGAATCCAACGACTTCTATCAGCCCATCATCTACATATGGAGGAGTCAATCCTCTCTGCATGACATTCATAAAAGATAAGAGATTGGTTACCGGGAGAAGCTATATGTAGCAGCATAATCTTTATCATAGAAACTTCAGGGATACATTCAATTTCAACAACCCAAACAATAATTTAATGAATTCAACCCAAATAAAATAAGAAGAGAGTATGAAAGATCACATAATCATCATGAAAGTAAAATCAAACATAGAACACATGACAATTATCAGAAAAGCATTTCAAACCAAAGCATGGAGACTCACCTCTCGAGATTTTTTATCATTTGGTGTACCCCAAGGATTTAAGCCACCAGAAAAGCTGGGTAAATTGAGGCAAACAATAGACCTGATGCTGTAATACAAACGGGATATATATTAGAATGACTCAATTCAATGCTTAACATGATGTATCTCAGATATGTAAATCAACAACATACTGAACTACATATGACTATCACAAAGCTGTATAATTGTTTGACCCTAGATGACAACTATGTTTTAGCCCTTCCTAAAACATAAACAGTGACGTCGTCAAACAGCCTACTTGTGAACATGCAAAGATGCTTTTGTACATTTTAGACAATTTAATAGAGTCCCTCTTTGTCTTTAGAAGCCTGGCATGAGTGGAACTCTTCCATGAATCATTGTCCCATGATAATGCTCCCATCCACACCACCAAAATCATATTCAAAACAAAGCAATGAGATTTATGTTCTCTCAAAAAGTGTGACTTTATTAATACTGTGATAAGGCTGACCAAGGGCCATAGGTTCTTGAACGAGGGGAAATTCTTAAGTATTCTGCTCAAAAGGACAATAGAAGGTTCTTTAAAGGGTATGAGACAACTGGCAAAGGCTATAAATTGGCCATTTTGATCATCCTTGTGCCTTCAAACTCAAGAGTTAGTGGTTTGCAGATTCTGTTTAAGGCTTGATATTAAGTATACGCTGACGAAAACTAGATTCTCTGATAGACTGTCTTGTGTGGAAAAAAGGATGATACTGAGCACATGATCTGTGAATATAAAAATTCTGTCGACTTTACGCACAATTTTTTCATAGGTTTCACAGCATCATCTCTAGCTACATCCATGGAAAAAAAGTGAATTTGATATACTCGACTTTGTAGAAAAGATGCCTGATTATTTTGGTACATTCATAGACCTACTTCCATACCCTTTCTTTGGAAAGCAAGGTGTACTAAAGCTTTTGAAGGCATTTGGAAAACTCGGCAATTTTAATGTTTGCAATTTCTTAAACAACTTGCAATCAAATTCTGTGCTAAGCTCCACCTTATCAGAAAACACATTGCACCTTGAAAAGCACAACAGAGACTGCTCAGGATCCTAACAATAATAGAACAGGAATCCTTTTAAGAGAATAATTTTGCATCTTTCGATAATGGACAAGTATTTTTCTTATTGATTACTTTGAAACTCAGATATCCTGATCTGTACTCTCTTTAATCTAGTAATTGTGTTCTATATAATTAGCAACAGGGGGAAGAAAAGCTAGTTCATTGTGCACAAAAAGAATAAGTTCAAATCCTACAGCCAACATTTGAATTTATTCAACAAAGGCCACTTATTTTCATATATAGTAGCATATTGCAGTGCTTGTATGGTAGGATTTGCTTAAATTATGAATTTTGGTAAATACAAATACTCAAACTTGCATTCGTAAACACCTATTCTAATCATTCTCTGACATTTCTCTTTTTGTTACATCTTTCTTGTTCTCGAAAGTTTCAGATTTTATACTTTTATCTGTTAACTTGCAAATTTGAATTGTCATCGAATGCATATGCCCAACATTCAAAAAATTGTATATTTCATCCATCGTATCCATAATATCCAATCCCAAATTTCATCCATCGTATATTTGCATTGAAGATTAGATGAACATCTCTACACGTGACTTTTATACACAAAAAGCTTCTCTTCCATTCACATTTTTCACTTCACAAACCAATACAAAAAATACTACATACTACAATTCTAAAAATAATTGATTATTGTCGGTGCTTTTTCAAGTTAATTTTGACAAACATAAGATATGAAAATAGAAATGCAAGAAGTGAAGCCACTACATACCTGCGAGGTATAGAGAGTTCATCCCAAGAACCTTGGCGGTTTATAACTTTCACCTTAGTAAGTTCAAGAATATTCCTGTAATATAGCCAAAAAAGGACCTTCTATTCAAATTGATAACAGATGGATCCCATGGGAACAAATATCTTTTGTTCTCACAGCCTACAGGCTACAACTACATATAATCTAAACTATCCAAAAACAGTTCCTGCAGATGTTTGGAGTAAATATAACATTTCAGTATGAGTACATATATTTACTTAAAACTTTTGCAAGATGAAAAAGAAACGGGAGCTGAAATGTGAAAACACCCACTGGATTTCTTTTTCACATCAGGGTAAGTAATTCATGATTTATTCATTGATAAATATGAAAAATTTCAAACGAGTACTTGTGACTGGATGCAATATATATCACAGTATGCAATACAATTTGATTCCATCAAAACATCTAAATGATATTGAAAATTAAAGTACAATTTTAAAATTAAGGATCAATTTATTTATTTTGGTCTCAAAAGGATGCTTAAATATGGACCCTGATTCCCTAGATTATACCACTAAATCAATGTACCTTTACACTCAATAACGCAATGCATATTTATAATGAAAATGTTGAGAAAATGTAACAAAATTCTGTTTGTTAAGTATGCAACTAGATAAGAGGACTACTTGAATGTAATCGCACCTCGTCTCAGGAGGCATAACATTTTCCATAAGCCTCAACTGTGTCACAAAATCCTATGACATAGCCCAATTTGAATCAAATTTGACTTGGTTATGATTTGTTCAATTTGCTTATGATTGAACTTTTTTATATTGATTATTTTTAGACACAATCCCAAATTTGACTTGGTTATGATCTGTTCAATTTGTTTATGATTGAACTTTTTTATATTATTTATTTTTAGACACAATTGTAAAACATAAAAGAAGAAAAGGAAAGGAATGATCTCATGTCTTGCGTTTGTGACAGATTATGTATGTCATGATTTTGATCTTTTTGCCTCAATATTATAAGTTCTCTGTTGGATTTTCTTCATGGGATTCTAAAAATCTGTTGCTTAAGGTGGTTTTTGTATTGGTTGGTTTTCTATATCCATATGTTGCTAGTAGTTTTGTTCATTGTACGATGAATATTATTATTTTTAAGTAAATGACATACATTTTGTTATTATTCTCTTCAGTTTACTCATCTCACATGTATCTCCCTCTTTTTGCTTCTGCATTGAGTTTTTCTTTTAATTGAAGGCATGCAAATTATAGTCATTCAGAATTTGAATATAAATACTGTAAATACATGCCCAACCAAAAAGCAGGTGATAAGGGATCATACCCTGAAAGTCTAAATCAGGCACTAAGAGTGACAAATAACATTAAGCCCCAAGACCACCAAAAAAACAACCAACCAAAAGGAAACATGTGGCCAAGATCATGTGCCATTGATACTAACAACTATAAAAACAAAGTAACCAAGCATTTTAAGCCATTAGTGCAACCAAACCCAGCGACGGAGGAGGAGGATTGTTGCGAGGGATCTGCTGTATCAAGTATTGGCTCCCATCCTCTCTGTTCATCAGTGATGTTTTCTTCTTCTTCCTCAGCCTGAGGCCTCTGAGGAGAAATGGCAAAGGCTAAGTGATTGCCTAAGGCTTGAGGGAGGATTTTGTGTAGCTATGCTGTTGTAAAGAAAGCAGCCTTTTCAAAGCTTTGTAAGCAATGGCACATAATGGACTTTCGGAACCTTAAGTCTTAAGATAGTGAAACCGTGGTGAGCGGCTTTACCAGCCTCACCATTTGTTGACCATGGCATTTTATAACTGGAGATGCAGTTATTTTGTTTCATTTTGGTTGAGAACATGGTGTCAAATCACTGTGCACCATGGTGCTAGCGACTGGGAATTGGTTCTGTTTGTTTCCATTATCCAAGGTAGTGCTGTTGATTTCTAGCCTTAATTGCCAGAGAGTCATTTATAACCTTGCTAGCATTCTTCTCACCACTTTCTAGTTGTTGAGAGTAGAGTTTCTATTTTTGGATTTCCTCTATTGCATCCCTTATTATTGTTTATGAAAAGTTGTTTTTCATTTCTGATCTTATTAAATAAATATTTTATTTACTAACGCTGAAGACCCAGTATGACCTACGGGATGGAATACAAAAATCAATTAACCTTATTAATGTTTATGGAAAGTTGTTTTTCATTTCTGAGTTTATTGAATGAGTATTTTATTTACTACCGCTGAAGACCCGATAAGAACTATAACTGCCCACTTGCTTAGCCGGAAAACTCAACAAGTTGCATAGACTATTCAAATATCTATCCCCTATCATGTGCTTCTTCCTTATTGTCGAAAAAGTTGGTAATGAAATCACTACAGATAGATTGACCACTTGGCTTGGAGGTTTCGAGGTATTCCTTGGCTATAGTTTGGAAACAAAGCGAACTCATATCCTACTGTGGTTCAGTTCATCTGCAATATCTGGTGCTTCCTCACCCATAATCCTTTTATATTTCGGCACATTATTTAACAGTTTGAATTTTAATTTCAGGAAAATAATTTAAGCAGCTGAATAATGATTTTTTCACTCCTTGGAATGTTGGATTGAGTAGAAGTTGAAAATTTAAGAGGAAAATACTGATTGAATACTTCACGCATGGTGCACTGAGTTATTTATATAATGCTTGGGAGATTAACAAACATAGATCCAAGTTGAGTTAATGAAGAGTTAAATAATGTTTGTGAGATGCTTGGGTATATGGTAGGAACCATAGAAAGATGCTCCGAGAGAAGAAGATTAATCTGTCTTTTTCCAGAGAGTTGGGCTCAACATTTGCATGCCCAGTCCTTTCATTTTAAGATTTTTTCATTTCTATAGACAATCATAGTCACCAAGGCCTCTGCTGAAACAGTTTAACATGGGAGCTCAGCTGGCAGGATTTGAACCTACACTGCCTTTGCCAAGTCCAACGGAATAATAAGAATTATAGTTAGATGTGAATTAAAAATGTGTTTGATACTCTTAAGAAAGAAGAAAAATGGTTAGTTTTGTTGCAACGCATGCCTTAGCATAAATCATTTTGTCTTATAAGCAGTGTTAGATGCATCCTCCGTCCTGAACATTTTGCAGACTTGGGGACTTGAAGGGAACATCCCCAATTATTTTTGTTTTTTAATTTTTTCTTATGCTTTTACTTTTAAAAAGTTATTTTTATTAAAAACGTTAAATTTTAATCCCAAAAGCATTAAAAACGGTTTAAATCCCTAAATTTCATTAAATAAGGTTAAAATATTTATATATTAATTTTTACATACTTTAATAGTCATTCCCCTGCTGTCCCCAAAATCTGGTAAATGTTTTGCTGTCTCAGAAACCCCATCCCTTGTCCCCACCCCTCCATCTCCAAGGCATAGATAACTATGGTTATAAACAAAATATGATTCAATTCTATGTGAAAATGTTTCATTTGTGTTTTGTACAGCTATTAAAAAGTAAATTATGCATAATAATCATTAAACAAGATAACAGAAGGTAGATCTAATCACATACACATGGATCTAGATTTAAAATAGACTGTTCAAATTACTTGCTGTAACTCGTGAACCACTGTTCTTGCTAGATCCCTTCTAAAATTGCTTACAACATCTTACCAAGTTCCTTAGATTTTTCTTTGGGCTAACTCTAACGGTGCCAAAAGATTCACAAAGTTGGGATATTTACTATGGTCCTAGAGATAAAGGAGGTACAAAGATTGATTTTCACAAATTGAGCATTGATCAATGTGCCAGGTGGATCATAAGAGTTGCATTTTGTACAGAAGCATGAAAAATACTGAAGAGAACAGGGAAGTTCGTATGGCAAACGTTACTGGTTTGGTTTGGAGCTGCAAACTTTGCTTATTACTCTTTCTCTAGTTAAGATAAAAGGCAGTTTTGTTATTCAAAGCACTGGGAAAGCTTGAAAGTCTGTCAAACCCCAATTAAAGTGGGTTGGATATTTGTTTAGGTCTAGGCCACCTTTCAATGAATGTTTTATATGGGGATTCAGCAGAGACACCATGGATTAAAACTTTGAGGTTTGCTTGAAAGGGCATCAAAACATTAGAATTACTTTCAAGAACCTATGCTTGCCTTTCATCTGACCAAACTCTTCAAGACAAACATAATAGCAGATTGACGATCACCTTTTCACCCAAAACTTGGCATTTTAGATTTTAGAGAATTTGGTTCGCTGCCTTAGAGCCTAAACATGCCCATTTTTCTCAGTGGTAATTTTATCTACACGTTCCCTTGGAAAAGGGGCTTCAGTATCTAGGCGTGGCTTACCCCAAGCGCTTGCCATCATTAAAAATCTGTCAATCTTGTCTTTTGGTTTTGTCCCATGGCTCAAGATTCTTGGAAATGGATTCATACTCTTTTCTTTCCATACTTAGATATACTCCTTTGGAGATAAAACTATTTGCCCTACACATATTGAAAATATTGCATTGTTATAATCAAAAAATATATATAAGTTACAGGCAAGTAGAAGTAAATCTATTTTCAAGCAAGATTGATTAAATGATACTTTCTCATGGGTTGAGAAAGTGTCTATTGTGTCTTATGTTCTTTCACAACTTACGTACCAAATGGAGAGGGTATGCTTGGATTTTCCTCGCAACAATTGATATCCTACTAGGGGAATGCATCTTGCAGCATAAGTAGGGTTCCTATGGATGGTGCCAACTCCCCTAAATGTTCAGGCATCACATGCCCCCATCTTGATAATAGAGGTGGTGTCAAATGCACTAGATTTGTGCACATTCCATTTTCAACGATATCTAAAAAAGGGAGTAACTAATGCTAAGATAACCTATGATTAGTTAAGTAGAAGCAGAATTCTGGTTATGGACTAGGAAGTGGATTGTTAGATTAATCATTTTCTTTTATGTTTACAACTGGATTTTAATTAAATGTTAAAATACTTTGAGTTGCTGGACTAAATATGATAAACAAATGGAATGTAGTAGATGTATTTATTGTTCACTAGATTTTGCAGTTTCGATTATCAAGACGAATATTGAATGACTTTAAATTCTTTTAAGCATCAACGGGGATTAATATGTTTATCTAATTGGCATGGTTATCTGAATGTCAGTGGAACTACATAGTTTTCATGATAAAATGTCAAAGTAGAATTGTTTTGTTGCATTTGTCAAGCAGCAAGAAAATTTGACTTAGGATCACTTCCATCCTAAATGAGTTAGATTATTTTGAATGCCATCAATGATTTAATTGCTTAAATTATGTAGCGTCAAATTAGATTGTATTGATTTATTTTCGTAGCATCAAATGATGATGGCATGCTTATAGTGTTCAGCAGTAATCAGATTTGGCACAGTTTTATTGTATATATTTGCAAATCAATTTGACGTTTATATTGGAAAGGTCATTGAACATTGTTAATTTGGTTTAACCGCTTGACGTGTTTTGCAGAGTATGTGATTGCAAAAAAGGTTTTAGATTTCCCTAAAGAGAGGGAGGGTACCACCGAGGAGAGACTGATAGATGCAGCTTCGAGGCATAGAGAAAGAGAATGTTGTGTATACAGATCTGAGAAATTATCATTGACAGTGAACTTTGTGATAATACCCTCTTGTAACCTTGGGAATGTGTAGATGCTTCAGCCTTCATGATGTTTATTTGCGTCAGTGAAAACCAAGCACCATGAGTCGAGTGCTTTAAACGTTTTGCTTGCACTTTTTCTTACTCACTTCATACACATGAAATTAAACATTAGAAACCTATTTCTGGCTTTTATGTCATCTCTGCAGCACATGACAGTAATCGTCAAGCTTATGTGTGGCCTTGTTGCTTTGCGATGTGTGCAAAGTGTTGGACGAGTACGAAACTCTCATCTCTCTCCCTTACCATAACTTATCAAAAGTATTATTAATTTTCCCTTGGTTAGGACGACTTCATATAACTTGGGAAAGGGCAAAATAGTAGCAATTTCAATTAAAATAATAAAATTTGAGAAGGTAAGATTTCCGTCAGGTGTAATGGATTTCATCAAATCCATAAAAATAGCCACTTTTTTCATACATTATAGTGGGAAATAAACATCTGTGTATTCCACAGATAATTGCCTTAGCCAGACTGTGTGGTTTAGTTGCCCAATATTGGTAGTAATTAGTTATAAGTTGTAATGGGCTCTAAATGGAAACACACATATTAAAGAAAAAATATGGTCTAACTATAAACTATTAGATATCTTAAAGATAGCCAAGATACTGGCCACCCCTGCCAGTATCTGATAATATCAACTTTAAATTTGAATATTTATGTTATTATTGTTTTAACTTATTTAATAGCATGAACAGGCTCCATTATTATCCATCATTAATGTTAGAGATTTCTTAAACACAATTATGGAAATACCACTTATTATCCTTAACCAACAAGTTGTTGGAAGATGCAAATTTGCTAGGGAAGCATGAATGTTT
Source organism: Taxus chinensis (assembly GCA_019776745.2). Taxonomy (NCBI): domain Eukaryota; kingdom Viridiplantae; phylum Streptophyta; class Pinopsida; order Cupressales; family Taxaceae; genus Taxus; species Taxus chinensis. Next base: position 798,931,377 of record CM034150.1, read on the forward strand.
TACGCAGTTAACTTGTGTTTTACCTAAAATCAAATTGAAAACATTTGGACGACTTGCATTAATAGCAAAGTAGATGTAAGTTGAGATTATTGGAGTTTTGTCTATAAGTCACATGGGCTAATAAATGCAAAGAATTTGTATGAAACTAAGTCTCTGCCAAGCCGAATTACATTAAATTTAAAAAAAGACAGCTGAAATTTTAAAATGACCAGCCATAGAGAACTTTATTGGAGGAGAGGCATGATCAAATGGGATTTAGACACATTAGATAGAAAGCTTAAAATTCTTTCTAAGGAGGTCAGTTCGTCAGCACAAGAGAAATTTTTGGTGAGAAGGTGACGTAGAAGAAGGTGCCTTCAGCAAAAAGGGATGCCTCTGTTAGAGAAGAAGGGCGCAAGTTATGGAAGTGGAGAAAATCTGGAAAAGGAAGGAGGTCAAAAGGAAGATGTCGAGGAGGATCTTTTCTGTGATAGAACTGTAAGAGGAAAGGCGTTTTGGGAGAAGGGAGAAAACCACCTTGGAGGACAGTCATGTGGATAGCTAAGCGGTGTTAACATTAATGCATTGCAACTACACTATAATGCCTAACATCCTTAACCTCTGTCAAGCCGAAAAATTTGAACCACTCCCAAGTGCAAAAGTATAGGCACATGTAAACATGTAAGAAATATTTCTCTTGCAGAAAAAATGTGCCAAAACTCAAAATATGAACTAGCTTCATGCATAGCCATGAAAAACCCCATAATCAACTCTCTACGGTGCCAAGCTTTGTATTCTACAAACTCCAAAGTCTAATATATCAGTTATTGATTTGAACATCACTCACTCAAAATATCGATATCAAACATCCTAGGACTTATCGCATGTCCCATCCTCAATGCTGCAATAATCAGGACCAATCTCTATCCAATGTTGTAATAAGATGCAATGCTACAATCCCCAATAAATTGCAACCAAAAATTACCAATTCTCAATTGTCAACATGAGTAGTCTCCAGTTAACACATATGGGTGACTCCTCATAGAACTGCAATCACTCAAATTCATTAAGCAATATATGTTGTTACATCATTTGAAATATCATTAACCCCATACATAATCAAATTGTGAAATACATCCACAACCAAAAGCTGGCATACATGTGGATCACAAGTATCCAATCATCAAACATCTAGTCGCACTAACAATCATCAAATTCCGAGCAGCAAGAAACAAAAACATGCTTATTAATCCACAAAAAATAGGTCCTCTAACGACTATAAGTCGTGTGCAAAAAACTGCATCAGGTGCACTAGTAGACAAATTAACATCTAGCGAAAATATTTGGAGACTCAATCATGTATCAATAGTTGTGAGTCAAATCCACAATCCCTCCTTAGAAAATAACTCCAATCCATATCATCAACAAATAAAGAGCTTGAAAATAGTCATGGAATCATACCCACGCTATCTAACTCAATCAACAATGTCATGTGCAAATCCATGAGTGAATCTGCAAATCAAATATTTGCTCGCAATCCATGAAGAACACAAAGTATCCACCAAATAATATATCAAGATGCATCTATGGAATATTGCCATAGTCTGCATCAACTCATAATATCACTAAAAATGTCTACAATCTCTAAATCCACAAAATCAAACTCAACAATCCATCAACAATTTCAAATTAGCAATCAACAATCAAAAACTTGAAATCTAACTTGTGATGGCCCCCCCCACCTTGGCAAATGAGAGCAGAGAACCACTAGATGAATCCCCCTGAAGATAAGTAACTTGCATCAACAACATAAATTATGATGGAACTTGTATAGATAGAATGCACAACTTAATGACTACACTCAGGTTTTCATCACAAGTCTCCATTAAGTCACCCTTTGAGTTTTCAACATAAAGAGAGGAGTTTGTATGCCTCCCTTTCAGACTTTTAACGTATGACTCAAGTGCAAAAATATGGGCCTAAATTGCCCTACCTCCAATCTCCATACACTCAAATACATATATACCTCACATCAAAATCAGTCATAATAAAAGAAACCAACATCAATTATACATCATCATGGGCCGCATATCCAATATCCTCAACACAACAATTATTGTGTTTCTCAACAAACATATGACAACTCTCGTCAAGATGATCGTCATAATCGGTGTCCCAATCACAATGGGCAATCATAGGAACTAGGTCAACATGCATGGAGACAAAATCACAATCCTTAACAAGAAACTCCAATCATTTTCATAACCTAGCAAAGATCTCGTCAGCACCATCTAAACAAGAAGTGGGTGCACAAACAATCTATGAGGGAATCAAATTCAGCTCTGCAATCCTTTCAACAAGTGGCCTCTCATCAAATATACCAAGAGACATCAATAAGAGAAGCATCAACATCAATCTAGAATGTTGACCAGGATGAGCATGATAAACAAGATCTGAAAGACTGAGCTCATTGTCATCAAAGGAATCAAGTCTAACACCAACTTGTTTGACAACATCATCATGACTAGATAAGTCAACATTATCAAAAGTGGAACTAACTTTGCTATAGGATTTGGACGACAAATGAATTACATCGCCATTTGGAATGATCAATTTAGCCAAAATACACACACCTCATGGACTTTGTAGGAAAATCTCGTATATAACAATGTTCAACAAAATGAGTATTTTTGCCACATGATATACAAGGATGTTGGTCAAAGCAATCACTAGAGGTATGACCTTGACATCAACAATTAGAAAAACCTGATTTTGGATGAACTAACAACTTGGAGGTTTATACTTCACTAGATTGACCAATATGTGAAGAATCGAGTTGACAATTATTCATAAGACCCCTAGATACAAATGTGTTGGGTTTGGAGTAATCTGGCATATGAAAACCCACAAAGCCCAAAACTCCAACACGAACACAGTGAATATTAGGAGTCTTTGTCTCCCATACTCACAAAACAAGTGAAGATTAGACAATAGGAGTACGAATAGGTATTGTGTCCACAATTAGAATAAAATTCTTTGAAACAACTTCGAGCTTAGAAAGAACATATTCAATTAAATTATTCACAACAAGGTTTTAGCAGTAATAGATGGTTCATGTTTAGTTTGTTTTACAACTGGTGTGACAACAAAATTCTTGGCAACACTAACAATGGGCAATATGATGCGATCCCTAAGAGTTGATTTGATTCTGCAAATAATCAATCTCTTGTCTCAACGAAATGTACTGATTACAAAATTGCATAAACATAGGTTTCAATTGCCTCCAACACTCTGCAATTAAAATTGCGTCCTGATTTGCACTTACTCTAATTTGCAAGGTTAAGATTCCATTTGAATATATTGTGCTCATGTATGTACAGGGAAAATATCAACAAAATCAAGCAAAACAATGCACAATGGCAACTTGTAATCAGAGTCATGTACTATGGAAACTGCTCAGAAAACAAAATACTTGGTTTGATAGGTCTTTGCACTTTCAAACAAGTCAATTTTTGAGTGTTACACCCTTATTTCTCCAAAATACTGTACAATCTTATCACTCCTCCAGCTTTTCAACATACATTCAAAAATGTGTAACAGATAAAAGAGGCTATTTAGAAGCACTGAACACAATCATCAATCACATAGAAACATCCAAACACTGTGTTCTATGCAAAATGAGTGGTCATGAGCGAAATTTGATCACCGTATGCAATAGTTGTGTTGTTTTAAAATTTTACAATTGTTATAGGGAATCTGTGCCCCTCATGGTTCCAAATCTGCAAATTGTCCTGATTTTCAGGGAACAAAATAAACTTGTTCGACAACTTGAACGCCCTGGTATTTGTACTCATCGAAATCGCCACTAAGTCTAGTTTCCAAAACATAAATTTTAGCAAAAAAATCCTCTATATGGAAAAGATATGCTGAAAAACATAATTATGGGTGATGGTTTTTCTGGTTTTTGACCCAAAAAAATAGAATCAGCAAGTTTGTAAGAAACTGCATTTTGGCATTTTTGAAATTTGAACTCATGACCTGTGAGTTGACATGGATTATTAAAGACTAAAGTTAAAGGAATTTACCAATTCATCTACAAGCGTTTACATGGACATTTGCATGGTAGCTGGATTTCTGACAAAAACATGGGAGGAGTGGGATTTGAACCTAACACCACTTGAAAATCTGTTTTTACAAAAAATTCTTGCCAATTGGTCTATGAGCATTCATACAACTTAGAATGCAAATGTTTTCTATCACCCACTGTAGTTGTTTTGCTGGTTTATAAAATAAAGCATATATTTACTTCACCCAAATGTATTGACATTTGTGTTGGGTCCCAGTAAGCAATATCAACGCCAAACATTGATACATCTTTGCAGCAAATAATGATAACTTTTTACTTAACGCACCCTTCTCTCCACCATTATCACACACTTTCTTTCCTTCACTACTTTCCTTCTCAGGTTTTTGGCTTACTGACGACTGCATATTTGATTATGTACATCCAACAAATGTGTGAACACCTTTTCTAAGGCAGAAACAACACTTTTTTTACGCTTCCTCGGGCAGTAAGCAACGTCTTTTTGTGTAGGTTTTAAAGATTTTTAGTCTTATTCAAACACCATACAGCATCTTTCCACACTTCTCAGGAAACAATCGCACTTTCAGTAATTTTATATGCCTTTCAAATGCTATTACAGACAATAAAGATTGTTTGCAGATGTTTTCAGACTTATAACCCCTCTTCAGCGCTTCAAGCAGCACTCTCACACCTTTTTCCTCTTCAACGCCTCAGGCGATGATTGGAGCATGGCAACATAAGAATTTAATGTCTTATCTCTATCTCCTCTTCACACGCCCCTACAGATCTTCCCACCTCTAGTGTCTTTTCCAGCTTTATAACACCTTCGATTGCCCATTGTGAGCAAGTTTAATATAGTAAGAATTCCTTTTGTTCAGGCAAGATTAGTGATAATAATTTAATGAAAAAACTTCAGAAAATCTTCTCTTTTAAAACAAAAACTATATATCAAAGTCAAAGCTGGAAATATTAATTAAAATCTCTTTAAAAAATTAAAACTGTGTAGAGTAATACCAAAGCTCTACTCAAACAACCAATAGATTACATATATGTGTGCCTATAAAAAAACCTCATATATAATGCAAAACATATTGCTTATGGAAAAATATATGCAGGCAATAAACTATGGCAAAATGCCCTTCTTCACAAACACTTCACTTCTTAACAGACTTCTTCATTGCACGACAGCTTCATAGTAGCATCTTCTTATCAACAACACGATAACAGTCACAGTGCCACAACAGCCATCTCCATCACAGGCCTCTCACAGGCTTTGATTACACATGTTTGTGCAAACATACAATAGACAAAAACAAAAAAGAGAATAGATGAATGATATGTGGAAAATCAATGTGTATTATGTACCATTATCTTGATGTTTATACATATGTGTACAATTCCCATAAAGGGAATAACCACCATCAATAGAACTACCCGTAAATCATAAATAGGTGATCATTAATTTAGACTAAGGATTATATATTATATTCCTAACAAAACATGCACAAAAAGCCCAAGAAATCTTGCTGCGAGTAGTCATGTCTTGTGACATTAAAAGAGCAAGGATTCCACCACTTGAAGACATGATAGCATTTCAATGTCCAAGCGTGTGGGAACATAAATAGACAGAAAGGTAGGTAGTCATGTCGAAGAGAGAATAATCCATCAAGATGTTAAACCACCTTTTATTGATTAACAGAAGAGTAAGAGGTTAGGGCCTCACCTAGGACAATAGCTTCTAGATTTTCCCAAGAAGCTGGACTGTGGAGCGAATTTAAGTCTTGGGACTCAGCCTCGTGATTGGCTAGGCACTTGCTGCCTTATTGCCTTCCCTAAAGAATTAACACAATTCAATGAAGTTGAAGTCCTGGGTTATATTCCTTGGTTGACTGAGAATGAGGTCTACGTGTGAATCTTCAAGGGCACCTTTGATCATGGTGTTGATAATGACTTGGGAATCTCCTTCGACCACCAGCTTTTTAATGCCCAAGGATTTACCTGGTTTAGTCCTTCCACAAACTGAACATCGCCCTTTCATGGGCATGGAAAGGCGTCAATGCAAGATCCCAATGGGCAGTGCATAAGGCCTCCAGCTCCTGCTAGAACTGGATTATCTCTGGAAGTATCATTGATCTGAGTATTTTGAGTCTAAGAGTAGGAGGCTCCTATTTTAGGAATGACCAGTTTGACCCTTTATCAAGGGGAATAACTAATGCTTTATGTTATGCACATCCTTTCATTTAAATATTGATAAGGCATTTACTGTACTTCTTTGCGATACTTCAAATGGATATGGTTCCCTGATGAATATGGAAGTATAGCATTTTATTATGAATATGAAGTTTATTTTATATGTAATGAGTTGGAAATAGTGGACTTGGACAGATTCCTAAAGATGAGCCATGAATCACAATCTTAATGTTATGTTATGCTTTCAATTTAGATTCATGTATTTGGCTAGAATGGGTTTATGTTTTTTCCTTTTCCAATGGGATGTTATAAGCACTTCTAGAATTTTTGTTTAATCTTTTCGGCATGTTTAGATGATGTACCACAAAGAAAAAAGGAGGCAACTTCCAGAAAATCTCATCTTTGAGCTGTCATTTGATAGTACAAACCCTTCGACTTTATCAACTATACTAGGAAGGTCGTGTGGGGATTAAAAATGCACTGGATTCCCTTTTCTTTGATTTTCCCCCCTTTTATTCATTAAACTACGCAGGTATTTTACACCAATGATTGTAATAATATATAACTCTTTTCTTTTATGTACAATGAATCCACGTCTTCCAAATTATTTCGGTATGTATAATCATGATGTGAAAATTTTGCATTTATCTCAGTATACACATACATATTTCCATTTCTGAAGATGTTTGAATTTTCCCATTTCAGAAATCTTTGACATTTTTTTTGCTTCAGGCAACACAAGAAGCAATACTATGATAATATATTGAAACATATGCCTATAGAAGATAATTCACGAGTAATTAAGCCCCATGTAGAAGAAATTTTATAATGATGAACTATCAGATAAAACATGCTTATTGGGTGAAGCTTGTGACTAACATTTGTTTAAGATAACCCTCTCTTTTGGAAAGTTTTTTCCACGGTTATATATCTTGAATTTGAAGATATAAGATAGTTGATCGGTGAATCCCTCATAGCTGTGCAGTATCTTGTTAACCTTCACTGTTCAGCTACATCGAGTTGGTTTACGAGTATATGACTGAGCAGGGTAATCACAGAAACTGAAATAAAAAATTCAGTACATGGCACAAAAATTTAGACTCTAAAAATGTGTGCCTTATCTGGTGACCTATTTCTTATGTGCATAATCACATCAATTATGCATAAACTGTCTACACAAAAAAAGCATCCAGTTTCAAAAGAGTAAAATGCATTTTCAAAAAGACCAGTCAACTTTCCAAGCAAATATAATATGTAATACCACCTATACTCAATATTAGTACACAAAAAAGGCCAAGCTATTTTCATTTCTTAAATCAAAAGTTACAGTTATTGCAGGCATGACCTGAGATGTACCTCGAAGAAGGATGTTTAAGATTAGCAAAAAACCATCCTTGTGAAAATCCAATCATAGCATAAGCTCCCTGCAGAAGAACAAATAAGAAAAAAAATTGTTACCAATTCGGAGCAATAATTTTGAGCATCCATACAGTAGAAATGATTACACGTATTGGATGTGACAAAGCAAAAACACTAGGTCTTTTACTTAGGGAAACACTGCTAGTTATCTTGAATTTGATGCATTTCAATTGCACTGCTACAATTCAGGACCATTTCAGAATACACAGAGACATTTCAATCCACAAATATTGAGTTTTGTCATGTTAACATATATAGGGCAATTATTGTATAATAATATATGTAAGGCATTTCAAGTGAACTTCATATTGTGTTCAATAACTTTCGAGGTTATTCAAACATTATCTACACTTGTTTCAAGGACCTTTATTTATATTCTAACCCTTTTTATCAATAGACAAAATTTGCATTTTTCAGCAAGGAAACATGAATATACTTGCACTGTGTTTAGTGAATTCTACCCTCAGTAAATACATACATGAGAAATCCCAAGAGCATGATAGGACTATAATGGCTGCATATAAGTAATTCGTCAATGCCTTTCCCAACAAATTTCCATCAATCAGGATCTCATTACTTTACAAAAGACAGAATTGGTTAAACACAAACTGGAATGGTTATCACACCAATTTTGAAGGCATGAAAATTGAAGAACTTACATAAAAGAAATAAAACCTAAGTTTACGATATAGTTTGGACAGAAATACCAAATCCGATATGCAGATATGACGGTATTTTTGGGTCCCAGATATGGCTTTAGATACAGTCATACAAAAAATATATATAATTAAAAAAAGTTGAAACTCTAGCCAAATAAATAGGAATTAACCACATATTATGCATATAAAAAACAATATAAGCTAAATAATCACAAAACACTTCTCATAATTTGTCTAAAGAAAACCAAACACCAAATGACAAGTCACAAATGTCATGATAAATATTAAATTTAATTATTACATCGAACTAGCATTCAATATTCTTCATATTTCTCTTCATCAAGAGCATAAACATTAACATGATGATGTGATACATTAGAACCACATGGCCTCGAAGCATTCCCGCTACCACTAGTACCCTCATGTGATTGTAGGTCCTGTGGCGCTAAAGAAGTCTCTGTGTTATATGATGGCATGTGGAAAATAAAAGCACCATCAAATTAGTATTCAATATTTATCACATTGCTCTTCATAAAGAGCATAAACATTAATTGTTGTCACACAAAAGTTGCACCCTAATAGAAAATGGTTTGTGTACTCTCCTGTTGACAAAATTGGAACACCTCAAGGCTGTGGGTAACCTATGTCTGAGGTGAACCTCCAAAGAGGATTGGTTCCCTTGTGAATCACCTAAAAAACTAAAACTTTGACAAGGAAAAGGGAAGAGTGCGGAAAAATGGAAAAGGGGTGATACACCAAAAGTTTGATACTTGCATGTAACTCTGCACAAAGAGAATTTAAAGATCCACACACATGCACAACTCTAGACTATTTGCATAATAAATTCAAGGGTTTAGGAAAAATGACAGCGGTAGAGGGAGTGAATTCCACACTAAGGCAAACACAATATCCTATGCAACACAATGAAAAATCTGAAAATAACGATATGAGAGGGCAAAATGAAGCTTTATTTTATTCAAAGGTACAAGTACAAAGGCTGAAGATGCACAAGCAAATCAGCTGCCCAAGTATATCTTTTTACAATCAAAATCAGCCTACATGAAGATGAATCGACTGCTCCAATAATAGACTGTTGTTTTTTTTAAGAGTCAATTGTTGTTTAATTTATTTATTTATCCTTATCCAACCTTGGCACCACATCTAGGAATAGATAGTTGCATGCTTTTGCTTATTTTATTTATCCTCATTCAACCTTGGTGCATGGGACAGCAATTAATTTTTATTTATAAAAAATTCCTTCTATTTCTGTCCTTGGCACCAATTATAACTGCAGCTGCTATTTTTAGTTAATTAACCTTCTAACTTTGGCGCAGTCAACTGTAGTTTGACTGTAATTTGACTCATGCTTTTGCCTAAAATAGGAATTAATAAATTTATCCTATTCCCTTCCTTATCTCTCCTTGGCGCTAATTATAGGACTGCATCTGCTATTTTTATTTATTTATTCCTCCATGCATTCACCTTATCTTCTAGCGTCCCCAGATTTCACCATGAAATCTAAGACTAACCATTTGAAAATTTTCATTTTTTTTTAAATAATGGGTCTCTTTGTGTTTTTATAGCCAGAAGATGTCTGTATTATGTTAGGATATTCCCAACGAATCATATGATCCAATTTCGACAAATACCCAGATGCCCAAACTCATTTTATCCCTTCGCCAAGTTTTGTCTGCGAGGTAATTTTTATTTAATTATTTATTGAATAAATAATGTCACGCTTGAAGTAAATTGTGCTCCAATTGAATCTTGATGAAGTTTTGCATGTCAGTATTCACTCATATCAATAGGGTTTTCACCAGGAATGAATTCATGGCATTGTCTACAACTTCTGGCAACAATTTTTGCGTTTATTTATTTTCTTTTGTGTTTTTCTCCGGTTTTCTCCTCGTTTGTTTCTCTGAGAAATTCCCCTAGGTCAATTTCTTCGCCAGTATAGTTTGTGTTTCATTGCCTTAAGCATCTGGAGATCATCTAATTGACACAACGCCAAAAGGAATCAGCCTCAAAATGCAAACTGCTAACCAAAAATAATGAAGTCATACACAAGAAGCCTCTCCGAGGCAAGTCACATTTTCTGGAATTAGTGAGTGTAAGTTGTAATGGAATTTTTGGTAGTTTGCAGGCAAGTGGGAAATTTATTACCTACCTTGCAGGGTACTTTTTCCCATGAAGTCAAAGTCACTTAAGCTGCGATGGGAAAATTAGAGGCGGGCAGGCAAGCGGGAATTTCTTACCTACCTTGCAGGGTGAAAATTCCCATTATAAAAAAAAAAAGAAAAATCACTTAAAGCACCGATGGGAATTTTTTGCCTGCCTGGCAGGCTAACTTTTCTCATGCCAAAAAGATTTATTCACCCATGCAAGTCGCACTTTATCAAAGGAGGTCAGCTTTAATGCAAGTCGCACTTTTTGGAAGGAAGACTTTAAGCTGCCAGTGGGAATTTTGGTGGCAGGAAGGCAAATTTCTTTGCCTTGCAAGGTATTTTTTTCCATGAAGTCAAAGTCACTTAAGCTACAGGTGGCAAGCAGGCGGGATTTCTTATTCTCATTATAAAAGAAAAACCACTTAAAGCAACGGGAATTTCTTACCTGCCTTGCAGGGTAAAAATTCCCATGATGAAAGTCAAATCACTTAAGTGCAAGAAGGGATTTTTAGAGCTGCAGTGCAGGGGTGGAAATTCCCACCAGAAGTTGACTTCTTAATTTTAGCAACTCACCCATGCCAAAAAGGTGCGACCCAGAGCTTCGGTGAATAACAATGCATTTAATAATATTTATTAATGGTTTATTCACCTAATTTTGGCGCCATAAATAGAAGGAAAGTCAATGCAAAGTGGAAGAGCTAAGGAGCAATCAAGGATGCATGCTAAAAATAAATAAAATAAATTTATTTAAAAGCAACCAGCATCATGCATAATAAGGCGCCCAATTTGGGTGAATAAACATGATTGTTTATTAATTAAATTGCTAGAAATAGGAAGGGCAATTATTAAAAATAGAATGTTGAGGGTTATATAAGCATGGGCTGCCATAATAAAAGAAGCAATTAATTCTTTTTGCAAAGGATTGCAGCCCGGACAGGTTTTGGCAGCCAAAGGAAGGAGGATTTTGCATTAAAGTTTATTTTCCACTGCCAGAGGAGCTTCCAGGTTTGGCGCCTAAGGTTGGAATAGCCTAATTTTGGTCATTTTGAGCATCTGCATGTTGGTATAAGTGCTCTGGTGAATTAAATAATATTTTTGCTTGCTTTGCATGCAAGCAAAATCTCAAATTTTAGGGCAGCAGACTTTATATGCAGATTTTGGTGATAAAAATCAAGTATTCGTGCCATGGACTCCATCTTTGTCTGAATAAAATTGCAGGTATTCATCACAGTGCTCAAATCAATGTCAGGTACATTGAATATATCTTCTGAATCTGAAGAAGTTGTCAGATCTGCACAAATGGATCCAATTGCAAGGGATTCTGACAGAATTAAAAGAAAAAGAGCTCAGACAAAGATTGTTCCAGCCATGATGAAGCATGATGAAAGAAAAGGATCAGCAAAATCATGCATAGCTTCCAGATTTGCTGAAGTCAATGATACAGACATTGGCCCTTAACCTATCACCGATTTAATTGACAGATCCAGATGTCATAATTGCAAAGGCTTTCCAGCAAAAAATTCATCCTCTTGTTTCTAACACAGCCCGTGTAGAAGTCAATGCATGGAAAATTCCTTCCAGGATCTTGTGCATGTGCTCCCAATCTTCCAGTTGAAGCCTTCATTGAATTTACTTTGCATGTACTGAAGAAGAATTGCAAAAGCTTCAAGGATAAAAGGGAAGACAGGTCAAAGGCAATACCCGCAAGCAAATCACAGTCACCTGCTTCCAGATCCAGTTTGGTGAGAATCAAAGGCAAAAGAGTCAACCGCATGCAGAATATGGAAGAAGAACAAGACTGGGAGGGTTACAACTTTCTTCTTATTTCTTTTCCTCTTCTCTTTTATTTTCTCCGACAAAGTAATTGAGCAATCAATTAAATTATAAAACTTAAGTGATTGGTTTAAAAGCCGTTACTTGAAGAAGTCAATTACTTGGAAATAGGTGGCAGGACATGCAAAATAGAAGGTTCTATTTTTCAGTTATAAATCATGCATGTCATGCAAAGAGGAATTCTAGGAGGAAGATTGTCAGCTGCCACCCTTTTCATAGCTTCCGCATGCGGGAATTCATTTAAAGCTTCCTATTTGTAATTGCCCTTTATACACTATAAATAGAGGAAGAACCTACGGGTTAAAGAATCAGAATTTGTAATCAACATTCTTGTGTTCCAGACTTTGAGCTGAAACCCCTGATAGCTTTCTGCAAGCAAAGGAATAGAGAAGAGATTTCCGGAGAACTTTGTATCAACGGTGCATTTTGCTTCTTATTTATTTCTAGATCTATTCATAAACTTTGTGTTATTATAGATCTAGATCTGAAAGTTTCCTTTGCTTTGATTTTTGTGTTTAATGATCTATTTGTTTTAATCTATGTGCATGCGATCAAATCTATAAACTATTGATTGGGTTGCACATCCTCTCTCCTTTCCTCTCGTTTCCTATTATTTTCCTCTTCTGCAGATTTTTCCTTTCTTTCACAGCTACTTACTTGCTGCAAAACTGTCTAGCTATGGTTCATGAGCTACATAGTTAAAGTAATACCAACAAATAGATATTATGACATATAACTAACAAAATCTTACACAGGAGCCTCACCGGTAAATGAGGGAGATTTATTTCATGACTGCCTAAGTTTTCAGCTGTGCAAAAAATCTAGCCAACACTACTTTATGTTTGGATAACAATCTATGTTCAATGTTATTGATCTAAAAACAACAATTATTTACCATACGCCTATTAGTCATTTATCCAAGTATATAAGTCCACAAAGTTCATGAGGCTACATGATAAATGGTTATGTGATTCATATAACACATTTAAACATTGGATGCTATCCCCCAACACAATTAATGAATGAAAATTATTAGGAGCATAATGGAATATTTCAAAGGAAGAGAGCATAAATCTCCATGAGTAAAGGTCTCTTACAAAAAATACTCATGAAAAGCTTGTTTCCTGATATCATGTCAAGATATAGGATCAACTAGTAATCATCATATAGGTTTAAACATTACTGGGAACACCATTTGCAGTGGCCTTTATACAATAATTACACCGAAGGCGTTTGCACTGGCCCCTCGCCTTCTGAAAACTGACAGAACATGAAAACATGAGATGCAGCGGTCGACAAAGCACGGACTCACATCTACCCTTCACGTGGCCGGCAACGGTTGGACGTTCTTCCCAAGATCATTTGTTCCCCTTGTTAACATCAACACGCCTGCGAAAAAGATGAACATGGAGGACGTAAGTAGAAGCATTCACAGAGAGTCGACGGCCCTGCCGTCATCCTCGCCATTGGCACCGCCACTTCCCCCAGCGCCATTGAACAGAGTTCTTACCCTGATTTGTATTTTGGAATCACCAACAGCAAACACAAGGCCGAGCTCAAGGAGAAGTTGAAGCGGTTGTGTGAGTCGAAAAACTTGTTTATTCTACTAGTAACTCTTCAACTGCATATGTAAGTGTGTTTTAATGGCAGTTAGTTTATATATGTTGCAGGCGAGAAGTAGATGATAAGGAAGAGGTACATGTATCTAACGGAGGAGATATTGAAGGAGAACCCCAACGGGTGCGCCTACATGGCACGGACTGGTAAGTCTGTCAAACGCCCAAAAATGCAAATCGCTGAAGGTAAATTAAACACAGAATTTCATCTTACTTTTTCTCTAATCAGGACTAAAGTCACAAGGTAACAAGTCGAGGAGGGCATTAACTCGAACAGGAGCAGATAGGGAGACGAAGGGTATTCAAGACAATGGGTCACAATTTTAGACTCTGTCCATTCCACTGATATACTAGGCCGAGAAAGAAGACTGCAGAAGAGGGCATTTGTATGCATGACAAAGATCCCAGAAAATAGTTAATACTCCAAGAAACTAGTTAAGTAGTTCCGTGATCTACATTCGCCAAACCTAACATAAACATCAAGATGAGTCCCTGAATGTTATGAGCATTCATACATTCTACAGATAATAGGAGATTAAACTAGGGACAGCTATCACCCCTTTATCAATCTGACTACTGCTATATATAGCAACTAATAAATTTACATAAATTGAACCGATGTTAAACTGGTTCTATGAGCAAAATGACAAATTAGATTTACATGTCAATTTGAAATATGCAAATGGATTTTGGAAGAGGTACATCTCTAAAATAGATATGACAAGGCACAAGTTAGGTACCCTCCTACTAACCTACATATGAAATTATGCTTGTTTGCAAGCCTGGATCGAGCTTCGAGACAATGGAGGATAGCCAAGATCAACATGCCTATTAGCTCTGGCTATATGCAAATGAGTTTCTAATGCCAATATCTCCAAATACTGAGAGAGATTCCTTGTTCATGTAGGCCACAGGTGAATATCGGTTGAGAATATCAGAGGTGATCGGCCTTCTATTTATCAGTTTTTCACTTGGGAGAGCCTTTGGAACCTTTTGGGTGACATGTGGGACTAAATTACTCAAAAAGCATTTTTGGATTACAATTAGGACCAAACTATGTTTTAGGCTTAGTTAAAGCTAGGATTAGGCTAGTTAAGTAGGGTCTGAAGGCTAGTTCAACCAATCTTGATTAGCAAGTCGATTAGAGACTCGTTGATTGAGTTGGGAGTGGGTCTCAGATAACTTCATCATTGTGATTGGCATAGATAGTTTCGCTATTTCATTTCCAATGTCAGAAGTGGCATCTAGAGAGAACTCTCCTTGGTTCTTGCAATTGGTCGAAAGGAGGAATGTCAAAATCCTAATAAGAGAACTCATTAGCCAAATAAGTTGATTATAGGAGGAATACGACCGAGAAGTATGTCGTAAATGGGCATCTGAGAATGGAGCGAAGATATCAGCATCTAGATTAACGAATTAGTCGTCGATTAGGTTGAATCTGGAGTGAAATGCTAAGTGTAATGCATTATTCTTCAGGTGTCTATCAGCATCAACATTAACGACTGTCCAAATATTGGCATCAACTTCTAATATTCTATATACTGTGACTTTGACAGCTTCAACGATTAGTTCTAATTTCTGATCCCTGAGATATTACTCTTGCTCCATTCATTTCCAATCAATCCTTGGAAGTGCCTAGAGGTTGTCAGCTAACATGACAGAAGATGCAGGTTCATGTGTCTCTTGTTGCACGATGTATGCATGTCTTGGGTAGACGGAGCAGATAAAGTATAGACAGAGTGGTTCTCCAAAAGGCAATGGAAGTGGGCGTTATAGCTCATTCTTCGTGAAGGCCGGAAGAGGATGTTCTTAAATCTCTAGCCAAACCATGGATATTTGTCTGTCACCACTTAAAAGTACTTTAATTATAGGTATATCCTATATTTAGTGGCTTTCCCCAGATGCGACTGATGTAAGTATATGGAATCAGCAATTGTTGTCCTCCTTGGCTTTTAATATTTGATAGACAGTAGCAATCTCAGGTATACCTATCATCCAATATTGATCAATGATGATTTGCAGACATGTGTCTTGTTGTTCAGTTTCTATTATACTATGCAAAACAAGTTGGATCTAATTTTCACTCATGATTAGTTAATTTGTTTTCTTATTCAGATAGAAGTACAATATATATCATGTTTAGAGTCTATGGCTTGCTAGCCAAAATTTTGTTATGCAAGAGGGTGCTAGCTGCTGCTAAAAGGGAGGAGAAAAAGCCTCCATAGGAGTGGCATCATGTTCGCGAAGTGAATGCAAAACACCAACAGAGGAATATGTACATACATATTGCCATGGGAAAGGTAAATAAAGTTAATAATAGAAAATGGGACTAATTATTAAAAAATAAAAATAAGAATTTACATATATAACAAAATTAACAAATAAAAAGATAACATATTTTATACCGTTGTGCAACTTACTTTTTGCTTCTCCTGATAACATCACTTCGTGTAGAAAATCGAGGGAAACTTTCTTCCATTGTTTCCTTATTTTTAGTGCCGAAGGCGTTTCTTACAATGGGAAAGCACCTTAATGGGGTCTTAGTGATAAAGTAATAAAATAGATCGGTGGCCTGTGTTTCACCTTACAATGATGTTCATCCGAAGGACACCCTGTCGACCCATATAGGGATATTAAACCGCTGACATAGACTACGCTAAATTCAATTCTTGTCTAACTTTTTAGTAGATCGAGCTGATTTTGCAATCTGTCCCCTTGCGTGCGGCTCAATGTGCCTATTGAAATTACAAAAGCGGTAGTCTCCGGAGGCACTTACGAGAGGTGTGGCACCTTTCCACTATATTGTCTCATGGCTCTACCTCCCGCTAAAACATGTTTGCCTTCTGCCATAGCATACATTCAAGGACAAACAACGCTTTGAAGCTGTTTACACGTCGTAATGGGTCTGAATAACCCTCTATTGCCAAGGTTGAAGAACAAAAACTCTTCATCCTATGTGAGAGAAAGCTCTATCCAAATGCGTTTCCATTGAGTTTCAAGGATAATTCTGAAGTTCTAGTAGTGTTGAAGGCTTTAAGGTGCAAATTTATATTTTCTCCAGCTAAGGTTTGAAGAAGAATAGTGTAGCTGATTTTTGGCATGCACTTCCAGCCAGATCTAGGGTTATCTACACCACTTGTGAGTGGAGTTCCTGACACATTCTAGGACATGACTTGTTCCTGATCTCATCTCCATTTTCTTTTGCCATAATTTTGGAGGGCATATTCAGCCTTGTTTGCAGTGGATTTGGGTTTGGGATCACTTCTTTCCAACTATGTCTGTAAGCGGATTTTCTGTAGACTTTTTAATAAATTTCCAGCTCTTCTTCTTGCAGTCAGAAAATATTTATTTTTGGTGTTCTTTGCATCTATGATAAATTCTGATTACTTTTGGCGAAGATTTGATCAAGTTTTAAACTATCATTTGACTATACTATTTATGAGACGAAATGGTTGTTGGTCAGGACAAAACCATCAAAACTAACATTGAATCTGTATTTTAGTGCGTACATGTAAGTGATAAGGAAAAGGTTGATCCCTAATCGTAATATGTTGAGCACATTATCCCTAATCATGTTGTCAAACACCTTGCAGCACATTACACAGAAACACATAATGACGTTCTTCTAGTTTTGAATACCATTAATCTCTAAGGCAAGTCGCATTTTCTAGAATAAATTCAGATCTACATTCTTTTTATCAAATATATTTCCCATAAACTGTTGTTATAGATCAGATTTGAAGGTGTTCCATTTGGGGTTAGAAATTATCCCATTGGGGACATTACATAAATGATAAACGCATCTAAGCGGGAAATCCTTCTCTATACAAGTTATCGCACGAGGTGAAAGAATATCAATATGTGTTTCAGTGTAAGCGCCGCAAGGTGTTCAGCATGATTAGGGATAATGTGCTCAAAATATTATGATTAGGGATCAACCTTTTCCTTATCACTTACATGTACACACTAAAATACAGATATAAGTTAGTTTTGATGGTTTTGTCCTGACCAACAACCATTTCATCTCATAAATAGTAAATCAAATGCTAGGTATGGGTGCTTATGTGATAGGTCCTCCCTATACCAAACACTGTACTTACACTACCTTGTGCAATAAAGCTATTTCTCTCTTAGATTTTATGATACATTCATGATTTGTGATTTTTTTCTATAAGCAATGTAAATTGGTAGCATAGCATTTTCTTGTAAACATTTTTGGCACCATTGCCTTTGCGAGGTTAGGTCAAGTTTAAGTTGAGTGGAAGTGGAAATTAGTCGACAATAATCATTGATAACGAAGCACCACATTATCCTACAAGATCTAAATCCTAAATCAAATTGTTAAATACAACAAAAAAAATCTATAGCAATATAAATAGAGGTGTCATCGAGAAGAAGTGTTATATTTTAAGATTGTTGTTAATAAGAAGGAATTACTGCCCTTGAGCCCAGAACAAGTTAAGAGATGAAGACAATGTGGTTAGGGACTGAACTAGGAAATCGAGCAGCCAACTAGATTGTTGGAAACAACAAGATAAAAGACAAATTCTACAAGAGGCATTCCATTTTATAAATCCATCAACGAAAGTTTGGAGTAGAAGCAAAGGCCAAGGCTAAGGCGTCAGTAGAAGTCATAGCTAGAGTTGAAACCAACGAAGGGTTCGGCCAGAAATTGAGAATCTTACGCCACTAACGAATGAGAAGTGAGTGAAGGTTGCAAGACAACTCCTTGCAAAGGAAGGAAGCATGGACCTTGTTGACCAAGAGTTTGTTAAGAGAAGAAGGGTTCAGGAAAAAATGGAGAATCTTAAGCCACATACGAATGAGGAGTGGGTGGAGGTTGCAAGAAAACTACACCTTCCACAGGAAGGAAGGACCTTGCTAACCGAGAGTGTGTTCTCCGTGAAGTCCTTGTCCCGAAAAAGTCGAACAACTTCTTGACAAGAGATTGGAGAGAGACATCGACAAAATAAAAAATCAAAGCATTGAAGATTTACTAATTGTCAAAGCCAAACCAAGAACATTAGGACAAATGGGGGTGAGCAATACAAAAGAGGCACCTGAAGGTGAGCAAAGCAAAGAACAGCCCAAGCCGAAGTAAGGGTTGAGGATTTAGACATGTACAACAATGCTGAAATAGTTAAGGAACGACCAAAACATACCATCCTATGGAGGAGGATCATATCAAAAGGGTCATGTGAAGCCCGAAAAACAAGAGCATTAGGACAAATGGGGGGGTGAGCAATACAAAAGAGGCACTTGAAAGTTGAATGTGAGCAAAGCGAAGTAGGCCCAGACCGAAGTAAGGGTTGAGGATTTAGACATATCCAACAATTCTGAAATAGTGAAGGAAAGCCCAATAAATACTTTCCCATGGAGGAGGATCATATCAAAAGGGTCATGTCAAACCCAAAAATCAAAGTTACACAAGGCCAATAATCTTGGGCACTGCACTATGACCAAATTCAAAGAGATAAAAATTGCCAAATCTTATTGGTGATGGATAGAAAAACCTAGTGTGGCACTAGAAAACATGTATCGCCATAAGGGTTGCATTTATTGCCGTTATTCTAGCCACACTCAAAGGGGTTTGTTATAAACAGGGATACCGATGCACCGATAGATGAGAAAACCTCTTGGAATAAACTGCATAAGGCATTTGAAAATTAATTCAAGCATATTTCTCTAGATTCCATTTTCACCTTGCTCATCTTGCAAGTTACAAGATGAGAAGACCTCTTCAAATAAACTGTGTCAGGCATTTAAAAAATAATTCAAGCACATTTCTCTAAATTCCATTTTCTCCTTGCTCCTCTTGGAAACTAGGGGATGAATATTAGACTTGTGTTGAAATTGGGGACAACTTAGTCTAAGCAAGGAAAAAATGAGGAGGCAAAATCACTTGGGTTGCAAATTTTATCAAACAACATCACATGGGATAGTGTACTTTATTAAATGTTTTATACTATCACATGGACTTGTATATTCTTAAATGACATGCATAGCTCTATGTACATATATCTCCTTTACATCCTTGCATATCCTTCGTAATCTCTATAAATGTTCATAATAAAAATAAATGTATGTTGTACATGCAATTGCAACAATCTCCTCACTCTCTCCTTGTTACAAGTGTCTTCCCTAGTTCATATCAATGATATTAGAAATTTCAGCACAACATGGGAAGAAAATTCAAAATCTACATAAAATTCACCACCAACTCAAAATCTTATGTCTGCAAAAACTTTAAGACAACCTGGAAAAGTGCTTCTTGGGCAATTTTTTGTAGGAGACTTATACTTGGTTTTTCTCGCATCGCACAACCTTTGGATCAAATAACTATAGGTGGTACTGTTGTCACCCAGAAGTTGCAACCCTAATAGAGAATGGTGTGTCTACATTCTCCCCTGTTGAAAAAATTGGAACACCTCAAGGCTGTGGGTAACCTATGTATGAGGTGAACCTCCAAAGAGGGTTGGTTTCCTTGTGAATCACCTAAAAAAACGAAAAATTTGACAAGGAAAAGGTAAAAGGAATGTGGGAAATGGGAAACAAGGGTGATACACCAATAATTTAACACATGCATGTAACTATGCACACAGAGAAATCAAAGATCCACACATCTGCACAATTCTGAACTATTCTGCAAAATTAATTCAAGGGTTGAGGAAAAGACAGCGGTAGAGGGATTGAATTCCACAATAAAGCAAATACAATATCCTACAACAGGCACGATGAACAATCTGAAAACAGCGATATGAGAGGGCAAAATAAACCTTTATTATTCAGAGGTGGTCATTTCTAGTACAGCAGCTGAAGATGTCAAAGCAAATCAGCCTCCAACTGTATATTTCTTTTTACAATGATAAAACTGCCTATATAGACTGATTCCAAAACAAGAATAGACTGTTGTTCCTTTTTTTATTTGCATCCCAACTACCAAGCATGGAGCATGGGAAATCGAATTGACTTTCAATTATAACCTCCAAATGATCCCATTCTATCCTTGGCTAGGACATCAGGAGTCATCAAAATTCGAAATCCTTTGCACAGTCAAGGGAAATCACTTCTAATAAAAAATAGTTCTATCTCTGGCGCATGGAGCAGTGGCGTCCCCTTTCTATCCTCCAAACTTATCACATCAGTCAACTACATTTGAGCTCATGCAAGGTCTGTATCTATTTAATTAATTCCTCTTTTTATTTCCATACACCTTTTGAGAATTAAATTAAGGACTGTAGCTCTTTTATTGCTCCATTATTTAATTAAATAAATATTGCTTTATATGTCAACTCTATCTATCCTTATCTCTCCTTGGCGCCAATATTAGAATAGCAGTTCTATTTAATTATTTCTTTCCACCTTGCAACTTAACTCTCCTTAAAGCTCCTTGGCGGAACTCCTAGGAATAGAACAAACAGTCTTAAAATATTAATTATTTAATTCATTTGCACCTCCATGCAAAGTCAACTTTTGATGCGAAACCTTTTTGTACTGTTTTTTTTGGTGACAGGTACCATAGTATAAATTTAAGCCTTCCCCTATTTAACAACATAAAGCATTATGAAGAATTCTTCTTTGCAAGTGAAACTCTGCTTTATCCCTTACTTTTCAAAGCACACTTTAAGTTCAATTGTTTGAGACCAAAGTCAATGCATCTAAACATCGACCCCTCTGGGCAATTTCTCACTCAACACCTGATGCTAATAAACCCCAACTTGGACAAATCAATATTCTACTATTTATCAAAACCACTATATTTATTCAAGGTTCCCTGAAAAGTTCCAATGTTTGCAACCAACCCAAATAATTCAGGAAAGAGCTGGTAAGGTAAATGGAACGAATAATAATGTCATCGCAGAATAAAAAACAGTTAGTAAACATTCTCCTTCAAACCCTAGGCGACTAGTCTGTAAAATCTGTATTTAACATTAGACCCACTTCTGTCCAAAAATTATGAAACTTGAAATGACAGCCCTATGAATTACCAAGCACAATGGTTTTTTGCATGGAATCTCATAAATCACTAGAATAATGATTTTCCTAAGTGTCGTCATAAACTATCTAATATTGAGGTCTCCATCTCCTCGTCAAAGTTCATTTTAATTAATTTGAAGCTGAACCCATTTAGATTGTGTTGCCAGAAGTTGCGACTCAAGGTCCCCCCAACTTATCCGAGTGCAAATGTATGGTCTTTTTGCCATTTTTCCCATCATGTAGAAAATTTCATGTCCCACTGGCTGCCCATTGACTAGAAACTGTGCAGGTAGTTTCTTAAATGTATTAGGAAGAGGGTTTATATTCATAAGAAAAAATGCATTGCAAAGGCAAATATGCAAATTATCTCTAGGTGTCGACCAGATGTATGTTTGGTTTTCACTCCTTAAACATAGTTTAAACTTTACACTGAGGGTATCTCTTGATATCGGATAGTTTTCTTTTGACCGTCAAAATTTAGGTAAGATTTGCAAATTTAAAATTAGCTGAAAACTGGCTACGACTAGCTTGCTCTTCACATCCTTTCTTTGTATGTTCAAGTGTCACAGTTCCTTCTTCAGGTCAATTGGTTGAATCTAAAAGTCACGAGTCTAAAATTGGTTGGGAGTTGGGACTGTATTGCGTTGTTTCAATGATCATGCAAACTAAAGGTTTGACCTTGAATGGAGGTATCAAATATTAAAATATCCTCTATGTTTTGTTCAATGAATTATTGATGTGATTGTTAATGGTATGTTGCTGGTTGAATGATGAGCATGACTAGGAATTACATCGATTGATGAGTATCCTAGAAAGCAAATCAAAATCTCAATTTGGTCACACTTGAGAAATTCAAATCTCTTTTTAAAAAAACAGGGAAAGATCTGGTTAACAGGTTAACATTTTCGGAAAAAGGGTAATAGTGATGGAGAAGTCCCTGCAATATTAGCTTATATTTATAGTTCGATTACAACATCAGATGCATATTATACAGTTCCAAGTGTCTGGCATTTACATGAATAAAGTCCTCTTCCATATAAAATGTGATTCAAACGTTGAAATTATAAGTCACTACCATTGATGAAAGGTGTTCTGCAGACATATCATTATTTCCTAGAATCCCCGCGTAATATGCAGGGAATTCTCACCTGGAATGATTTGTCCAAAACAAGTGCAGGAAGAGGAAGCCTTTCCCACATTGCAAGGAAATGGAAGTGTTTGGCTTAACTATTCTGAGCAATGTTGGCTCCAAGGTATGTAACATAGTTGCATTACGCATATTGATAATTGGATGTTTGATTCTAGGGCGTGCACAAAACTTCTACAGCATCTAAGAGTATTATCAGTGCCAACTCGTCTTGCAGCCCATAAGTTTGCTTGCATCTTTTCTTCTGTACTGAAACATGGCTATTAGCCCATCTGTTCAAGGAAACTACCATAGCATGTCCCACCATATGGTGCTAAAAGGCAATCATATTGGTTAGAAGGAGAAACGTCCTTTATACTTTTCTGGTAAACTTACAAAATGTGTTACTTGCAACTGATCAAATGTATTGCTGCAAAAAGATGTACTGCTAGAGTGGGTAAGCTAAAAGAAATATCGAATCTACCCTGTAACAAACTAGAAATAAATGTTTCCTATCTGAATTGTAGTGCATATCCTTGAGAAGAATGTAGTTTCTTTCTATCTTGTTAATATGAGAATACTCGTCTCAGAAAGATGACAAAAATGCTCAAGATTTGCAATTTTGTTCTTGTAATATCCCTTTTGGGGACAAAAACGAAAATTAAGGAAATTAGAGTCAAACCCCAATATTAACAAGTCTAATTTTTATAACTGAAATAAATTTGAAATCAGCAATCATAAACAGGGCAACGAACTGTTTATAGAATTCAAAACCACTTTTCAACAAGCAAATCAATGAATAATGCCACAAAACAGTCATTCTAGCCATGACAATATTTATTGATATAAACACATCAAAAGATTGAAAGAATATCTGATTTCACAGCTGGAATTAATTATTTAAAATCAGTAGTAGACTAGCCAAAACGTTGTAGGGCTAGGAAAAATAGTAAACCCTTGCCAAAAATCACCAAAATGGAGATTCCGGCTGTAATAAAATATGGCGAATACAGATTATGAAGTGAAATATCAATAATATGCCTTCTAGGGCATCAAACCACTTTCCACGGTAGGTCGCTCCACCTAGGGAAGGCTGACTTCCAATGCCAATAAAAATCTAAATATGAAGTATCCTCAAATCTTCAATAATCTTCAAGCTCATAGTCCAATGTTGAAGGGTTTTCGTCTTCCAACAAAACCACTAGAAGGGTTTTTGTGACTCAAGTGGAAGAAAATGGAGCAACAAGCTCACAATGCCAAATTGAAATTATAACCAAATTCTTAGAAACTTGGCGAAAAATGCATGTCAAAAAGACCCTATTCTTATATGCCTTCATTAGCGCCAATGCATGCAAAGGTAAAAGTAGACCCATAAGAGCTAGGTTCTAACACCTTCAGTAACTTCCTTTAATGTATTTCTCATGCAAATACTATCAAGAGGGAAAGCGAACTAAGGGAAGAAAATATAAACATTGCATAAACATAAACATAGCAAATGCAAACCTCCAATGTTTCCTCCAATCTTGCTTTGGAGATGTGGGTATCTAGTGAACTGGCAAGCAAGTCCACGAATAGTGATCAAAGGCAAGTGGTGAAAAGGAACTTTATTCAAATCTTCAATTTTTACTCTATTCCAAGCCATGTTCTGACCTTCTTCAGACAACAGTGCCTTACTTGTACAAGAAAGTTCTCAAATATGGTTTTCTCGGGTAAAATTTTGCTACCCAAGATCTGTAATGCATTGGAGCCTCAATGAGAAAGTATTTCATGTTAGCAACCTTAATCACAAAGAAATGTCATGCACATACTTGGGATGGGCAACTAGGAGGAGTGATAGCTTTCACAACTCTTTCCTTGGGTCTGCAAGGTAAGTGGCATTTCCACATGGCAATGTTACTTGAAGCCTTCTAATGGGAATTTAGGCTTAAGAAGCAGCTGGATCTAGGTAGGTCCCTTTTATGTGAAAAAAATTGATTAAATCTCCATAGAACATTAATATGGTGTAAAGCCTAAGGTGTAATTACCCAATTCTCCTAGACCGAGGATTTTAGAATAATTTCATGCATCCGGTCAAATGTGAATGCTGGGATTGTAATTAATGCAGTAATGAAGTATCATTAATTACATTAGAAGAACAACGATTTCAAGTTAATCTAATAACGTTCTATTTCAGGGGATTTATGACTAAGAAGATCTTTGGCAGGGATTATGCATGCCTTGAAGGAAATCTCAGGCCATTTTCTTTTTCGATGGGTCATTAAAATAAATGAAGCTTTGAGTGTGATTTCCGAGCGCCAGACATATGTCTAACATGTCAATCCTTGAGGTGTCTAGCACCTAGCACCTAGGATCATGTACAATACTGGTACTTCCTCTTAATCCAATGAAGGAACACGCGAAATCCATGCAATGTGTTCTTGATTTGGTGCAGCAAAGTTTTTCTGTCCTTTTGAGGAGGTCTCATGTAATCTTTTGAATGGAAGGACTGTCATGTCCCTTTTTGGAGGCTCAAATTTTGAAGACCTTAACCCATTCTTTCCCTGTGGGTTTAAGGAGGAAAATCAAGGGGAAATCTGGATTATTTTTTATTGTTGATTAGGTAGTTCCCTTCTTCATTTATTATGATTTATCCTATTGATGGAAGCCTTTTTGCTCCAATGGAGGAATTTAAGTAGTTTAGATATTAATGGTATTGTGAGCATGTAGCGCTCCAATAACCTTTTTAATATTTAAAATTAGCAATTACTTAAGGGGTCGGCAATACCATGATGTAATGTTTGCTTTAAGCACTCCTTAGGCCTATTTAAGGAGGTCATTTGGGCATTAATGACGATTATGTTTTGGTGATTATTCTTATTTGGTGAGTAAGTATGGCTAGTGTAGCCCTTTTACTCTCTCTCTCTCAAGACGAAACCCCTTGGGTTGAGGATTGTCCTCCAAGGACAAAAACCCTAGGTTGGGGATTAAACTTGTGAAGGACAAAAACCCTTCATAAGGTTTTTGATATGAAAGCTGGTTAGAAAAGGAATTAAGTATCTTTCTCTTGCAAGTATTGTCTCTTTGATGCAAAATATATTTTATTGCAAGTGGAGCGACCTAGGTTGATGTGGTAATTTTGGTATGTGTGGTGACAACTTTGAGAAACTGACTCTGAATTCATCATCTTATTCTCCATATTTTATTAAGCCAATATTTCGAGTTTGGTAGGATTTTTGGAATGATGTTCTACTAATTTTTTGCATGCAATTGGGAATTTTGGTGGCCTAGGGTTTCATAATTAATTAATTTCACAATGTGCAAATCTGAGTTCTAACAGTCTGCAATTGATTAATGAGGGTTTCCTATTAATTTTGGCACAAGTTGGAAGTATTCATTTGCAAGGTTTATCTCATTTTCAAGAATGAGGTTGTTCTTCCCTAGGAAGGTCGCTGCCCTAGGAAGGGTTTGAGATCTGTTTTTGCAAGGTTAAAACAATAGTGTTCTAAATCTGATTTGGGATCCTTTTTTGTCATGTCTCTTTTTGGAGGTCCCCCCAAATGAAGACCCTAACCCATTCCTTCCCCATGGGTCTAAGGAGAAAAACAAGGGTAATTCTGTGATTATATATTTATTATTGCTCTCATTCTACTCCTATTGGAAGCCTTTTTGCTCCAATAGAGGAATTTAAGTAGTTTAGTATTAATGGTATTGTGAGCATGTAGACTCCAATAACCTTCTTAATGTTTAAAATGTAATTACTTAAGGGGTCGTCCATGATGTAATGTTTGCTTTAAGCACTCCTTAGGCCTGTTTAACGCAGGCCACTTGAGCATTTATGAATTATTTTTTGGTGATTATTCTTATTTTGGTGAAAGTTGGCTAGTGTAGCCCTGTTTACTCTCTTTCCCAAGGACGAAACCCCTTGAGTTGAGGATCTCTTCCAAGGACGGAAACCCTTGGTTGGGGAAAACTTATGGAGGACGAAAACTCTTCATAAGGTTTTTGATATGCAAGTTGGTTGGAGAAAGAAATTATCTTTCTCTTGCAAGTGTTGTCTCTTTGGAGCAAAATATATTTTATTTCAAGTGGAGCGACCTAGGTTGATGTGGTAATTTGGAATGTATGGTGATCAATTTGGAGAAATCTTAATTCATCATCTTATTTTCCACATTTTATTAAGTCAATATCTCGAGTTTGGTGATTTTTGGTGATGTTCTACTATTTTTTGCAGGCTCGGGAATGTTCGCTGGTTAGACATTTCGTAATTAATTAATTTCACATGCAAATCTGAGTTCTAACAGCTGCAATTTTTTGATCAGGGTTTCCTATTAATTTTGGCACAAGTTAGAAGTATTCTTTGCAAGGTTTATCTCCGTTTCAAAGGGTTGTTCTTCCCTATGAAGGTTGCTTCCCTAGGAAGGGTTTGAGGTCTGTTTTTGCAGGGTTAAAACAACAGTGTTCTAAATCTGATTTGGGAGATTTTTGCCGTTTCCTAAGGTCCCCCCAAAAGAGACATTACACAATGCATTGAAATCTTAACAAAACTTGTGAGGAAGCGGAAGCCTTTCTGCTCCAATAGAGGAATTTAAGCAGTTCAGTATTAATGGTGTTGTGAACATGTAGGCTCCAATAACCTTTTTAATATTTAAAAAGCAATTACTTAAGGGGTCGGCCATGATGTAATGTTTATTTTAAGCGCTCCTTAGGCCTATTTAAGGAGGTCGCTTGGGCATTAATCAATTATGTTCTGGTGATTATTCTTAATTTCGGTGGAAGTTGGCTAGTGTAGCTCCTTTTACTCTCTCTCGCTCAAGGATGAAACCCCTTGGGTTGAGGATGTCCTCCAAGGACGAAAAACCCTTGGTTGGGGAAAACTTGTGAAGAACAAAAACCCTTCATAAGGTTTTTGATATGCAAGCTAGTTAGAAAAGGAATTAAGTATCTTTCTCATGCAAGTATTGTCTCTTTGGTGTAAAAATATATTGTATTGCAAGTGGAGCGACCTAGGTTGATGTGGTAATTTGGTGTGTGTGTTGACAATTTGGAGAAATCTGAATTCATCATCTTATTCTCCATATTTTACTAAGCCAATATCTCGGGTTTGGTGATTTTTGGTGATGTTCTACTATTTTTTGCATGCTCGGGAATGTTCGCTGGTTAGGGTTTCATAATTAATTAATTTCACATGCAAATCTAAGTTCTAATAGCTGTAATTGATTGATGAGGGTTTCCTATTAATTTTGTGCACAAGTTGGAAGTATTCTTTGCAAGGTTTATCTCCTTTTCGAAAAGGCTGTTCTTCGCTAGGAAGGCCACTGCCCTAGGAAAGGTTTGAGATCTGTTTTTGGAGGGTTAAAACAGCATAGTGTTCTAAATCTGATTTGGGAGCTTTTTTCCATTTCCTAAGGTCTCCCCAAAAAGGGACATTACACAATACATTGTAACATCTTGCACTATGCACTTATGTGAGGAAGTTCGGAACTCACTTAATATAATGCCATTTAGATATGAAAAAGTTGATTGAATATGATGCCTGAAAGAGTTATTTAACTTATTTGTTTAGGGTCTAGTGCAAATCATTATGGGCTTACTTCAAATCGCTTATTTGGATTTATTTTTTACGTTTTTAATCATTATTTTTTGGTACACCCATAGCCAAGTTAATGCAGGAGCACTTGGGTCCACAAGCAATCTTCCATTGCCCAAAAACATCGAGTCACTAGTTGTGCATGTTATGGCATGTTAGACCCGGTGGATCCAAAGGTTTAACATCAACACTCCAAACATGGCTTGGTAAGGTGCATCAGCAGAAGCATCAAAGACCCGACAGTTTCAGGCAGCACCATCGTATTCCAAGCAGGTTCGGGGTTTGAAGTTACTCAACTATGTTGTACGATGTCGGGAAGTCCTGATGCATCTTGAACCCCCAAAGACCCGATAAACTAGGATAGATGTCAGGGTCCAGGAGGCAACATCCTAAACTTTTTATGTCAAGAAGTTACACATGCAAAACCAGATGTCCTGATTTGCCCATAATTGAATTTCCCTCAAAAACGCCAGTGTATCGGGGTTCTCAAACAACAGCACTGGAGTTTGGCATGCCCCCATGCTTGCAAAAGTTGTGTCCTCCAGAAGTAGTACCAACATCTCAGAATGATTAGTTGTGGCATAGGACATGGATTTTCAGAAAAAAAGTGTGGCCTTCGTTTGCTCAGGTTGTGCAAAGTCATAAAATGCAAACGACTCGCCAATTTCAAGTTAGAAAGCAGGAATTAACTGCCCCATAATTATCATGATTTGTCAGCTGTTTAGCATTTTCAAGACACTTGAGAATCCTTCTCATAAGGGACATCTGCACGCCAGCATAAAGACAAGTGTGACCTTTAAAAGCTATGAAAGATCCAAACTCTTTAAGAGAGGATGTCTTCAACCTCAGTGTTTGGGGAAGAGCCTAGAGAGTGGTTGTACCATATACCATTGACTGACTGTCAACATTCCCATATGGCTTGCACACTCCTCTTCAATGAAGTGTATCTTCAGTGTTGATAGAGTATGTAGAATGCAATGTAATAGGCTATAATGAGCTCATTCAATAAAATAAGTCATTAGTTGTTCCGCCACTCAATTCTGAGGTATGAATGTGCTTGTGAAGAGTGTGCCCATTGATGTATGTTGAGTCTCGGCTTCACAGGAAAGATTTTTCTTCATCTGGATCACCTCAATCATTAAGTTGCTGTCATCATAGCCGTACTTAGGCCCAA
The DNA here is from genome assembly GCA_019776745.2 of Taxus chinensis. Classification (NCBI taxonomy): domain Eukaryota; kingdom Viridiplantae; phylum Streptophyta; class Pinopsida; order Cupressales; family Taxaceae; genus Taxus; species Taxus chinensis. The sequence continues at coordinate 798,961,165 of CM034150.1, forward strand.
AAAAATGGCATGAGCCATGTACCAGGATAAAGTGGACTTATGTAATCTGTAATAACTGTGAGCTCAAGTGTGACTTAACAGGGCATTACATGCTCCAAAAGCATTGCCAATGGGGAAAGAGGCTAGAGAGTGAGAAGCCAAAAGCTTTTTGGATTGCATTCACCATTTGACTCCTCCCCTCCTAACAAATGCTTTTGAGGTGCCTCGTGTGCTAAGTGGTTTCCCTATGCCTCACCAATTATGGTGACCTAGAAAAAATACACAAGGAAAAATGTCATTAGTGTAATGACTACATCATGCGATGTGCTCATCCGCGATAACACCTTCTCTCGTGTTGTGCGACTACCCTCTTCAATAGATTGTTGGGTGATCTAGATGTGAAACAGTGTTGGTATTCTCAGTAGTTGTGTGTGAAAATATGTCCTAGTCCTAGAAATGCGATGTATCAAGGTCACAATCCTCCTAGTATCTGTATACAAGAAGGGGCATGCTTGAATGCCTCATCAATCGAGATGAAGATCCTGTTCTTTGACAATTGATGCACAGTCAATGGTTCATGGAAAATAGGCTAGCAATCCGGATGGTGGTTGTTCCTCGGAGGTACTCTAAAGAATTTACATTTGTAATGTCCTCAAACTAAACAACCCTATGTTCATCACCTTATTAAGATTGTTACATAAGGACTCACTAGGGTCAATTAAACATTAATCCATTTATAGACTGCTGTTCAATTGTTAACAAAGTAAAATTATTGAATGAAATTACCTCACAATATGAATCGTCCATTCAGGACACCCTAGTCTGTCGCCCTGGGGTCAGGTGATATGAACATTAATATAGTCTCCCTCCATGCTTTAACATTATTAGGATTTCACATGGTGTTATGTGTGATTGAAATCTATTTGCACTTAATTAGAAGCAATGAATGAATCACAATAGGGCACATTCACTCCCACATGTTGAATTGTGCAAATCCCCTTGTTAAGGATGCTTAGTGCTTAAGCTTGCTTAGGGATAACTAGAAAGGGCTAGTTAACTTCTAAAGTTGTGTATGGGGGGCAAACTACCATCTCTTTATGTATCCATTAGGACTTAGGATAGCTCAGGGTGATAGGATTGAAAAAAATTATGCAAGTGGGTTGAGTGTGTAAAGACTTTCAATGTGTAGGAAGGTACTTGTAATACCCAAGTGGAGTGTAAGAAAAAATTAATGAGGAAGTAATGTAGAGTTACTGTAATGTCCCTCCCTTCCTAAGAGATCATCAGCTCGGTTATTCAAAATTGGCCTACTTACTGAAATTCCCAAAAACACATAATGGAGACTGGTCAAGGGACATGCTTTGAGAAAAATGACATCTCCTTAGTCACTTTAGCTTCACTTTAGTCTTTTATTATAAAAGTGACAATTATTAAAATATACTTCTATTTTATAAAGTGACCTTTAGCCAATATTAAAGTGACTCAATGAAATTCGAAGTGACTTTATTGCAAATAAAGTAAATAAAAAAATTATAATAATCGCTATTATAAAAGTGACCCCCCTTGCTGGATGAAGAAGACAAAAAGAATAAAGGCACTTTATAAAAGTGACCCCCTTGGTGGATGAAGAAGACAAGTTGAAAAGAAAAAGTCACCTTATATATTGTATTTATTCCTCTTTTAGACAATGTGACCCCCTTAGTGCATGAAATAAAGTGAAAAAGAAATCAAAGTGGCAAAAAGCACTAAATAAAGGAGCTGAGAGCTGATTGGATGTTGAGGGAGGCTAGTTGGTCCATTAGCTCTATATAAGCAATTTGACTTGCTTGAAGGGAAATCATCACTTGATCTACTTTCTATGAAATCTAATTGGTATGTTGAGCATTTGAGCTTGCATCTTCAATCTTCTAAGGACAAAAACCCTTAGAGATTCACTCTTGAGGACGAAAACCCTCCAAGAGTCTAGTGAAAGAGTCTAGTAGAAGGACAAAAACCCTTCTTCTAGTTGAGAGGATTCTCCATCCTTGGGGTTTCCATTGCAGATCACTTGATTAGTAGTATTTTTCAATATTTTTCCAACGGTTGAAGTGGGTAAAAGTGCAAAATCGGTCCAAGGGTTTGAAGAGGAAAGTGGTGGCTGAGTTTCTCCTTGTTTCTAGCTGGTGCAACTTGCATAGTATAATGTTTTGAGGTATTTTGGGCTACTACAAACCAGATATGATTGTTGTTATGATTGTTGATTTCCCAGTAGTTTTCCAGCGTATCAGATTTGAATATAACTATATGTTTCTGTTGTAATTTCCCGTCCCAAACCCTAAGGGCGAATTGGTTTTTTGGTTGTTTAGGGCACTTGTGGTGGTCATTTGTATGAATGGGTAACATCATTGCATTCTTCCTATTTTTGTGAGTTTGTGCATAGTTTATTTGTGTGGATTGGAGCATTTTTGAGTGAGTTATGAATTTTTAAAGTTGCCATAATTTTCTGCGAGACAGGGGTTTCAAAATAAATTCATTTCAGCTGTATTTGGGATCTAAAAATTTAGATCTTTGCACGAATATATTGAAAATGAAATATTATAAGTTTTAGCCCAGTTTATGGTGGAAAATATCATGATTTATTTCTTATTATTATAAGTTTCATAAGCATCTCTAGTCACATTTTCTATAAATAAATTAGATCTGCATTCATAAACAGTTTGGTATCATTTTTATAAATTGCATTGGGTGTGTGGGAATTGCCTCAAATCCATTCGAGGGGCAAAAATAGACCCATTTGGAGACATTACAGTAGTATCATACTTAGCTCAATAACTTGCAAAATACTCCAAATTTCTGGGCAAATGATAGCTCAAACTGAAGCTTGAAAAAAAGTTTTCCAATGAAACCAAAATCAAAAATTTTCAATGGCGGGAAGGCATCTAAAAAGTATCTGCAATTCTAGAACAATGTAGATAAACCCTAGTTGTAAGTGAGAAGCTAGAAATACAATTTCGTCCCACTTAGGAAAGGCCCAAAAAACACCTCAAAACTGATCAAACACTTCAAATTTGATCTCTCCTTGAATTTAGCTTGAAATCAGTCTTCAACAACTGCTAGAAAAACTACTGGAAATTCAGCTAACTCCTTGATATGCAATAGAAACACCTGTGTGGAGAATCCTCTCAATTAGGAGAAGGGTTTTCGTCCTTCTACTAGATCTCTTAGAGGGTTTTCATCCTCAAGAGATGAGATATTTTGTAAAAGCTCTAGGTTCAAACAAAAATCAGATTCATGTAAAATAGTCCCAACATACATTCTACAAACAAGTAAACTTGCTTTTATAGATGTAATGGGCTAAATGGCCTCCCCAATTTCCAATCAAATTTGACCCCCTCGCATTTAATGTATTAATCCACCTTTTTTCATCCTCCAAAGGGGTTGCATTTTCTTCATAGGGAATTACAAATAATAAACATAAAGTGATATTTCCCTTTTTCTTTTTTTTACTTTATCACTTTATATTTTTCTTTTCTATTTTCAAAATTGACTTTATCATTAATAAATTAATATAAAGTGCATTATAATCTCTTTTTTTTTTGCACTTTTATAATTAATTTATAATGATAAGTTTCCCGTTCTAACACTCCTTTAGCCATCAGGAAACAGAATTGGGCTAAAGGTATTCGACCGAGAAAGGGGATGAATTACAATCCTCTATTCCCAAAATTGCTTTCCCTCAAGCAATTTATAACTCGTTTGTTCAAGTGCCAAGTGCTCGAGACAAAACATGTTGAAGTAATCCAATAGCCTGGCCCTTGTACCTGTCAAGTGGGCTAAATCTGATGCCACCATCTACCACTCACAAGATGATCATCTACACACATTTGTATCACAATATATCACATACTTAAGATTGCATAGTTTCATCCTCTAATTTATCATTTTTCTCAAGAGGAAAAGGCAAATCTAAATATGCAATGACATTATCTCACTTGCTCCATACCTTGTGATGTCATCATGATCAACAATAGGCTGAATTTCTTCATGGTACAACGGTTGCAATGACCTGTTTCTTTCTTCCTCATGCTTATCTTGTGCACTATGCTCAACCTTGGAATGACACTTCCATGTTTTTGGTTATGCCACAATTTGAGGAATACTATTCTGCATACTTTATTGACCACTAGTTGAAGAAGTATTTCGCAGCACAAATGATTCCTTTCGCTGCCCCAAAGGTATTGTTATGTTGCTTTTGGAATTTTTCTCTAGAACCTTCTTCTTCACTTGGCATGGTGGAATATTCCGCTAGGGGCTGATTTCCCTCCACTTGTAGATCTGTGTTGGTAGACTCCATGATTTTGTTTCCTTGCTCATCCTTACCATCATGTACATCAAATCTTTCTAGAAACTTTTGTGAAAAAACTGCAAGTGAAGCAATAAATTCAACCCCTTGGGTCTTCAACATTTGGTGCCAGCATCTTATGTGCTACTCCATCCATGTATCTAGAGATGAGCATGAGGGCATCATCCTGACATGATAGAATTACAACACAAATTTGTCTCAAATTCCTTCAACAACGCTTTAGCAGATATTTCATTAGTGCCATCAAAAAATGGAACTTGAGTCCACTTCATTTTTTCTTGATTGCATTCAAATCTTATTTCTCTTTTATTTCTTCACAAGCTTAGGAGGATACATCGCTCTGATACCACTGTAATGTCCCCAAATGGACATATTTCAACCCTAAGTAGATTTCCCGCAATTCCCACTAGGGCCAATTCTGATTAATCAAAAAAGCCAAAAAATTAAAATTGCTATCAAAATACAACAAAATTAAACCACAAACTGAATATTTTACAAAAAACCCTAGTTTGTTGCCCTAGGCCAGCAATTTAGAAAAAATAGCTTTTTCCACCTCAAAATAAGTCCAAAAATTATGAAAATTTGTTTGCAAGTAGATAATGAATAATCAAAATAGGATCTTCAATCAAATCCGAAAAAATATTAATTCTGGAATTTTTTAGGGCAAAAACCACAGCAAAACTTGTAAATTCAATAACTTGCAAAATACTCCAAATTTCTGGGCAAATGATAGCTCAAACTAAAGCTTGAAAAACAAGCTTTGAAATGAACTCAAAATCAGAAATTTTCAATGGCTAGAAAGCATCCAAAATGGATCTACAATTCTAGAACAATGTAGATAAACCCTAGTTGTAAGTGAAAGCTAGAAATACAATTTCGTCCCACTTAGGAAAGGCCCAAAAACACCTCAAAACTGATCAAACACTTCAAATTTGATCTCTCCTTGAATTTAGCTTGAAATCAGTCTTCAACAACTGCTGGAAAACTATTGGAAATTCAGCTAACTCCTTGATATGCAATAGAAACACCTGTGTGGAGAATCCTCTCAACTAGAAGAAGAGTTTTCATTCCTCTTCTAGATCTCTTAGCGGGTTTTCATCCTCAAGATTATCTCTAAGGGTTTTCGTCCTTAGAAAATATTTTGTAGAGCCCTCAAGCTCAAACAAAAATCAGAATTTTGTAAAATGAAAGTGATGCCTCTCATAAGCAAGTTGACTTTTATAATGAAATTTCGCTTAGTAGCCACCCACAACTACCAATCATCTTCCATTGCTTGCATTTAATTCTTTTTTTTTGCCTTGTCCCCTCTCCAACATGGGTTGCATTTTCTCCTAGGGGAAAATAATAAATATAAAGTAACTTCCCTTTTTTCTTATTTTTACTTTATCACTTTATCTTTTTCTTTTCTTTTTTTAATTTGACTTTATCATTGGTAAATTAATATAAAGTGCTTATAATAATATTTTATATTGCACTTTTATAATTAATACATTATGATAAGTTTCCCTTTCTATCACCCTTTAGCCAGCGAAAAACAGAATTGAGCTAAAGGTCTTCAACTAATTATTTTAGGAAGTGGGACATTTTAAGGTACCAATACAAGTATGGTATTGCTATTGGCATCCAATGCGGCTGTAACTTATAACAAAGTTTTGGATACAATAAGGCTGGGATACAACATATATAACAAATACATGTGCAACTACAAAATATTACCATAAAATATAAAAAATTTGAAAGAGAAATGTTTTGGTCAAAAGATCTCCCTTACATGAGCAAAAATATTAGTATGTCTACACCTCTTATAAATGGTAAGCATATTGTTTTTATTTCCATTTTTTGGTTTTTTCTTCACTTATAAATTTGTGTGACACACGACTCAAAGTTGCATCTAATATATATCTAAATTGTACCCAAGCCCTATCAGGCTATGGATATGTTTTGTGTTTTATCTGCGGCATATCTGAGTATTGTCTAGACTGTAACAGAGAAAAAAAATGCAGAAATAGAACGCCCAATATTACTTTTAACACATTTCAAAAAAAAAGGAAAATTAAAAGTTTCAAAAAACAGGAAACATTTATGTCATACCAAGGTCTATCATCGTGTGTACCCTTCCTCTTGAGAAGTCCCATCTCAAGATTTTTGAATCTAGTCCCCCAGAAATAACTGCAACATGAGAATATTTTAACACTATTTAAATTCAATAGTTCAAGGAAAACATGCCGATATCAAAAGAAATCCCCCCCCTTGAAATATCTTACATGTTGTCAATATGCCCAAATGCTTAATCAAAATCAAAATAAATGGTTACCGAGTGGTTTACTCTCTAGTTGAATTATTAATCCAACTTTAGCTAATTTGAGTAGGATTCCACAATAAAATGACAATAATTTCATCTTCAATCACTATGCATGATCTCTTAAACTTCATAACTACTAAAGAATATCACGATTTGCTAGATAACTTTTAGCCATTGGTTTCATTATTTTACCTTTCATGGATCTCTTCAAATATTTGATCCAATTATTAAACATCTATATGTACTTGCAAGTATGTAAATCTAATTCAAAGATAGCGTCGTGGGCTATTTTATAATAAGCATAACTGGAAAATTCAAATCTAAATTCCTATTTTATTTGGTGACAACAACCCAAAATTTGAGCTGTTGTAGATAAAATTTTGGTTACAATTTTCATCCCTTGCCCATCTCTACTTGTATGATCTTGGGAGCATAACCATGTACTTCAAGTTCAAACTCACTACATCTCTTGAGTATTCAGAAAAGTGCTTCCTAGAAATTTCTCAAATAGTAAATCTAAACTATCTAGTAACCCGTCCAAAAAGTATCTTAGGATGGATCTTATAGTCATTCAATGTACTAAATTTTTATTGGAATGGGATATTATCATAGGGAAGACACCAGACAAAGTAAAACAAACATAAGGAGCAGCAACAAAAGCTAGAAGGAAGTGTTGCCAGAAAAAAAAATTACAAGACAAGCTCAAGCCCTTCTCCCAAGGAGAAGTTTATGCCTAATTGTGTATTTAAGACACAAAAAGGTTGTCACAAGAGAAAGATATGACTCTATCCCCAGACATATAAAGGCCATGATTCTACAACTTCAATGTTGAGAGAGAATGAAATTTCATATTTTTTGTTATAATTTGTCTCTTGACTGTATGTGAAGAATTCTATTCCAAGTGGGATTCTAAGAATGGCAGCATAATTTGTTTAGTTAGGATCAAATTTGACATTCAATATAAATAATATGTAAAAATATAATATATTCATCTTGAATAAGTTTTGTAATCTCACAGCATATCTAATGATCACACCAAGTATTCATCTAAGTTACCAATATGGTGAATTAGGTACGGCTCGGGTATGACCGTACAATATATATATATATATATATATATATATATTCTAGCCCAATAAACAGGAACTAACCACAAAATACGCATAAAATAAAATAAAACTACATAACACTTACAATAAATTGGTAATGATGATTGAATGCCAAATTTATGATAAATATTAGTTATTAAATCAGAATTAGAAATCGTTGACATATTTCACTTCATTGAGAACATCAACATAATCATCAGTATGTGAATCATTACACCACAAGAAGTGGCACTCCCACTAGCTATGTTGTGTCCTGCAAAGAAGTCTCCATGTCAGGTAAATGAAAGGTGGCCAATGCAAGTACCCAAATTAACATGCTTAGCCTCTACATCCCAATGCTATGTCACCCCTTGTCACAATTATGTTGTACATCATTTTATCTTGAAAAAAATCATTTGACCATGTGCTCTTGCTCATTGATGCTGCATCTTTAGACCCCATGTCTGCTACCCATGCAAATTGGTGGGCCAACATCGTCGTATTTAGAGTTGCATGGATATGAACATGGATGTGGATACAGATACAATATTAAATACAAATACAATTACTTTTTAAAGCCCCCTGATATGGATACAATTGGATACAACATATAACAATCTATAATAATCTGCTTTCTAAATTTAAAATATGTATTAATAATAATTGTCAATTTTAAATTATAAGCTAATTAATACATTCAATTAAAATTTAAAATTACATGCAAATTACACATTCCCATCCCACAGGAAAGATGGGAAATCGGGTATTCAATAGAGAGAAAAATTGCAGGTTGTGGATGCCAACAAAAAATTGAGGAAATGAAGGAAAAGAAACAGAGTAGGCCAAAGGAAACATATCAAAAGAACTGCATGTTGAGCAGATCCAATGTGAGATTTTGAAGTACAAGAGCAAATCAACACTCTCACCTACATGTCCTCAATTGTTGTTAAAATACATTATCAAAGGTCATTTACAGGTTTTTAGCATTTTAAAGGGGGTTTTTTGCTATTTTTTTTAACTTGTAAATCAGATATAGCTATAGCTATGCATACCATATCTAGTTGTATCTAATATGGCCCAATTATGGATTTGAATATAGATACGGATGGGTATAGTATTTGAATTGTATCCAAGCCACGACATACCCATATCTGGATCCAACACAAAGATATGCATGCCCTAGTAATAGGGGTGAAGTATACAACAACCCTAGTTGTATTCTTTGAACTTCAGTCGGTAAGCCGTGATGTCGGTTCAGGAGGATATGGCATTACCGACATTTGCATCTAACTACGTTGCCATGAAACAAAAACAGGTCTAAAATGTGGAAACCCTAATTTCCTAAAATCCTTGATCAGAAAATAGCATAGAAACATTTGAACAATACATTATAAAAGAATATAAATATATATTAAAAATGCAAAATACCCATCTTTAGTCCATAAAAAATAAAACATTTCAAACTCATGTGTTATAGCCCAAAATAATATTTGAGGTGACATAATGTGTTACATAGCCCATGTTCAAACTTCAAAGGCTATAAAAAATGTACATGGAAATGAATAAATGTTTGTAATATAGAGACTAGAATCTATATTCTCCTCAAAATCAGCATGTCTATGAATGTCACTCCCACTAGCTCCACTCTCCACCACTAGTGTAGTAGAACTCCCTTGATTGTCATCATCGACACCAAGCAATGAAAGTTGGGAGAGAGTAGTTGTGGAAGCATCCAAATCAGTAGTCTTTGGTTGAATGTCCCCAAGTTTTTAGGCCATCTAATATAGTCCTCAGTCTTATGTGATAGGAGGCGCAAATTAGAGTGCACAAATACCAAAGCCTCAACCTTCTTGGCTGCCAATTTGTTTAATTTAGCTGAGTGGATAAAGACATATGTACTCCAATTGCGTTATGTTGAAAGTTTATGAAAATTGAAAATCAGCAATGGAATGAGAGTATGTTTTGTTATAAGCCAAAGGTGTGCTTATATAGTTTTTATGGCATGTGTTTTGCAAGTTTAAGGTTTGCTTTTTATTTTTCGAGTGCTTTTTTATTTTTTGTATTTTTCTAACTTATGCCACCAGAAACGAGACAAACTTCCCAGGTATGTACATGTTGGATTAGTCAACAACCGCATAGTTGGCTTCCCAAGACTCTCCAAAGTCTTCTCTGGAAGAACATTCACACCAGAACCACTATCAATGATGGTGTTTGTCAAATTCCTTCCCATAACTTCCATATACACAATTGTCAATTGTCAGGATAAGTTCATCACCAGGAGCATAGGATCAAGCACTTGGTCATCTTACAAGAGGGGCTCAACCATGAGATCATTCATATACTTTTTGCTCTTCCCATCACCTGACATGAGGTGCTCAAATGTATGCTCCATGTTTAGGTTAATGTCTAGTATGGTAGAAGGGAGAGCATTCTTGAGTTCTAGAATGCTTCGCAATAAGTCACCTATTGTCACAGGTATAGTGATTTGTAAAACCTATCGTGCAATAGCTTTTTCAAAGTCTAGCCTGCTAGTCGTTGTGCTTATGTGTTCATTCAAATGACATTGTTCTTCAACCATGGCCCTCTTGACTTCCACCCTTACTTCAACCAACCTTTCGTTCTCTATAGATGAGTTAGGATAATTGGCTTTTTTCACTTGTGCACTGGTAATTGACATAAGTTCCTTGCCCTCGGCTATGTCAATCATACTGATATTTGCTTGTTTTGGACAATTGCCATCGTTATGGTTCCTAGGACAATTGCCATCGTTATGGTTCTTAGGTCCACACCATCTACAAAGAAGGCATGTGCCATGTTGGTTAGGCCAATCTCTTGTAAAATGAACCCACTCATTGCACTCCCAACACTGTATGGATGGTCCTTTGAAGTTGTACTGAATCTAACTCTTACCACCACTATTATTGTCTTTAATAATTGCTTGCTAGCATGGTGGGTGGTATTCATGACTCTTCTTGTGTGAATAGTACTTGGCGGCTCTTATTTTACAAATTGTATGGGCAATCCTTCATTGAATGACATGTAACTTGACAAATATCACACAAAAAATTCTTATCTTCATTCTTAGTCTCCCTTTAGTTCTTTTATCATTCAAAACATGTTCTTTCTCAAGGATCGCAATGATCCAAGTTCATTGTCATCACTAGAGTTAGGGTCATATTCTTCACATTCTTTCGAGCATGACAACATCTTTTTTCTCGATTTCAATGGCTTGGTTGTATGTATCTTTGTACGATGAGGGTGGGACCACCACCATCATCCTCTAGAATGAGAACACTAACCCTTCAAGTGTGAACCATCACTTCTTCAAGTCATCAACAAGTTTTATTTCAAGTTTTCCTAATAGTTCTCAAATTCGTTTTTTATAGGCGCAAATATTCTCATGTTTACCATGTTGATATTACAAATTTCAACAACAATTTTAGTGTCATCCTCGGGAGTTTGAATTCTTTCTCAAACATTTTCCTCAATGTTTTCCATGTTGGTTTCTCTAAGCTCAATGCACCTGCATACCCATCAATAGCCATTCCTCGAAGGTTAGCTAGTAAACATCTTAACCATATCTAGTCATCAATATGCCCACTGGCAGTCTAGATGGTGACGCACAATCTGCAATGTCATAGAGATCCTTTGATTCTTCACCAACAAACTTTGATAGCTTCTTCTTTTCAGAAGATAGTGTGAATGGGATAACCATGGCCTTAGTGTGGTTTTCGAATAGAAGTCTCACCCTTAAGAAGGTCAATGTTAAACATCCCTTTAACCTCTTGGCACTATCAGGAAATCTCTCCTACGCTCGACCCTTCCTTCGACAAGCGATCCCTAGACTATCTTACACGTACTCAGGTCTCCTTTTCATGTGCTCCAACCTGTCATTTGGGCTGCCCCAGAGGTTCACATGATTCCCTTATAGCGCCCTCCAACCCAAACTAGTCGGTGAGGTCCAGACTTCCTTGCTCGGGAAGGGGCTATGGTAATCTCTGTCCAATCCTTATTGCAAGTGGCGTAGGGTTCACTAATTCCTTTTGAATGCTTCGGCCTTGGCTAGCAATTCGGCCTCATGTTTCATACTTCCCTTGACATATCTTTTGAATTTCATTCTTGTCACAACTTTTGTCATGTTTTTCTTGTTGCTCCACCAATCGAAGAGACCATTTAACTTCTTGGTCCCTACTCTTAACTATATGTCTGTATCTTGCCTTTGTTTGGAGTCAATAGCATGAATTATTGCTCGTACACACTGGTTTTCTCTTTGTGAACTTTTTGTGCGTTGTAATAAATATATGTATGCTTTCTTCCCTCATAAAGTTTGACAAATTTATTCGATACATAGATTTTATAAGATAATGGGGTGCCTCATCACGCTTCTCTACTCTTTGAACTAACTTTCACTTGACCCGACGTTCTTTGAGGAAACATTGCTGAAATGTAGACTAGTTAATGTCTACTAAGATACCAGACTTATCAATAACAATGCACACAATAGTAATTGGATAACATACCATATTAGAGTAAAGTACCCGAATAATAACAACTTATATTCATAATAAGTCTCAGTCAAATCGTACTATACAAGGAAAACTCGATACAAGCACCCTTTCCCCAACATACATCATTCTATTCATATAACAAGAAGACACAATGGGTTGTCAATTAACACAACCGAACATGCAAATGAGTCATTACAAAACTACCTAAAGCCGTCTAAAACATCTAACTACATGATACGTCAGCTACTAAAATATCTAACTATGTTGATAACCAAGACAATACTAATATGACAATCTACAAAGGGGGCATTCAATGCATTGAGTTTAATTGGATGAGTGCTTAGTGCCAATTTTAAAGAATTGAACATAGTCAAAATTCTGTCTTCGTTAATTCCAACAATAAGTATAGAAAACCATGCAAAAATATCAATAACGGCACTTTAAGTTTAGTTGCACTATAGTTATAACTTGTGGGAAAAGATGAACAGACTTCACAATACAATCAATGGCTTTGTCATTGCATTGGCTCAAATGAGCCAATTCATTTAGATTTGGGAGGGTTTGATCCTACTTATGCACTGAATGATTTTGAAAGAAAGACATGTTTGCAACCAATCTCCTATCAAAATGCAAAGAAAGAGGGAGGACATCACTAGGCATAGTCATGAATTTCCGTTAGAGCTTTGATCTCATTTCCCAATGTTAAGTATTTCTAAGATGAGAAAATGACCTCTTCATTCGACACCACTCACAAAATATGATAATTCTAAATACTTTGCATCCATGAAATAAAAGTAAAGGCGCAATATGAGGATGAAATGCTTGCTAAGAAAACAGATTTTCTAAGAAAAGAGATTTTTCCTTAGCAGTAGCTTCTTGATCTCTTGTTATTGCTAAAAAAAAATCTATGATGTTTACCCCAATCTCCATTTTGTGGCTAATCATGTAAGTGTGTTCAAGGATACTCCTTTTTCTTTTTCAATTTGAAAATCAACAAAGAACTTTTGGGTTGCAAGATTTCAATTCAAAAGTTCAATTCTTATTATTTAGATCTAATAATCTGCATTTTCACGATTAATAAAATACCACAGATTGCCTTCCTATTTCCGGTCCTCAGCAAGAGGTGTGCAAGTTGCACAAGATTTGTGAGCATCTGCGGGACTACAAGACATTGCAAAATGTTCCTCGGTGCTTGGTCTCAACTTAGAGTATTCTAATCGAGTTGAGTGATGCCCAAGAAAGCGGCAACACAAAGGGATGATGGCACAAAGGTTGGTTAAGTAAATCAAACTATGTAGAGTTCCTCGATGTCATGCACTACCTCGAGGTGTACCACTCTAGTAGTGTCGAGTGAGGATGACCAAATGCGATCGCACAAGTTGGCATAGTGTTGTGCAGGATGCACAAATGTTGTACAAAGCATTGAACATCGTGTTGTGCGAAGTTGTTTGTTGATCTGAGGAATGCCTATCAAATACCACAAATGTGGCAGGCCAAAAATACTCTTTAGTCTTCCTCAACCAGACAAGAATGACACAACAAGAATTTAGTCTCGAGGGACCTTGCGCTTACTCGAATCACACATTTCCATAATTGGGCCTCAAGCTATTCAATTCAACCCTAACTAGAAAGCTACAAAGGAAAATGAGGAGCATGTCACAATCTATCCTCTTTAGAGACTCCACATTAGGGTTGCAATCACCTATTTGTTTGTGATGAAGGAAAATGAGGACCATGTCACAATCCATCCTTTTAGGGACTCCACATTAGGGTTGCAATCGCCTATGTGTTCGTGTCATTTTTGCATGGTTTTTTTCTAACATGTTAATGAAGCAATGAAAATACACTTGTGTAAATATTCTATAAAATACAATAAATAAGATAGTTGTCCTTGGATATGGAAAGATAATACTTCTTCATAGGAGGAACAATGAGCTTAGAAATATGTTGGATGTACATTTTTCTACGGAGAAAGATATAGCAGACTGCTTCAAACTTCAGCATTTTCTATGTCCTCTCATTTCACTGTAAAAATTGAGGAGCATGTCGCAATCCATCCTCTTTATCTTTAGGGACTCCACATTAGGGCTGTAATCACCTATTTGTTTGTGATGAAGGAAAACGAGGACCATGTCACAATCCATCCTCTATAGGAACTCCACATTAGGGTTGCAATTGCCTGTGTGTTCGTGTCATTTTTACATGGTCTTTTCTAACATGTTAATGAAGCAATGAAAATACACTTGTGTAAATATTCTATAAAATACAATATATAGGATAGTTGTCATTGGATATGGAAAGATAATAGTTCTTCATAGGAGGAACAATGAGCTTAATGTAACTCTCTCTTTCTATTGATACAATATTTAACATACATCCAAAATATAAAAATATGATTGTGTTGATATTTTTCATTACTTTTGTCAATGGCATAGCAATTTGTAAAAGATTGACCAACAAGCTTCTAGAAAAACTCATCTCCCACATAAGACAAATTTCTAGAACTTAATATTCCTAAATAGCTTGCATCTTTTTGAGGTTTGTGGTAATTTTTTACCAAATACCATATCACTTGAACACTCCATAGCTTTCTTTAAAAATCAAAATTGGATAACTTTGTATAGACTTTTCCTTCTTGTATACATAAAATGTTCTTACTCGTTCGCATTAAAAATGTGTATGTCATCTTGGAAGAAAAAAATGCCATAAATCCCCTAATGATTCAAGGATATCATCATTCTCATAAACATGGTTGGAGCATTTGTCAATCAAAATGGCATCACCTAATGCTCATGACAACCATTATTATTAGTAAAAGTTGCCTTGCACATATTCTTTTCAACAATCCTTAGTAGGTGAATCCCACTCCCAAATTCTCTCACAAAGAAAATATTGGCTCCCTTTAATCAATCTATCCAATGAGCCAAATATATATCTTTGATGTTATTCAATTATCTTAATCCACAAACATTTTAAATGTTCCATCATTCTTTTTTACCAAAAAATCTATTACTCGAGATGAAAATATGATTGTCGAATAAAACATTCTATCAGCTATTTTGCATAACTTCATTGATAATGGCCTTTGATAATTGCGATTAATGCCTTGTTTTCATTCAATTTAATACTCCCCTTCCTTTGGAGGAGGTAGTGCATACCCTTTGAGAAGACGCCATAAGATCTTTGAAAACACGCTTGAACCTTACCTCTACCTTTGTAGGCTTATAGTTGTATCTCCCCCAATCATCAAAGCTCTATCACAACAATTATACCTCTTTACATCATAATCATGCTACCTTTGATGGCTTTTAGTTGTATATACTCAATACATCAAGGCTCTATAACACTAATTACACCTCATTACATCATAATCGTGCTTATCATTATTTACCTTGTAAAATCAATGTAGTTTGTATCTAGCTTTTACATCGTGTTATCAATTCTCTTTTGCATTTCCTCCATTATCTATTCAAATTGACAGGTATTTCCTTAAGAGGTAGGTATTGTTTCTTCACTTATTACCTATGCCTTTTCTATATTTTTTTTTCGAATTTCGACCTACACTACTCTTCTTCCTCGAGCCATCTTTTGGTGAAATGGTGACAGGCATGTGCTTTGAACACCCAACCCTCATAACACAAATATTGCCACTCCTATACTTAAAAAAAAAAAATTGCATAAGGAACACAACACATTCAGAGTCAATGCAATTGAAAGTTACATCGATGCAATCTTTCTAATGGCCTAGCAAAATTATATAGACAAGTGACAATCTAGTCCTCTTGTAAGTTGTTGAGGAAAAATGGGATAGAATACCTGGAATTTTTAGGAGAGTCTACAAGGATGACTCAACTCATTGCTAGACCCCGCAAAGTTTAACAACATTTGAGTGTCATATTTTCTCCGCACATTTGGCTCGCTTTATTCCCTTTACGGCCCTTTCATTCCCACTAGGTGTTCATAGGATCCTTGCTTTTGACCCTATGGCATTGTTAATTGATGTTTCCTTTGTTTTCCAAACACCTATTGATGTCCAAGTCACATATCATTCTACATAAAATAAGAAGGGGCTACGCGTAGAGAATGGATTAGACCATTGAATTCTAAGAATGGCCCAAAATCATAACAAATGGGAGGATACCACATAGTAAAACCTCAGAGGAATAATAATCAATTCTCTCTCTCTCTCCTTGAGGTGGAGGATGAGGAGCACTTTATTTTAAAATGTTTTATCTATTATGAAATCCAAGGTAGGTGTTACTTATTGTACAGCTACTTACGAAGTTCTATCTCCACCTTTTTAGATATTATCCTGATTAGAGACACCTAGACCTTTTCCTTAAGAGGTTTTCACCTTCAAGCGTAGGAATTTAAAGTCTTTATACAAGACCCCTAGTGTTGTCAAGTTGATTACCTCCTTTCAATCCATCTTAGACATTGGAGGTGTTAAGCACACTTTGGATACCATCGATTTGTACACAAATAGGGATAGATCAGTAAGACTGCATTCATCTTTGCATGTTACTACTAAGTGCCTCAACAATCTCACTCTCATACTAGGTGTTATGGATATGTTTCTATTTGACATCGAAATCCATTAGTTCTCCCTCTCTAGAGCTAGGAGCCTAGGATCATTGGGACTTATACATTAGATGACTATTAGCCTTGTATGTTAGAAGACATTTGCCTTTTAGGAGTATCCAACATGGACCTCTTAGGCTTGGGCATTCTCCTATGGGCATTATTAGAGATTATATTGGTCCTATCATGGTGTGGATGATGATGTTGTCAATTCTTCTACTCCTTTCATCCAAATATGTGACAGTGTTGATCTCCAACTTCCTTCCCTAGCTTTGCTCCTCATCTCTTTGCATGAGGGGTTTACCCCTCATATAGTATTTATACTTATGTCATATGGCTCAATTTTACCATATTTGGGTGCATCCCCTCTTAGTTTAGATTGTTTTAGCGTTTGCTTTGCGTTAAACTCTCAAGGTTTACAATACTAATAGTCATTAGGGGGTGAGGATGGGACACGGGGGACGGGGTTGGGGGAAGCGTGACACCTAGGAATGACATATGCGGTAAGTGCTTTTGCGGCCAACATGGGTCACCAAATTAACCCCTTTAAGAAGCAATTCTTATTATATCACAAGGTCATTCCTATCATATAATATCATGCAATGTCCTACATTATTCTAAACTTATTCTCTATTGTCCTAACACTAGACTTTTAAAGCTGGTCATTATGTCTAGCATATCAAAAACTTCATAGACATGAATATTGTGTGCATCATAGACATGCCATCCATGTTGGTGTAAAATGTTAATTAACCCAGACTTAAGCTTACTTAGGTATATAGATTTGAACCCAACTTAGTTATATTATCTGCCTTCCCTATTTTAATATAGTATGAAATTAGAATATTGGATTGTGAGTAAGCAAGAGAATTAAAATTGGATCCTGACTTGGAAACTAAGTTGGGTGTTGTTTGATTTTTGTAGAAGTAGAGGCAGGTCTGATTGTGTAGGACCCAATTCTTGTCGGCTTACTAACTCACTATTCACTTTTCTAATTTCCTATTATATGAAAATAGGGAAAATCGCTAATAGAACTATGGTAACATGGACCCAAAATATAACTAGAATCCTCTATAACAAAAAAACAGAATGCCACTAGCAATGTTGTTTCTGAAACTTTTGACCCTAAGTTTCAATGAAAAACATACCATCAATGCAATTGTTCTAGAATCTAAATGCACCTCAAAACACTACCCTTTCTCAAACCATAAAGGGAACTCCTTTTCATCCAAATAACCAAGTGACAGAAACTTCTCACCAACCTCTAAGCAAAGATGAACTCAAACATAAGTTACAAAAACAACTTAGTGAATTAGACCCTACAAAACCGCTATTGTTTGACCATTATAAATTTTAAATCCCTCCTCATTGCTCCGATTGCAAATAGTATGGACCTTGGTGCTTCATATCCAATCTAATAATGACAAACAAACACCAAATAACAAAAAATGGCCCTAAATTGTGTCCGCATAGCCTCAAATCTGGTTTAATTGTTCCAATCACACCAAATTGGGGACTTGGTTTGTGAATTTTAATTCAACGATCTATGAACATATAATAACGACAAATGGCCGTCAATTGTGCGTGCATACCCAAATTAACCTTCATTACTCCAATGTGATGATTGGGACTTTAGTTCGTTACTTTCAGTTGATTAACTTGGGTCAATTAGAACAAAGCATGATGTCATTCAACCAATAGGCTTATTTTAGAACAAGCCTTAGAAACTTTATAAATTCAAGCTTCCACCCTAAATTGGGATTATTGTAAATCAATTAGGATCACCATTTTGAGGAATTTGAGAGATAGGAAGAAAAGATTCAGCTTATCTGCCACGATTTTTCCCACGTGTAGTCTATAATTCATACCTTGTTGTAGAGTTTGGATCATTGTTGTCAGGTTTATCTTGTGTCAATTTCTTGTAGGAATTATTTTCTTGTTTTGAGCAGGTTGTTGGAGTTATGGTTTTCCCACCTATTTCCACGTGGTATCAAGGCCATCTTGCATACTCCATCTTTTTTCATGGACTCGGAATCTTCGTGAAAAGAGAAAAAAATATTTTGTATCTTTTTGCTTACAATTCTATATTTTCTTTCCCTTGTAAATATGAGAAAAAAAATCTCATTCTTTATTGAAAAAAACATTTTTGACATTTTATGAAGCTCTAGGGGTCATTTTTTATTCAAGGATTTCAAGTATTTTTCAAGAAAAATCAATGATAATCTTTTTCAAGAGTTTTAGCATTTTTTCAAGGGTTAGGAAAAAAATTAGGAATCATCCTATTCTTTTATGTAGATTGGTGGAGTTGTGGTCTCCGCGCCCATTTCCATATTGTAGCATGGCCATCTTGCAAACTCCAACTTTTTCAAGGACCAAAAATCTCTTTGAAAAAAGAAAAATTCATTTTCTAGTATCTCTCTAAATGAAACTCAATTTTTCCTCCTTTTAAATATGCTAAGAAAATCTCATTTTTTTCAATACAATCAATTTTGACATTTTTAAGGCCATAGGGGTCGCTTTGATTTCAAGTGTTTTTCAGGAAAAATTAAGTAGGTCATCTGAAAAAATCAACAGTAGTCTTTTTCAGGGTTTTACCAAGTTTTCAAGGGTGTAGAACAACATCCAAGGATTTTCTAAAAGTTACAAAAGGTCTTTCAAGTTTTTCAGATTTTAAAAAAATCCAATTTTCAAAATTCTATATAGTATTTTTTAAAATTAAAAAATTCAAGGATATGGAAGCCCTGACAAATGTTGTCTAGACTACTCACCCAAGCCCTTTCTACCCCTACCCCATGTTGTGCCACCACTCCATGTGTGCCCCCTATTATCATCATCACAATCGTGCTTCTTTGCTCACCTCCTTACACACAACCGTCTGCGCTCCACTCCTAGCAATACCCTTCCCACTACCTTGCCAACCCCAAACTGGTAGTCTCTCAAACCCAAAATCCCCATCCCAAACCTAGGCTTGTCCTATCCCGAGCTCCCCAAACTCTAAGCACCCCTTGCTCGAAGTTCCCGATCCAATCCCTTCCTTGTCCCCTTAAGCGGACCCCTAACCCCTTCTCTTGAGACCACCTATGTTGAGCACCCCTCCCTCCCAATGCAAAGCTAGTTTCTTTTTAAAATTAGAGGTTGTTGACCTTAGGCAAGGCCACCAACCTAATAGATAAGATCGATCTGACCCTTCCCTCAAGGTCAACCCCCTTGTTGAGGCCCCCTAGGTCATTTTCAAGGCCTTTGGCCTTTTTCTATGCCAAGGACATCCCGACGTTCTTGTGGAATATTTGTACCTATTAAGTTGTTTTACCCCTCATTAAAGGCTATCAAGGGATGGGTTTGGTGTGGCAAGTGATCACACCCCACGTGAAGGAGGTCAAACCCCTCATAGAGGACATTTTCTTGTTGATGGTCTTCCCATCCCTCATAAACACATATCTTCAAATAGTGATATCTTTTCACTAGTAGCTCCATTTTTTAATTCCTTTTAGAAAATGTGCCTTACATTACTTCAAGGAACAAAAGTTTACGTCAAATGGGCATATTGTTAATAGAAGACTATCCCTCTACATAAGCAAGGAAAGAAAGCACTTGGGCCCATAGTTGGAATACTCGCCGAGAAATCACCGAGTCCTTGACTAATCGTCAAACTTTAATGCAAACGAGTAAATCGCAAAAAAAATTGCCAAAAATTAACTCGCCGAGTTTTGGCGAGTACTCTCCAAAATTCGGCGAGTACTCTCCAAAAACTCGCCAAAACTCGTATGAAAGAAAACACTGGAAAAATACAAAAAGAAAGCATTAATAGAAATGAAAGAAAATGCTGCAAATACACGGTTTTGGTAAATTTATGTTTTTTTAAGAAATTTGAGTATTTTTAAGTTGCTGAGTATTCCGAAGTATTGGTTGAATATTGCCGAGTTCTTTTTTTGGGGGTCTATCGAGTATTTGCCAAGTGCGAGTATTCCAACTATGCTTGTGCCTATGCACTAATGGGCAAAGAGCACATCTTTTTGAAACCACTCAAAATGAGATTGTATAAATAAAGTCGACTCTCATCTAAAGAATTTCAACTTCCCCAAACTGAGGGAGGGGGTATTCTCTTGAAAGATAACCAGACATCTTGTTTTCCAAAGAAAACTAATAGTCGCCAACCTAGTTGTATGCCATTAACTCTTACAACTATCCCTAACCATCCAAGTATCCCCTAAAAGAGGCCCTTTCCAAGAGAGAGGTGCAGTAAAAAGGGAAGTGAAATCAGTGTGCAACCATCCCCAAAAACCTCTTGCCATTAGGAAATTTCAAAAAATATGGTCAACTAATTCATTTTTCCCACAAGCAATACAAAAAGCATTTGTTAAACCAATCTTACTCAATCATGCTTTAACAGCTAGACCATGATGCGATACTAACCATCCCAAGATCTTGTGTTTGAAGGATGTTCGTATTTTCCAAATAACTTGGCTTTGTCATTGCCATCTCACTTTAAGGTAGTTCACCCACCATTATTTGTTCAATCAAGTGGCAATAGGAGTATAGTGGCACATTTGATGATACAAGTCCTTTAAATTATAATTCAGAAGATTTTTTCCCATGTTCCACTTCCAACCCCTCCAATATGGACCCACACTTTGAGGTTGTATTTTGAAAAGACAACTTTCCAAAATCATACTATAGATGTCTTGGAAAGCCCTCTTGCATGTTGGTGACAATTTGAGCCCGGTTTAAGTCCCTCTAAGTTTCCCAATGTTGTCGTTGTTGGAAATATTGTCATTGATGTATTTGGTTACCGAAATCGTGTAACGGAAGCTGACGGATGTTGACAGAAATGGTAGAAAGTAAAGGAAATAACCAGCAGTAAAGAAGGGTAGAAAACGAAAGTTTAAATACATGAAAATAAGCGTTTTTGCATAAGGATTATCATGGTATAACCAAGATATACATAGCTGTACATAGGAGAGAGATATCAGCATTTTAAGGTCTTCATATGCCATGTTTTATGGTGAAAAAGAAGATTTAATGATGGCTGGCAGCAATTTGACTAAGGAGGGGCAGCGCTCCTATCAAGGGGTTAATTGCATTGTTTAATGTGCATTTAATAATTGTTATGGGCTGCATTAATTACTTTTGGTTTTAGCCGACTAATGTACTTAATTATGTTGTGTTAATTAAATAATGGAAAGGTTGTGTTGGTTGGAATGATGTGTCTTTTCGAAAGGATGTGAGAAGGATATATAAGGATATAGAATCATTTGTTTTAGACAAACACACATATTGAATATTTTGAGTGAAGAGAGAAGAGTTATAAGAAGAAGAGCAGATTCAAAGGTGTAAAGATGAAAAATTGCAGTGACTTATATATGTGAAGGTGCTGGGATAATTAGACTGAGTATTCTTAGCAGCAGTTTTGTAATAAAGTATAGCAGATCCCGAAAATAAAAGTGTGAAGTGCAGATCCAAATAAGAAAACCATCACTCGTTGAATAAGCAACAAGTTCACGATGGTAAGAGGAATTTTTGATTAGGGATTGGTGCTCCTATGAGTGGGTGCTCACAAATTCAAAGGGGTTGGTGCTCCTGTAGGTTGGTGCCTACAAAATTGTAATTTGGGGATTGGTGTCTCCTGTAGGTTGGTGCCTCCAAACATTTGAGAAATATAATAAAGAATATTTTCTCCGTGGTTTTCGCCCGAAAGGGTTTCCATGTAAATTTGTGTCTATTTGCATTGTGTTGGTTTGCTTTGCATTTATTGATTGCTTTCATATATTCACTGTGAAATTGATTAATTGTGATTACAGTTCTGAGATTAAGTGTTAAATTTAAAAATATCATAATACTGATTCACCCTCCCACTCTCAGTATTATCGTGTGCTTAACAGTCGCCCATTATTCCATAGGTCTCCCTGATAAAGCAAACCCTTCTATGCGAATCTTTTGCCTACAAAAAAAGGTTGAATTCCAACTTGTCCATGTGGTGATTTGAAGGTCCAAAAAGGTCCAAATAGGATGTGCTACTAAATATCAAGCATCTTGTGGGCCCTCAAACTACCAATGGATAAACCTCGAGAGTGTCTGCTAAGTAGCCCAAATTCTCTTAAGTGTTGACCCAACAATTATAAATGCACTAGCATTTCCAATTATGTCGCAACCTCAAAAGGACCCCCTAATTTTATGGACATGATGTGCATTAAGAATTCTATGTTGCAGAAGGATCTGCCAAGGGGCATCACCGTCCACTAGCCTTACAATCCATTTTCCGACAAGGACTATTTCTTGGAAGGAAACAAACAAGAGGAGTTAAACATATGCCCCGCTCCTAGAATTTTGTCAACAATTGTAACCTTCCAACAAGAGGAAGGTCAAGCTTATTCCATATTAGCATCATTTTTCAAATTTTTCTAATACTCACCACCATTGATCAGCAATAGAGAGATGCATACCAAATGGAATACCCAAATAACAATCTACCTTGCCTAGTTTTATGAGTTTCCATCATTAGTTCAACCAAGGTGGAGGATGTAACTTGCACAAAACCAAATAGTAAACTGAAACAAAATTGAAATTAAATTCTCAAACCCTAGCAGCAGGCTGTAAATATATTTTTATGATAGCAATCAGCCACAAAACTTAAAAGAAACCCTTCAAAATATTATTCTTCAAAGTGGGAATTAATTGCAAGGAAAAAAGTACTAGAGAATATATTTTTTTACCAATTTAATATCAGTTGGGAATTAATTATCAACAGCAACAAATACCCTTTACAAATATGGTTGGAAATGAAGAATTCCAAGCCCAAACTCAAGTACAAATGAAGATTCCAGCTGCTAAAAATAGGAGGAACACAATGATGATTGAATTTGAAGTTGTTGTGCCCTAGAACACCCCAAACCCCACCTTAGGGCAAGTCGCCACCCTAGGAGAGGGTCTGAAATTGGCCAAACAGCTGGTCCAAAACCCTTGCAAGCTCAAACACGGACTTGTGTGGCTGTCCCACACTCAAAACCATGCAAATCTGATCTGCCCTAGCTGTGAATGATGCCTTAGCACTAATAAATCTGCCTTGAACCTTTGTAAATCTGATTGTAGCACAAGTGTGACCTCTGTATGAGATCACCAATGAAGATGTGAGGGTTTTTGTCCTCAAATCTAAGTGCTATTGAGGGAGTTTGTCCTCAATAGACCTCCATGGAGGGTTTTGTCCTCAATGGATGAGAGAGAAAGCAAAGCGTGCTCCAACTCTAAGAGAATAAATTCCAAAGCAAGCATAAACATCTTCCAAGCCAAGCGACCCCTTTAAATAGCTAGAGGTGGTGCCAAAAACCAAATAGAATCCTCCTAAAGAGGACCAACCTCCTTGGAGACATAATAGTTCCTTTTTCTTTTATTTTTCCATTGGCTTTTCACCTTTTTCCCAGCCGACCTGACTCTACTTAGAAAATTACTTAAAATTAATGCAAAGCTCACAAAAACAACTGAAAATCATGACATTAACTTCCCTTGCTCATTCCCTTTTTAGCCCATGGGAAGTGGAATGGGCTCAAGGTCTTCAAAGAGAACTAGCGTTGAGAAGGGGACATTACAGTCCTCCCCTCCAAAATTGCTTGCCCTCAAGCAATTGCAAGCTTGCTCATTTGGATGTACCAAGTACCATCATACCATAATAACCAAAGCATCTAAATCCCATAGATTCAAGTCAAACAACCTCTGCCAACAATTATCATGGAGTCTACTCCATCCGTCATCCACATTTATATGCTCTCCCTCAATGAAGCCTTCTCCCCAAAGCATGAGAACATCTTTCATATACTCCCTTAAGGCCAAAAGTTGCCCCAAGTGCTCACTACCGTGTTTCCGAGGTACCCATTTGCTCTTCTCTTGTGATGAAGGATCCCATACACTTGCTTCATGACTAGAGCCTTGAGCTCCAATGGGTCCCATAATGTTACCGTGGGTTGATCCCTCCAAACCATGGCACAACACAACTTGCATGTAAGCTGGAAACAAGTAATAACAGCCACAAGTCACTTGGAATTCCATCCAAATCAGCACTAGGATGGCTGGGAGGATTGTCTTCAATAGTGGAGCCCCTCCACTAACATTACCATGCAAGGAAACCCTCTCAAATTGCACAAGTGTACAGTTGTTCATGACTGAAAATATTATGACCAGCAATATAGAAATGATACATATGACAAACCCATGCAAATTCAATAATGTGATCAATGTAGAATGATAGTCATACAAGGACCTGAAAACTCTCATTTAGTCGTCATCAACTAGAAAATATTCTTTCCCATGATTGGAAACCCCTGCCAAATCACTTGTGTGAGTGCCCATGAAGTGGTGCGACTTGATGATAATTATGATGACAACAACATTACTGGAAATTAGGTCCATAGTTGTCCTGGGTATGCTTCCGCTGTCATATGATGATATCATCTCATCATTGTTTCCATATTTGTCACCATTTGCTTCTAATGCTTGGAGAAGCATCTCTTCCATCCCATCATCACTAGCCGCAAACTCATCCTCTTCCTTATTTACTTGAGCCAATAACAAATTCAATTGCTCTATCACATCCTTGTCTTCTTTCTCCTTCATACTCTCTACCTCCCTTCCATGTTGTTTACAATTGCTTTTCTTTTTCTCCATTCCTAGACCTGCACATAGAACAAACACATTAAAGAAAACAGGAGTTCCCATTATCACTTCATCATGCCTTATAGACATGATGGCCAACTCTCTCTCATTGCTTGCAACCATCTCATAATCTCCCCTCAAGTTATGGATGTCTGAAAACTCAATCACGTTGTCCCAAACACAGTTGTAACCTTGCATTTCCTTCTCCAAACTCAGAGTGATAGTGGTTGGAAACTCTTCTATGCGGCTGTCAACAAAGTGAGAAGGGGGTTGGAAATGTTGTGTGCAACAGGTGAAAGGATGGTACAGCAGCTGTCCCACTGAAAATTCGTTCATGAAATTCCGCAATGACAATGTTATGGGGGCTGGAAACATCCCATTATTGACTGAAAATTCTCCCAACAACTGAAAATTATTCCATTTCATGACTGTCCCCATTTGTGTGGCAGCAAACAAAGTGTTGGGCAAACTGAAAATGTTGATAACAGCAGTACATTTTTTATGACAGCGTGTCTTAAAACCCAATAAACATGACTTCTACTACTTACAATCATACCACCCATTTCCAGTTGGTTACAATGCTCGGGGCAGCAAGATAACATCCATCTGCTCACTTCCAAATATAAAATTCATGAACTCAACATCCACTTTCATTGGAAGACTTCTTCTAAGAGCATGTGCATGGATTAGGAGCTGAAAACCTCTATGATATAATTGCTGTTTTAAAAATGAAAATGTGGGATTTACCTTGTGTCCACCCCATGCATTGAAAAGTTGCCTTGTCTCCATGGTGTAAGGAATGATGAAGCCCCTTTGTAGTGACTCATCCTTCATCACGTTGTTAGAATACACAAAAAACTTTACATGATTCTTCCCAAACAGCCATAAGGGTGTTGGAGTATTTGCACTCACTGATCTCATCAAGTGACCCCTTTCATACATCATGTTAGACCAAGAGAACTTCATCAAACTTGCCAAACTACCTTTGTCCAAGGAAAGTACTATCATTTTCAACATATGAAATTAGAAAGAGCATCATACCTGGCTGTAGCATTGTACTTTCTTACTCGACCTTGGGCTTATGGTGGCTGGAAACCTTCTTGTAACAGCTGAAAAAACCTCATCAATGACTGTAGGTGGAATATGCATCTTTCTTGTGACAAAATCTTCTTCTATCTCAACAAAATGTATATGGGAGAAACTGAAAATGTGGTGAACAGCAGCCCAAAAGTTGGAGACAACTCTCATATCCATACGCACTATGTTAAGTTGATAACACACAACCAAGGGATCCCATTTTACCCAAGTCTCATCCTTCCTGAATCTCCAAAGCTCACCCGGATCCCAAACTTTCATGTACAAGCAATTTGGAACTTGTATGAAAGTATCCATGTGCTCTTTGTTCTTCATTCTATCAAAGTGTTCTTGACCACATGCTATCCCAAGAGGCATATCACCATTTCTTTCAACATGTTGCCCATGATGACAACACATCTGAAATGACATAGTAGGAAGCAACAAATCCACAACACTTTCATACCTTTGGCTGTCTACAACTTGCTCACCTTCCTTTGCTAGATGAAGAATGATTGAGATATCTTCCACACCTCCATCCTTGTGACTCAAAATTTTTGAGTTAGGGATCAACATTCTCCTTCCTCTTAGACTCTTCACATTCAACAAGTGAAGCCCTTTCCGCCTTGACTTCATCCATACTTTGTTGACACCTGTATGGAGCATCTTCATAGTTCTTGCTAGAGTCATGAACACCATTAACTTGCTCCTTATAGGTGGTTGTTCTAAAAATTCCAACCAGCTGAAAATCAACATTAGCAACCGGTAAAGCTCTTCTCTCATGTGCATGCCCTTCAACATGGTCTTCTTGGGAAACTCCACCTCAAAACCCTCTTGCAGATCTGATTTTTCTTTTTCTAGTTCATGCCCCATGATTTCTTCCTTGACCTCTTGAGGTGTTGATGTATCTCGCTACCTTTGTTGGTTCTTTTTCTTCTTTCAAGAGAAACCCTTTTGGGTTTGGCTCCTTGGCATATTCTTGTGGTCTAGGGTTTAACCCTAGCATCTTCATCCATGCACCGGTTGTCCCCTTGTTGGAACCATCAATTGTGGAGAGTGTCACTTTCCCCAAGGCATGTTGAGGATCCTTCTGTGGCGCTTGAGATCTAGGCTCGGGCCTTGACCTACCCTTGCTTACTCCTATGAACTCTGCAAGTGAAATGGCATCACGAATCTCTTTTGGAAGAGCCCTATACTCCTCATAGTTGGCCGCAATGTTGTGACCCACTGAATGTCGTGTTTCAACCTTCAGAATGACTTCTTCTTTCTTTGGTAAGAACTTAGGTCGCCAATCCATGTTCTCCCTCCTAAGTTCCCTTTCACTCATGTGTCCATTGTAGATTTTCCTCAAATGTTAGCTTTCTACCCTGCAGGCTGGGAAGATCAATGCTCTGATACCACTGTAATGCCCCTTTTGGGCTGAATCTGAACACCAAAGGAACTTGCACAAAACCAAATAGTAAACTGAAACAAAACTGAAATTAAATTCTCAAACCCTAGCAGCAGGCTGTAAATATATTTTTATGATAGCAATCAGCCACAAAACTTATTAGAAACCCTTCAAAATATTATTCTTCAAAGCGGGAATTAATTGCAAGGAAAAAGTACTGGAGAATATATTTTTTTACCAATTTAATATCAGCTGGGAATTAATTATCAACAAAAACAAATACCCTTTACAAATATGGCTGGAAATGAAGAATTCCAAGCCCAAACTCAAGTACAAATGAAGATTCCAGCTGCTAAAAATAGGAGGAACACAATGATGATTGAATTTGAAGTTGTCATGCCCTATAGAACCCCAAACTCCACCTTAGGGCAAGTTCACCCTAGGAGAGGGTCTAAAATTGGCCAAACAGCTGGTCCAAAACCCTTGCAAGCTCAAACATGGACTTGTGTGGCTGTCCCACACTCAAAACCATGCAAATTTGATCTGCCCTAGCTGCGAATGATGCCCTAGCACTGATAAATCTGTCTTGAACCTTTGTAAATCTGATTGTAGCACAAGTGTGACCTTTGTATGAGATCACCAATGAAGATGTGAGGGTTTCCGTCCTCAAATCTAAGTGTTATTGAGGGATTTCGTCCTCAATAGACCTCCATGGAGGGTTTTCGTCCTCAATGGATGAGAGAGAAAGCAAAGTGTGCTCCAACTCCAAGAGAATAAATTCCAAAGCAAGCATAAACATCTTCCAAGCCAAGCGACCCCTTTAAATAGCTAGAGGTGGCGCCAAAAACCAAATAGAATCTTCCTAAAGAGGACCGACCTCCTTGGAGACATAATAGTTCCTTTTTCTTTTATTTTTCCATTGGCTTTTCACCTTTTTCCCATCCGACCTGACTCTACTTAGAAAATTACTTAAAAATAATGCAAAGCTCACAAAAACAACTGAAAATCATGACATTAACTTCCCTTGCTCATTCCCTTTTAGCCCACGGGAAGTGGAATGGGCCCAAGGTCTTCAAAGAGAACTAGCTTTGAGAAGGGGACATTACAAGCATTTGAAAACAGAGTTCCCACTGCCTTGTGGAAAAAGGGGCCAAAACCTAGCCAATCCAGCATGTTTATAAAATCCCGCTCTATCCAAACATAGGCCTTATCAAAGTCGATCTTCAAGAAAAGATCCTGTCGTCCATATTCTTTTGCCCATTCCATAACCTCCCATGCAGTGATGAGATTATCCAATATAAACCTGTCTTTTATAAATTCAATTTGTTCTTTTCAATCAATGCATGCCACCAATATCATAATCCTTCTAGCAAGGATTTTTGCTAAAAAAACTATAAGAAACATTAAGGAGGGTAATAGGCCGCCAACCACTTACCCACTCCCTTTTTTAAGCAGATTTTTTTAAACTGCTTATTTTTTCGTCTAGTTTTCATAGTTGCAATCAAAAATACTCCATATAGTATCAAAAAAAAAAAAACTTTTTATTTCCCATTTTTAGCAAAAATTGTAGAAGGGCAAAAAAAAATTGTAAAACTAAATCATTATAAGCAGTTGACAGGGGAAATCTGTTGTACACGCACTACAATATTAAGTGCCAAAACTCTAGAGGGTTGTTTTTTTCTCAAGGCATTGTTCACAACCTTGATCTCTGTTTGCATCAGGTACGCACTTGCAGTTCTTGATTATGTTTATCTTTTTAAGTTTCCATTCCTAACTCCTTAGAATTATTTCACGTGGAAAACTAAAATAATTCTAGAACTAAGGAATAAGGTCTTTACATAGAGACACTTGGCAGAGAAACAGATCTTACACATGCCATTGAGAAAACTAAATGGCACAACAAATATGATCAAGCATATGGCATGATCTCAGTTTCTATCTCACCAGACTTGTTTCTCTTTGAAAAGACAACTCCTAGAATGTTTGGGTAGACTTAATACTCTCTTTTGTAAAAACGATTCTATCAGATTCCATTAATTAGATAAAAATCTCACAGGTCTTAATCCTAATGATTTTGACACCATTCAGGACTGAATTTCCAAAAATATGATGAGCAACTGATTTTGGCCCTTGGATCTTTTATCCAAGTTGGGTGAACCCTTTTTTGTATTTGTCTCCACTTTTCGCTCTACCAAACATGATGTGGGATCTGCTTTCAAAATGCCCACCTTTGATGAGTTTGTTGAGCAAATCACTTGAGAACAAGACAAACTTAAAATGGGCACCATTGCTTCCAAGACTTCTAAGTTACATGCACTTCTTACAAATCAACCTTAATCTTCCAAGGATCCAACCAAGCAGATGCAAAAAGGTTCAAAAGCACAATTCAATCACCAGTCCCTCTCTTCTGTGCCCAAGCACAATTCTAGAGCAAAAAGAGAAAATCTGAAGTATAATTTTTGAGAGAGGAATGGACGCATTGAAGATCATTGTTGGACAAAGTTGGCAGTTTTGAAAAAGAAATGAAGAATTACCACATCAGTCTTCCTTCTTCATCCTCTTCTTCAGATACGGGAAAATCTAGGGCCATTTCTGCCAGAATCACTGCTTTGCTTCAAATGGATTTCCAATTTTCCATATATACACCATTTATTTGTAGTATTCTTTTTGGCAGTTAGGCACTCAAACAGTTACGACTCTTCATGTCTGTACATGGGCACCTTATCGGGCACATAACAATTTTATTGTTTTGCAGCATTCTTTCTTCTTGGTTAAGCGTCTTAGAAGATGGAATGTGATAGGGAAGTGGAATTGAGAATGTTGCAGAGCTTGTACAGGTGTTTTGGGGCATATTTCTATAATAAAATATGTCCATAAAGACCTTGAGAAGGTAGTAGACCTGTAACAGCACAAGGAACTAGCGGCAAGAGGAGGAAATTCCTCTCTTCTGGATTTTTCCCCACAGTGAGTTTCTTCAGGGTAAACACTGTCTTGTGTAGTTCTTTTCTTGTTTGTTTTGGCAGTATTTTCTTGCTCTATTTTCAAAATAAGTTCTATCCTTTCAGTTTGCAGCACAAAACAATTCAATTATAGGCATAGTGGAGTGTTTTATGCCAAGAAGTAAGAAAACAGCAAGTTAATCAATTACTTGTTGCTGGAAACATTTAAGATTCGTGTTGAAGAATTAAGTACTGGAATATCCATACTAATTATGAATGATTTTTGTGCTCTTGCCTGAGTTCGACTACTTTGATATGCAACTGACAAGTATAACCTTTGAAACCAAAATCCAAACAAAAATAAGAAATGGGAACTTGACTTTTAGTGATTGTGAACGAGTGAAATAGTTGAAGGAAGAGTAGAGGAAAAAGGAAGAAATGAAATATTTTGGTATTGAGCACTTAGACTGAGTAGACAACATCTTAGCCTGTACTCGACAAGAAAAACTCAAACTGGTCAAAGAAAAACACCAAAACATAAGGAATCCATACTCTGGATCAAAGGAGAAGAAAAGGGGATGGATGGATTGATGGTCAATAAGGATGTATAAAAATATGACCGGTACAACTAGGACATGATAACTCTAGCCAAATCCACCAAATTTTGAACAAAATTCAAAACCAAGAGTAAGGCATATCTTTCACATCGGATACGGTAGAAGCGACAAGGCTATCAAACTAGAAAGATACGTGTTATGAGAAAATTATATTATAACCTCTTTTATTTAGGATACTACTAGTACACTTTATTCTTATATTTCCTCCTCATTGTAGAATGTTTGGCAAAATAGCCTGCAAAATTGCTCAGAATACATTTGTATCTGCAGAAATACTTAACCAAGTCTAAAAAGAAGAATAACCCACATCCTTCCATCCCAAAGGACATTATTTGGTCATTATACATAAAGGTAATATGCAAATAAATGGTCACACAACTATAATTAAAGTTTATTTTCCTACATTTCCTCTAAAATATCCAGTATTTATGTTCTTGTCTTCTTAAAAAGGCATACTCTTACCTAGGCTGAAGTAATTCCAAAATCCTCCACGAAAGGTATGACATCCTTCCTGCAAAAAAGGGAGCAAACCATGTACATCATAAACAAAATACCAATTCGGTGCAACATTTATTTTCAACTGGATAAAGCAAACCAGATCTTACAAGGAAAATTAATAATATAAGGAGAGCCCCACTTATTCAGGGACAAATCAAACTGAAGTCTCAAAGAGCTTAACAAGATTTTGTATGTGAAGCTATCTGCATGGTTGCACATGGCAACCAATATGCATTTAGAAAAGCTGAATTATATTGTGCAATGCATATCAGGCTAGCAGCTGGCTTGCACTAATCAAAAGCATACCTAAAGTCTTCTTAAACCTATATCTTCATTTTATAGCCACAAGACCATAAGTTGCATCTATTGTGCCAAGAACTAAATGTAATTTAACTGATTTTCTTACAATATTGGAAAGCATAATCATCATCTGCATCAATGTGAAATGTTATCATAGAAAAATATGAATCAGGTCTAGACATGGTACACTATAATAAATTATGTTTGACAACCTCATTTAGTTCATCGGACTGAGAAACACGTTTGAAAGCATGAAGAGAATGTGGTAGTTCTAGAGGTGGCAATGGATCAAGTGGACCTTCTGCTGGAATTTGCATCCTCATGACTACATGCCAACTGAAAACACATTTACAAAGGAAATTTCTATTAGGAAAGAAAGTGATGCCAGAAATTAATTTTTCAGAAGCTTAGTACAAAATCTAACAGCACTGTTTGTGGGAATATTTAATCTGTTGTTCTTTGCAGGGATCTAGCTCACTTATTTATATAAAATAAATCTTTAATAGCAAAAAGAAACAACCACCTTAAAAATCTAATCTTCAATAGCCTTATTTGTCTACTATACCTATAAATAAATGACGTAATCATCTAATGTAGATTTCGTAAAGCATTATGCTGGTTTGTGGTTAATGCATATCTGATCGAGTTTTAATAATGAATAAATTTAGACAAATAGTTGTCCTATAAGTACATGGAAGATGACAATCCAAAATTTCAACACAGGAATCTAATAAAAAACATATCAGCTAATGAGGCCTATTTAATTTAAATATTAACGAAGTGATTAGTGGAGAGCAGGTCTTAGTTAAAAGTTGCAGAAAGGAAATACACTGGAAGCCGCATGCTATGCTTTCCACAAAACTGCTTACTTCCTCAATTTTGTAACTCGCTAAATTGCCTTTTCTCAAAATCAAAA
This sequence comes from Taxus chinensis, assembly GCA_019776745.2. NCBI lineage: Eukaryota > Viridiplantae > Streptophyta > Pinopsida > Cupressales > Taxaceae > Taxus > Taxus chinensis. The sequence goes on from CM034150.1 coordinate 798,994,339, forward strand.
CAGAGAAACCATTTTGTAAAGACTAACATAGTCATCCATCCTATTTGTATAAACCTAGTCCAATCTATGAAAATATATCAAGCGTGTCTCTCAAGAGGTGGTGTATGCAAGGGTAAAAGACATTATATAGAGTTTAGTCAATAATGATAGTCCATACATGTAAAGAAAAACTGAGGATTTGTAAGGAACAAAAAACCTGTCTACTTTCATAGGTCTTGCATTCATGACTCGCACCAAAAATTTCTTTGCAGATCCACGATCAGTACCTGGATTCTTCTTTCCCTAAAGCATAAGATACATAAGAAGTTTCTGAGTTAATTCTAGATAGATTCTCTAGCCAATAATGCAAGTTATAAGAAAACAATCCAACTTTGGAATAAAAGTAGACTATAACACAAAATTTAGAAGTAAATTATTATTAACTTTAGAAAAGGGACTTACAGTATTAGAAAAAAATTGCATCAAAAAAATATCTAAATATACTTATAGCTTAAGTAGACACATACTACATATATTCAAGTTGACAAAATATCAGAAAAAATAGATACAGTTTATGTATTAGATAATATTGACTTCAAGAAAACATCTTAACATAAAGATTTGAAGTTATTTGTAGCATAAGTACACTCATATTAAAGATATCCAAGGAGACAAGATTAAATAATTATTTACACTGTACAGACTATGAAATCATAGAAGCTCAGAAAGACTGACGTTTTTAAAATCCATAAGCATGTTTTCACAAGATATACCATAACTGTACATGGTTATCTCAAGTAGTTAATCCAAAACTTCAAAAATTGCATATCACAGATATTTAATTCATCTGTCATCATTTTTAGTATATTTACTGTCCTCTATGAATTTTTTAGCCTAAAAAGAATCGTAAATGCATTCCTATGTCTTCATTCCTTTCTAAAACGCACTTCCACTGTTACCATTATCTGGGACAACTACATTTTCCTACATTGCAGAACATATTTTTCAAAACTTTTTGCCAGAAATTGCTACAGCTTTAGATGAAAAGCTTGTGTTAACCAAAGAAGTGGTCACATGCACATTCATACTCATAGAAGAATGCTTAAAAAAGAAACTTACTAATAAGAAAAAACATTAAGTTAAGAAAGAAAATAGGAATAACTGCCACCTAAGTTTCAGAAATGTAGACTCAACCACCACTAAACCTGTTGTCCTAGAGACTGTGGTCCAATTAAAAGATTTATAAGCCGACGTAAGATGAAATATGGAAATTCGATTCAAATTGAGTACGTACGAAGTCCTTTTTGATGCATTTGACGACGATTCCCAGGCCATCCTAGGAGGGCAGATTGACATTTAATACGTGAAAATAGAACTCTCTGGCAACTTATTTGATGCATCTTTCATTTTGTAATGAGTTCTCTCTCTCATCTAATGCACACTAATAGCAGAGCTATAGCAAGTTCAACAGGAAAAAAAACTAATCTATGCGATGTGTCTTGCAGCTTCAACTAACAGAAATACACATGTATCTACTGGATTCTTTTCTTTTGAGGTAGGTATACTACAGTATCCAAAAGGTTGCACCTTATGAGTTGTAACTCGCATTACCTTTTACTTCTATATAAGGATGCAAAAAGAACATGAGAAAAAAGCAATTTTCGTCATTCATTTGGTTAAAAATTAAAATACCTGCCAAAGCCAAAGATGTCTTGGCCAATTGCATGACAAACACCACATCTCTCACATAAGTTGGGGTGCAGTTTTGGTGTTATTTTTAAAAGCAAATATTTAAGCAACACAAACATCATCAATCAAATTCCAATTCCATTTACTGTGAAACGCATATCATCAAAAAGGCTAACGATCGAAATACAGTTCAGATGAATTTGCCAAACCTACTTGAGCATTTCTGATGTAGTGGATGCCAGCAATCTCAAGACCTATTAACCACCGCACATGGAGGAAACAATCTAAGGCATACACCCAGCTGCCACTCTTTTGGATTATCAACTTCCATTTCTTGAAGCTAATGTTTTAGACGCCAAAGCTTGAGTCAAGGTACAACAAAGAACCAAGTAATAACACATCTTATGGAGCAGAAGGGTAGCTTCTCTTCTCAAGCCTAGTGATTCTACTCCTCCAAATTTTCAGCAGCTGATCCACAGCAGAATGTTAGAAGACATGAACAAGAGAAAATAATGAAGAAGGCTCGGAATGCGCACATTGTAAATTGTGTGTCCATAATTTTACTATGCAAGAGATAGTTACAAAATGATTGAAGTGGTTACAACCATATATTAGTTAATACATAACTAATAGTGACCTAATTATAAACTATAAGCCTTATATTTTAATACCCCCTCATAAGGCATACCCTACAAAAATTAAAATAATCACACTGACAAAAGTTAAAACAATTGAGTCAAACAGAATCACACATTATTCAGAAGTTCTCTTTGAAAGTAATTCTTTGAACAAGTAAGACTCCATCAAGTTGTCTCGTAAACTTCATAAAGGTGTAGCTCCCGAGCTGAATTCCCAAATTCTTGGATTCTACCTCCCCAAACTCCCGAATTATTGGATAACCATCCATATTGAGTTACATCTACAGTGCTCCATCAAGTTGTCTCATGACCCTCGTAAGGGTATAATTCCCAAGATCCACAAACTCTTGAACTAGCTGGGCAGCCATGCATGTTGAGCTTCATCTAGACTAGATCCCTCCTTGTCTTCAAAGTGTGGAGCTTCTTTAGAATATGTATTTTGTCTCGGTAAATTCTTTGCCACTGTAAACCTCCGAGATCTTCAACAATAGCTACATTAACTTCATTTGGTACGTCTTTGAGTTTTCCCGCAAGAACATCATTGTCTCAAATACTACATTTCCATGTCGTATTACCTCTTCTTTCGCAGTAATAACATTCAATTTCCCCTTTGTCTTTATTTGATCTTGTACGGTTATTTCTTTGAGTATAACACCATCTCAAGTTGAGGATCATCTAGCATATCTCCTACAATTGTTTTCTTTTCTTCAGCTAAGAGAGCCGAAATCATATCTTCTAGAGTTTGAGAAGGCAGTTGACTAAGAGTAAAAATGACATTGTTGAATTTAGAAGGCAAACTATTTAACAAAATGGCTTTGGCATCCTCACCAACTACCTTGGCATTAACTTCTGCTAACCATTTAAGGAGAGATCTCATATTGCTTACATGGCTAGACATAGTGACTCTCTTAGTCATCTTGAATCTAAAAAAGTTGAAGCTTTCGCAAAAAAATTGCATTGACCACTTTTGCTCCAAACAATTTGTTTAGAGTATCTCATATTTTCTTGGATGATTTTTATAGGCCTACATGATGTAACTCGCAATCAGAGAGAGAGCAATATCAATAATGACTTTGGCTTTATCATCTCTGCTCCGCCATGAAATATCCCTTGTGGGATAGCACGTAAAAATGCACAAAATATAGATGATTTGCAGCCAAACAAAATTCTGATTTTTACAGAAATCAATAGCTAGGGCAGCGAACAAAAATAAATCTATAACTCACAAAATACTTGTTCAAATCACTTAAAAATTTACGGAGAGCTTGCTAATATGATAACTAACACAATAAAATTATTTTTGGAATTTTTGGAATAATATATTGCTGCCAGAAAATTACATAATGCCCTAGGCAGCTAGGAAACTTCAAAAATTCATATCTCCTCAAATATGCATGGAAAAATTATGAAATTTGGGAAATAAGATCTATTAATATTGAGAATGCAAACCCAACCTTCAGATCTGAAAATGTTAACCCGGAAACCCACCAAAAAATTGTTGCAACTTCCAAAGTAAGTCGCCTCCCTTGGAAAAAGGCTGGAAACCCTCAAAAATACCTCTAATAATGGAGCCAAACCCTGCTTAAGTCGCTGCAATAAATCTGACATGTAAACTCTTGAATCTTTTCCACAAAAATCTTCAAAACCCTTCCTCTAAAACCTCTGAAAAATATCTCTGTAAAACAGCCCTGAATCAGCTCCAAATTGGCAAGATAGGATGGATCTCACACCACCGAAGAATGCCCTGCTAGCTAGGGTCCCTGTGAGATCTTACTCCACAAGCTGAAATTTTGCAAACAGCAGTTGCACATAGAAAAAATATGAGTGTATGCAAGATTGAGCTCTAACACTCCCCAAATCTCCTCATATAATTTCTCCATGCAACAAGAGACCCAAACTAGCCCCAATCAACCCCCCTCTAGAGATGATAAAAAAACATTAAAGTAACTTAAGTTACTTTTCCCCCTTCAAGTCGCCATAGGAACATAAGTGACCCCCAACGAAGACTTATAACATTAAAGTGTTATGAGGTCCCCCTTAACGACAAAACATAACATCTAACCCCACCAAGCCACTTAAAATTCATATCAATGCAAAATTATAACAAATAAGCAAGGTGGTAGCAAATATCCATACTCAATAGCCTCCAGTGTCGTTAGCCCCTCGGGTAGACCAAGGCTAAGACGAATGAAAAACCTCCTAGGCCAACTACTCGAAAATGGGGACATTACACGCCAATCCAATAATATAGTTGCATCAATAGGTGATTTTTCTTTCCCATTAACTATTCCCCACAAATTTTTTATCCTTCAATTGCATTTGTATTTTAACTTTCCAAGTGTGAAAATTGAATCCAAAATATTTGTCCAAAAGAATTTACATTCAAAATACCTTTATTTAACAAGAAACATTCTTGTAAAATTTGCAACCTAAAAAAAATGTGCATGCAGATAAGTACCCAGACAATGTTTTTATCACTGCCACTCATTCGTCGTTGTATTTCTCTTTCAAACAATTTATTGGTTGTGACTGGAAGTTTACTGTGTGACATTTGAAAAAGGCAACTGAAAGCGTGCCCTTTAAAATTCACAATTGGTGCCCTCTAAAATTCACAACTATATTTAAATGTGCGAGTAAATCACAATTGTATTTAAATGTGTGACTATATTGATTTGCAGTTGTATCTATGTAAACGACGCGACTATATTCTCTTGCCTAACACCATGCACGACTATATGTTTTGTTTTCAAGTTCAATAATGGTGTCGTAGAGATCATCTGTATTTTTTCCTCTTTCCAGTGCCCTTGAAATGCTTTCAAATGGCCTCAACTGTTCACCTTTCCAAATATATCCTTGACACTTTTTTAACTTCAAAGATGCCCTCACACAAACTCGAAGTCTACATGATCTAAACGGGTGCTTCAAATAAATTCATGATTTACTATTTCCATTACATCTTCCTCCTTGCTTGTCTGACTCTAATACCAATGTTAGAAGACATAAACAAAGAAAATAATGGAGGATTAGAATGCATGCTTCAAATAAATTCGCGATTTACTATCTCCATTACATCTTCCTCCTTGCTTTTCTGACTCTAATACCAATGTTAGAAGACATGAACAAAGAAAATAATGGAGGATTGAAATGCACACATTGTAAATTGTGTGTCCGTCATTTTATCATGCAAGAGATAGTTACAAAATGGTTGAAGTGGTTACAGCCTTAAATTAGTTAATACATAGCTAATACTGACTTAATTATAAACTAGAAGTCTTATATATTCTAATAGTAATTAGGGACAAAATTCATAATCTACTTCTTTCCCTCTTTCATCTTCATTGGTTCAATGCTTGATTAAGCAATCCTTCCCTCACAAGGCTATTTGTACTTCTTATAGTTCAAGATTCAACTACTTTAGGTTTACCCTTCTTTTTTATTTACATTTATTTGGTGTTAAGTGGTTTGTGTACTTTTTATAGCCTAGGATCTTTTTTACCCTAGTATTTCTCTATTGTAACTGAATGTACTTTTTGAGTCCCTTTTACCTAATTTTGGTCATTTGAGGATGTTTATATAATTTCTCTTTCTTTCTAAGTCTTAGTTCAAGAGTTCATTCCTCCATCCTACTTTTGATCTTGCAGGTGCATTCTACCCCTTACTTACACAAGCACTAGCCATTTGTTGTTATTTGTTTAGGTTTGTGATATTTCGCAATAATTCGTGTAATTATATCTCTTCTACTGTGTAGGTCTTCTATAGGTGGCATCAAAGCTTTGTTATGGATTCGACCTAAAGATGGAAAAGAGAGAATGGTTCCATCATCGCAATTTTTGGAGTAAAGTCTATTTTGTAGGAGTGGGATATCAAATCAGCAAAAGTGAATTATAGTAGAATGGGAAATTTTGAGTTAGCAAGAGTTCCAAAAGGTTAAGCATTTTCTACAAGAACTCAACGGAGAAGGTTGCATGCATTGCATGGCATCTAAAGAACCAGAGATCGTCAATTTTACATGAGCATGAAAGAGTTCTGCAAAAAATTGACCCCTACACTTTAACTCAAAAGGAGAGAAAAAAGAGAAAGCAAAAGAATGCACAAAAAAGCAAGAGTTTCAAGATCTTATGCCTATGATCCATACCTTACAAGATCAAAAGGGAACTCTTGATGATGAGTATATCACGCCCACTCATTTTGAAGGCACGTGTAATGGAATGAGTGAGTGATGAAAACTCCCATCAAACCAAGGAGCCAGCAAGCACAACAATGGAGTAAAGGAAAAATGGCACAAGTTACACGTGCAAAATCTCAAAGAAAGAAAAACAAAAAAAATAAACTATGTTTATGTCCGAGAATGACAAAAGTTGGTGAATGAGACTCAATTGTACAAACAATAAGAATAGCATGTGGGAGCCAAAAAGGAGCCTCAAATCTAAAAGCAACAAAAGGCCACACGGAAAGAGCTAAGAGCACGACAATAAAACATTATAAGGAAGATCGGTGAACCATAAACATGTCAGAACAGATAGTGTCATGTAATATAAACAACACTTATAAGGTATAACCTAGAGTGCCCAAAAAACACCACGTACCCCCCGTACCAGGGCTAATACGTACCTGGTACAGGGACGGGCATGGTCTAGGTACGGTGCAAGTATGTACCTGCAAGCCCCGGGTACGTCTCAGGTACGAAAATCCGTACCAACGACGTACTCGAGGCCTGCAGGTATGTACCTTCATCATACCCACTGCAAGTTCCACCATTTTCAACTTAAAATCATTAAAAATAAATATAAAAGCCCCTAACTTAAATAAAACATAACCTAACCCTAATTTCACCCTAAAAGATACTCCAAAAAACCTATTTATACACCCAGTCCCTCTTGTTAATTCACACACTCGTATACACCCAGCCCCAAAAACCATGGACTTTGAAGCTTATGTTGTTTGTTTGTCTAATGTTTCACTACTTGGCATTGATAACGAATTTCCAGGGAGCCCTTCACAAGGGTTCGACAGTGGAGCTAGTGGGAGTGGAGCTGCTAGTGCCATCCATGAAAATGATTTTGAGGATCATCTAGATGATATGTTCTAGGATTTTAGCCCCATGAAACTAAAAGTGAAGCAAGTTGAGAACTTTAATGTATTAAGTTATTAACTATTATGTTTTGAACTTTATAAATCAATACAAACTGAAGTCTCAATTCTCAAAGTATTTGAAATCTGTTTTCATGTTCCATGAATGATTGTATGAGTATTAAATTTCAATAAGTATGCAAATGCTTCTTTTGTATTTTATATGTGTGTGTGTGTGTGTTTATCTCAAGTTAGTAGAGGTGGACGCCCTACCCTGAACTTTGTCTATGCTTACCACAAATCAGTAGGTGGATCCACACCCCTTCACCATATCTATTATCTATTCTCTATAAGGGGGCCTCAACTGCCATTAATGAGGATTAAATAGGCGAGGGGGAGGGTCCCTTTACATCTATATAGGAGGGGCCGATAGGGTAACACCCAAATAGTGGAGTATTGTAGCCCATACCCCACTAGATCATGTGCCAATCCCAGTGCCCCTTTGAATACTCTCTATTCAATTCAGTGGATGCCCTATATCTATAACTTGCCCATCGACGTATCTCTCCATTCCGGCCTGCCGCCATCGGGTCGAGCGCATACCATAGAATCCATAGGGTCATGACCTAACGTTGTATATATATACATATATATAAGTATCCACAGTGTAGCATACGCAAAGTTTTTAAAAATTTGCCATTTTAGCATACCATACCCGTACCCATACCGAAACAATCTAGGTTATAACCATAAAATGGCAAGATCCATTGCTAGAGAAACAATATGGCTAACAGATACCAATCATACCATGGAAGGAGACAAAGGCTGGTTCTAATCTGTATAGACAATAAAAGATCATATTAAGTCCATAAAAGAATGTCAAAGTGGGAAAACAAAGATGTTCCATAGACGAGAATTTGTATGGATTTTTTTTTGGCAGGGGACTGTTCCAAGTCACTTCTTGGCCAAGGAGTAGAAGAAAAAATTCACATTTTTCTCTTTTTCCTTGGACAAAGAAATGACTGTAGCACAACAGGTGGGATTCCAACAAAAGAGGGTGCTTTGGTGTTTGAACCTTGTTACTCAAGTAGTAGCAAGTTTTCCCAAAGTGAAATTTATTCTTGTAGCTCTGTCCAAGAGATCCGTTAAGTAGGGCAATGAAATCACAAGATGTACATCATAAAGCAGAGAAATGGAAGGTCCTTTAGTATGAAATCATAGGCTGGGATGAGACTAAAATACATAAAACAAGCCAAAGGTCACTCTGTAAACAACATAATTATGTGAACGCCCTCTCTTACTTGAACCATATAATTAAAAAGTGTGTTAACAATCTATGATACTTGAAGAAAATACATTTATTTTGTAGTTCAACAATGCTTTATCAGTACAGAGTCTGATTTATCAAGTCCATGATTTTACTTTAATAACAACGGTAGAAATGAAAAACTGAAGGAATTATTTTATGAGGGCCCGAATGACAACACAAAGGTTAGGTTGGAGTTAAAAAATGGATCCCTGACCTAAATATTAAATTGCTATAAATATTTATCAGGTAGAAAATTAATTTGATAATTTAACACAAGTAGGCTTCTTATAATTTCTAAGCTTTGGTCCTTAAATAAGGTTATCCATATACATTATATTAATTTCGATTGTATGTATGGCTAGTAGCGAGTAAATATAAATGAGTGAAAGTAAACGGATGTCACTTACCCAGCCAAAAGAAAACGGTAGATTGTTTCCCGTGCCTAACGGAACAGTTGCCACTGGAAGTGAGTTTTCGAGTTTGAGATCGCTGATTACTCCCAATAGCCAACCTGCAGTGCCATCACCCCCTGCAACCTGCAGCAGTCATTTTTAAAAACGATTAAAAACATGTTCCATGGAAATTGGGTGAAAACACAACTTCCAATCTCAAGACCATTGAAAGCAGTTTCTCAAGTAAATTGTTGTAAAATTGTAACAGATCATTTTATATCAATGACTAGCCATTTAAAAATTGAGAGCACGAAAGACAAACAGATTTTTAATACTCACTATTATACGCAAATTTTCCCTGAGCGTAGCCGCAAACACATCATTTTGAGCCTTCAGTCTTTCTAAATGTCCTAGAAGGTTATGCAATTCCTGATCTGGCTTTTTCTCCCCCAAATCATAGATCTGCGGTACATATTAAGATTATAAGTTTTTTAAAGAAATGCTACAACAATCATTCATGATGAAACAAACATACATCATACAAGTTTGCTCTTCAGGATGAAATGAATTGGAGAACCTTGAGGATATACCGGACAGCGAAATTACATATACAATTTGAACTATATTGTTTGCAGATTAGTTGCTTTCAGATTCAAAGGAAGCATGGTGTTGATATCTGACAAGAAAGGGTAGGCATGTCTGCCTAAGCTGAGCACTCTTTTAAGACAGAGCATCCCATTTGCATTGACGGCGCCAAAGTACTAGCAGTGGAGGATCACTATTTCAAGAGGTGCTTACGAGAGGCTGTGGAGATCAGTAAGCATCCATGCAACATGAATAGGGACGAGGGTTTTGGTTTAAGCCACTCATAGAGACTCGTTATCAACAAGTTACAAAAGACTCCTCACGTTAAAACATGTGATATTTAAAATTGGGAAATAGCGGTTGCACATAGCTAATGTTTGAAGGACTGAGTTATTTATTGCTTTCTTCTATGGTGGTCCCAACTGGCATCATGTATTGATTAGAGCTATAAATATAAGGAGATATAGTCCACATTTCTAATATATCTTTTCATCTTGATAATGGATCACATGGTGTGATCTGAAACGTCAATTCCAAAACTAATACACAGATTTGTCCCAAAAGCTTTTTTAAGAACTTGAAAGTTATCCAAAATCGCTATCTTAAGTTCTAGAACATCTTTAATGTAACTACCTACAATGAAGGTCTGTGACACACAATTGGAGAGTTTGTATATGCCGTGCAGTCTCATTCACCAATACTAAAGGCAATCTCTCAAATTGGAAGCACAAAGAAGAAGACTTAATAATTACATAAAGAAAATAGCCTAAGTAAGTTTAGTGAAGGCTTTGGATACTACCTGAAAAGGATTTAAAAGACCACGGTAGGTAGTAAGAAGCTGTACTCCAAGCTGACCTCCACTCTTAGAATTGATGAACACTAGTACAGGGCATGTGGGTGCCTTGGTTTCGTCTTCCACTGGCATGCCACCAGCTCCCAAATAATAATCTGGAATTCGCATCTTCTCAATTAGTTCAGTTTCATTATTCTTGAGATCCATTGTAGAGTGTTGCTTTGATGGAAAGCTTGTTTTCACCTTTGTACAGAGCACCTTTGTCTTGCTACAAAAACACAAATGAAAGCAGTAATAACCGAGTCTTGAGAGTAAAAATTCAAAGTGGACAAGATAGTCCATTATCACTTCACATGGAAACTAATTGAATGACAAAAATGAATAAGAGCGACATATGCTAATAATTAACCATAGGAAGATGAATGGCAAAAGTAATCACCTGCGTTCAACAACAATCTGTAGAGATGTTATACTATAAAACCTTGATACAAAACATGAAACAACTTATAAATTCTAACTGGAGTTGGGAAAAAGATTATAGAATTTTTAGCTCTGTTATTTATCTGAATTTTAGAATTGATAAATTATGGGTTATTAATTTAATTAATCCAAAATCATAAGCACTTGGAGCAAACTTAAAACTGAACTATTTAAGATTTTAAAAATAGCTAACTATATCGAATATCATATTAGTTCTACTATGTTTTTATTTTGATTAGATGCTTCATATATATACAAGGTTTATTTAAATTTGTGCCCACGTTGGGGTTGAACCAAGGTCTCAACGTTAATACAAGCCTGATCACCTCAATACTTACCGATAGGCCACACATTAATTAGATTATTCAACAAGCTACCATTATCAATTATTTTATTATTGTTTGTATTAAGTCCAACTTTATTTTCTGTGTATAAATAAGTATTTAATTCAGAGACTTCTTTTTAAATTTTAAGTATGGTAACAAAGAAATTAGTTGAAAGGGAGAAATGAACATGAGGAAGACAAAGAAGTCAAAGATAAGTTGCAAACAATCGTTATGGAAAAACCGAAAAAGTCAAATGAATGGCAAACAATTTCTAGATTGTGTAAATATTACAGAAATTAAAAATAGAAAAAGAAAATATTAATGTTCAGGAGTCATCACAATAGCTCAATGAAGGTGATAAATATATCCAGTTACAAAACAAATCTAAAAGTAAAAGGATAGAAAAGAACCCTACGAACAGAAATCAAATAAGAAAATTGCAATATGCAGCGCTAAATGCAAAGCAAGAAAATAAAGACAAGAAGAGGTGAACTCAAGGCAAGAAAAGGAAATGCCAAAAGAGACAAACACTCACCATAAAATCCAAGTACAATAATATGTGAAGGCTTAATTTCTAGCATAAGGCAGGAAAAAATTAAGCGGATCAATCAGAATGGACCTTCGAATTATTTTAAAGTGGGATTGTCAGGCAATTGCAATGCTCTCTATATTAGGAAGTGCAAAATGAAAATCAGTATCATCAAGAGTTCTATCAAATAAAACTGATAAAACAACAGTCGATAAAATGATCTTCCACTGCAAATTTGTTAAGCATTTAGGATTTTGACTACATGCAGGGACAAAAAACGAGTAGCTACCATGAGGATACCAAAAGAGGTAGGGGAAATAAGACCTTTTGAAAGGATGATTTTCAGATTCCCACTACTGTCAAGACTATTAATTTATGACACAACGTGTAAAACTTTTCGCAGATAAGGCTCAGTGTAGAAACCGTGCCTGTTAAATTTTGATGAAGAAATTAGCGCTAAGAGAAAAATAAATATGAGCGGATAATCTGACTGAAGATTGTATACGAGAACCCCAAAAAAATGAGGTCAAAGACGAACGGTTAGATGAATATGAATATCTAATCTAGAATATTATCTTTGGAAATTCAGTAGCAAAGACTAAAACGTTTAGACTACAATATAAAAACATGGCAAGGCTTAATTTATGAATTGGATACCGAACTTTTTGACTATATAAGACCCATTGCAGTCCGGAAAGGACCTCAACAATTGTTGAAGGTGGAATTGTTTTATTTTAGAAAGAGCGTTGAAAATTTTAAGTTGACGAGATCAATTACTGTGGGGAAAAGTTAAGTCCATTATATCCTCATTTAGAAATTAGCTGGAAGAGCAAAGTAAACATGAGAAATATCGGCCTGACTCAAAATTAAATTAAAAAAATTCTAATCAAACTTGAACAGCAAGAATAGCAGAGATCTTAAATTTATCAGCTTCAAGGCAAAAATCATCCCGACAAAAACAAATTTGAGCAGATGAGATTAACTACAGCTAGGAAAAGACCTTAAAATGATTTATCGGTAGAACTACTCAAAGCCACGTAGCTACACAGATATTTGCCTGGCAGCGATGAATACTTAAACCTGGACAATCAAACAAATCTATAAAAAATTATTTCTGTTATTTTTTCTTGATAACCTATACCTGACGAGTTTATCCATTGCATTAAATGCAAATAAACCAATCCGTTCAATGGCGTAGGGTTTTACAGCGGCTACAGTAAATGGCTGGCACGCAAGCAGTTCTTTTGTTGTTCGCAGGCGGACTCGGACCAAGGCTGAATTAATCAATACCCTTCCGCCTCTCCGCCGCTCGATCAAAAGATCAAATAAAAATAAAAGTCATCTCGTAGCATATTCTTGTATGAACCATAACTCACTCCTATTCTATTAATAATTCTCTGACATTTTAAGCAATAAATTTTATATTTAATTTGTAATCCCCAGCGGTGAATGCACGGAGTATGATCAAAGGTATGGATCGCTTACAGGAATTGACAATGACGGTAAATTAAATTGAAATCGAAAGGTTATGTGCCGTCGAATTTCTACCCCCAATTCCTGGAAAAACCCCAGCATCAAATCCTCCATAGGGAGGTTCGTTTTGACATTCAAAACTAAACTATGATTTCGCGAATCTTAGATAACTCTTGGGAGAGACACGTTTGGCTATCTTTTGATTTCGACGCTTCTAAGGTTCGGAGGATTTGGTATTCTTTTAAGGTTCCACACCAATCAGGATACTTGGGACGTTATTCAAATCTTTTCTGGCAGGCTACGTCTTGGGACATTTATGTTTGTTGTATATGGTGGAATACATAGGAAGTCTGAAGCAGCCCTGGAAATCGACAGGCTGTGGCAAAGCGTAAACAATGAAACGTTGAAATTTTATAAAATTGTATGATTTTATTGTAAAGGGTTGTTGGTAAATATATATATAAAATATGTGAAAATATACAATTTATTTGTGAAGAAATAATTTTTAAAAAATATATATTTATACGAAAAAATTAGACAGTCAACAAATTTTGAGGCACAAATAATTTGGAATACTACTCCTGGTCTGAAGCAGGCCTGGAATTTCAAATTATCAGTACCTGTCAAACCAAAATTTTTTGAAGGCTGTTTTTTTCCATAACTGTAAATTTCAATATTTTTTATATAATTTGTTCATACAAATACAAATAAGTCTTATATTATTACATATTTTATATATATATATATATATTAAGAATCACATAAAAAATTCTACGATTTTCTAAAATTTCAACCTGTCATTATTTAAGATTTTTTAAAATTTTTACCTATAAAATACAATTAAAATCACAAAAAACGGTACATTGAAGTTCTCTCTGCGTTTTCTTCATTGGTATTTTAACCACAGGACAATTCCCCCTAAATAATTATGAAGTTCCTTTTCGCAGACTTGACTTTATACAACCTCGAGCGGCAGCCTTCAATTCCGGCACAAAATTCCAAGGAATCATGAAACCTGCCCCAGCTAAAGCTAAAGGAAGTTGGAACGATGTAAACTGTACAGTAGTTTGATTCCATTCCACATGAATATTTTAATTTTCCATTGCACCTCACAACCATAAGGCAATGCTGCCAAGGAACAGGGGATACTACATTTATTGAGCATGTTACTGCCTAAATTTAGCAGTTGATGGTGCATAAATGAATGCAAAGCGATTAAACTGTTCCGCATTTAAATTAAACTCCTAAATTGTAAGAAAAATTATATCCCACGGATGGCATCTTCCGTGCAAAGCATTTTTTTTGAAAAATATACGAGTGACCTGCAATTCCAACCTGTCGTCTCTATTCATTTCTCGTATTCTCTTTCCCAAACGAATATCAGGATGGCTCAGTACCTAGAGGGGGCTGCAGCTGCCATTTAAGGTTATTTTATCATAAACATTGAGTAGGGTAGGTTATTGTTTTAATTGCAGAGTATAGTTTGTGCTGTTGTTCAAGGCAGGGTCGAAACCTTTTCAACCTTGAGATTTCTTAAGCTTTTATGCGAACTGCATGAAAAATTATTTATTTAAATTTTATCTATTGAAAACTAATTGAAAAAATTGAAAATCTTGTGTTATACCGGACCAATTTGTTACGCATAATTCTATATTTTTGAGTGTAATAAGAAAGTTCGCTTTCTTCCATGGACTCGGTTAGCTTTCTTCCATGGAGTCAATCTTAAGCTGCAGGCTTATGGAGGAGACCAATTAAATTTTGTTACCTGGTGTTTGCCAAGAAATTTTGAAGCCTTTTTCATGTAGGCAGTTTCATATACTATATAACTTTTTTTTTTAAGATTTCAACTAAGAAATCAAGTGGGAAATTATAGGCACAGAGAGTGAAGGAGCCAACCACAAGCTAAAGTCTACATATCAAGGTGCTATTAGGTGCCATTTGGATAAAAAATCTTTATACAGTAGGAGTCTTCCAAACCCACTTCCACAGCAACATCTGAAAATTAATGGACAAATTTATTTGGGGCTCCTATTTTACAAGAGAGGTTCAATTTCTTCCTGTAACTTTTGGAAAAACCCCTCCATAAAACTTCGTCCTTTAACAAAGAATCCCATATAGGATGCTGTCGAGCCTACGTAGATTCCTCCACATAGTCCCGTGATTGCTGCCCAGGAGCCCCTATTTGTTTAATGGGAAATGTTAAGCCAGTGTCCAAATGGAGAACTGTAATTTTCTATCAAGACAGACATATAACTATCAATTGTATCGGAGTTGCAAATTAAGTTGGAGAGAATCCAAATTTTTATATATTTGTTTTGGCATAGGAGAAAAATTGTTTGGAAAACTTTGCCGAATATTAACACTTTCCGATAAAAACAACTTTAAAGGTGGATGCCTACTCGTGCTTATGCTTTATGTCAGCTTCAAAATCTCTAAACAATATTCACTAAAATAAATTTGGCTAACCAATTTGGAGAAAAAACAAAATACATAAAAAATTATTTGCCAAATATAACTATTTCATTCTATATGTAACTATTTCATTCTATGTTTTTAAAAACATCCTCAGCGAAAAGGCAGAAAATTCTTAAATGGATTCTACATGTAACTATTTCATTCTATGTTTTTAGAAACACCCTTTCGGAAAGGAAGAAAATTCTTAAATGCATAAGGTCAACATTCATCAGAATATCTATACATCCGCTAAAATAAACGTAAGACACTAGTTTGAGTTACAACCATGGAGATCGCCGTAATTTTCATTTACCAAAGCCCCCCCAAAGAAAATTGCCTAAAATAATTTCAGTTGAGCTCCCTTCGGGAATTGCTGAGTAGGTTAGTCCTCTGAAATTTGAATCCCCTCTTTTCTTATATTATTTACAATTTTCATGGCAGCGTTCCCAAAAATTACGTTGAAAATGGTATCTGTGTACACTGTAGACGCTGGAGAGCTACTTTTAGAAAACCTAAAGGTCACATCTCAAAAGTGCATCGAAGAAAAAAAGTCTTTCCAATTTCAAAGGTCGAGATTCATTTAATTTCTGTTTCATTCGTTTTACAAGGGGGAGCGTCATAACCCAGGCCTGGAAATGGACAGGCTGTGTAGTACTTGGAAGGACAAAATAATGCGAACAAGATAATCTCGCTAGTCGCTACAAATCATGGGCTGAAGGCCCGATAGAGAAAAACGACGTCAACGATGTACGACAAGATTGATGTTATTCATTCTGTAACAATGTTACAAGTTAGAACTTCAAACCTTTAAAAAAGGCCTCAAAACTTGTTTCACGGTAAAATTATTATGGAATTAGGATATTGTTCTATGCCAAATGAGGTAGCATCAAAGCTGTTTGCAGTCACAACCATGAACTCTTCAACCAAAAAATCAAACGAAAAAAACCTGGGGAAAAAGATAATTTTCTTTAGATCTTGTACCTGGATATTGTATCCATTATTTTGCATGCAGCTGCGCCAAATCATTCGAAGGAAAACGTTTGCAAATCTAAATAGAGGCGCCGAAGACGCGAAGCGGGTCGCAAGCAAATATTTCCGTTCTTTGCAGCCGTGGAGATTCGAACGTGGGTTAATACTTTTGTTGTTCGAAGCCGTGGAGATTCAAACCTGGATGAATTATTCAAACACGATTAGGACTTCTGTACGACCGGAGGCTATTCTCCACACAAAATGCACCACCGTCCTTCTGTAGGTACCTACTCCAATTCCGAGAAAAAAATGCATCTTTCCTCTTTGAAAATAACCGTGGTGTAACGGGTTTTTTGTGTTTTTCTGGTGTTCGGAGGGAGGGCGGACTAGGAGTATAATGTTTTTCCCATGTTATGACCAAATGAAATGATTTTAGACTAACATACTTCACCGGTAATTATTTTTTAAAAAGACATATTTTAAAAGCTTTTTCTCTTTTGTCGAATAGATTTGTTTTTAAATATTTTTTAACAAAAAAAATTTAAAAAAACATTTGGCTGGTTTTTTCCCTTTAATTCTCAAATACAAATTTATTGTGTAAATGAATGAATTAATGAAAGATTTTGATAACATTCACAATATTTGGAGTATAGGACCAAGAGTTGCAACAAGAATGTTCCAAACCAACATAATACTTTGATCATTTTATACAAGCTACCATATTAGTCCTGTGAAAAGTCCATTCCCTTATGGATCTTCTACTACGAATCTTGATCAGAAAATTCATTGTTTGATCAAAGTCTCTCTTCCTTAAACAAGGTCGTTAGGTTGTCAATTTTTAGGTTATCTGCATACTTGATCTGGCTGTTATTAAAGGTTGTGCAATCCAAAATGTAGTGTCATTCTAAGTCCATTGCCCCCTCAATACATAAAAGGGCATGTTCTCTTTTCCACTCTTCTTTAATCAATGTCCACATGTCGGTTTCACACATAAGATGATGTGAACTAGTCTTTCACTTAGCCATCAACATTTTTACCATTTGATATATGCTCCTAAATAGGCCTTTGCTCCATGGTCCCAAGTTGGATTAAATTCATTGATATAATATTTGTTCTTTCGCCCAAGTTGCTTTATGCATTAATGTGTCATTTACTCGTCTATTTGTTGTTTTGTTTATCCCTGTGTTTTTTATCTAAGAGAACCACCATTTTAGGCTATCAATGAGACTTCATGCCTTTGTCTTCGTTAAATAACTTAACAATTAAGTCTTCATTGAAACCTCTGTCGGAAAAAACCCTTGTTCCCGCTAACAAAATCTCATATAGAACTAATGTTTTAATTTTTAGGTTGTTTGTAATTAGGGTCTTTTGGAATCTCTCTATCTATTTCTATTCAAGATTTGACATATTATTACCCCAAACTTCACATCTATATATGATAATCAGTGTGACGAGCAAGCCGAACAAGGTTCTCTTAGTTTTCCAATCTCATAAGTCTACATTCATCTATCTAGTTTGTAATGAGTATAATGCCTTCCATTCCCCTTCTATTATTTTTGCCTCACAAATTTTTCGACTAAATTTGTTGCGAAAATCTAACACAATATTTTCATAATTGTGAAATAGTTTGATAGATTATTTGTATCTCCTGAAAAACCTTCCTAAATAATACCATTAAATATGTTTTTGATGTACTAAATATTTTACCTGCAACCTATGTATGTCTTTATATATTATTCACCTTCAAACAAAAAGAAAAACTCAATTGTTTGTTGATTATAAAGGTGTTTTTATTTTTGCGGAGAAAGAAATTTTAAATAACACGCCAAAACATTTATTTAATTAACTTATTTAATTCATTGTTTAAATTTTATACTCCTAAATTGTTGGTGGGTATATTGATAATAAATAAAATACGGAAAAACTAGTTTAATCCTTCCATAAAGCTCATTTGATCAAATTTAAGAGGGCCAAGAGAATCTTATGGGTTTAAACTAGTTTAATCCTTCCATAAAGCTCATTTGATCAAATTTAAGAGGGCCAAGAGAATCTCCAACGGCACAATAATTAAATTAAAAGGTTTGTGTCATGACGTTTCTATGACTATCTTAAATTTGACGTTTTGACGCCCGTCTAGACGTTTTTGCTTTTTGACAGTTTTTGGGGACATTTTTGCTTAGGCGGCTTCCTTTAGGCAGGTCTCACAAGAAAATAGGCCGAAAATATGTGGACGCAGAAGGTGATGATGTTTGTTTGACTTCAATGAAGTGATTTGAGAAACTAAACCCTCATGTAATTTTCACGGTTCACAGTTCACGGTTCAATATTTCCTTATACATGTTTGCACTTTGTCCGGGATTTAATATTTTAGATGTAAAAGATTGAGTAATTTATCATCTTGTCTTTAAATTCCTGAGGTTTATCATGTATTTCCAATGAATACAAAGGTTGTAGTTTTCTGTGTTATTGGATCTGCAAACTCTTATTTGTGGAATTTGGTTGTTATTCTGCAAGTTAATTAGATAGTTGGATTTATTTCTGGTTAGTGTTGTTTGTTGCCTGTATTTTGGCGAGGATGAAGCCGAACTTGTCTACAGAAGAATAGCGCTGGCAACTTTAACATATTCACTTTGATTTTTCAGGGTAAAATCATGCAGGGTAGGATGTCATTCTCTGGTTTTTTGGTTTAGGCATGCCAATTTTAAAATCTATCCTTTTAACTTGTTAAATTGCTTATAAGTTACTGTTCATCATTTTAAAACGATAAATGTAGATGTAATGGCATTTGGGTGGTTTAATTTTGCAATCGTCGGATTTGGATATGGTTATTTTTTCTTGCAGTCGGTTGAATTTTCCTCTACACTTAGGTTTGTTCTTGGTGAGGTCTGTTATTGGATTAATTTTGCAGGGTAGGAATGAACCTATATTTTATTCTCTCCAGTAGCTTGCAGGGTTTATTTTCAATGATAGATATGAAGGATTGTATATTCCAAGTTTAATTTAGAAGAAAAAGGTTGAGAAACTTTTATCATCTTTTTCTTTTTGAATGATGTTTATTGGGCATTTCAAATGACTTGTTATTTTGAACTGTTTTCTTATACCTGTAATATATTAATCTTATTTATAACAAAGTATTAAAGTTATTTATGTTTTGTTTATACTAATAATCCCGTATTAAATTCTAGAAGTTTTATTTAATAAACTCTTATCTAGGTAAATAGTATTGATTTAATGATATGGTTTGTAGAAGTTTGTAGTGTTATGAAATAATAAACATCGTCTTGTTTGTCTTTTTCGAAGGGTTTGTTCATTTTATGTTAAAATATTGGATAATATCCATACTATGCTTTTATATCATTATTCAATACTATGTGAATATCTCTTATCCATTCTATATATATAACTGTTTAAATTGTGACTGCGTTTAATAATCGCTTGACCATTACCTTGTCTGTTTTGAAATGATTTTAATTTTTTTGGATGGAAATTTTGAATTATTGTAATGGTATAATTCAAAATATTATGTTATTAGTGACTAATGTGAGGATGAGCTTCGATTTCAATTAATTGAGTGTTATTTGTCTTCTATAGAATTATGCCTTGAGAACTTGATTCTCAAGAGCCGGATCAAAATAAAGCTCAATAGCAAAGCCCTGTGACATTTTTGATGCTGGATTCATGAAAAGGGAAACCAATAGCGCTAACCAAATCTGCATTTAGAAAATTGCAACAAGAAGACCACATAAATGCACAAATTATAAGGATTAACTGCTCAGTAATCAAAACCGATTACCTTCTAATAACTAAATCAATGCCTTTATAACCTTATCAGTTACATGCAATTATTCCTTCAATGAACTCAATTAAGTCCTTTATATTGCAATTCAATTCAACAAATTACACAAACCCAAACTATAGTAGTGAATCCCTAATCATGTACGAATTTGTAACAAGTTTGAAATGTAGAGATGGAACCTTTAAATGAATGGATCATCTATATTTTTAACAAAATCAATCACACCCATTATCAACATCAACTACACAAGTAATAACTATCCCTCTAAATCAAATAACATAATCGTTCGGCGTTCACATTGCATTGTACACATGCTTTTGATAGTTTGTAATAATCAACCAAATCTACATCAAATTTTATTCTTCTATTAGAGCAATTTTATCGCAATCATGATATTCTCCAAATGTTACTATCTTGTTCTAGGGAAATCAAATAAATTATTATAATTAATTATGAAGATGTTATGTCTCTTTAAAATGTTAGGTATTTTTTTTGACATTTTTTAACATAAAGAATGTTATAATTAATTATGAAAAATCATAATATTGATGGTGTATCTCGTTTATAATGTTAAATATCTTCTTCGGCACTTCTTCAATGTGAAATTGTTGTCTTTTTACTTGTTTCCTTAACACCAACTCGCTTGCTTAACTGCCCTAGAAATTTGTTTTCATAACCATTTCTCTTCAAAACCAAAGATATGTATTTTAACTCCAACTATTCTATACAGGAGTTAAATTTGACGGCCACCTATGCATGTCAAACATTTTTTTCTTGACGTTAATTTTGCAATATTAGCCTTCAAAAATATGAAAAAAATGTTATTTATATCATATTAGTAAAATATATAAAAGAATATTCTATATTTATTTGACTATATATATTATGTATTCTTATAATTTACATATAAATATATATAAAAATGACAATTATATTTTAAATATGTAAGTTACATGTGACGATTATTAATAAAATCTGCAAGTATTATACAGCTAAAATCACAAAAAACATATAATGGAGAGGAACCAGTGGTTGTGCACCCTAAGTAGAGGGGTGTACAACAGCCATATAAATACCATAAATTTTGAAAAAAACAAAAACCCTTTAATAGATTTTGTTATTTTTATCTAAATATTTTCTTTTGAGCATTTATATTGTATGGAAAGTGGTTTTTTAAGGTATTTAAATCAAGTAATTTTCCATACAAAAAAAATTAGGGATGGACCATTTGTAGGGCATTATGTCATTCATTTTTTTCCACTTATGTGGCATCATTTGATTGGGTGATTGTTTGATGTGACACATTTTATTGACTACTTTTTTTTCAAATTTTAAGTGAGAAATTGACATGTACTAGTCCCTAACTTTACATCTAGCCTCACCATTATTAATCCATGCTCCAAGATTGATTCCTCTCCCTTAAAAGACCGTCAAATTTAACCCATGATTCTATATTACAAATCCTAAAAACTCGTCAAATTTAACGCCCCCCCTGACCGATTCTATATTACAAATCCTAAAAACCCAATAGGTAACAAACCTACCTTATGTGCAACGTCATGATGTGAAAAGGCATTCAAATAAAGATTAGTGTGTACCATTCTTGTCTACTCTTCGTGTCTCGGAAGCATCTTCCTTTTTCATAAGGACGTCCACCTCACTTTCCTTGAAAAGAAATTGTGCTTCCAACCATGTTCTATGTGTGGATGGAACTCTCACAACTTTCCTTTTTTATTAAGTGAATTGTTGAGTATGTATTAAAAAAATATTAATGTATTAAAAACACTAATTCACTTAAAGTGAATTGTTTGTGTGTGTGTGTGTGTGTGTGTGTGTGTATAATGCTAAAACTTTTATAGAAATAGAAATAAAAAACAATAAATATAATTTAAAAATGGGAAGTCCCTGGTTGGACATTCCACATTCCACTCTAACCCCTTTTTCTCTCTTTGAATACAATGATCTCTCTTTTTTTTGAGTTTTTCAGATTTTTGGTGGGTGTTGATTTGTGTCTTTAACAATCAATGGTGGGAGTTTCTGATTGCAGAGCTACTTTTGTGGAGTCTTAGATTGTCGAAGAAATCTTGCTTGGGCTCTCCCACATAGTTCACTGGAGCGAGGCTCAAGGTAAACTTGGGCACAATTACTAAACACAAAGGTCACAAATCAAATCCTTCTGTTGAAAGATTAAGTGTGGAAGTGAATAGGATGGTGAATGACGGTTCTCAGTAGATGTCAGAGGACCTCCTTTCTTCGAGTGAAAGAAGATTGGTCACCTATGGCTAACTTTTTCGTTTGGGATTCTGCAGGAATTTCATTCCCTTTTGTTCAACCTTTTGTTGAGGTTTTGCTACTTTTCAATTGGTTGTTCTATCCCTCCTTATGGTTTGGTGGTTTGTTCTTGTTCAAACTTTATGTGTTCTTGACAACTATTTTTGTATGTTTTATGTTTGTTTTGGTGGTTGTTGGGGGTTGCATGTGTTATTTTATGTTCTCAGGGATTGGGTCCATTGTTTATGTCCTAGGTCAAATTCATAGATCCAGCTATTATTAAATAATAATAATAAAACGGATCACAAATCGGAGATTAAAAACACTCAAATGCATATTAAGTAAATAATACCATGAAAATTTTCGAAGGTCAAAGCATAATTTGATGAATATGAGTTTTATAATTGCCTAGGGCACCTCAATTGAGAGAATGGGCACACACAACCCCAAAGTGCGCATTAGTGTGTTGTAAAGTTGTATTGAAGACAACGGAGGATTAAGCCCTAGGCAAACTAGGCAGTTGCCTAGGGCGCCAGCAATCAGGGGGCGCCTAAATCTAAAAATATTCTTTTTGCCGATTAATTTTAGAACTTAGCTTTAAAAACTAAACAAATATCACATATTTATAAACATGTATGATTTTCTTGGTATTGTTATCCATTCTCTGATGTAGCTCCAGATTATGTAGGTGTGTAGTTTTTTCTAGAAAAAGGTTAATGTATTTTTCTATAATGTCGCTAACATATCTAGTAGAAGTGAGAATAATTGAAGGAAAAAAGTATTTGATTCTCTATTCTTAATTTTTGGGAAAAATTTCTATTATTTTATCATGGAGGAAATGGTAGGCCTGGTCCAAATACAACTCTTCACAAAACCATGGGAGCTACATAAACGCTTTTGTTTCTTTGTAAAAAAAATGGTGCTTTATTTCAAGATGGAGTTCCCGTCACTTACTTAATATGGCTAAATCAGATTTGTAAGACGCCTTGTATAAAATATTGTATTTTTTTACATTTTGAGCATCTCCTACGATTAATTTTTTCCATACATAGAATATTTTGCATCCTTCTAGAATAATTTAGTGAGATAGTTTTATTATTATGTTATTATGACCATGATGTAAATTTAAAAATACAAGAATATAGACATATTTTATTTATTTACTTGATAGAAAAAAATAACTAAAATTGTGAGGGGGGCGTCCATTCAAACTATTGCCTAGGGCACTCCTAACCTTTAATTCAGCCCTGATTGAAGAGGGCTTTGTTGTAGGCTCTTAACTAGCCTAGAGTCCTTATCGAATCTGTAAAAGCTAGTCATTATCAAATCTATACAATCTTTACTATTTCAATAAAATCAAGATATGAAGTTTTATCTTAAGGAAATATTTGTAACATTGATTTAAATGTCTTCTTTTTTTAATGTTAGTAAGTTTTACTTGTTTTGTGCTTAGAGTTATTTTATAATGGAATTTCGTAATTAGGAAAGTAGTGAATTGTAATATTTGTGAATGTGTTCATTTTTTATGTTGACTTTAAATTTGATATTTTTCAATGTCATTTTTAATATTAAATTTTAATTTTGATTGATTTTTTTAAATTTATTTTATTTATTTTTATTTCTATTTTTATTTTTATTATTATTATTATTATTTTATTTTATTTTGAGGAAAATGGTGTAGTGAGCAAATGAAATTAGGGCATGCACAACCTGAGATGAGGTGGTTCAGTTGGTTGAGAGCCTCCCACAAAATCCTCCCTCCAATCAGGGAAAACAATGAATGAAGGAAAAGAATCAGATATACTTGCGACCTAGAAAGAGATGCAATTACAATCAAGGATATCAATTTGATAAGTAAAGAGGACAAAGAAGCTTTCCTTCGAGAATTGGGAATTAGGGTTGGGCTCAATTTAACCGCAAAAGACCATTCTAAGCCTCCCTCAGATCCGACCGACGAATTTGGCAGGGGAGTATCTAGTGGTGGCAAGGTAGATTATTAGTCGTCGGGCAAAGGAGCACCTTTCAGCGCATTCAAGGATGCAGTTCGGCCATCTGCCTTTGCTTCGTATACATCTCAGGCATACATTGTAGATATTGCAGAGGAGTCACCGCTACTAAGTCTAGAAAGCTCGGAGATTGTCGCCCAGTTGAAATTATTGTCACAATGAGCAGTTATTGGAAGATTCAATGGTATGTGGTCGGTAGCCTCTGCCTTATCTTAGTGGGTTAATGAAAATTGGACCAAAAAATGTGAAATTTCCTTCTGCTCCAAAGGCTTTTTCGTCGTCCAATTTCAGAATGCAGAGGATTATAATAAATGCTTTTTAGATGGACTGTGGTCCTAGGGAAATTCAGGGTTGTTCCTTACTCCTTGGTTCCTCGAATTCGATCCTAACAATCTTTCAGTTGCTAAGATGCCAATTTGGATTCGGCTCCCAAACCTTCCCCTTCATTTTTGGCATGCCCTAGAAGCCATAGGTAATGCGTTGGGGAAGTTTTTAAAATTAGATCACTCCAAAGTCGAATCAGGAATTCACACTTATGCCAGAATATGTGCTGAAATAGATTTGAGCAAGGGTTTACCGGAGAAGATTATTCTAAAATTGGGAAATAAACAACACAACCAACCATTGGACTATGAGAATGCGGCTTTTTGATGTCATCAATGCAAGACTCTTGGGCACCTTCAGGGTTCTTGCCCATTCGGTAAAAAGAAATTTGCTCAGAAGAAGAAAAATCCGCCCTCCAACAGTGGTTGACGTTAGTCTTCTTCGGCATAGATTCATACGGTTGTGGATAAGACTGTTAATGGCGAGTCTCGACATTATGAAGGGCATGTAAGGAAAGATCAGAAAGAGGAAAAGAAGATAGCTTCCAGAGTTAAAAGAGGACATATATCCGATGGTTCAGAAAAATCGGATTCAAATTCGGAGAATATTTTGAAGTTCACAATATGCAGATAGTGGTAGCATCGGAATCAGGGTAGTGGCAAGAGGTCAGAACGAAAAAAGGTAAAAAGGGTCGATTCTCCAATATGCTCGAATATTTCCCTTCGATGGATAAGTAGAATTAGTAGGATGCTTTGTGAATTTTACTCTATTTTTCTTTTCTGAGGGTTAGGCCTCCTTTCTATATTTAGGGAACGGGTCCCTCCAACCCACCTTATCAATCAAAAAAATTAATAATAATAATTTTGATATCTTTAACTATCATACACTTTTGATATCATTAATTAGTTTTTTCTTTTTCTTGGAAAAGTCAATCTAAACCATTAAATGTCACTTAATATTTTTTTCACATTACTAACTAGTCCATTCAATAAAAACAATATTTTAAAAATAATAAAATTATCAATAATTGTAACCGTAAAGAGCTAATTAATATCTCTATTTTCATATAAATGTAAATAAAATATTTATTTGTGCTAAAAATCCAAGATTAAGATATCTGTAACTACTAGTTCGTTTGAAACTTTTAAACCCCAATTGCTCATAAATTAAACTGCTGCCTTCTAACGGTGGCAAGTTCTGTTAAAGGCCCCGTATGAGAAGAAAGAGGAATCTTGGGCCGAGACTGTAAGATTATGACGGATTATGGATAGCAAACACATTTTGAATCAAAAATTTCCTCTTGACGGAACCGGGATTTTCAAAAAATCACATTTACGCGCAGGGTCAAACCTCAAATTTTCCCGGCGCATGTTAAGAATAAAAAATTAATATACAGAAAAAGGAAAGATCCTTTTGGGCGTATAGCATATGATTCTGTGAGCCAGGAAATTTTGAGTGGATGAGATTGATTACAGTCAAGATAAGGGCCTCCTAGTTATTTCAGGTAAAACGAAACCACGGCGAGAATGCTAAAGCAGATACATTTTGATAAATCTTTTAGAGAGAGATTTGGGGGTAAATGACGGTCATTTTCTTACACAGACCAAGCCACTTAGGACAAGGGTTCGAATCCGGGCGCAATAGATAAAAACTAAAACAAAACAAAAAACACTGTAAAGCGCTATCCAAATTACGATTTGCTGATGTTTTCATTATTTTAGCATGAAATTCAAGAGTTTTTCGAACTCTGTAATTGACAGAAATCATCACAATGCTTATGCAATTCTTTATTGTAAAACTCAGTTTAATTTTGCGATCAGAAAGTCACATGATTGAATTCGAAATTACCGTAATTGACAATGGCGCTCGGCTGATTTCAATTATCCCGCAATTTCCTCTGGATCGAACGAACAATAAGATGTATATGCCCTCGATTTTTTCTGGAATTTGTGTCAGAAACTGAATTTGTCCCGCACTCTGTTAATGTTGGCGATTCGCACTTGAGATCTGAGAGCGTTTTGGCAGATCGTTAGAAAAAAAAAAATTAAGGGAGTGTTTGCCTCTTTTCGATTTTCTGTCATATGACAGGAAGCCTAAAGGAAGCAGCCCCTTGAACCGGATAACTGTGATCGTAATTTAACGCGTAGAGTGTGATAAATCCTTTTACGCCGGCAAGAGCCCGTGCCGGTCTCGTGTAACATGTGCTCGAGTGGCAAGATTCTTGAGTTTGTTCGTTATTTATGTATTTTTAAAATTAAAATAGGTATGGAGCAGTTTTTTTTTTTTTTTTTTTTTTTAATCAAAGGCTCCTTTAAATGAATTGAAAAGATTTTAATAAGGTTTAGGGGACCAAATAGTTAAGGGATCAAAGTAAGGATAGAGTGAAGTTGACTCGTCCTAAAGTAAATATGGTTATGTTGTGAGGGTGATGTTGAGCTAAAGTTAGTGGAATGAAGCTAAAACATTATGAGAGCAAGAAGAGGGATGAAGAAGAGGATCACACGAGATGTATGTACAATGATATGGGCCTTATAGGTGGTGTCCTTATGTGAACCCCTATATGCCAAACCTTTGTGTACAATAGATTGGCTGAAATTAAATGTTGTTGTCTTCATCTCCACTCAAATAATTGAATGAGCCTTTGTCAACTTAGATACCTTCATCGATATGCGATTTGCTTTCAAATCATAAAATTTTAGAGGGAAAAACCATTCTAGACAATCTTCAAGGGCACATGTTATCTCCCAAAATTGTACCAAGGGTGGAAAGGGGTGAATGAAGCTGGATTTGTCATTTTTGTGAGGTGCTTCTTCACCTGGAATGACATATTTGAGATCAACAAATGGTAAGGTGGTTAACCTCCTACTTTTTAGGCTCTGTGAGACCTTAGAGCAACCTAAATAATGTCAAATAACAACTATTAAACAAGTATAGTCTAGCAAACCCAATCAAGCAACCTAACCACTATGAATTCCCACTCAATTTACTGTCACTAGCAGGATATTTATAAAAACTACTTAAGAATGGGCAAAGATTGCACTCAAAAAATTGATGATAACAAAGTTATCCATAATCTATAAGTTAACAGCTCTCATGGTCAACAAAATGTTTCAAATAAAAGCTTATAAACATGAATTTACATTTATAATGGCTGAAATCTTAAAGGCTTTACACAAATGAAATGAGATTTCAATATGAGCATATAGTGAAAAGAAAATGTTTTTTATAATGAAAGTGGTCAAATGAACTATGATCAGTGACTAAATCCATTAAGCAAGGTGTTACCAGACTTCATATAAAGGGAGCTAGTGATAACCAAAGAGAACAACAATTTACACGATTGTTGCAAATCCACAATTAATTTAAACAAATAATGAAAGAGCCTACATGTACCTTTCATCACCAATCAAAACAAGACATCATAAAATGACAATAAACTAATATTAAAGTTTTAACAGGAAAACAAGGAAGTGAAAGCATGCAAGGATTTTTGTAATATAGCACTTACAAATGTTTGCACAACACTAAGAAATACTAAATGACCAAACGGTGATTTACACCTTTAAAGCTTCCTAATAAAAACATAACACTTGTTGAACATGCCGCAATGCTTGCTCTTTGAACCAGGAAAGATTATAAATTCTCAATTGCTTAGAAAAATGGAGAACGGAATGCTCAAATAAGGAAAACATAGTTTTCTCAATATCCAAAAGATCCTCGTGAGGGTTTCTTCTCCACTTTATATCATTTCCCTTTGCAAAGGAGCACAACAAAAGTACTTTGAATATTCTTCTAGAAATCATCAAGATTCAAGAAATAGACACTTGTCTACATTTGGTGAAAGCAATTGATCAACCAATGGGAGGAGAGATTGGAGCATGTTCGGATCACTTCCACTAAATCAGCCTTGAAGAAACACAAGTTCTACTTTGAAATAAGCCAAATTTGGCAAAAAAATGACCATGAAAAAGAACAAATGGTAATCCACAAGGGGAAACACATGCACATCCAAAAGATCTAGAGATTTTGATGGAGGGAAAGTTGCCACCTGTGAATCAGATAAAACTTCCACCTTTGGATCAGTATGAAAGCTTAATTTTCTAGTTTGTAACTAATATTAAGTCTCCAATGTGTCATGGTGGGTCCTAGAGATAATATGCCACCACGAATGCATCTTTACAAGTGTCTGGGACAAACTGGAGGACTCAAAACATGATTTAGAGCCCAATTGATCAAACGAACTAGTCAAAATCACCCCAAACTTTGTCACTAACTACTTGTAAATTTCTCAACTATTTCTCCAAAAACTAGAACCATTATAAAGCTCTCCCCAAGACCTTTCTAACGACACCAATCACAAGTCGTTTAGAGCTTCCAATGAAAAGTTATGATCAAAATACTAGAACATAGTCGTGTTTATGGAGCCTCCCAGTTTGATGTCCCCGACATTTTTTTACACTAAGCTTGTCCGTCAAATTTAACTTAGTCAAAATATTCAACAACCAACCATCTACTACCACGTAGCCTCTTGGGATTTTTGGGTTCTCAGTCTCAGTCACAATCACCTTGATCTCAACTTTCTTGAGCATTCCAAGTGAATTGTCATTAGTCCACACAAACCAATCATGGATTTCAATGTTCATGGGGTCACCTCGGAGTCTTAGGAATGTCCTTATATTCTCAACTCACCTTATACACTGTAATGTCCCCTTTCCGTCACTGAGGGCCTAAGGGTCAGTGGCTTGGTGGGGGCAAACGTTATGTTTTATCATTATGGGGGTGACTAATAACACTTTAATGTTATATTCTTTTGTTGGGGTCACTTATGTCTCTATGGCGACTTGGGGGAAGAAAATCAACTTTAAGTTACTTTATAATTTGGTGGTCCTTCCTAGAAAAGGTCGACTTAGGTTTCTTGGGCCACAAGTTGTTTGGGGGAAATTATAAAAGGAGATTGGGAGGAGAAAGAGAGGTCATTCTTGCATACACACTTATGATTTCCTTTAAGCAACTGTTGTTTGTTTTTTCTAGCTTATGCAGTAAGATCCCACAGGAACCCTAGCTTCAGTGGTGAGAGATTCATTCCTAGCTAGTTGGGCATTCTTCGGTGGTGGAAGATCCACACTAGCTTGTCAATTTGGAACTAATTCGGGGTGTATTTTCAGAGATCAATTTAAGGGTTTTCAGAGAAGGGTTTTGGTGGACTTTTGGGCTTTTTGGTGCAGAAAAATCAAGGGTTTCCATATATGTTTTATTGCAGCAATTAGAACAGGTTTGGCACTAATTATGGAGGAATTTTGGAGGGTTTGTGGTCTCTTTCCAGATGGAACGACCCATTTTGGGATTTTATAGTGCTTTTTCGAGGATTGACGATTGGGTTTTCATTCATATTATTAATAGATGTTATTTCCAAATTTTCATAATTTTATCATAGTATTTCAGAAGATATGGATATTTAAGGTTTTCTAGTTGTCTAGGATTTTCTGTAATTTTTCTGACAGTCATATATGATTAAAAAAATTCCAAAAATAATGTTCTACGGTTCTTTATTATCATAGCAAGCTTCCTGCAAATTTTCATGTGTTTTGGACAAATATTTTGAGAAAAATAAACAAAAAATCAGTTTGTTTGCCTAGCTGGGTATTTACAACAAAAATCAGATTTTCTATTTGCTGCAATTTATCTATAATTTGTGTGTTTTTGAGTGGTATCCCAAAAGGGATGTTTCAGTGGTATCAGAGCAGTTGTTTCTCCAACCTATGGGGTTGAAAGATGGGAGACAAAGGCAGTGATGACATGGGTGAGGATTTGATGAAGCAGTTATTCACCAACATAGTGAAGCAGTAGGAAACCGCTAATCACTATTTGAGCAAGCTCACTAAGCGATTAACACAAGCCAGGATTGATACTCGTATAGAAAGGGGAGAAACTAGTAATAGGGGACACATGAATCAAAGAGGAGAAAATGAAAATCCATGGCAGCGGTCTCCCTACTCTTCTCCCAAGCCTTTGCGACTCCACGACCCTTATTTTTTTAAGGATCTAGAAGTTTCACAAGTAAGGCAACTAGCAGATGATTTGGATGAAGAGTCTTGATAGGAAAGGTACCAATCATTGAGTGAGGGCTTTAGGGATAATATCTCTTTCACAGAGTACTACAGAATGATGATTGGGAGAAAACCCAAGAGAGATTATCAGCTATAGGTACCTGAGTTACAGAGGAGATTGGGATAAATATCCATTCCACACTTTGATGGTTCTAAGAAGTGTACCGCACAGTCCTGGATTCAGAAGTTGAAGACCTACTTTAACTTGAATCTCATGCATGAGGGGGATGTGATCAAGTTTTCCATCCTACATCTTGAGGAAGATGCACATGATAGGTGGCATCATTGACTGATTACACAATGGCACATACATATTAATACTTATGAAAAATTCACATAAAGGTTGATGAGTAGATTTGACAGGAGGGACCTTGATAGGTATGTTAGAGAGTTGACTCACTTGAGACAGATAGGTTCCTTACATCAGTACATTGTAGATTTTTAGATATTATCATTCATGGTACCAGATGTTTTGGAGATGAGGTTGACCTCACTTATCACAACACGTTTGACAAATACTCTAGTTGGGTTTGTAAATGTGTTTGAGCCTTCTTCTTTTCATGAGGCTATTAGGAGAGCGTGTGATTTGGAGTTATCCACTCCAAAGTCAAAGTTTCCACCTCAAGTACAGCCTAAGGTACCTCTATCTAGACCCAATGGCCCACAGCAGAAGGTGGCTCCTCCTAAGAAAGATGCAGCAAGGAAATCGTTCATATCTAGAGAGGGCAGAGATGAGTTGAGGCAAAATAAACTACGTTTCGATTGTCACACACCTTGGGTTCCAGAACATGATTGCAAAGGTAGAGGGAAGGCCTAATTTATTGAGGTTTTCAAGGAGAGTGATGGTGATGAGGAGGACACTGAAGGATTGGAGGATGGAGATGGAGAGGCATTGAATCGTGCAAGGATGGAGCAGGAGGATGAGACTTTTCCCCAAGATATTATTGCCACTTTGTCTAGTACCATGAGGTATAAGGCATGTAGAGTTAGGGGAGTTTTACAGGGTCAGTGAGTAGTGGTACTCATTGATAGTGGGGCAACCCATAACTTTATTGATGTATCATTAGTGGAGAAGCGAGGATTATAGAAAGAGGATTTTGAGGGCTTTAACGTGGTTGTAGCCAATGGAGAGTCTATGAGATGGACATAGTGAATTCCACAGTTGAGCATCAAGATGGGTAACTATATGGTTACCGATGATTTCTATATTGTTGGCATTGGAGACACCAACCTGGTGCTTGGAGTTTAGTGGCTACATTCCCTTGGATAATTCTGGAGTAACTTTCAGAAAATGGAGCTGAAATTTAAGTCCAAAGGGAGGAATGTGACTTTGAGGGGTTTATCTACATATGCACCCAGAGTTGTTACAACTAAGAGGATTGAGAGGATTCACAGGCACAAAGAGGTTGATTGGGTAGTACAATTCTTGGTTTCAACCAAGAAGTCAAAGGATGGGAATTCAGAGTATCATGTGGATATCCAGGGTCTATTGGATATGTATAGTGTACTTTTTGGTGACATACCTCCAGGTGTACCTCCAGATAGGGGATTTGAACATGTGATCGAGCTTGAGGACATTAGACCTGTGGTTACTACTCCTTACCATCACCCCAAACGGTTTAACGATGAGATTGAGAGGAGTATCCCTGAGCTCATTGAGATAGGGCTTATCAGACCTAGTTCTAGTCCTTTAGCTTCATCGGTGGTGTTAATGAAGAAGAAGGATGGAATCATGCGGATGTGCATAAATTGCTATGCCTTGAACAAGAAGATAATAAAAAATAAGTATCCAGTGCAATGTATAGATGGGTTGTTAGATGAGCTACAATGGGTAATTTATTTTTCTAAAATAGATTTGTGATCTGGGTACCACCAGATCAAGGTTAGAGAGTAGGATGTGCATAAGACAACTTTCAAGTGTCATTATGGTCACTTTGAGTTTTTACTGATGTCATTCAGGTTGTCTAATGCACCAATGACTTTCTAGTCTTGTATGAACCATGTGTTCAACCGCCACTTGCAGAAGTTTGTATTGGTTTTCTTTGATGACATATTGGTCTATAACATGACTTGGGAGGATCACATGAGGCACCTTGATGAGATCTTGGGGATATTAGAAGCTAATTCGCTATATGTGAAAGCTTCTAAGTGTGAATTTTACATGATAGAGCTATTATATTTGGGATATGTGATTGGTGGAGGGGTAGTGAAGATTGATAGGGAGAAGATACATGTAATTTTGGATTCACCACCACCCAGGACATTGACACATTTGAGAGGGTTCTTGGAACTATGCACATACTACATGAGATTTGTGAAGAATGTCTCTCGATATACTGCTCCATTGACATATTTGACAAATAAGGGGGCTTTTGCTTGGTCTAAAGCAACACATCAGGTTTTTTATCACCTCAAGGAGGAGATGAGCTCATGTCCCTTTCTTGCATTGCCATATTTCTCTCACCCATTTATACTTGAGTGTGATGCATCAGGTGAGGTTATTGGATCAGTTCTTATGCAAGATAGGCACCACATTGTTTATGAGAGTTAAAAATTGATCCCTATAGAGAAGGGGTACTCAATTTATTACAAGGAGATGTTGGCCATCATGCATGCTTTGGCCATATTCAGACAGTACCTTGTGAGCAGCAAGTTCATGGTTCGTATGGATCACAACAGCTTGAGATTATTCCTGGGGAAGAAGGATCTCAATGATCGCTAGCAGAGATGGGTGAACAAGGTACAAACCTACGAAATTGACATAGAGTACACCAAAGTTAAGAATAATGTTGTTGCTGATGCTTTATCTAGGAAACCTTACCTTACCTCTATGCTTAGTTCTATGTCTAAGATTTCAGCAGATTAGAAGGCTCACATACTGGTTGAGTATTCCAAAAATCAGTTTGCATGTGAGGTCATGGATGGTATTATATAGGATGATAGGTACATAGTCTTGAATGATCTCATTTACTACAAGGATAGATTTTCCTTGTACCAGGGTCGAAGATGAAGGATAAGATCCTACAGGAAGTGTATGATACACCATTAGTAGGGCATCCTGGATACTTCAAGACGTATAGGTATATCATAGAGAGATTTGCATGGAGGGGGCTGAAGGATGATGTCATTAATCATATCAAGGAGTGTGTGGTTTTCCAACAAACCAAGGTCGAGCATTCTTTTCCAGTAGGGTTACTTCAGCCTCTACCTATTCCTAAGCATAAGTGAGAGAGTGTATCCATGGATTTTATTACAGGACTCCCCTCGGTACATTGGCATGATTGCATATACATTGTAGTTGATCAATTGACTAAGTATGATCATTTCTTTTCTCTGCTTAAGGGGCTCGATACACCATATGTGCATTAGGTATTCTATCTAGGTGTTTTTAGGCTTCATGGATTTCCTAAAAATATTGTTAGTGACAAGGATGAGGTCTTCACAAGCACTTTTTGGAAGGTGCATTAGGTATTCTATCCAGGTGTTTTTAGGCTTCATGGATTGCCTAAAAATATTGTTAGTGACAAGGATGAGGTCTTCACGAGCACTTTTTGGAAGGAGATCTTTAGGCTTGCAGGTATTGAGTTGACCCCTAGCATAAGCTACCATCCACAGACTGATGGACAAATGGAGATAGTTAACAAGTGGATAGAGTGC
Organism: Taxus chinensis; assembly: GCA_019776745.2. Taxonomy (NCBI): domain Eukaryota; kingdom Viridiplantae; phylum Streptophyta; class Pinopsida; order Cupressales; family Taxaceae; genus Taxus; species Taxus chinensis. Next base: position 799,029,186 of record CM034150.1, read on the forward strand.
TATTTGTGTAACTATGTGACAGTTCATTAGCATGCTTGGATTAGGTGGTTGCACATGGGTGAGTATCATTATAATACCACCTATTAGATGAGCATTGGCATGACTCCTTTCTGATATTTATATGGGTATGATGCTATGTCATTTGCAAATTTGGTATTATCAGACAATCGAGCTCCCAAAGCTTGTGATTGGTTACAGGAGAACCAAGATATTCTGAAAGCTCTTAAGGAGAACCTTCATAAGGCACAAAATCAACAGAAGATATATGTAGATAGGCATAGGGTAGAGAGGTATTTTGATGTGGGATATTTAGTCTTCCTACTCTTGCAGCCATAAAAGATAGTCCTCACTAAAGTAGAAAGGTGAAGAGAAGTTGAAACCATGATTCTATGGTTTATACAGAGTGGCACGACGAGTTGGGGCAGTTACATATGAGTAAGAGCTTTCATAGAACAATAAGATACATAATGTCTTTCATGTGTCGTGCCTTAAAAGGGCACTTGGATAACATATCGTACCCTTCACAAAGTTGCCACCTTTAGATGATGGGGGGAAGCTAGTCTTGGAACCAAAATCTATTGTTGAGGTGAGATAGAGGAGGTTTAGAAGCAAGGTGATCACAAAGAATTTGGTGCAGTGGAGAGGATTGCCACTAGAAGATGCCAGTTGGGAGGGAGAATAGATTTTATAGCATCCTAGTTTGTATTTGCTTGGGGATGAGTAAATTTTGGGAAGGGAGGACTCTAATGTCCCATTTCCTTCAGAGAGGGCCTAAGGGCCAATATTTAGTCTTAGCATTGGTCATTCCCAAGGGGCTAAAGACTTTAGAGGGTATTGGGTATTCCACCTTGCTTATTTGTTATATTTTTGCGTTGGCATGGGTGTTAAGTGGCTTGGTTGGGGGAAATGTTATGTTTTATCATTATGGGGGTGACTAATAACACTTTAATTATATATTCTTTCGTTGGGGTCACTTGTGTCCCTATGACGACTTGGGGGAAGAAAAGTAAATTTAAGTTACTTTATTATTTGGTGGTCCTTCTTAGAAAAGGTCAACTTAGGTTTTCTTGGGCCATAAGTTGTTTGGGGGAAATTATAAAAGGAGATTGGGAGGAGAAAGAGAGGTCGTTCTTGCATATACACTTATGATTTCCTTTGAGCAACTGTTGTTTGCTTTTTATAGCTTGTGGAGTAAGATCCCACAGGAACCCTAGCTTCAGCGGTGAGAGATTCATTCCTAGCTAGCAGGGCATTCTTTGGTGGTGGAAGATCCACCCTAGCTTGTCAATTTGGAATTAATTGAGGGCTGATTTTCAAAGATCAATTTCAGGGTTTTCAAAGAAGGGTTTTGGTCGAATTTTGGGATTTTTGGTGGAGAAAAATCAAGGGTTTCCAAATCTATTCTACTGCAGTGATTACAGCAGGTTTGGTGCCACTATTGGAGGAATTTTTGAGGATTTATGGTCTCTTTTTAGGTGGAGTGAACCATTTTGGGATTTTACATTGCTTTTGAAGGGTTTTCAAAGTGATTTTTCAAGGACTGGTGATTGGGTTTTCATTCATATTATTAATAGATGTTATTTCCAAAATTTCATAATTTTATCATATGTATTTGAGAATATATGGATTTTTAAGGTTTTCTAGTTGTCTAGGGTTTTCTGTAATTTTTCTGACAGTCATATGATTTGAAAAATTCCAAAAATATTGTTGTAGGGTTTTTTATTATCATAGCAAGCTTCTTGCAAATTTTCATGTGTTTTGGGAAAATATTTTGAGAAAAATAAATAAAAATCAGTTTGTTGCCCTAGCTGAGTATTTACTGCAAAAATCATATTTTCTATATGCTACAATTTATCTATAGTTTGTGTGTTTTTGAGTGGTATCCCACAAGAGATATTTCATACACTCAAGATCATGGGATCGTTGAGATCTCGATCCTTCGGGGACATGGACTGTTATAATTGGTCCACATGAACCAATGGCAATTTTTTACGATATCAACCCCTTTCCACCTCTCGATCTTGAACCATTCAATCTTGGTGACCAATGACATGCTTTCAAGATTTCTAGAGGATCCAGAGATTTGGGATCTTCCCTTAGCCAATTTACAACTTCACAGTAACCCAAGCTCTCGAGAACGCAATAAGTGTCCCTTTGCAACCCTCTTCTCAATGTCTTAGCCAATTTTGGACTTGGGAAAAAGTTTTAAGTGTAAATCCTTCACTCCACTTAATAAAGTGATATCCATGGCTTATAAATGTGACCCGATCCTTTCACTTTACGAATGTGGGATTAATCGCTAAGTGATCTAAGTGACCAGCAATCCCCACGTCCCTCCTTGTGACCTGATTAAATTTGATAGTCTGGATCGTTAAGAAAATGGGTGATTTGGAAGTCACATCTTGTCTTGAGATCAAAACAAGTGAATTTGATCAAGTTTTTTCCTATTTTGAACTTGTGGAAACCTAGATATGATCTATGCATTGACATGGCAGAGTTCCTAAAATGCATGAATGATCACAATCAAATACCAAATTTTAACCCTAAGGCTCCAAAATGAGGTGAACCGTCTTGGGTACTAGCAACACATACATGAAAAACATTTATCAAAAAAACACAAGTCCGCCAGCATTCACTCTTCCACTTCATCTGAATCATGAATTACCAAAAGGATCAAGAAAGAACTTTTCCAAATTTTATGGAGATGGAAAACAACATCTAGATGATCATATTACAAATTTTATCACAACCTGTGGCATTCTTGGAGTAGGACATGAAAATGTTTTCGTTTGACTATTCATGTTGTCATTGCAAGATGCCAATGCAGAGTGGTTTTACTACTTTCCATCTTGCACCATTGGTGGTTGGGAGGACATGAAAATCAAGTTTGAAGCAAGATTTAAAACTACAAAATATGCTCATGCCCTCCTTGCTAAAATAACTTAGATGAAGAAAGAACCACAAGATCTCATGACAACATTTATGGCAAAATATAACAAGTTGATTAAGAAAATTCCTACTGGTGCTCATCCTACTGCAAATAATTAGAACATGTTCTTTATAAATGCTTAATTTCCTAAAGTTCGGTTCATATTGCGGAGATCTCAACTGAACACTTTGGACAATGCTCAAGAAATTTTTGTTGAAGTGGAAGATGACCTCATCATGTCAGGGAAGGTCATGAACTACTTAATGAATATTAAAATCCAAAGCTCCAAAGAAAAAGGTGTTGATTCAGTGCTGAAAAAATTGGTCAATGATATAACTACATTGAAGCAGAAAATTTCACAACATGCCTCATATCAAATTCAAAATAGGAATCAAATTATTGGATCAACTCGAATGCTTTCCTTAGAAGCTCCATTGGATAATGCAGTATGTGGAACCTATGAGGATGAAGGATGAGAAATATTTAAGTCAAAAATTAAAAGAGAAGAAGAAGATGGGTATGCCAATATTGGGTATTTTAAATACTCATCAAATGAAGATCAGGAAGAGCACATGGCTGATATGAGAATTCATTCTTGTGTAGTGTTCACCCACTCACAAACAGAGAAAGATGCATCTTCTTCCACTACCCAAGAAAAGCACATGAATCCTCCAATGGTGACTCTACAAAAACACAAACAAAAGAAGGATCATCGTTTCCCACTTCCATGGGGTCATTCAGGAAGAATCCTGAGACTGCCTTGGCCAAGGCTCCATCTACTTTTTTTAGTAAGTCTATTTTTTCTCCTCTTTTCAAATCAATTTCTTTTTCTTTTGATTCCAAGAATGCAAATCCTACTCATTTTAAGGCTTATGTTGTTCCCAATGTGCCTACCAATTTTTCATCTTTTGCCATCGTTGACCATGTCAAGAAATTAAAAATTTAAATTTCTGAGTTTGAATACTTGAGAACTCCTCCTAAGCAATTTGATAAACTTGTCCAAATTATCAAAGGAAGTAGTTCAAATTAATTTTACAAAAATGTCACTGCCAAAGAACCACCTCCCCCTCCTTATACCACTCCTCATAACCTTCTTGCTTCCACATCCTCCTCTTTTGAGAAGGTACAAACCTTCCATATCTCTTTGTTGATCAATGGGTATAAATTAAGTGACTACTTTATTGATTCTTGTGCCTCTAACAATTTCATGTCCGCAAAAGTTTCCAAAACCCTCAGTCTCACCCTCACTCTTGCTACAAGCTATTGTCACTCCATGAAAAGTAAAGAACTACTTCTCAATGGCTATGTCAAATATGCTCAAGTAGCATTGGTGGACTTTATGGACAAGAAAATCATGATGAAAATACTTGTAGTTAACATGCCAACTTCATATGGTATGTTTCTGATTCAAAGCTTCTGTTAGGATGTTGGAAGAGATATATATATATATATAAATTGGTTGTATGCCACCATTCCAATCAATGGAAAGATGAAGAAGCTCCTTCCAATAAGTAAAATGAATTATATAGTCCAGAAACCAAATGGCTGAAGGGCAAACAATTTATATCAAGATTCAAGGTATGGTAAATTTTTCATAACTTCATAGCAAGATGTTGAACTACCCATATTAATGGAGGAGTACCAAGCATAATGGATACAATCAAGAAACATCACGATGATCTGATGGAACTATAATTTAAAAGGATGTACTTCCCATTAGATGTGGATATAGATGCATGTTATCTACTTGGTGGTGATGAATATTTTGGATATCTTGATATACAACAAAGTAATCTTGAGACGATGAAAAATATAGATCATTAAGAAGAAGTGACATAAAATTACTTCTTAGTAGGTGAATCCCAAATTTCCAATCATTTTCCCAAGGTCCAACACAAAAACTTGTTTGGTGAATATGAACATATTGTGAATTTAAAACCTTCTTTTTACCATTGGGAGAATATGAAGACCTTCTCAGTGAAGGAAAGATAGATAGAATGGTGTTTGATTCTCCCAAGTATGATTCCATTTAATAAGAGGACCTTTGTAATGAGGAATTTATAAATTATATGGTGCTTGGGTTTCTCAAGGTTCAATTTGTTCAAGAAGAGGATCTCTCCATCATGAAGATGATTTTTTAAGCTCAAAATGGTTACGATAAGGAAAGGGATGATGCCCACATTTCATGTCCCACCTTGTACTCATTTTCCTTTCTAGAGGATGAGGTACTGTGAAAATCACACCATTGTGAGAAATAGGTTCGAAATGAGTTGGTGTGTGTGAAGGAGGACCATTTGGAGCAACAGGTAAACATTGAATATTAAGAAACTAGTGATAGTGTTGAAAACCCCTGGATCTCTATCAAGAACCAAGTTAGGTTAACCAAGGTTGTACGAAGCATGAAAAATAAAGGTCAAATTTTCATTAGGGATCATAGGCCTAGATGTGAACATGATGAGTTTAATATGATCAAGAATCATTCTTATAGCATCATGAAGGTGAAAAATGAGAAATAAAAAGTAGGGATTAATAAGAAAGCAAATTGACAGCTAACAATGGAGTGTTAGAGAAATACAGGAAATGTACCATTTTAATAGAACCTCACCTACAATAAAAATCATGAAATTTTTCTCAAGAAGCTAAGGAAAGGGTCATACTTCATCGATCTAGTCAATGTAATGTCCCCTTTCCTACACCAAAGGCCTAAGGGCTAAGTCAAGTCCAAGCCTTAGTCATACGCAAGGGGCTATGGACGTTGGGAGCTATTGGGAAGGGGCCACGTGGTTCTAATATTCAAGTTTTGCATTTGGGGGTCACTTTTGGACCATGTCGATTTAAAAAGGAAAAATTAAATTAGTTACTTTTATTTTATTGGCCCCTCCATGGAATGAAATGCGTCTAGGGTTTATTGGGGCTCTTTTACCTTAGAGAAGTATATAAGGAGCTGGGGGAGAAAGGAAAAGGAATTTTGCATACATAATTATTTTTCTTCCCATTCAACCGTTGTTTGCAAATCTACAACTTGTGGAGTGAAAACCCACAGGAACCCTAGCTTCGGTGGTGAGAGACCCATCCCTAGCTAGCAGGGGCATTCTTCAATAGTGAGAGATCTACCCTAGTTTGTCATTTTTAAGCTACTTTCAGGGATGTGTTACAGAAATATTATCAGAGGTTTCAGAGGAAGGATTTTGAGGGTTTTGGGGACATTTGGGGAAGATAATCAGAGGGTTTTGAGATCAGATTTACGATAGCCATTTGGGCAGGGCTCAACATCACTTTGAAGGCATCTTCATCAATTCCCAACCCTTTTCCAAGCTAGGAGACTTGCAGCCTTTATTTGGAGGGTTTTCGGTTGGCCATTTTCAGATCTGAAGGTTGAATTATCATTTCCTATATTTGTTTGTGTTATTTCCAAAGTCTCATTATTTTTTCTCTTGTATTTGGAGAGTTACAAATTTTAGAAGTTTTCCAGCTGTCTAGGGCACGCTGTAATTTTCTGGCAGCATTTTAATTTCTGTAAAATCCCAAAAAAAAAATTCTAATGTCCTTTATAATAATATTAAGCTCTCTTTAAATTTTTAAGTAATTCAGGTGGATATTTTGGGAGATATTAAATTTCTTTAGTTCGCTGCCCTAACTGTAAAAATCTGCAAAAATCAGTATTTTATGTCGCTGCAAATTTTCAATATTTTGGTGCATTTTTAAGTCGTATCCCACAAGGGTTATTTTAGTGGTATCAGAGCATTTGTTTCTCCAGCTTGTTGGGATTGAAAGATGGGGGACAGAGATAGTGAGGATATAGGTGTAGATCTGATGAAACAATTGTTCACCAACATGGTAAAGCAACATGAGACTACCAATCTCTATTTGAGCCAACTCAATAAGAGATTACCAATCTCTATTTGAGCCAACTCAATAAGAGATTAGCCCAGGAAAGGATTGATACTCATGCGGAAAGAGGAGAAAATAGAAATAGGGGACAACATGGTCAAAGGGGTGAGGGTGGACATTCAGGGCAGCGGTCTCCCCATTCTTCTACCATGCCTTTGGGGTTTCATGAACCTTCTTTCTTTAAGGATCCAGAAGTTTCATAGGTACGGTAGCTCATGGATATTGTAGATGAGGAGTCTTGTTGGGAAAGGTACCAGACCTCAAGTGATGGCTTTTGTGACAACATGCCATTCCAGGAATATTGCAAAATGAAGATTGGCATCAAACATGGGAGAGATCAATAGATAAAGGTACTAGAGATGCAAAGGAGGTTGGGACAAATTTTTGTTCTACACTTCAATGGTTCTAAGAAGTGTATTGCACAGTCTTGGGTCCAGAAGTTGAAGACATACTTCGAATTGAATCTTATGCATGAGGAAGATGCAATTAAGTTTGCAATCTTACATCTAGAGGGAGACACTCATGATTGGTGGCATCATGGGTTGATTACACAGGGACACATATACACCACGACTTATGCAGAGTTCACAAAGAGGCTAGTGAGCATATTTGATAGGAGGGACCACGACAGGTATTTTAGAGAGTTGACTCATTTGAGGCAAATTGGTTCCTTGGACCAATATATCGTAGATTTTCAAAGACTATTAGTCATAGTACCTGATGTTACAGAGATGAGGTTGATTTCCCTTTTCACAGCAGGTTTGATAAATGCTCTCATTGGATTTGTGAAGGCATTTAAGCCTTCTTCTTTACATGAGGCTATTAGGAGAGCTCATGACTTGGAGTTATCCACTTCTAAGTTTAGGTTTCCACCTCAAGTGCAGCCTAAGGGTTTCCCTTTTAGGACCGAGGGCGCGTAACCGAAGGTACCTCCACCTAGGAAAGATACAGCCTGGAGACCATTTGGATCTAGAGAGAACAGAGAGGAATTGAAGAGAAATAAATTATGTTTCGATTTCCACACACCTTGGGTTCCAGGACATGATTGCAAGGGTATAGGGAGGGCCCTATTCATAGAGGTCTTTGAGGAGAGTGATGGTGACGAGGAGTTGGACACATAGCGATTAGAGGATAATGATGATGGGGCATTAGATAGTGCAGGTGTTGAGCAGGATAGTGATACTTTTCCCCAGGAGATGATGGCCACCTTGTCTAGTACCCTGAGGTACAAGGCATTCAGAGTTAGGGGAGTTTTGTAGGGACAACAAGTAGTGGTACTCATTGATAGTGGGACAACCCACAATTTTATTGATGCCTCATTGGTTGAGAGGCAAGGGTTACAAAAAGAGGAATTTGAGGGCTTCAACATGGTTATAGCCAATGGAGATTCTATTAGATGCACACGACGGGTTCCCCAATTGAGCATTACAATGGGAAACTATATAGTTACCAATGATTTCTATATTGTTGGTATTGGAGAGACCAATGTAGTGCTTGGAGTACAGTGGTTCCATTCCTTTGATGAGTTTCAGACTAAATTCCAAACGATGGAGCTGAAGTTTAAGTTTGAAGGGAGGAATGTGATCTTGAGGGGCTTATCTTCAGAGGCACCCCGAGTTGCTATAACCAAGAGGATCGAGAGGATCTATAGGCACAACGGGGTGGATTAGGTAGTACATTGTTTGGTTTCGACCAAGAAATCAAAGGATGGACAACAGGAGTATCATGTGGATATACAGGGCTTATTGGACAGACATAGTGTAGTTTTTGGTGACATACCTCCAGGCGTACCTCCAGATAGGGGATTTGAGCATGTGATTGAGCTTAAGGATGCTATACCAGTGGTTACTTTTCCTTACCGTCACCCCAAATGGTTTAAGTATGAGATCGAGAAGACTATACAAGAGCTCATTGATATGGGGCATATTAGACTAAGTTCTATCCCTTTTGCTTCTTCGGTGGTATTGGTGAAGAAGAAGGATGGGACCCTGCGGATGTGTATGGACTACCATGCCTTGAATAAGAAGACAATAAATAACAAGTATCCTATACCACGCATTGATGAGTTGCTAGATGAGCTACATGGTGCAATCTATTTTTCGAAAATAGATTTACATTCTGAATATTATCATATCAAAGTCAAGGAGCAGGATGTGCATAAGACAACTTTCAGATGCCATTACGATCACTTTGAGTTCTTGGTGATGCCTTTCGGATTGTCTAATGCTCCAGCTACATTCCAATATTGCATGAATCATGTGTTCAACCATTACTTGTGGAAGTTTGTATTGGTTTTCTTTGATGATATTTTAGTCTACAGCAGGACTTGAGAGGACCATATAAGGCACATGGGTGAGATATTGGGGATATTAGAAGCTAATTCGTTATATGCAAAAGCCTCTAAGTGTGAGTTCGGCATGACCAAACTTCTATAATTGGGATATGTGATTGGTGGGGGTACAATGAAGGTGGATAGAGAGAAGATACGGGTAATTCTGGATTGGCTGCCACCTAGGACATTGACACATTTGAGAGGAATTGTGGGGTTGTGCACATACTACCAGAGGTTTGTGAAGAATTTATGTCGGTTGAATGTTCCATTGACTGATTTGACCAAGAAGGGGGCTTTTGCTTGGTTAGACACAACACAACAAGTTTTTCATCACCTCAAAGAGGTGATGGGTTCCTGTCCCATCCTCGCATTACCAAATTTCTTCTGCCCATTCATTCTAGATTGTGATGCATCAGGAGAGGGTGTTGGGGAAGTTCTCATGCAGGATAGACATCCCATCACCTATGAGAGTCAGAAATTAAAACCCGTGGAGAGAGAGTATTCACTTTACAACAAGGACATGTTGGCCATTATGCATGCTTTGGCTAAATTTAGACAGTACCTTGTGGGTAGAAAATTCGTGGTTCATACGGATCACAATAGTTTGAGGTTCTTCTTAGGACAGAAGGAGCTCAATGATCGCCAACAAAGATGGGTGAACAAGTTAAAAACATATGAATTTTACATAGATTACACTAGAGGTAAGAATAATATTGTTGCTGATGCTTTATCTAGGAGGCCTTACTTCACTTCTATGCTTAGTTACATGTCTGAGATTTCTGCAGATTGGAAGGCTCATATACTTGTTGAGTATTCCAAAAATCAGTTTTCATGTCAGATCATGGATGGAAATATACAAGACAACTGATACAGAGCAGTGGATGATCTCATTTTCTACAAGGATAGGATTTTCCTTGCACCAAGATCCAAATTGAAGGATAAGATCCTTCGAGTAGTACATGATACACCACTAACTGGACATCTTGGGTATTTCAAAACATACATGTTTATCAGGGAGATATTTTCATGGAAGGGGATGAAGGATGATTTCATTAATCATGTCAGAGAGTGTATGGTTTGCCAACAAACCAAATCTAAGTAGTCTTTTCCAATAGAATTACTTCGGTCTCTCCCCATTCCCGAACAGAAATGGTAAAGCATATCTATGGACTTTATCATAGGGCTTCCCTTGGTACATGGGCAGAGCTACATTTATGTTATAGTTGATCGGTTAACTAAGTATGCTCATTTATTTTCCCCACCCAAGGGGCACGAGGTAGCGGATGTGGCCCGGATCTTCTATACTGGTATTTTTAGGCTACATGGGTTGCCAAAAAATATTGTCACTGATAGGGACAAGATCTTCATGAGCACCTTTTGGTAGGAGATCTTCAGACTAGCAGGTACGGAGTTGACTCCTAGCACTAGCTACCACCCATAGACAGATGGGTAAAAAGAGATAGTCAATAAGTGGATAGAGGGCCACTTGCGGAGTTATGTGATAGGACATTAGCAGGCATGGATTAAATGGTTACACATGGGTGAGTATTGCTACAAATCCACCTACCAGATGAGCATATGTATGACTCCTTTATGAGCCTTGTATGGGTACGACGCTAGGACATTTGTGGATTTGGTATTACTAGATAGTCAAACTCCCAAAGCTCGAGATTGGTTATAGGAGAACTAGGATATTCTAAAGGCTCTCAGAGAGAACCTTCAGAAGGCACAAAATCAACATAAGGTATATGCAGATCGACACAAGATAGAGAGGTCTTTTGAGGTTGGGGATCTATTATTCCTACATTTACATCCATATAGGCAGTCCTCATTGAAGTAGAAGGGTACTAAGAAATTGAAACCATGGTTTTCTGGTCCGTACCAGGTAGTTCGTTGAGTTAGGGCAGTTGCATATGCACTAGAGCTACTAGAGCACATTAAGATACATAATGTCTTCCATCTTTCATGCCTTAAGAAGGCACTCGGATAACATATTGTACCATCTACAGAGTTATCGCCACTAGATGAGAAGGGGAAGTTGGTGTTGGAACCAAAATCCATTATTGAAGAGAGACAAAGGGGGCTCAAGATTAGAGTAATCACCAATTATTTGGTGCGATGGAAGGGACTGCCACTTGAGTATGCTACTTGGGAGGGAGAGTAGATTTTGCAACATCCTAATTTGCAGTTGCTTGAGGACAAGCAAAATTTGGGAAGGGAGGACTGTAATGTGGTTCTAATATTCAAGTTTTCATGTTTGGGGGTCACTTTTAGACCATGCCGACTTAAAAAGGAAAAATTAACTTTAGTTACTTTTATTTTATTGGCCCCTCCATGGAATGAAATGCATCTAGGGTTTATTGGGGCTCTTTTTCCTTGGAGAAGTATATAAGGAGCTGGGGGAGAAAGGAAAAGGAATTTTGCATATATAAATATTTTCCTTCCCGCGCAACTGATGTTTACAAATCTACAGCTTGTGGAGTGAAATCCCACAAGAACCCTAGCTTCGGTGGTGAGAGATCCATTCTTAGCTAGTAGGGTATTCTTCGACAGTGAGAGATCTACCCTAGTTTGTCATTTTTGAGTTGCTTTCAAGGTTGTGTTATAGAGATATTATCAGAGGTTTCAAAGGAAGTATTTTGAGGGTTTTGGGGGCATTTGGGGAAGATAATCAGAGGGTTTTCAGATCAGATTTACGACAGCCATTTGGGTAGGGCTCAACATCACTTTGAAGGCATCTTCATCAATTCCCAACCCTTTTCCAATCTAGGCGACTTACAACCTTTATTTGGAGGGTTTCCAATTGACCATTTTTAGATCTGAAGGTTGAAATATCATTTCCTATATTTGTTTATGTTACTTCCAAAGTCTCATAATTTCCACTCTTGTATTTTAAGAGTTACAAATTTTAGAAGTTTTCCAGCTGTCTAGGGCAAGCTGTAATTTTCTAGCAGCATTTTAATTTCTGTAAAATCCCAAAAATAGTTTTCTAATGTCCTTTACAATAATATCAAGCTCTCTTTAAATTTTCAAGTAATTCAGGTGGATATTTTGGGAGATATTAAGTTTCTTTAGTTCGTTGTTGTAACTATAAAAATATGCAAATATCAATATTTTATGTGGCTGCAAATTTTCAATATTTTGGTGCATTTTAAAGTGGTGTCCCACAAGGGATATTTCAGTCAATCGGTTTGTGGAACAAAGGAATCCGGTGTTACCTGTGCATAGGTAAACATTATGAGAATAATATGTACTACAATGAAATCAGATTGTCCCCCGCATGTACCATAGGTGATATATGTTTTATACCATAGTTTCCCTTCCATTGAGTGCTTCATTATCCACTTGGTAGGTGTCCCTTTTCCTCTGTGAGTTTTTTTCTTGGTTTGTGTTTGTATCATTGCTAGTTGTCTAGTGTGGTGACTCTATGGCCTAAGGGATAAGGCACTGGTTTTCTCCCCCACGAGATGCATGAAGATATTCATTACCCCTTATCGTCTAATGTCCCCGAGTTATAGCCAGATGTTGTCATGTTAAATTTATAACATGCAAAATTGAAAATTTTAGACATGATAACCAAGACCACCATTTGAAAACATCTCTCCTGGTCATTGTGAACCCTTCCTTCGGCCATCCCATCATCTCACTCATCCACTTTGGGTTTCTTTCATCCTCATTATAGCTGAGAGGAAAGTGCTAACATGGTCTTCAAGTATGTTTCATGTGTAGGGGAATGGATCCAAGTGGATTTCACAATGAGATTAAGCTCTGACAAGGAATAGTGCTCTCTAGAGCACTAAATTAGCTTTTTTAGCCATATTGCAACATGAGGACATCCCTTGGAAGATGACTTGAAAGGCTCAACAAATCTAGGATTTTTGTAAGAGAGAAATTAAATGATGCATTGATGTTTAGGGAGAATATGTGAAGGAAAATGATGTCGTGAACAATTCAAGCAAAATTGGGTTATTTCGGGCACATGGAATAAAGGCTTCAACAAAGAAAGTCACTTTATTTTGAATATTATGGGAGTTACAGGAGGAGTTATAATTTAATCAAATATTAAATGGAAATATCTCAAAGTCCCCTACATGATGGATGTATTAATTTTGATCCTTGACCTCAATGTTCTCCATGGTAGTTCGGGCCACTTTTGGTACTTCATCGTGCTTTAAGGGTGATTGGAGCCATAAATAAAGTTGGAATGTGAGTCAAGTCTTGAAAGTGGTTGGAATGAACTCATTGGATGCTTTGGATTCAAACCCATATAAGGTTTCACCTTCGAATTCCAAATTTTTCTCCCGTGGTAGAAACTGCAAGCTCCGTGTTCTAATTTTCCTTTGGGATGATGACATCAACATCACTTAAAGGCTTGAGCAAACTTTTGGACCATGTTTGTCCCTTTTACCTTATCCAATGGTGCAAGGGGACATGTGGTACACAAAATTTTTCTTTCCCCTATGAGAGTTTCACTTTCGTCACTTAAAACTTGCGATTTGGGTTGGTAGGCAAGTGGAAAACATAAAAACAATCCCCTTTCTCATGATGTTGGACCCCTTGGCACATTTTTCAAGGTGTTTTGTCCATTTTTTTCTTGTCCCTTGGTGCAAGTGGATAGAGGTGACATAAAAGTGTTCGCCCCCTATACATGGTTGTATATCGTAACTTAAAAGTTGTAAATTGTGACCTAGGCAAGTGTAAAACACAAAATCTATCCCCCTCCTCATGAAAACTAGAGCCATGGCACATTTTTTCAAGGCATGTTGTCCCTTTTCCCTTTTCCCATCACCCAAGGGGATAGAGGGGATATAAAATTGTGTTCCGCCTTCTTTTCTCAACCCCCAAACACATGCAAGACCTTATGTTAGATCCCCAGTGTTAGTTTTCAACTCCTCTATCTCATTCTCATGAAACCACATCATGACAGTTGACATGATCTAGTGCAAGGCACATTTCGGTGTCCCAATTGTACCTTTCCCCCTCTTTCCCCCTATTTTTTTAGGATGTAACATTACTTTAACCTCCATATGACCCCAATTTGGCTGAGTTGGCTTCAACATGAGTTAAGGAGTGCAATGTGAGAGAGAAATGTTGAAATCAAGGACTTCACCATTTTCATGTTTTAAATGCATATTTTCCCTCTCAAGATAATTCTCCTTGTTGTTATGTTGTTGGAATGAACCTGAGACCTCATATACTAAAAATGGAAAGTTTCTCATATTTCCCAAAGCCCTTGTTTATTTTCCATGAAATTTTAACAACTCTGCTAAAACACCCTTCAAATGATTCCAACCATGCATCTAATGGTGGTATACATTAATTTTAGTGGCTAGATGAGGTTTCTAAAAAACTAATTTCTCAGATCTACAGAGTTCTGGTGATTTAAATCCTCCAAAAGTTGAAGCAAAACATCCTTGTGAAATAAATTTCTTAAGACTACTCTCATTCCATTCTAACACGGGGAAGACCCACTTCTAAAAATAGTAAGTCCTACCGAGCTTCACTGTCTATAGATAGTAAGTGTTGCAAATTATTCATTCTCTGAGTTGGCATTGCTTCTTGTATGTCAAGAATACTCAAAGGTGTCAAATTGAGCAACTAATAACTAAAAAAAGACTTCCTAAGATAAGACTTCCTAAAAATATTAAATACCAGGATATTTGTCAAGGAACAAGGATATTGAGTTATCCATGTTAATAGAAGAACACCTAGATGTGATTGGGCCAGTTGTGGGACATCATGGTGACTTGATGGACCCATAATTTCACAGTAGGCACTTTCAGTTTGAGTATGGGAGCAATTTCTCTACTTAACAATGATGAAGGTCACATACATCTTGGATTGCCACAATTCAAACTTGGGATGATAAGGGATGCAAACCATGAAAGGAAAGTGATATCAAATAAGGTTTGTAAGGGTGAGCCCCAATTCTCAATCATCTTCCAAAGATCTGGTAGGGAGATGTGTTTGATGAGTATGATGGTGAATGCAGAGTTTCTTTTTTCTCCATTTGTATAATAAGGCCTTTTCAATGAGGAATGGGGTGGAAAAGAATGTGCTTGGATCTCATGAGGTTTATCCCATCCAAGAAGGAGATATCTTTGTCATGGAATTCAATTAAAGTTCAAGGGAGTCACAAGGAGGAAGGTGATGATATCTACATTCCAACTCTGACCTTGTGTTCAATTCTCTTTCCAAGAGAAGGGACATCATGTGAATCCCACCATGGTAAGAAAAAATTCATAATGAACCAATGTGTATAAAAAGGTTTCCATTTGGACAACATGTGAAAACAAGAGCATCATGAAGCTTATGAGGTTGTTGAAACATCAGGAGATCTAATGAGAAACAAAGGATTAAGGAAATAGTCATGAGGAGCATCACATGAGAGGATTACAAGCCTTGATCAGAAAATCATTCGAGGAATATTCCATTAGTTGTAGCATTCATCTTATCAAAGAAGGAGTTCATCGAGAGTAATCTCTTCATCAACATAGGCTTCCACTTATCTCCCTTCTTCTCTTCTTCTCTCTCTCTAACATTCTATTTCTTCATTAGGAATGTAATTTTTCACTCTTTTTTCTTATTCACTTAAGTGTCCTTACTTTGCATTGTAAAAATAAATGTTTAAAAATAAGAAAAGGTAAGCTGGGGGGAGATGAAGAGACATATTTGTAAGCTATGAATTAGGATGATTTCTCCATTCTAAAGGGTTAACAATTGCTGGTTGTTGGCCTTTGTTTCACTATTGCTACAAGCAATTACTTATGTTTTTTTATCTCCTTGCCTATTTTTTTCTACTCTCTCTACTTTCCAACTTTGCAAGCATTGTAATCTTGTACAACCAAGAAGGAAGTTTATGTATTTGATTAATGAATCCATAGAATTTTTTGTCCCTAATTTATTAGTATTGTTATTGCTTACACGATTGATTTATTTCTATTGAATGTGGACCTACTTTGGCTAATGTGTGTGAAATATGTAAGTCTACTCACAACATTAACCCCCCCTCTCCATTAACCCATCTCCTTTCTAACTCTCTTCAAAGTAACTTCATCCTTTGTAAACATGTTTAGTGGAGTATTCCTATGTGATCCTCGGCTTGACGACCAACCAAAGTTTTATTTAGTCCTTGTATTCAATAAATTGGAGCCTCTGCTTACCCAAGAAGGAAGGGCCTAGCCCCGGTGTGTTGGTGAAAAATCACTAATTTTCCCCCGTGACAAATTATTTCACCAACAATATTATTATTTCACGTTCCCAAAATCGCACCTACATGCTATTATGATATGCTTGCTATTTAAATAACCACCAAAAACTATTTTAAATAATATGTGAAAGAGCTTTAAAACCTAGCATGGACATACATCAAAGTAGGGAAGATAAGGGATGAGCACTTTTCCATATGCCACAATGTTGAGCGATCTGATGGATATGTATGAAAAATGTGGAAGCATGCAATTGGCATGTCAATTTTGCATCTAAATGTGTGGTATAAATATGATTGCATGATATGCACATAATAGGATGGATTATGCAAGTGAAAAGTGTAAAGTTAGGCTCCGCAACCTTTGAAAACAGTAGAAAAATACAATGAAGGAACAACAATGTAATAAACCTGGCACATATATTTTCTATCAACAAAATAATTCTCCCAGGAAAAAAGTAGCAAATAACTTCACATACGAGAAATAAAATGAGCTCTAATAGCTCAACCAAAGCCAACAAATGAATGTGTACGAAGCCAAACAAAAAATAACCAACAAAAAAATGCAAAATATCAGTGGAATGTTACTATGTAGCTGGAGCCTTTCAAATCCTTATAACAAAATATAAACATCAAAAGCTACATGCAAGGAGTATATAACTCATATAAGGGGTGGATAAGCAAAAACAATTGAGGTGGCCAAAGGATGGTGGCATCCAATGGGATTAAAAGTTGTTAAGACAATCTGAGATGAGCTGCC
This sequence comes from Taxus chinensis, assembly GCA_019776745.2. NCBI lineage: Eukaryota > Viridiplantae > Streptophyta > Pinopsida > Cupressales > Taxaceae > Taxus > Taxus chinensis. The sequence continues at coordinate 799,046,305 of CM034150.1, forward strand.
AATAAAAGCAGGAGATGCAAAGTCACTAAAGTTTCTGTTGTGGCAAAATCGCATTCCTCTGAATGCTGAGAAGTGAATAACTGGGTAGTCAATGTGATTTGTGAAACATGGAGCTATCCTAAAGTGTAGGAAATTGCAAATGGGATAGCTCTCTGAAGAAGGTCGGCTTCCTTTCCTAACATAGTGCCAAACTACTCCAAAGTGCAGAAAACAATTAATTTTACCATGCCTTATTGATTTCCAAGAAGACAAGGATAGAAATATTACATGAAAAGTAAAAACTACTCTAAGGGGAGGTGATGCACCAAGAATGAATGTTGAATAACTTGCAATAATTGAAAGTAATTGAAAATGAATGCGAGGAGGGTGATCTAGCACAATAAATCATGAATACATTTATCAAATAATCTCAGTAAACACATATCAACTTGACACCCTGCAATGAAAGTATGATAATGCACAATAACATTCCTATGTAATAAAAGACCAGAAAGTTGCAATAGAACACAAAATAGGGTTGCAAACATCCAAAAATTTGATTTTATTTCTCCATAAAATAGATACAATTCATTACACTTTGGGGCCAAAGGCATAGTTTTTCATTACAATATTCAAAATATGGAGGTTTGAAACTCCATGGATTTCTTACAGACAAGAAAGGAAGGAGGGGAAAATAAAAAGTGTCCAACATTTTGAAATGTGCCCCTTCCTTGCAATTTATAGAAGAAAATTGAAGAGAGGAGAGAGAGAGGAGAAGTCCAAAATTATCCCAATCACCCACAAAAATCATTATTTTTCTTGTAATGGGTATGGGAAGATTTGTAAAATCCATGCTTGATTGTACCCTCCAAAATTTAACCTCTCCATTAGATTCCCCTCCAAATTTCCTTTCCAATAAGTATAATTTTGCTAAAAAGGCTATAGGAGGTGAAATATATTAAGCTAACTTGAATTCAAGTCATCATTTGGGCTCTTCACCCACATATCGAGCTCCATCATTGAATGCAGCTCACCCTCAAACATGCCATCGAATAGGTGCATGGCTCGGCATGAGCTCACTGCCCAAAGAACTCACCTACCTAGTGAATCACTGAAAATGGCTTGGTGACCCTGATGCAACAGATTTCAGGGTTTCACTTGGGTGGAATTCAAAATTTTCAACCCCTCTACTTTGGACATTTGGTGCTTACAACTCTAAAAAATAACTCCACGAAGTCTGAAATTAGCTTGCCTTTGACCCCGCTTTATGCATTGACCTCCAAAATTTCCCCCTTGCTTTCCCATTGGGTGGTCTCACCTTTGCATCTTATTGGGTCGGTCCATGAGTTGGGTTCCATGTGGAACCTACTCACCAAGCTCCACAATGTCAATTCCAAAATCTAATCACCTCGCCTCCCTTCGGACTTTTGAAGCTTTCCACTTCGAATGTTTCCCATCGGCCACTTCGGTCTTTCAACCACTGACCTTTGACGTTAACATGTAGTTGATCCCAAAAAAGGGGCTGAATCCCAAAATTCCCCCAAGCCCATCGGATTTTGTGCTCGCATGGTTTCGAAGTTTAGCTCACTTCAACCATTTTTTACCCCCACGATCTTTGATGTATCACACCTCCGAAGGCCAAAAATTTCAGATTTCGGACTCTCCTCCAAACTCCTTGTGAGCTCGAATCCTAAGCTATTTTGTTGACCTCCATGCTTGAGCTCAACCCCTTCTTCCTACGAGCTGCTTGGTCATGCCTCATCCCTGACCTCCTTGGCTCATCATTGAGTCGCTCAATGTTCTTGGCCTCCTCTATTAGACTCGCGAGCTCCTGGTGACTTGGCCTCTAGTTTCAAGAGTGAACTTGCCACTTAACCCAACTGATGAGTGATGCCTTCGTCTTCTCTGAATTGTGCCTCTTGCTCAGCCCACCCTGAGTAATGTTCACCTTGCCACTTCCTCACCTCGGCAAGCTGACTCGAATTCCATAACTGAACTTTCTCCCCATGAAGGCTCCCGAAAAGTCCCCGGCCTTAGTTTATTGCCGAGATCTTTGGCTCCATGCACTGACTTGTTTCCTCAGCTCATTGATGAACTCATCGAGCTTTCAAGTTCCACCCTGAGGGTGCTTCATGCTTGGTCAACTCACAGTGCCCATACGAGCTCCGCTGAGCTCCCTGAGACTTGGTCCCATCAATGCAATGCCCTAGCTCGCTGAGTACCTTGCTGAGCTACTCGATGAGCCTTTTTTTGGCTTGGTGCCCTTCTAGGGGCCATTTTGCAATATTTTCCCCCCTGGACGCTAGATTTTGAAATTTTTTCATGTCGGAGGCCTCATGGAGAATAAGTGCAATGATTTTAGGGCTCGTCATACGTTTTTTTCTATTTTTTTCTCGCTTCCAGGCCAGAAGTGGGCCCACAAAGGCTCATTTTCTCCTTAAGACCAATCTGAGTCTTTTCAAAACCTAGAAGAGGAAAAATTCCTCTGAATGATTTCTCATCTTCCCAAAACACTACAACTACTCCTGAAACATATTTTTCACTTGTAATCCCCATATTCACCTGTGAGGGTCCGTTCCAGCACCAAGGTCTCGTCTATCCCTGTTGTCCATATTTTCTCGAGGGGCAAAAATGAATAACAATTTTCATTATCCAATAACAACTACAACACACTGAGCCACCTGAAATTGCTACATAATTAAATGGAAACAACATTCAAGAAAAGACATATCAAACATGACGATTAACCCAAAAAATATCTGGGCTATGAAATGCCTACGACATAATTATGTTCGTTCAAATAAGAATTGTGTGTGTCTAATTCTACCACAACACATATATTAGATGGTCCTAGTTTAGATGGTCATCGATGTACGACCATATTAGTGTTGTCCACATGGAAATGAATGATCAAAAAGTAGGTCTATAAATATTGCACCTTGGAATAAGTGGCCACCACTTTGCAAGACATTTGACCAAACAAATTTCCATAGATGAGTAATCATCATAACAAATCGATTCCTCTATGCCCTCTTTCCCGACCATCCTTATTTTATGAAATCATAATCGAGTAAAGAGAATTGAATTGAATTTTTTAATAACATTTGTGAGACCAAGTAGCCTATGGGACCAAAATACGCAATTACAGTGTACAAAACTACACTAAGAGCAATGCTAACAATTTTTCATAAAATACGATGCCTTTTTTAGTTTGCATCTCTTGTTGTGGATCTTGACCATGAGATTCATGATTTTGAAAAGCCTTTCTTATTTAAAAAATTGACAAAGGAGAATTTAGTAGTAACCATGGGGCTTTGCAGATAACATGAGTGATTTTTTAAAAAATTAAATTTTGTAAAACCCTTATTGCATAATAACTGATGTAAAAAATGATATTCAGCTGCTAAATATAAAATGATGTAAGCAAATAAGAAAGTGAATATAAAACTCTAATAAAAAGGTATAGAAAGAATTAATTAGGTGATTCATGCTTGATCCTGAAGGTTCTGAGCCAAGAAAAATGTTGAACAGGAAGTAAATTGTGTTGTTAGTGTTCTTGATAAATTCTGGAGCTCACGAATGATGCTGGACATGGGCGCCCATGGATTGACAGGGGCACTTGGGCTCTAGAGACCTTTGTTGAGCACCTGTGACTGCACAGATGGTTGGAATGTGATTTTTTAGAGTGTCATAAAAATGTCACAAATGATCCTTATTGATCGCCTGTATGTCATTATTTGATAGCCAAGGGTAACTGTAACCTGGTAAATAGATATCACATGCAAAAACCACAATACCAAATGAAATCCAATAAATAAAGATGTAATATGGGGAGTTGGACTAACCTCAGAGGTCACCCTAAGAGTGAACTTACAATCGAGGGATGCACTACATCTCAAACTTCATATAGTTCCAGTGAGTTTGTGAAAGAATCGTGCCTTAGGATGCCCTTATGCAAGTGCACTTGATAGCGGGATGTAGCTAGATCTAACAATGTAGATAGATGTGTGGATGGAATAAATAAACTTTGCCTTCATTTTTTTTATATGTAGAAAATGTAGTCCCTTGTCCCTTGAATGGATGCTAGATGGATGCTTTGAAGTGATTTAGGTGCCTTTGGATGCAAGCTTTGGTGATGATAGTATATGCCTAGTGCTTGGTCCTTGATTTTGGTTACATAACTATGTATTTATATGATTCCCTTGATTGAATTTTTTAATTGACAACTGGAAGGCCGACCCATTAGTGGAAAAGGTGTTTAAAAAGATAAAAGAGACCCAAAAGAAGTGAGTAAGGTGGAAAAGGGTCAGGGGTGCCCATAGGGGACAAAGGTGCCTGTGCGATCCTGTCCTGGCTGGGCGTTGGTGTCTGGAGCCATAAAAGATAAATAAGTAAAATACCGACTAGGTTGTAGGGTGTGCAAGACCAAATAAAAAAAAGAAACACAGAGAATAGACCAAAGATAGTCGTTAATTAGTATTTTTCTTGCTTAGGAATCATATGAATGCTAGTATGTGTTTATGGACCTAGAAATGTAATCAAGTGCATGATTTTATGTCTACATTTCCCCCCCACATTATGATGTTGAGTGAATAGTCGATAACATAAAGTTGAAATAAGATGCATACCTGATAACCATGTAGAGTGTGTGGCAAAATACATGTCAAGTGGACAAGTGAAGCATGTAATGAGTGCAAAAATGAAGCATGGAAACTAGGAAATGAAAGTGACCATAGGGGTGTATGAATATGTGTTGTGTTGTACCTTCTATTGTTGTAGCTTATAGTTATTTCTTCTTGTAAGGATGGACCTGTAAAAAGAAGAGAAAGAATGTAGTCAAAGTCTCGTATATGGTAAATTAGATAAAAATGTTCATAAGCATGTAAACTCATGTGAAAATGTGTATAAGGAAAGTGTGCAACTGATGTAGAAGAGTGTAAAAGGATAGAACAGTGTTCTAAAAGTGCTGTGTAGGGTGATTTTTTTGGGCGATCTCACACCAAGAGAGAGTTTTTTTGGTGATCTCATGCCAAGTGCAAGTTTTTTGGGTGATCTCACACCAAAGAGAAAGTATTTTGGAGAGAGGTCTAGTGTTACTCTCCATCCATGACTCTACTCGATAAACATCATTGCAGATGGTGTGTTCCTGTTTCAATTTTGTGCTGAACTATATTGTGTTGTAGGTCTATGATTATGTATGGGGTGATTTTTTCACCCAATTTATGACCCCCTTTGTTTACAGTGCATGCATGTCAATAGGAGTGTGCCGCCAAAAGAGAGGACCTGATGATGATACCTTCAAGGGGTAGTGAATGTGTGATTAACTAAAATATGAATTTGGAGTCTGTTATATATTCCAAGTTAATCTAAGTAGGTATGGAAAAATATTAAATGATATAAGCTGAAATACTGATGCTAAATATTTTATTTTGGTATTTAAATGAAATGAAATAATTGAGATAAGAGGGGTAATATAATAACCTAGAAATAAACTTACCTTGTTGTGTGCTAGACTTGAACGGGATCATGTGTGGATGGAGCAGAGTGTGATCGCATGACCCAGGAAATTGCAGCAGATGAAGATCCAACTAGACTGTGGTTCCTGGAGTTAGGCTACTTATGGGAACCCTGGCCTGTGGTCTGGGTGCTTTAGTCTATAGAAATTGACGGTGTTGATCGGTCTTTGCAGTGTCTTCATATTTGTTGTGTAGTTTTCGCAATATGTTCATTTATGTTGTCATCAATATGATGTGAAGATCTACCTGCAAAACCCCATATATAGAATCAAATCCCTAAAAAAAGAAAGATGCATATGAAGGGTTCAAACTGACCTTAGCTGCCATAATGGTGGACTTACAACCAAGTGCTCCCACTATTTCCAGACCCAATGTAGTTTTTGTGTGTTTGTGTGTGTAATTGTGTGCCTAGGGTGCCCTAGCGTCAATGAAGTAGAAGTAGGGGTAGTAACTAGATGTAAAATGTAAATGGTGGATGGAAAATAATGAGTAAAACCCTTTCCCCCTATGTTTGTGTGATGCAGATGTAAATGATGCCCAAATTAAGGCCTTTTCCTTAGTAGATGGCTAGCTCTTGATAATAGATAGTTCGCACATAAAATAGTGAGTATGTTATGTTTATATAGGGATCTCTTCCTCAAACCTCGACACTAATGACCCAACATGCCAACTAGTACCTATGGGAATGAGCGAGAAAATGACAAAGATTGACCTTGAATAAGTAAATTAGGACCAAGTCTTACAGGGACTAGGGAGCATAAGATTATGGACCAAGGTGCCCCAACACTACCCTAGGTTCCCTAGTCAGAGACTAGAGATGAAAAATGTCTAAATAACGACACCCGACACTCCCTAATAGGTGACCAAAACCATGTAAACAACTGATGAATGTGCAAGACAAATGAAAAACATGACCGAATAACTAACAAAATGACTAGGGAATAGGTCATTAGTGAATACTTTTATTACGCGAGATCCATATATAAAATAGCATGCTTTACGGTGTAAATGTAATAGTAAGTGTGTGATTTTGTGACTACATTTTCCCCCACTTTATGTTGGTGACAGGAAAGCTCGGTAACATAAAGTAGATAGAGATGTGTACATGAGAGAGTTTAGAGAAGCCCGTGCTATAATAAAACATGCATATGTGTAGTGGAAGTGTGCCAAAAGAACCATATAGCATGCCGAACTATGGATCAACATGTTGATCGTATAAAGAAAAGCGTACCATGGCAATGAAGTGCACTAAATACAAGTGGTGATAGAAATGTGAGATGATTTATGATTTCAAATGTTGTATGATGCCTATGATCTGGGGTAGGGAGTGATCAGCTCCCAACCTGAACACGTGTATACGAATAATTGACCAGAGGATTTGGGCATCCTTCTGCCATAGGAAGAGTGTAGGGAGAAAACCGTGTTATTCTCCAATCTCTTACTACAACCTCAAGATCTAGCCTTTGCAGATGAACTCAGATCAAATTTATGGCTTTTAGATCCAAATTATTTCGATCAAACAGTTGACCCATATAGAAGTGGTATAGGAAAGGCATTCTTTCCCCACTCCACTGGTGTCACTACAATGTGATAGCTTCCAAGTTAGGTCATTAATAGTGCATATTGGGGACACATTCCATTTGACCCTACTTCATTAGAAACCATCTATACATATGGGATTAGCTCGATTAGGATTTTATATTGTTGACATCCATCCTCCACCATATGACCCTTATTTATATCATGGGTTGGTTCATGTTACAGCTACCTATGGTCTTGGTGTATTTCACCTTGATGTCTTTCTTGAAAGCACTTCTACTACTTCTCCACTCATATTAGGACAATCATGGCTTGAATATATTGGGGGCACTCTAGATCACGATCACACATATACATCTTTCCCCATACATTTTAGATGCATTTTCATCTGTAATAGTTCTTTCCTAGGTTATACACAGAATCTTACTCGTTAGTATGCGCATGGATGTCCTCTTCATCATTCACTGATGAGGAATATGCCATGGGTATGTATAAATTGTGCCTCAAAGGTTCATTGCGTGATCAACCAAACACTATTGCTTATCAAGTTACTAAGGCTTATCCATTTTATTATGACCCAGAGGACGGTGATCTTCTTGATGAATTTACATGATCTCCTTACACACATTCGAGGGGCATAACATCTAATTCCCCCCCTTCGTTCTGGCATATTTACATAGTTCTGCCCTATCTAAAGTCTTCTGTGAAAAATCAAAAGGAGGATCATAAGTAGCCATATAACATGGTGTACAATGAGTAAATGCTATTGGATCCTTAACAATGCTAATGCCTATAGGAAAATCTTTAAAACTAGTAGGCACATATTATTGGCCATCTAAAAGTTGTTGAATATGATCGTGTGTAGTAACTGGAGCACTATATAAAGCTTTAAGCTCAGCTATGGCATCCTCATCATAGATAAGGTTAATACTAAAGTGAGACATGATGGGTGAAGAAGATGAGTGATCTTTAGCCATTAGGGTTTAATTGGATCCTATGGAAAACTATTTGAAAAGATGGGTTCACCAAAATGATTAACTAAAATATGAATTTGGAACCTATTCTATATTTTAAGTTAATCTAAGTAGGTACAGAAACACAATAAATTATATAAGCTAAAATACTGATGCTAAATATTTTATTTTGGTATTTAAATGAAATGAAATAATTGAAATAAGAGGGGTAAGAGACTAACTTGGAAATAACTTACCTTGTTGTGTGTTGGACTTGAAAGGGTTGATGTGCGGACAGAGCAGAGTGTGATGGCATGACCCAGGAAATTGCAGCAAATGAAGATCCGACTGGACTGGGGCACCTAGAGTAGGATTGGGGCGCCTATTGGTGCCTTGGCCTGTGATCTAGGTGCTCTAGTCTGCAAAAAAGCTCAGAATCTAAAATTGACGGTGTCGTTAGGTCTTCGGAGTGTCTTCGTCTTTGTCATGTAGTTGTCACAATATGTTTGCTTATGTCGCCATGAATTTGATGTGAATATCTACCTGCAAAACCCCATACAAAGCATCAAAATCCCTAAAAAAATAAAGATGCATGTGAAGGGGTCAGACTGACCTTACCTCCCACAATGGTGGACTTACAATTAAGCGTTTCACTACATTCCAAACCCAATGTAGTTTTGTGTGCTTGTGTGTGCAATTGTGTGCCTAGGGTGCCCTAATGCCAATGACGTAGAAGTAAGGGGTAGTAACTAGATGTAAAATGTAAATGGTGGATGGAATAGAATGAATACAACCCTTTACCCCTATTCTTGTGTGATGCAGATGTAAATGATGCCCAAATGTAGTCCTTTGCCTTAGTAGATAGCTAGCTCTTGATGGTAGATAGTCCGAGCATAAAATAATGAGTATGCTATGTTTATATAGGGATATCTTGCTCAAATTTTGACACTAATGACCCCACATGCCGACTAGTACCTAGGGGAATGAGCAGGAAAATGACAAAGACCGACCTCAAATAAGTAAATTAGGCCCAAGTGTTACGGGGACCAGGGCGCCTAAAATTACGAACCGGGACACCCATGAGTGCCCCAGCACTACCCTAGGCACCCCAGTCAGAGACTAGACACAAGAAAATGGCTAAATAATGACACTTGACACTTCCCAAGAGATGACTAGAACAATGTAAACAAGTGATGACTATGCAAGACAAATGACAAAGATGACCGACTAACTGATTACAAGACTAGGGAATAGGTCATTAGTGAATACTTTTATTACGCAATATCCATATATAAAATAACATACTTGGTGGTATAAATGTAATAATAAGTGCGTGATTTTGTGACTATAATGTGCATGGTAGAAACTAAGTCACATGCAAACAAAGTGGCTAAATACATGTGTTAAAACAAAAATCTAGCAAACATGTCATATAAAAATGGTGTAACAAGAAAGTGTGTATACAAGATAGACAACAAAAATAATTTTCAAACATGGGACATCACTCACAATGTCACAAGACAATTAGGGCTAAAGCGGCCAAAAACATAAAATCATTTATCATACAAGATATAGGGCATAGCTCACATATAATAGCATACAAATAGAAAACAATGGCAAGCAAGATGTAACAAACAATCATGGTGTAAAATAGTCCTACGAGGAAAATGTTACACATGAAGCATCCGTTAACATGTTAGAAAGATAAGAAGTATGTCAATGCATGTATATACCAGTAGAACATAGTGTGCTAGGAAGTAAAAATAGTAAATAATGAAATAATAACACCTGTAATGTGTGATAAAAGAGATGCCCCTAGGAGCGTCGGTGGGACAAGCAAGAGGTACAATGCTAAGCAGTATTACAATCGTAAGGACCTATAAGAATTCCACTTTCACAACTAGAGAACAAGTGAACATGCATGTGTATATAAAAAATATATTGACATACTAAGTATTCATCTAGCATGGGAAACAAAGTGTACATGTAAGTATAAACAAACAAGAACAAGTGCAACCAAGATAGGCAACATGCAGTGTATGAGTGTAATGGAATGGTATGCAATGTATGAAGATGGATAGGTGAAATGTTCCCCCCCAATGGATGTGAATGAGTATGAGATGAGGTTCACTTATAAAATTCCCCTCAACAATCAAGAATGAACAATAGAACAAGCTCGTGTCCTCAAGAAATGGATACCATGAAACGTAGAGAATGTGGTGAGATTTATTTCAGATTTAGACCCTCAGCAGTCAAGTATTAACCAAGGAACTGGAGTGCGTCACAGAGTAATGAATGGTGTAAACTATGTATCAAGATGTGAAAAAAAAACCAGATGTATAGCACGAAGCGTAATGTGTATATTTAACTAGTGACTAGAAGGAATTGGTTATGATTGATAAGGGGGGAGGAAATTACAATGACCATAAGTATGTGGTGTGGAGAATAATCAAGTAAAAATCATTTAGAAGATTGTAACTGATCGTATTTGGACTAGAAACTTGGTAAGCCACAATGTGAGGTTGATCAAATAAAGATCTCTTGCGGTGTAAATTATACATGCCCATTGCATATTCTTCATCAGTGAAAGGTATTCATGGAAAACCATGTGCATACCATAGAGTTAGATTTGGAGAATATCCTAAGGAGTCATTGCAAATAGAAATGCGGCCAAAATGCATAGGAAATAAGATATCAGTATGATTTGGTTCTAGTGTGCCACCAATGTAATCAAGCCAAGATTGTCCCAATGTGAGTGGAGAATAATGAGGGGTGCGTGCAAGGAAGACTGTTAAATGAAAAATGTAGAGGCCATAAGCAGCGGTAGTGAATACACATCCGTTATATAAGTGATCAGAGTGAGGTGGATGAAGAAGATCAGTGATCATGAATCCTAGCCGAGTCAATCCATCACGTGCGCAAATAGTCTCAAAACAAGTAGGGTCAAATGGAACATGATGCCAATAAGAATTATGAATGAAGAGATTTCATGTGAAGGATTCCAAACATGGAGTAGAATGAACTTGTGGAGATGCATCGGGTGAAAGAATATCTAATATATGTGTAGTACCTTGAAAAGGAATCATGGCATTAGTAAATGGAGGAAGTTTGTTGAATTGATATTCACCAAGGCCAATAACAACAAAAGTATCTTGGAAATATGAGTCATCAAATTCAATAGGAGTATAATCAAGACTATGAAATGTGTCATCATTAAGCTCTACGACATCAGCCTCATCATCAGAATCGTCAAAGCTAGCATTATCTTGTTGTATAGAATTATCAAGAATATTGGTAGGAGTAGAGTCAAATGCAGAATTGGGAGGAGCTGTGATAGGTGGAGAAGTAGCAGCCATGGGGGTGTACATAGTGGGTGATAAAATATCAGTAGTATGAGTAGGAATGAACAGAGTGCATGAAAAAGTAGCTGAAGGAGAAGAAGTAGGAGCGGTACATTGACTGATATCATATGTACTAAGTTTGTGATATGGGATTTTTTGAGATCGAGGAATGGGCATGGCGGTGATAATATCTATATGGAAAAACTTGAAGGGCTTGTGATCCATAGCAATGGTATGTTCATAAAAATCATGTAAGAATTTAATGCATTGACAAAATGTAGATTGAACAACATGCATAACATGAATCCAAGTTCTACCAAGTAAGCAATTGTATTAAAATGTGGCATCAATGACGAATAATATAGTTGGAAACATTTTAGGCCCAACCTATAAAGGTAGGGTGATGGTGCCTATACATGTACAAGTGGTGGAATCATAACTACAAATGACTTGAGAGGATTTGTTAATTAGATTATCAGTAATACCCATTTTTCTTAGGAGAGAGAGAGAGAGAGAGAGAGAGAGAGAGCATAGGTTTATAACAAAGCCATTGTCAATGAGTACACACTTAATACAAATGGCACCAATAGAAGAAATGATAAACAAAGGTGTAAATGGATTGTCAACAGTAGAAGGATGGATATCCTCATCACTAAAATATATAGCATGTGGTAAATTTTTAAGAGATTGAATGAGGTGAGAAAATGCAACAGATGAATTATTAATTTCAATGTGAATGGAGCGAAGAACAACCTCTAATGTGTGATGAAAATCGAGTGCATTGTGCAATAGACCATAAAGAGAGATTTTTGCTAGTGTATTCTTAAGCTAGTTTATGATGTCATAACCCTTAGAGGTAGTGGAAGGAACTGTAGAAGTGATAGGAGGTGGGACATGTAGACACAAAATCACGTAGTTTGGGTAATTATCTAGTCTTGATTACATACTACTATTCATATGATTCCTAAGTAAGAAAAGTACCAACTAACCCATGTCTTTTGCCACCTTTCTTTGATTTCTATTTCCACTTTTGGTCTTACACTCTTACTTGCTCAGTATTCCTTTTTATAATCTGGCTTTTATCATCATGGACATTAACTCTCAGCTAGGATGATTTGTACTTTACTCACACTTTTTGGGTCCTTTCTAGCCGTTTGAGCATCTTATCTTTTTGGTAGTCAACATTTTTGAGGTTAATTATGAAATTCAAACAAAGGAATCATATAAATATAAATTTATATGATAACCAAACACTAAACATAGCTATCACAACCTAAGGTTGCATCCATCAAGGCATCTAAGAGCTCCATTGCATCCCTCTAGCACCATCGCAAGGGACACAAGGGCTAGCTATTATGCATACACTTCATAGGAGGGAAGTTCATTCTATTCCATGCATACATCTATTACATTTCTTTACATCTAGCTTATTTGCTCACTATTAAGTGTGATTCGCACAAGAGCTGCCTAGGGCATGATTCCACACACACACACAAATAGAACTACATTGGGTCTGAGATGTAGTGTAACACTTAGTCGTAAGTTCACCATTGTGATAGTTGAGGACAATACGAACCCTCATTTTACATCTTTTTTTTTAGGATTTTATGTTTATTTGAGGGATTAACAGGTTCATTTTTCATTGCAGGTTTACAGTGACATCAAAAATTTTGGTGCGACCTTGGAGTAAATAAAGACAACTAAAGGTGAACACCTTGTGACACCTCAAAAGAGTTTTTCTGATATTTTCCATAGACCCAGGCGCCCAAAAACATGCCTAGGTCCCCACGGGTGCCATTATCCCTCTCTAGGCGCTCCAGTCTAGTTTATCTCTCTAGATTTGCATTTTTCTGGGTCTCTATGCAATGTTCCTGTCATTCTGTTGGCCTGGTCAACACTTTGGTATACTTTAGAATTAATTACAAATTAGTTAAGTACCTTCTTCTCCTCCTTGCAACTAGGGTTTCATAATTTATTTCTTAGTTTGCTTGAGTATTATTTTTGTACTTTATTGCATATTTATTTACTGCTACAATAACATCACATTAGGATTTTATTTACATTTTAGTGAACCCGAACTCCATTTGAACACTCTTAAAATCCTCATTATTCTTATCTTTCTAGGATCTTTGCATCATGAATATCTCCATTAATGATTTATTGCTTATCAATCCTTTATTAAGAGATAAACTCAGAACTCTCTTCGCTACCACTCGCATCCCTGCTAATATGCATCCATATTTAGTATACTAAACATTTGTTGAGGTATTCTCCCAACATATTTCTTTCCTGTCTAATCCTCATGCTGATATTTCTATTTTTGATGATGATCCACACATGCATACCATGATTCTCATTTACAATATGGGTATCAAACATACTTTGATTGATAATGGATCTGAACTCAATTTATGTATTATGTCATTCCTTGAAAACATTGGTCTTTTTACTGCAAATATTAGTCCATCATGTCTTTCCCTTCGGGCATATGATAGTTTTGTTCGTTTATGCATAGGTCACATTATTATGCCTATCACTATAGGACCCAAAACCATTAACACCATTTTCTTTGTCATTGACTTTCTAGTTTTGTATAACTGTTTACTTGTTCAGCCATGGCTCCCTGTCATGCAAGCAGTTCCTTCTACATTCCATCACCGTGTCAAATTCCTACATGAGGGAATAGAATTTATAGTTCCTAGTGATCCTAACCCATTTAAATATTGTGATCATGATCCTAATACGACAATTCCTAATCCACAATTTGATACTACTAATGAACCACAACCCATGGATACTCCAAATCATTTACCACCACTCGAAGGTGTCATTTACATGCTAGATGCAATCACATCTATAACACCACCCCTCCTGCTACTACTACTACTATGGTAATTTATCGGGGGCCTACCTACAGATCAGATTTCATTCCTCCTACTTCACTATCGCATGTGCATCCACCATTAGCACGTCCTCCCTTTACATGTACCATTTTCATGAACAATTCTTATTGGGAGCATATTCCATTTGATACTACTTGTGATGACACTATATGCACAAATGATGGGTTGGCTCGGTTAGACTTTACGGTTGACAATATTTTTCCCCCACCTCATGAATATCATCTCTACCATGGTTTTGTTTGCATCACTGTTGCTTATGGAATTCAAGTCTTTTACCTCACATTTTTTCTTGCACGATCCCCTCACACTTCTCCACTCACACTTGGACAGTCTTAGCTTGACTATATTGGGGGCACAGTAGATCCTGATCATATTGATATTTCATTTCCTATGCATTTTGGCCGCATCTTCATTTGTAATGACTCATTTGACGATTGTTCACCCAATCTCACTCGTTGGTAAGAACATGGATGACCATTACCTCCTTTTACTGATGAGGAGTACACTATGGGCATATATAATTTACAGCTCAATGGATCCTTGCTTGATCAACCCAACACTATTTCTTATCAAGTCTCAGATGCTTCACCATTTGTTTTTTATCATAACAATGACAACCTCCTAGATGACGTTACTTGATCTCTTTTTTCATCACATACTTGGGGGGCCATGACACCTTTTTCTCTCCCTTCTAGAACCAACAAACATCTTAATTTCCCAACAAGCCACACTTAGACTATCACATACACACACATATCATCATTTCTTGATGACACACACGTGCTCTTATAGTTCTTACAAGACTGTTGAGGGATATCTTACAATAAGAACCCCATTTCATCTTCACATTATATGTTTCATCAACATCTCTATTTATTGCATAATCACTCATACATAAATACATTTATTATTATTATCTATCACTAGTCTTGCATACGACATTATTTCATCAACTATCACGTCAAATATTATAGTGCCACTCCCGTTAACACCTCTCGATAGTAGTTGTGTGGGCTTGAGTCAGAGTTGGTTTGTGCAAGTTCATTTTTCTAAAAATGGTAGCATTTAAATAATGCATTTGCGCCAATAAAATAATAAGGGTAGTTTAGAAGTGTGATTTCTTGGCTAATATTTTTAAACCCTAGGATCATCCATGTGTCATCATTTTCTGAGGTGAATTCATTCTTCTCGTGACTCATCAAACTCGGGATCATTCGTGAACTTTGAATTTGAAATATTTGTAAATTTCGTTATATTGTTAAACGTTGATCTAACTCAAGCGTATTTCATTATCAATAAAAGGAATTAGCTTATTTTTAAATGAAGAGTATTTCGTGGTAAGTGGCCTATCGGGCAGCAGTTGAGGTTTTTCTTAAATCAAATTTAATTAATAAAAACAAATCATGAGATTAGCAATAAGAAAGGAATTCAAATAGATTTAAATAAATCACAAAATAAGATATTCTTAAACCTTACCAAATTGATTTTGGAGCTAGAACCAAACCTCATCTCAAGAATAATTTAATGTAAATCCTTGGCGCATTTGGAATTAAATTTTATAACTAATTCTAGGACCTTCTTGAAGGATAACACGTGGAAATGTTTTGGTATCTAAACCTTTTCAGTTGGGGTTTGTTAATGGTAGAATGTTGACCATTTGAATTGTGAGAATTGTGATTGTTCCTTACTCCTTGCTAAATCTTTTTTTTCTGACATTAAAGATAGTATGAGATGTAGCCTTAGATAAAACAATACTTTAGAACATGAACTATTGACTTGAGCACAAACCTCATGTGACTCTTTCATATCTTATAGATGCTCCCAATCACCTCTATCTTCAAGTTCTACCACAAGCATAATGTTAGCTTATGATTCTACTTTTATCATCTTGGGATCTTTTTTCCTCACAATGGAAACTAGGTGGGATGAAAAATAAGCATGCTCTTTAATAAGCATTCCCATAGTCTAAGAGTGAGTGTTGGGGGACGTATATGCGTCCAATATATTAGAACTAACCTTGGGTGTTACAAATTAATGGCGATTGAAATATGAAACAAATAGTGTACACTTTTATAGGATATTCACGAAATGGTGCTTTGCATAAAAGGAGTTGTATCCTAATTTTGTTTTGATAATGTACCCCTGTGATGTCGGGATATGAATTATAAGTACCATGGAGATTATTTTTGCAGCATATTAAATCTCTCTCGTGATATGAAGGTAGATGTGTTTTGACCCTCTCAAAAACAAATCTTTGAGATGGCATAGTTCTAATTTTTGGGAATCAAGACTTATTGTGTACATGTTAAGAAAGTTATAGTAATAAATCAAATTATATGATGTGTTCACAATTATACAAACAAACTAAATTGGATGAAACTAATGTAAGCTAAGTGATAAGAAAACCAAAAGGAATATAGTCTCCAAAAAGAAAAATGTGTTCTTTCATGTGAAGTAATTCCTACATATTTGAGGTTAAATAACAAAATATGAATATAATAAAGATGAACCCTACAAAATGTGGTAATGTGGAAGGTGACCTTGGGTAATGTGCAAGTATTGGTTGGGTCATGATTTCGTACCCATTCATTGTAAACATGTGACTTTGGACTGTGTCTGGTGTTGTCTTGATTATTGTATGACCTACATGTGTATGGGTGGGTTCATGTTTGTGCTAGCGTCACATGTTGTGTGGATTTTGGTGATTAATTCATGTATTGTCTTGTGTAAAGTTATGAGGTTAAAAACATTTCTTAGTATGTTTGGGTCCCACATAGGTGGGCACTACAACTATACACTATCAATTACACTTCATCATCTTCACATCTCACCTATTTGTCTATTACAAACATCATTCATCAAATAATACACTCATCATCACACACCTTGGGGGATATCACAATTAATCCCTTGCCCCTTTTAGCATTATCAACTATCCTACACACATTGCATCTAGTATTTTACATTCACTATACACATCCTCATACATTTGCACCATCATTTCCAGATGACACACTCTTTAGCTATGATTCACACTTGAATGTTGAGGGCATACTATAAACATGAACCTCACACACTACACATTATACACACCACACATTCTCGCACACTTGACCATATCAGACATTTTACACTAGACATATTCACAACACATATTACTAGCATTGTTTAGTCACACTACATATAACACCTCACACAACTCACACAACACATGTTATACACACAAAACATCTTACTCTCAAAGATTATATCACACATTAGGTGCATTACTCAATGTTTTGGAAAAATCACAACAGCCCCCAAATGCCCTGATGTGAATGGGGCATTCAGTGTGATTGCCAAACATTGAGATATCCTAAGTGTGGGACCTTGCGAAATGGGATAACTCTCCGGAGAAGGCCGGTTCCTTATCCTAATCCTACCTACTACAAACTACTCTTAATGAAAGAAAAGAAATTTATCTAAACCTATTTTAATCTTCCAAGGAGATAGGGATAAAGAAACTTGCATGAAAATGGAATTAAACCTACACTAAGAGTGGTGATACACTAAGAAAAGGAGTGTTAGCCACTTCCCCAACTTGTAAAATAATGAAATAAATGAATGTAGAGAGTGTGGTCCTACACCACAGACTAGATTACATCCAATGTATTATGGATAGGATAAAAAACTGTATCACAAACCAAGCGGCCGCTGCATATAAATCTCTTCATCCAAATCAACATGAAGAAAATCCATCTTCACATCTAGTTGCTCTAAATGCAAATCATGTACTATAACTATACTCAATACAATACTTATAGAATTCATTTTAACAACAGGATAAAATATTTCACCAAAGTCAATACCTACTTTTTGTGCAAATCCCTTTACTACAAGGCTTGTGATGTATCATTTATGTCCACCCTCTTTTTCCTTGATCCTGTAAACCCATTTGTTCTGTAATGTCCTCTTACCTGCTGGCAACTTAACCAAATCCCAAGTTTGGTTTTATTGCAAAGAATCCATCTCCTCATCCATGTCATGGTCCCACTGCACATGGGTTTTATCCTACATTACTTCTTCAAAACTTTCTGGTTCACCATTATCATTCAATAATAAATAAAATAGAGAAAGTGTAAATATTTTTAGAGGTTTACTTACCCTTTGTGATCTTCTCACAGAAGTTTGGGTACCGAAGGCTAATTCTAAACCTCCTAGACATTTGTTTCCGATTCTGACAGTGACTGACACTGGTCACCTGTAACGGATGTCAGTTCTGCTAACCAATGTGGGTTTGGCTCTTTTGTAACCGATACTGGTTGAGCTGACCGATGCCAGTCATGGGTCAACTGATACCGGTTATTGTGTAACCTTGTCGGTATTACTTTTAAATCCGAGAGTTCATTTTTATTTATAAACTTCTCAACCAGTTCGTCCTTGGGTACCAAAATTTGATCCATGTACATTCTCTTTTGATTCCATTCAATGTCATGACTCCTAATAATTTTAGAATTCTCTAAATCCCAAAAATAGAATCTGAAATCACCAGATCCATAACCAATAAAAGTGCATCTCTTGGATTTTGCATCCAAATTTTTCCTATTTTCCTTATCAATATGCAAAAAATCTTCTGAACCAATTTTTTTTAGAAAATATAGATCTACCTCTTTTCTGGTCCAAGCTTCCTCCAATATACCTCCATCTAGTGAACTTGAAGGCCCACGATTAATCAAATAAACCATTGTATCAACTACTTCTGCCCAAAATTGTACAGGAAGTCTAGAATGTATCCTCATACTTCTAGCACGTTCCATGAATGTCATATTCATTCATTCTACAACACCATTCTCTTGTGGTGTTCTTGGAACCATCCTTTCTCTATGTTTTCTATTCACTAAACAATAATCATTGAAAGTCTTCATACATTATTCATCACCATTGTCAGATCTAAGAGACTTTAACTTTGAATTTCATTCATTCTCAACAAGGGCTTTCCATCTTTTAAATGTCTCAAAAACATCATATTTACGGTTAATACAATAAACCCATACCTTTCCTATAGCATCATCAAAGAAAGTAACATAATACTGGGATCCTCCATGAGAAGTGACCTGAGTTATTCCCCACACATCTGAGTGTACAAGCTCTAATTTTTGCTCGTTAGTTGTCCCAACTTAGAGAATTCTCACTGTCTTTTGCTTTCCAAAGATACAATACTCATGGAAATCAACATCGGAATATTTTAAATATGATAACTTACCCTTAGCCTTTAAGATCTACATTCCTTTTTGAATCATATGTTCCAACCGATTATGCCACATGCATATGAATCTTAAGTAGATAACACAGAAAATGAATCAATAACATATATAGATAAATATAATGTTCATACCTTTTTACCTCTTGCCACAACCAAAGCACCCTTGGTGACTTTCCAAGAGTCTACTATGAATATAACCATGCAACTAGCTTCACCTAGTTACCCTGCAGAAATAAGATTCCTCTAGAGGCTTGACACATGCCTCACTTCTTTCAATACCAATGTATTTCCATTCTATAATTTTAGATAAATTTCCCCTTTACCAGTAATACTACAAGGTTTATCATCACCCAAATAAACATGCCTAAAATTGTCCTGGACATAATTTCTGAAATAACCCTTATTAGGGGTTACATGGAAAGAAGCTCCTAAATCTAAAACCCATGATTCTATTTTATTATCCAAATAAAGAATAAGAGCATCTTGCATTGCAATATTTTCCTCATTATTTGACTCTTTACCTTTGTCTGGATGTTGGTTCTCTTTATCCTTTGACCAATAATCTTTATTTGCATGTCCTTTTTTTCCACATTTCCAATAGGTAATTCCCTTACCTCTAGATTTAGATCTTTCATCCCTTAACATTTACTTCCCAATATTATTACTCTTGGACCACTCCTTTTGTCTACCTCTACTTTCTATATTCAAAGCATTCCCAAATGATTCATTTGTACTTTTTCTATGAATTTCTTCATTCAATATTATACTAACCACATCATCAAACTTCAAAATATTATTAGTAGATGTTATATTACTAACAACCATTATCAAGTTATCCCAACTAGCAGGAAAAAAATACAAGAATAAAAGTGCTTTCACTTCATCTTCAAACAAAATATCAACCAATTTTAACTGATTTACAATAGATCTCAAATCATTCCAATGACTAGATGTATATCCACCTTCACACATATTAGAACTAAATAGTTTCTTCATCAAATAAAATTTATTTGAAGCATCAGGTTTTTCATATAAATTAGCAAGATATTTCATTAACTCTACCGTAGATGTCACTTCTGTAATATTAGAAGCCATGGATGCTGTCAAGCTCAATGTTATATATCCCAAAGACTTTCTGTCAAGAATATTCCATTCTTCATCAATCATCTTCGTAGCTCTAGACTTTTCATTCAACGGTAAGTACAAATCTCTTTGATATAAATAATCCACAATTTACATCTTCCATAATTGATAATTTTGGTTTTCAAACTTCTCTACCTTTTATTTGTTTTCTTCTGTCATTGGTGTAGCTCCCACTTAATCAGAAAACCCTCTGTGAGTAAATCTAGCAGCACACAAAACCCTCAAACAAAGCTTTGATACCAGTTTTTGGGGTTAATACAAGGTTCTACAGATAATATATTGGATCTAAGCATTCATGCAACAAAAGTGGATATTCTACCAGAAGAAATATACAAAAAAAAAAGATATAAATCAACTCCATATTTAGCGTGGTTCACCCAGTGTGGGCTACATCCACCAAGAAACAAGTTAATCTATTATCCAAATCTTTAAGAAGGTATACAATGAAGATTTACAATCTTCCACACCTCTCAAATGTATATTACTATCTTTCTCTCAAATTTCTCCTTCTTGTCACAATAATCATCAATTCTTACAGTCCTCAATTCTAAACCCTAGCTTTCATGCTTATATAGTCATATATGAACTTAGGGCACTTAGTCATTCAAATACAATCATTAGATCTGCTTTAATGTTAAAATTATATCTAATTCCCATGAGTTAAATAAAACACTCACGTATAGGTAACCGACGTTGGTTAGCCCTAACCGATGCCAATTCCTCCTTGCCTAACCAATTTTGGTCATAGGTGACCAATGCCAGTCCCTCCATAATTGATGTCGATTATTGCATTTTCTTGTAAGTTTAATAGTGCATGCTTATTTGAAGTAAGTGAGCTCCACAACTCACTAATTGATCCAACTAAGATTGCAGTCATTTTAGGACTGGAAGAACTAATGAATCAAAGTGAAGTGTGTGATTTCTTGGGGCACACTGGTTACTATAGAAAATTCATTAAGGGCTATGCAAAATTTTTTGCGCCTTTGGAAGAATTTCTCAAAGTCAAATGAAAGTTTTGTTGGGGTGATGCACAACAACAAAATTTTGAGACTTTGAAGAAATGAGTGACTACTATGCCCATTTTTTGCTTTCCTTCTTGCAACAAGCCTTTCTATGTAAATGTGGATGCCTCTAGGGTGGTAATTGGAGCAGTCATGGTGCAACCAGGTGAAGGAAACATTGATCACGCTATTTGTTTTCCAAGTAGGAAGCTAACATCAATTGAGCATAATTATACAACGATAGAGCGTGAAGCGTTATCCATGATCTACGTGTTTCACAAGTTCATACAGTACTTACTGGCCACACCATTTATCTTTTACACATATCATATAGCATTTAAGTACTTTGTCAACAAACCAGTTTTACAAGGGTGCATCTACCAATGGATAGTTTTTTTTTAGGAATTTGACTTCAACGTCATAGTGAAACTAGGAAAGAGTAATCTGGGACATGATCAATTATCCAGGATTAAATATGAAGAGGACGTGGAAAGAATTGAATATACTGTGTCTGATGCACAATTTTTCACATTGGACCGCACACCGGCTAATATAGAGGACATTGCAATATTCTTGTGCACTCGACTTCTACTAGAAGGAATGAAGACATTAGAAAAGAAGTAGTTTGTTATTCAAGTTGCGTCATATCATCTCATTAGAAGAGACCTGTACAATATGGGGAGAGATGAGGTCTTGCATACATGTGTTCTGGAGCATGAGTGAACAACTTTTATGGAGGAAGTGCATGGAGAAATTTTTGGAGGACACTATAGAGGGGATGTGACTCCAAGAAAGATCCTATTAGTTGGCTTATATTGGGAGACATTATAAAAGGACACTAAGGCACATGTTAAAGAATGTGATCACTGTCAGAGAATTAGAAAGCCTGGGAATAGAGATGAAATGCCATTATGGCCCATAGTGAGTGCAAAACTTTTTTAAAATGTGCCATTGATTTTGTAAGACATATTGCACCATCCATGCATAGGATAGGTGTGTGTTACATCATCAAATGTACTGATGATTTAACAAGGTGGGTAGAGGTTGCCCTTACAAAATATTACACAACATCAACAACAAGGTTCCTTTGGGAAAAAATCATCAACAAGTATGGGTGTCCATTAAGCCTAACACGTGATAGAGGGACTCATTTCTTGAATGAGACCATTAGAATTCTATTGGAAAATATTATGGTGGCACGCCATAAGATTACCCCTTATCACCCCCTGGCTAATGGAACTGCTGAAGCTTTTAACAAAATCTTGTGTTAGACATTAATGAAAATATGTGATGTTGGAAGAAAAGGTTAGGATGAAAAGGTATTAGTCATACTTTGGGCATATATGCCAACCTATAAACTAGGACACACCCTTTCAGTTGGTGTTTCGCGCAAAGGATTTGTTACCTATGGAATTTATGTTGCCCTCCCCGCGTATTACATGCGCAAGAGGTTTGAAGGATTAACATGCACTTGATGAACGTGTTGACAAATTGATGCAATTGGATGAGTGGCACACCATTCTGCGTCAGAGTTAGAATACAAATAATATGCGACAAAAGGATTGGTATGATAGACACATCAAGAACAATTCTTTGGCAATTGGAAAGATGGTACTTTTGTATGAATCTAAGTTTGTGTATCATCCAAGGAAGTTGAAATTTCATTGATTGGTACCCTTTCTTGTAATAATGGTATTAGATTTAGGTGCATGTCAATTGTAGGTGTTGGATGGCGCTATGTTGCCCAGTTTATTTATTGGGACTAGGCTAAAGCCATACTATAAATAAGCTTATTTTCTGTTTGTAATAAAGAAGTATTGCCATTTAGACTAAATTTCCCTTTCATGTGTTTTTTGCTATGGTTTGTTGTAATAAGCGTGTTCCCATGTAGGATTTGATTACTATATGATTAGTTGATGTGTAAAGGACCTGCTTACCTTTAGTGTGGGGTGGAAAAAGTGAAAAGTATGCATAAAAGAGACTATGTGATGCTAGTATCTTGTGGAGTTTGTATAAGAGTGTACATTGACATGAGAAAGGTGAACGTTGGAGGAGTACATTTGTATGCACGATGGTATGGTGCTTGATGGACATGTATTGAGGATGGTGGAAAGAAAAGGCAAGTGTCTCATGTGCTTTAGTATGATGGTGCTCGAAATAAATTCCTCAGCATTGGAGACCACGTGTGAAAGATGGCCACACAGTGTAATAAGAGGGAGGAAGTAGCGGGATAAAATACTTGGTGTTTAGCACATAGGAAGATGGGTTGTAGCATAGGAAGGTGTGTGCAAGGAATACTGCAGCATTGGTAGTAGTAGCACGCCAGAAGGTTACAATTATTGTACATGGAAGAAAGTAGGAAAAAGTGTGGGAAAAATAATAAAGCACATTAAATCCATGAAACAGTGGTAGGTGGCAAGCAATAAATGCAATCAAAATTTGAGAATCCATTAAAGGGGCATGGGTGGAGTTCATTCATACCCTAATTATTGAAGAATTTGAGCAGCTAAGTGCGAATTGTGTTTGAGAAAAAAAGAGTGAGTATGAACACATAGGAGGTAAATTGATCCATAGATTTAAGTCAAACTAGAGCAGAGTGAACGAAAATTTAAGTGAAAAAGATCCTTTAGTGTAAGTAAAATTGTAGAGAGAAGTGTGAAGGGTTCGAAGGGCGTGAAGAGTTCAAGCTTGGGTTTGGAGAAAAATGGATTCACAGAGCTCGAAGTTACAGAACTAGGGCACGGGGTTACTAATGACATACCAAAGCACAAGGTAGAAAAGAGAAAGGACTTGAGATATTGACACCCAACGTTGAACCAAAGAGATTGACTAAGTTTATTCAACACCTAGGGCACATGATTTTTGCAAATTTGAAGTTTAAGAAATTTTAGAAGTTGAAGTTGTTAAGAAAAGAAGTAATGGCACCAAAGAAAGTAGCCACCATCACATAATCACCCAAGGGTAAGGGTATGGGAAAGATCAAGAAGCATGTAGTAGAGGACATATTGGAAGAATGGTTTTCGGAGATGTAATACCCCTTATAGGTGTTAGTAGGGAATTTATCGCTCATAAACCCATTAGTGATTATAACCATCGCTTAGAAACCCATGAACCAGAAATAAACAAGGACGCTATGACGTAGTTGACCCAGAGAATAGAGGCAGGGAAATTGGTTTATGATGATACAGTGAAGAAGGACTTCGAGAGTACTGGAGTCCTCCAACTCTACAAATTAACTTTCTTCGGCAAGCCCGACCAACTATACCAGTGGCTCATGTCGTGCGGTCACAATTTTTTTTCCTAGTTTACTGGGAGAAGAATGTGCATCACCACACAATTGATTGGAATGGTAACATGTTAG
Organism: Taxus chinensis; assembly: GCA_019776745.2. Classification (NCBI taxonomy): domain Eukaryota; kingdom Viridiplantae; phylum Streptophyta; class Pinopsida; order Cupressales; family Taxaceae; genus Taxus; species Taxus chinensis. The sequence continues at coordinate 799,071,283 of CM034150.1, forward strand.
TGTAGTTCATTCGTTGAAACTGAGCAAGGCTTAGATGATGATGAGGGAGTAGAGGCCAAAATGAAGAAATTAAAATATCAATGAGGAAATCATGAATGGATGTCATGATAATCATTGAACTAGGCACAAGAGTTATAGCGTGCCTAGTAAGCTATAAGTTAGGCACATCTAAGGGATGCTACTAGGTAAACAAGAAATAACTGCACATAGCACACAAGATGGTATAAAAGACCCTGTACAACCTTGTTGATTTCATTGTTGAAGGAATTATTAAGGAGGCAAAGGTTCAGGTAGTGAAATGTGAGAAAATAAATTGGGGCACACTTTTATTATTTAGATTATTCTAGGAGATAAGGGTACCATATAGACATAAGGACAAGGTATGCATTTACCCAATAGATAACAAGTCTCTTGCAGTAAATTTTTTATAGTTTACATGTGATGGACCAATCTCAAACCCATACAAGTTGTGTGTGGATAAATGGTACGGATGAATGCGTGAGGCATTCGAGAATGAGTGGCGCATGCTGAGGGAACTGCCCTAGATCCTAGATGGAAAGGAAAAGTTTGTAGTGCATCAACACTTCTGTCTGGGAATGTTTTTACTAAGGGATGGATCGATGGGCTCTTGGTGTAAATTTCCCTTTGCTTTTAGTGCCAAGTGTTTTTAGGCATCTGTTAATAGAATAAAAGATGTGTGGAATTTATTTTTGATGCAAATAAGGTTGATTAGGATTTCCATACCTTGCACACAACCTTTGTCTACCCATCTAATTCAACATACATGGAGATGACGAAATCAAACAATACAGACATAACTCCTACAACTCTTGTAGTGGGACATGGGACATTCATTTAAGAATTAAGAATTAAGAATTAAGAATGGGAAATATATTGATGCAAGGGACCTTCATCTCCTAGAGATGCAAAAGGGAAAGAAGACAGTAGGGACCTCAAATAGAATGTGCGAGGAGACCCCTCCTTGAAAAAAAGAAGAAGATGATGAAGACAAAGAGATGGATGACGAGGAGGAGGAAGCAGAAGAAGAAGATACTACACTAGACCAAAGCCACATAAGGAAATTACAGAGGGGGAGTAAAGGAAAAACATAGGGCGTAGGAACCACAAAAGTATATAAGGGGGCACTTAGAGTCACCCCAACCAAACCAAGCCCAAAGAATAAAAATAAGAAGAGGCAACGATTGGTTACCAACGAGGAGAATGAGGAAGAGAAGTTTGTGGAGTAGGTCGCACACAGGGAAGAGTCGACCCATGGTGAGGAGGAAAATAAGGAGGAGAATGTGAAAAATGATGTGGAAATACACAACGTCCATAATAGAGGTCCTGAGGGAGAAGAGGAGGAGAAATGTGATGGGGAACCATCTAAGGATGGATTGGGAGCTATGGGTGGAGATGGGATTAGCGTGCAATAGAATACTAAGAAGGAGGTGCCCAAGGGAAAACACAATGGAAAAGAAGGAAGAAGGAGGAGATTTTGCAACCACCTCAAATGGGTTACATCAATGATCAAAAAAAGGTGTTGCGGGAAAGGTTCCAAAGCACAGTGCCAAGTAAGGATCTTTATGGTTGTGAGGTAATTGATCCAGAGGGGGAAAATATGCACACCAGAAAAATGTTATCGTGGAGCATGCAAACACATATGGAGGATAACGATGCATACGCCAAGAGAAAAATGAAGAAGGATCCAGGTACAGTCCTCACTACAATCAATCCCACAGAGCTAACTGAATACCCTCTAGCGATTGTTGGGTAAACAAAGACTACAATAATCTATTGATATTTTGTTTAGCTATTGTTGGGCAAACAAATACTACAATAATCTATTGTTATTTTGTTTCATTATTATCATGTGCATTCATAGTTTGAGGGTCTTGAGAGGGGCATACGTGGGAAAAATGGCATTGTTCATGGCAAGGTATGGACCTAAATGAGATATTTTCATAATCTCATGGCTACTCCTATTAACCCTCCCATGTTAAGAATGATTCTATCAAGAAATGGCTTATCCAGGTCTATATTGACACAAATTTGTGCATGGTTCAAAATATCTAATTTTTTGATCAAATCTAAGAAAATGATGTACTCTCCACTAGCTTATCATTTTATTTTCAAGGTGAATTCTTCATAGTATTCACTTAACCAAAATGGTTTCCTAACCCACACAAGGGTTATGCTTGGAAGATATTTTGTTGGGTTAAACATTAGTGTTTGATATTTTATTAAAAGGTCATGTTGTTTTATAAACCATGGCCCCTTTCTTGTTTAGAGGAAAAAAACAACCATAATGTAGCCCTTGGGCACCATTAAAATGTACACAAATCTAATGGCTTTGAATTACCCTAGACTCATTACATGAACATCCTTAGGTCTTGGCTATGTTGATGCTCCCATAAATCAATGAGTCAAAGCCTTTACTTTGAGGATACAAAATCTATTTTCCATCTTTTTGATATAGAATGCAACCTCTGGAGGAAGTTTGAGCCTTAGGTAGGAGCCATTTCCCTTCTTGGTAAGGAAATTGAGGCTTGAGATAGTTTTATGAGGGCCTCCCACTCATGTTGCCAAATTGCTTTGCATCGGCCCCCTAATTTACTTGTGGCTCGGCCCATCCTTGATCATCAAGATATTCTCGTCTTGCAATGCTTCCCTAGCCGAGTTGGCTCCTCCATATGCTTCGTCATGTCCTCACGAGCCATCTCGAACCATGGCCGAGTCCTTTGAGCTTTGCACAAACCCCAGCTCATCATTCGGTGCCAAGAGCTTGTCAGACCCTCCAAAGGGCTCGATGGACTACCCATGTAACTCGGCTCGTCGAGCTATTGGCGAGCCATTTCTAGCTCGCTTCCCCTATGCATAACTCCTACTTGCCGAGTAGCTCAACGAGATACTTCTTAGCTTGGTGGGCCCAATTAGGCCCAAATGAATTTTTTTGAGCTACTCGCCAAGTAGATCGGAAAGCAACTTTTTAGCTCGGTGGGCTCAATTAGGCCCAAATGCAAATTTTTTACCCTGGAACTCCTATTTTGGGAATTTTTCAAATTTCTTCATGTTAGAGGCCTGATGGAGATTGCATGTAAGAGGTTTTAAGGCTAGCCATGTTTTCCCTCCAATTTTGATCATTTTGACTGTGTGTGGGCCTATAAGGCCCACATTTCATCCCTTTTTAAGTTGATCTTAAGGGTCAAAAGCCAGAAGAGGAAAAAATTCCTTAATATGATTTTCACTCCTGAATTCACTGAAAGGGCCCTTAAAACACTTGATTTTACTCTGTAACCCTATGTTTTGCTATGAAGTCTTGTTCTGATGCCTAGGTCCTATTAGGTCCCCATTGTCTGATTTTTCCCGAGGGGAAGAATTTGATAACACTCACTATACACATTCACACTACATATTTCTTACATCTAATTCTACATGTTGTGGTCATTACCCTATGATGCCCTCTAATCTCGCAGTCCATACTTGACTATTGAGGGTGTAAATCTCAAATGAACCTCATCACACTGATGTGTTTAATCACTCACTCAATCAATCATTCACACACTTACACTATGCACTTTGTGTTTTAACAATCACACCTTTCTATTAGACACACTCAAACCATTTCCTGATGACACGCTCTTGTTTATGATTCATTCTTGACTATTGAGGGGGAATATACAAATGAACCTCACTCCATACATACACATCCACTTGGGGGGGCATACTTCTCCTATCATTCACAATGCATTTCATTCCACCTCATCCACAACACACTACATTTCTTGGTTGTAGTTACGCTTACCTACTTCTCCTTATATGTTCACTTTATTACACATTCTAGATAGATATCGTGTATGTCATTATATTTATCATACACACATGTGCGTTCACTTGCCTTTCTAGTTTTGATAAAAGATTCTATAAATCTATTACACGCAGCATGGATGCTTGGCATAGTATCTAGTACTAGTCCCATAGCGGCTCCTGGGGACATTCACTTTCATAAAGTACATGTGTTTTTGTTTCATAATACATTACATTATCAGATTATACATGCTTTGACATAATTTTTTATGCTTATAACATGCTAATGGGTGATTCATGTGCAAAATTTTTTATGTAGGGATATTTATTTACATGGTTGTCTGTTACATTGTCTAGCATTGCTTGTTCTTTGTATTCTCTTATTTGCAAGATTTACCCTTTGTCTTGTGTGAACAATTGTCTTCTTGCGGCCATTATAGCCTTGATTATCTTATGACATCGTGAGTGGTGTTCCATGTATTCAACCCACTTTTCGCAGTCTACATTGTCTTCTTGCGTGTTTACATTACCTATTTGCATCTTTACTTACACATTATCTGCTTAGCATAAATTTTGTCTTCTACATGATTGTTTGTATTTGCATGTACTAAAACTTGTCTCCTAGCCACTTTTTTTGTGTGTTCCTTGGTTTCTATCAAGCACATTCCCTTTCCCCATGCAGTACACAATTTTAACACAATGATCAGTCCTCTTTTGGGATGCATACTCCTTCAATGACGTTGCATGCACCCCAAATGAAGGGGGCATCATTTGGGTGAATCAGTCACCATATACATCATTATACATAACACAACACAATACTGATATATCACATTTTTTAGTTTCAGACAGGGATCAGAATCAGACTTGGGTCCTTAGCACATTGATGTCCTTCCTGGATGCGAGAAACTAGGGGGAAATTACACAGTGATTGGTAGTTCAACACAGTCTACAGAACTCCACATGGCAACTTTACGAGGCATATAATCCTTAGTACTTTCACCAATTTAATACCATTTTCACTAGTGTCCTACATTGCGGGAAGCAGTTAAAGGTTTGAGGAAAACACCAAACTTTTCTCCCTACACTTCTTCCATGACGTGCCATGAAATCGCCCCAAAAACTCACGACCGGCACAATTGCTGTGAAATCGCCCAAAAAACTTGGTCTTCTAAAACATCTTCAAAATCCTTTCTATACCCTTTTTCTCATCACAGATCAAGGGCACATTTCCCTTTTTCACATTTTGAGCATTTTTTACATACTTTTTACTTATTTTTGATCATATACATGCATATTTGACTACTTGTTCATTCTTCTCTTTATAGGCCCATCCATATGGGAAGTGGTAGTCAATGTCACTCAACATCATCACAATAAAAACAACATCGACCAAAACAACATGTGCAACATGGCATTTGCACGTGCATTTCCACCCTAGGTTCATTTTCATCATCACCTTTTGCACTTTCTCCTCCTTAGCATCCACAATTCACATTTTTATCACTCCACACTTTTTCTAGTCCCTCGACACATTTGCATCATCGATCTACATGATTATCAATTATGCATCTCTATCTACTTTATGTTACCAAGATTTTCTCTCACCAACATAAAGTGGGGGAAAATATAGACACAAAATCACACACTTTGGTTAATTATCTATTCTTGATTACATATTACTATTCATATGATTCCCAAGTAAGAAAAGTAGTAATTAACCCATGTCTTTGGCCACCTTTCTTTGCTTTTTGCTTCCACTCTTGGTCTTACACTCCTAATTGCTCAATCTTCCTTTTTACACTTTGTCTTTTATCATCATGCACATCATTGCCCAGCCCAGAACTAGCGTTAGACACCCTCGTCCCCTCTACACTCCCTTGACTCCTTCTTACTTTACACACACTTTTTGGGTCCTTTCTAGCCATTTGAGCATTTTATATTTTTGGTAGCCATCCTTTTTGGGGTTAATTATGAAATTCAACCAAAGGAATCGTATCAATATAAAGTTATGTGATAATAATAAAGGACCAAACACTAAGCATTGGCTATCACCACCTAAGTTTGCATCCATCAAGGCATCTAAGAGCTCCATTGCATCCATCTAGCACCATCACAAGTGACATAAGGGATAGTTATTTTGCATACACTTCAAAGGAGGGAAGTTCAATCTATTCCATGCACACATCTATTATATTTCTTTACATCTAGCTTATTTTCTCACTATCAAGCGTGACTCGTACGAATGCCACCTAGGGCATGATACCGTACACACACATATAACTACATTGGGTCTGAGATGTAGTGCAATGCTCAGTCGTAAGTTCACCATCGTGACAACTGAGGTTAGTCTAACACCTCATTTTACATCTTTCTTTATTAGGATTTGATGTGTATTTGAGGTTTTTGCATGTTTACAGTGACATCAACGATACTGGTGTGGCCTCAGAGTGACTAAAGGTGACTAGAGGTGAACATCTTGTGACACCTCAAAGGAGGTTTTATAATATTTTCCGCAAATCCATGCACTTAGAAATAGGCCTAGGGCACCCACGGGTGCCCTTGTCCCTCTCTAAGCGCCCCAATCCAACTTATCTCTCCAAATATACATTTTTTTGGGTGTATGTATGACAATCTTTTCCTTTCATTCACCTGGTCAACACTTCGGTATAGTTCAAAATTAATTATGAATCAGCTAAGTACCTTCTTCTCCTCCTTGTAACTAGGGTTTCATAATTTATTTCTTAGTTTTCTTGAGTATCATTTATGTACTTTATTGTATATTTATATACTCCTATAAGAGGATCATATTAGGCTCTTATTTACATTTTAGATTAATTAGGACAAAAGCAGGCGAGTTGTAGCAGGACGAGTGCAATAGGTGGTGACTACATTGATGTTTGGATCAAATATTGGAGTAATAAAGTGAGGAGAATGTTTAGTACATACTCATATAAATTCAGAAGTAGTGGTAGTCATGCCAAAAAATTTGGTTGGATTAAAAGAAATATATGATTATTGATCCATGAATTCAGAAAAAGGAGATATATTTCGATACATTTCTAAAAGGTAGGGTTTGAATGAGCGTGTTCACAAAATGATTTTAAAGAAAATAAAATTTTGTACAACCATAATTACAGAGTAAATGATGTAAACAATGATATACAATTGTTAAGTCTGAAATGACGCAAGCAAATAAGCAAGTGAATATAAAACCCAAAGAAAAAGGTATAGAATGAATAAATTAGCTGATTAATGCTTGATCTTGAAGTGTTCTAAACCAATAAATTTTTTGAACAAGAAGTAAATTATGTTTTCAATGCTCAGGATCAATTCTAGAGCTCACGAATGATGTTAGACATGGGTTCTCCTAGTTGGATAGGAGCACCTGGGCGCTGGAGACCTCTGTTAGGAATCTTATTTTCACAGTGTCACACAAATGTCACAAATGTTCCTTGTTGATTGTCTATGTGTTGTTATTTGATTGTCGAGGGTACTTGTAACCTACAAACTATATATCACCTATAAAACCCACAATACCACATGAAATCCAAAAAATAAAGATGCAATATGGGGATTCAGATTGGCCCCGATGGTCACGTTGAGAGTGAACTTATGATTGAGCACTGGACTACATCTCAGACTCCATGTAGTTTTGTTAAGTGTGTGAAAGAATCGTGCCCTAGGATCCCTTTTGCAAGTGCACTTGATAGCGGGTTATAGTTAGATGTAATAATGTAGATAGATGTGTGGATGGAATAGAGAAACTTCCCCTTCCTATGTTGTGTATGAAGAAAATTCAGCCCCTTGTCCTTTGAATGGATGTTAGATGGATGTTTTGAAGTGCTTTAGGTGCCTTTGGATGCAAGCTGAGGTGATGATAGTATATGCTTAGTGTTTGGTTCTTGATTTTTGTCACATAACTATGTATTTATATGATTTCCTTGTTTGAATTTCGTAATTGACAACTGGAAGGTTGATCCATAAGTGGGAAAGGTGCCCAAAAGACAAAAGATACCTAAGAGAAGTGAGTAAGGTAAAAAAGGGTTAGGGGCACCTAGAGGAGACATGGGTTCCTGGGTTGTAGTGTGTGTAAGACCAAATATAAAACAAGAAACACATAGAAGATGCCAAAGACAATCATCAATTACTAGTTTTCTTACTTACAAATCATATGAATGCTAACATGAGTTTATGGACATATAAATTTACCCAAGTGCATGATTTTTGTGTCTATGATGAGACATTATTGTAGACCATAATGACATTTTCATCACTTTTGTACGTACAAAGACACAACCAAACTCTCTTAGAATAGTGCCTAATCTTAGCTACCCATTTGTCCCAAGGTCTCTCTTTCACCCCTTTGCATTTTTTATTCCACCTCTTACCACAAATTGTTACTAATTATTCAACATAATCATCATTTACCACAAATTTTCTCATCTTTTTGTTCTATTTTTTTATTAAATCCCAATTATTATTTTTATTCTATTTGGGTAGCCTGGATAATTTCATCCTAACAGATTTGGTTCTCCATCCAATCTCATCCTTTGCATCCTCACTTTAAACACCTTAACAATAATTCCAGGAATTAAATATTGACCTCTTCAACATGTTTCTTAACACACCCTAACTATAAGGAATTTCAAGAACTGATGCCACTTTCTCAATGATCCTTGTCAGAGGAATCAACGACATTAGGGTTTGTAGTAATGAATCGTATTCTCTTTGGAATCAATTTGACATGAAACTTAACATTGAAACATTCATTATTTTCATCAAATATATTAATGTTCATGCTCTTATACTCTACACCTCTCTTTCCCACAACAATTCAACTACTACTTGTTTTGGTATTGGTATATTGGTATAATCATTGCTCTCCACATTTACAAGGTAGGCATATTTTCTCTTCTACTTGAAACCTATTGGAATGTTTTATGTTATGATGGGAAGTACCAAAATAAGTGAATTACATGCCTTTGACATAAAATTTCCTTGTGAGAAAGAGGATTATTTTTAAGGACATAGGTGATTATATCATTTGGATACAATGTGAATCCTACATCAACTGCTTCTCTTAACCAACCCTTGTTTATGACCCCTTCAAATCCACTAATACAATAATTTTAAAAATGACAAGGTGTGAGGGATTCAAACATATGCATGCTTCTTATCTATAAGTGTTGGTGAATGAGGAACTAGTGCGGTGAGCCCTAACATCAATAACCAAATATTCTCTTGCTTCTCTAATGTTCACCTTTTGAAACTTCATTTCTGCTACGACTTTGCCTTCGGACACAACTACAATCAGGACACTATTACAATTTATTTTATTGAGGACTACTTACATTGTGTATACATCATGCTATGTGTATGAGGTTTTGTTAAACATTAATTAATAAATTTTATCATGTGTCCTTCACGTATTTTGTATCCCCTTTCTCCTTCAATCCATTCGTAGAAATGACAATTAGTTCATATTTGACTTACTGAAATTACAAGAGGATCATAGATGTTGGAAGATTGATTTCTGTTATTCGGGGGTTTTAGTTGGGTTGATGACCTCCCTTAGCTTCTCCAATTGCATCTCCTCCAAATTCACCCACGTTGTGTGCACCATACGCCTAGCCCTGTCACACTTGTCATTATCCCTACCAATGTGTCTATCACAATTCTTGTGTACATTTGCTAGTTATATTGATAAAATTATATAAATTTATATGTTATTCAATAGGGAGAGAGAATAATGGTTAGAAGGGATAATGGTTTTGAATTTATATTTTGGTTTTCGGTCATTAACAGGATGCATGCAGGAAAGGAAGAGATAATGTTCTTTCAATGTGTATGTACTTAGTAGAGTGTGGAGAGAGATTGGGGAAGACAATTATAAGTTGATGGGCATGGGTATCCCCATGAGGTACTGACATTGTAGTGTCAAATATAAAACACTTATATCTAACATGGTGTATTTTCACTTCTAGCGCACTCCCATGATGTGCGAAGATGAGATAACTAATGATTACAAGTATGCACAAAATGAGATTTATTGAAACCACCTTGGAAACCTTCAAGAAAATTCGATCAACTTGTGCAAATATTGAATCCACTACTGTTTCTAACATCATTTCAACCCGCATCTGAATGGGAGATTAAGTATGGGGCATGGATGTTCATTATAACATAGTGGAAAGATTTTTTTTGGAAGATGTTAAAGTGCCCTAGTAGACAAGAATGTAGAATATGGAGTGAAACACAAGGCATATGAACCTTTCGACAAAATGCCTCAAAGCGATGGGGTCTTATGCACAAATGGGTTTTTTCAGGATGCTATTACTCTATAGATTTTTATAAAATGAGAGATTAATAGAAGGGTATGAATGATTGAAATAATTTAAATAACATCCATGAGAACAGTTTAATGGATCGAGAGCCGTAACACTAGGATACTTTTAAGTTTCTTTCAATGTTATATCTTCTACTATGAATCTTGAAAAGGAAGCCAATCATTTTTTGGAGCCTTTCCTCGTCAAATAACTCATTTAGGTTTCCCATATTCAAATCATACTGTAAAAAAATATCCTAATATGATGCACTTTCCAAAATGAAACTTGTCATTTAGTTTTAACCACTCCTTTACTGCAGAAAATACAAAATATTTCTTCTGAATTTTCCTTGGAGACCGCCCATCTACCACTCTCACACCTAAGATGATGTGATCTGGTCCTCTACTAAACCAATAATATCCTAGCCTTGCCTTTAAGAGCAATATGTAGATACAAATTTTACCCATTCTCCCATGTAGGGTTGAACTATTTAACAGAATACGTTTTTTCGACTAATTTGTTTTGTCCACTTGGAAGTCCTAAATTTTTTGAAGTCATTTTTTTTATTTCCACATTGGCATTAGGAAATATTTCATCTTAATGTCCCATTTATTCATCCACTTGTTGTTCTACTTCATCCACGTCTTTGTTGTACGGTCTAGCTCCTACTCAACGACCATTTTGGGTCAGTGATGGTTATCCATGTTTTCAACCCTTTTTAAATATCTTATTAACTGGGTTAATGTCGATGCCTCCATCGGGAAAGTCCATGTTTCAGTTAAAAGGATCACATATGGAACTGTTGATTTGAATTTGATGCTACTAGTGATGAGATGCTTTTGGATTCTCTGTATTTGTCTCCAATTTTTATTTGACACACTACTCCCCCATACTTCACACCCAAGAGGAAAACTAGCATTATCAACAAAATGAAGAGGCTTTTCTTGGTGTTCCAATCCCATGATTTTACTTTCTTGTACATGTCCTGAAGTAGGTAAGATGTTCTCCACCCTCCCTAAATCCTTTTTACTCTACATGTCTCCCAGTTGAGCCTATTGCAGAAAACAATTTCAAGGTATTTGTACTCTTCCACTATTTTTAGTGGGCTTCCTTTAAAAATCTATGTAACATTTTACTTCTTCCTTTTTAAGGAAAAAATTATGACTTTGGTATTGCTAGTGTTCTCTTACATCCCAACCTCCTGGAAAAGGAGTTCCAAGGCCATCAAATGTTCTCTTTAACCATGGGTAGTTTTTACAATTAGAATAATATCATATATATATAGAAGTAGCTTCACACATAGCCCTCGAACTGGATACCACCCCTATTTGTTTTGTTTTACCATTCTTCAATTTTATCTATGTATAAACTAAAAACAATAGGAGATAGAGGACATCCCTTTTTTGACTCAAATGTCGCTATCAAAAAATTTAGACATGCCCTTGTTAGTTCTGATTTTATCTTTAACTTGCTCATAAAGTTTATGCATGACAACTCTATACTCATTAGGAATCCTAAGTTCCTCTATCTTGTTCCACAGTTTTCCCTATGCACTATGTCAAAGTTTTTAAAGTCAACAAAGCAACATAATACTTCCCCCCCGAGTGTCATAGATTTTTACAATCAAATGTCTAAGAGTGATGCAGTGATCAATGGTGGAATACTTTGGGCTAAAGCTTACCTACCCTTTATTATTTTTTCCTTCTTTTTCTACCCAACTACTGATTATGCACTCTACCAAGCTCCCAAAATTTTTTCCGAGAAGAGGGTTGACCATAATAGTGTGGTAACTAGAAGGATTATTGACATCACCACTTTTGTAGACGGGGATAACTACGCTAGTTGTCCATTATGTCGAAAATCCATCTTGTGTGAGGTTGTTAAAAACTCTTGTGATGTGTGGAGAAAGGGGGTCAACTCCCTATTTTAGAAATTTAGCTTGCAACCCGTATATGTTTTGTACCTTACCCCCTACCAGTTTATTTATACCTTGTTTAATATCTTCCGTCGAGAAGAGCTTGATTGATATGCTAATTATGGGAGGTTTATATTTCCCTTGTGTTTGGTCATAAAGGAGCTTCACATAATCTAATCATTGAACATCTATGATAATATCATCTATTTGTTTTCTCTTTTTTTGTAGCTCTCTCTGAAATCCTTTGGGGTTGTGTTTACTCATAGATATTAATTCTTTCCTTCTTGAGAGTATATAACATACTTTTTTGGATTTTACTAAGTACTCATATTAGTTCTTGTTTTGTTTATAGTTCTCACTCTCTTTGAGGGATATTTTTACAGCCTTGCATTCATTTTTATACCATGGATTAGCTAGGAAGGTATTTGCGACCCCCTTCCTAGGTCGAGACCTCCTGCAATCCTTTAATGCCTTGCAGATTAAAGGGATTGACATATTGTTGCACATATGATCACTCTCTTTAATGATTTCTTTACGCCTTAAGTAATTTTTTGTCACCTGAAGTTTTTGTTTAAGTGTTGAAGTGAAGATGTAGGAATAATATATTTCTACAAACAAAAATTTATATGTGTAGGTGTCAGAAGGAATATAAACTTTGCCTCTTGCGTATTCCATGACCAAGATGGATGTAGGCAGTCCCAAGGGGGTTTGGCAAGTGTTTCATTTTTAGATTTCTCCCTTGTGGTATTCAATGATCCGAGATGGATGTAGGGGCTCCAAGGGATTTTGGCGGGTGGTTCTAGTTACATGATCATTGGTATTCCATTGCCTTACAAAAGGGATGGATGTAGGGGACCATGATGACTTCTTTTGAGACTTTATGAAGATATTATGTCGATATCCCTTGCACTTGGTTATTTTGTGGTCACCTTCTGTTAATCAACTTGGCAACATTATAAACCTTGTGATGGCTTGCTTGTTCTGTGCGGTTGGCATATGATACTTGCGATGTTCTCCCTATGTTTGAGTGACTTGGAATGTGAAATGCTTTATGTTGTTAATCTATGTAACCAAATTGTTGCAAAATGTGGTTTAAGCTTATTTTGTGTACGGTGGGATTATAGATGCAAGGTACCAATGAGGAATATGATTTGAAATTGTAATAAACAATGGAGGTTGTGCCCACTATGAAAACATGTTTATGGTGCTCTTTAATTTTTCGTGGGGTATTCCTAACCCTTGAAACATGGGTATGAATGTTGGGGCCCCATAAGGTAGGACAGGTGAGGTGGACATGCTTAGTTATTCACACAATATTCCTAACCCCTTTGGACAGTATGGAGGATTGCATAGTGTATGTCAAATGGCTCTCTTATCCATGTGAATGTGCTTATGTTCGTGTAAATGTGTTTTACCCATTGTTTCTAAGTTATTTGTTGGTTCATTGGTGATAATGCATGTGTTGTTATGGCACCCTTGATGTTCATGATAAAATATAAAGTTATGACCAAAAGTATACGCAAAATTATGTGGTCATTTGATGATCATTGTTGAGAAGTGTGTTTACAACATGTATAATACCATTGTGATTGAAATAACACCAAATTACTGCGAATTATGGTGAACTCCTTATCTCATGAACGTATTTTTCTCTCTTTTCTAACACTAGTTAAGGGTGTCTTGGTTGGTCTACTAAATATGTGTTTCTCTATCTTATAACACTAGTTAAGGGTGTCTTGGTTGGTAAATGAGTTATGTTCATAATTCAAATTGTAAACTTGATTATATTTTTTAGTATTTTACATAATGCATAGAGTTTTACTCTTAGGGATACAAGGGACGAAGAAGTGAGGAAAAATGTAGTTTTGTTATCCTGTAAAATTGTCGAGGGCAATTTTATAGGTAACCATACCAAAGTTTTTCCCTGGTCCCTTGTCGGGGACCCCTCTGCATTCGGAATGTTACAAAATCCCTTTCCGGGAAATCTAGTCCTCCGAACTTAGCCATTCTGGTCCTTTTTGGCTAGGCGCACCTTTTATCTATGTAACACAAAGTAAATTGGTGCCCCCTTCATTTCCTTTGGCGCACCCTTTGATGTGTCAACACATCAATTGTTGCACCTTCCCGTGATGCGCCTTCATGTTAACAACTAAATTGTTGCACCGTGTTTTGGTGCGCCAAAGGGCGCAAGGAATGAAGTGTTGACAGTCGTAAACTTGCACCATTCGGCGCAAGTATTTCCGTGTTGACACACGTTTATCCATGCTAAAGGGCGCAAAGTTTTATGTGTCGACACGTGTTTTGGTGCACGTCTTGAAAAAGTGGTTGGCACATTTATTGCACCTTTGCCTATATATAGGCGCATCCGCCCTGTCACTTTCACCAATCAGAAAACACGTGATAACTTTATTCCTCTACACCTGTCAGCACGCTCGTCATCCTCGTGTCACGTTCATGGACCCCACTTCGTCTCTCACATTCTATATATTCCGGGTAGGTGGTTCTTACTCCTCTTGTGTTTTGTTTTGGTTGTTTGTGTGGTAGGATAGAATGAATATGCAAATCCATTAAACCCTCCTACCGTTCTTACAACCTTTCCTCCCAAACTGTTTTCATCCTCTTTCCAAATCTGCTGGTGAAGAGGGCTCTACCTCAAAAAATCAACCTGGATCTCCTTACTGTGCCCCCTTCACCATCTAAAATCCCTGAAAAGAGGCCTGAAAGATCACAAACCTATCGGGAAGAAAGAAAACCTTAAAGATTGGTTTAAAACTGTGTTTTTCTCTTGGCACAATTATCACTCCTGCTGCATAAAATACAGTCGCGCCAAGAAGGCACAATTTTCCTGCTTGCAACACACTTAATCCCCGCGCCATGTGAAAACCAAGTAAATCCTTAAAATTGGCGGGGGCGCATACCCTATTACAGCAACACAGTGTCATGTAGGCCTTCCCTGCACCGCGCCAAATTCCCTTTTTTTGCGCACAGAAAGATAGTGCAACACGGATTTATCCTGTGCCATTCGGCGCATCAACATCCCCTGTTACATGCCAATTACATGCGCCATTGGCGCATCCTGATTCCATGGAACACTAAGTTTATTTACGCCCAACATAACCTTATATAGATGGCGCAGGCGCACCCCTGTCTACAATAACAAAATTGTCATATGTAAAATCCTTGCGCCCTACGCCCTTTGGCGCTAATGTCTTTCTTGTAACACTCTTCTTCAATGCGCCATTCTATTAACCCTGCAGCCTGCAGTGTCCTTGCGCCCTGCGCCCAGAGGCCTTTAAATTGCTAACTCCTCATTCTGTAATGTTCTAATGGAAGATCTGACAGCTAACATGGCTCTTCTGCGTTGGGTTTCGCTTCTTCTTCTTACAGATCAGCAACTAAATTTAGTTTGACATATGTCTACATCAAGCAAGAGGCCAACCAAGTCAAAAGGTAAAGCTAAGCTTACTGAAGAAGAAATGAAATATAAGTACCAGAGGGTCAGAATGCCTGAGTCCTAGGCAGAATGTGACTTGGATATAAGAGACTCTGAGCTTGGTCACATCGATATGGAAGATTTCTGGGCCAGAACCAGGAGAGTCACAGTGAGTCCCTGGATGGAAAAACTAGTAGGCAGTGGCCTGCATTTTGCTGGGGGGATCCCCGTAAGTGCAGTAAACAATGAATTCATGATGGTAGTGGCCCGTTGCTACAACAAAGACACAAGGTGTGTCCAAAATGAAAAGGGCGATGTCATAATCAACCTCACCGAACGACACTTCGAAATCATGTTAGGCATCCCTCACCACCGACACTTTGTGGTTGTAAGCCAAGAAGACTGCACCAAGGCTTGGGAGGACAATGAAGACAAGTGCATGCTACTAATGAATGAAGTGTACCTAAAAAATAAGAAGGTGATAACCAAATGGCCACATGTTATTCACCGTAGCGACTTCTCTGAGGAACTGAGTGATACTATCACTTTCCTAAGCAGAGTATTTGGCTTTCTGACACCCATTACTTTCATAAATGGATGCTCAGGTACCTGGAGACCATGAACAAGAACGTACCTGATCAACGCTTCGAGTGGGCGGAGATAATAAGCAACACCATATCTAAACAACTCCAACAACTCACCACAATGGGGAGGTTCTACATGAACTCCTACGTAGTCTATGTTACAGCCTTGGAAAGGGATTATCCAACATTCAGCCGATGCGGGATTTCGCCCCAAGTAAAAATATATGAATACTACCCGGAGCTGAAGCTAGAGAACAACATCTCGCAGTTTACTAAAATCAACGATGCCTTTTTCTACAGCATCGTCTGCCTTTTGAGGCCAAACATGACTCACGGTCGAATGACCAAGAGCATTGTCATAGCAACAGAAAAGTGGGGGGCCTTATTTACACAATTTCCCACCTTCACCTATCTCAGGGCAGCTAACTTCCTAGGTGAGCCCACTAAATTGCCAAGGTACGCTGGCCCCAAGTTGGTCCTGTTGGAGCTATCCAGGCAGCTCGTAACATACCATGAAAAGTGCTTAAAGAGAAAGAAGGGTGGAACTACTTTCCCCCTTACAGTGGGCAGATACACATGCATCTCTTACCACAAATCCCGAGAAATGGTTGCCGAGCTAGAACTGCTCAATTTGAAGCACAACTTCCCGGCAAAGCCCACTTTTGATCCAAGGAATTGCCTTCCCAAGGCAAAACTTGATCCGATCCACATTCCATAGATCGAGGACATCTATATCGACCTATATCATGAGGTCGAACTTAGAAGGAAGGACCACTCCCGCTTGGCCTTAGAAGAGATCACTCAATACAGTGTGGCCATTGTTCCAAAGGGTTATCAAACTGTTGATCAAGAAGTTGATCGGGTATATCTGGATATGGATGGGAACAACTGGCCGTTTGCTATGATCGATAGAACAAAAGTGCCTCAGACCATTGAAGAAAGGGTCAAAGAGACACTGCGAAGGACAGAGCACTGGTGCAGGATGAATGGACTCATCTACCTCAGGGTAGATTTCACTACGTCACCATTGGGCAACGCACCTGTCAAGCCAAAGCATCTTCCAAAGGTCAAAGCCAAGGATAAAGAGGGTGAATCGAGCACTACTCAAGAAGGAGCTCCTGAAATTCCTCCTTCTGCTGCACAAGAACAGGTTGTAATCTTGGTATCCCCAGAGAAAGAAGTGGCGGAAGGTGTTTCGACGAGCACATCCACTCAGGGTGTCTCCACTATTACAACCGCTGAGGTCCCTTCGATCGCTTCTCCCTCTCCTCCTTCTCCTCCTCACGTGACCCAAGTGACCATTCCTTTGGTCGTGTCCTCTCCTCCATCTTCTATTGTTCCCCCTTCCTCGTCATCCATCTTCTCTTCCCTCGCGGAGCTATCCCCCACCATTTCTTCTCTAATCTCCCAACTCCCTTCCATTTCCATGTCTACCTCCCCTGCAGTATCCCTTCCTCCCGTGAGCACTTTCTCGGCCTCCCTCTCGATGCCACCACAAAGTGTCTCTACCCATTTTCCCTCATCCACTGCAGCTGCTCCCTCTTCTACCTCTGGTCCCGTTCCCTTAAGTCCAGCGTGGATCTCCCAACATCTGAGCTAGCAAAAGAGGAAAGTCCCTATCACACCGATGGACTTCTCTGTCATCCTGGCAAAGGGGGTTAAGAAGCAAAAGCCTATAACCCGCTTCTCTCAGAGTGCATTGGGAGAAAGAGTAATGGAGATTGCATATCCTGATCCTTTAAAGGGTAAAAGAGATCTGTCTCCGACGGATTATACAGTGACCCAAGTCACGATGGGAACTTCTTCGGAAATTCTTCAAGGAGAGGCCCTATCTGCAGTGGATGCCCTTTGCAAGAAACTTCAAGAAGCAAAGGAGGAGAAAAGGTTACTAAAGGAACAAAACAAACATCTTCTCCACGCCCTGCAGAAAATGGGCAGTGCACCTCCTACAACTGCCATGGAAACTCCTGAGGTCCTAAGTCAGGACAAGATAAACGAGTATGCCAAAATTGGCAAACAAGGTATGGCAGTTTCCGCCTGGAGAGATCAAATCCTCAAAGACAGCGAGGAGGTAATAGTCAAGTTTACCGAGTTGTATCAGAACATCAATCAGGTGAAAAAAGATCTCCAGGTGATTGTAGGACCTATCTCCGAGGAGTTGGACCATGCAAGGCTGCAACACAAAACATTCCAGAAAATGCTCGACTGCTCAGTCGATGATCTAGTAAAATTTGGCGTCTTCAGTCACCCCAGGGTACCCAGCAAGATCCTTGCTGCGTTGGATTACCAGGTTGATTAGATGGAGTTCGTCTTGGAAAAGATTGATAAACTGAAGGAGGAAGCTCTGGATGCAATGCATCAAATGGAACAAATCGTTCTGAGAATGTCTCTGGGTTTGCTTACTCCTTCTTTCGCCTTAAGGAAGGCAGACGAAACTATCCGAATGTTTAAAGAGATCGTCTCGCAAGGGTTAGGGCCAGAAGCCACTTTCGACACCGAATGTATCAACAACCTTCTGGCTTGCTATGATTTTGTGGGGTTCCTGATGGAGGCAGGTAATGAATATTTCAAACTCCCTGAAAAACTCAGAGATGAGCGGGAGACTTGTGAGGTCATCGGTGATCATACAAAGGGTCCTGCTCAGGATCAACTTCAGCCCATGATCAGTAAATTCATGGAATATCGGACTCAGTTCCATATCACCTCTCCCGAACAACAGTAGAAGCAAGATACCCCCTTCCAGCTGCGAGACGATGATGAATAGCTTCCTTCCTCTTGGCTTAGTTTTGATAAATATCTAATAGTATGTTAGTACAAATGATGACCACATCCATGTTGCACCATGGGATGTTGTCATCCACCAAGTTGTCCAAAATCAACATTGACTTTTACATATCTTGTAGATATTTTGTAATTAGTTGTTGGTTCCCTTTTTGCCTTCCTTCTTCTCCTTCTTCTATATGTACTTGGATACTTGTTATATTCATGTATGGATATTTTTCAGATGAAAAATAGAAGTAAGAAGAAAAGACTTTGAGCTTTTTGTAACAGAAGAAAATAGTAATACAAATATTAAGACTTTGTGTTGAATATGTGTGTTATGGGCATTTAATCTTTCTTATGTCAGATTTATGTGTTTATTCTATTGAATCTATCTCTACTTTTTTTTCATTTATTCATTAGTATTGCTTTGTTCGTTTATGCAAGTAAGTTCAGCTCTGTTTACTACCAGCCCAAAACATAGACCCTTTGACCTTTCTACTTTGGAACTCATTTCTTTTCTCCCTTCAGATCTTTCCTATCTCCCCGTCTCGTTTCTTCCCCTTCTTATTACAGTTGGAAGCACCTCTATTACAAGAAGGTTGTGGCTTAAGTAGCAAAAGTAGGTTAGAGTTATGCATCCCTTGGAAGTCGTGAGTGCTACCAATTGTCCCTCTCAATTGTTGGCTAGATTCGCCATTGAATCATTTGATAAAAGAAATCCATTGTAACAATTTTATCATGTAGTTGCAAACCCAAGGTCTAGAGGGGGGGAATAAACAATGAAATTGCAATATATATTTACATATTTTGCATGACAACATCACCAAGACCAATGCACACTTGCTGCACCTTACAAAAAGGGGGCTAGTGTTTGTAAAGGCTCTTTCACTTGATCAAAGAGTAGAGATGGTAAAGCTTTATAATGGATATACCACAAATAACATTCCTAAAGTTTATAGTACTAACATTGACACTACCACCCATTATAACTCTCGTAGGACTTGTAAGAATACTTTGGCCAATTCTAATTTTGGTGGTGACAAAAATGAAAAGCAGAGGGAATAAAATGGTCATGGAGAATGCTCCATGTCTAGTTATAGATATGTTTTATTTGAATACAAGGGAAGAGGTCGATTATGTTATTGGGAAAATTATTAATGTCATTGGGATCCCATTTCATGTTTCTCCCTCACATATTACAAGAAGGTTGTGGCTTAAGTAGCAAAAGTAGGTTAGAGTTATGCATCCCTTGGAAACACCAAATGAGGATAATAATACTAGATAGAAACTAAATCAATGTTAATTTATCAATGTAGGAGATGAAACATTGTCATGGATGGGTGGATGGATATTAATCACCTCCCAATCATTAGTATCATTGTCTCCTATAAAAATTAAATGTATTTCTTGAGAGTAATTGATTGTTCTCGAAAGTGAAAATTTATTGAATTCCAGTTTCAAAATTTGAAGAAATCCATTAAAGAGGTTTCCTTGCAAATATTGAACAAGTAATCATAGATGAAACTTATGCATGCAGAGAAATAAGCAAGCTAGTGGAGGGTACCTTTATTGATATTTATTTTACCTTGTTTTATGTGCATGCCAGGAATAATGCACTAAAAGACATAAGAAATATTCATTGCATCAAAAAAATAGTGGTTGAGGCTATGGAGGCAAAGATGTTCATATACAATCGCAACACATACTTAGCACTTTTTTGGAGCTATTCGAGGAAAGAATTATTCAAACATTTAACACCTGTTTTACATCCTATTTTATTTTGTTGACAATGATGCTTGAGTTGTAGGAGCCCCTGCAAGCTATGATCAGGACACATGATTGGACTAGGTGGAATGAGCCTAAAATAGAGCAATAAAAGGGATTAAAGGAAGTGGTGGTGAGCGAGACATTTTGGGCCAATGTGAAATACATAACATCAATTATATATCTGGTTTTTCGTATATTAAATATAAGGATTATGATAGCCCCATCTTAGTGAGATATATGAGTGCATTGACAACAAACTTAGCGGAATGAAGGAAGTTATTTGGGTGAGGGAAACCCCTCTATAGTTCTACCATGAACATATACAACCCATCATTCAACATAGAAAGGATAACTTGAACACGACACTTCATATGGATGCATATGCACCTATTCTAAAATTGCATGTGGAAGAGGCCAAGTGGAGTTGCTCATTTACATTTCGAGGAGGTGAAGAAGGGTTTTATGAAGGCCTTAAAAAAATACACAGTGCAGAGGAGGATTCAAAAGTTAGAGTAGAGTACCTCGAGTTTGTTGAACTTGATGGCCACAAAGCTTTAGTGAAGATGAATAGGGTAATGTTGGCACAAGACAAAGCAATGAGTTAGTGGAAATGGTGTGGGAATCCAAGACCATTGTGAACACTTGTAATTAGCCTCCTTTCCTAGGTTTCTAGTTCATTCACTACTGAGAGGAATCAATCAACATATGGTTTGATTTAGTCTATTAAATAAGAATAAACTTACCTCCAAGAGAGTATAGAAGCTTGTAGTTGTACATAGTGCTTTACATCTCATAGATCACAAGACATTTGAGTACAAGAAATCCCTAACATTATGGTGGGATGTAGATCTTAAGGAGCCAAGACAGGTATAAGAGGACTATATTGTGTAGTGGGGATGGATTTACATCTTCGTTGAGGATGATAGTTCAAACAAGGAGTTCTTGTATGTTATTTCATATGATGATTTTGATTTTTGAGCCATAACTTGTATTTTTCTTATTGTATCATTGAAAATTATTGGTGTATTTCAAATTTTTAGATTGATGATATGAATATAAGATAGTTTCAATTGATCAATTAAAATGGTTTTACATTTATTTAAACTTATTTAAGTCTCAAATGGTTTTATTTCAGCTTATTTAGGTTTCCCCCAACTTATTTTTATAGTTTAGTCACTTTATTTTTATACTTTATATTATACATAGTTAGTTAGTTGTCCCTTTTCCATCCCTAAAATATAGAATTTTTTTGTCGCCACAAAAACTCTACCCACCATCGTAAAGTCTTAGGTAACTATGTTATTTTTTTATTTGAGAGGAATAATGAAATTTGTCGATGATATGAATTTGAAAAGTGTAAATAATGCATATATGAGTATCCCTCTTCTAGGACAATGTTAGCAATTGTAGCTCTTGAATCTTGAAAAGACATGTCGAGATATTGTCACGTACCGGTTATTTTTTAGGATTCGGCTCCCTGTTGGCGCACTTTGATAGGTTGTGTGTATCACACTCAAGTCTGATAGATTTCTGACATGGCATAGTGACTAGCGTAGAAGAAGGTGCAAGGCATGAAAGCAAGAGGTGCGAGAATCCAAAAGGGAAGCGCATGAATGTAGAAGAGGGGCGAACAAAGGCATGTGCGTGGAAGCAAGGTGCATAGTTAAAAGAGTAGACAAGTATGCAAGGGGCGCAAGAAACTATTGAGGAATGTGCGGTGACAGGAAATATAAGGGGCGTGCAGATCAGCCATGTAGGAAGGAAACAAGCAGTGTGTAAGTACAAAGGGAATGCAGCGCACAGGAGGAATGCCAAGGACTTAGCCAATTTTGGAGGTAAGTATGCAAAGGTGCATACAAGGAGTGCACGAGAGGAAGTAAAGGAAAGGAGATGTAAAGGGATAATAAGGAAGGCAGTGTGGGGGGCATGCGAAAGATATGCAACCAAGAGAAATGTGCCAAGGGAACAAACTTGAGTGCGTGCAGCCTAAAATGTGAAATTTCAAAGTCAGAATAAAATACGAGTTGTCCAAATAACTTGGGAAGTTATTTGGGACAACAGTTTGGTGACTTTCAGAGGCCATCTTTCTGCTAGCTGAAGAGACCAATAGCCTTAGAAGCATCCATTGGGCATGGAGTCGAGCCTAAAAATTAAAGCCCTGATATGCAACTTGAAGAACACCCTTAGAGTCACTTAAAGCACTATCTAAACTTTGAACTGAACTGCTGCTCTCATGTGAAGATATTCTGAATCGGATTATGAAGAATTGAAAATTTTGCATGGACTATTGGAACTGCCTCTCTTAAAAAATTGAACTGTCATCCCAGAAAGCAACAAATGGGCACGCAGAAAGGCACGGAAGGAAAGAACACAAGTGCCTGAAAGAGTTCATTGAACAACGAAAAGCAGAACAACTATGTATAAAATCTAAAAATATTATATGTCCTAAAGGGGAACATACAGAGTGTGTGCGAGTACTTGTTTTACTAAAATAAAACCTAATCTAACCTATACTAACTAGAGGCAAAGGTGTGCTCAAGTAAAACCTGCAACAGGTAGGGAGAAGTATTCTACCCTGTTCCTCACAAATTGTGACATGTAATTGATTTGGCATTGAACATGATTAGAAATAGGAGTGAAAAACTACCTTGCAGATGGTCTTTCACCCTCCTCAAAGTATCAGCAACAAACAGAATGAACACCTCCTTCACTTGTTCTACGCTTGGTCCAGAAGGCACTACTCCTGACCTTTGACGCGCTGAATTTCAACCTCATGCTCTATAGTAAGCATGGCTGGTGAAAAATCTGTCTATGGCACTAGACTAACCAGATATATGATTGGGCACAGTCTGGTTCTTATGGTTTTCCCATTTCCTTAAATTTCAATCCCATAGATGGGATTATCTTGCAAACTTTCCTCCAGAAGGTGACTGCTTGCATGCTGGATCGTGCGTGGTTCTGCCTCTACAAACAACTTTGTCTCCTCCAAAAATGCGTTGCAACTAACTGAATTTATTTTGAAATAGGCTCCCTGAAGATCTCATCATCCCAATCAGATTCATACCATTCTTCAACCGTTCTATAGTCATCAAACATGATGAAATTGGTTGGGGATGACAGATATGTAAGGGGTTGTTCATTTATGGCACAGTTGGATAGAGTGGGTTCAGGAGAAGGTGGAAGGATGGGTGGGGAAGGTGCAAAGGGCGCGTGCACGGGAGAAGTGGGGGCACATGTGACAGGGATATAAATGCATGCGGAAGAATTGGTGGAGGAAAGGTGAAGATGAAAGGATGAAGGAGGGGAATTCTCAATGGGGGAAGTACGCAGAAAGCTTAGGAACATGGGAAACAAGCTAAGATGATGTAGATTGGCGTGGAGCGAGAGGGTTGTAAGATGGAAATGCATAGTTGCCCCATTGACAGGGTTGATTTGTACTAGATTTGTAAGCTTACTTTCCTCAGCCCATTTTGTAATCTGAGGTAGAATCTCAACAATAAACTACAACTTATGTTGGATGTTAAGCCAACCTGGTACAGGGCCGACCCATGGAAAAAGGGCCTTGAAGCCAACTCTAACTACCTTTATTAAGAATTTGAATATGGGTTGCATCATGTCCATCTCCATTCTTTTCACCTACCTCTCAAAATCATCATTTGCCATGGAGTCTCCACCACCATCTATATAAAATTGTTCTTCATAAACATATTGGTTAGAAAAATAACCATATAAGTCAATGGAGGGTGGGTTATATGCATAGTTAGTATGACAGGGCTCATAAAATGGATTTGGAGGAGGATTTCAAAACTGTGGGGATGGAGGGAAATAGTTTTTCTATTGCAAATGAGAGTTCCAAGAGGGGAAAGAATTCATGATTGCATGACTTCAAAAGGGGGTCGAATGATGGAAAGAAAGGAAATTAATGGAAGGAGGGAGGCTGGTTTGCAAATGAGATAATGGATGCGTTTGAATCAATAGAGTCACCAGATGTATTAAAAGATGCCTCCAAAGGATGGATCTCAACAATAATACACTAACTTGATAAGATGAAGATGTAGAGCTCTTCAAACTTGTCCTACAAGGTGTGTCAGAACTGTTATAGCCAAAAACAACACCCTCTAATTTGCTTGCATGTGTGGACATGGTAATCGGTGTTTCTGGGTAACATGGGACCGTCTCCAGGTTATGGGACCCTGCGTGCAGAGACAAACCTTCCGAGAAGGTCAATTCCTCTACCTATCTCTAACACTTCTGCTACTCCTAATGCATAAAGAAAATCCTAACTAAGTGATGCCAAGGGACCAGGGATAGAAGGATGTGCAGAAAGGGGAAATCTTAAGCTAAGAAAGGTGATAGCGCCAGAAATAGGGTTGATCACTCTCCATGAGGGGAAGGAAAGCGAGAATGCATGGGAGAGAGGGTGGACAGGCACATGCCATAGACAACCATGCAGACTCGGCTTCCAGCGCATTGACTACACAATGAAAATAGAACATGCATGTGGAAAATGTATACAACATGCCAGAAATGTAAACAAAGAAGCAAGATGCAATGAAAATGAGACAAGGGTAGACAAAAGTCCCAGAAATGCATGTACCGTGTGCCTATGAATACTTATAAGGTGAACAGTGGAACAAAGGACTCATCTAAGAGGATATCATTAGATATTATTTGTCATAACAAGAAGTCGTGAAGATTATTGAGTTGTTGCATGACTTCTAGGATTTCTTCCCAAGGGGTTATCAAGGGTTGAAAGGTGTACATCCATCATTGGGAGAGATGAAGATAAAGCTAAAAGAAGATGCATGTCCGCTTAGGAAGAGGCCTTACAGGATGAATCTGAATCTACACGTAAAGGAAAAAGATGAGATTGACAAGATGCTTAAGTCAGGGATCATAGAGCCTATTAAGGAATCTGAGTTGGTCAACCCCATGGTGATTAGTATCAAGAAGGATGGTCGGATCAGGATCTGTGTTGACTACATGGTACTCAATGCTTCATGTGGCATAGATCATTTTCCTACACCATTCAATTAAGATATCTTGGAAGGTGTAGCCGGATGCGAAATCTATTCATTTACTAATGGATTCTTAGGGTACCATTAGGTACACATTACGTGCGAGTATTAGGAAAATACCACCTTCACAACTGAATGGGGAAGTTTTGCATACACTGTTATGTCCTTTGGGTTAAAGAATGCGCTAGCACTGTTCTCTTACAATGTTGTTCAAGCCTTCCAGGACTTCATTCATAAGTTTTTGTAGGTCTACATGGATGATTTGATTGTCTATGGCTTTGTGAAAGATCATTGTGACAATCTAAAACTAATGTTTGAAAGATGCAGACAACTTAACATCTCCCTAAACATCAAAAAGTATATTTTTTTCCGACCCTTTGGAACATTACTTAGGGATATCATTTGTAAGGAATGATTGTTGGTTTATGTTGGGGTTAGCACAATGTTATATAGATAATATATCAGATCTAAGCATGCATGCAATAAAAGTGGATATTCTACCAGAAGAAATATAAAAAAACAAGAGATATAAATCAACTCTGAATTTAACATGGTTCATCCAGTGTGGGCTACATCCACCAAGAAAAAAGCCAATCTATTATCCAAAGCTTTCAGAAGATAGATAATGAATATTTACAATCTTCCACACCTCTCAGATGTACAGTAATTTCTTTCTCTCAAGCTTCTATTTCTTTTCCAAGAATTCTCTCTCTCACAATTATTTTCACAATAATCATCAATTCTTACAATCCTCACTTCTAAACCCTAGCTTTCATGTTTATATAGTCATATACAAAATTAGGGTACTTATCCATGCAATTACAATCAATATATCTGCTTTAATGCTAAAATTATATCTAATTCTCGTGAGTTAAATAAAACACTCACGCACAGGGAACCGATGCCTCTTAGCCCTAACCGATGTCAGTTCCTCATTTCCTGACCAATGTCGATCCCTCCATAACTGATGTCGGTTATTATGTTTTTCTGCAAGTTTAATATTGCATGCTAATTTGAATTAATTGAGCTCCACAACTCAACAATCTCCCACTTGGAGATAAATTACTAAACTATACATGTACAACGTCATTCTTGGATTCTTTCCTTAGCTTTGTTTCTTCCTCTTCAAGTCTCAAACTCGAAGACTACTAGAAGTGGAGTGTAACTCCAACTTCTCTTTTGTTAATGGCTTCATTAGCATATCTGCATGGTTCTCACTCATATGAATCTTCTCCAGTTTCAATTGCCTGTCCTCTAATACCTGTCATATGAAGTGATACCTCAACTGAATGTGTTTCGTTCTAGAATGAAATGTTGAGTTCTTTGCCAAATGAATTGCACTTTGAATATCACTGAAAAATTTACAATCATCTTGATCATTTCTAAACTCTTCCATGAACCTACTCATCCTTAGCATCTCTTTGTTAGTCTCTGCAGCTGCAACATACTCTGCCTATATAGTAGACAAAGCCTCAACCTTCTGCAATCTTGAAATACAACTAACTGTCGTAACACCTACTGTGAAAATATATACAATAGTGTTCCTTCTACCATCCAGATCTCCAACCATATCTGAATCAAGATAGCCACAGAAAGAAATATATGGACCTTCATAGCATAATTGCATGTTAGATGTCACTCTCAAATATCTGAGTATCCATTGGACTAATTTCTAGTGTTTTTTACCTGGATTGGCTATAAATCTACTCACAACTCCCACTACATGTGCAATGTATGGTCTAGTATAAACCATAACATACATGAGACTCCCAATTGTTGAAGTATATGGAACTCATGTCATGTATTTGACCTCCTAATTTGATGAAGGAAATTGATCTTTGCTCAATTTGAAATGTCCTACCATAGATGTACTTACATGTTTTGAATCTTGCATGTTAAACATTTCCAACACCTTATTGATATAAGCCTTCTGAGACAAATGAAATTTCTTGTCCTTCCTATCTCTATGTATTTACATGTCAAGGATTCTTTTTGCAGCTCCTAAATCCTTCATAGAAAATGTATGAGCTAGATTTCCCTTAAGCTCGCCAATGTCTTGCATACTAGATCCTGTAATAAGCATATCATCCACATACAATAATAAAATAATAGCTCCCATTTTCAAGCTTCTTGAAATAAACAGAATGATCAGATTCACATCTTAAGTAACCATGCTCATGCATGAAACTATCAAACCTCATGTACCATTGCCTTAGAGGTTGCTTGAGCCCATATAAGCTCTTTTTCAACCTGCACACTAATTTCTCCTTACCCTTGACTTCATACTCAAGCGTTCGCTGCATATAAATCTCTTCATCCAAATCACCATGAAGGAAAGTTGTCTTCACATCTAGTTGTTTTAAATGCTAATCATGTATTACAACTATACTCAATACAGTACGTATGGAAGTTATTTTAACAACAGGAGAAAATATTTCAACAAAGTCAACACCTGCTTTCGGTGTAAATCTCTTTACTACAAGTCTTGTCATGTATCATTTATGTCCACCCTCTTTTTCATTGATCCTGTAAAACCCACTTGTTTTGAAATGTCCTCTTACCTGCTGGCAACTTAACCAAATCCCAAGTTTGGTTTTCTTGCAAGGAGTCCATCTCCTCATCCATGTCATGCTCCCACTGCACATGGGTCTTCTCCTACATTACTTCTTCAAAAATTTCTAGTTCACCATCATCATTCAATAATAAATAATAGAGAAGGTGTAAATATTTTTAGAGGTTTAGTTACCCTTTGTGATCTTCTCACAGAAGTTTGGGGTACCGGAGGATAATTCTAAAACTCCTGGACATTTGTTTACAATTCTGCTAGTGACCGACGCCAGTAACCTGTAACGGATGTTGGTTCTACTAACCAATGCCAATTTGGCTCTTCTAGAACTGATACTGGTTGAGCTGACCGATGTCAGTCATGGGTCAACTGAGACCAATTACTGTGTAACCCTGTCGGTATTACTTTTAAATCTGAGAGTTCATTTTTATTTACAAACTTCTCAATTGGTTCGTCTTTGGGTACCAAAATTTAATCCATGTACATTCTCTTTTCATTCCATTCAATGTCACAACTCCTAATAATTTCAAAATTCTTTAAATCTCAAAAATAGAATCCCAAATCACCAGATCCATAACTAATGAAAGTGCATCTATTGGATTTTACATCCAAATTTTTCCTATTTTCCTTATCAATATGCACAAAAGCTTCCGAACCAAAAAATTTAAGAAAAGATAGATCTACCTCTTTTCTGGTCTAAGCTTCCTCTGGTATTCCTTCATCAAATAAACTGTTGTATCAACTGGTTCTGCCTAAAACTGTAAAGGTAATCTAGAATGTATCCTCATACATCTAGCATGTTCCATGATTGTCATGTTCATTCTTTCTACAACACCATTCTCTTGTGGTGTTCTTGGAATCGTCTTTTCTCCACGTTTTTCATTCACTAAACAATAATAATTGAAATTCTTGCTAAAGTATTCACCACCATTGTCATATCTAAGACACTTTAACTTTGAATTTGATTCATTCTCAACAAGGGCTTTCCATCTTTTAAAAGTCTCAAAAATATCAGCTTTACATTTAATACAATAAACACATACCTTTTATGTAGCATCATCAATGAAAGTAACATAATACTGAGATCCTCCATGAGAAGTGACATGAGCTGGTCCCCACACATCTTTGTGTACAACCTCTAATTTTTGCTCCTTCTTAGTTGCCCTAACTTTAAGAAATATCACTCTCTTTTGCTTTCCAAAAATACAATGCTCACGGAAATCAACATCTAAATATTTCAAATATGATAACTTACCCTTAGCCTTTAAGATCTACATTCCTTTTTGACTCATATGGTAAAACCGGTTATGCCACATGCATATGAATCTTAAGTAGATAACAAAAAAATGAATCAATAACATATATAGATAAATATAACGTTCATACCTTCTTACCTCTTGCCACAACCTTGGTGACTTTCCAAGAGTATACTGTGAATGTAACCATGCAACCAACTTCACCTAGTTACCCTGTAGAAATAAGATTTCTCTTGAGGCTTGGCAAATGCCTCACATATTTCAATACCCATGTATTTCCATTCTAAAATTTTAGATGAAATTCCCCTTTACTAGTAATACTGCAAGGTCCATCATCACCCAAATAAACATGTTCAAAATTGTCTTGGACATAATTTCTGAAATAACCCTTATTATGGGTTGCATGGAAAGAAGCTCCTGAATCTAAAACTCATGATTCTATTTTATCATCCAAAGAAAGAATAAGAGCATCTTGCATTGCCTTCGCTGTAATATTTTCCTCATTATTTGACTATTTACCTTTGTCTGGGTGTTGGTTCTCTTTATCCTTTGACCAACAATCTTTATTTGCATGTCATTTCTTTCCACATTTCCAACAGGTAATTCCCTTACCTCTAGATTTAGATCTTTCATCCCTTGACATTTATTTCCCAATATTATTACTCTTAGATCGCTCCTTCTGTCTGCCTCTACTTTCTATATTCAAAGCATTCCCAAATGATTCATTTGTACTTTTCCTATCAATTTCTTCTTTCAATATTATACTAGCCACACCATCAAACTTCAAAATATTATTAGCAGATGTTGTATTACTAACAATCATTACCAAGTTATCTCATCTATCAGGAAAAAAAACATAAGAATAAAAGTGCTTTCACTTCAACATCAAATAGAATATCAACTGATTTTAACTGATTTACAATAGATCTCAAATCATTCCAATGACTAAATGCAGATCCACCTTTATGCATCTTAGAACTAAATAGTTTCTTCATCAAATAAAATTTATTTGAAGCACTCGATTTTTCATATAAATTAGCAAGAGATTTCATTAACTCTACGGTAGATGTCGCTTCTATAATATTAGAAGCCACGGATGTTATCAGACTCAATCTTATAGATCCCAAAGAGTTTTTGTCTAGAATATTCCATTCTTCATCAATCACCTTCGTAGGTCTATACTTTTCATCCAATGGTAAGTACAAATCTCTTTGATAGAGACAATCCTCAATCTGCATCTTCCATAATTGATAATTTCGATCGTCAAACTTCTCTACCTTGTATTTGTTTTCTTCTATCATTGGTGTAGATCCCACTCAATCAGAAAACCCTCTGTGAGTAAATCTGTTAGCACACAAAACCCTCGAACAAAACTCTGATGTCAGTTGTTAGGGGTAGTACAAGGTTCTACAGATAATATATCAAATCTAAGCATGCATGCAACAAAAGCAGATATTCTACCAGAAGAAATATACAAAAAAAAGATATAAATCAACTCTAGATTTAACATGGTTCACCCAGTGTGGGCTACATCCACCAAGAAACAAGTCAATCTATTATCCAAAGCTTTAAGAAGATATACAATGAAGATTTACAATCTTCCACACCTCTCAAATGTACAGTAATGTCTTTCTCTCAAACTTCTCCTTCTTTTCCAAGAACTCTCTCTCTCACAATTCTTCTCACAATAATCATCAATTCTTACAATCCCCACTTCTAAACCTTGACTTTAATGTTTATATAGTCATATAAAAACTTAGGGTAATCAATAGATCTATTAATGCTAAAATTATATCTAGTTCCTGTGAGTTAAATAAAACACTCACGTACAGGTGACCAACGTCGGTTAGCCATAACTGATACCAATTCATCCTTGTTTGACCGATTCGGGTCATAGGTGACCAATGCCGTTCCCTCCATAATTGACGTTGGTTACAGTATTTTCCTGTAAGTTTAATATTGCATGCTAATTTGAAGTAAGTGAGCTCCATAACTCAAGAATTGATCCAACTAAGATTGCACTCATTTTGGGACTGGAAGAACCAATGAATCAAAGTGAAGTGTGTGATTTCATGGGGCACACTGGTTACTATAGAAAATTCATTAAGGGTTATGGAAATATTTTCACGCCCTTGGAAGAGTTGCTAAAGGCTAAAGTAAAATTCTATTGGGGTGATGCACAACAATAGGATTTTAAGAACTTGAAGGAAATTTTGACTACTATGCCCATTTTTCCATTTCTCTCTTGGAATAAGCCTCTTCATGTCCATGTGGATGCCTATGCTATGTTCATTGGATTATTCTTGGAGAAACTAAGTGAAGGAAACATTGATCACCCTATATGTTTTGCAAACATGAAGTTGACACCAGTAGAGAAGAAAAATACAACTATGAAGTGCAAAGCGTTATCTATGATCTACATGATTCACAAGTTTAGACAGTACTCATTTTCCACACCATTTATATTTTATATATATCATATGGCATTGAGGTACTTGGTCAATAAACCGGTTTTGCAAGGGCACATGTTTTGATGGATACTTCTTTTTCAGGAGTTTTATTTTACAATCATAGTAAATCCAAAAAGAGTAACCTGGGACCTAATAACTTATCAAGGATCAACTATGGATAGGACACATAGATTATTGAAGAGACTATGTCAAATGCATACTTGTTCAGATTTAACCGCAAGCCAACTAATTTGAAATATATTGCAGTGTTTTTACACACTAGGTTAGCACCATAAGGGATGAAGACCATGGAGAAGAAGTAGTTTGTTATCCATACATCATCATACCAGCTCATTAGGGGAGACTTGTATAATATGGGGAGAGATGAGGTCTTACGTAGATATGTTCTGGAGCATGAGCGTGAAGCCATCATGGAGGAATCTCGTGGGGGAATAGCATGAAGACACAATGCAGGATATTCCACATCACAAAATATCCTTTTAGTAGGTCTATGGTGGGAGACATTATACAAGGACACTGAGGCTTTTATCAAAGCATGTGATCATTTTTAGAGAATTAGAAATCTTAGGAATATAGATGAGATGTCATTAAGTCCCATAGAGATCGTGGAGACTTTTTAGAAGTGTGTTATTTATTTCTTAGGACCTATTGCACCACTCACATGCAATACAAGTGCATGCTACATCATCACATGTACTGATTATTTGACAAGATGGATAGAGGTAGCACCTACAAAATATTTCACAGTAGTAACAGTAACAAGATTCCTCTAGGAAAACATCATCAACATTTATGGATGTCCATTGAGCCTTACAAGTGATAAACAGACTCATTTTTTGAATGAGACTATTATAATTTTAATGGAAAATTTTATGGTGGGACACCATAACACTACCCTTTATCACCCCCAAGCTAATGACACTTCTGAAGCTTTCAATAATATCTTAGGTCAGACACTAACAAATATATGTGATGTTGGAAGAAAATATTGGGATGATAACATATCATCCATACTTTGGACATACATAACAACCTATAAATGACTGAATAAGGCTACACCATTTTAGTTGGTGTTTGGCACAGAGGTTGTGTTACCTGTAGAATTTATGTTGACATTCATGCATATTACATGCACATGAGAATTGGATGATGAACAAGCATTTAATGAGCGCATTGAAAAATTGATGCAATTAGATAAGTGGTGCACCATTACACGTTAGATTTAGAAGATATAGAAGGAAAGATATAAGACTTGGCATGACATGCACATTAAGAACAAGTATTTTGTTGTAGGAAAGATGGTACTTCTGTATGACTCCAAGTTTTCATGCCATCTGAGGAAGTTTAAATTCCATTGGTTATGACCCTTTGTAGTAACCAAGATACTAGAATCATATGCATGTCAACTACAAGCACTGGATGGCACTATGTTTCTCGGTTATTTGAATGTGAGTAGGTTGAAGCCATACTATAAATAAGCTTCTTTTGTGTTTGTGATAAGGCAACATTTCCATCTTATATTAGATTTCCCTTTCATGTTTTTTTTTTCTTTTTGTGTTTTAATAAGCATGTTTACACGTAGAAGATGATTAATATCTATTCAATTTATGCGTAGAGGAGCACACATATTTTTAGTGTGGGGTTAAATGAGTAAGAGTGTGCAAAAAAAGAGACTGTTTCTATGGGATATTGGTACATATTTAGAGTTAGTTTAGAGATATACATTGGTATGAGGCAGGTGCACAATAAAATAATGTATGGGTGTGTGTGTGACAATGTAAAAGAAGCATTCCTAATGGATATGAACTAGGTATGTGGGAATGAAAAGGGAAGTGTCACAGGTGCTTCAAGATGATGGTTATTGAAAGGGATTTCTCAGATGATGAAGACCATGCAAAATGGTTTTGCAATGTAACATAAGGGAGGAATCATCAGGATAGACTACTTAGTAATTAGCATAGAAGAAGATGGGTTCCGGCGTAGGAATGTGCATACAAGAAATATTACAACCTTAGAAGTAGTAGTGCGCTATAAGGTTACAATTGTTGCATGCGGAACAAAGCAAGAAAAAGTGTGGGAAAAAGAAAAAATTGCATTTAAAGATTAGGAGTGGTGGTAGGTAAGGAACAATTAATGTGTTAAAATTTTAGGAATCTATAGAAGGGGCCTGGGTGTACTTCATTCGTACCTTTCTTATTGAAGAATTAGAGAAACTAAGTGTGAATTGTGTTTTGAACAATGAAGAGTGCGTGTGAAAACCTAGTATGCAGATCGAACCAAATATTTAAGTCAAACTAGAATAGGGTGAACATGAATTTGAGTGTGAAATATCCTTCATTAGAAGTAGAAGAATAGGGAGAAGCATGAAGGGTTCATAAGGAGGTTTTGTAGGAAAGTGGATTCACAGAGTTCAAAGTTACAAAACTAGGGCATGTGGTTACAAATTACAGACCAAAGCACAAGGTAGACAAGAGAAAGAATTTAAGAGATTGACACCCTACATTGAAGCATAGAGATTGAGTAAGTTATTTAGCACCTTGGGCGCGTAAGTTCTGCAAATTTGAATTTGAGAATTTTTTTAATTTCAAGCTGTTAAGAATCAAGTAATGACACCAAAGAAGGCAGCCCTAGTTAAACAATCACCCAAGGGTGAGGGTAGTAACAAGAATCCTGTAATAGAGGATTTACCAAAATAATGGTTTTTGGATATACATTACCCCTAGAGGTGGTAGTAGGGAAGCCATATGGGTTTAATTTAACTAAATGCAGAATTAGTGATTATAACCATCACTTAGTGGCCCACAAAGGAGAAATAAACAAGTATGTGATGACATAGTTGACCAAGAGGATGGATGCAATGTAACTAGTTTATGATGATACAATGAAGAAGGAATTAGAGAGTGCAAGAATGTTACAACTCTATAAGCTATATTATTTTTATAGACTAGAGAAAATTTATCAATGGCTGATGTCGAGAGTCTATGAGTACTTATTTTACCTCACAGGTAGAAGAATGTGCATAACCACATAACTGGTTGGAAGGTTCATAGGTTTGCACAGCATCAAGGCATTGAGATTGGTCAGGACTTAGATGATGATGATGGATTATGGAGGCCATGGCCAAATAATTTTAACTATCAAGGGGAAAATCATGTAACAGATATCATAAGCATCAATGACCTAGGTACAAGAGTTACAGACCACACCTGTTAAGTTATAAGTTGGGCACATCAGAAACGATGGACTCACAGTAAATAAGAAATGGTTGCATATAGCACACAAAATGGTGTAGAAGACCATGTCCAACATTGCAGGATTAATTTGTTGAAGGGATAGTAGAAGAAGCAAAGGTTCAAGTAGTCAAATGTGAGAAAATAACCTGGGTGCCTATCTTTCTTTTAATCATTTTTTGGGAGATAGGGGTACTCGAGATGGGATAAGGAAAAAGTAAATGAATATACCTAGTGGAAAACAAGTCCCCTGCGATAAAGGTTTTGAAATACAAATGCGATGGGCCATGAAAAATGCATATAAACATCAGGTAGATAAAGTGGTACAACAAATGCGTGAATCATTCGAGAATGAGTGTGCATGTACCAAGGGAACTTCCCTTAAATTACTGGATGGAAAGGTAGAGTTTGCAGTACATTAACACTTCTGCCTTGGGAATATTTTATGCTGAGTAATGGAGAGAAGGGTCTTTGGTGTAAATTTCCCTTCACCCTTAACTTCCAAGTACTTCAAGCATCCGTTAACATAAGATTAAGGATGCACGAAAGTTAATTTTTGATGCAGATAAGGTTGATTTTGATTGTCACACTCTTGTGCACAACATATTGTATACCCCTCCAAGTAATTCCTATGTGGAAATGATGGAATCTGATAATATGGACATAACCTCATACAACCCTTGTTCTAGGTCAGGGTGCATTTAGGTCCTACATATACCTTAAGGCCAAAAAATGAAGAATGGGAAGGTATATTGATACAAGGGACCTTCATCTTTTGGAAACTCCAAAGAAAAATCAGACATGGTTGGGACCTTAAGAGAGAATGCGTGAGGAGACCCCTCCTCACCATAGGAAGAAGATGATGAAGAAAAGGATAAGGATGAAGATGAGGAGGAGGTAAAAGAAGAAGAAGGAACTGTGGTGACCAAATCTACAAAAGGAAGTTACAAAGGCACGTACATAGGAACATAGTCCATGGCAGGAAATTTGGAAGCCAACCTAAGGGGTCACCTTAGTCACTCCAACCAAACCAATCATGGAGAAGAAATAGATAATTACACTAAGGAATAGAAGGCAATGGTTGGCTCCATGTGGAGGAGAGTGAGGAAGAGAAATTCCAATAGAGGAGGTTGCGTATGTGAAGAGCCTACCCGTGAAGAGGAAGATCCACTAAGCTATGAGCCTGTGCAACATGATGAGGAAATGCATGACGCACATGGTGGAAGGCCCTAAGATGAGGAAGAAGAGGAGGAAAATGATGATGGATAATCTATCTGGGAAGGTTTGGAGATGTATAGATGGGAGAAACCCACAGCTTAATATTGAGATATGAGATGCCCAAGGGAAGGCGCAGTGTTGGAAGAAGTAAGAAGGAGAGTCTATAACCGCCCCATATGAACTACATTAGATGATCACACAAAGGTGTTGTGGGTAAATTTTCAAAGCATATTCCAAGTAAATATCTTTATGTCTTGGGATTTGATTGATCTATAAGGAGTTAAGATGTGCACCAAGAAGATGCTTTCATGGAGCATGCAAACACATATGGAGGAAACCGAATTTGAAATAAATAACAAGGCATACTTCAATAGAAAAATGAAGAAGGAACCAGGTACACTCCTCATAACCATCAAAACCTAAGATCTAACTGATAGAGATAAAGCAACCAATGTGCTCAACAAGATGGCAGCCAAAGTTGTGTGCCAAAATCTAGACAAAGGGGCCACAATAAGGGTGTTACTTAGAGGATAAGAAGGGATATAAGGATCAGGATGTACAGTAACTTACAAAGAAGTTGAGAGAAGTAAGAGAAGCACAAATGATGCATATAATAAAGCCAAGCAGATAATAAATGGCATCACAACCACACGATCCAACCTTGATAGAGAATGCCCAAGATGAGTATCCTTCAGAATTACACTACTTAGAAGACTTGGTGTGAATGTTGTTACATGAGAAAAAGTATGGGCTAGGGTCGTTGGAAGAAGAGTTGGATGCACAAAAATAAAAAAATAAGGAAGCGGTTTCACACGTAAAATATTAAAGTATGAGGCATTGATCACAATGATCAAGGAGGTCCATGAATAAATCAGGGTGTGCATTTGAAAATTGTTAAGATCTTGACCCCATTCTTAAAGGTACACACCACTCAGAGGAGGTTGAGCTAAAGAAATTACAAGCATCTAAGAAATATAATAAGGCTCAAATGTAAGGAGATCATGGTTGAATTAGTGCATAAAAGAGATAATTACTTAAGGCTGTAATAGATACACTTGAGGTAAGGCTCAAGGAACTTTGTCCATTGGTTATATGCAAGAATGGTTATCTTTGGAGGGAATGACATCAGGACACTTTGGTGGATTAGTCAAGGAACTAAAGGAGAAGGGTGAAAAATTGACCCCTGAAAAAGTTCTGATATTGTTAGGTTGGTGTTAATAAAGCTAATATGGAGCTTGAAGGGTGGAAAGAGCTAGATGGTATTTTCAAGCACATAGTTTCGAGAACTCTTCCAGCCACCTTAGGATTAATTTTGATGTGTGCAGCATCGGGAAAATTGGTATTCATTTGATTTCTTAGGTATAATGCCCCACCACTCTTTGTTCTACCAATTATTTATTTAATTCATACACTCAATTATTTCTTTGAAGGGCATTCTTGGTTTCAATTGTATTATTGAGGACGGATAATATCCCTAGTGTGGAATAATGTTGGTACTGAGAAAATGGCTGAAGTATTAGCCATACACGGGAATTTGGATTTATGGTGCGCAGAGGCATGTGTGCAAGAAGATAAAGTAAGAGATAGCATATTGTGCATAGAGGTTCCCGCACCATGAAGGGAGATGTCAACACGTGCAAGGCTACAAGCATACATGCAACATTGAGGACTTAGTCAATTTTCATAGACAAAGCTAAAAATAGAAAAGCAGAAGATAGTAGTGTCTCCTCAAGTAAGTTCCAGGAATAGAATAAAGTAGGATGACTTGGTGGAAAAGACAAAGTCTATATTTCAGGAAAAAACACATGCAAGAAAAAGACAGGGAGGGTGCATGAAAGTACGATAAAAATAGGAATTAATGCATGAGGAAATAGCAATCTCTTTATAGCTTGAAGCTGATTGTAAAGTCAAAGATAGAAAAATTATGCAAGACTAGTATTGTTAGAAAACGTTCTATTTTTAGGAAAGAAAACATGTAAGGTAGTGAAGGGAAATTCCCCACCAAGTATAAATAGGTAATGCACATCCTTATTTTTCTCTAGATGCAAAATATGAGGGAGTTCTGATGTGAGTGCTAAGTAGTGTATCGATCTTTCTTGATATAAACCAATAGCAATGATTAGTGTAAATGATGCGTGCATTGTCAAGCAGCATGGTTGTAATCAATGGTGATTTAAATCAAAAATATTGTTATGTGATCAAGTTATGTTTTTACCATGGATGATTGTCTGTGTATATTGCTAAGGTTATTTTATTTGAATGTGGAATCATGGGGATCCAAAATATTGTTTGTAATTATGTATGAAGATTGAATTTCTTATTATATATGTTGTTGAATTATTCATGCTATGATGTATCTTATTGCATAAATGGTTGTTATGATTATGAGTATGCATGCTAACATCTTTTTAAGGAAACAAAGGAGGGACCTGAAGGATGCACGCACTTTGGGTGACCTTCCATACTTTTCTGGATGAAGTGTCAGTGCGCATAGCTATTGTTGGGTAAACAAAGACATATCTATTATTGGGTAAACAAAGACTACAATAATCTATTGTTATTTTGTTTCATTATTATCATGTGCATGCATAGTTTGAGGGTCTTGAGAGGGGCATACATGGGCAAAATGGCATTGTTCATGGCAAGGTCTGGATCTAAATGAGATATTTTCATAATCTCGTGGCTACTCCCATTATAACCCTCCCATGTCAAGAATGATTCTATCAAGAAATGGCTTATCCAAGTCTATATTGACACAAATTTGTGCATGGTTCAAAGTATCTCAATTTTTGGTCAAATATAAGAAAATGATGTACTCTCCACTAGCTTATCATTTTCTTTTCAAGGTGAATTCTTCATAGTATTCACTTATAATCAATGGTTTCCTAACCCACACAAGGGTTACGCTTGGAAGATATTTTGTTGGGTTAAACATTAGTGTTTTATGTTTCATTAAAAGGTCATGTTGTTTCATAAACCATGGCCCCTTTCTTGTTTGGAGGAAAAAAAACAACCATAATGTAGCCCTTGGGCACCATTAAAATGTACAAAAATCTAATGGGTTTGAATTATCCTAGACTCATTACATGAAGAGCCTTAGGTCTTGGATATGTTGATGCTCCCATAAATCAATAAGTCAGAAGCCTTTAATTTGAGGATCCAAAATCTATTTTCCATCTTTCTGATACAAAATGCAACCTCTATAGGAATTTCGAGCCTTAGGTAGGAGCCATTTTCCTTCTTGGTAGGGAAATTGTGGCTTGAGATAGTTTTATGTGTGTGATATTGTAGAAACCACTTAAGTTCCTCTTTGCAGACTTGTGTTGGTTCATTTGAAAATGCATATCTGAAAGTTGGATTCGAATTTTCTTGCGGGGTTGGATGAGATGAGCTCATAGTCTCCTCTTAGGGGTTGTTTTTTATGTTTAATCAATTGTGGTCTAATTGAGGGACAACAGAAAATTGAAAATGGTTAGTAGGAACAGGTTTGGGTGTTCTTGTGTGTAGAGGGAACAAATTTCAGCTTTCCATTCATTTTCAAATCAAATTTTATAAACTGTGTTAGTAGAAGGAAATTTTTAGAGGAGACATATCCTACATCGGGCTTAGACAAATTGGAAAGAGATTGATTTATCACAAAACTTGGTCAAAGGATTTAAACCTAAAGATTTGCAAATTTGAACATATAAGGCAAATGGGAAAACATTCCCCTTTTGGGATTTTACAAGGCGGATCTCATACACAATGTTGGTGTCTCGATTGGTGGTGACAAAAACCTACCTTTACCTTCATCTATTATCTAATTTATAGTTTGAAACCCCATGAACACAATGTCATTTAAATTTCTTCTAAAATAAAATCAAAGGGCACAGTGATATTTCTTAGAGGATATGAGAAAGCATTGCTATTATCACTTCTCAGGAAATACATGTGTAGAGGAAAGCCCAATTTTGTAGCATAAAAGAATCTGCATGTGATATATCCATGGTTAATTTGCAGGAGATATTGTTAAATAAAAATTCCACTGACATAGACTAAACTAGAGTAGGCCTTTGGAAGTTTGAGTTTGAATTTAATCTTGTCCGTATAAAAATGATTTCTAAAAAAGGAGTATTAACCTCAATATAAACTTCAAGTCAATATCTATGTTCACAAGTACAATTGATTGGAACTGATTATTAGTAAAAAAAGATTGATACATGTGTGGTTGTAATGTTCCCTTTTTTTAACTAATCCATTTAGAAGACTTCTTTCCCATTCTTGTTCTCGTGGGCAAGAAAAAGATGAACAAGGGAAACCCTTGGATTGTATTTTAGTCTTTCTTTGATTAATAAGTATATTTATCTTTTGTATTTTTCCTATGAAGTAGGTCGCTAGGTTGGAGAAATTTTAATACAATCTTAAAGATGAAACGAGCTTTTAAAAGTGGTCTGTCTTGGGGAATTCTTCCCTAAAACATCTTGGTGCCACCATAAGGATATATAAGGGGTCGCAGAGGCTCATTTTGGGCATATTTTTTACTATTTTAACTTTGTTTGTTTGTTTCTAGAGTTGGTTGCTCTATTCCAATCCATTATGAGGCGAAAATCCTTTGGTGTGGCAAGCAAGAAAAACGAAACCATTCCTTGTTGAAGGTTGGAGAACAAAAACTCTTCAATTTGGTGGTTATAAGGACTTCTTAGAAGACTATCTTGTTCGTTGGGCAGCTAGGGCAATGAACGAGAAGCGATTTCAAGGGTTCTACATCATTTTAACACCCTCTCCTAGGGTGGTGATTTGGATAGAAGAGTATTTTGATGCATTCTAGGGCACATTTTGGTGTCTCAAGTGTATATTTATATTTCTCCTAATTGATTTATAACTCGGTATTTTATTGGGGTTACGAGACCTCATTTTTAGCTAATTTTGTGGAGTGTACTCTTGTTGATTAGTTTAATAAGTATAGTCGTGTTGGCACTTATTTCTTTGTAATTTGTGGAGTATATTAGTTGGAGTAATTTCTACTTTGTTGATTAAGTTATTTGGGATCATTTAATATCATTTTGGCTAGATTTTTCATGTTAATGGTTGCTCCTAAGTGATGGTACAGTTCGTCACCCTAAAGAGATTAATTAATTTTCTACGTTGATTTTGATACCCTAAGTGTGGTTTTAGTTGGTTGCTAAGGATTTGAACATTGTTGTTACAAAATTCCGAGTTCTTGTATTTGGGTTTGTGGAAAACCCTCACTTTCCATATCAACATTAAAAATGGACATTACAATGATATTAAAGCTTCAATCTTCCCAACCTAAGGGTATCGTGCAAGAAAGTAATAAGAACTACATTTTTTGTCAAGAAAGAGAAGATAAAATGACGGATGAAAATATTTGGTGATGCTAGATTTAAAAGGCACACCCTAGGGTAAGAAAGAATGGGCAATAAAATGACTCAATTAATCCATACAATTCAAAGTTCAAATGGTGGAAGGAGCTCTTCGAATGAAGTAAATAATATTAAGCCATCCAAAGTGGATAACATTGTTGCATGGTATTAGGAGTTTAGGGCTCTTCCGGAGAATATTTGTGATGTCATGTCATTTTATGAGTTCATGTGAGTAAGCAAGGGAAAATATGGACCCAAGCATAGGTCACGAGCTACACA
Organism: Taxus chinensis; assembly: GCA_019776745.2. Taxonomy (NCBI): domain Eukaryota; kingdom Viridiplantae; phylum Streptophyta; class Pinopsida; order Cupressales; family Taxaceae; genus Taxus; species Taxus chinensis. Next base: position 799,113,279 of record CM034150.1, read on the forward strand.
AGAGAAAAAGAAAAACTAGAACTGCAAGAACATGGAGAGGTGTTGCAAGATGAAAAACCAAAAATATTTTTGATGCAACAACATCTCCAAAGACAGAGTTAGAAATATCTATCATTTTCTCTAAGGATGATCGCTTGATTGATTTTTAGAATAGGAGTATGGCGGGCCAAGGGTTTGATGAAATCCCAAAACATGAGCCTAGGGAAAAGAAGGAAGTCATTAAGTATGAGCTGGAAGGTAAAAATCCTTTGATATTTAATGATGATTTATTCATTTCTAATGATGGCATGTTGAAAATATCAGAGAAGAAAAATTAGATTTGTATGAAGTATATGAGGATGACATTATGGAATGGTATGTCCACGAAGGAAGCGCACTTCCAGTTCTTCATAATTACTTTCTATTCGTTGGAATTTCCCAAACAACGGTCAATGAGGAACAAATTGAGGGAGTTTAAAACCTTGAAGAGAGTTCTGAAGATGTTCCAAATAAGTATCAACAAAATAAGGGTGAGCTCCCTTTTGGCAGCCCAAGGTATGATAAAAATGATCACATTTTATCTCCTCCTATGTCGTTGCTATACTTGTGTCATTATGGGTAGCTCGTTGAAAAGAATGACCATATGTCATGTTTGATGCTTTGTAATATAATGGATGATAATGTGAAGAATTCATTGAGTAACATAGGGCACACAAATCATTTATTGCAAGTTCAAGATTACGTGAACATAAAGGTTTGGGTTCTGGTTGGTCCTTTGAGTTATAAGAAAGAGGAAGTCCTTGTTGAATTCAAAATTGTCACTCTATGCATATGGTTAGAAAGGTTTCATGAAGGATTTTGTTAATTTTTTTATGTATCTTAATAAAGTTGTGAAGGATTTACTCCTAGAGTGTTCCTTGAAGCTAAGTTCTACACTCCAAGGACAAGAAGTCGTGGTTTTGGTGGATAATGGAATTACTCATAATTTCATTAATGAGAGCTTGGGGGAAAAGATGGATTTGAAGGTAGAAGACTTCAAAGGCTTCACGGTCAAGGTAACGGATTACTACTTCGTGTTATGCACAAGGAGGTGTCCTTGACTCCTTTTCACATTGAGAAAGCATGAGGTACGTGATGATTTTTATATGATTGGCATAACTAATACAAATCTTGTGATTGGGATCCAATGGTTACATTCATTAGGAGAGCTCGCTCAGCTACCAAAGTATGGAGCTAAGCTTCATGTTTAAGAACAATAAAGTGATACTTCAAGGTATGATTCCAGAAACCACTCAAATCAAGTATTCGATAGAAGGTATTTTGTAAAATGAATCATATCTTTGTTATTTATCTAAGATAACAATAGATTGGAAGCTCTTAATTATAGTTGAGTATGCCAAGAATAATTTTGCTAATGTTGTTTTCGAGGAAGAAATTGTGGATGAAAGGTACAAGGTCATGAATGGGCTCATTTTTCATAAGAACCGGGTATATTTGGTTTTCGAATCAAAGGTGAAAAACAAGCTATTTAAGGTTATTCATGATGCCCCATTGGTTGGTTATCCAGGCTATCTCAAGGCATGCAAAAAGGTGAGAGGAAGATTCTTCTAGAAATCTCTTAAAGAGGAAGTGCTTCAATACATACAAGAATGTTTGGCTTGCCAACAAAACAAGGTAAAACATGAATTTCCAGCTGGAGTAATGCAGCCCCTTCCTATTCCCATTCAATAATGAGAATGTATCTCCATAAACTTCATCATTGGGTTGTCCATGGTTCAAGGTAAGAGTTGTTTGTATGTTGTGGTTGATAGACGCACAAAATATGCCCAATTTTGTCCACTTCCAGTCAAGTATAATGTCATATTAGCACAACATGAGCATGGTGGAATTACTTCATGGTTGAGTATTCATGCAAGAGATCCCCAACAAAATATGTGGGTGGTTAGTGATGAAAAAAGGAGTGTACCTTGGAGAACTATAGCTCAAAAATTAAGACTTTGTGATGTTGTCATTATTCAAATCAGCTACCACAATATCTCATTGACATACATACAAGTGGGTAAACAAGTAATTTTAGTCAAAGGATGGAGAATTTTTCGATTGATGAATGTTAAGAGGAAATTTTCAGCCTTAAGAGAAGTGTTTTCAATCATCGCAGTTCTCACATTTCCTAATTTTGCAAGGAGGTTTCAATTTTGTAGTTGTTCCATTTTTAAGTTGTCGATTTTTATAAATTCAAATTATGAATTGTTTTCATATTTGAAGTACAAGTTTGATCATTTTGAGGTCATTAAATCAAAGGAAAATAGTGGTAGATGGTTTCAACTAAAGAGAATGACTACTTCAGCCCACAACTGTGATTTGGGTAGAAACTAAGGGGATTTATGACTATCATAATTTGTTTTCAGCCTACACACAAGATGACTTGTGTATTTTCTTAGAAGGGACATGTTACATCATTGATGAAGCTCATTTTGAGAAGGTATGTGTTTTGGATTATGCACATATAGAAACTTTCAAACATTGAAAAGAAGAACATTTGAAATGTTTGTTCATATTTTTGGTTCCAAAATGAGGTGCTTGTACCAGTGATATAAGGAGATATGCACATCTTTTTGCTTTTTGCTCATATGGAAACAAATTGTCCTTCAAAAAGATGCATAAAAATAATGAAGTGGTAGATGCTTTGTCAAGGATGCCACTTCCTTTCTCTTGAGATGTTGTCGTCATACATAATGAGAAGATGAAGGAGATTAAGATTTCAGATCAACCAAGCGAGCAAGCAATTTTAGGAAGGGAAGACTATAATGTCTCATTTTTCGAACTAATCCATTTAGAAGGCTTCTTGACCATTCTTCTTCCCATGGGCAAGATGAAGATGAACAAGAGAATTCCTTGGATTATATTTTAATCTTTCTCTAATAATAATTATATTTTTCTTTTGTATTTTTTCTATGAAGCAGATCCGTTGGGTTGGAGAGCTTTTAATACAAGCTTAAAGATGAAATAAGCTTCTAAAGGAGGTCAGACTTGGAGAATTCTTCCCTAAAGACTCTTGTTGCCACCATAAGTATATATAAGGGACCACATATACTCATTTTGGGCATGTTTTTTTTACTATTATAACTTCTATTTGGTTATAGAGTTGTTTGCTCTATTACAATCCACTAAAAGGGTGATAATCCTTTGGTGTGGCAAGCAAGGAAAACAAAACCCACCCTTGTTGAAGGTTGGAGAACAAAAACTCTCCAATTTGGTAGTCCTAAGGACTTCTAAGAAGACTATCTTACTAGTTAGACAACTAAGGCATTGAAGGAGGAGATTTCAAGGGTTATACATCATTTTGGCACCCTCTCCGAGGGTGATGACTTCGGTACAAGAGTATTTTGGGGCTTTTTAGGGCACATTTTGGTGTGTCATGTGAATATTCATATTTCTCCTAATTTATAAAATTGATCTATCAGTTATTGGTATTTTATTGGGGTTTGGAGACCTTATTTATAGCTAATTTTGTGAACTGAACTTTTAATGATTATTTTAATAATTACCGTTGTGTATTGCCACTTATTTCTCCATAGTTTGTGAAGTATATTGGTTGGAATAATTTCAACTTGGTTGATTAAATTAGTTGGAATCATTTTGTATCATTTTGACTAAATTTTGGATGTGAATGGTTGTTCCCAATTGTTGGTACAATTCAATGCCCTAAAGAGATATTAATTAATTTTTAAAGTTGATTTGGATACCCTAAGTGTGTGGTTTCAATTGGATACTAGGGTTTTGAACGTTGTTACAAAATTTTAGTTCTTGCATTTGGGTTTGTGGCAAACCCTCACTTTCTGGATCAACCCTAAAAGGGGACATTACAATGGCTCTAGAATATACATGTCACAAGATGTCACGTACAAACCATCCAAACATTTTGTGGAAAACATCTAATGTGTCAAATGAGTATACAAATACCTCAGAATAAACTTGTCATGCCCCCCTTTTAAAATAAAAAATTAAAAAATAAGGGAAATTTGATTTGCACATGTGAGTTTAAAATTCAAAATATATTTTAATTGTGCAAATCTAAAATAAGAAAGAAAAAATTGATTACCTTGGGATAATAATTATTTATTTTGAAGGTGAATAAAGTGACTAAGCAAGTCGTATTTTTCTAGGAATTATTTAATGATTATTATTTAGAATAAATCGATTTATTCTAAGCATGGGTCGATCCATATGAGGCTCATTTGATTTAATTTCCTCATGCATTTAATATTTGTTTTGAGTGTGTTTTCCAAACAAATTTTAAATAAAGATTCTCTCCTAAATTTTGGCATCAAAAATGGAAGAGTCTTGAAGATTGAGCAAGGAAAAGATATAAAAGAAGATGATGAGCACTCGTTTTTGCATGTTGACAATTATTATAACTTATCTTCATGCTTGAAAAATGATGTATGCCCACTTGTGATAGAAAAAATAAAAAGTGTTCATTAACACCACCAATTGTAAAGTTTATGCCCTTTAAGAGCTATGGATTGATGAGTAATGTGCATTTTTATTCCATATATGTGAGTTGCCATTTTTAGGAAGAGTTCAAGCTTGCTTTAAGAGGGTTTTGAGAGCAATTTATGGTGAATGCAACTTATCATACGTTGTTGATTTTTCATTGATGAAATCGACTTGCCGAAGGTAATTTTAAGTTTGTTTGGAAGTGTTTTAAATGCTCAAACACTCGTTGTTCAGTCTAAATTTTTAGTAAGCTCAAATCGACTTGATATGAATCATTTTGGCATGATTTTATGAGGTTACACAAGAAGATTACAATCTGATTTATTTTTGCATCTAATTGGGGCATATTGTGATCATTTTAATATTATTTTGGCTTGCTAACACTACTGAAATTTATTTAATGCAAGTCGACCTACCTGGACATTTATTAACAGTAGTTTGGAAGGGTTTTGAAGGGTTTTCCAAGCTGCTACTATACACTATTTATTGCAGATCTGAAACAACATATATTGGGCTGGGAAGTGAAAGAAAAAAAGCTTGAATAAATTTAATTATTTGTCCCTAACCCTAGCAACTTGTTCTGCAAGTTTGGGGGCTGGTTTCAATGGGTGCAAATTTTTGATTGTTGGTTCCTTTGAAAGCTCCTAATTTTATCTTCCATCTGTAGTTGGTTTCATGTAAAAAGAGTCAATATTAACGAAGATATTAATTTTTAAAGTTTACAATTATTTTTAGCAGTTTTAATTTATTTTTTTACTTCTACAATTTAATTGGTTAAATAAGTGTTAATTCCGACTAGATAGTTCATCTAAATTCTTATTTTATCTCACTTTAACCCTATTTAGGTTGTATTGAAGCCAACACTAGATTAATTGAGGTGAACCTAGAAGAGTTTCTCTTTTAAGTTTACTTCCATTGCAAGTAGATTAATAAAATTTCATTAATATCCCAAACGGGGATATTGCAAAACTAAACAAGTTTCTTGTGATTTTTGAAATATTTCTTTTGTATCACAGAAAACAACTTTTCATTTATGGAGTTAAATGATTGAGTCTAAATGTCTAGGTGTTCGTCTAATCATTTGCAATCTTGTTTGATTATTATTCATGTGGCAAGTTGATCTGGAGGCAATATGGAATTTCTTATCTATGTTTCTGCACATTCATTAATTTCAATTGTTTGTACATGTTCCAAGGGGAGTACCTTGCTTCTTCCTAGGATTGTCTAACTTGGCCCCATTAGCCCAAGGCATTCTATGATGGACATCATCAGGTCTTATTTTGCCTCTTCTGTAATGGTCGACAACAATGGCAGTGTTTCTTGTGGACCAAATCTTGCTACATAAGTGTGACATTATTGATTTCTGCTCATGATCTCCCCATGTTAGATCTTCATCAACTTTGCACTTCCTTGAGGGCTTTTTTCCTCATATGTCTATTTGTACTTTTTATTTAAATTTGATGTTGGGAGTTAACCACTTTTGATCCACCCTAGTGTTTTTTCCTTTGTTTTAGCTCTTAGAGATTAGTTGTTTTCATAATTTAGGGTCTTTTTTATTCTAAGTTAATGTACTTCCAAGTCCCATTGACTTGCTTTAATTGTTTATGGCCATCGATTAATCTCTTTTTTACGCCCTTGATTGAAGTAATTGTATCTCACTCTAGAAGTACAACTTGAGCCTGCACCAATCTGGTGTCACCTCCTACGGTTGGCAGGTTATATGCAACCTTATTAAATTCACTGTCTATGTGATCTGTGCCAGATCAATTTCAAACCATGTGCAAACACTGAAAGCTGATATCAATCAGATTCTAGTACTAAAGACATTATATCTGCATCAGATAGGATTAATAACTGGTTGCGCGCATTATCCTATCATTATTTTCTTGTTCTATGGACAAGTAAAACAACTGAAATGGTACAATTATCACACTGACTGCATAAACCAGTGTTAAGGGGCAAGGAGAATACAATTCAGTTTCAAAGATCTCCCTTAGTTGATTCAAGAAAGAAAATTACATATCTCATTTTAATGTATTTTAATTACAAAACATATATATAAAACTCCATAAGAAGATACTTCTATAGGAACAGTCAAACTGCGAAGGCCCGGCTCTGCCCAGATCAAAATTGCTAACAGCAAAAGTAGCAACCGAGCAAACACCCTCCACTACCCATACATGATATAATCTAGACTCTAGTTGCTCCAACCAAATTGGCACCTCCAAGCTTTGCACCTTCCAAGACCTGATGTATTTTTCAAACAAAGAAAAAATGAATAGAAGATTGTTAGTATATGTTAGTGGACAATTTTTAAAAACTATTATAAGAAACATCAGTCCTGCTTAGAATAAGACTATGCAACATCACTCATCGATTCTGTATCTTGCATTAAATGGAAAGAATCTCAAGAAAATATGATATTAGCCATTTATGACTAATCCAGGATCATAAAATTATGAGAATTGTTTTTGTTCTGATATAGTACATGTCATCACTGTATAAATTATAAACCATAATGAGATAATGAATTGATAAAGGAATTTTATATCTGCAGTGTGATTTTCTTAGTATGGTTAATTGTTTTTGGGTTATGCTGAAAGTTAATGCCTCGACCATTGTGGTCAATTGGCACACCTACCCCTTCTATATGTACCTTTAGGCTATCGTATCAAGTTGTTTCGAGTTCTTCACTTAGTCTATTGTAATACCTAATGAGATATAAAGCTACATATTCGAGACCATGTGCATAATGATTATATAATCAACGAAGATATTCCACTTCATCTATTACATCGCGTTTTCTCATGAAGAGATGATGAATGATTATACTTAAATTCTTGTAGATATTTTCTGTTATTGAAATTATTGGTGAATATTCTATTTGTTTCTGCATACCCCATATAAGATCCATATAATAAGGTCAATGGGTGCTTTCTTTCAAAAACTCGGGCATCTTTTGGTTTTTACCAAAAAACAGATTAACTAGGTTGAAAGTGGTTTTTGGGCCTTCACTTTTTCAGTTTTATTCACTGAATTTTCTCCTGAGCAGTTTGATGTAAAGAGAGACATGAAATACCGATGGTGTGTCAACCGGTCTAATAAATTCCCTCTTTTTTATACTTTTTTAGCAAATGCAATTCTTTTTTTGCCTTCATTGGCTGATTTCATTGTTAATTTCCTTCACAACGGGCTTCCATAGTTCAGGATTTAAAATATGTGGATGATTCTCTATTCCAATTGTCTCAGTTAGCTGCCATGTAGTGTAGTGGTCAGCCATTGCAAATCTGTCGAATTTTCAATACACTTATGGTGTTTGGTTGTATTTAAATGTTCTGCCAGACATAAATTACTGCCTCTGTTGTGTTTTAGATCCATTCCTTGATCCTTGTCTGCATGGATCTACACGGGGATGACCACAGGAGAAAGGAACTAGATACACGCCACTATAATGATTTTGATCAACAGGGTCTTTTGAAGATTTTAGTTTATTTTGAAGGGTGTTTGGGAAAAGGAAAGCTGTTGTAATGTTGCTCCTATTCATAATATGGAAAAACTTTATCAGTAGTCCCCTGAATGTTTTGGAAAAATACCTTCAATTGCTCATCCGTCCTATAACCTTCTAGCTGGGTCATTAGTGTTTCAGTCTTCTGAAAAGCTTTATTGATCTATCCATATTTATAGCCTTTCTTTTTTAAAACATTTGTTAGCTGTTCCTTTTCTTGCTCGGTATAATACTTCTCCAAAATTTTGAAGGTTGGACACAGTTTTTAGGACCCCTGCCTTTTGTGATGAGTGGTGACAGAAATATGCTTGTAACTTGTATGTACAAATCAAAATGTATTGCTTTTCTATACACCTGTGTTCCTAATGACCCATTACTGTTTCTTGGAATGTTGCCAATTGGTTTGGCTGAGAAAAAACATTATAGAGCCTCAAGAGTTCCTTGATGCCGGGGCCTATTTTGTATGCACCTCATGACTAGAGGATCTTGGCAGGCAAAACCTGAAGATCCTATGTTGTTAGAGCCTATGTTCAGAACATTTGATGAATGTGTAGGACCTGATTTCCAGACTATTGGCAGACAAATGACCTGATTTCCTGACTATTGGCAGACAAATAAAATAATCAAATCTTCAGAAAAATCCACTTTGCATCAACTAGGGATTGTCTCATATGTTACTTGAAGCAAACTGATAAATTTTGAAAATCACATGAAAATTACAAGAAAATTTGTATTCGTCTAGTAAATTAATCACTAAGGTCAATATACATAGATTTTGTATAAGAAGATAGCATGTAAAAGATATAGGAAACAATTAATATCCTATTCTAGATGTTCTCAGTTTAGCTTCCTACTCTTTTTCTAAATTTCTGAGCCACTTGGGTAAAATTTTCTTACTGTATCTCGTAAGTCCACATCACGTAAGTAAGCCCGTTGAAGATTCGCTCCTTGTAGATTTGCACCATTCAGTTTTGCACCCTGTGCAGTAAAAGTAACAGGAGAACAAAATCAACAGCTCAAAGACTACAGAATTGAAGGCCTGTTACTAAACATCAGTCATTCTCAGGTAAAACAGAAAAAGGACCACAATAAAACTCAGTCTTAGTAGCATGAATCCAGAGCGGAGAGCTTATAATTGGGAGATATATGTATTGAGAAATCCAGATCCCGACATATATCTTCAAATGGCTCATTGCCTTCCACAGTTTTCCAAAGGTAAAGTTATTTGCTTCTGGCATTCACATAAAATGCAAAATTGTGCCCATCGGGGCTTAAGACTAACCCAAAATTTCAGAGTTTTTTTCAAAATGTAGGCACTACTGTCTAGCATTCAGAAAATCTACACAACACTAGCCTCATCTTAAAAACTTTAGGACAGTAATCATCATCGTTTTGAAGCAGTGGAGGTAAAGATCAGCTAAAGGAGAGCATTATAGTTTTATAGGCATTATACATGTTTAATGCCGCTATATGCCACCTTCATCACAGTTGCATTTAATGCAAACTATATCGCTAGTGGTAAAATAGCATCAATTCTTTTACCAGCCATGTTCATTCCCTATCCAACGGTTATGTATGTGGAAAAAAAAAATGCACGAGGCTTATTTTCTTTACAGCACTCACATTTGTGCAAAATAAATCATCTATAATGTTAATTTTCTTTCTTTCTCTGTTCTTCTCCCAGGTTCTCTTTCTATCTAGAAATTATGCTTTTTTGGAAAAAACAGGTTCTAAATTGCTCACCTTCCTCCCATTCCATCTCTTTGAACTTTCAAACATTTACCAGTCTGGGAACATAACCTTAACCAAATAATTCTTTCACCCACACACATAGTTCACCTTCTTGATTATTTTGTTTTAATTTTATCTTCTTGTAGCAAACAACTTCCCAGGATCATCTTTCAATGCACATACCTTCAGGTTTGCTCCTTCAAGATTAGCCCCCGCTAGGTTAGCATTGGTGAGATCTGCATTCTGTAGAGTAGTTTGAAATCCAATCATTAATATTGAAAAGTGACGAAGTGTTACATTGACTTCACATTAAGAAAACTAAAGCAAGGAGCATTCTAGACAAATTTTGGTATTTTAATTTGCACAATTTATGGCTGCTCCATAATCTGAAAAATTTAGATTTCTTCAAAATACAAGATATGGGCTTTCATAGATGCCCCATATTATGATCACAAAAATGTGGCACATATTACTTCAGTCCTTAGAATACAAACAAATATTGTTTACGACCCTTAGAAAACTATAGCAATAGATGAAAGAATGTCACAATAATCAGAGAAAAATTGACATAGTAAAGATACATATATTGCTAGTGTGGCAAAAGTTTTAAAACAGAGTAAAGACCCACACAATACATTAAGTCTTTGATACCAAGGTTCAAAAATTCTAATTCTTAATGGGATTTTGGTGAGGAATACACAACCAAAATTCCTTAGCATGCATAAATAAGGATCAACATTTAGCTAGGAAATTCAAGGTTGATGAATAACATTGATACCAGGAGTTCCAACTTCACAATAATTCATATGAAAAATAGAAAATAGAAATGCTTGTCCCAACCAACTCCATAATCTTGGGGAATCTGCTCAAGAGTTGCGAATTAACTTGATATCCTATTAAACTCCTTACATCTTTAGGTATATTACTACCTCAAAAATACCACCAGCAATGGCATTATTGTATCCTTTGACAACCTCCCAGACCCCCAACATATGCATTCATCAAGTATGCTGAAAAGAAATCAACTCTTTCAGCATAGTTATAGGCATGGATCTTCTACTCTAAACTCCAATGCGGAATGCCTCTTCTAGGATTTGAAACCCCCTCAAGCACATGTTACAACATAGTCATCGGTTCCATGCATGACAATACATAGCACTGACGTAAATCATTCCTCGGAATATAAGATGAGTACTGGAAACCACTACAATAGTACTGTTCTTTAACTATAGACCTAAGGCTAGTTTTTGAGGCTTATTATGTGCAAGAAGAACCCCACCTGGTGAAAGTATAATTCACTCACAATATCATATCACATAAACCATCCCTAAACTGCATGAACATGAATTTTGATACCAAAACTTTAGAATGTTCGGAAATAGCTACCGCAGAAAGATGCTTTCTCCTTGAAGCTTTCCCAAGCCAAGCTCTAGCATAAAAACACCATAATTCCTGCTTTGAGTTGGACAAATTAAGTTGCTAAGCTTAGAAGGTTAAGAATTTAAGATTTAAGGCATGTGACTGGGACTCAGGAAAGACCAACAAGATGAAGAGAAAGAATTGATTTGGCAGTCAAAAAAAGCCCCAACAAATATACATATGCGTAAAAGATCAAAACATTCACAAAAATGAAAATAAAATTGGGACGTAAAAAATTACATTGATTTGTGGCTGGGGGCAGCAAAAACACATATTCCATTGTTCACTTGGACTGATTTCCTAACATAATTTGAGCAACATTACAAATGACCCTTCAAGCATTTTCAAACGACAGTTTTTCCAGATATCAGTGACAAATAAAAGGTTAACAATTTACTTACATTGTGTAATGCATACTTGTACAAAAGGCACATTACATTTATCACATTTACATGCATAACAGAACATGGCACTTATACCTAGCCATCATATACCAGGAGTAGCAGTAAAAGTAACAGAATCATAGGCCTAATTTTCATCCTAAGCACATACTTCAGTCACTGTATTTAAGTGCATTTATTCTTAAGAAGCTGGAGTTGTGTCTTCAATTTTCCCAAAGTCTTGAAAGTTTAACCTCAAAACTCAGAAAATCTAGATACATGACAGTCACAGATGATGAAGCGTGGGATGCATCACGACCTTTGAACTTCTCAACTGTGGGTCGAAAGCATTGAACACAGTCTGATAAATCCATTCCAAGAATCATTAGATGAGATTTGAAGTGTATTCCAAAGACAACCATGGTGTCTTCAATGGCAATGAAGAGATCAAATGTGACTGTATAGATGTTCATAGGGCCTTCATGAGTTATAGGGTCTTGAATAGGCTCTGTTAAATCTAGCAACAGACTTTCAGAAACTTCATCTTCATCATCAATCTGCCAGCAGTGCTTTCCTTCCCTTATGCCATTCACCCACTGCTGAGCAGCTGATTCTGGGATTCTCTACTTCTCATGCATGTAGATGTCCTTGTGAAGTTATTCAAGGGAGCTATATGATAGCTTGTCTTCCATGATGTGAGAGGTAATGTAAGGTTAACTGTAACCTGAGATATACAAAATATGAAGAGAATATTCCGCGAGGATGAGATACACAAGAACCACCACAAACACTCTTATAAATTTTGCCAAATAAGACATGAGGAAGCTCAAACACTTACCTCACAAATGCATTAAATAGAGTTGATACCTCACGATTCAATTTGATGTGATACATATTCAAATGTGTATGGATGGATGCCAAGACAATACATTGGAAAATTCAAAAAATACATATAATAATAATTATATGCCCTCTCTTTTCTTAAATAGTCAACTCTTGTAGCCTTTGACATGCAAGCATACAAGTCATAGCAAGTCTAGAAAACCTCATTATGATGGATAAAATCATGTCATATGAATCTTCTTGGGAAATCAAGCTAAACATTAGTTCTATGAAGAACATGCAATGTCTTGGTCTATGATACTAGTAAGGTGCATGGCATATGGAACTATCAAAATCGCCACCGTGCGCAAGTAGTACCTGCCCATATTTCTGATTAGATCAAAATCTAGCTAAAAACATACAACTCAGTTATGCACTCTTTGAAAATGACAGGATTTGATTTGAAAGAAAGCCAGTATGATTTTCCTTACCTCACGTAATAATGAAATACATGCACCAATGAAATAAAATAATATTAGTTACATCTGCGGGAGACCCCAAAAGGATCCATAAGTTGAAAAATAAAGAAAAAGAAGTGAAAAAAAATTAACACCAAGTGTTTAGCAGCTTAGCTGTCATTTGCTTCCAGGCTGTGACTTTCATATGAATCTTATCCATGCTGATTCTTTAATGTTTGAAGACGTCCTTATAAAGCTTCCCACTTGTTTAGATGAAAAAAATTAAATCTGTAAACTATTCATGTCGTCACGCTTTAATGAGTGCTTCTGCCATAGTTGAGGTAAATAAATTATATATTATTCAAAAATTAACAACGTATCAAATGGGTTGTAGTCCAATGGTACGTATGATGGTGTAAAAGGTGTTTCGTAGCCATCCACCATGGTACAAATCCCAGGGGATACCAATAAATATGGGATGAGGCCGCGATCGTACCCCGAGCGAGTTTGGTGGAATTGGATACCCCTCAATCCTTGGCAGCTAAGCCTATGATTTCAGAAAGAAAGTCTTATTGGTGCAAACAAAAAGTTGTATACCATGTCTATGATTTTAAGCAATAAATGATGCAAGTGGTTTTTCAGTACATTAATCTCAGCGCAAAAGTTATCTTAACCCTCACATCACCAACCATTTCTTGTTAGTTTTGCACATTCTAAGAACTAAATCAGATTTTAGAGTCGATGGATGTATATAAAATAAAAATTGAGAAATGTTTTCATCCATGGGTTTTCATAGCAAAGTTGAAAAAGCAACAAAAAGAGAAATGATTAAGAAAAGGCTTCTTTAAAATTATAAAACCTGTAAATGAGCTGAACGGAGATCGGCCTCGCAAAAGCTACAAGACACCAAGCACGCATCTGCAGTATTGAATTAGTAAAGACAAACTTAAGTTTTACATATCTGAGAGCACATCCAAAGGCCCAAAATTAAACCTTATTGGGAAAAATTTATAAGACATAAGAAAATCATTTGTCCTTACATATTAGTGAGAATATTTTGCCATCTTTAGAAATTTCATACTATATTGATCACATATATTCTAGTAAAATAATATTCTATTACAACGTCTAGTAACCTAAATACTAAAAACTGCAAGAAACTAAAAGAAATTAGGATCATAAACACAACGGCATATACATTACCCTAAAGCAACATGATTCCAAAGCCCAAGACACTGTAGTATTTTAAAATAATAAAAGAGAATGATCAAAAGATTACTGATCCTCTTGACTTTGACCCAATAGCATTAAAACCTAAACTTGCTTGTGAAAAACTAGCCTAGCTGTATAACCAAATCAAACTAAAACCAACTATCATACTTTTTTCTAGAATGCAACAACTTTGCACTTTCTCCAAAATATAGACTCAAAATTCAAAACCATTCTTAAAAAGAACCTCAATGCCTCTATAATCCATACTACATAACAACATGGCCTTATACAAAAAACCTCGAGTAACCATATGAGCTTAGGAGAAGAAAGATTGTAAATCCTAAATAGGGAGCAACACAAACACGAGGGAATTTCCCAGAAAGACCGAGATTTGTATTCACTGCTAGTGAATACATGATGCACAGTGTCAGATGACATTCCTAGAACGGGGAACGCATTCCTGGAATGTCACAAAAATTGAAGTGAACTCTAGGCGATGGGACGCAGAGCATGCATCAATAACATATATTTTTAAAGACTAAACAATGAACAAATAAATAATAAATTCCAAATAGAATAATCACAATGTATTATCGTACAACTATAAGAAAAATTAGAAAAATTAAAGACAATGAATTCTAATTCTAATTTTTCAATCCCATTATTTGCCATTGATTGATAATTCAAAACTACACAAAAAATAAGATGTAACAAATCATCAGACCATATTTGAAACTTAAAACAATAGATTCAAATTGATCAAATCATAAATCATAAATCTGAAGATTGATATCATATATCGTATATGATTAAATCATAAATCATAAAAGGCAGTTTAAATCCCAGAAATCAGAATAGCAGCAAGTTCTTCTGCAAATTTGTCATGTCCCTTTTTGAAGGTTGATCTTTCTTGAAGACCTTAGTCCATTCTTCTCCTTGTGGGTCTAAGGAAGGAAGCAAGGGGAAGACTTTGATGATATTTTGTTGTTATATAGGTAGTTGTCTTTATTTTTACCATGCATTGCTATTGGGAAGCCTAGTGCTCAAATAGAGAATTTAATTAATTAGAAAATAAAGAGTTTGAGCATGTAGGCTCCAAATAAAAATTAGATTATTAAAAATTACTTTTTAAAGTCGGCCATCATTTAAATGGTATCACCCTTATTCTTATAAAAGGAGGTTGCATTGAGAATCATGTTTTTGGTGAATTTTTATATCTTGGTAAAGGTTTGCTTGTGAAGCACCTTTCCTATCTCTCTCAAGAACGAAAACCCTTGATTGAGGGCTCTCTCGAGGATGAAAACCCTTGATTAAAGGCATGTGGAGGATGAAAACCCTCTGACAAAGATTTATGTATGCAAGTTGGTTTGGAGAGTAATAAACTATCATTCTCTTGCATGATTTATCTTTTTTGAGGCAATAATCTATCCATTTGAAGTGGGGCAACACACCTAGGCGAACTATTTGGTATGTGTTGATAATTTGATCAATCTGAATTTATTATCTTATTATCCATAATTTTAAGAATCAAGTTCTAAAGTTTTGTAAAATTTGGAAGCGATTTGCTATTTTTCCAAACTCATTAAGTTCGTTGTTAAGGGTTTCCAAAATTAATTATTTCCAAGCTCAATTCTGATTTCAAACAGCTGATTGTGTTTGCTGAGGGTTTTTAATTATTTTTGGCCTAAGAATCAAATTGTTTTGGCAAGGTTTGACCCACCTTCGAAGGGTTTGACTTCCCCAACTGGATCGATGCCCTGGTGGGAAATAAATTGCAGGTTTATGAGGTTTCAACAGTCACTTCCAGCCACCCTCTAATCTGAGTACAAGTTTGATTTCTCAACTCCTTGGTCATTTCTTGAGCCCCCCCCAAAAAGGGACATTATAGTGGCATATCAGAACATCATCCTCCCACCTTTGAAGCATGGAAGACAAGTTAGAAAGGTTTGAGAAGATGCAGGATGAAATGTCCCACTTCCCAAGATAATCACAACGAAGACCCTTAGCCCATTTTGTCTTCCCGACGACTAAGGAATAAACTAAAGGGGAGACTTAAATTATGATATTTTATTATAGAGTGCAAAAATAAAATAAAATATTATAAACACTTATAATAACTTATTATAAACTTAAAAATAGAAAAAGGCAAACAAAAAGCAAAAGCATTTAGCCAAAAATGATTTATCCAAGGGAAAATGCAACTTGCTTAAGGAGAAAAAGTAGGTGGGAAAAAAGCATTTAATGAGGGAAAAATCTAGTTGGTTATCAAGGGTGGCTATTTGGGTCATAAGTGTTATAAAGGCAAGTCGACTTGCCTTAAGAGGAGACCACTTGATTATTCTCTTATTTTTAATTTTGTTTGAAGCTCATAACTTTGTCAAAACTATTTCTAAAGACAAAACCCTTTAGAAATACTCTCTTGAGGATGAAAAGCCTCCAAGAGATCAAGGGGATTCTCGACCTTGGGATTTCCATGGTGCATCATTAAATTAGCAGTAAGTTTTCAGTGTGTTTCAGCAGTTAAAAGAAGAAGATTTGCAGATTTTGTCAAGGGTTTTGAAGAGAGGATAAATCTCAAGTGTTTGGAGGTATTTCAGATCTGATTAGAGTTACTACTTCTTAATCTGATTTTTATAAATCAAATCAGCCTATTTTCAGAATTTTTGGATGTCAAAAGGTACCATTTTCATCTATATTTAAGGGCAGCCTGTCTGCAGTTTATAAAATTATTTCAGCCTTATTGTGTCTCAAAAATCTGGATTTTCTTCCATATATCGACTATATAAATTTAGTGGGTCAGATTTGAGTGTAAATATCCTAATTTAATGGCTGATTTCTATGGGTTTTCTTCCTTACCCTAGTCACATTTTTCATACATAAATCAAATCTACATTAAAAATAATTGCTATATCTTTTATAAAGCTGCATTTGATGATTGGGAGTGCCTCAAATCCACTTGGGGTCAAAAAGTGTCCTTTTGGGGACATCACACAGAAGGAATTAGTAAGGTCAATGGAAACCCTCGCCCTAGCCGTGGAGAAACTCGTTGGAGCTAGAGCAATCAACCTTCCAAGGCTCCAGATTTGATGGTTCGCTATAGAGCTCTTCCTAAGAAGGTCCAAGATGCCCTCCTTTTTGCAGTGTTCATAGAGTTGGAATTGGCACAAGGTCAAAAACCCAAGTAACAAGGAAGAGGTCGGCACTCCATACGGCAACCACGGTGGATTTCACTCAGCCCAAGACTTTCTACCTTGAGCTTCCTTGTGACCATAAGGACACCACACTCAAGGGTTTGGACACTACATATGAAGGGTTTGAAGGTACAGGTTTCTTAAGGTCCCATGACAAAATTTTGAGCCTTAATGGTCACACACATGATGGCGAAAAATCATGTCTGCATTTAGAAGGAGAAGAAAAATCTAAATTTCAGTTTAGTATGAGGGATCGGGTAGATAACATCAAATTACAAACTGAAATTGAGCACTTTCAGCCTGTTGAGATGTCCTTAGCAGCAATAAAAGAAGGAGATGGCGTCGTTCAGGAAGAAGATTCGGTGGTCAAGAGATCTAAGGCCATGGCACTAACACCCATTGTTGATCCGGAAAGTCCACATTATGAGGTAATTAATGATCCTTGTTTGGTTAAAATTGATGTTATTTTAGCATGTGATGAGTCCAAGGTTGAATGGATGCATATGAGCAAGATGGTGAAGAGAAAGGGATGGTTTGAACCCCTTGCCCAAATAGACATGATAACAATAAGTTTGTTGGATTGTTCGGAACAATAGTCACTAAGGAGCAAATTGATGGTGTATCAACAAAGAACAATCCCAATTTTGTCATCATCCTAAGAAAGCTTTACAAAGGACCTATGAGGATGACATTACGAAAGATTGTATCCGTGAAAGTGTTGGGTTATAATATTATGCGGGAAACTGCTTGTTTAGAAACCCACCAAAGACTATGTTTTTGGTGTATAACTTCTATTTAAAATATAAGCATGACAGATCCGCTACTGTTGTCGGCAATGTTTAAAAATGTAAGAGTGACCCAAAACAGGTCACCCACCTTGTATAAACAAGGTGATCTCATTAGAGATCGATATATGGGGAACACCCATGTGAAATATCAAGTGTGACATATGCATGCGAGCTGATTATAGATACATGATGTGAATGGTGAAGAACCATGAGTGAATGTATGAGTCAGTTTGTAATCCCTTCTTGAAGGTGTAACTACAAGTAGATCTGCAGAAAAAGAGGGAATGCTTGGTGAAATTGAATTCTCAATAAAGATAAGTGATTTTCAGTGGGTTTTTTACCTTTCATGGTTTTCCCCACTTATATCTTGTGTCATTGCATTCATTTACTTTTTGTTTCATGTTGTTTACATTTTGTAATCTGCAATAGAAACATCATAATCTATGATTTAATCACTACACTTCATAAACTATAATTCTCGGCAATTTAATGTGGTGGATCTATAACTTGTAACATTATTTATCCTCTAAATTTCCTAACATGGTATCAAAGTTGGTGTTTATGCATGTGCAGAATAGATTTGGTTGTTTTTGAGTTACAGGTGTGAAGACACTTGAAGATTTTTTAGAACTGTGAAACCCGAGCTTGTTTCACGGTTTTCTTCAAGCTTTGTCAGGTGCAAAAGTCCAATTCCTGCAAAATTATTTGAATTTGAATGTTTTGAATGATTTAAATCAGTTATGGAAGATCAGATCTTGGTTTTTGCATGTGTTCTTATCTTCCTCAAAGCCTTTTTGTGTCTGGATTTGCATGTTCTGTCATCCGCAGTTGTCTTTAAGTTTTTTCCAAGCATTTGCGGCTTTCTGTAGGATTTCGTGGTTTTTTCCAGACCTTCACGACTTTTTTGAATAAGTGTGCGGCAAATTTTGTCTTCCATGGTATACATTGAGGCTTTCACAACTTTTTTAAATTTTAAAGTCTTTTGCAGCCTTTTCTAACTGTAAAATCCCTAACCCGGATTTTAACTCAAGTTCGCATTTTGTTCTAATTTTCACCACGTAGACATTTCGTTATACAATTGGCATGCAATCTAGAATCAGAGTTCTTATACATTGTAGTGTCCCCTTCCAAGATAAACAAATAACCTATGCAATTTTCTGATTTTTGTGGTTAGGAACAGCTGCAACTAACACATGAATCCAATGACATTTTCACAAACAGTTGGCAAGCATTGAACCAAAACTAATATCTTTGTCCTAAATGCTGATTAGCTCTTATCCCTTTCAAACAGATGGTTGAGCATTGAAAATAAAATTTATTTTTCTTTAGTGGAGCTTTCAAAACACTTATAACAGCAGAAAAATTTAAATGTATCCTTGGCATCAAAAGAAACTTTATTTTTAAATCTGAAAGTACAGATCAAGTAATTCAATCATATTCTGATATAACAAAATCAAATGGCAAATCACCTTACAAAAGGTAGACATTGGCCAAGGGAAGAAGCCCTTCCTTAAACTCTGTCCCTAATGGTTGTTCATCTGAGGGTTTTCATCCTCAAATGACAGAAACGAAGCAGCAGCTCCTTTTCACAAAGTAGGAAAATATGAGATGAATGAATGATATCCCTCTCTGGTAGAAGAGTTTCCGAAATTCAAACAAATGAATACACTTGTGAATCCTGTGCGAATCCACCGAGATTGGCTGAAATAGGTTTTCGTCCAATCAACCAAGAACCCTAGGGTTTTTGCCGTAGGTTTGCTAAACCACGGCTCCATCTCTCAAAACTCCAAGAGAAAAATAAGTCAAGAATGAATTGCTTTTTGGCTCCCATCACTTTTATATCCTTCTTCAAGAGAATTACTTTATTTATTTCATTTTTCCGCTCACATAAAGTGACCCACTTCATAATTTCCCATTGATATAAAATAAATTCACTTTCTTAAAATTGCAAGGTTCAGCCTTTTAATTAATTAAATTTAAATAATCCTTGGGAACTTAGGACTACTTAAAATTTAATTAATTAATTATTCCCTTATATCAGCTGGCTTAGCCTACGGGAATTAAATAGGATAGTGTTCCACAAATGACTCATTCGGAAGAAGGGGACATTACAGTCCTCCGTTCTCGAAATAGTTTCCCACAAGGAATTGTAAATTTGGATGTTGAAGAATCTGCTCTCCCTCCTAAGTAGCATCCTCTAAGGGAAAGTCCTTCCATCTGATCAAGTACTCCTTAAGCACTTTGGTCCTCAACATCTTTATCAGGAACCAAGACCAATTTACCCTCCTCATCTAACGGTGGAAGCTCACGAGATGAAGGTGATATGCTGCCCAAGTGCCCCTTTGAGACAAGAAACATGAAAACACATTATGAATTCTACTACTCTCAGGCAATTCCAATTCATATGCCGCCTCGCCAACTCTCTCCACAATCTTGTAAGGGCCATAGAAGTGAGGCTTAAGCTTCTCTGCACCACTCTTCTTCACTGTAGAATGTATATACAGATGTAGGCACAAGAAAACTATGTCTCCAACCTCAAAAATCCTCTCAACCCTGTGCCTATCCGCATACATCTTCTGCCGATTTTGGACACAATGAAGATTATCCTTAAGGGACTTAAGGATGTCCTGACTCTCTTAAATCCCAATCCTTCGCCTTGGGAGCCTTGTAGTCATCAAATGCTAAGTCTACGAAAGACATAGGATCATACCCATACAATGCTCGAAAAGGAATCATGCCAATTGACATGTCATAGGTGGTATTGTAACAATGCTCGCCCAAATGTAACCACCCGATCCAAGCCTTCTGCTGCCTTGCAACATAATTGTGCAAATAACCTTCCACCCATTTGTTCATAATTTTTTTTAGGCTATCCGTCTAGGGGTGGTAACTACTACTCGGGGTTAACTCTGTACCAACTAATCTAAATAGCTCCTGCCAAAAAACGCTAAGAAACCTACTATCCCGATCACTGACAATATTCTTTGAAAATCCATGGAGTTTGAACACCTCTCCAAAGAACAACTCCACAACCTGGGGTGCCTTATGCTCAGAAGATATGGCAAAGAAATGCGCATATTTGGTTAACTTGTCAACTACCACAATGATGCAATCTTTTCCCTGCACTCTAGGAAGGTCTATAATAAAGTCCATGGATATACTCTCCCACTTATGCTCAAGAATAGGTAATGGTTGCAATAATCCTGCTGGGAAAGTATGCTCTAACTTGTTCTGCTAACAAGTCATACACTCTTTGACATGGCGCAAGACATCATCTTTGAGACCCTTCCATGAGAATCTCTCTCTGATCTGCTTGTAACGTTTTGAAATAACCTAGATGTCTTGCAAGAGGTGTGTCATGAATGGCTCTCAAGATTTTCTCCTTCAATTTCGACTCAGGAACCAAATAAATTGTGTCCTTGTAGTAGATGAAATCATCTATCACTTTGTACCTGTCATCTTGAATCCTGTCATCCATAAGCTCACATGCAAAAGTGTTTTTGGAATACTTAACCAAGAGGTGAGCCTTCCAATCAGCTGAAATCTCTGTCATGGAGCATAAAGTGGGCTTTCCTGGAAAGGGCATCTGCTAGAACATTCCTCTTCCCCTTCACATACTTAGTATCAAAATCATAAGCCTGAATTTTGCTTACCCACTTTTGTTGCCTCTAATTCAGATCCTTCTACTCCAAGAAATATTTCAAGTTGTTATGATTTGTTCTAACAACAAATTTTTCCACCTACCAAATACTACCTGAATTTTGCCAACGCATGCATGATGGCAAGCATCTCCTTATCATGCGTGGAATATAGTCTCTCAAAATCACGAAGCTTCCTGCTCTCATAAGCAATGGGGTGCCTATTCTACATAAGCATAGCGCCTATCCCCTCACCTGAAGCATCACACTCCCAAACAAAGGGCTGAGAGAAATCAGGTAATGCTAAAATAGGACAAGTGCTCATTACCTCCATGAGCTTGTCGAATGTACGTTGAGCCTCACCTATCCATTTGAAAGCTCCTTTCTTAGTGAGATTTGTAAGAGGTGCACCCAACTGAGAAAACAGCTTGACAAATCTCCTGTAGTAACTACAAAGGCGGAAGAATCCTCTCAAATCTGACAATGTCTTCGGTGGTGGCCAATCCAGGAATACCTGAATTTTCCCCCTGATGGACCTTCACCCCATCAGCATTGATCACATGTCCCAAGTAAAGTATCTCTGTCATGCCAAACTCACACTTGGAAGCTTTTGCGAACAAAGATTGTGCCTCCATAATAACCAACACCTCATCCAGATGCCTAAAGTGGTCCTCCCATGTCTTATTGTATATCAATATATCATCAAAGACTACTAGAAAAACTTCCACAGTTGCTTGTTGAAAAATATGGTTCATGCAAGACTAAAAGGTAGTAGGAGCATTGGTCAAACCTAAAGGCATGACCAAAAACTCACAGTGTCCATAATGTCATCTGAAAGTTGTCTTGTGTATGTCCTGCTCACGGAATCTGATTTGATGTTACCCAGAACAAAGATCAATCTTTGAAAAATACACAACACCGTGCAACTCATCGATCCTGGGAATCAGGTACCTGTTCTTTATAGTTTTTCTTGTTGAGTGCACGATAATCAATGCACATCCGCATGGTCCCATCCTTCTTCTTCACCGAAACAACTGAAGAAGCAAAGGGACTCGAGCTAGGTTTGATGTGACCCGTATCCAATAACTCCTTAATTGTTTTCTCGATTTCTTCTTTGAATCTCTTTTGGGTGTCGATATGGAGTCGTGATAACGGGCTTAGAGCCCTCTCTAGCTCTATCACATGCTCAAACCCCCTATCAGGTGGTCTACCCAGAGGAATCTCGCTGAAAACCACACTATGCTTATCCAATACGGATTGGATATCCACATGATATTGACCATTTCCATCAGAAAGGCTTTTAGAAGAGATCACACATTGGGCTGCCCAAGCAACCTCTCCATGTCGGAATAGTGCCTCCATCCTCTTCACAGTAACCACTCCAGGTGCTTCATTCGACACGACTCGAAGAACAACCTTTTTGCCCTCATGTCTGAATTTAAGCTCCATAGTCTGAAAGTCCTGCGAATATTTCCCAAGGAAGTCCTCCTATGTCACTGCTGATTGGATATTATCATGCACATCATACTTCACGAGATGATGAGATAAGAAGTACTTCTTGTAGTAAAGAGCATATGGATACTTGGGCTCAACTTCAAGGTTTTTTCCGCATGTGGAATATAGGTGCTATATTGAGCTCTACAAAAAGAGGAATACCTTATTTCAAAATCAATATACAGGGAAATTCTATCATGATGTGTTTGGGGCATCAAAGGCATGATGGTGGTTCAGATTTTCCATTTCATATGTGGTAAACCCATGGTTCCATGAATATGGAAGAGACGGAAAAAATATGGTGGAGGGGCAGCACTCTTACTATAATGTGTGGCACACATACTTGTCACCCATCCCGGGTGAAGGGTCTTCTTATTGACCAAAGGGTCACCATGCTTGTAGAGAGTGGCGATACGCATCAATTTATTGAAGAAGAATTGGCAAGAAGGATGGGCCAAGTAAGGTCACCATAGCCTATAGAACATCTCTCCTTTGCACAAGAAAGATACCCCATCTCACTATTTCCATGGAAAGGTATGAACTTTGTATTGAATTCTTTGTTTTATGTTCAACTGAGGCACATATTGTTCTTGGGGGTCAATGGCTCCAAACTTTGGGGGAATCCACCCTCAAAATTCAGAACAGGGGGTTAAAATTCCACCTACAGGATGAAGAGGTCAGAATTCAAGGAATTAGGAATGGGAAAGGTAGGCATGTTGGGGCAAGGAAAGACTGATTTTATTTCCTTACCAGCAGTTCGGAAAGGACTGATCATAACTAAGTGTGCAAGGAAGAATTTGAAAAACAACATCATGAAGAGGTATAACATGGAAATTAAAATATGCAGGGCTGTTATGGGAGTTTTCTCAGTTAATATATGTTTACTCACAGTCAATAGAAGGTTGTGACTCAAGAAGAACTTCCAAAAAGGTAGTAGCTACAACATTTATGTGTCTATTGCATAGTACTCTTTCAGCCTTCCACTCATGTTTGCAAAAGTTGAAGGTGAAATCCCAGTGGTTGGGATGATAGACACTTGACCCAACTTTCCTAAAGAGGTCTGCCCAGCTCTCCTAAAATTAATTCCAGTCACTAATATTTGTCCCAATTACAAGGGAACATGCATAGCTACAGTGATTGGAAAGGTAGCAAACTGATGATGCTAGAGATTGACCTCTTGGAAGAGGAAGGAACCTAGTTTTTGAAGGGATACTCATCCCCTAAGCAATCATCACCAGCCCATTTCAATCTGATCGGAGGGAAGAAAATACAAGTTCATAATCATGGAGAGGTATATCAACTGAGCACAGGAAAAGAAGACAAAAGAGAGCCATTCCATTCACCAATGTGGCATGAAAGGAGAGTAATAAGTATTGTGGTTTTCCTTAATAAGTTTGTTTCATGTGTAGGTTCAGGTTGGAAGGGAAGGGTACAGCTGAATCTTTTTTCCATCTAACAAAGAGGCTAATTGAGTTCATTGTACTGTTAGGATGCCCTACATGGAGTTGGTCACCTTCCCAAACCAAGGAACGTCAGTTCTATCATTATTGGATAAATTCTAAAGAGCTGGTCCAGTCACAAACAAACAGACACAGCTGCAAATGGACTCAAATTTGGAAAATATCTAGAAGGAGAAGAAGGAAAGCAACAACCCAATGGAGCTCCACTTTCGTTTCCTGCAGCCATGGCTATACTTCAGCCACTTCTATGCTTGCGGATATGAGATATTTTGGCATGAGTAGGGCTCATGGAGAGGACGCAATACAAGAAGGAACATGAAATAAGGAGCAACTGAGATTATTTTGGGATCCGGGTACTTGCAATTGCTTGGGGACAAGCAATCTTGGGAAGGGGGGACCATCATGTGCCTTTTTGAAGGCTGATCTTTCTTGAAGACCTTAACCCATTCTTCTCCCTGTGGATCTAAGGAAGGAAGAAAGGGGAAGACTTTGATTATATTTTGTTGTTATTTAGGTAATTGTTTTTATTTTTACCATGTCTTGCCATTGGGAAGCCAAGCACTCCAACAGAGAATTTAATTAATTAGAAAATAAAGTATTTGAACATGTAGGCTCCAAATACAAATTAGATTATTAAAAATTACTTTTTAAAGTTGGTCATCATTTGAATTCTAGCACCCCCTATTGTTATTAAAGGAGGTTGTTTGGCCAATTGAGAATCGTGTTTTTGGTAAATTGTTTTTATCTTGGTAAAGGTTTACTTGTGTAGCACCTTTCCTATCTCTCTCAAGGACGAAAACCCTTGATTGAGGGCTTGTAGAGGACGAAAACCCTCTCACAAATTATCATTCGGAGAGTAATAAATTATCATTCTCTTGAATGATTTATCTCTATTGGATCAATAATCTATCCATTTGAAGTGGGGCAACCCACCTGAGAGAACTATTTGGTATGTGCTGATGATAATTTGATCAATCTGAATTTATTATCTTATTCTCCATAATTTTAAGAGCCAAGTTCTGAAGTTTCATAAATTTTGGAAGTGATTTGCTATTTTTCCAATCTCATTGAAGTTCGTTGTTAAGAGTTTCCAAAATTAATTATTTCCAAGCTCAATTATGATTTTTAACAGTTGATTGTGTTTGTTGAGGATTTTTAATATTTTTTTGGCATAAGAATCAAATTGTTTTGGCAATGTTTGACCCACCTTTGAGGGGTTTGACTTCCCCAACTGTGTCACTGCCCTAGGGGGAAATAAATTGCAGGTTTCTAAGGATTTCAACAGTCACTTCCAGCCACCCTCTAATCTGATTACAAGTTTGATTTCTCAGTTCCTTGGTCATTTCTTGAGTCCCCCTAAAAAGGTACATTACAAAATTAATACCAAATATATGAAAGTAAAAAGTCTTCAAAATAGTAAAAAAGGTATCGAGTAAGCCCCATTAATTATCATGTTTATGTCGTAGCTAATATTCTATCCTCAAATTTTGTGCCCTTGGAAACTTTCCTCAAAGCTCAAAGTCAATGGTCATACATGCATGTGAATATTATTATCACTCTCATGATCCTCTGGCTAATAAAGCACGCTTGGTCACAACCCAACTAATCCTAACTAAAATCTACACCTTGCTCATCAACTTGTTGGTCATCATCAACATCAATGATCCCAACATGTGGCATGACACTGGAATACTCTTTAGTCTTCATATGCTTGGGATGTAAGTCACTATGAATACCATCTAGCTCTTCTGCTTAAGTAGGTCTCTCCTAATAGAGTCACTATGAATACTATGAATCAGTGATGTGAAGTCACTGATTCCAGTGATAGACTAGAGGAAGAGGAAGAGACACATTTGGTGGTGTGCGGATTTTTCAATTGCAATAAGCAAAGCGTGGATGAGCGGAGAAGAGTGTATGGTGGAAGTGGTAGGCAAGGGAGAACCTTGCACACTAGCACAAGAGATCACCATGCGTGTGAGTGTGGATGTGGAAGGGGACAATCAGGGTCCACATGAGAGTACTACGGTCAGCAGTGCAACGAGGAGAGGAATTTGGTCATGACATCCAAGAAATCCCCGTAGGTGAGTGTTGGCACAAAAATGAAGAGTGATGCCATAGAGGAGAGTAAGATAAGTGCATGCAGTAGCGCTAGAGAGAACGTGACACAAAAACAAGTGCATAAAAGGAAAAACAAAGGACATTTTAGTCAAAAGACGGTGTGTAAAGATGTGTTGAAAGATATGAGGGGGAGAAAGAAAGAGACACCCTGAGATCATCCTAAAGGGGGGTAAAGTAAATGTATGAATAAACAAAGACACATTTGGTGGATTAGGTTGGTCCCGTACCCAACTGCCACCTAGAGTTGGAAGATGGGATTACTAGTTGGTGCACAAGCATTCCAAGACCTTATTAAAAGGTCGAAAGGATTGTTCTACCACTCATCCTACGAGTGTGAGCAACTAGCTCACACATTTTCTTACCCAAGGTGTATGATGTAGGAGCATCCGAATTCACGTGCAATCTTGTATCAACAAGAAATATGTTAGATTAGGAAAATAAGTTAAATCTAGTAATGTGCAAGTTCTTGATTGCACGTAAACTATGTTTCTTTGATTTGCGCAAGTCTTGTGTGGCACAATGTTTCGGTGTATATTTGTGCAACCTGCGAGCGCACTATTGTTATGTTGTGTTTGTACATTTTGTATTGGGCATTAGCAGATTACCTCAAAAAGTTTCGCACTAGTATTTCGAATATAGACAACTCTCCAGAAGTTGATGCAATTCCACATCCTATGGCACAAAGCGGAATTAGTGATCTCATGATTAGATCGTCTCATGAAAACAATGAACATAAAAGATGCATTGAAGCACCTCCACATTATGCACACACTTCTTGAGGTGGCACACAGATGGAAAGCCTTGGCATGGAATCAAAACATTACTTAGATGACAGAAGGATGGCGCAGAAACAGGAAACTTTCAAAACGTGCTCGGTAACACATATTGCATTTTCGAAGGATCGCATTGGAAGGGGTGTCTCATATTGTTTTATTTCATGTTTGTAGTTCTACAAGTAATGGTTGAAATTGCCACTTCCAACTAGTTTTCCCATCTTGGGATTTTCTAGACAAAAATATAGTGTCCCTGTGCTTTTTGCAATTCATTCTTATCGTTCATATTGTTTTATTTCATGTTTGTAGTTCTACAATTAATGGTTACATTCTAAGATCACTCAGCAATAAATTCTAAGGTCGCCAAGAATTGCAAACAATCAGTTTGAATTGAATTCAAAGTAGAACAGCAGTCTTATGATTCTGCAAATTCTATTAAGTCATAGAGCAAGGAGTTTATAGATCAAGGCGACATGATAAAAGTGTTGAAATTGGGTAAACTACTGCATCTAGCTCATTGGGTGTGGCATACCCCAACGGATGAGGCTGTGTAAAAATACATGGTGATCTGATAGAAGACATAACCCTCAATCATGGCAACTAAGCCAAAAAAAAATTGTTTAAAAAAAAAAAACACCATCATATTAGATTGAAATCAAAGTCTACATATTCTACTATGCCAGGCCTGAAAGCTATTGGTCCAAGCCTGAGCATTACGCAGAAAAGGATACATATTATGATTCATTAGGACAAATCAGAATCCAGTGTCTTCCTCAGATCCTCTTGAAGCTTGGTTGACCACCACTGAGGAGGAAAACCATAACAAGTAATGTTGTAGTTGTCAAGAGCCCAATTGGCTAACCCATTTGTTGCTTTGTTGTGTTGTCTGGGTACATGGCTGAATTGAACCTCTTGGAACTTATCCTACAAACTTTGAACCTTCCCCAGCTCTCTTGCTATTTTCCAATTTTTCCTATGAATTCCTTTAGGATCAAATAACAAGCTAACGATTACCTTTGAATCAAAATCAATTTGGAGTTTTTGCCACCCAATTTTGAAAACCTCTTATATCCCTTTATAAACAGCTTTGATCTCTGCTAAGTTATTAGTTATGTGTTCCAATTTCTCGGCAAAAAAGAAAGCTACTGATTTATCAGAATATCTACCAATGCCTCCCATACTAGCCTGACCCAGATTGCCCCTTGAGGCACCATCCGTGTTCAATTTACCCAAAATGGGAATTTACCAAATTAAAAAAGCATAGAGATGTTACCTTGCAAATTTGCACTTTGCAAACTGGCACCAGCTAGCAAAGATCCCTGAAGAGATGCACCAATGAATTCACACCTACCATGATACAGATCTATAGAGGGTAAGAAACAATTCTAGCAAAGAGATAATCAGATAAATAACTTTAAAAAATCACAAAAAATAGATATGATCTCAAACATCATGCACGTTAGAGAAATATATAGTGAATATTTTCTTGGCTCTCAAAGGAAACAATGACAGATAACATGAAACTATATATATTCCTATTTACTTTCCACAAACTAAACATTAATATTCTTCTTTTTTATTTTTTATTTTTTTTTTGAAAATCTATTTTCACCCTTCAAAAACAAATGCAAAAGAGGTCTGCACCAATTGCAATGAACAATTTCAGTTCTTTACAGTTTGCACAATGATGAAAATATAAGTTTTAACAAAAGTTGTATGTGGCATAATTGGTAATAGGTATATTTTCCAAATATTCCTTGTTATCAGACAAATTTATGAATGCTTTTGCATCTAGCAAAGTGTTGACCTTTGTTAATTGTTGCAGTGGTCAGTGCCTATGAATTCAGCATTAATATTATTGAAAGATGGTAGGTCAAGGTAAGCGGCCTCAGAAACAAAAATGTCTAATTGTCGAGGACCGTGATGAACAATTAGTAGTTTTTTACTTTGGTAGGATATGATCAATAGACCAAGTTTAGTACAAGTTATTCATTATACACAGGTTGGGATGCATATGTGGGTGAGAAGTTATAACTATTGAGTTATAAGTTTTTGAGCTAAATAATTTTAAGGTAAGTCATGAATTAAAAATAATAACAAAATGCCAACATAATCTATTTGCTTACTCCCGCAAGACAGCATTATGAAAGTTGGATCCATCTGCCTCAGCATCCTGCAAAAGATAGGCATTTACGACTCAGCTTTATCTGGTGTATGGCATCGCCAAATTGCAGTTTAAGTAGTACTCACTTGAATCAAACATGTTCACATGCAAAAAGGAAAACAAAAAGTAAATAGGATTAACATAGTTTACGACCTCCAAAAAAAACAAGGAATGGAGTACACAGCATTCATATGGCATCAGCATAAAGTATAATAATAAGTGAATATATAAAAGTGACGATAAAAAAGATTATAACTTCCTTCTTAACAGTAAAACTTACTCGAAATTTTGCAGACTGGAGATTGGAACGAGAAAAAAATGCATTTTGAAGACATGCATAGCTGAAATCAACACCTGACAAATCCTATAAAAAAAATTAGGAGATAGAAAAAGTTAAGCCTAATAAATATCTCACACATTTCTACCTTAAATAATTTTGTCTTCATAGCAACATTCATTAATGAACTTCATAATAAAAGATAAATTAATCTACTTAATGCTATAAAATCATATAAATCTCAAAAAACAATAAAATGAAATAGTTGAGATCAGTGATCACTTAAATGATTATATGTACACAAAAGAAAACCAAGAAGATTAAAAGATCTAGCCAAGGAGCAAGGATTTGAATGAAAAGTAAGAAGACTGAAATTGATTCAATTTTTTATTGTTTGTCCATTTACCCTTTTAACAGCTTAGCACTTTTCACCAGGAAAATGCAAATGAACAATTCTCTAGTTGTGGATCTCATTTTGCTTTTAGAAAGAATTTCTCCAAGCAATACGGCTTCCATGCCACATGATCATTCATGGAATCATAACTAGTCTCTTAACTATAACCAATGGTGGTCGAACATCAAAAAATTCATTCTACTAAGATTCTGCTTGTTTAAGTATCTATGATCTCTTTTGATCTGAAGAATTTGGTTCAAGTATTTTGGAATCTCATGGGTTCTAAGATTGCCCTTCCTTTCTAATGAAGAACAAATAGTCTTCTCTTAATTAGGCAATGCATTTGTGTTGTTTTTTCTCTCAAGCAAGAAACATTAAACACATTGTGGAATCAATTATTGTTTGATAGATCCCATGCATATGTGACATAACCAACCTTTTTTTAACATATTCATCGTGTCCCAAAACATTGCAAATCCAGTTTCTCTTTCCTTCCACCCCATATCATAGCATGAGAGGGCTAATCTTTTTGAAAAATCAATGCGTTGACGAGGTGCAGAGTATAATTCATCATCCTCATGAATGATGTAGGTGCATTGGCAAATCCAATCAGCATGACCACACATTTAAACAGACCTTTTGACTAGAAAGCATTTTTCCAAACATCAAAAGGTTCACTGGGTACCTGGCCGCATCTTGATTTGACGTCAATTTCCATGAAGTACCTAGCACTAGAAAACTGTTCGACCAAGTCTGTACCTTGATGGATAGGAATACCTGTTTTTCACAATGATTTTGTTCAAAGTTTTTTTGGTCAATACAGAATTTCCATGTTCCATCCTTCTTTGGCGCTTGCACAATTGCATTGCCACAAGGTGAAGTGCTCTGCTAAATATGCCCTTTTTGTATCAACTATCAACTTCTAGATCCGGTGGTTGATCTAACTGTTCTCTAGAGGTTACCAGTGATACAAGGAGTGTTGGGAAAAGGAGACCTTGGAATGATATCACATGGGCAGAACACTGGTACTCTTTTTAGTGACTTAAAAATACCACTGTATTCTGCAAACCTTTGGTCCATCTACTTCCGCTATCCTAATTTGATGATCTGAAGAATTTTAAGTTGCAAAAACAGCCTTCTTTTCTCCCTTTGGTCTGACAATTAAGAGAATGAACTCCCTAGAATGATTGATCAACTGGTGGCAGTGCTTGGTGCTAATCAAGGAAAATTTACTAGCAAGAATCGCAGTAGAGTTCTATATGTTGGCCACGAACAATGATGATGATGTCAAAAGACATTCACTTTATGAAAGGTTGTCCAAGTAGAACATCACAAACATCCAATGGAATTATATCACAAACAGATTCATCTCTGAAAGGCTTTATTGTGTTTTACAAGACTTGATTATTTCACAAAATTTTAATATCCCCATTGAAACTTTAACAATATGTCTTTCAAACGTGAGCAATAAATCCCTTGTCTATAGAAATCCACAATGTAGTTGTCTTGTGTCATCTTGTGCTCTTTTGTGGTTAAATTTATCATCTCCAAGCCTCAATCGAGATGTTCAGATTTTCACATGCTCCAAGTCCTTGACATTTGTTTCTCCTTTCTCCTATTCATGTGATTGCGACAAAACAACTTAGGCACAAAGATCAAGCGGACTTTTTCGGACTTTGTTATCTCATGTGCACTCCCTTTGTAACCTCATACTCCCGATCCACCCGATTTGTGCACCCAAAAATTAGCTTAAGGAACCAAACGGAATATTCTGAACTTCCAAGCCCCTATGTACATCCTCATGTTGCCGCCATCCCCAATTTTTCAGATCACCTTCCCCAAATCAATTAGGTATTAATCTTGATCAGAATATTCGGTGTTCTTCCCCCAACAAACCTTTCTAAAACAACTAATTACTGGCTTAGATCAGAATGTTCGGACCTTTTGGTCCTTCATGCACATCCTCGCATGCTACTTTTCCTAATCAGATATTTCTGATAACCTCTTCAAAAATGCCCAAGTGTCAGGTTCAATTGGAATTTTGGGAGATCCATGTTCCCATCGCTCTTCCTAATAACATCAAACCTACGATTTCTTCACTTCACCTGCCTCAAAATGGTTAAGTATAGCAGTTGGACAAGATATTTGGAACATCTAGTTCTTCTCACACCTCCACTTGGTCAACCTACTCCCAACTCTTCCAATTCACGTCTGTAAAATCGACTAAGTCCTAGAAGGAAATTAGATGATCAGGATCATCCTAACTTCTTCTCATGTGCATGAAATCCACCCATTTCTAATTTTCATGAGCACCTTTCCGGCACAGTTCCTGAAGGCGCATTTATTGCACCACCTTTGCAATTAATATGTGGCTTTCCTTTTTCGGATGCTATATATATATATATATCTGCTTTCCTGCTATACTATGACTCATTTGAAACCTTGCCATGATACTTCTACCCTCACCCTTATTCCAGTGCTCTCTCTTGTCTTCTGTCAAGCCTTCACCTCCATTGCCATTGCATTGTTCCATTGGAGGTTGTAGAAAACACATAAAGTACATATATCAAGGATACAAAAAGGAAAATGCCATCAAATCTGAAGTTGATGAGATTTCAGACACTCCTATGACACATAGATTCGGACGAGCTGAAGCAGAGGCTACAATAAAGACAAATGAGCAGTTCTTACACTAAGCTCAAGGCATCCACGCTGGCAGACAGTAGTTTTTCCTACAACAATCCAAATTCAAGAATTGGTGCTTGTGGCGGCTGATTACGACAACCCTGAAACAACAAGAATTATCTCAGAGGCAAGTGAAATTTTTGCCAAGTTGGATACTGAATCCCTTGAGTTGTGGTTACACGTATCCAAAAAGGATGAGATGGCCAAATCATCCATGCAAGACACAGAGAGCCATTTGGATGAAAAACCCAGTGCGTGATTCAGCTACATGAACCAAAACTAGCTAAAAAAGAAAAGAAAGAGCGTGAAGAAGATCCCTAAGAGTCTTGTAAGGGCATATTTCTTCAAAGTCGTCGCTGATATGATCATATTGTTGAATACAATAGCTGTATATCCAGATGAAAATTCATTCTGCCCTTGGATGTACAGCTACATCACTGTCATCCTATCTGGAAATCAGATAATAGAATGGGCGGGAATAATCAGCCATTGTTTACAGAGCAATTAACTATCGTAAGAGAATCCAAAAAATTGACTTCCTATTTAATTTATTCTTTGGGTACAAAATTGCAATTTTGGGGACTGGATACAAAAGGATGTTTGGCAAATGACACAGTGGTTTATGAATTTCTCCCTCAGATAAACTAAAAGAAATCAGAAAAAAATTCCAGATGATGAATGATGCTGTTGTTTTCAAGATTATTTGTGATCTCCAAAATAATTTTGATACCTGCATGTCTTCAGAAGCCAAAGAGATCATATCACAATGGGCAGACAGATTGGTTCATACAGTTCCCACAGTTCACCTATATTCGTGTTTGTGGGTTCAGAGGACATCCATGTATGTTGCACAGGTATTCCAGTGATTTGGTCAATTTAACCGAATAGGTCAGACAACTTACTGAAGTTCATCAGTTTCTCACTGAGTCTATTTCCCTATCAAAATTCGTCTCTATTGTTGTAAAGACACCACTGCTTCTAAGAGCCTTTCTACTGAAATCACTAGTACCGATTTGAAATTGTTTATCCTGAGATTCTTTTGATAGCAGGTGAAAACTTGCACCTGTTCTTGGTCAACACTCTGCCACAAATGCTCCCTCAAGGATTATTAGGCCAATTGTGAGAATATGATTGAAGTGAGAGAAGAGAAATGAATTGGAGGACTCTAAAAGAAATTGTTATGCATGAAATGTTTGAGTTTCGAGTCGGATTAGGTGATGAAGACGATAATTTTGTTGAGTCCCCTTCTGTACCAAAACACCAGTTTATGATCAATCCTCTTCGGATTCAAAGAAAAATGTCACTTCCATGAGTGAAATTTCTAAGTCTGTTTTGAGAAGAACCAAAAAACAGTTGAATAGTAAAATAAAGGAGAATGGAAGGATGGTTGAAATATGGCTCCTGCATCCTCTAGACCAAGAAGCCATATTCAAAAGAGAAATCAACCACAGCCCAAAGCACTCAAGGAAGATATGATACTCAGTGTAGCCCTCATTCCAAAACTCTAGGAGGATCAGGTGACAGAGATGATGGAAATAATTGCAAAAGAAAAGAAGTTGGCTCCTAATGCAGAAATGGTTCCAGGAAAAGGATTAAGATCATCCCACCTAAAAATCCTGACAAAGTGGAAGCTGCAAAGGATATTCCCAACACATCTCCTGGCAATTTTTTGTGATGTCCCCATTTCCGATCAGGTGGCCTAGGAGGCCTTTCATTCATCTTAGCCTTGGTCATGCCCAAGGGGCTAGTGACATTGATGGTTATAGGCTATGCTTTGCACCTTCATTTCACTTATATATTATGTTTTGACATTGGACATGTACTTTGAGGTGACTTAAGTGAAGTAAGGTTGCGTACTACTCCCCTAAGGTGCTTTATGTTATATTTTGTCGATGACTTAAGTGATGGGTGAATATATTGAATATATGGTACTTTATTTTCTATTTCTTGGTTGGGGGCAACTTAAGTGTACTTTTGGCATAGTGGTGATAAAGTAACTTAAGTTATTTTATTATTATGTGGATTTTCCCCAAGGAGGTCGATTAGGTTCCTTTCGGCCCTTTGTTACAATGAAAAGTTATAAAAGGAAACGCTTGGGGGAGAAAAGGGCATTCATTCATACACTCACTCTTTTATGATATTGAAGTCATTGTTGGTTGCATGCTTTTTGCTTGTGGAGTAAGATCCCACAGGAACCCTAGCTTCGGTGGTGAGAGATCCACTCCTAGCTAGTAGAGCACTCTTCGGTGGTGAGAAATCCTCCCTAATTTGCTAATTTGGAGCTTCATTCAAATCAGATTTTCAGATCAGGTTTTTCAGAGAATTTCAAGGGTTTGCTCAATGCCGGAAAGAGATTTTTGGTCCATACTTCAGCCATCTACAGATCAGATTATTTCCAACGTTTGAGGCAAGCTTGGCAAATTCCCGGGAGGAGTTTCATTCAGTTTGGGCTTTATTTATTCACAGATCTACTTACTTAGGGTTTTGCAGCAGTGTTTTCTAGGGTTTCTGGTTGGAGTTTTTCAGTTTCCCAGGTTGGATCAGATTCGTTATGATTTAAATGTATTGTTGTCTGAATTTTAGAATTTATAAAGATCATTTCAGCTCCTTGTGAATTTTGGAATTTTCAGGCAGTTTCAGCAGTTAAAATAAATAAATAAAATCATATTTGAGAGATTAAAATTATTTCTCTTGTTTATTGTTCTACGTATTTTTCTAAGTTATTTGAAGCTTCTGGGTAGTGTTAGAAATTATTATTCTGGAAAATACAAATTTTTCATTTGTACCCTGTTAGGGCTTCCCCAAACTCCTTTGTCACTGTTCGTACCCTTCTCCTAAGGCTTCCTTGAACGCCTACTCCAATAGCAATGTATGAATGAGAAAAAATGAAGAGAATGAAAGGTGTACTACACACTAACATACTTGTGTGTCCCTGTCATTTATCTAGGTTGCCAAGAAACGGGTACGGGTGCGGATTCGAAATGCGGAAACGCCAATTTTCAAAAAAAAACCTTGGGTACAAAACGGCACGGAAATGTCCGTAATATATATATATATATATATATATATATATATGTATGTTTGTGTGTGTGTGTGTGTATGTATGTATATATACATATATATAAATGCATAATACTCATTTTTCCATAAAAGATAAAACACTTAAAATACTTTTTATTCATGAAAATTCAAAACATTCAACATGATTTAAATGTTCATATGTACATGATTATAATCTAGATTATAGCATATTTCTTCTAGATTTCCCTCAAGTACTGCTGAAACAGAAGCATCTAGTTTTTTATTTTTATTTTTGACATTTAAAAAAACAGTACTGCTGAAATAGTACAGAAAATGCCTCGGTACGGCCTGAAATGGTACAAAAACATCCCAGGTATGGCAGAGCAGTAGCGGGGACTGTTTTGGAGTTTCGGAAATGTTTCAGTCAAGTACTAGGACCAGTACCAGTACCCGGTATGGCAATATGTGGGTACGCTGCACATAAAGAGGTTACACATTCATGTGACTCGTGAGGAATTTATACGTGAATAACTAATATACATTACCTAATAGTTAACTAGTTAATGTTTAATATTTTTAATAAGTGTCAGAAATTGATATCCATGGAGGCTCATTTCAGCAAGGTTGCAAAACATTTTGGAGTTGAAAATACCCTTGTGGTATTGAGAAGTATTTATTTTGGCCACATATCAGGTTGGATGTTGCAAAATACATCAGGCCTTGTACTAAATGTATGGATTCAGTTTGGATTATCTCCCATCATCATATCTGATAGAGATGCAAGATTCTTGAGTAATTTCTAGAAAGCACTTTTGTCAATGACAGGCACAACACCAACTAAGTCTACTGCATTACATCCTCAAATTGATGGACAAACACAGTTAGTGAATAGGATGATAGTGCATCTTCACAGAATGTATATATCCAAGCAGTATCACTCTTGGGATGAAAGCCTACCTTTCATTCAATATAACTACAATAGAATTCTTCACAACTCTACTGGACACAAGCCTTTTGAGGTTTGTTTGGTTTTTCAACCATTGGCACACATCGATATAGTTTATCCTATGTTGCCATCAACAGTAACTCCCCTAGCTTAGAAGGAATTTCTCAAGGCAACTAAGTTCATCGAACACATTTAGTAGAAATTACAAGCTATTCTATGAAAGGCCAATGCTAAGTACAAGCAACGCCATGATCCACATCAAGTGCCACACCAGTTCAGAGTTGGTGACAAAGTATGGCTTCCATTGCAAAAGGAAGGACCCACCGGACATTACTGCAAGACCCACCCTCTCAATTATGGCTCATACACCATTATAAGAAGGTTAGAGATAATGCCTTTGATCGCAATGTACCATATAATCTTGGTCTTCATCCATTTTTCAATGCATAACTCATGTGCCATCACTTTCCAGGTGCAATAGAAGAACTCTAGACAACAGAAATCAATCCTCGTTGCAATATGCCAGCAAAAGTGGATCAAGTCATCAACGCATGGGTCAAAAATAAAGGGAATCAACATATTCCTATTTACCAAATTGTTAAGCTCACTCAAATGCCTCATCAAGGGAAATGGTACACGGGGCTCAAGTTGCATAACACTTTCCACACCCCTCTCAACTTGTAGCAATGTGGAACATTGCTTCAGGTAGGAGGCATTAATCCATAAGGATATAGCACTTTGATCATCTCACAGTACCATGACTATATTCCAATCCGAGTTCCATCTTCATCACTAGGTTTGTCATCGTGTCAAGCATGTGTGGTCAAACCACAAAATCCAAATTCGATGTAGCTGATGCCATACAACTCCAATAGTGTCAGCCTTATTCAGCACACTTGTTTAACAGTGTATGTAAAAAATCACTGGATGTAGAATATGAACCGACAAATTGTAAGTGGTTGTTTTTCATGTAACTTTCAAGCCATCCCTTTGTCTTCTTCATGTGTATATTAATGTAATATAGCTATTCTTTGAATATTTGGATAGATATTTTAGTTTGGTTGATACACATTTGAGCTCTCAGATCATCGTACATAACTTACAGATTCTTGAATAATATGATCTTGCATTACATTTCTACCATAGTGTTCCATTATTCTTTCATTCTCTTTGTTTAAGCCACTTTGATTATTGATTGCTGTTAAAATCTTCTTCATAAATCATTTCCGTTCATAACACACCAGAATCCGTTTTTAGTAAGGGTGTCCCTAAGCTCACCCTAGGCCCTGGATCAACCCATTAAATTATTATTTAATATTTTACCTTAGAGAAAAGAGAGACAAGGAAGGCAAGAATATGGACCCTAGTTCAACATAGATTTCCTTTCCAAAATTAAAGAGATGGGTTGTCCAAAACTCAAAATAGGATCTTCTGCAATAATGCTTCATAAACCCATGTAATGTTTCTAGTTGGAGACAAATAATCAAGTTTTAAATGGTTTAATGAAGTTCCACAATTTCCAAATCAAAAACGATCAAGCGGCCATTAAGTTGTAGAGCAGCTGCTAGTTTAGAATATGCTTGTGTAAGACAAGCATTCTCTGCTGGCTCACAATTCCATGCATGTTACACAACAGTACAAAATTATGTACAAGAACAGTCAAGCATGTAGCACAGTACTTTCTACAACAAACCATGTTGGCTATTCAAACAACATGAAAGCATAACAAATTAATACCATAATCATAAAGGCTAAAAAAACCTTAATTATGTTTGCAGACACTCAGCTTATTACCAGTTTTGAAAGATCCAAGCCAGAAAGTTTTGTTCCCCGAAGCCTCACTCGCTTTGATTGTATGCATTTAATAACTTCTTTACGTGTCATTTCAGGTTTCCCCTCATCGTCTTCCTTCTTTTGATTTAGGAAGATATTTATATCCTCAATTAAACCCTGAGATCAATCAGAGAGAATATTTTAGCTACAGAAGCTTTGAATATCTATTCTGTAACTATTAAAGGCCTTCTCATTTCAGTTCCTTCCAAGAAAATTCATAGGCAATACAATTCATTGCCACTTGAAGTTTGATATTTGTAAAATTGTAAATTTTAAGGTATATATATTATTCAACCAAATATATAGAGAAATGAAAAGGACAAAACGCTATAGAAAATAAGAAAATGGAAGGATATTAAGTATAGCAATGCAATCTGAATATGTCTTTGATCTTTACAAGTGGTGGTATACAACCAAAGATACCCTTCAACTCTAACATCTCCAAGTTGGACATATAAAAAGGAACTCCTAAAAGATAAATTTACAGATTACTAAATCCTGAGAAAGTAACACCCTACGCGTAGTTCAAAGATTTCTTTAAATGATTGTCTTTGTATTTTCAAATATTGCCAAAACAAGATCAAATAACCATTGCTCAGATTAATCTCTTTACACGATAGAAGGCTAGTATGTCCAATCTATTGGATGGTGAGATGACACCCAATGCTATTAATTTTCAGCCTACACCAAATTAACACCACGTACAACTGAATCCTAGAAATAGAGAAACCTTCGTGATCAAGAAATGTACATGACAAGTACATAGGGCAGCAAGTAACCTACCTACAAGATGTGTTTCTCATATATATATATATATATATATATATTGTACAGTTCTGAAATATGCCAGGTAGCCAAACTTATTTGCAGCTGAAGTAGGTGCTATAAATCTAGAATTCAGATAGATTATCATGTGTCCTGCTCTGCATCTCCATCCATATAAATAAGCCAAAGCGTACTCGAGAATTATGTATTGGAATGCCATTGAACACCAGGCATCTATACAGTATCATTGCCCTATCCTGATAAGCTCGGATAGAGTATGAATTATAATACCCACTTTTTAAAATTGGGTAGGGATTTGTTGCTACATGGAAAACTCAAGAATTTCCTTAATGAAACAGTCAGGAATATTAGGTGTATGACCTGCCCTAAAGGGTCAAAAAAGAGGGCTTCTTTTACAGCTTAAATTGGCATTGATAATCATAGCATCAAAAGGAGTTTACCTGAATTATTTCATTCTGTGCTATGAAAGTTGGGTTTCAGAAATTTGCACCCTGGACTTGGAAGGAAGTTTAATGCTTTAAAACCAAATGTAATGTGGCTATTGAGAGCCACTTCATTTGTAGCCATCCTCACAATGTGTACTCAATGGAGTACTTGGCATTAATGTTCACCATATTGACTTAATATGTCTCTCATGTACACACAGCTTTATTGTCTTTTGTACTTTTTGTGATTTTGCTTCTAGGATTCTCTCTTCCAAGAACTTTCTATTGATAACTGTTGAATCCTCGAGTCTCATTGACCTACTTTTGGTCATTTGTGGACATTAATATGTTTTATTTCTTTCTTCCACCCTCCTTTTTAGTCTCAATGCATTATTGATTATTCTCATGTAAGTTTAGGGACAATTGAGATCTAAATGTTGTCTGACTTGGCACACAATTGCAAAAGTTGATGCTAATTTTATAGACACGTGTCTCTTTTACATGCCGAAAGAGCTGTGTTCAGATTTAAAGGTTAGGTACTTTTAGCATAGAATAACACAATATGAATAGGCCACATTTTTATCCTCCAAAATATTTTTAAGGGGCCTATGCAAAGATCCTTTAATGGTGATTTCTGTTTTGTGAACATCATCAAGGGTCTAGGTTTAGTTCCTAGACACATTCTATTTGAGAGACTATGTGTCAGTGGGATGTTCTCATGTCATTGGGGAGTAACATGGATGCCCACTCTTTCTTTCACTATTTGGGATTGGTATTGAAATGTTACAATAATTCTTTATGAAGGAGACTTAGGGAATCACTAGTTGTATTACCCATTACATTTTAATCTCCTTGTTCCATTTTGTTGATGGTGTTTTCCCTCGGCTTGACATGCTAGGAGAGATGTTCAAATTCTTTCTCCAAGCTTATTTACAATTACTAGCAGATTTTTGGCCTTAGATGCTAGGATCGATACCTTTGATTCAGCTAGCATACCCTTATGAATCCAAGGATTATTTCAGAGAACTGCATCCCCTCTTATTGCCAGTAGTGCGATGGAATCCCCCATACACAATCAAGTTACCTTGGGGATCTCAGTAACTTGCTTCAGACTCTTGAACCCTCCCAATGAGCTTGAGTAAGCCACAACAACACGAACTTGGTATATTGATGTTTCTTACAAGGGTGCACTTGTGCAAAAAGTGCAATACCAATTTATAGAGAGAACTACAAGACATGCCATAGGAAAAAATGGGCAATCCACCATTACCTGTTTTGGCCGTCGGCCTTCTATTTCTTTGTACCTATCTTTGTTTTTGTTTTTGTTACTACATTTCTCTTATCTTCATGCTTACTCAACTTAAAGTCATATGGCTATGTTATCATAACACTAAAAAATAAAGGTTGCAATGGTATGGGCACTGCATACATCCTTCAATTCTACAAGGCTTTTCACTAAGGTATAAACCTTGCCATACACGAGGGCATTCAAAATCTATAATCATAAAGACCTCATGGTTTGTATCATTATTATTTTCGAGTACACCCTTCTGCTTACAAGGCATTCTATTCCTTCCTTTTTCCTTCATGATGTTTATGCTTGGTGTCAAATCAAAATTACACTTGAAGCTGAAATCTCATTGACAAAGAGCTTACTCTTGAGTCTTTTCTCCATGTAAAACAACTCATGCCATTATTAACATTAATAAACCTTATTTCACATCATCTTATCATTTGAGGATTTGGGATTGGGTGGGACGGTGGCCTCTGTCCACTCTAATTGGCATTAGTAGTGGTCCTAACAGGATGTTATGCCCTTGTGTTTAAACAGACTGGAACTTGCCAAAGCCCTAGTGGACCATCCTTTTTGTTGATGCAATGTAGAAGGCTATAGGACTATATGGAAAAAGGTTTTTTCATTTGGTCAAAGATGTTTATAAGCGAGTGACCATACCTTGCTCTTTATCGATTTGATGTAATAACTAGATCTGTTTTAGCTTTTTCTGTCTAGTAAGTGTTTGTTTTTAGAGAAGTCCTGTTAACTGGTGCTTATTTTCACCTCTTTGAGGATGATGTATTCCCCTGTTGAAAACATGTCTTCCTCTGTATTTTGAATTTGATAGAGGATTTGCCATTATGTAACACTTCATTTTTTTTTGAATATATTTGTAACTTTAATCAATAAAATAAAATGTAGATGGCTCTAGAAACAAAGAGTGAAATTATATTAATGTCCACAAGAGATCAAAGTGGGTCAACAAGACTTGTAAATACATCTGGTTACTTTAGAAAGGTACCATGATAAAAAAGAACCCTAGGAGCTGAAAAAGCAACCAAGAATTTAAAGATTAAAACAAAACAATGAAAGAAACAATAGAGGGGCTGGAATGTACAAGAACAAATGTAATTATCTAGAGACTGAAGAATAAAAGTAGCCTCATGATGCCAACATCTTCGGTGCACTGTGAGACCCAAGGCGGCAATCCTCTCAGAAGAACAAAGTGCCAATTATGGATATCTCTTAAACACTTGAGGCTGTAGAGTCTGTAGCCTATGAAGAAACCGAAAGAAAGCATGAAAGAAACAGTCATGCTTTGTAATGTGGAGCTTATAGAAAATGGATAGAGTTTGGCCAGTTCTTTGCATGTGCAAACAATCGACGTTTTAATGTATCAATCTTTAAAAGTTCCTCAATTTTTTTACATCTAAGTACAACTACATGAAAATTGGAATTTGTAAGCAAATTTCCAACATTTTTCAATCAACACTTTGTTTGCATATCTTTACACCAATGTTAAATGTGGCAAATCTGTCTTTTTTTGATATAAA
This sequence comes from Taxus chinensis, assembly GCA_019776745.2. NCBI lineage: Eukaryota > Viridiplantae > Streptophyta > Pinopsida > Cupressales > Taxaceae > Taxus > Taxus chinensis. Next base: position 799,156,107 of record CM034150.1, read on the forward strand.
AGAACATTAGATCAATTATTTGTAAATACTTAAGCTTTACACAACCAAATTCACACACACACACGCACATATATATGTATGTGGATTGGGGTGTTTATCATCTAGCAAAAATAGATTGGCTAGGACTTGAACTCAGGACCTCCCAAATACAGGTCTGGGTGCTCTACTGAGTTATCACTCCTTTGTTGGTACAAGATTTAGATTTAAAACCTTTTGTAAGGTTAACATTCTTCAATAAGCTAAAGGGATTTTAAACAATCACCATAGTTTCCTATGTGAGTTTGCCAAATACCCTCCTAGTCATTAGTACCTCAGCTAAAACTGAAGTTTGTTTGAAGTCGAAAATAAATAAAATTTAAAATACCGGTTAGTATGCTCTACCAACCCAGCTACCCAATCCATGTGGGTAAGTCCCGGGTACGTCTAGGTACAACTCTCAGTGAGGTTAACATTTCAAATTTGTAATGGGGCCCGATACGTGGATATCGTAGGATGTATCAGTACCGTACTTCAAAGAGGACAATATCCGTACCGGGATTACGTCAGGCCATGAAAAGGGGGTATGAAGAATAGGACAGGAAGTGATGAACCCTGTTGATTAACATAGCTACTAAACATGTGACCGGAGTTCTTAACACAGAACAAAATAGTAGCGCACGAGACACGGTGCTTGGATAGGAACGGAGGAGTAAATACTAAATACTAAGCCCTTCTTCATGGCTGAGATCATCCATCAGATTTATTTGGTAGTTTCAAAAAAGACACCACGTGGACTGTTTTGAAGTTGCTAAAAAAGATATAATACACCAATCAAGGTCTTGGCAAAGATAGTCAAAGAATTTAAACATCCATTAAGGCACACATGAGTCCCAAGAATTTTGGTTCTTCGGTACACGGGGACAACCTTCACAATACACCATGGGCACATGTTGGGTTCATGGCACCCATGCTCCAAAATCTACACAATCAATAAGAATGACTTTTGAGTGGCCCACCTCACTCAGGAGGAAGGCAATCGCTTTTGCACTCAAAGTTCCCTGTGTTTATCGGAAATCAGAACTAGGACTAATGAGTTCAATTTTTTTCTCAACAAAGGGCAAATGATCCATGTGGCAGTTCTGGACAATTTTTTGGCTAAGATATCGGAAAAACTAGTATATCACTAGTATGTCACCTTAGTCCAAGTCATAACTCCTTAACTGTGACTTGGAATTTGAAGCCATAATATGTGTTGGAAATCTCATTAAGTGAATCAGTTTACATACATTAAATACAAATCTTTGGCAGCTTTTTAGGGCCAACAAACATAGAAAAATACCTGTAATGTCCGGGGCATTACTAATATATCGGTTCATCTCTTTCATTTGCATTGTAACCCCTTGGCATGCCTAACGCTACGAGTGGGAGTCTCTAGTTAGTATTAAAATGTGCACAAAGGTTAGTTGTTTTTATTATTTAATTAAAAAATAATAAAGTGCACATAGTCTTAGCATATTAAATGTTTTAATGATGTAATGGGAAGGAAAATTATGTATGGGGCCACTTGGCTATCCAACTTGTAATTGCAAATTTAAAAAGTGTATTTTCCCTCCAAGTGGGTCGATCCCTTTAGGAAGTCTATTTCAGGGATATGAGGGGATCATTTCACCTAATGTTGGATTTGATCATTTATGTCTGTCCATGCTTGGAGAAATGAGATGTATGCCCTAGCTCTTAATTGTGCTCTCTCTGAAGCTCTCTCATTTGATTTGTGGAATTGAAGTAAATGTGATTTTGATCCATTAGTGTGTTGTGTTGCATTTGTGTGTGGCGAATTGCACGAGGGTTTCCTTGCCCTAGTGCATTTATTTGTGGGACAAATCCGCATGCTCTTGCTCATTTTTGAAGTGATCAGTGAAGGGTTTGAGGTACTTTTGCTACTGTTGTTCACTACTGCATTATTCTAGCTATAGCGACTTGGATTGGAGGTTATTTTGGCATGTTTGAGTGGTAAATAAGCTAGATCTGAAATCTGGTTTATAATAGCATTTATTTTTTAGCAAAAGGGGTTTATTTGGAGTGTTTGGGAGCTTGGAAAAGGTCTGGAATAATTTATTTATTTTTCTCTAACCCTAGCGACTTGTACAGAGATTTCTAGGTCTGTTTTGGTGGGGTTTTAATGCTCAGAAAAATCGGATTCATAGTGTATTAGAAAGCTCTGAAATTCTAGTTTATGATGCATTTGGTTTCATGGCAAAATATAAAGTATTGAATGAGTTATGAATTTTAGAAGATTTCAGCTGTCTGTAAGCTATTTTGTTGTTATTAATTAATATTTATTTCAGACCTGCAGTTTGGGATCAGTTTAACATTGGATTTGGTTGTAGAAATTAGGAGGAATAAGGAGAAATTAACTTCATAATTTTTTGGAGTTGATTTGATGCCCTAAATGTGTTAGGCGACCTACTTTTTAGGGCAAAATTAGGGTTTCATGTTTTTTGAGATAGCCAATAACCTTGAGTGTTTGAGCACTAATACCTGACAATGCATAGCAAGAAATTGTAGGTCGGTGATCCTCTACTTCATCTTCTATTGGTTCCTCAACCTCTCCTATAATTTCAGCTTCCTCATCATCCTCATTACCTCCGTCAATATAGAACAACTTCTTCTAGGCACATTTGTGTCCCGGTCCATATTTGCTATTACAGTTAAAACATAATCCTTTTGCTCTCTTTTCTTCCATTTGTTGAGGAGTCAGTCTAATTGGACTAGAAAATGAAGGGGAAGAGATACTTACGGTCTCTAGTGTTAATGAAAGGCGGCCTCCTACTACAAAGAACTTTTTCCTCTGCTCGACGTGCCATGATAATAGAATCAGAAAGCTTGAGTGGATTAAACATACGTACCTCGTGCTCGATGTGGTCCTTAAGACGCCCAAGAAACAAGTCATTTAGATTCTCTTCTGGAATATTCTCCACCCTTAAGGATAGGTTCTGGAATTGATGCACATAATCTTTGACTGATCCTGTTTGCCATAACTTTGTTAATTAACTAAAGTAGTTCTCTGAAACACTGGAACTATAGTGCAATTGCAACTCCTCGGTAAAAACTGTCCAAGTGACACCGAGACCATTCTTCTGCCTCTTAGCACATAACCATCGATACCAAATGAATTGGTCTAGTTCAAGATACAGGGATGCCAATGTCACCTTTTGTCCTGATGGTGTTTGATGTAGCTTTAAGAAGTTCTCCATTTGATTTATCTAATTCAAGGGACCCTTACCATCAAATTTGTGCATATCCACTTTCGACATCATGTTCCGTGGTTGCGAATAAGTTGGATTCTGATTGGGCTGGAAAAGTGATCCAACATGGTTATTTTGTCCATGATTTTGAACTGAAGATCCTCCTTGGTTGATATAGGCCGGATTTGGGCCATACTGATTACCCTTTACATGTTGCATGATATCATCCAACCGATGATTGATTTGGTTTATGTCTCCTTTAGAGGCCATCTCAGATTGTACATTTCGCAGCTCATACTCAAGTTGGCTCACCTTATGAACAACTGAGGTAAACCCTAGTGCTAAGGAATCTGTATTTACCCCTTCTGACTCCATCTTTTCAACCACTACCCAATCTTTATCTAGGGTTTTTACCCGAAGTAACCGGATTCTTTTTTGCTCTTGTGGAAGGCCCCGCAATGATGTCAAACCTTAGGGTTTAGGGTTTCGATACAAATTCGGGCCCGAACGGGAAAAAAACACAGAGAAGATACTAATACTATTTTTTTTGAGAGCTTTCCGAAAATGTAAAGAACTTGAAAACATTCCACAATTTGCACCCTAGGTAGCGATATTATGAAAAACCCTAAATTTGTAATAACTTGTGCAAAATAAATCAAAAAAGTCTAAAATTTTCAGGGAACCTTACTTGAAATGTTTCGCAACTCTGGTAAAAAATATCTCCCACCAATTCGCTCTGGTTCGCAATATATGATGGAAACAAAAAATTAGGGTTTTTGCCCTAATTTTGGCCCATATTGCAGCTTTGATACCACTTGTAATGAAATTACTAGTATAATTCAGATTATGAACAACAATAGAACACCAAATAACACAATATTTCAGAATAATGATCTCAATACGCAATTAGAATAACTTCGCCACTTCGAGGGGGGGCGACCTCCAAACCATATAATAAGACTCAAATGCTCAAATGATAATGAACTACTACCTACAATCCCCTATGTATACTATTCATATGCTATGGCCATCACCAAAGCCGACCTATTAAACATGAGAAAGTATAAATGATATAATAAAATGATATGGTAAGCCACAAGTCGGCTACTCATATCCTAATACAAGCGATAGGCTAAGAGCATAGCATAGCTCCACTATCAATCAAAATCGTGAACCTTTGCCCTTGTAGGCCACTTTCACCCGGAATGGATGACATCTAGGTGCACCGGACAAGGTAGCAAGAGTGCTATGCAAACTTACTAGATCTTCTTCCGGTTCATTAACTTGTTTTTGCTTCATTCACACAAACTTTGTCATCCTCCCAATCTGAAAATACTTCAATGTAATGCACATTACCCTTACCTAAACAGCAATGATCGGGAGACGATGGATACTTGCAAGAGAAGCACAAATTCTTCCTCCTTAGCTTGTTTCTTGTCTCTCCTTCCTAGCTGGTTTTCGACAACTCCTTGTGAATAATTGGCATTCATTGGAAAGGCTTCTTTGGTTGGTCCAAAGAGAGGTTTCTGAGCTGTCCCAAGGGTCCCTTGCGCTGTCCTCCACTTGAAAATACCTTGGGATGTCCGCTGATTGCTGTTGTTTTTGGGGTTGCACCTTCAAGATCCAAAGATTTCTTAATTGCCTCTTGGAGAGACAATGGATCAAAGGCTCTTACCAAACCCTTGAGTGGTTCAGTCAAACCCTCAATGAATAGAACAAATCTTTTCTCCGTGACATCTGTAATCATTACGGAAAGCCTTTGAAACTCAGCCACGTATTCCTCCACCGTGGCTTGCTGCTTCAATTGTGCAAGTTCTCGAAAGTGAACCTCCGAGTCAACTCTATCAAAGCTTCCAATGAGTCTTCCACAAAACTCATCATATGAGTGGATAAGATTATGCCCTTGTGTAACCAATCCATAAAACTACCACTCATGTGCAATTCCTTCTAGATGAAGTGTTGCAAATTTAATGCCATCATCTTTCGGCATAGGCCTCAAAGATAGATATGTATCCAATTTTTGAATCCATGCCCGGTTGTCACTTTATTAGAACCATCAAAAATAGAGAAAGACATTTTACCCAATGCATTTTGAACCTCTTTTTGTGGCACATTTTGTCTAGGCTCCGACTTAGATCTTCTTTTTCTTACACCAATGAATTCGACAAGTGAGATTACTTTCTGGATCTCTCTTGAAAGGGCCATGTATTCCTCATAACTTGTCGCAATGTTTTGCCCCGTAGAGTGCATTGTTCCCACCTTTGGAATGAGTTCTTCCCTTGGAAGGAAAGTACACCTAGTGGCTGATCCATGAGTTGATCCTTGAGGCTGCCGTGAAATATTTGCACCGGATGAGCTGCCCTCTCCATTATGAACCCTAGGTTAATGAAATCTTTGGAGGGTTAGGGCCAACAAGTCCATAGTATCCGCCAATCTCACTTGTCCTTCAATGAGATTGTCGATTTTGGGTTTCGGTGAGTCTTGGTGAGCCATATTGCCCTCTTCTCTTGGCTGATCTAATCTCTTATCTCTCCTTTGATAGCAAAAGAAACCCTTATTGCCCTCTTGCATGAAACCCTAAGGCTAGGAAGACCGAAGCTCTGATACCACTGTAATGTCCCTTTCTAGGGCTGAAAGCCTGAACCAAACAAACAATGAAATCACATAAACCCAAACTTGAAATAAACTCTAATTTTTATACCAACCAACTGAAAAATGGAATAGAAATGTATAGCAGTCTGATTTTTATGACAGCAGCTTGGAAAGAGCAATAATTCAACAAAACAACACCATAAACATAATCTACAATATATAGAAACCATTGGGACTATTTTAAGGCAATCAATACTCAATAAATCAACTTTAAACACAACTGGAAATGTAATGTCCCCTTTTTTTGGACATTAATTACATTAAAATATTGGAGACCTTTACTCCACCCTTCGCATGGATTAAAGGATTTAAATTGGAAAAATGTCACTACTCCCTTTATTTTTCAATTAAATAATTAATTCTCCTCTTATGTTTTATTTAAAATATTAAAAAGGGGAAATTAATGTTTTAATTGGAGTGTAACTTTTCAAGAAAAGAAACCCATATTAAAAGGTACCCTTCTACATGAGGAAATGCGCCATAGAAAGAAGGGAAACTTGGAAATTTGAAATGCCAAAGCTATATAAGGAGATGTGGCAACCCCTTGAGGACATGCTGTTGATTTTATTAAAATTTCTTCATGTTTGAAGAAGGGATGTATGCCCATTGAGATCTCAAACAAAGTTGTTCACCACCATTATTGTGGAGAGTGTGAAACCTTCCAAGATTTCATTGGGTGAATGTTGCATGATTTATTCATTCTATGGTTGGCACATTTATTTGAGAAGGAAATCTGCAGGTAATCGATTATTGTGAAGGGTTTAATAGTGCTTTATGATCTACTGGTTATTACTGCATTTATTAGAGCCATAGCAACTTGCATAAGTGATTGTTTTGGCATGTTTGGGAGTCTTTTGAGCTAAAGATACAATCTGATCTGTATTGGCATATTTTTCTAAGTTTGGGCAGCTACTTTGGGTGTGTTAGAAGTGTATAAAGTGCTGGTAATAATTTATGCAATTTATCCTAACCCTAGTGACTGGATTTCAGATTTTGGGGGTTGTTTTGAAGGGGTTTGGTTGCTTAGAAAATTCAATTTCATAGCTCATTGGAAAAGCCTTGGTTTCTAGTTTATTGTGCAATTTATTTCATACAAAAAGACCAAGTATTGAAGGAGAGATTTATTTTTGAAGTTTCAGTTGTTCTGGATGTTTTTTAATTAATTAACTATTGTTATAAATTTCAAATCTGGCAAAGATTAGTTTTCTAATTAGTTCTCTCATCTAACCCACTACTTTGGCTTACTCCAACCCCATTTGGGTTGTATTAATGCTAACATTGGGTTATTTGAGGTAGAGTTAAAAGGATTTAATCCTTCTAGAGTCGATTTGGATTAATTAATTTGCATATTCAAATAATATCCCAAAAGGGGGGGCATTATAGCGGTATCAGAGCAACTTTCCTCGACTCTTATGGGGTTTGTGTTGGGCGACCTATTTTTTTGGGCAAAATTAGGGTTTCAAGTTTGTTTTGCGAAAACTAATTTTGGAATATTATTCTTCATATTTTTATGGCTCAAGATCCGAAGTTTCAGCTCATTTGGACTTGTCTATCAAAAGTTATGAATTTTTGAAAATTGCAGCAGTTTAAGGTTTGATTATTAATTATTTTCAGTTGTGTGTGATCAGATTTCTAACTTGTCCTAGAAAGAGAACTTTACAGTGGATACATATTGTATTAATCATGGGGTTAACAAGTGAAGGAGAATTGAAAATGCAATTTTATAGATTGGGGAAAAGGCCGCCCCTTTCGAGAGATGGGTTGCTCAAAATTTTGGAGGAAGTTGCAAATTGTTTGTCCATGGTTAAGCAATTGGATTATCAAGTGGTGTCCTTTGCAATGAATTCTTTGATGAACCATTTGGCCAGTCCTAGATTTTTGAAACATTCATATATGGATGTGAGACTTGTAATTGTCACTTGTATCAGTGAAATTATGAGGATAAAAGCTTCGGAACCACCATATAGTGATAACATCATGAAGGAAATATTTCAACTCGTGGTGGAAAGTTTTAAGGATCTTACCACAAGTGTTTTTATGCTAAGAGGATCACTATTCTAGAAATTATGGCGAACATTAGATCTTGGGTACTAATGGTAGATCTGTTATGTTATGAACTCATTTTCCAAATGTTTGATAATTTCTTTACTACTATTCATAAGGATCGTGCAGAAATTATTGTTTCCTCAATGCAAACAATCATGTCTTGAATTTTGAATGAGGATGATATTTTGATACCACTTCTAACGATTTTATTTGCCTATATGAGAAAGGAGGAGCAAGAAGTGTCACCCGCATCAGAAACACTAGCTATAGGTATGATAGATCAGTGTAAAAAAAATTGAGACCATATTTGACTAATGAAGAGTTTGCTTCGAGTGAGCCATCAAATGTAGATCCACAAGATATCATAAGAGTAAATATTTTTTATTAGAAAAAGATGTTCACTTATTTTCTCATGATTGCATATGTGATAGTGAAGGTTCAGAGGAATGGATCAAGGATCTTAAGCCTAAGGAGGAAGTAAAATCATATCCACAAGAGGGTAAAAAGAATTTAGTGGTTGAAGCCACCATTCCGGGTAATAATGTTGGCAATCAGTTTGAATATGAAGAGGATATATCAAAACTTCCTCATTCAGCCAAAGGGGACAGCTCACATGATAACATTTCAAGGTATATAAGGGGGTTGCATACTTTTTTATTTCAGATTTGTATTCCTCATAAGAAACATGTAAGAGACAGATAAAATGAGGATTATGGGTTGTAAAATGGGGCAAGAAGACTTCTTGGGTCAAGGTCACTCATATGTGCACTCAATCCTTCTAGAGTCAATTTGGCTTAATTAATTTGCAAATTCATCCTAAAAGAGGACATTATAGGAAATTAATTAAAAATTTAACAGAAGTACAACTATCAAATGTGACTGAAAATGAGGTCTCCAAACCCCAATAAATGCCAAATAAATGATAGATCGGCTTTATAAATATGTAGAAATTTGATTATCAACTTGAAATGACAAAACGTGCCCTAGAAGGCACCCAAACACACTCACACCCAAGTCGCTACCCTAGGAGAGGGAGCCGAAAGTGCTGATAAACCTTTGATATTCTTCTTTGTAGAAGTCCTTAACACCACCAAATTGGAAAGTTTTTGTTCTCCAACCTTCAACAAGGAAGATTTTCGTCTTCCTTTCTTGTCAGACTAATGGATTTTCGCCCCTTAATGGATTAGAATAGAGCAACCAACTCTAAAACCAAGTAGATAAGATAAGATAAGGTAATATAAGATAAGATAATATTATTAATGTCCAACACATGACCACAAAAGTAGGTCAATGGGACTGTAGAGTACAAAGCAAACCAACCTAGTAATAAGATCCAAACGGGTCACCCGAAATACAATGACAGAAGGAGAGGAAGAGAAGGAAACAACAGAGGCCGAGAAACCAGAAACAAAGAAGAAAAAGATGATGGTGCGGGGGGGAGCGGAAGAAGAAGCAACACCCCCACAGCATCACCTAACACTCAAGGCCAGATGGGAGTGACTCACAGTGCGCCGATGACCAGAAGTTGAGACTGTAGAATACCTGGGGCGCCGGTGTTCGAGAGGGAGCCAGTGTTCTGAGGAAGCCTGGTGGGTCATTGTCTATGCCTGAGATAGGGAGCCTCAGGTGGAAGAAACGAGGTCTCGAGACCTAACGGATCTGGACTGGGGGTCCAGACACGTGTCCAAGCGCCAGTTAGCACCCCTCACCGGGAAGAAAGAAGTGATCAATCTAGTATTCATCCGTCTAGGGGGAGGATGGAGGAGCCTGTCCCAAAGCCTGAGGGCCTCCTAAAGGTAGAGAGCAAGACATTTATGATCATAGTATCTGAAGAAAGTTGTGAAGGAAGCTCACGGAACAGGCAATGGAAACGCCCACGAATCTCATAGTAAACAGGACACCTGAAAATGAAGTGTTCTTTGGTTTCAACCTCCTGGAGAGAGAGCAAAGCAGGAAAGTCCGCTCCGAGTGGTTTAAGTCATGATCAGTCTCAACACAAAGTCAATGTGAGCCCAGTCTAAACTGACCCAAAGAGATACAAAGGACCTGTAACCAATGTCGGGAAATGTACATGGGTATGAAAATGACCCCATCACGGATCTCAAGAAAGTGTGCCGCATAGAATGACATCTTCCAACACAACCCCCCTGGGGGGTTGGTCCAAGTGTGCTGGATGAATTGTCTGTAGATATCATCTCTAATTATCCTATGAAGGTCCTGTTGGTTGGGTAGGAGGTGGGCAGGGGCATCCAAAGAATAACTAAAGGGTGAGAGACGATCCATCTGGATGTCAATGGCTCAAAAAGGAGTGAAACGCAAGCATACCAACAGCGAGATCGTCTACTGTGATCTGAGGATGCAATAGCTTCAGAGGAGCAATAGGCAAGATAAATGTACCTGTCCCTGCCAGCAAAAGAGCTAGAAAACCCCCGAATACGGTGCAACAACACAAGGCTAAAGATGGTCTCCAAACGAAAAGGGCGAGCCCCAAACTCAGCAAGAATAATGTTGTGAGGAACAGATTCTTTGCACCTACTAATACGTCTGAGCATGAGGATCTGAACACACTCAATAGTGGCCCAATCTGAGTCCAAAAGAGAGGGACCCCAACCTTCCAAACCATACAGAACCGTGGGCCTAACCAGTGAATCGGAGAGGGAAATCTTGGAAGGAATGTCCTGAAAGTGGTGGTGGAAACATTGTCTCTCAAGAATCGCCAAAGAACCATAACCCTTATTAACACGGGGTTAGAGAGCAGGACGGAGACTAAAATGAGGTCCAGAGAAAAGAATCCCCAGATAGGTGTAAGAGCAAGTGATCTCAATCTCCACACCCTTAAAGAAGAAGTGGAGGTCTGAAGTCTTTAGACAATTGAAAACCATAACTTTGGTTTTTCCAAGGTTCACAATCAGCTCCCTGTGATCACAAAAAAGGGCTAAGGCATCCAGCTACCTCTGAAGACCCGATGCAAAAGAAGCAAGGAGAATTACGTCATCTGCAAAGAGGAGGATGTAAATCAGAACCTAGTGCAGAAGGCACCCATCACCTTCCTATATGTGATCCCCAAGTAAGTCCTCAAGCTCATCGATGTAAATCCCAAATAAGGTGGGAGAGAGGGGCAGCCCTGTTTGACACCAATGGTACTCCTGATGAAGTCGGACAAGCCAACAGAGGTGTGAAGGCGGCCAAGGACCTCCTCATAAAGGTGCATAATGGTTGTAAGGAGAATCTCGGAAATGCCTATATCTCTGAGCCTGCGGAAGAGGGCTTCCCGTGGAACAGAATCAAAAGCTTTCCGAAAATCCACAAAACAGCAAAAACTAAGGAGGAGCGGTGGCAAGCCTCTTCGATGATAGCCCGAAGAATGAGGTTGTGATCAATAGTCTGGTAAGTTGGTCTAAAGCCCGCCTGCCCCTAGCTCTGCAATGGTTTTGATCGAGGAACTCAGAAAGTTGTAAATGAAGAACTATAGCATAGAGCTTGGAGAATGTGTGACCCACCATGATAGTCTTGTAGTTGTTGGGGTTGGAAGTTGGCCCCGATTTGTGTATGGGGTGTGGATAATGTGGTGGGAACAAGATACTTGGAAACCTGTACAAACCACCTGATTGAAGAGGTCTACAGGATAACTGAGGAGCGTCTTCCGCCCATACTTGAAGAGTTCCGCATGGAACCTTTCCTCATCTGCTACTTTACTGCAACTCATAACAAGAATGGCATTCCTCACATTGGTGTGGGTGAAAATATGGCAATGGGAGGGAGGGGAATGAACCTGGATGTGGGGCTGGCCAAGGAAGTCATAAAGAGTGGAGGTGTGAGTGAACATGGAATTGGGATCTAAGTCCAGGGGTAAGGGCGAATGACGGGGAAGAATAGTGCGCCAGAAATGTTTAGGAGAATGGATAAGTGACAGACGAAGCTCATGATGCCTATGAGAGATCATTAAGGAGCCTATGCGACCCCTTATATATCCTTAAGGTGGTGCCAAGAGCCATTAAGAGAGATTTCCCCAAGACTGGCCTCTATTAGAAGATTACTTTATCTTTTAAGCTTGAATAAAAAGCTCTCCAGCCTAGCCAACCTGCTTTAAAAGAGAAATACAAAAGAAAAATATAATTATTAATTAAAAAGACTAAAGTATAATCCATGGGTTACCCTTGTTCATATTCTTCTTGCCCACAGGAAGAAGAATGGGCAAGACGCGTTCAACTGGATCAATTCGAAAAAGGGGAGATTACAAACACAAATACTGAAATGTGTGGTTATTCCACAATCAAAACTCTTCAAATCTTATCTCTTCTTGAAGCCCTTTCTGGAATGGTGCCCTAGCACTAAAAATTCTGAATGCAACCCTGAAATACTAAAGTGAAGTCCAATCATGAACTCTGGATGAAGCCACCAATGCACAAATTGATGGTTTTCGTCCTAAATTATTGTAATCTATTTAGGGTATTTTTCCCCAATAGGATACCAAGGAGGCTTTCCGTCCTCAATGGCTGAAAGTAGAAGCACAAGTGCTCGACTTCCTAAAATCAAGATGATAGATGATTCATTCCCAAATGAACCCGTTCATCCTCCTTTTATAACTTCTCTTTCCTATTTCTTTTAATTTTGGTGGCTGACTTACTTTAAAAGTTACTTTTATAAGTTGTCTTATAATATAACATAAAGTTACATTTGGTCGACTTAGTTAAATCATTAATTTTACTTTAAGCATTTAAAAATACTTTTTATTTTATTAAAAATAATATTATTAAGTGGCCCAAGGATTAGAAATGACCAAGCCCAACTTAAATAATATTATTAATCATCTTTAATTTAGAAAAGGGGATATTACAGTGTTCCCTCCCCAAATTTACTTACACTTATGCAAATGCAAACTCCCATGCCCAATTATCATCATGCCTAAGTGACGAAACATGTTGTAAAGTTTAAAGAACCTAGATCCCATGCTTGTCAAATGAAAAAGCTCTTGCCAAAAAAGGCTCCCACACCTGTTGTCCCTCTTTCGATCAATGTTCTTAGGCAGCCTATGAAATTTAAAAACTTTCTTGAAGGAGAAATCAACCATCATCTCAAACCTGTCATCTTCGCTTTTACCTCTGAAAATAGCATTAGCAAATTTATTCTTTGCATGTTCAGCTATGCTTAAATCCCTCTGATCTGTTATAATCTCAATTTTAGAGCAAAGAATTGATGAATAATCAGCAGCCAGACAAGCTAACACAAACTCCATTGTGGCATCCTTGCTCTTCATTCCAACCTTGTCCATCAAAGATGTCTTCAGCTAAAACTTCTTTCCAACCTTTTCCATCAAGGATTTTTCCAAACTTTCACTAAAGTCGAATTCTCTTGCAAAAATCAATAATTTGGGCATTGTAGGGGCTGGAAACAACCAAAGAATGATTGGAAATACTTCATTAGCAGCAACAGACTCAGGATCATGCAATGGAAGCATTTGTATGGCTGCAAAATTTTTGGATACATTACCTCAACTGATTTCACAACAAGACAATGAACAGCTCATAAAGCCAATTACGGAACAGGAATTAAAGAAAGTTGTCTTTTCTATGGAGAAAGGTAAAACTCCAAGACCGGATGGCTTTCTAATTGAGTTCTAACAAGTTTTTTGGGATATTGTTAAACAGGACTTACTTAATGTAGTGGAAGAGGTCAAAAAGGCCAATACTATGCGCAAGGAAATTAATAAAACTTTTATCACTCTTTTTCCTAAATCTAATGAGACGGCAGATATTTCTGGTTTTCCGGCCTATAGCCTTATGTAATGTTCTGTATAAAATAATTACTAAAGTGATAGCAGAAAGGCTAAAACCTTTTCTTCATAAAATAATTTCCCCTGAACAAGGCGGTTTTGTTCCAGGACATCAAATACATCATAAGATTGTGTTAGCTCAGGAAACCCTTCGTTCTATGGATCTACAAATCTCCTCTCATGTTTATTCGACTGGATCTATCCAAAGCTTATGACAGAGTAGATTGGAATTTTTTATATCAAGTTCTAGCCAAGTTTGGATTCTCAGAATAATGGATACAATGGATTAAAGCTTGTTTATCATCCATTTCCTTCTTTGTTCTGGTGAATGGTACTCCCTCTCAGCTTTTTGGAGCCTCAAGGGGGATCAGAAAGGTCACCCTCTATCACCCTTTTTGTTTATTATTTTGGCGGAATGTCTTAGAAGACTTGCTAGTAGAGCTTGTCACGAGAAAAAAATATAGGGGGTACGGTTAGCCAAATATGCCAAGCCAATCTCCCATTTGCAGTTTGTTGATGATTCAATTTTAGTAGGAAGAGCTATGTCTAGAGGCTAAACAATTTGAGAAACTCCTTCAGGTTTTTTCTTCAGCCACTGGCTAGTTGATTAATGGTACAAAACCAAGTATTTTTTCTTCCATTATTCTAATAGACAAAAAGAACAAATTCTTAATGTCCTCCATTTTAGCAGGGGCTCTCTTCCAGCAAAATATTTGGGTGTTCTTATTACCCCTAAGCAGACAAGAGATTGGAGTTGGATCATCAATAAAATGGAATTAAAAATGCAGAAATGGACAAATAAGTGGCTATCTACAAGAGGAAGAATGACATTGGTAAAGGTAGTCCTTCAGGCAATGCCCATATATGTTTCAACTATACTCAATATTCCAGGAACAATCTTGAAACAAATAGATGCTATATGCCAGAAATTTCTCTGGAGTGGCTTACAAACTAATAAAAAGTGGTCCCTCGTCAAATGAGAATCCTTGTGTCAACCTAAGCAAGAAAGTGGATCAGGCTTTAAATCATCTTATAAACAAGCTAAGGCCGTTGTAGCTAAATTATATTGGAGAATGTTAATATCTCCTGATGAGTTATGGGCTACCAATATTTGAGCAAAATATGCAGAGAATAACCCTCTTGATAGAATCATCTGACTTTCCCATCCAACTAAAGGTTCTCACATTCTTGTTGTCCTTAAAATAGGGGAAGACATTATTAAAAAACAGCTTTTCTAGATTGTTAATATGGTCATAAAGCGTATTTTTGGATTGATTCCTTGGATGGACAGCCTCCTATCATACAACAATATCTTTAGCTAATGAACATTATGGAAGCCATGCATACTATGGGATGGGCACAAGTAATACATTATACTAGAAATTTTTGCCATCCTAGGGAAATTGGAAAATGTTGGATCCCTATTACTGAATGGCCTATTCATATTGGGCAAAAGGAGCAAATTTTAATTAACAATGTTCTCAAAGATCGCCCTTTTTCCTCCTCCATGGCCGGATACTTTAGGATGGGAAAATCTTCTGCAGGAGAGTATACAGTTCATTCAGAATATGTTTCGCTGACTAAGGGCATCTCTCATCCTTTTAAAGTTATTTTCATCAAATATTGCAGCCTGCTCTGTGGCCTAGGTCAGTTTTTTTGTTTGGTTATTAGTTCATGGAAGAGTCTTAACGGGAGATCAACTTATGAAAAGAGGACTCTAAGGCCCATTTAGATGCAATTTATGTTGGAAGGCAAATAAAACTTTTAACCATCTATTTTTCCAATGTTCATGGGTTATACCGTTATGGCAGCTTCTTACTAGCTTGTTAAACATTCAATGGTATACAGTCTTTTAAGCAACTAATTAAAGATTGGCAAGGACATATCCCTAAAGGCCAAAACTTAAATCCGGTTTTATGGACAGGCTTTACAACTTTGGAATATTGAGAAAGAAATAAATACCAGAATTTTTCAACAAGAAAGCAAAGAAATGTCTTATGTATGGCAGAAAACCAGGATTAATATTGCAGAAAGCATTAAACATAAGATTTCTCTTACACCTGAATGGGAGAACATTTGTAAAACGCTTTCTATGCAGCCCACAAGTTCGACAATGCCATCTTTTAAAATAAAAAAGAAAGACGACAGAAATGGCCAATGAACGAATCCTCCAATGTAGTATGGTAAATTGAATACTAATAGAGCTTCAAGGGGCAACCCGGGACAAGCAGCTATGGGGGGCATTAGGAGAACACATAATGGAGCGGTAGTTTTCTTTTTTGCTGAAAACTTAGGCATCACTACTAATATTTTTGTAGAACTTAAGGTGGTGTTTAAAGGAATGCAGGAAGCTTTGAAAAGTAGGACAAAAGTGTACATTGAATTAGATTCTAAAGTCATAGTTAGGTTGCTGATGGATCCTGATGAACGACGGAGTTCTAATGGGCGGATTGTAAGAAAAGTATGGAAAATTAAAAGGTTGCAAGCAAAGTTTCAAGCAGTATTTTTTTGTCATACATCTAGACAGAGAAACAAAGTTACTAATGCCTTGGCCAATTCGGCTTTTGATAATCATAATATTGTCTGCTATGGTTTGCCACCACTATGGTGGTCCAGAAAAGTATAAGAGAATATGAGAAATATTCTACATTTAGACTCTCTACAATGAATATTTGTAATTCATATTTGTTGTATAATGCTAAAGCCTGGCATAGTAGAATGTGTACCTTTTTTATTGTTTCTAATATAATGCTCTGTTTTTTTTTAAGTTGGCATGTGACAGCCGGAAATGGTGATGAATTTGGCCTTTATGTTGAAGGTTTGGAGCATGGTTGTCCCCATCATGTACTCCTTTTCCTTAGGAGGTAGAAGATCATCACTCCTTGCTCTTACTTTCTCCCAAAACCACCTTAGGGGTGTTGGAACTTTTGCCCATGATGCTCTCAACAAGTGGCTTTTTTCACACATCAAAAACTTCATTATACTTCCCAATCTACAATTGTCCAAGGAGAGTACTATTATTCCAAAACATGAACTTAGAAAGAACATCATACCATAGTTGTATAGCATTGTTTTCTCATTAGTTCTCAACAAATGGCTTTTTTCACACATCAAAAACTTCATTATACTTGCCAATCTACAATTGTCCAAGGAGAGTACTATTATTCCAGAACATGAACTTAGAAAGAACATCATACCATAGCTGTAGCATTGTTTTCTCATTCAATCTTGGGATTGTGGTGGTTGGACACCATCTTGTACCGGCAACCAACGCCTCACCAATATCCGTGTATGGAGTGTGAATCTTTTCAGTGACAAAGCCTTCTTTTATAGGTGCAAAAGGTATATGGGCAAGGCTGTCAATGTGATAAACAGCCATCCAGAAATTTGTGGCAGCACCCTTCAAGAACCATGGGCTATAGTTCTTATTACCCATATTCATACCCGTCATGCCATGTCAGTTTATAACATCTTGAACAGCAAGGTAATGTTTGTTTTGCTTAGCCTTAGTGGCTGAATTTATTAATTCGCTACCTATCTTCAATGAGAGACTCCTTCTAAGAGCATGCTTATCAATAAGGAACTGAAAATCGTTATGACATGATTGCTGTTCTGAAAATGAGATTGTAGGATTTACCTCATCATGTGCTGCCTGTGGGAGCCTGTGGGACATGTCTCCTATGAGACGTTTCCTCCATTCTTTTTGCCAAAATAGGAATTGTTGAGATACCCTCAACACCTCCCTCGTCGTGACCCACAATTTTCGCCTCAAATGCATGCTTATCAGTTGAGTTAAAAACAATATGAAAGGAGAATGTTGTTGCACTATCTAGCATACCATGGACTTTGTCTAGAAGGCAGCCATTTATTCATTTATCTCCACTTCTCATAACATATGTATTGGCCCATGCAAATCCCATTTTGAATATTAAAGCTGAAGCTAGCAAAGATTGTATGAGTTGGTTTACCTGATTTTTGAATTGTTCCATTGCATCTTGCTCTGATTCCTTGTACAACCCATTATGGCTTCTTAGGACAATCTAGAACCCAAGGTTCTACCATCATCCTTTTCCCATTCTCGGAATGATGGCAAAACTGGAATAGTTCTTTGTTTTCCTGAAAATCCATCTCATATGGTAATGGCTCAATCTTAGGAATGCTCAGAAGATGGATCGGAGCTTCTTTAAAAAGATCCTCTTTCCATTTAGTACCCTTCATCTTCTCATCATTGTTAGAATAATGCTCATGACGATCAAAACATTGTAAGGACATCGTGTTAGGGTGATGCAATAAATTAAATTGCTTACCATTCGTTGTTGATATGTAAATTCCAGCAAACTGAAAACCAACATGAGTATCCGATGAGGCCCCCTTTTTAAGGACATGCATCTCAACAAGGTCATCCTGAAACTCAACCCCATAAACCTCTTGCAAATCTGATTCTTCTTCATGCTCCACCATAAAAAAAAATCCTTCTTTGAAGATTCCGCTACACCTAATACTTTATTTGGTTCTTCATCGAGCAACACTTCTTCGTGTCCTTCGATTGTCAAATATGGCTTCGACTTTTTTGAACACTGAGAAACAACATTTTTAGCTAGTGTATGTGCAACTAGCAAAACTTCCTGCTCAAAACCAACCATTGGTACGGATAACAATTATTGTGAAGTATTATCACTCTCATTCAAGACCAAAGTCATAATGGTCTGCATTGAGGTTACTAGATTGTATAGATGATTTTTTAGGACAGCAACAAAGAAATATTCAAACATTTGGAGAATAAGTTCATCACATTCTAGATCTAACATTAGAACACAAGATCTGGTTTTTGCCACTGTTTCTAGAATAGTGGACCTCTTAGAAAGGACATTTGATATCATCCAAACCCTCAAAACTTTCCACAATCAACTGAAATACCTCTCTCATAGTGTTGTTGTTGTATGGTTGTTTAGGAGTTGTTATTCTTGTAATTTCACTAATACAGGTGATAACTACAAGTCTCACATTAGGATCTGGGTGTCTCTGAAGCTTGGACCTAGCCAAATGAATCACAAATGGATTCATAGCCCAAAACATAAACTCAAAAACTGATTGTCTTGTCATGGACAAATAGTTTGCCACTTATTCTAAAATACTGAAAAGAACATTTTTTGAATAAGTTGGATGTTCAAGTTCCTTTCCTGATCTGCAAAGTTTGTTCTCAATTCATCTTTACTCATTAACTCCATGATTGATAGACTATGCATCAGATAGTATCTACAAAAAACAAAAATCTTCCCACAGCTAGGGAGATCATCAGCGCTAATACCACTGTAATGTCCCTTTCTGGGTTGAAACTGAAAAAGAAGGGAAATGGCACAAACCCAACTCAAAGCAAACTGAAATTTATAACAGAACTGAATTTTTGGACAGCGAGTGATCCGGAGGACATTTGGGACTTTGGATGTTCCCTTAATTTCCCTAAACCATGACAGTACAGTAGAGCATTCTGAGATCTTTCCGACGGTACCAAGAACGTTGGAAACAGAGTTCGTATGCTCGAGATATCGTTGGTCAAAGTTGGGAGGAGACAGGGTCAACTGGCCAGTCAGGCAATGACATGTGGCAAAAGTGAAGTTTGAGAAAAATGGTAAAAAATTGGTTTACAACACTGGTATTCAACACTCGTGATCGGACAGGTGGGCCCCGCTATTTTCTGGCTAGGGGATTTCAGCCAAGGTCGACACACTCTTTTGATGGAGGGGTGTCTTTGCCGCCGTTTCTTCACTATGACATTGCCACAAGTTTCATTATATATGCCTTGTATTATAATTGCATGATTTGTGTGGGATTAATATTGCTTTGCTTTTCATTATATATGCCTTGTATTGTATTGCATGATGATGTATTGCTACCACCTCATCCTCCACAACAACCATCTCAGTGTATCCACAGCCGACTCAGCAAGTTATTTGCCAAGCCAACTCAGCATAGCATTATAACTTAGCATCGGCGAATCACACCTACATGGCCTTCATACATTGCCACAACCACATACACGTGGCTATTTAGATAGTGAGGGGTCTATTAAATGCCACCCGCCCAACATGGCATTAGCAACCAACCATTCCACACAACTCAGGACGGGCGCATTAAACACTAGTCACCGCCATTGTTATACACATGCTCCATACAGCCACCCACGTGTCGGTTCCACGTAGCGCCCAAGTCAACTGCGGGTAAAATGCAATAGGTGTGGCCTTGCCACGAGTTGTATTGGCGGTGCAAGCCTATTAAAGGCTTTTATTAAACCTGCCTCCCTATCAATGTGGGGTTTCCCACAATAACAAATTAAACGGCGATGAGGTGGTTGGGGTGATTCAAACCCCCAACCATCGGCTTTGTAAAATTATAGCTCGCCATTACACTACAAGAGCTCAGCGAGTTAAAATATGGGCTCACTGCTATTTAAAGCAGCATATTTGCAGGTCTGTGGAGGGGGGCATTTTAGACCTACTTGCAGAAATCCTCAATTTTAGAGCACTTAGAGGCATAACTAGACTTTGGAGTAAACTAATGAAATGATCATAACTCTGATACGCTCCTGATGGTGTAATTTTTTTCCCGTTTTAGTTTTTGTGACGACGTTTTATGCTGTGGAAGTCACTATTTGCGAAATTCCTAAGGGAGTAACCTCGGCAAGTACTTCGGAAAGGTGAAAGACATTTTACTGAGCTATGGCAGGGTCTTTTGAAGGTATGAAAGAAAATTATTGCAAGTTGTGATCTATTTTGTTGATTGCAAGGGTTACTGTACTTACAATTTAAGCAAGTTTTAATAGATCGGTTCGTATGAACCCAAAGACATAGGCTTGCGTGCTGAACTCCGTTATCAATTTTTGGTGTTGTATTTTATCTTTGATTGTCTTTTGATTTCTGATTTTATTTCCGCATTTTAATCAGTCACTTAAATCAGAATTTACATATTAAAAATCAGTAACGATGCCTCGGATAAATTGGTGAAAATGGAAATCTGAATTCTGGATGGCTTTGATCAAACAGTGAAATGTGATTTCTGAAAATCAGTTTTGCATCACAGTTGAAATCAGGGTTTGATCAATTTTTATGGATTAATTAGAGTCCTAAAATTGATAAATTTTAATATCCAAGTAAACATTGTTTTTAGTAGAAGTGGTTTCTGCTATGTTTATGGATCAGCAAAGTACGGCAGTCTGAAATCTTATGACAGCAAGAGGAAAATTGCAATAATTCACCACCAAAACCACTTTTACAACATCCAAAGCATGTAGGAAACTTTATAAATATTTTAGAACAAGTACAAGTTGATAAACGGGTTTTAAAACCTTCAGCTGGAGTATATTTAATTAAATTTCCAACAACAACGAATCCACTTGCAAAAATGGCTGGAAGTTGAGATTCCAAGGCCCAAAATTCAATCCGACAAATGCAACCAGCCTTAGAAATTATGAACAATCCAAATATCAACAAGATATGAAGTGGCATGCACTAGATATTACTAAACTCCATCACTATGCAAGTTGCTACCCTAGGAGAGGATTTACAATAGGCTGAAAATGGCGCAAACTGATTAACAAACCCTTGCAAAACACAAATACTGAAATGTGTGGTTATTCGACACTCAAAACTCTTCAAATGTGATCTTCGTCTTGAAGCCCTCGCTAAAATGGTGCCCCAGCACTGAAAATTTTGAATGCAGCCCTGAGATACTGAAGTGAAGCCCAATCATTACCTCCGGATGAAGCCACCAATGCACAAATTGAGGGTTTTCATCCTCAATTGTTGTAATCTATTGAGGGTTTTCTTTCCCAATAGGATACCAAGGAGGGTTTCCGTCCTCAATGGCTGAAAGTACAAGCACAAGTACTTGACTTCCTAAAATCAAGATGATAAATGGATGATTCATTCCCAAATGAACCCCTTCATCCTCCTTTTACAACTTATCTTTCCTCTTTCTTTTGATTTTGGTGGGAGAATTACTTTAAAAGTCACTTTTATAAGTTGCCTTATAATATAACATAAAGTTAAAAGTTAAACTTATTAAATGGCCCAAGGTAGAAATGCCCAACTTATAATATTACTAATCACTTTACTTTAGAAAAGGGGACATTACATCTGGAACTAGACAAACATTCTTGTCAACTTTTATCTAAGAGAGGCAATGGTGGTGTATTTGATAGACTAAGTGCTCGTATCTTGGAGTCGTCTTCAAGGAAAATTTCCCTGCTTAGCTCTTGCCCTCCCTCGCAATCAGGCAAGCAGAAGAAGACGAAGAAAAGCAAAAAATGATGGTTGGGACCCCATATCTAACATTACGAACCCTCCCAAGGCCAATGGTTGATTAAAAAACACTTTATTAACCATATGCTAGGTTACCGGAAACGCCTGTACAGGCAGCCGGAGCGGGAGCGGGAGCGGCTAAGGAGCGGCCAGGCGCTGTGGAAACGCGCGGGTATGGCCTGCGCCATACCCGGGCGTTTCCACAGCCCCTGCCCGCTCCCTGGCCGCTCCCGCGTAGAAAAAAACGCGTTTTTAAATTTTTTTTTAATTTTTTTTATGTTTTAAAAGGCACACAACATTAAAAAATTATAAATTCTTCTAATCTAAAACCTAAAAGCTACCTCTAAACAATAAAACAAAAGAACAACACACAAACAAAACATAAAGCAAACAAACTCGCATTGTGGCTCTCCAAAATTGCATTGTGCTTGTCTAGGGTTTGAGGAGCTATTGCTAAGCTTGTAGGAGTGTGAGGAGCTATTTCTACGCTTGGAGGAGTGTGGGGAGCTGCAGAGGAGGATTTGTGAAGGATTTGATTTGTGGTTTACTAAGTGAAGGTAAGTTTTTTTTTAATTTCTAGCCTTGTTTCTCTATTTTTTTTTTTATTATTTAATCTTTCACACATTACATTTTTTTGCTTATGTTCATTTTTATTTTGCTTTCCATTTAATTTTTTTAATTTTCATTGTTCAATCACAATGCAATTGCATGCCATTGTTTTCTTTGCTTAATTTGTTTTTAAAACCTTGAAGGTATTTCTACAATGGCAACAAGTTCTGCTTCTTCTGGGCAATCTTTGGCCAAAGACTTTGACCCAAATTCACCGTTATGGAGGCACATAACAATAGTTCAACAACTTACAGGTGGTGGTTGTTTTGAATGGAAATGCAATGAGTGTGATGGACTATTCAAAGGCTCTTACAGTAGGGTGAAAAGCCATTTGTGTGCCATAACGGGTAATGGTATAAGAGTATGTAGGGGGAGGAATAATGCTGGGGTGCCAAAAGCAAATGTTTTGGCATATATCAAAGAGCAGGAGGATGCAGAGGCTAAAGTGGCTATGAGAGTGGGTCATCCATTGGCCAAAAGAGGAGGTTCATCTCGTTCAACAAGGCCTCCAGTTGCTCCATCACCTAGTGGATCCCCAATTGTGGCCATGTCACATCCATTTGTGGCTCCTATCTCCACAAATGAGGATGTTTCCCTTGCACGAAAGAAAAGTAAGACAAAAGGGCCATTGGAAAAGGCCTTTAAGAATCAGAACAGGGAGATTGCAGATGAATGCATTGCAAGGTGTGTATATGCTAATGGTCTTTCTTTTAATGTTGTGAGATCACCTTATTGGCATGAGATGGTGAAAGCCATCAATGAGGCACCAAAAGGGTATGAACCACCAGGATATGAGAAGATCCGCACCACCCTTTTGGATAGACAAAAAAAACATGTGGAAACCTCCTTGCAACCAATTAGGGACTCATGGACCAAAACTGGTGTGTCCATTGTTTATAATGGATGGAAAGATGCAAGAAACCGCCCTTTAATCAATGTGATTGCAGTATGCCCTAAGGGGGCAATGTTTTTGAAAGCGGTTGATTGTGAGGGGCAAGTGAAGGATGCCCAAGTCATAGCCAGCATTCTCTTTGAGTCCATTGAGGCAATGGGGCCTGAAAATGTTGTCCAAGTGATAACGGACAACGCCAAAAATTGCAAAGCTGCGGGGATGCTAGTTGAGGCACGGTATGGGCATATTTTTTGGACACCTTGTGCTGTGCATTCATTGAATTTAATGCTAAAGAAAATGGCAAACAAAATAGAGTGGATCCAGCAAGTGTATGCAGAAGCTGAAGAAATCCAAATGTTTGTCACCAACCACCACATGTCACAGGGCATTTTTAGATCATTCTCGCAATTGGAGCTACTGAAGGTAAGGACAAACTTTATTTCTTTCTTTCTTTTTAATTTAATATTTAATATAAGTTTTTTAGTATTCTTTTAGCTTTCAATTTTATAATTTAAATTTTATTTTTAATTTGTGTTCCTCGTTCTTATTAGGTTGCTGAGACTCGGTTTGCATCACACACAATCGTCTTGAGACGACTAGTGAAGGTGCGAGAGGCACTCATGAGGATGGTAACATCCAATCTTTGGTCTGTATGGAGGCAATCAAACACTCAAGGGGCTCAAAAAGTGAAGAACTTGATCTTAGAGGACTCTTGGCGGGATAGAGTGGGTTATCTGTTGAGTTTTACGGAGCCCATTATGAGCATGATCCGGTTTACTGACACGGATCAACCATGTCTAGGAGAGATATATGACGGCATCGACTCAATGATTGAGAAGATAAAAGCCGTCATAAATGCAAAAGAACAAGATCCCGAGGAAATATTTTTCAAACAAGTGAAGTCAATCATCATTGAGCGGTGGAACAAAATGACCACCCCATTACATCTACTAGCTTTTGCATTGACTCCTAGATTTTATAGCACAGAGATCCTTTCCTTGCCAGGGAGGGTAGCACCATACAGGGATGCGGAAGTCAGTGAGGGATATATGGCAGCATTGGCTAGGCTCTTCCCTGATCCTGAGGCCCAAGACTAGGTTATGGTAGAGTTTGTCAATTTCATAGCAGAAACGGGTCATAGCCTTCTCGCTTTTCGGAGCAAATACAAGATGGATGCACATATGTGGTGGTACCTCCATGGTACTTCATCGGCTTACTTGCAACCTCTTGCAATCAAGGTCTTGGCACAGGTAAGTTTTTAATTTTTTTATTCTCTTTTCTTTTAGTTTTTTAAAATTTAAGTTTGAATGTTTAAATCTAAAGTTGAACTTTGCATTGACTTTGAAGTTTGGGTTACCTTAATAGGTTGCAAGTTCATCTTCCTCTGAGCGCAACTGGAGTACGTATAATTTCATCCACTCACAGAAACGCAACAGATTGGGGGCTAAAAGGGCTGAAGATTTAGTATACATACATTCCAACTTGCGCCTTTTATCCCACAAGCAACCAAAGTACAAGGAAGGGTCAACAAAACATTGGGTCATTGATCCAGAGATAATTGACTTGGATGCTTCCATTTCCCACCATGGAGCATATGATGATGAGACGAGTTCTGTGGCACCACGAGACCTACATGCACAAGGGGGTGCAACTAGCAGTGGCCCTAGTGCGAGTGGTTCGAGCCCATGTGGTTCTAATGAACCACATAATGATGATGATGTAGCTGGTTTTGATCCTCTTGATGAAGAGGAATATGATGAATATCGAAAATGAAAGATAGTTTGAGCTTTGAATATTGATTTATGATTGAATTTAATATATCATGAGATTCATGACATTCACATTGTGTTTGATTTAAGTATTTTAAATTTTAATTTAACTTTTAAGTTTTTAAGTTTCTAAGTTTTATCGGTATCCTAGCTTGTTTGTTGTGGTTATTCACTTATTTAGCTTATAACTTATCTTTTATCTTGTCTTTCATATGCATAATATGAGGTTAATAATTAAATTCCTATTTAGAAGGCTGAAATTTATATATTTTTTAATTTTTATATAGTTTTTGTACTGCTGTATCCTACGCCGTATCCAAGGTAAAAAAAAAATTTGCCGTTTCCGCGTATCGGATACCCCGCTCCCGCTCCCGTATCCAAAACGTTTCGGTAACTTAGATAATTACTCAACGCTCATATAGCTCAATTTGGCTTACATTTTGGGGTTTGATTCCATTCCACCCATTTTTTGTATGATTAGTGTTGTATTTTTGTGTTATTGATATAAGTGTGTTGTTCAATCAAAAACAAAAAAAACTCCTCAGGATTACTTTCCAATGACTCACATTGCAAATTTATTTCTCCATCATTCTATCAATCGATGACTTAATACATACAATTAAAAATATCGTTCGTGGATTTTGGCATCAAAGAGATGACTAATACACGCAGTTAAAAATCCAAGAAATTAAAAGTAAATAAATTATTGTTAGAAATAATCTCATCATTAAATTATAATGTATTATAATGTGCTACAAGAGATAATTACTAATTAATTTCAAAGTTTCATCAATGGAAAGTAAATATGGTAAAGATGGCATGAAAGAAGAGATTTTAAGGTTTAAATATGTTCTCAATATGAGCAATGGCTTTAAAAAACTTCACTTCCTTACCACCCACTCATCTCAAGGTTTCCACAAGAATTCGTATGTATTACTTCTAGATGGAATATCATTGTGCGAGAAAAAGAGCCAAGCAATCAAAAAAATAAGATTTATGCCTTAAAACTACAAAAGCATGCAAACACTTACCTTTTGGGAATCCCTATGAGCGGGAAGTCGACCACTAATCATTGCAGCCAATGTTGACTTTGGATCTCGCAATGTCAATGTATCACTTTTAGTTGTAAATTTCATGCCACCTAACATGTCAAAATATAAGTATCCTTTTCACATAACCAAGATATTGTGAAACCAAGTAACACAAGGAAACAAATTTTCAACTGTTCCAAGTATACAGTCCTCGAAATAATTGGAAGTGTGTCGATGAAGAAGCAACAAAATGAACATTACCAAAATCCAAATGCTAAAATAACTTTCAGTAGCACAAATAGAGGAACATATCAACCGTTTATGAGTGATAAAAATAAAAATAAAAAGACACATCGGTATAGGGAATCCAAATAACGTACAAAAATGAATTTTAAAAGAACTATCTAGAATGACCTCGTGTTTCAAATTCTTTGTAAGGATTCTAAATGTGTTTTTCTTGAAATTGCAATTGTGCATGATAAATATAATAATCCAATTGGAATCCAACTATTGTCGGTAAGTGCCTTTAGCAAATGTTAGAGATGGGGCTTAAGTTCTTTCAAAGGATGTTATGACTTTTACAAGGTGCAACCCTTCAACCAAGACATTTTCACACCAAACTCTTATAGGGTTCAAGGTCATAATATTGGTAGGAAAAGCAAGATTAGGTGAACATTTTGTATATTCTTTCCCTTTTAGCCATAAGTGTGTGCCATAAATTTATAGCGATAGCCTTAATGGTGTTATTTCCATTACCACCAATTTAAGAAAAATTTAACCCAGCCTTAAAATGGTTAGGATGAATATGTCCTCGTCAATCATTACATTTACAAATGAAGCTATGGAGCAAAGAAAAAAAAATACAAGGCCCTAGATGAGGTAAAACATCAGGTACGGCCTTGGAACAAACTGATTTCTTTCTTCAGTCCCATGGTGTTCTTTATAACATTAAAAAATCACATAGTGGTAGATGTGCTTTGGGTTGCCCTATATTTAGAATTGATATCCATTCCATGGTGCACAAGCATTAGGATGTCTATGCGTGGGCAAGCAGTAGCCATTCAGACCTCAGAAAAAGGTTTCTTTCTCTTGCCACTATTGTACACAAGAAAGATGTACTAATTATAGCCCCTGTATCTGTTATCAACATTTAGCCATCTTCTGTTGGCATGAAGGATTTTTTATCACACGATAGCTATCATTAATGTTTTCTTAATAGAGAGTTTCTTGAGTTCCTTCTTCCTCTATCAGGTTGTCTAGAGAAGATGCTGAGGCACTATGCCATTGTTTGCATGATAAGCCATGATGCTTATTCAATCCTCGGAAAAAAAATAAAGGATCTCGAATTGTCCATTAGCCAGCATTAACATTGAAAATACCATCCTTTTCCAAAAGGTCACTCAGACCTTTTGAAAGTGTGCCTCATGTATCATGGCATTGGCCACAAGATCGAGTGACCTATGCCAAGAAAACCTCTGCCCAAGGACTCACAAAAAATTCCACCTAGACATCAATCGAAGGATGATGGATAGATCCAAGATAAAGGAAAATATGCTACCAAAAACATTGTAAGAAGCAGAAGCTCATGACCAAACCTGACCACAGGATACCAAACAATGCTTCTTGGTCTAAAACCCTCTACGCAACTGCCAGCACTTAGCAAAAGCTTGCCTAATGTCAAAAAAACAAAAAATCCCCCTTTTCTGTCCTAAAGTCGAGTGCAGCACAGGGGGGAGGGGGGAGGAGACTCCCAACACAATAAAATATGACTCCAAAAAGATCTTGGATATAGGGTTTGATTGAATAAGTTATCCCATACAATTATAAGTTTCCACAATGGAATGTGCATTGACTAGTCTAAACCCTGTTGAAAAATAATGCTTAAACAAACTAAGTTGTATGCATCACATTTAGATTGCCTATAACCGTAAGAAGTTAAAATGACAGATTTTAAATTTGGAACTTCTTTAAAGGCATACGACTAGGAGTAGTGTCTTTGACTTTGCAAAATAGTTGGGTAGAGTTTTACTTCGCTCCCAAATTATGAGAAATTATATTTGTTACATTATTAGCATAAACCCTGGCCAAAAATTGTTTGCATTTTGTTGAATGTGGACAGCATGTTACTTGGCCTAATGAATGTATATGCATGAAAATATGCTAGAACACAAGCTACCCCAAGGGATAATAAAGCAACTTACATATTGTGAGTACATGTCAACATGGTGGAAACCTTTGAGGGTTGAAAATAAAGGACTATCACTATGTTGTAATGTATATGAAAGAGATGCATGTATCATATAAAACTCCAAAATGAGCCTTCATGACCCAATAGGTTTACTCGGTATTTTTTAGACTCGAGCATGATGCAAATCTCAAGAGGTATAACCAACTCATATTGATAGAACAATTAAATTTCCATTCAACTACTCTTCCACCAGCCTTTCCATGTCACATGTTGGTTACCTTTGGCCAGAAGCATTTCTTTGGGTAAATTAATTGCACTGCGAAATTTATTTAGATAACAGATGATAATAGTTTTGCATAAAAAGGCCTTCAGAACTCGTGAGGGCCACTATGAACTCTTGGCAATGTCATTCAACCTCACAAATGATCCTACATTTCATAATCTCATGAATTCTATCTTTAGATCTTTTTCTCAAGACAATTTTGCAGGTTTTCTTTGTAGACAATCTCGTTTACAACAACTATATGGAGGAACATCCTCAACGAATGGAGCAGGTTTTGCAGGTTCATAAAGATAAACCATCCATATGACAAGAATAAATGCAATGTCCCCTTTTCAGAATTAATTAACTGTGATCTCCGAAGCCTATTCTTATTATTTTCCATAGGCTAAGGGGAAATTAAAGAGGGAAATCAATTATTTTAAGTGGTCCAAAACTATTTTTATATTTTAATTGGAAAAAGGACACTTAAATTATATTTAACCCAAAAAGCAGAAATAGAATAAAATAATAGTAGAATGATGAATTTCTATTATTGGGCGCCAAAATTAGAATAATAATGGGGGCAAAAAGGATAGAGAGGTTTGCATGAGGAATCAAAATCCTATTTTTAAGATGGAGGGTGGATAAAGTATTATACTATTGTTATTTCTTATTCTTAGGATGGGGGCGCCAACTTGGGGAAGGAATAAAGTTATTTTTTAATTGTTTGTGGAGCATACATGTAATTCTAAAAGGGGGTGCCAACTTTGGAGAGGGCTTTGGAAGTTATAATGGCAGATTTGGGGTTTATTGTTCAATCAATCATCTTGAAAATTTATCAACTACATCATTGTTTGCAAGTAGCTTTTGCTTCTGCATCAGCAATAGAGGAAGAAAAACCTCATTTGCACGCAGATCTGAGGACGGAAACCCTCATATCTAAGTTTGGCAATTCCATCCATGGGTTGCAATGATCATTCAAAGTACAAATATTCATCCAGTTCAACTAGGGCACACTTTTTAGGCTTGATTCTACATCAAGAACAAGTACAACTAGGGTTTTAGCGTCTAGGGGCAAAATTCAGTCAAATCAGTTTGCATGCTCTTATCTTATGTTCATCTTTTTATCCGGATCATCAGTTGTGAAAAAAAAATTGTATTCAAACTTTTTGGTATTTTTTATTAAAGCTGATTTGAATAAATAAATAAAAGTCTGTTTTTCTGCATATTAAGGGTTTGTTGTTTTTTTTAAAATCAGTTTATTGTTGTTGTCATAAAAGTTCAATTTTTTATATGGCTGCCCTAGGGTTTGATAAAATATCCAGATTTGTTAGAAATTATTTATCAGGTGTATTACAATTAAAAGTTCACTCTAGAGTACAAGTGGAGTTTATGGGTTATGTGGTGCCCTAGGAAGGAGTCAAGAGGCAAATCCACAAAAAGCAAAAACGGTAAGAGTGGCCCGTGTCAAAGCAAATCAATGGCCTTAAAGGATTCTTTAGCTTAACATGACATTATTGTCATTTGTCTACAACTATTCATGTATTGCAACACCTCTAATGACCTCATCCAAAAACCTACGTAGCCGGTACGTCCCCTACAGGCTTCAGGTACGAGTACGGGTACGGGTACATCCCCGATACGTAATACAAGTACGATACACAGGGGGTATCCTTAGGATGGGGCGCCAACTTGGGGAAGGAATAAAGTTATTTTTTAATTGTTTGTGGAGCATACGTGTAATTCTAAAAGGGGGTGCCAACTTTGGAGAGGGCTTTGGAAGTTATAAAGGCAGATTTGGGGTTTATTGTTCAATCAATCATCTTGAAAATTTATCAATAAATCATTGTTTGCAAGTAGCTTTTGCTTCTGCATCAGCAATAGAGGAAGAAAAACCTCATTTGCACGCAGATCTGAGGACGGAAACCCTCATATCTAAACTTGGCAATTCCATCCATGGGTTGAAATGATCATTCAAAGTACAAATATTCATCCAGTTCAACTAGGGCACACTTTTCAGGCTTGATTCTACATCCAGAACAAGTACAACTAGGGCTTCAGCGTCTAGGGGCAAAATTCAGTCAAATCAGTTTGCATGCTGTTATCTTATGGTCATCTTTTTATCCGGAGCATCAGTTGTGAAAAAAAAATTGTATTCAAACTTTCTGGTATTTTTTATTAAAGCTGATTTGAATAAATAAATAAAAGTCTGCTTTTCTGCATATTAGGGTTTGTTGTTTTTTTTAAAATCAGTTTATTTTTGTTGTCATAAAAGTTCAATTTTTGATATGGCTGCCCTAGGGTTTGATAAAATATCTAGATTTGTTAGAAATTATTTATCAGGTATATTACAATAAAAAATTCACTCTAGAGTACAAGTGGAGTTTATGGGTTATGTGGTGCCCTAGGAAGGAGTCAAGAGGCAAATCCACAAAAAGCAAAAAACGGTAAGAGTGGCCCATGTCAAAGCAAATCAATGGCCTTAAAGGATTCTTTAGCTTAACATGACATTGTTGTCATTTGTCTACAACTATTCATGTATTGCAACACCTCTAATGACCTCATCCAAAATCCTACGTAGCCGGTACGTCCCCTACAGGCTTCAGGTACGAGTACGGGTACGGGTACATCCCCGATACGTAATACAAGTACGATACACAGGGGGTATCCTTAGGATGGGGCGCCAACTTGGGGAAGGAATAAAGTTATTTTTTAATTGTTTGTGGAGCATACGTGTAATTCTAAAAGGGGGGTGCCAACTTTGGAGAGGGCTTTGGAAGTTATAAAGGCAGATTTGGGGTTTATTGTTCAATCAATCATCTTGAAAATTTATCAATAAATCATTGTTTGCAAGTAGCTTTTGCTTCTGCATCAGCAATAGAGGAAGAAAAACCTCATTTGCACGCAGATCTGAGGACGGAAACCCTCATATCTAAACTTGGCAATTCCATCCATGGGTTGAAATGATCATTCAAAGTACAAATATTCATCCAGTTCAACTAGGGCACACTTTTCAGGCTTGATTCTACATCCAGAACAAGTACAACTAGGGCTTCAGCGTCTAGGGGCAAAATTCAGTCAAATCAGTTTGCATGCTGTTATCTTATGGTCATCTTTTTATCCGGAGCATCAGTTGTGAAAAAAAAATTGTATTCAAACTTTCTGGTATTTTTTATTAAAGCTGATTTGAATAAATAAATAAAAGTCTGCTTTTCTGCATATTAGGGTTTGTTGTTTTTTTTTAAAATCAGTTTATTTTTGTTGTCATAAAAGTTCAATTTTTGATATGGCTGCCCTAGGGTTTGATAAAATATCTAGATTTGTTAGAAATTATTTATCAGGTATATTACAATAAAAAATTCACTCTAGAGTACAAGTGGAGTTTATGGGTTATGTGGTGCCCTAGGAAGGAGTCAAGAGGCAAATCCACAAAAAGCAAAAACGGTAAGAGTGGCCCATGTCAAAGCAAATCAATGGCCTTAAAGGATTCTTTAGCTTAACATGACATTGTTGTCATTTGTCTACAACTATTCATGTATTGCAACACCTCTAATGACCTCATCCAAAATCCTACGTAGCCGGTACGTCCCCTACAGGCTTCAGGTACGAGTACGGGTACGGGTACATCCCCGATACGTAATACAAGTACGATACACAGGGGGTACATCCAGGGTACCTCCTGCAGTGCCCTCGTGCGTCTTGGGATGTACCCTGGTGTACCCGAGCATTGCAGGAGGTACCCTAGACATACCTAGTCGTACCCGTAGCCTTAAAACGGTTTTTTTTAGTCAAAAAAAAAGTCAAACCGACTTTTTAAATATTAAATAAGTATTATAAACCCTAAAACATGCTCCCAAACTCTATAACTACAACAATAACAACACATTTACCTCGCATTTGCATACTTGCCTCTTATTTGCATACTTGACTCTCACCTTCATTTTTTCTCTAATTTCAATTGCTTGATTTCAAGTGCCATATAGTTCAAGAAGCTTGTAATAAGTGCCGAGGAGTTCAAGGAGCTTGCATTGTTGGTGTTTGCTGATTTGAGATAAGTATTTTGTGATTTTTTTAAAGTATTTTAGTTTGAATAATTGTATTTAATATTTTGTTATTGTTGTAAGCTTCATTTTTCAACATTTGATTTCATTTAATTTTAAACAATCTCTCAACACTAAATTGTTTTCATTTTTTTTTAAATGCATTGTGTAGTTAAAATGGCTGTGAGTTCTAGTTTTGTGGGTCAAGGTATTAAAGGTCTCCCCTACAAATTCGATCTATACTTCCCCCTTTGGAGGCATGTCACACAACTAGAAAAATTACCAAGTGGAGGGGCGTTATTTGGGTTTTCTCACAATGTAATATGCAATTTAAGAGCTCCTACAATTGGGTGAAAACCCATTTGCATGGGGCTATTGGCCACAAAATTAGAACATGTGGAGGGTTGGATGGAAAAGGGTTGCCACGTGCAAAGACGCTTGCATACATCAAAGAGCAAGAGGAAGCAAATGCAGCAACTGCCTTAAAATCCAAGCATCTTATGGCAAAAAAAGGAAGATCAAATAGCACGCCACCTATTTCTCCTTTTGTTGAGGTTATGGCCCCAGATCACCCGTTTTTGTCTACACCTATTGCAACTGGAGGGGAAAAGGATTCACCTCTTTCTCACAAAAGAACAAAAAATATAGGCCCATTGGAAAGGGCATTCCAAAATGAAAGTAGGGACATAGTTGACCAAGGTATTGGGTGCTTTATTTATGCATGTGGTGTCCCATTTAATGTTGTTAGATCACCATACGGGCAAGATATGGTGAGATGTATTAATGAAGCCCCTAGAGGGTACATTATCCCAAGGTATGAAAAGGTGTGTGCTACCTTATTGTCAAAAGAAAGAAAGAAAGTTGAAGAGGCATTGCTGCCCATCAAGAATCAATGGCTCGAAATAGGGGTGTCCATCGTTTCTGACGGATGGAAAGATACAACAAATAGGCCATTGATCAATGTGGTTGCAGTGTGTCCTAAAGGGGCACTGTTTCTGAGGGCTATTGATTGTGAGGGGCAAATGAAGGTGCCCAATTCATTGCCGACATCCTCATAGAATCTATTGATGCGGTGAGGCCTCAAAACGTTGTCCAAGTTGTAACGGACAATGGAAAAAAGTGTAGAGTTGCAGGGTTGTTGGTTGAGGCACAGTATGGACACATATTTTGGGCACCTTGTGCAGTTCATTCCCTCAACTTAATGTTACAAAAATTGAGTACAAAAATTGCTTGGATCAAACAAGTCTATGAGGAGGCAAGTGAGATTCAAATGATTATCAACAACCACCACATGTCCCAAGTCGTCTTTCGTAGATTCTGAACATTACAGCTATTGAAGGTAACCCGTAACATTCTTTTTTTAAATAATTATTAGTTTTTAAATTTTATTTTTATAAATTCATTAAATTAATTTTATAAGTTTGTAATTTGTAGAATTTTGAATGTTTTAAATTTACTAGTCTTAATTTTATTTGTTTTGATTTCTTATTAGGCTGTTGAGACTCCATTCTCCTCGCACATGCTCATCTTGAGATGACTTGAGAAGGTGCAAGCAGCATTGAGTGGCATGGTTATCAATGACCTTTGGAGTGTATGGAGGCAAGCAAATAGTGAGAGGGCTAGGAATGTGAAATTATTGATCTTTGATGACGCATGGTGGGATTGTGTGGATTACTTGGTCAATTTTACTGAGCCCATCGTGAGTATGTTGAGATTTGTTGATATGGATCGCCCATGCATGGGTGAGATTTATGATGGAATTGACTCAATGATTGATTGAGTCAATTAAGACCATCATAAATGCCAAAGAGCAAGATCCTACAGAGACTTTCTTCAAGGAAATGCAGTCACATCTCATTGAAAGGTGGAACAAAATGACTACTCCATTGCAGCTTCTTACTTTTGCCTCGAGTCCAAAATACTATAGCTCAGAGATCCTTTCTTTGCCCAGGAGGGTCCCACCATATAGGGATGTTGAAGTTAGTGAGGGGTATAAGGCAACATTTGCTAGAATCTTCCTAGATTCATAAGTAGAAGACATGGTTAGAGCAGAGTTTGTGAATTTCATATCCTCCACGGATCACTCCATTAGCGCTCTTCGTGACAAATACGAGATAGATGCTTATTCGTGGTGGTACCTCCATGGACAAGCGTACCCCTACCTCATGCCACTTACAATAAAAAAATTATCACAAGTAAGATTTTAATTTTTTTTATTTCTTAACTCTTTCTTTTGTACTTTTATAAATTTAAAATTTTAATTTTGCATTGACTTTGCGACTTGCCTCAATAGGTTGTGAGTTCTTCTTTAGCTGAGAGGAATTGGCGTACATACTCATTTATCCACTCGGTTAACCGCAACAAGTTGGGAGCAAAAAAGGTGGAGGATTTGGTCTTCGTGCATTCTAACTTGCGCCTTCTATCACATAAGAAGGATGAGTACAAGCAAGGGCCAACAAAGTGTTGGGATACAGACAAAGAGACTCCAAACTCGGATGCTTCTATTGCCCAACTTTCATTGCTAGACCCGGACCTAGACAGTACTTTGCGTGACTTGCAAAGTGGGGCTAGCAGGAGCAGCATTGTTGATGGTTTTGGTTGTACTCTTGATGCTTGTGGTTCTAAGGAGCCACGTGATGGTGGTGATGCTCTCGTTGAAGACATTGGAGAAGAGGCAGAGCCATTTGATTATGATTATAATTAGACTATTAGAAGGTTGATGTATCATCATTTTTGTGTTTACATTGTAACATTTGAACAATGTACTACTTACAAGTTCAAACAATGAATATCCTGACAAAATGCATTGAATTATCAATACGTTTTAACTTTTGTGGCTATTTCACTTATTTAATAATTTGTTTACTCTATGCATGTGTAAGGCTGGAATTTTGCTTATTTGGTTATTTTTAAAAAATATTTTAAATATTTTATATGTATATTGTACGGCCGTACCCAAGTGTCGTACCTGGGCCCCCCAAAAAATTGACGGATCATCGTACTCAAACCTATACCCTGTACCCTACCGTGTACCGGCTACCTAGCCTAAAACTCGTATAAATGCTCTTAAATTGCAACTCGGATATTCCAGCAACTCATGGAAGCTCTCGTTTCACACTGATTCGAGCTACCAAGGATTTCACCAAATCATTCATATACGAATGTGACACTTCTGCACAACGTATTGATGCAGTTCTTTTGCAAGAGGATCATCCGATAACATTTTAAAGCAAACAAACCAAAGGAAAGAATCTATCCTAACCAACATAGAAAAAGATGCATTGGCCATACTTCATGTTGTCAAAGCAATGGAACCCACATCTACTGGGTTGACACTTCAAACTGAAGATTGATAATGAGATTTTCAAATATTTTCTAGAGCAGCAATAAAATTCAGTGGAACAATAAAACTGGGTCACAACGATGTTATGACACGATCTTGGGACCATATACAAGAAATAAAAAAATGTGGTGGCATATGCATTCACTTCTCTATGAAATTTCTATCCTACAACCCATTAGCTTATCCAGAAACTACAATGGGACCCAAAATCATCTGAAAGGTTCTCTTGAAGAGATGATTCACTATCAGTACAAAGGACTGATAGTACCTAAGTCAGACCCCACAACTGAAATACCAGATTTTAAAGGAAATACGTGCTCCCCTGATAGGTCACTTGGGATTCCTCAAAATTTATCATAGGATCGAGGAATGTTCTCTAGAAAAGATTTTAATTTTACGTCCAAACATTTTTCATCGAATACTTCGCCTTCGAGCAGAATAAAGTAGAGACAGTCAAGTCCCAAGGACTGCTACAGATCTTGTCAATTCCAACTCCAAGTCACCATTAGAAGCAAGTCTCCATGGACTTCATCACGCGATAGCGTAAATTAAATGGTATGATCATTATTTTTCTGGTGGTTGACAAAATAATCAAATATGCCCATTTATGTGATTTGGCTCACCCATTCTCAGAAAACACAAAGGCAAAAGCCTTTATGGAGAATGCGTAGAAGTTTCATGGGAATCTAAAGATCACTTTCAATGACAGAGATATTACTTTCATTAGTAATTTTCGGAGGGAATTGTTAGCTATTTTTTGGCACTAAATTAGCATACAACTCTTCTTGTCACCATTTTATCCTCGAAAATGTAACACTAAATTTTCAAGCATTTTTTGAGATTAAAGTTATTTGAATCCAATCACTATCACGTGTCGAATGGGGTGATCTTTTTCGTTTTTATTGAAGTTTGTCTCCTTAGTAAAAATTAGTTGAAGTCAAATGATTTGTCAGAAAATCAGATTTTTCACATCAGTTTTGCATTGTCATAAGTCGCTTCAAAGCCTGAAAACCCAAAATGATGAAAATTTGGTTAAGTTGCAATTTTAGTCGAGAGATCGGGTTTAGGGAGCAAAATGCATGTCAAAATGCTTTTCCAAACACAGAAACACGGCAAAACAGGAATGTGCCTAAGTCCTAGATGGAGTTGATAAAGCAGAATTTGCTCAGCGATTTTAGCCACAAAAGTGGACTTCGGCGATTGCACTTTTGCACATGTCAATGCACCATCTAGATCCTGAAAACCTGATACAAATTACCTAATTTGCCTAAGGCAGGGAATTTTAAGGGGAAGCAGACTCTTGAGCGCATTCTTACAAAATCAAAGTGCTGCCCCAGCCCAAAAGCTCAAAATAAGGTTGTGATATGGCTTAAGCATGAACCCAGTCAGAAATTCAAGCTTTCTTTTGCAAAACTTTAAGGTAAAAGTGATCTGCGAAGTTGAAAAATTCAACCATCAAGCACTAGATTAGCTAAGTTTAGGATGGAGACAGGATGGTGAATTCTAACATGAAGGTTTCAATTGTCAAAAGGTACTCCAAATCCCAGAAGTCGGACACTCCCTTTATGAAGTATTTCCTAAATTCGATCAGTAAAGTGGAACTTTTATGGGAAAAGTGCAAAGAAGAAACACATCATAAATCCCAATCTTCTACCTCAAGAGAAGAATTTCAATGAAGTGTCAAATTTAATAAAGTAGCAGGAAGACAAAGGGTCAAAAGATAAAAACCATAGTACAAGCCAAACGCCAAAAGTTTGACTTCTCTCCATTTGGCATGCATCATAGCACATCAAAATTCTATCACCTACTTATTCAAATTGGATCATGAAAGTTAGTAAACATCGACCAACTAAGCCTTATTCTCAAATCATTAGTCATGTTTACAAAGTGTTGACTTGAAACACTCGCATGTACCCAAGAAGACATAATTCAGTAAGATTAGAAGTTTGCAGAAGACTCGACAACTGGACACAAAGGCAGAAAATTTCACGGGTGATTCAGGCACTCAGAAAATTTCACGGGTGATTCAGACACCCAATGGTCAGCAGCAGTTGTATATAGGATCAGGTAACAGGTTCAACCAAGGTCGAACTTGCCAGACATGTTCAACTAGGGTCGAACTCGTCAAACATGTCCAACTGAGGTCAATACTGTCATGTACGGTATATTTAACTAGGACGAGTTTGACTAGAGGCGAAACCGCCACAAGGAAACAACTTAGCAAAACTTCCACACAATTGTAAGGATCTAAAAACATTTGGAATTTCTTGTTTTCAAAGGTTTATGCTGTTTGAGCTTGTCTGAAAATTCATTTGCTGATATTTGTGTATAAATATGCCCCTTGAGAGTCTTGTAAAGGCCTTGGAGGCTCTTAGAGTGAGTAGTAGTATGAAGGAGCAGAAGTAAGGGAGTGATTGGAGCAACTTGCAGAGCATAGCAAGTCTTAAGAGCACGTTTATTCAATTATAGGTGTTCTTGGAGGCCTTGAATAGATTGCCAACACTGACACAGTTGTTTTATAATTCCTCGAGAATCATTCTTGAATCCTCCTCTACCATCAAATTGGTCCAATTTTTGCCTTTTGCGATCCTAATGCCTCTCCAAAGAGCTTTAGCCTCCCCATAATTGTTTGTGGTTTTACCGAGAGCTTCATAGAGTCCCAAGAGTGGGGAGCCCTTATTATCTCTGAAAATCCCTCCTGCACAAGCCCATCCCAGATTACCTTTGGCAGCACCATCAAAATTCATTTTAACTTCAAAATCCTAAGGGGGGACCAAGTTGCATTTTTTAGAAGTTCTTCTATTTCTGCTAACCCTAGAAGTTCTTCTATTTCTGTTAATCTGTTAACCCTGTTATCAAGGAGATTTATCGATCAAATTTGATTACTTATAGATGTCTTTATTTAATTAGTTTGTTAACATGTGTTATGGGTGTTAGTTAATGGCAGTGATGTAACTACCAAAAAGACTATTTAATCTCCTTTATGAGAAGAGAGGACGTTTTGCCATTTTACACAAAATATGTCGTGCACATAAACTTTGAGTTACGCATTTGAATATTAATACAAGAACTTTGAATTTCCATTGTTATCCAGTTTTAACAATCTCATGGCTTCAGTTATCTCAGTCATTTTTAGTCTTAAAATAGTTACTTCAGTTGCATGCAATTTAATCAATAATATCTGGCAAACTGTCATCATGTTGTTCTACTTGTTTCAATGTACGAGTTATGAAGCTCAGTCATTTACTTATTTGATTTTATGTAACTCGTTTTACTAATTACTGTGCACGCTGAATATTGGAAATTATTAACATGCAAACCAGACGATCCATTTATTTGCAAAGCGTACATATTGCAAAATTCTTTACTTTGGCATTCCCTTTTCCTATGAATATTGAATAACGGGAGCCTCCTCACATAACAAGGAGGAACAATGGATCCGCATACTGCCTCTAAAGAAATTTGTCTGACATGTTCTAGAGATAGCATACCCCCAATCAAATGTTCAGATTGAAATTGTGAGAAAATGTTTAAAAGCGTGCCTCTATTGTTCTACCTTAGAAAATTTGTCTCACTAGTTCAAAAGGCTTCCCTTGGTGTATCGGTAGCAATAACTCTACTTTTTAGACTTCAACTAAGATAACTTATAACACCATTTGAAGCATTCCAAGGGTGACTGCCACCATTCACCACTTTCTATCTGCAGGGCTATTTCAAAGGTGATGACAAAAGATCACATACAACACCAACAAAACCATAGTTTGCATACTCGTATTCGGCAAATATTTGGCAAACCCAAAAAAATGACTCGGCAAGACTCGGTGAATATTCAGGAATATTCGACAACTTAAAAAATACACTATTTTCTTAAAAAACATAAATTTTTATGCAAAATATAGCTACAAAATATATCAAATGAGTCTCTAAAATGTTGGGGAAGTGTTTTCTGGTAGATTTGGATACTAATACAGCACAAAATCTCATCATCATGCGAATACAATAGCCAACTGATAAGTGTTATGAATTTATGATGATTGCCATTCAAAATTATCATCATAAATTGCATAACTATGCAAGTTACAATTTTTACATTTTCCTCTTCCCCATTCCAAAGAAGTATCAGCATGATGCCTTTATACGACAAAAAACAACATTTTTTCAGCATTAAACCAATGTTTTTCCTGTTTTCCATGTTAAACCTGCATATGGACGAATTTTAGGGTTAAACTTGCCGAATATTGGCAATCCACCTATGGCGAATGGCGAGCTTTATCGGCGAATATTCGCCCAGGTAAAATTTTGGCGAGTACTCGCCGAATAGGCAAACTATGAACAAAACATTCTCCAAATCCTCAATCAAGGAGAAATTATTCATGGCACAAAACAAGATGAACCAACAAGCTGATTAGCATAAAAATGAGAGGTATTTCGAGGTCAGAGATTAATTCTTCCTTAGGATTCACCCACACAAGTAAATTTCCCCGACATAGGCGAAAGGCAACAAGCTTGCACCTAAATTCTATTGATCCACAAGGTTCTTCACAAGATTAGCAGCATGGCTTACAAGTTGGAACTACCAACCCTCCTGCGGAGTCAACCCAGTTTCCCATGTATCATGCCTGAAGAAGTTATCACCGATCAGATTCTAGGACATACAAAGCTACCAGAACTGGATCAAGAAGGAAAAATCGTCTCGAAACCTGAAGTGGTGATCAACTGACATGTTAAGCAGTTACACAGCATGCCAATCACAAAGTATCACATCAAATGGAAGACCCTACCAACTAAAAATGTTGTATGGACCTAGAAATAAGCTTCTACCCTGCCTACTTCTAAATAGGGAAGAGGTAGAAGGTTTTCTAAAGCCTACACTCATGAGGATAATAAGCAAGGTCATGGTAGTAGCCCCAAGGCCATGGCAGGAGGCAAGGGTTGTGGTATGCAAGGCAATAAAGTAAGGGGTGATAGGTAAGGTTTGTGGCAATATGCAAAGCAATAAAGTAAAGATAATAAATGGTAACGAGTATGAGCTATAACAGAAATATTTAAATCATAGGTAACATAAATAATCAGACCTACATAAATAAAGGGGTAGGGCAATGGGGTATTTACCTTAAGTTGACTTGTTGCCGCATAATCTCCCATTTAACTTGAGCAATTGTACAAAGATTAGGATTCGAGAAGAATGGAAGATACCATAGCAGACCATAGTAGGGAATTCCTAAGACGTGGTGTAATTTGCTGGTCAAATCCTCTATTCTTGAATCTTCGGGACCTTTGCTACAAATTTTCTTCCTTCGCTAAAGCTTGTTTACCCTAGTCCTTTAGAATACCCTATGGGAATATGCTTATTTACAGCACAAGGTACTATAAATGTCCAATCTTGTTTTTGAAAAGGATTAAGGGTTAAGGTATAAAATAGGTGTGCCAAGCCCTACGTCATATTTCTAAATAGTTTGACTAGTAAGTGATTAAGGATGGTAACATTATATTTATGAAATAAACATGTAAATAAATTATTAAAGTTTGTATTATGCATCTTTACATTTTATATTCTTATACTTCAAGTTTATTTTATAAATATAGCATCCAAGATGTTTGAGAGTGGCTTCAAATCTATAGATGTTATCACAAAGAAGATACTTTTTTTAAGGATTCCTTCGTATTCTCACTTGGTCTAATTTCAAGATTTTGGGATTTTAAGGTGACCTACACAAAGGGGGTGATAAGCGATAGAAAAGTGCGGTAAGGTATCACAAGAGGCATAAGAGAGCATCAGCGAGGAGCTAAAGGTAGCCATAGAGGAAGGAACAAAGTAAGAGCCTAAAACACATCTCTCAATAAAAATACTCAAGCATGTCCATCCTAATCAGGAATTTGGGATGTTTTTTTTTGCCAACAAATCCTCGACAAAACAAAACGTTAGTAAATTAATTTTGAGGTTTATACAAATGCTATTCGGGAAAATGAGCAATTTTGTGCAAACAAATCCACACATACCAAGTGTCAAGAAAACACAATTTCAAAGGCAGAGGGCCTGTTACACCTCTAGCTATACACATGTTATCATGTGTGATCAGGTTCATGAGTAGGAAACATCTGACATGCATGACCCTGTGATGTAAGAGCATCTAGGGTGGTCAACAATCTTGCATCAACCCAAAGGATATAGGCATGTATCTTCGTCAACTAGTCAATGTTCTCTTTGTTTCAGTGTGAATTGGATCATAAGGGTCCAGGAGGAGCATTAGAATTTCAACAAACATCGTGGACCAAGGAGGCGTCGATTTCAGTTATCAAACAATGATCAAATTGATTATTCCCTGGCAAATGATGAAACCATCAGTTAATGTAGGGGTAGTTACAAAACTGCTGATATACATTAACCAATGATTGCAAATCCACCGATATGTCCTAAATAGCAATTACATAACTGCCCGAGTGGTCTTGCAACCACCGATATGTCCTGAACAGCAATTGCATGACTGCCCCAGTGGTTTTGCAACCGCCGATCTTCCTTAAGCAGCAGCTTTGCCTGCAAAAGTTGCAAAAAGACATTAAAGGACCAAAACGCTTGGTTTTTCAGATTTTGCGCATTTTACAGGATTTGGAGAATTCAAAGAGGCACTCCAAGGTCAAGGAAGACAAGGAAAAGATCTGACATCAGTTAGTTGATGTTGGTTAGAGGAAAAGAGGGTGCTTGTTCAAACTTCAGAGAGATTTGAGAGGAGACTGAATTTAAGTCCATTGCAAGACTACCATGTGTGATTCTTCTTCACGTTTTGTAACAGAGATAAATAAACAATGTAGTGTATTGTGTTGCATTACTTTGTCGTTTAGTTATTGTTGGCATGTGTGTCCAGCGCTCCCTGTGAGTTTCGTGACATGGACTAACCGCCTCTCATAGATCCTAACTCTAGTGATTGTAGCGGAGACTAATACCTATGGGTTTTGGTCTAACGGCAATCGTGGTCCAACAAATGGTATCAGAGCGAAAGGTCTCAAGTTTGAAACTCACTCGGGTAACGCTCAGGGGGAGATTGTTGGCATGTGTGTCCAGCGC
Source organism: Taxus chinensis (assembly GCA_019776745.2). Classification (NCBI taxonomy): domain Eukaryota; kingdom Viridiplantae; phylum Streptophyta; class Pinopsida; order Cupressales; family Taxaceae; genus Taxus; species Taxus chinensis. Next base: position 799,199,296 of record CM034150.1, read on the forward strand.
TCCCCGTGAGTTTCGTGACATGGCCTAACCGCCTCTCGTAGATCCTAACTCTGGTGATTGTAGCGGGGACTAATACCTATGGGTTTTGGTCTAGCGGCAATCGTGGTCCAACAGTTATCAAATTCCAATAAAGGCGGTATCCATTGTCCTCGAGTCCTGAATGCATTTGTATGTGTGTGTTCGTATCAAAGTGCATGAAGAGTTTGTTGTTCATTTAATTCCCTATCCATGAATGTATCACCATGCAATAATTTTCTAGTAGTTTCTTAGAATTTCTATTTTTGTATGTCAGCCTAATTAGGGATTATGGAATTAGCCCAGCCTAGTTATGTCTGTAAATAGAGAAGTAATTCTATATTCTGAATTCATCATTTATGGAAACCATTTCATTGGTTCATGGTATCTGGAGGTTTCCCCCGCAAAGCAGCTCTGCTTTGTCATTTCAAAAATTCAATATTTTAACACACTCCCTTCATCTATATTTCAGATATTGTTCCCTCTGCTTACTTCACTAGCATTTGTGTGGGCTCTCACTACTACCTTTATCATCCCATTTATGCAATATGAAAACATCATTATACTTTACTTGCTAAGTCAAGCCCTTTGTAAACACCTTGGGCCTTGGAAATGTTATATGCTATCATTCATAGGCCCAAGCTCAACTTCATCATGTCCGCCCTTCCTGAGTTCTTCATATGGCCACCTGCCCCTGTCCTTCATAGATTCCCACTGGCCACCCCATGAGAGAAAAAGTTATGCTTGTAAGGTCTCTTATTATCTCATCATTTCCTCCTTTTTTGGTTCCTCTCACTAAACCAATTCTGCAACGTCCATCTATCAAGCCAATACAACTCATTTTGAACAATGAAAATAATTACCAACCCTAAAAGTTAGATTACAAGTATATTTTAAAAATTCAATGACAGACCTTTCATTTTTTAAGTTCAACTTGATATATGTCTTTTGGATGGGACCGATTGTCATGATGATGACCCAAGTTCATGTTGTTGAACATAATCTCTAAGTAAAAGAAACTGTGACAATGTGAGCACACTAAAACAAGGTTGGGCACAAGTTCTGGATAAATTTTAACACAGTGCAGCACCCTCATGTTACAGACCATCACACCGTATACATGTAGATAGCATCAAGATACAAGTCTGTAAGCTTAAAAACCTGCCCACGTCACACGATTCAATAACTAAAACGCAATACATATACTACTCAGACAATTGTGTCCCGCTCATTCAACTAAAACGCAATACGTATACTATTCAGACAATTATGTACTGCTCATTCAAACCGAGACCCAATCAGGTAGGGGGAAGACTTGCTAGATGCACGGAGATGAGAGATTAATGGACTTTTTACTGTTTACAGGACCGGGTGGTACTACTGTAAGTAGACATAACCACCGAGACAATGGGATCACCTCGCCTCAAGTAAATTGTGTATATTTTGGTCTGTTGTTGTGGACTTACATTTTACTCGCAAGGAACCTGAGCCTTGAAACTGTTGTAGGTTAAAATCTGAGCCATGAGCCTCCCAAGCTCAAAACAAATTCTGTCTTCAAGTCGTACTACACTGAAATTTTTTGGTTAGAAATTTTTATTTTGTATTTACCCAAAAATGCTTCAGTTTGAGGCCTTTCTATATGTAACATTAAAAGGCCTGAATGGCTGATTATTAACCAGAAATGAGCAGTAATATCATTTCTCTGGGCATTAATATAATTTCTTTCTTTTTCAATTCACATTACCCTTTCTACATATAAATGGATAAAAAAACTAAAATCCCCACGTTACTCCCACCAAAGACTCGGAAGTCCACACATAAATGAGAACATATCCATGTTAAAAATGCAAATATAAGCCATGTAAAAAACTTGTTGCCCATAGGAGACGTGAATTGATTGAAATGGTTATGAATAATAAGGTGTGCTGGGCGTTGCTTCAAAATTTTAAATGAAAATTATACAGAGCACAAATTGGGCATCAATAAAAAGGGGCCTTATTTTCCAGAACAAAAATTTCACAGGGTTAAAAACTCTACCTACGTCAAGGCGAACAATGGAGGAGCCCGAGTCCATGATTTTCCTTCCTGTGCCCCAAAGATCTGTAGCAGAAACTCAAGGATCCACTTTCAGCATTTATGAAGGCGGTGAAGAGCTGGCAATGAAAAATAAAAACCGACTACCTGGGCATGTTAAAAGTTTAGCGCTGTAATAGACTACGCTTATTTAATATGGTAAGAGGTTCCTCGTAAGAAAATAACTTTGAAGTGATTAAACGATTCTACTTTGTTTTAGAGGTTCTCAAAGAACAAGTTCTAAATCTTCAAAACCTCGTGGAAAGAGGGCAACAAGAGTTAACCATGATAAAACAAGATCTAGGACATATGAAAACAGGGGGAGAAAAAAGAACTGAAATGGTAAATGAGAAGGAAACAATTCAGATAGATGAGATCCAATCAGCAATTAAAGACATGGAAATAAAAGAAAATCAACTAAAGGATCGGATAGAAGAAGCTAAAACTTGGTCTCAATTAGTAAGTGGATCATCAAATGAACAAAGGCAAGTCATGGAGAAACACATCAAAACACAGATAAAAGAAGAGAAAGATCAACAAAACAGAGTAGTAAATTTTATTATCAAGGGTCTAAAAGATCTGGCGAAAATGAGAGAACTGACATATTGGCAAGAGACTTTCTTAAAGACGAATTGAAGTGGACAGGGTACATACAACAAGCAAACAGGATTGGCAGGAGAACAGATGGAGGAAAGGACCAACACGTGCGAGTGGTTATGAGAAAAATAGAAGACAAACATGCTATCCTAAAAAACAGGGGACTTCTTAGAGGCACACACATATATCTAGATGAGGATTTGACATTCGCTCAACAAGAAGACCGAAGGAAAGAATGGGAAAAAGTGAAAAAAGCAAGGGAAGCAGGAAAATGGGCACAGATGAGAAATGGGAAAGCCCAAAGCAGTGATCATTTATCAAATAGGAAATAGGAATTAGGGGGCCCACGGGAATTCATGCACATAGTAAGCTGGAATTGCAGAGGATATCCATGGAGAAGAGGACCGGGTTTGGGGCCCATAGCAGAAGGGAAAGATATTATCATTCTTACGGAAACACATGAGCACGAAGGTTGCAAGGTTCCAGAATTTGAAGGCTACAAAAAAAATTCAGTTTGGAATGAAGGGAATGAAACAGGGAAAGGCCACGGCGGAATCACAGTGTTAATCAAGGAAATATGGCTCGAAAATGTCCAAAGTTGAAAAAGAAGATCCAAATAAACAATACATATGGCTGAAAATAACAGATGGCAAGACAACAATCAGATTAGTTGCCTGTTACTTTGCACCGAAAGGATCAAAGACATATAGAGAAGAAGCTAGATAGCGAAGATCCATACGCTTCAATAAAAAAAGACATTTCTGTTTTCAGTACATCTGGAGAAATAATTCTATTGGGTGATTTCAATGCAAGGACTGTCAATAATCAATCTCTTCAGTTGACCAGTTTAGAAGGAGGTGAAGACAATCCGTTGTGGCTTAAAGAAGAAGAGAACAAGCTTTGGGAAAGACTATCTCAGGATGGCAGTGGAGGGGTTGTCACATTTTGGAGTTGAGCTTCTAGGCCTATGTAGCTTATACAACATGGTTATTTGCAATGGCATGAGAGCTTGGCCCAAGTCAGGCAACATCACTTGTAAAACATACAATGGGCAAAGTGTAGTAGACTATGTAATTTGTTCTCAAAGTTTTATCTCCACGCTTCTTGAGTTTGAAATTGGAGATTGTCCTATCGAATTAAAGTTAGATCATAGTCCTCTCTTGGTAAAGCTTGGGACCGTCTTCAATCAGCAACAAAGGAATCAGGCTCATCACATGCAAAAGGCATCTCAAAAACAGGGAAAAATCATTCTCAATAAAGAAAATCATGGAATATTTATTGCAGCCCTTAAGCAGCAATTGCAGATAATGAGGAAAGATATAGAGAAACACGGTGTCCAAGGATCGAGTGATTATATACGTAGTAATCTGCTGATATCTTTAATCCAAAAGGCCCTAACTGTCTGTGAGAGATCTAAGCCTAGAAAGAGAGCAGCAAATACTTTTCCGACAAACCCGTGGTATGATGAAGAGTGTAAAGCTGCCAAGAGAGCTTTGAAAGAAAATGGGAATGAACAAAGAAAATAAAAAGATCTATGAGAGATTGGTACAACAGAAAAAAAGAAAGCTATGTGTGCAAGAGAAGGACAGAATTAATTTCTCTTAGAAAACACAATCCCAAAGGCTTTTGGAAGGAGCTACAACAAAAGAAAAAATACATAGAAAATAATATCACAAGTGCAAGTTTGTTGTTTGGAATGAGGTAGCTTGCAATGGGAAAGGTTTTTGAGGTATAATAGTTTTAGTTAGAGAAGTGGAGGGTAGAAAGATTTAAATGGTAAGAGAGGACACAAACAAACAATTCATTTGGTTTAGAATATCACAAAATGAGAGTGACATTAGAATAACATCTTGTTACTTTGCACCTCATGTCTCAAAAACATACAAAAAAGGTGGGCTAGGTGGGAAAGATCCTTATGCAGTTTTAAAGAAAGATATTTCAGAGTTTTCCCAACAAGGTGAAGTTCTTCTTTTAGGTGATTTCAATGCAAGAACTACAAATGAGCAAGCTAACACTTGGAGTAGTAAGGAGAACCATAATCCGTTATGGCTCACGGAAGAAAATAATCAGCAATGGGCAAGATGGTCGAAAGACAGCAGGGACATTAATCATTTTGGTGAAGAATTTGTGGCATGCTTGATTTGATTATTTGCAATGACATGGAAAGATTACACAGATCTAGAAATTTTACTTGTAAAACTTACAATGGGGCAACTGTCAAGTTCATTATGCAATTTGCTCGCAAAGTTTAATCGACAAGATAAGAGAAGGGGAGATTGATGATTCTATCAAGGACCTAAAGCCAGATCATAATCTAATTTCCACAGTGGTAGTTTGGGCAAGCAAAAATCAACTCACAAGGAAAGAACAATGTCAACAACATCTTCCGGAAAAAAGAAGGATTCTTTTAACACAAGAAAATTGCGATATCTTCAAGGAGGTGTTGAGTCACTTAATGCGAGAGGGGAAAGCAAGACCACGAGGCCTTAAAAGTTATGAGTTAACAAACATAGTTAAGAAGGCCCTTACAAGTTACAAATGAATGAAAAATAAGAAGAAGCGAACAAATTGTTTTCCCGTAAATATATGGTTTGATGAGGATTGTAAAGCAACAAGGAGAGCTATTAAAGAAACAGGTACAAAGAAGTTGAACACAGAGTTGTACAAACATATCATAAAGAAAAAAAAGGTGAGTTCATGACCACAAGGAGGGAAGAGCTTATACACTTAGGGGAAAATAACCCAAAAGTATTTTGGAAGGAACTTCAATGAAAGAAGAAACATACAAAAAACAACAATATCACATACAATCAATGGTTTGAGTATGCAAAACAACTTTATGAGCAGGATTTAGAGGTTGAAGGCCCCCCTTTAGTCAACACAACAACAAAGTTTTTTAGTGTGCAAGAAGTTGAGGGGGTATTAAGAAATTGGGGGTTGGAAAAGCCAAAGACTTGGCTAAGTTTCAGGCAGAATATTTAAAATAGTGGAAAGAATTTCTTGCTCCTCACATTCTCGACGTATTCAAAAACATCATTCAGCAGGGTTTTCCTAAAGATTGGACTACCAGTATTGCATTACCTCTTTTTAAGAGTGAAGATGTTAACAATCCTTTTACTTATATAACTATCGTGAACAATCCATTGTTTGCAAAATTGTTTAATGGCATGGTGGAATACAAAATCAGCTAGTGGGTAGAAGAAAAAGGTAAGAGAGCAAAAGGGCAAGCAGGGTTCATGCCTAAGTATTCAATAATAGATCATGGTATCACTTTGAGGCACATCATTGAAATAATTTGGAATGATAAAGAGGAAGCTTCTTGTTGTTTTGTTGACTTCAGAAAGGCTTTTGACACAATTCTTAGGAACACATTATGGGATAGAATGAAGGAGCTTGGTATCCCAGTGCATCACAAAGCAATTATTCATAGGCTTTACGAAAAGGAGTGAGTCAAAATTAAAACTCAAAATGGTATTTCAAAAAGTTTTAAGAGTGATATTGGGGTTAAACAAGGATGCCCATTATCAACTACTTTATTTGGCCTATATATTGACAAACTTGAGGAATGGCTAAATTTACAAAGTGAAGATGGTGTTCGCCTAGGAGAGTATGCCATGAGACTTCTCCTTTATGTTGATGACCTTATCTTGATTGTTAGGTCCACTCAAGGACAAAAAAATAATTTATGTGCACTTGAGCACTTTTGCAAAGAAGTGGGGATGCAAGTCAACACCAATAAGACCGAGATCATGATCTTCTCCAAAAGAAAAAAGAACTCAGTATGATTTCTATTTTGATGGAAGCATTTTAGAGGATGTAATGGAGTATAAACACCTCGGGTTTAATTTTAATAATAAGCTTGGTTGGGAGATTTGTATCAAAAAGAGAACTTTACGGGGTGGAGAACTTTTTATGTTTTCCAAAACAAATGCAGAGAGGTGGAATTATGGGATTGGAAAACTATGCAAACTTCATTTGGGCTTTTAGTAACTCCAATGGTGCTTTACGAATGTGAGGTTTAGACTAGCAGCAACTCAATCTTAAGGTGGAAATAATTTGAGAATATTTAAAAAAGCATGATTACTAACAAGTTCAAATTAAATATCTCGGTCCCATATGAGATTCTTCTAGCTGAAACGGGTGTTGTACCTTTAAAAGTTATTGTTTGTCTCATAACATATTTAAAAAGGGTCGAGCAAACGGATGGAAGTAGATGGCCTAAGACAGTCATCAATGAGTTTTTGGAGAAAAGAAAGAAGTCATGGATAAATCAAAACAACAAATGGCTTTAAAATGGAACATTTACTTGAATGCAAGTCTTAATAATAGCTAGGAGATAAAGAGTTTTGTTATAGATAAATTCCAGTAAGGTTTGTGGGGAAAGTCGTTAGGGAGAAAGAAGATGTAATATTTGGAGGAATTTAACTCTATGTTTGATCATCAACAAAAGGCTTTTATAGGGGCTAATATCCCCTGGAAAGCAAAGATCTTCATAACTCAATTGAGGACTAATTGACATCGTTTTCGGTGTGAAACAAGGAGATGAAAAAGACCTAAAGAGGTATGGGAAGAGAGAGTTTGTGTCTTCTGCATGACTGGTCCAGTTGAGTTAGAGAAACGTTTCATTTTGGAGTGTAATGCTTACAATGACATTAGGGCCCAATTTGCTAGTATTGTTGTTGTTGCATCCTTACAGGATATTTTTTACGAGAATATGATTGAAAAAACATGGAAGTTGATTATCAAACTTACCAAAAAGAGATTTGAATGCCAAAAATATCTTTAGCAAGATTTGTTGTCGCATAGATTGTTTTTTTGGTAGCCTTGTGGACATTAAAAGTTCTTCTTCTTCTTCTAGTTAATTGATGTGGTGTTATTGTATTTATTTCTTTGTGGATTATTGGTTTAAATTAGGTTTTTGTTCTTTCAATTTTTAATATACTTTATTTCGTATGGCTTTTTTGTAACTCTATTTTTCACTTGTCAACTCTTTATTTAACTTTGTATGTTTCTATTTCACCATGTTTCTCTTCTTGCTCCATTTTATTTTGTATGGTGTTTTGCAACTCTATTTTTCACTTGCCTGACTAAAAGGAGTCCAAATATTGTTGTTCTATCCACCTCTATTTCACAAATACAGGTTACAAAATGGGTCCTCTTCACCCTTAGTTATCAGGTAGAACCTAAAGTAACAGGGTAGGTCATACCCTTAGTGAGGTGTTATCCAAAATTCCCTAAGTGCAAGTAAAAAGAGAATTCAAGATCCAATCCCAGCTACAAAATGACTCAAATCCTGGTCTATCTTTCTCTAAGAATACTTGCTTAGTCTATCGATTCTACCCAGATTACAAGGTGGGAATGATTTGGGTACAAACGCGTCTATCTATAATAACTCTCTTCATGGAAATCCTATTCTAAAAATTATTCACAATTCATCATTTCGTAATGATTTTATCATGACTACATTTTCATGTTTCGATGGTACTAGAAATCTGTATTTGCATCTTAACAATTATCATTTAGCTATGGATTCTTACTCGAATGATCGATTATTATTTAAATCTTTCTGTCATAGTCTTATTGATGATGATCTCTAATGGTACACACATATACCTTTTGGATATATTAGTACCTATTGTGAGATGGAGGATGCCTTTCTTAGAAGCTTCATGCTTAACAATGGTCCTAGAGTCATAATGATTGATTACCTAACTTACATCAAGGATGGAAAGAACCTATCACGGATTATATTTTACATTTCAATTCGTACATGCATCAGTAGTGTTTCAACCTATTGATTTAAAGACAAGGGTTAGGACACAAGATTGGTTCACTAACTTGCATTGAGTGTTACTTGTAAATTTTTCAACATACAAAGGGCTAATAATAATTGAGGGATAACACAATCCCCTCTTAACACCCTTCGTTTTAAAGGATTTCGCAAAGAGTTCAACACATATTAGGGTTTCTACAAAGAAAACTAATTTCCTGGTGATTTTCAAGGGATATACACAAACTAAGACATGTTTCTCCATATTAGGCATATAGTGATCTTGAGGACCTTCACTAAGAAATGTCAATCCATAATCTTCTCAGAATCAGTATTTGGCAATTACATTGCGTAGAGGAAAATTGGAACTTTTCCGGTGATATCATGTTTGCAGAAAATAGAGCACGTATGCGGAAGTTATGGCCATTGAAATTTTGGTCGGCATCTAATCTAGACAGGGTCAACTGACCAACGCAGCAACAACACTTAGTGGAAAGAGAATGCGTAAGCAGAGGAGCAAAATAAATATGATTTTGTGATGTCGGTCTTTGACACTCAGAAACGAAAAGGTGGACCCCACTTTTTATTGGTCGAGGGCCCTCGGTCAGGTTCGACAAACTCTTTTCATGGAGGGGTGCCTTTGTTGCCACATCGCTATAATGCCACCGAGCCAACTCAATTTCATATTGGCCTAACTTGGTGAGTTTTGTATTTATATTGCATGGCGAGTTAAGATTTTGCATCGGGCCATCTCGGTGAGCTATGTTCTACATTGATCCGTATTTATATTGCATGGCGAGTTAATAGTTTGCATTGGGCCATCTCGGTGAGCTATGTTCTACATTGTTTAGCCAAGCCACATATGTGGTGTTACCAATTTACTCTACCCATTCAAACCACATATGTGGCAGTCCACGCAAATCCACCAACAACCCATACAACTTGGGTAGGCTCCAAATGACTCGGTCCAAACCATTGGGTGATCAAACTAACAAAAACCACCACCACATGGCCAATGATAGCACATCCCTTCTATCGAGCGAGTTCAACTAGAGCTCACAGGAAGTTTTTTGCTGTCACGGGGCTAGCTACGCAACGGATTTCACTAGCCAACATGCGGCACTGAGACACTACTTTTTCCGCTCGCCTTAGAGGAACAAGCTACTCCAGCAGTCCCAGACTATGCCTTCATCCACCTCCCATTCCCAACGCATCTCCAACTTATGCACAAGTGAACCCTTCTAACACCTTTCACAGCTGCCCATACAACTGCTCCAGAAAACCACTCACTGAATGTCACGGCTGCCCATACAACCGTCAGGAGCTCTTAATATGCCTTATTAGTCCACCTGAGGGAATGCATAACTCATGCCTCCTTGACTCATCACTAACCCAGCTCTCCAACGCCACTGGCCAACTCACTGTCGAACATCCAACTGTTCTGCACAACACAGCTAAGGAACATCACATGCACCTTTATGTCATCCATCCATGAGTCTACCTGAGTTGTCGCGCTGGTCACCTACACGTGAACCAGCAGGGGAAGTCCTCCTTGTGATTCCTTCCCGGGTGTGAGCCTCTACTCACCCCAACATGCTGACTGTTTTGTCACCCAAGTCCAACACCAAAGATCCCTGCGGAGAGCACTGCAAGCTCTCCATCTTTGTAGACCACATCACATGCGGGTGAGGTACTCTTCTTCCCTCAGCTCAATCCCAACACTAATCTCGCCCCAATGCCATGGCCACTGACATTGCCATGCCTACTCTTTGAGACACCCATCCGCGTCCAGACCGCATTAACTCCTACTCAAGTCTTCTGCCTTAGTTGTCAGCTCACCACACTGCAACCGTATCCATGATGTCCTTGACTTAGTTGACCATGTCGTGCATCACCATGTGAACCATCCTCTATCCACTTTAATGAGTCTCAGCTACTACTTCTGCACCCACTTCGCATCCACACTTCCGTTGCGCCTCCGATACATCTATGTGAGCACTCAACTCATCTGCGTTGTTTAACCTCTGCAAGGTTGAGGAGCTCCCCACACTTGGCTCGCTCGCGTCCAAGTTACTTCTCCTTTGTTTCGACCTTCAGATCCCAATCTCACTCTGTCACGCCTCTTGGCTGCTTCCCACATGAACTCTGCTTCTAAGGATGTTGCCACCTCAAAGGTCTCCCCAAGTCCACTGTTACTTAACTCTAGAGTCCCACTGCTGATCCATGATGCACATCTCTACATGGACATACTCCGCAAGGGTAGAGTATATCTCCAAGGTCTCCTGAACACCCCATCCTCTGAATTTCCAAGTGCACCAAGTGTTCCACACTCCACTTGGTGTGGGTGTGAGCTCACCACGTTGGTCTCAACGTCTTCCATGCTCATCTGGCTCCTTAGGCTTGCACCACACTCTTAGCGCAAGGCCTCTATCATGCAAGGTCTTCATGCTCAAACCAACTCGCTCTGCCACTACATTGCTCTCATGAGTTGCCCAACTCACTCCGCGTACATTGGGTACGTTCTTCGCTCCAAGAAACACTGCATTATTCCTAAGTGCAACCAACTTTGCTCACCAACCCACCTCAGCACTACTTAGTTCTGGTACCTCCTTGGGCTCATAATATGGTCCATTCAATTATCCATGTGCAACTTTTACTCACTAACCAGCCCTCAAGTGTTGCACCAACGCGATACCAAGAACTTCCCAGGAAGTCACCCATCCCAGGCTACTTTGGCCCGTGCGCGCTTAACTCACCCAACTGTAGTTTCACAGCGCTTTTGAGCGCCCACGCATGCGAGGTCGTCAACCCCAACCCATGCGTCGCCAACCATTTACCTCGGTCAGGAGTCCCTCTGACTCCCTGGATAGCGCCTTGTGCACTACCCTAGTTGGATGGGGTTTGCCCATCCTCGGGGAGGCGGTCACTCTATGAGCTCAGAGACACGCCCCCCGTATAATAATTAAATGGGGGGCAAAATGCCTTACGTGGCCAAGCCATGAATTTATTGGTCATTTGAGCCTTTTAAAAAGTGGAAGTAGTATAAAAGGGGTTCACCTTGTATATAAAGGGACATGAGGGAAGGAGAGACTGTGATATTGTTATTAAGGAGGCATAACTTGAGCTAGCTAGAAGGAGATTTTAAGGTGAATGTACAAAAGTGACTCACTAGGCTTATTTTTGGTAAGAGAAACGTGAGTGAAAAGATCAAAGTCATTTAATAAATATATTGTAAGTGTTATTTTATATTATTTTAAACTATTATTCCATTGAATTGGACGTGGAGATGTAGGTCGTCAGTGCCGAACTCCGTTAACACGTATGGTGTTGAACTATTGTCAAATTTTCTTAGTTATTTTATCTGATTTTCTAAATGCTTGCAGCCTACTAATTTTAATTTAAAATAAAATAAAGTCATTTTGTCGATTTTAATCCATAGAATCATTGTTTAAATCAAAATAATGTATGCATGTGACAATTATTTCTTATGATTTCAGATCAATTGGTATCAGAGATGGTCTATGATACGATTATCTGTGTTTGGATTGCAAGTTGTAGTGAATGATAACAAGGTCCCAATATAAGAAGGGTGAAGGAAAATTATTAGGAGAGGATCCCAAAATCGGCACAAGAAAATAAAAAAGTCCATCGATGGAGGAACGAGAAGAGACAAAGTTTCGACAATCATTCCTTCAAATGAAAGATATGGTGGAAGAATTGTACCGAGATAGACAAAGGGAAAAATAAACTAGAGAAGGTAAAATAGAAGAGGCCTCTAGTTCTAATATTCCTAAAGGTGAATCTCAAAAATCTGATTTTCATCCTTCATTAAAATTAGATATCAAGTTTGAATTGCCAATATATAATGGAGAACTTAATGCAGAGAAGTTGGATAACTGGATCAAGAAGATTGAAGTATATTACAGGGTTCAGAAATTTGTTGATGATGAAGCAAGAATTCATTTGGCAACTCTTTGGATGGGTGGCACAACACTCATTTGGTGGGAGAGTAAGCTACAAGAAGTGAAGGAAACCCAAGGTAAAGGGATTACTTCTTGGTCTAATTTTTTTTCAAATCTTAGACAACAATTTTATCCTCTTGGTTACAAGAAACAAGCTATGATGGATTGTTAAACATTAAGACAAGATAAGGGACAAAGTGTTCAAGACTATACACAAGAATTTAGGAAAAGGGCTCTAATTCTTGGAATTTCCCTAAACACACAAGAAACATTGCTTAAATATATTGGTGGGTTGCATATTTACCTAAGGCATATGATTCTTGTTTTAGGTCCTACTAATCTTGATGCAGTGTGTGTTCAAGATACACATTTGGAAGCACGAGGGAAAATGAGTAAGGAGTCCTCATTTTCTTCTTTTAAGCAAAAGAACAAGCTTCAAGGAAAAGGTTTGAAAGAACAAGGAAAAGGAAAGGGTTTAAAAGAACTCTACTATTAAGAAGAAAGATGGAAAACCATTTTGCAATCATTGTAAAAAGAACCATGATGAGTCTAGGTGTTGGAAGGAAATTAGGCCTAAATGGTAAGAAAGGAAAAGAAAGAAAACAAATATTGTGGTTCATGATCTGATTCAGGGGATGAAACCAAGATCAATCCATGAGTTTTCAAGGTAATCCTTCTCTCTCTTCTTCCAACACTAGTACTTCAAATGTTGCATCTTCTTCTAGTCAACAATCTATACATGATGAAAGGAAACAGAATGAGATTTTCCACCTTAGAGTTATTTCTAAACATACCAAAAGATACTCTTTTTGATAGTGGATCTCAAGATAATCTGATTTCAGAGGAGGTTGTTAAGAAATTGGGACTCAAAACCAAGCCACATCCTAAGCCTTATCCTTTGGGCTGGGTTTGTGATGATCCTACAGGAAAACTTGTAGATTCAGATTTTCCATTACAGACAAGTTTATTGATGAGGTTGATTTGGATGTTGTTCCTTTGGATATTTGTGGTGTTGTTTTGGGAATTCCTTACTTATACGATCGTAAAGTAATATTCTATAGGGAAGAAAATAAGTACTTTCTTGTGAAGGATGGAATTGAGTATATTGTTAGAGCTCACCATGTAAAAAACAATCCTTCCTTGGTTACTGCAGGTTGGATAAAAAGGCTTGTCAACTCAAGCAATAATTTCGTACTCATGGTGATCAAAGCCAAAGAGAAAGATCACGAAAAGGATTTTGAGGATTGTGATCCTAAACATCGTAATGAATTAGTTAAATTGTTTCTAACTATGATGATGTTTTTAAGGATCCACAAGGTCTACCTCCGAAAAGAGGGGTTCAACATGAGATACAACTGCTACAAGATGCACATCTTCCCAACATTGGTATGTATAGATTTTCTGTAGTTGAAAATGAGGAAATCAAGAAACAAGTGATGGAACTCTTGGAAAAAGGTATTATTTTCCCAAGTTCATCTCCTTGTGGTTCGCCAATAATTTTGGTGCCAAAGAAGGATGGCACATGGCGGATGTGTGTTGATTTTTGTGCTTCAAACAAAATCAGGTGAAAAATCATTACCCTCTTCCTCATATTGATGATTTACTAGATCAATTAAAGAATTTTATTTATTTCACTAAGTTAGACTTAAGAAGTGGTTATCACCAAGTAAGGATTAATGAAGGTGATGTGTGGAAAACTGCTTTTAAAATGAAAGAGGGATTATTTGAATGGTTAGTAATAATGTTTGGATTGTGCAATGCACTGACAACATTCATGAGGGTTATGAATGATGTTTTTAGACCATTCATTGATGATTTCGTTATTGTCTACTTAGATGATATTCTTATTTTCAGTAATTCTTGGGATGATCATGTTAATCACATCCAGAAAGTTTTAGATGCATTAAGAGGAGATAAATTATTTTTGAAGATGTCAAAATGTGAATTTGGGAAAACATCTTTAATTTATTTGGGTTATGTTGTGGGACATGGTGAATTGAAAATAGATCCTACAAAATTTGAGGTCATTGTAAACTGGCCTAGACCCAATAATGTGACAAAAGTTAGGATTTTTCTTGGTGTAATATAATATTGGACAAAATTCATTTCTAACTTCTCATTTATTGCATCTCCTTTGCATGCTTTGACAAGTGTTAAATAGTCTTTCAATGGGGAGGAAAACAAAAGAAGGATTTTGATACACTGATAGAGAAAATTAGTACCCGCTCTGGTCTTGGCACTTCCAGATTTGCAGCAGTCATTCAAGATTGAGACAGGATGCTAGTGACTATGCAATGGGGGCAGTTTTGATGCAAAACAAATGACCTGTGTGTTACCATTAAGAAAACCTTCACAAGTGCCGTAAGAAATTATCCAACTTATGATAAAGAGTTGTATACTTTGGTGCAGAGTGTAAAAAAATGGAAGCATTACTTGATGGGAAAAGAAATGGTTATACATACTAATCATCAACCTCTTCAATTATTTGCAAACACAAACAAAGTTACAACAATCTAGACATTTTTGTTGGATGGATTCTTGTAGCAGTTTCACCTCATGATCAAGTATAAAAAAAATGTACGCAAAACAAGGTTGTTGATATGTTATCTAGACCTCCAGTTGTTGTTGCATATGTTCTTCTATAGCATAGTTCTTTGGCTCATGATAGTTATAAAGAGAAATATGTGCATGATGCTGATTTTAAGGAAGTATATGAATATTTAATGAGTGGTAAATAGGTAGGAGAATTGGATTATCATGTGCATGATGGAATTTTATATCATTCTGGTAAAATTTGCATTCCACTAGAATGAAAGAGTGCATGTGATTAGGGAAGCTCATACTTCTCTTATATCTGGACATTTTGGTATTAGTAAAACAATTGCACATTTACAGAGGTATTGCTATTGGCCTAAAATGCATGAGCATGTAACCAGGTATATAAAAGGATGTGTTCTTTATGCCATGAGCAAGCCTAGTAATAGGAAGTTAGGACTTTATACTCCTCTTCCTGTCCCTACACGTCCATGGGAAAGTGTTTCTATGGATTTTGTAGGAGGTTTTCCCATGTCACGAAAGAAACATGACTATCTATATGTGGTTGTGGACAGGTTTAACAAGATGTGTGTGTTGATTCCTTGTACTAAACAAATAACTGGTGAAGGGACTGCACATTTATTCTTTCAGTTTGTATGGGTTCATTTTGGTTTTCCCACTTCTATTATTTCAGATTGGGATTCAACGTTTCTTTGGGAGTTTTGGTCAACTTTGTGGGGTTTGATGGACACAAAACTAAAGAAAAGTATTTCTTTCCATCCACAGATTGATGGTCAAACAGAGGTTGTGAACCGCACAATGGTACATTTTCTTAGGGGCTATTGTGGTAAACATCCAAAATTATGGGATGAACATTTGTATTATGTGCAACATGCTTATAATCGTGCCATACATTCTTCTACTATGAAGTCTCCTTTTGAGACTTGTTTTGGTTATCTTCCTAAATCTCCATTAGATTTATCTCTTGAACAAGAAACTGATGTTAGTGGACTTAGTGATACTGACAAAGCTAAAAAATTTGTGCAACGCATACAGCAGGTCCATCAATATGTTCGAGAACAGTTAGAGAAAATTCAAAAGAAATATAAAGCAAGGCATGATAAACATAGAACTGATCACAAGTTCCATGTTGGTGATTCAGTTTGGCTTCACCTCAACAAAGAAAGGATGACAGGTGAAGGGAAAAAGTTAAAACTAATTCGGTATGGTTCATTCTGAATCTTGGAGAAAATTGGTAACAATGCTTTCTGGTTGGATTTACCTCCATACATGCAAATTTATTCAGTTGTGAATGTTGAGAATTTGAAGTTGTATGAACCGCCTATGATTATCGATCATGATGCTAATGTCATACCATTTGTTGATGATTTTGCACCTGAGTACCTGGGTGAGTTGCAGGAAGATATCATCTTGGATAGGAAGGTTAGAACCTCACAGAGGGGTGATGTTGAATATTTCTGTGTGGGTTTAAAAGGCATGCATCTGAACAAGGAAAAATGGATGGAAATTGAAAAGGTGAGGGAGAAATACCCTCACCTATTTACTAATTAAATTAACTTTTGGAGGTCCAAAATTTTCTCAATGGGGAGGAATGATCTAGAGATCCCTCACTGAGAAACATCAATCTATAATATTCTCAGAATCAGTTTCAAGTAGTTGCATTGCATAGAGGAAAATTGGAGCTTTTCGATGATATCTTGTTTGCGGAAAATGGAGCCCGTATGCAAAATTTATGGCCATTGAAATTTTGGTCGTCATTCAGTTCAGGCAGGGTCAACTGACCGACACAAAAATGATTTTGGAAAAAGGTGGAAAGGTTCAAAGTTTGCGTTTGATGCACCTCCGGTCTTTGACAACGAAAAATTGGTGGGCCTTGCTATTTACTGGTCGAGGGACCCTCAATCCAGGTTCGGCACACTCTTTTCACAAAGGGGTGCCTTTTTCGCCACATCGCTATAATGCCACTGAGCCAACTCAGTTTCATATTGGCCTAACTTGGTGAGTTCCATATTTATATTGCAAGGCAAGTTACTATTTTGCATTCCACATAGCTTGGCGAGCTATGTTATACATTGATTAGCATCGAGCCACATATGTGGCATTACAAACTAGTTCTCACCACTCAAGCCACATACGTGGCAGTCCACACAAATCCTCCAACAACCCATGCAACTCGGGCAAGCTCCAAAATGACTCGGCCCAAACCATTGGTGACAAAACCAAAAAATCCACGCTACCACATGGCCAATAATAGCACAGACCTTCTATCGGGTGAGTTCAATGTGGGAATGATCTCACATCAAGTTGTTTATAATTAAATGGTGGGGCAAAATGCCATACGTGGCCAAGGCACAGACTCATTAGTCATCTAAGCCTTTTTAAAACGATTCCTCCACTCAAATCCCCATGCATGTGGGACAAATAAACAACCCCCCCACCAAAAAAACCACCAAAAACAAAGTCCACATGGATGAATGGGGCTATCACTCCATTACCCAAAAGTGTATCATTTTAAATCAATGATAAATCAATGTGAATCCCACTTTATAAAAAGTAAGGCAAGGTGGAGGTTCAAACCATGGTCGGCCAGGTAAAAGGATATATAGGCCTAATCGATAGGCCATAGTGTTTAGAAACACTATAAAAGGGGTTCACCTTGTAATTAAAAGAGCAGAGAGGCAGAGACCGTGTTTTTATTAAGGAGGCTTATTGTGGGAGCTAGGAGGAGAATTTGGAGAAAGTGCCAAAGGAGACTAGGCTTAATTTTGCAAGAGGATCTAGTGAGAAGATCAAAATCATTTAATACTCATTGTAAGTGTTATTTTATATGATTTTAATAGATTAGTCCCTTTAATTGGACCTAGAGACGTAGGCTGTAAGTGCTGAACTCCGTTATCATGTATGGTGTTGAAATCTCTTGTCAATTTTCCCTAGTTATTTTCTCATAATTTTCACAGTGCTCGCAGCCTATTAATTTTAATTAAAAATACAAGAAAGTCATAATGTCGATTTGTAATCCGTAAAATCATTGTTTAAAGCAAAACTATGGATGAATGTTGCAAGTTTGCTTATGATTTTGGATCATATAGCCATTTTCAGTAGGTTGCATTTATTTCACCACTTGTTAAAACCATCACTTTTTGGGGAAAAAAAGGTCAACATGTTTGATTATCTATTTTTTCTAAGAGTCTTTCATGTTGATTTTTGGACCTGTTTTCATTCTCCTTTCAAATTCACTATATTCAATGTATTTATGTCTTGAACCCTAATTACCTAGTTTCTCCTTTGTGGTTTACTCTTATACTATTTTTTATGGTTTAGAGAGCCTATTTTATGTAATTATATCTATATAATGATTAAATATGAACTAGGTGTGATTACAATATGTTGTGGTTAGTTTAGTGCATTTGTTAATATAAAACCACTTTCCACCCTACATTTAGGTGAACTTGCGTTGATTAAACACCCAACCTAGGATTTTATATTTAAGCCCTATTAAGCTAGTATTCAACCTAATATTTTAATAAATCCACATTTTTTTGTTACATTTTAAAGATTTAACTTACCCCTTATTCATTATCCTATGGTTTATTTTATTTATTCAACTATTTATGTCGATAGGCATTATTTAAAGCAAACATTCAACTCTTATCATACAAATTAACGATCATTGCCCTATCCATGCATGTGCAAGACCAAGAAAATGAGGGAAACTGAAGATTTTGTCTTCTAATGCTCGTAGGAGTTATTAGGGTTTTATTTTCCTAAATCCATTTTAGCAAAAAGATCATTTTCAAAAAATGATAGGATGCCCTAACATTTTTAGTTGGAGGGAAAAAGAGTGTGTACACTATTACAAGGCTTTGATGGACTTACACCTTGCCCATCCCTCTTCTAAATGTACACAGACTGGCACATGCTTTCATTATAGCTCTACAAACATGCAATCTCTTGTGGATTTCTATGTTTTTAAGCTCGACTCAACCTTGCGCTCTTTAAATTTTCATATATGTAAATAGCCTTTGGTGATAAAATACAATGGAAAGTCCATCAATGGAATCCAACTCAATGATGAAAGACATTGTGTAATTGAAGAAGATGTCGAATGTGGTAGGAATAGGATTCAAACGTACATTACGATCTTCACAAAAAAACTAGTGTAACAATTTCAATGAAGGGCGAAAAGGAAGAGCAATGGTAAGCAATGGATGGACAAGATGGACCCACAATGAAATACCAACCTTAGGATTTCCTTAATAACACTTTCTATTTTCAAGGTTCTTTATTTGGTTTCTAATATTAGAGGACAATATAGTTTTGTTTATACAGACTAATAGGTTAGATTGCAACTAAGGGCATTGTTGAGACCACTATAGGAGTCTGTAGTAGCAGGATATGGTGTGTTCGAAGTTGAGATTTATTTAGTGTTTGTATGGTTTTATTGATCTTGTGCCATTTGAGGAGCCATGATCGTACGTCAACAAATGAAGGGGAAATAACACCACGTAAGTTGTAAATCACATCTAAAAACACCCACAAGTTGATATATTCAAATGTGGTCTTTCAGGATTTCAATGATGGATTCCAAGGGTTATACATAGGATTTTAGGGTTCCTATGATGGGGGTTTTGGGATTTTTTGGGGGGGACTTCATGTTCAAGGTCAAGATGTCCCCCATCTTACTATTTTTACAAGGTACAAAATGGCTACTCAGTAATAAATGTTTTAGGGTTGTATGACAAAATATGATAAAATAAGGGGGAACCTCAATAATGACGATCAAGGACACTGAGATCTTGATATCAATGTTCTCATGTAAATTTATGCATTGATTTATGTAAAAGATACAAAGAAGAATAGTAGTGAGAGAATTAGTTGGCTACCTAATTGGTTAAACTTCATTAGGGGTCATGCAAAGATTGTTTTAGCAATAATTGTTGTATTGGTGTTTTTCAAGTTTTTTATAACATAACCCAAATTCATTCCTTCCCCTTATATATATCTGGCATTTGTTTTTGGTGACCAGATTATTGCAAAAAAGTTACCTTATAGCCTTGGAAAACTTTGTAGTCTATTGAACATTAGTAAACATGTAACGATATCTTAAAAGTCCATTTTGCTTTTTTGTGTTCTTGAATAAAATAAAGAGTGCTTTGCACCTAGAACATTGTTCGCAACAACTCATACATAAGGATCAAATAACATAAAAATATTGTGTGCAATAAATGGCTTTCATCTTACATATTTATGAATTTGAATATTTTGATTATCCTCATTAACACATTATCTAACTAGTATTTTTTGTATTCAAATACATTTATGGGGATCTCTCTGAAGGAAGTACTATTATAAAATTACAATTATTAATAAGCGTTTTGATAAATTGGGGACAATGACCAATTAGTGTTGTGATAAAATGATGTGGTAAAAAAATTGTAGCAATAATCAAATTTTCTATGATGGTCAAGGTTTGTTGTCAACTATCTACGCCTCTATAATAGCAAGCATTGTGGTAACACCTATTAGAAAAAATATATTTTATCTTCTACAATATATTGATTTTTCCTTGTTTAATCCACAAAATTTTATTTTTTTGTGTTGATCTTTGGTTAGGTGTGCAGGTGTATTATTTAGCTCTTGGATTTTTGTGTGTTTATTATGTATATGTCAACATGTATATTTATCATGTACGCACATTAATAATAAAAGTTAATTGGATTTGAAGGATCAAATGTACGTACCTTCTATGTAGGTTGGATAAGTTTTATTATTATTCTTTTGAAAAATTTGCTCTCTTGTTTTACTTGATTGTTATAATCTTTATTTGTCCCAAGTGTTTGTCTCCATTCGTTTGTTCGGTATAATATTTATTCATGCTTATTATTTTGGGATATTCTTTAATTATGCTTTTAACTTGTCTGAAAGATTTAGTCATGTTTGGTTTAAAAGGTATAGTGGTTTTCACTGGTTTAATTGTCATGGATTCATAATGAGAAATATTTATTTTAACATTTTTGCATAATTCGTGGTCTAATCTATTTTATTTTCTTTGCAAAAATTTTAACCAAGTGAAAAATGATAATGGGAAGTGTTTACACCCTTGTTAGATTTAGAATGGATGTTATAGTATAACAACTAAGAGGGGTATAAGGGCGAGCAACAGGCAAAGTATTTTGATCTAATTAACTTCCAACATCAATTATACATGACTAGAATAATATATTCCCACTTGAAATGAACTAAATGATTGATAAACAATAAGTAACTAGTTCAAAACATGAGAGGAAACAAAGACTTAACTATTTAGGATGATTATGGAGTGATTTGGGAATGCAAGGAAATGGAATAAGAAGTTTTAAAGTTATATATTCAGCACAAAAGATTCTGAAATTGAAGAATGTGTAAGTGCAGTACCATATAGAATCTATACATCCTAGGTAGGAATTGTATTGTCCAATACAAAGACTATACGATTTCAGACTGGGATGTAGTCAAGTACTAAAAATTTATGGGTGCTTCAATTGTCTGGAATTGGTGCTCTATGTGTGTCTGTAATGCACTTCCTTGTTGCACCTAGTCGATAAGCTTATTCAATATGTTAAATATGATAACAATTGTATTTATAGACAAGGAAAACCGAAACAATGAAAAAAAAAACACTACAAACAAACTTGATCCTTCGTCGCGTTCTCTTGCAACCTCAGATGAGATGGTTGAAGTGTGGAATGAAGTACCACACTTGTTGAATCTCCTTTGATGAGTTTTTTGTGGATGTTCCAATATTAATTCCAAATGGAAGAAAGATGTGTTGCAAGCGATCGATGAATTTATTGATCAAATGGGTAGCCTTGTGGCGTGTAAATTCTAATAGAAAATTGACAGAGTAATATTGCAAATGTCTTAATCTTCCAATAGATGAATGGTGAAGGAAATAGCCTCTTATTTGTAGTTGAAGGAGAGGTCATGGATTGTGGATCAAGCTTTGAATAAATTACAAGTAAATGAATGCATTTTCCTGATTTAATAAGTTGATTTGGTCAGTGTAGTTGACTGTTTTGAATAAGACTTAAAGGGGAAATGAATTTGAATAGTTGGCTCTTAAATGCTTCAATTGTATGTGTAATTTTGGTTCCTCCTTTGTAGGGTTCTAGAATTTGAGTGGAGTGAGCTAGTGAAGTGGAGTTGAGTGGGAGGTGAGTGGATAAATAGTTCTAATTTTATTTAAATAGCTAATTAAATTAGCTAAGGAGTATAAGTGTATGCTTTATGCACGTTATAATTAATTAAATTAATTATAGTGAGATCTGGATGAATAGTGGTCTCGAATATATTTTAGAACATGATTTGACACATTATACAAAAAATAAGGATGATTATAAATAGGTGTGTATTTTTAGGGTGTCTACATTTTCCCCTCTTTAAAGTGTTATTATGAAGTAATAATGTTTTAAAGATAGTAGACACATGTAGATCAATGAATGGATGATAGGGAAGTTTGGTGGAACTACTTTATTTTCCCTGGTGAAGCATTTAGATGCCCTAGCAAATGTGGATTACACTAAAGGAGTGCCATGTCAAGTGGATGGTTGATGCAACAAAGTTGTGGAAAGTCGCTTAATAGGAGAGAGAGAGAGAGAGAGAGAGAGAGAGAGAGAGAGAGAGAGAGAGAGAGAGAGAGAGAGAAAGAGTCATGGATAATCATGGGAAGAAAGGGCTTAAAATGTTAGTTAGATGTCATTGGTCATTTGTGCTATTAGATTCTTTGATCTCTCTGAGATATTTTTGAACTCTTCATTATGGGAGAGATGACGCAATACCCACCACAACATTTGAGAGTTCGATTGGGCTCTTGGTGATGACGGTCTGGCAAGTGCATTAAAAATTAAGTTATTGAGCACTTTTATTACTTGTTAGATGTGATGGAAAAGAGAAAAGTAATGCTAGCGCATCCAAGTAGTTGTGCTAGCATAACCCACAATGTGCGCTAGTGTTAACTTACACGTGCTAGCACAAATATGGGTGCATTAGCGTTAACATGGGCATGTTGGCATATTACATGATGTGAAATAGATAGATTAGATAATCTAAATGAGCATCAGTTACATTAAACTCATAGAAAAATGGAGATACAAACAAAATTACAGAGGACAATATAATATTGCAAAAGATAAGCACAATAATGTTATTGATTAATAATATCTGAAGCAAATTACATGGAGTGAGAGTTTATAATATATAGGAGAAAGAACTCCTTAAAACAAGGATTCAACTCTAATCTTCAATTCCAAAAATCTCTCTTATCTCTCCTAGAATCACTCCCACTATTCTCTCACATATCCCACCAATATCTCACTTAACAAACACCTATCCCATGGCGAGATAAACTCACGTACACAAATATATAATTCGAACCTATATTATTATCAATGAGTTGTATTTTCATGACAACTCTATTAATAATAATATTACAAATATATATGATTTATAAATACAACTCATCATTCACATAGATTCTAATATCACTCAAACTTACTAATGTAATATAAGAATATTACATTTAACTATTACAAACAATAATGTGAGTACTACTCTAAGGAATATTCCTAACAGTACGTGCACTAACATTATAATGGATGTGTTAGCATGCTAATACACACACTAGTGTAAACCACGCTCGCATATTAGTGGATGCAGTAGCGTTGGGTTATGTGTGCTAACATCACTATAAGTGTGCTAGTTTGAACTAGAAGAAATATACGAGATTTAAAAGATGAAATTTGAAGAGAAGTGATTTTTCAAGAACTAACAAAGTAGCGTGATGTTTGTAGCTAAGACTATATGCCCTGGATGTGTAGGAGCAACATGGATGACTATGATCCTTCGAGAGACAGATGACCATGTCAGAGCAGAGGGGACTAATGGTGATATTGGACGCAACCAAATTGACAACATTGCACAGATGTTAGATATTAGACTTGATCATTGTTTGTTCATTGCATTGGTAGGGTGATGGCATAGTGAGTCACAAACTTTTAGATTATCAACTGGGGAGATGTCAATTACTTTGGAGGATGTATACTGCATATTGTCGGTTCTGATACAAGGATGACTGATTTAGTGGGAAAGGAGTGCAACATAAATACAGGCTCACATATAACGACTCTTTGGATTAGAGGGAATTTACAAAAAGGGTATGGAGACACATCTTAGAGAGTGCATGAGAGATAATGAGATAGTTCGACTGCCGATTTATTTGATTGATCTTATCAATGACTACTTACTACCTGATAAGATTGAGAGTCAGTTTCATCTCAGGTTGATGAGTGTTGTAGCGGATTTGATGGATAATACTACATTGTTTGCACAGGGGGCCTGTTTACTAGCACACCTATACAACGATATGCACCTGATAGTATATAGCATTCACAGGAACCTGGGTCCAACAAATTTATTGTAGATTTGGGCATGAGACCACATTGTAATAGGCTAGTTGATGGGTGTGCTTAGAGACAAACTACCTTAGAAGCCATCAACTTGTGGATGAGAGATAGTGGGTGGCAAACACAGAGGTCACCAAGGAGATATAGGGTTCTATAGACGAGTCATGGATGATTTATAGTTGTGTATGATCACATGGAGGTTGTACAAACAATACATATGGGCTACAAATGGTGCAGAGTTGGGGACATTAGATATTTAACACTAGATTATTGGGAGTCAGTTATATATTTTGGAGACATATAAACTAAATAGGGTTAGACGACAACTAGGAGTGATGCATGATATTCTAGGAGGAGAACAATGGTAAGTGCGGGTGGTGGGAGAGACTATTGATTTTGGGCATGTTGTTAGCTAATTTTGACTTCGCAAAATCAATAAGTGTAATTTTTTTTAAAAAATATATAAAATTTCAAAGTGTTCTTTCATGTGATTTTTCTCCCTCATCGTAATCATCTTATTCTCATAGTCATTTTGGATTTCGTTTCATCCATTTTGAATAAGCCCTTCTCCTGTTACGATGCAAATCATGTTTTAATTAGTTAATTAATATTTACCTTGTTATTTAATAAAATCAAATTTTATTTTATTTTGATATTTAAGGTGGGTTGAAGGGACCCGTTCCCTGTTTACAAAAGGCAAAAAGTGGTTTGGGATAACTCTCATGCCGCAATGACAGACATGCCTTGTCACATCGAACATATGATTCATGCCTGACCCCGACCCCCATCGCATTGAACACCGAGCCGTCTTGGCACCATGTCGAGAGACCACCTCCGCCACCAAAGCAGCTGACCCGCCCGGAACCGCCTAGCCGAGTAATGCCGAGCTATAGAGGTGGCCATCCCGGGGAATGGACCCCGAGACCTCCCACGAGCTATAAAATCAATATTTATTAAATTTTAGGGTTTTTAATTAATAAATATTAATTTAATATTCATAGAAGTTGTTAGACAAACTTGGAAGAACTTTTCTTTTTTTTGTTCATTGTCGTAACTGCCGTGAGCAAACTGCCGGGGGTAATTATTCTTCCACTTCCAATTTTAATTTTGCTTCCATCATCCGTAAATTGATGAGGAGACGGTTACAAGAGGTTTCAGAAGCAAAGGAAATTGGGAAGAAGGAGAAACAAGGAAATATTGCAAATATCTAGAGCCAAAAGAAGGAAAAGCTTATTCTATAGGCACTACCCAGCTTTCACATGGAAACCTGGCACGGGCATTAGCTAGAGCCAGGAAACCTTGAGAGTTCCAAGTTGTTGTCTCCATTTCTGAATCACACAAGAGGCCATCCTTCTTCATTTGCTACAGATCCTTTATGCTCTGTGCCACATGCCTAATCCATTGAGCACACAAATACTCATACGCTGCCAAAAAAGGACTTTGTAAAAAAGTGCGAAGATATATGAAGTTGTTGGCTATTTTTTTGAAGTCAAGGAATCAAACAAAGGAAAAGACATCACACATTTCTTGAATTCTTCACACCATGCCTTGTTCCAAGAGGTCACACCAAGAGTAAAATTTGTTTGTAATCCACATAGTCACATAAAAGAATACCCACGTATGTAGCAAAAAGAAAAGGTGAAATTCCACGTAGTTGGTAGTCTGTTTTTGGTTGTTGTTGTTTTGTGCAGCAACTAGAAGCCAAAATAGAAGCCCACACACCAGGAGGAGACAAGTGCCAATAACAAAGCTCACACATTTTGTTTTTTCTTAGTCTCCATGCAGCCCAGTCAGGGAAATCCACGCCAGCACTTCCCACACAGGTTGAAAGTCAGTTTCCACACATGTTTGGAGAGGAGGAATAAGATCAAAATGCAGCCAAAGGGAATAAAAGCCATGCAAGGCAAAAATACAAAGATCACATAGATCTAAAAGACAAAGAAGATATAAAAAATATGTTCACGCCAGAGTCAAAGAGAATCAATGTTAGGCACGTGAAGGTGAATGCAATATTCACGTTGAAGCAACAAGTCATCCCTGCTAATCCAAAACGTGGTAATCAGGAATAAAATGAAAAAATAAACAAGTCTTCAAGCATTTGCCTAAGTTTTTTGAGCAAGCCACATGGGAGGAAGAGCAAGAAGAGGAGCCCACACATGCATTAAAAGAATATCTAAAATCAGCGTGGAAAACAAGAAAGTTTATGCTATTATTTAAAAGAATGTGTTGAAAAGAAATTAGAATGAGCCCAGGCATGAAAGGAAACCTGTGAAGGAGATATAAAAAATCAATATAATACAAATAAAAGTGTGTAGAATAATGCATTCACAGCATGGTGTAAAGAAGACAAAAGTCACGTCCAATGTGGAGAATAATGTAGAAGATTGAGCACGTGAAAGATAGAAGAAATCTCAACCACTAGTGAAATGAAACTCCAATGAATACGTGGAGGAAACACAACCAAGGAATGTGAAATAGAGAAAAAAAAAATTCAAATCAATCTTGTGTGAAGTCATGCAAAAATCGGGAGAACTTATTTTTTTTAAAAATAAATCATTCACCAATACATTGGTGAGAAGTATTCAGGCTATTCAAAAATAACACGCATTCGAAAAACTCATTACCAATGTATATCAGCATAAATAAAAATGAAATTAATAAATAAAACAATAGATGCAGAAAGGACGTGCCGCGGGTTGTATCTGTTGAAATAATCAACTTTGGAGCTCGATATTTCGAAGTCAGATGATCGTTGGGAATAAGGTTTTGGTTCGTTGAATTCTCCCCAACTTCATGTACTCCTTTGCCAAATTTCAAATGCGCAACACCTCATTTGATATTTTTCACGAACCCGAGAAAAACTCAGTTTGCTTGCTTTCACCAAGCGCAGTTTCAGCTTAGTAGAAGGCCTACTTTAAGAATCCATATCTCGAGCCCATATGATCATCAAGAGAAATGGTTTGGTTCATTGAATTCTTCTCAACTTCATGTACTCCTTTGCCAAATTTCAAATGTGTAGCACCTCGTTTGATATTTTTCACAGTACAAAATAAAACACAATTTGTTTGATTTCGCTGCGCATGTAGTTTTCAGCCTGCCAAAGTGACTCACTTTGAGAGTTGATATTGTGAAATCAGAAGATCGTCAAGAGAAAAAAAATATTTCCTTCAATTCTCCCCACCTTCATATGATCCCTTGCCACTTTGTAGATGCCCGATGGTGAGTTTTGGTATTTTTTCCAGGCTAAAACCAAACATAATTTTTGTAGTTTTACACTTGCATTTTCCTTGCAGTTTCAGAAGAGTCAACTTTGACCTTTAATATTTGACTAAAGAATTTTATTGGGAAAAAAACCCTCTGACACAAACTTGTGGTACCTTAATATACTCCCTCATCCAGTGATAATTTCTTAGAACAAGATTTGTTATTTTTCCCAGAGTAGTTTCAGAGGCAATTTGTGTAGTTTTGAAGTAAGGAAGTAATAGCCCGAAATCACGCTTCTGTCATAATCATGTCATCTTCAAATAAAACGATGTTGTGGTATAGATTCTAGGACATTCTACCCACCTCAATGCTCTATTCAGAGTATGAGAACATCACCAATACCAAATTGGGACACGTTGACTTAGGGTCGATCTGCGATCGCATATCAACCGAAAGTGAGTCACAATTTTTCATGATGCTTGTTCTTAATTGGTCATCACTTGCATGGATGCACCACGACACCTGTATAGTGTGGCGGTTCAACTCCAATGGCTCTGAAGCGGAAGAAATCTCTGACTTCCTCATTATGTGGTATAAGTCACAACTATTGGCATAGGTCTCTTCAGAGTCGAAAGCCATTATTGTCGGCACAGATCAATAATGGGAGAATCTTGTTTACATCAATTTTTTTCACTTGATCGTTGTAGGGATCTATTCATTGACAAACCAAGACCAATGATAAGTTCAATTGTGCGGAACATCAAGCAAGGCCACATCATTCAAGCATGTCCCTGTCAGCTCTTAGTTAGGAGCAGACACAATACTTCATCGGTCAGTCTTAAAGCTAGAGCATTCTAGAATTGGATGATCGTAAGAAGATCAAAATGGAAACACTTCGGGATGGTGACAAAGACAAAAGACATAACTCCCGGAAGTGAATTACAATTTTGGCTCTTGGAAGATCTTCTCGATGGCGAAAGATCAAGAGTTGGATTCAGACAAGCTAAGGTGGCGTAATGACTACAATCTCGCGAAAAATGAATAACTCACCATGGAGGGATATTCAGAACATGTGGAGAATGTGTGTAATTGTGAATTCGAATACAAATGAAGACAAACTTGCTCACACCAGGATGTTGCTCAAATGGAGAGGTGGATGAATTGCTTAAGTTTCAAGCTTGGCTCTCTTGTCATCTGGAGGATTACGGAGCACGATCAATGAGTTCATTCCCGTATGATCGGGATAGGTGGACTCTTGGCCCAATGGATAAGGCACTGATCCTAGGTGTCTTGATCTAGGTGGTGCGTTGCTAACCATGATGTCTATGTGTGTGTTGAAGTCATTTAAGTGGGGTCCACATGTACAAATTTATTTTATTTATATATTTTTCCGTAAATGACTTTTTAACTTAAGTGGTTTCTATTTTTAGTCACGTGTTAAAAGTTGGTTGAAAAATTCAAAGTCACTTAAGTGCCCTATTTAATGTTCATGTAAACCCTAACTACTTTGTAACTAACTTTTAGGTTATAAAAGGAAGTCAGGGGCTCATTTGTAAAGGGTGACTTTGAGAGAGGAAAAGAAAATATTGTTATGTGTCTAAGCTTTTTTTCAAGAAATAAACTTTGTGTTCTTTTGTGAATACATTTTGAAGTTAATGAAATACGAACTTTGTGTCCCATTCATTATCTCTTGCAGCATTTGATGTTCTTATGTTCATTAGATGTTAGATGTTTAAAACTTGCATGTAAATATTGTCTTTGAACTTATTGCCAATGCTATTAATCTATTGTTCTTGTTTATAGTGATCAAGCTCTGATTATTTACTTGCTCACATGTGTTCCCTTTTACTCATTTTCGTTTAACTGATGCAAACTCCGTTTTATTTGTGTTAGTTATTCATTGTCCTTCTTCATGCAATATTAGGCTCTACTTTTACCTAACTCTTGCATGTTCCTTCCATTTCATTCCTTTCCTTTATTCCATTCCATATCCCTCATTCATTTTATTTTCCATTGATGTTCTAAAACACCCCCCACCACAGGTGTAAATATAGTTTTGGTTTTCTAAAACACCCCCACATATAATTTTGAATGTACAGGTGTAAATATAGTTTTGGTTTTCAATAAAGGCAACATCACCTTGATTAAGGAGGGACTTCATTCCCACAATACCTATTGCATGTCATTTGCATGTGTGTAAATCCACATGCTAACAGGGCCACACATCTAATATGATGTAGCGAGGCCCAGTTTTAGGGGTGTATTAACATAAACTTGGAATGTGTGAGTTGATTTCGTGGATCCAGGAGTATTAGTTGTGTATTCTAGTTCACAGTGAGTATGTGGCATGATATGCATGTATTTTACCCCTATGTATCACCATTCCTCGGGAATTCATAGCAACTGGTATAATGACATCAATGAAAAGTGCGTTATGTCAGAGGGAGAGGAGAGGAGCTCTACCACGAGGCCGACAGGGCCAAGGTCAGACACCAAATGTACATGTACAGGGATAGGTACCAAGATAGGGTTATTTGTCCAATCCAGCAGGAGGAGGAGACAAAGATAGAGATGGTGATGGGGATGAATTTGAAATTGTATCTCTTTGGTTACCCATCGAAGTCGAGATCCCTTTCCTCCATGTGTCACTCCAACACCTGGTGCACGAAGAAGATTACCGCCAAACATGTCTTGCAAAACTAGAACTTTTAAATGAGAGGCATGTTTTAATGGTTTTGGGTACCGTGTCTTAGATCAGTTGAAAGTATCTCAAAATTGGCTCTGCCACAACTATAATAAACAAATTAAACCAAGATAGTTCAAGATTGACAACCTTGTGCTAAAAGAGAATTAAGAGAACACTATAAAAAGAGCATGACCAATGAAATAAGGCAAGTTCAAACCTAATTGGTCGAGACCCTGCATTGTCATTGCTAAGTTTGGATCTAGAGCATATAAACTATCCGATGAAGACTAGAACTTTTAAATGAGAGGCATGTTTCGTGTCTTAGATCAGTTGAAAGTATCTCAAAATTGGCTCTGCCAACAACTATAATAAACAAATTAAAACCAAGATAGTTCAAGATTGACAACCTTGTGCTAAAAAGAGAATTAAGAGAACACTATAAAAAAGAGCATGACAAAATAAGGGCAAGTTCAAACCTAATTGGTCGAGGACCCTGCATTGTCATTGCTAAGTTTGGATCTAGAGCATATAAACTATCCGATGAAGATGGAAAAGATCTTAAAGATCCCATGAATGTGGTTCACATTAAAGAAGTTCTACTCCTAAATCCTTTAAGAGTATCCCTAGTGTCGGGGGCATGTTAGCGCAAACCACTTCTTCCACACCCTCGCCCTGTTCCATTCATTGCATCCTTATAAACCACCTTGTGTCACATGTTCCTCCTATTTAGGATGTGAATCCCATGCTCTGTCAGTCATGTTCACCCAATTCCATTGTATTTTGACCTTTGATATTCACTGGGCTTATTCATTTGTGCCATGTTTAATACGGTTTACAGACACCTTTCCTTTTTTGTTGGTGTTCAAAAATTCAAACAAATCATATAAAAAATCCTAAAAATATAGAAATGCTAAAATATCACAACAATATAAAATCCTTCAAAATTGTAAAAATCAAACAATTAAAAACCACAAAAACATTTAGAAAATGTTTCACAAAATTTCAACAGTTGTCAACACAATTTACAATATCTCCTTTTAACTGCAATTCTAATGACTATTCTGGATCATCGTACAATTCTTACTTTTCTTACCCTTGGCGTGTATCATTGCTTATGGGTAAGATCACCAATCAACCTTTCATATATATCCTTGCTTGGGGCACATTTGGTTCTCAATTTTTTCCTCGCATGCATCCTTGCTTGAAAAACTAACGCAATCCAATTTCATATTACACTTCAACGGGATCCAATAAGA
Source organism: Taxus chinensis (assembly GCA_019776745.2). Taxonomy (NCBI): domain Eukaryota; kingdom Viridiplantae; phylum Streptophyta; class Pinopsida; order Cupressales; family Taxaceae; genus Taxus; species Taxus chinensis. Next base: position 799,230,855 of record CM034150.1, read on the forward strand.
GTGTCATGAGTCGTAGTTACCCTGCTCTTTGGTATGATCCAATCCCCTTGCATTTATCATTTCCTAGAGGCATTCACATATACCTATTCTTCATTGTGGAACACATTATAAGGATGTAGTTAGATGTTGCTATTACAAGTTATGTTGCATTGTTATTATATGTTGACTTGCAGTAGGTAATCTTGTTAGCATTTTTGGTTTGTATATAACCTTGTATGTTACTGTATGTGTTTGAATTGTTTTTACTTTTTTGTACATGTTTCTGACCAGTTACAGGTAACAAGATAACTAGGCTCATTGTTAGCTTTGTTGTATTCTTTTTGCTTTTTGTATTGGGTTTGTTTCCATGTTTGTTTTGGACCAATTTCTAGTATCATATTACTAACTAGGCTCATTGTTAGCTTTGTTGTATTCATTTTTGCTTTTGATTTTGGGTTTGTGTTTCATTCCTCGTCTTTGTATTGCTCAATTATCTATCTTTTGTTGATCAATCATTTGTATTTAGTTGTTATCTTGGCTCATTTTACCTTGATTTTTGGGCATGTTTTCAACTTTTGTCTTCATTTTTGGACCTACTACAGGTATTTTGTAATCATCTTGACTCATTCATAATCAAGGTGTCTATCAATTATCATGTGTATAGGGTTTGTTTGCAATCTTGTTGTTATTTTGTAATCTTTTTGTGTGTGTTTTTCATCATAGTGTTAATTCTAAAATATGCAATAATAAATATAATTAACACAACCATAATACATCATGAATAAATGCTAAGCTATGAATATGTAAGCTAAGCAACAAACATATTATCATCATGCATCCAATACATCATACATCCATAATACATTAAATCAAAATCTTCATCTACTCTAGTATATATCATCACATCATCTATACAATTACATCTAGTAAAAATAAAAATATCTCATCATCATCACATGTCATGTCAAATGTCCATGAATCATGTATACACATAAACATCATATACATCAAAAAAATGTCCATGTACACTATATCCAAAAATTTCATATACATATCAACATGCCATCAAGGGCATCGATCTACAAAAATGTGCCTTCATCATGAGGCATATACAAAATATATACAACATATCGTATAGATGAGTCAAGGGTAAATCTCTCCCAAATTGGGAACCTGGTCTCTCCTCCCCACCTCTCTATGGTGGCATATGCACTGATCTAACTGACCTTGATGACCTCTGTGATCTGCCAGACCTCATGGATCTGTTACCTACTCTCTGACTATATCTAAGGGGGTCAGTGATCCGCAGGAAAAACTACCTCATATAAAGCATGGTAGTACCCTATCTATTGATATGGAAATAATGTCCTACATCATATCACCATGCCTCTGCCACAATGCATGTAACATCTCTCTTGATGGTCATTTACTAAACATGTCTAACAAAATTATCTCTCTATGTAGTCCTTTACTGCAGCTATTGTCTCATGTTGTCTCTCTCAGCAGTAAACTGATCTAGCTACCTATGAAGGGTATGTACGATGATAAATTATATATCTCCTTTTTATCATAACATTAGTATCCCTCTCTGCCTGTAATACAACCACTAATGGCCCAACCAATGGTCCTAGAGTTGACACTTGACCTTGTGGTTGTGCCTACATCTACTAATGCTACACACCCTACCCTCCTATAACTCCCCATCTATCACCACCTCCATCTCCTCCTCTACCTACGGCTCTGACCCCTGTAATATTGGCCTCGGTGGTGATAGTGGAATCTATACTAGTTCCTAAAATGGCACACATCTACAAAGAAACTTGCACGGTCCCTGCCCCTAAACCTGTAAAGGTTCCTATCCTTGATTCCTACATCTGTGCCACTAGAATATGCACTGGTACTTGTAATAGACACCTTTGGATGAACTACAATCCTGAACTAGCACTGTAGTGGAACTTATACACCTCACTACTATAAGAACCTGTTATGTGGCATCTATAATGAATTTGTGGCCTCTTTATCACATGAACCTATGTTGTGCCTGTTTGTGCACCTATCCCTTAAACATCCTTGTGCCTATGCCTGTTCCTATGTTTGTAACTTTTCCCTATCCTTGTGCCTATAGTTATGCCTTAGATGAGCCGATCTACCTTGGCTCCTCTCTGTGGCCATGAGCCATAACTTTTGTGACTATCCCTGTTGTTATAGCTGCCTATGGAATAGTAATCTTCCTAGGCATAACCAGTTGCATACCATGTTACATGTATACGGTGACATTTTCCTTAGATCAATGATCTGTGCTTATGCATCCCACATCTGTGGAATGACTCCAAAAAATGGTCATGACAAGCTCTCTCTCTGATCCATGGACCAAAGTTCATTGTCTCATGTACAACACATGCATACCACTTCTCTCCGCTAGGTATATCTGCACTACCCAAACTATTTCCTGACATGATCTACCTGTACATATCCAGTAGGTGGCTACAGCTACTGATAATGAAGTGATCCACCTCAGTTGTGGATAGCTCTATAACATTTTCATCCACTGATATAGCTGGTATGGCCTCCAAGTCACCATATACAACTTGTAAATCATCAAATTCTCATCTATAAAATGATATATTCACCCATATGGCCTCTCTTGACCAGCACCCATTAGTCTCCCATCCAAATGATGAGGGATCATCCGATTGTCTAGCATGTAAGATGCCCACTGGCCATCAATCGCTATGTGGTCCCATGACCATATTTGTCAGTAATGTCATTGGACTTCAAACTCCTCTACTCCTTGTAGGCTATCGAGTGTAAATCCCTATACAAATGGGATAAGATACACTTTTCCACAAGTGAACACCTCATCCCTCCATGAGCTCCATACCATGCCAATCAGGCCTAATTAGAAATGAGATTGGTCTTATCAAGGCAACAAATAGCTGCTGATAAGAGCCATAAGGTAGACAGGTAGTCATGTTACTGTCACATCATCCATGCACTCATATAAGTGCACAACCATCCCCTCTCTAGGAATATCCTCCATCAAAAATAGGTCCCATATATGTCCTAGTATCCGTACGTGGGATTCCCATCCCACTACACCAGTCTACCTTGTATCAACACCCAAAGGATTTGATGCACATCCTTTAAGGTCACCGTCATCTCACCAGTGACAACCTGAAAGTATGACTCTCATTGTGTCATCACTCGGCCAACACGGTCAATAAACAATGGTCTAGTATAATATATGGACAATTGTGTAATGTATGTCAGCTATTTTATCACCTCTAGTAGTGTGACCAAATGTCTTTGCTGACTATGCGTGAATCTCCTCTAGAATTTGCAATCATTTGTGGCACTCTCACATGTCTAATGACAATGGTCTCTCCTAAAAATCATCCAAAAACACTATTAGATCATCTTTCTTCTATTATAACCTCTAAAAAATCTTCTAAAAACACCTAATTATGCTTACGCACCCTTTGATATGCTAACACATGCACTTACATGCTAGCGCATTCACTCTAGCGCATGTCCTATTTAACACTAGCACATCTACGCTAGCACATCCATTTTAACGCTCATTCCCTTACCTTGATGCTAGTGCATCTAACATGCTAGTGCATTTCCCTCATCACACTCATGCCCTTAGTTGAACTAGTGCACGTACACTCGTATGCTAGCACATTCCTCACGGGGCTATGCTAGCGCACTCAAGTGCATGCGCTAACGTTCAAATTATATTTATTCCTAGCCTTAACTAGCATTAAATGCATAAAAAACTAAGTTTTTTTATTACTTACTCGTGACACCCTCGTCTAGCCTCCACCCAAACTCTCAAACATAGTTTACACGATGTTTCTGCTGCAATCGTTGAGCCATCTCTCTCAAAAATCAGAGCTCAAATCTCACTCAAATAGTAAAAAAGGAGTCTAATAGCACAAATGAGTCATGATGATTTTCTACCCCTCCCACCCATCTATTTATACCCTAAAAACCCCTAATTTCTCCTATTTTTGGCCTCCGTGACCAAAACCATTCCTCTTCTTCACCATTCCTCTAGATGTTTGTCTGGCTTCTTCTCTCTCTTATCACGTAGTTGTCTGCCGCTCCATCCTTCACGATGCCCACCCACTCATAGGGGCACTCCAATCAACTAATTCAAACCACTAGGGAATTCAAATGCTTCCCCGTAGCACATTTGACATTCCCTACCACCCCGTCACTTTCCTTTTACTGACAATACCCTCTTTCTTGAGTCAAAGACTTCCAAAAATATAAAAAATAATTCAAAAACATCAAAATCAAAAAAAATCACATATATAAAATGAAAACAACATAAAAAACATTCAAATAATCAACAACATTCTTAAACACATCAACAATTTCAACAAACCAATACAACTTGATAAAACAACTTTTAACTCCTACCCTAGTGATCATTCCAATCATCTTACGACTATCACAACAAATCATCTTATCCCTTGCATGTTCAGATATCCTTGCTTGGGGAAATCAAATCAATCATCTCCCTCATGTGCATCCTCTTGGGGCAATCTCAGCTCTCATTCCCTCCCATGCATTTCAACATCCTTTCTTGGGGGAAATGACCCTTTTATTCTTAGATCAATCTTCAATGAGATCCAATAAGAGTGTCATGAGGAGTTATTTAACTCCACTCTTCAGTCTGATCCTAATCCCCTTGCATTTCAACATCCTTTCTTGGGGGCATTTAAATCTACTTACTTATCACATGGCACACATTAGGGGCATAGTTAATTGTCTTCATTTCAAGTTGTGTTGCATTGTTGTTATTATTTTTGGACCAATTACACGTATTTTGTTATCATCTTGGCTTCTTCATAGCCATGGTGCATACTTTTACGGTGTATATTGGGTTTGTTTTACTTTTTATCTTTTCTTTGTTGTGTGTGTTTGTTTACACACATAATGGGTTACACATCATGATTCCTTCATAATCATGGTGACAACTCTATTGTGCAACAACAAAATAAGGTTTCTCTAACTTTCACTATCTAAATGAAAGCTCATGCTACGAGAAAATTCCCTCCCTTCCTCCTTCTATATCCTTTCCCTTCTTCCTCTATCAAACAACTATCCACCACTTTGTTGTGTCACCCATCCACTTGAGGGGGCATCCCCTTAGCATATCATACTCGTTAGGGCATCCAAATGCTTCACCGGGACATATCAAGCAAGTCCACCATGTTTCCCTGTCATCCATTCACTAATTTACATATGTATACTATCTTTAAAATGTTATTACTTCGTAATAACACTTTAAAGAGGGGAAAATGTAGACACCCTAAAAATACATAACTATTTCTAGCCTATTCTTAGTTATCCTTTGCATAATGTGTCAATTTACAACTCTTTGAATTATAATTAAATTAATTTTATCCCACTAGAATTCACCTTCCATCCTTTAGAATTAATTAAATTAATTCTATCATGATTTAAGTATTCATCCCTTTAAGATTTAATTCAATTAAATCTATCACATCCCCTTTAGAATTAATTAAATTAATTCTAATTACACTTAAACTATACTCCTATGATCCTTGGATAATTTAATTAAATATTTATTTAATTAAATGGTTAATTACCTACTCATCCTCCACTTAAGCTCCACTTCACTATCCTAGTCACCCCACTCAACTCCACTTCTAGAATCCTACAAAGGTGGAAGCAACAAAGTTGCACGTACAACCTTCCTAGATACAAACTTATTGCCAACTGAAAATTCACTACCCCCTCAATGGATATTCAATTCATTTAAACTACCATAACCAAATCCCATGCTATTTTGGGAAAATGCATTCATAATCTCATTAAAAACCTTTAACCACTCCATGGCCTCTCTTTCAATTATAAATAACATGCCATATCCTTTACAAACAATCCTTGGAAGCTTTGTGCAATTGCAACAAACCTCTACTCATTGACCATTCAAATGTATCCTCGTGTTCATTCCTACTCATAACATTTTCTCCTCCATTTGGAAGCAAAAATCAGAGCATCCACAACTAAAATATTTCAAGGGATCTAACAAGTGTGTTTGCACTTCAGCTATCTCATCATTGAGGTTGCAAGAAAATCTTGGAGAAAGGTTTGCAGTACTATGTTTTCTTATCTTTCATTTGCTTGAGTTTATCCTTAGAGATTAAACAAATCACAACATGCAAGTAGAACATCTTAACCACTATAAGGGTGAAACCTCCAAACCATACAAGAAGACTCAAGTGCTCAATATGATGATCATATCCTACTCTCTAACACTTATATACACCATACTATACTATCCAAATCCCTAAGGCCAACCTACTAAGCATATGAAAGCATAAATAACTAGGATATGACATGATAAGAGATTATGTTAACCATAGGTCGACTATCCATAAACTTATATAGGAACTTGGGTGAAAGGCATAATATCATCGGTCGACTATATCATTAACCACAAGCAATAACAATAACAATAATTTGAAGAAGTGGAAGAGTGTCGTAAAAGATGATACATTATCCATGACAAAGCGACCCCACATTCTTTCAACCAATTTTGGTAGGCATGATTTATACATCAACCTCGTCATCGACTTTCTTGCTTTTTTGTTGTAACCTCAAACATGCTCTGACTCTCCTTAGTTGCCATATTAGGTTAATGTTAATGCAAAAGAGGAAGATAATTTATCACTTACACCATTGGTGTAAAAGTTGTAGAACCACTCCCTGCCCCTCGTCTCTCATCTTCCCAATCATGGAAGCCTCCAAACATTTGTAGCTCCATTCTAAGAACATGTTTGTGATTCAAAGCAACACTATATTCATTATTGCCGAAGGAGTTACCCCAATGGAAAAATGCTTTGTGGACATTCATGGGACTGTGTCAAAATTGACGGCCTAAATGACGATTTAGCTATTTTTAACAAAAAATAAAATTAGTGGTTATTTTTACAGATTTGATATTTTTAACAATTTTATTTTTTTAGTGTTTACTTTTTTAGATTTGATATTTTTTAGCGATTTGCGTACAATTTTATTTTTTTAGATCAAAAGAACACTGCGTTGTGGATTTCAGACTGCCAAGGATCAGCACAGAAGGGCAATCCAACCTCACGACGCGAATAGTCGACAGGCATGACTAGTTGGCCCCAAAATATGCTTTATATGACCAACTCACAGATCAGAGCGATGTCTACAGCTTTAGCATTGTGCTGTTGGAGATAATGAGTGGTAGAAAAGCTCTAGATACTTCTGTGGAGCTTCCTTGGATTATCTGATCATAGATTGGGCGTGGAGGCTTGTAAGATAGGGTAAAACCCTGGAAGTCATAGACACGAGAATCCATGAGATTGGGTTTCAGAGCACAATGGAAAGATTCATTTTGGCGGGTATTCTGTGTGCGCCGTAATGGTGGCATTCAGATCGAGTATTACAGAGGCATTGAAAATGTTCGAAGGAGAGGCTGAAATTTCTTGATTTCCAGACAGACATGTGTCGCTCTTCAGTCAGGGATCTGTCACCTACGATTATAGTTCCTTCCTGTCAAATTCTCAACCCACTAATTTAACCATGATGATCGAGTTGAGGTAAAAAGACTGCAATTCACGATTACTTTCCTTGTGATCTTTTAAATCTTATCCTTCATTCTGCGTGATTTTAATCACAATCATCTACTTAGTTTGCTCTCTGGATTTATATGTCTGTTTATTCCTTTCCTCCCACGCTGGAATTTTTTTATGTTTCTAAATTGGGGATGATTCAAAATATAAATTAAATTAACGTTTTCTAATTAAACTAACGTCGTTCCCAATAAACGTGTAATTACAATAATACATTAAATACTATATTTTTAGTTTTCAAAACTGATTTAAAAACACGACCGACAAAAATCTCAATCTCCCACGGTCGTTATCACCATTTGTCTGCGATATGAGTTGTAATTGCACAAAAATAATGTATACTAACTTCAACGGCAACATGACATTGTTAATCTAAATTACTGTGCACACGTCACCTTAAGTAATTATTAAGAAGTGATGTTTATTACGTCAAAGGTGTTTCTACATAAAATGCATACTCCTAGCTCTGACATATTGGGTGAAATTAGTGGCGCATATTGTTAGGTCGTGCGTGCATTGAAATCTAAATGGTGGGAAGTGTTCCACGTCAAGGCGATGGTGGCATGAATTCTATCAGGTTACCTAATGCTCACACTGTTTAGCATACTCCCAGCTTGTGCTTATGATCCAATGGTGGAAACAAAACAACAACAACACACAATAGTTTCCTATTAGAAACACTCTCTTTAAATACAGATACAGACCCAGATCAATCAATTTGTACATAGTAAGATGATGAGATATTAGGTATACAGATTTATCTGCTTGTGCGAGTCTGATTTAACCCTTAATAGTGTCAATTTTAGGTCGGTTATTAATGAGAGCTCTATTTAGCGCAGTTCCCCCTAACGTTTTGTTTATTTTTTAATTTTGTTTATTTGTGTAATTAATTTTTGGTTGCAACTATCTAATTAATGCTAAATTTACAACGTTAATTTGGGTTTCAACATGGTTAATGCCTCTCTATCTCACATAAAGTGCTTCTATTGTTATGCAAAGAAAATGACATGTATACAACGTCGTTTAGGATGTGTCACTCTCCATGTTTTGCTTTGGGTTTTGAAGAGTGGTTACCTTGGTTAGTGGGTTTGTTTGACATGGGTCTTTTTTCCTCTCTCAACTTTTATTTTGTTGTTAAAGACATGGAGAAACAAACAACAAATATGATACTTTTCAATCTATATGATTCATATCGTATCTTCTCTACCACAATCTTATCAATCTAAGGAATATCTATATTGAATGTCCTTAAAAACAAATTTTAAATGTGCCCTAATTGTACAAACCCTTAATTTCAACTATGTAGATTAACATATGAACATCATTGCCATAATAATACTTTAATTTTACCAGGTCGAAGGGCTTTGCTTATAGGTGTTATGCGTCAATGTTCATCTCCTTCGTGCCAAGTATAGGGCTCTAGGCGACGAATGACAATCGATCATTGTCGTACGTTCCTGGAATAAATTTTCACTATCAACGTGAGCACTCAAGCACTAGGGTGTTCACAACTAGGTCGAGGCTTACCCCCTTTGACAACGGGAAAGGATGTGGATGGCTTAGACTAACATCTAAGCATCGATGATGCAATAATAATTTAATTTGATTTGACCAAATGACTTTGCCTACGTAATAATAATTTAATTGTATATGACCGAATAACTTTCCCTGTAGGTGCTTTGCATTGTTGTTCATCTCCTCCGTGCTAAGTACATGGTTGTGGGCGATGCCAGTGATTTGATGGTGATCGTATGTCTCATGTTCTGTTCAGCATAAATGTTGGTTTACTGATTAAGAGCTAGGGTTTTTTGTCTGAATTATCCGGTTGCTGGTTGTCTTCCTTTTGGGTAGTCACGTGGAGGTCAATCTACCAAAGAATTAGACAAATTCTAGGGAATCATACAGGATGAGTAGGTTGAATTCATAGTTACTAATGGCCCATGTTCCGTATCCCCTTTCTTCGTAGCACATTTGGAAAAATATGCACATGTTCCATACGTTCCTCCGAGAAAATTTAGCTTCCTCAAAATAATACCACCCAATAATATCATCTCTCGTTTGCTTCTCCTCCATCTAACCCCCTTTTCTACACCCCTCTTCTTACTTTTATGTTTTCCTCCCTCAAATTCAACCTTGTCTTATGCTACCCCTTTGACGTTCACATCGCACAGTTCGTGTACGATTGCTAGTTTTAGTACTATAAAAAATGCAAAACAAGAAGTAACAAACCACAATGATTATGTTGTCCAAGTCTGTCAAGAACAAAAACAAAAATAGGAAATAACAAACCAAGGTATTTGATCTACTATAATGGACGGCTGAGATTTATTTAGTCAACGACTACGTATAAAATTGAACCACAACTATTGATTTGTTACACACATTTTCAAAATTTATCGTTCGCCTCACTTAAACGAGGACTATTGATTTAATTACTAGCAATCACATGTGTACAATGCAATGTGAACGCTGAACGGTATATGTTATTTGATTTAGAGGGATAGTTATTTCTTTTGTAGTTGATGTTGATAAGGGGTGTGATTGATTTTGTCAGTGTAGAAATATAGATGAACCACTTCATTTAAATGTTCTGTTTACATTTAAAACTTGTTACAAATTCATACATATACATTTACAAATCTTATATCACGAGTGGTTGCATTTTTGCGGAGTAGGTTGTTTGAACTTAACATGTATACATGAAGACTTCCGTACATGTGTAGATTTTATATCATGAGTGGTAGAGTTTTGTGGGAATATTTTTTTGCAAATCTTATATCATGAGTGGTCACATTATGTGGAGTAGTTTATTTGAACTAAACATGAATACATGGAGACTTTCGTACATGTGGAGATTTTATATCATGAGTGGCAGCATATGGTGAAAAAAGGCCATAGTTGTTGCTTGCAAAACCCGTGGTAAAACTTGTTTTGAAGCTAAGGAGACAAAAAAGTTGGAACACACTTAAAATCTTCTAAGAGATCTTGTGCAACATCATCTCGTTCCAATGGTTCTACCTCAACCTTTAAACAACCCACATAGACAACCTCAAGATCCTTAGATAGCCCATCCTTGAGTTGCAATAGCATGGAATCCTCATCCCAACTGAAACACCAACTCTTACCTTCAGGATTTATGCAAGCTTGCAAAGGAACTTGGTTAGCCATAATAATCATTTGCTGCATACAAATTGATGAGGGGGTAAATGAGGTTACACTATTAGCATTATCATCATCAAGTTATGATATTATCTAAGGCACAATCATTACCTGGGGAAGTCGTCTCGCAGTTTGCCCAAAGTTAGGTATATTGCTCGAATCCAAATCTAAGAGGTTTGAACATGATCTAGACACCATGTTATCTTTAAAGTCCACCCTACATGAACTTTAATTATGATTATAAATAGTTTGTAAATGCACAATTTCCAGTCTGGGACAATTCACTACAAAAAGAACACCTTTTGGGGTGACTTAACCAAACATATACTAGTTTTCAGGTAAAAAAGCTAAAGAAACACTCTCTCTCTCTCTCTCTCTCCAAATGTTTATCTAGTTTTTTGTCACTTTGTGGAGTTGGGAATCGTTTAGAGTTTTCTATCAAAGCGCTTCTCGATCCAAAGCTGTAAGAAATCCCTGCAATTGGAAATATAAAGGAACATATAAGACAATCCAACAATTATATGTCCAATAGATAGCTATAATGGCAACAGATAACTCTAAAAAAACAATATCAACAAAATATACTTCTAGAAAAACTTGAAACATCCCAAACAATTGAGAAGAGTAAAGCTCAAGGAAATTATATTTCATAAAGTGTGGGTAGAAAAACACAGGGCCAAAGAAATCCACCATGATTGGTTTTAAAAATGGAAAATCCTTCCACCATCACATTTTCTTTTAAAAGAATCACTATAAAATGAAATTAGGTACATTTAAGCAGATATTTGTAGTAGTATGGAGTTTCTTCTTTGCGTGGATAGGCGCATGCATTGGGAGATTGTAAGGTTGAGGCCTTTTATGAGTGACGACATCAGGGAGTCTCTGCGTATCAATTCGGCTATGTAACTCTTAGCCTCATCTGGAATGGTTCGAGCTCTGTTGTAGTAAACATATAAGCCAATTACAATTACCAGTTGCAAAATACTTGGTGTAGCTATGATTGCACATACCCTAATTCACATACAGTTTGCTTTGCTTCCAGTGCTTTTATAATACAATTGCCATTGTTATTGCCGATACATAATTCATAAGAAAAACACAATTTAACAACATAACTGAAGCTCGTTTCATTGTGCAAAGCCCTTTCCCATATGGGGAAAGTAATGTTAGTGTGAGTTATCCTATGTGTCCTCCTCTCATATTGGAGGGTCATCTCACATGGGTTAGGTTTAGGGTTTCACGTGTGTCATACACTAGGGTTACTCATCACCCTATATGTACCCCTTTTCTATTCATTTTATGAGCATGCCAAGACACTCCACTGTCTTTCCTCTATTCAAGCTTTGTTTCTGTCGAGCAAGTTCTTCCATTTCTGATCATTTTTTCCTTGCTATTGCTGGAGCTTTCATGATTCCATTGGAGTGCAACTACTTCGTGGTGCCTCGTTACCGATTCAATTCTTGCAAACTCTTTTCATGGTATCAGAGCTGACATCGGGTAAACGTGCTCTTGATATTTTTTTGTTGCGATTACTCTTTCTTGGTTTCGTTATTTTACTTTACATGCAAGTATTTTGATCACTATTTTTTGGAAATTTTCTTGCTAATCTCTCTAACAAGCTTTCTCGGAAAGTTTTTTTTGTGTTTTTTTCTTGTGCATGTGCAGGTTTTCATAATACCTTGAGAAATCAGGGGTTTTACTGCTTTTTTTAGTTGGATGTAACTAAATCCAAAATAGAGATTCATTTCATTTTTTATAAAAATCATTAAAATGGAAGTGAAATTTTTTTAAGATCTCTGGTTTTTGCAGGATCTTTGTGTTCTTCTGTCGTGGTTGCTCGTAGATGAAATTTTGACTGTGCATGGACTACTATACCTATGACTGTTTCAATTTGACTATTGTTGTGCATGGTCTGTGTGGACTGTTCAAAAAATTTATAGTTCAACCTTGTGGACTGTGAAAACTCTTTGCGTGGACTGTTGTATAACATTTAGCTTTGTTGAAAACTCCCTCTAGCTGCACCCTGCATTTGCCAACACCAAAAATACCACACATGGCCTGTAAACAACTGTTAATTCACGTGTGACCTGTAAACATCTCCCTTTTGGCATGACCTGTCAATACATGTGCGACCTATTTATATCGTTGACTTAAACACCTCCTCTCTGTGTTTTTATTCTACTTGGCATGGCCTGTAACTCATCCGTTGCCATTTGTTTATGTTGTGAGGAAGGCCAAATGCGGTAAGTGTTTTTTCCAAGCTTTTTTGTTTGCAGGTTTCCTTATGGTCACCTTTTTTTGGTAAGTTTGTTCATGTACTTCCTTTACATTTCTGGACGCCTTTTTAAAGTTTCTTTAAAACTGTTGTGCTGTCTTTTTTCAATTCCAAATCAAAATGTTTGAATATTTTTGAAAGTTCTTTTTGGAAATATAGGATAAATTAGACTCCTAACTTTTTAAACTCAGGAAAGCTTTTCCACAAAATTCCTTTTTTTATCTCATTGTCTTTTTCAACAAGACGTGGAAGTTTCCTTAAAAAGTTTAAAACAATAAAACAAAATCCATTTCTTTTTATTTTCAAAACGCCTTTTTAAAATTCTTTTAAAAATTAGATTTATTTGGTTTTAAAATTGCTTTTCAAACAAAAAAATGAGAAGTTTTTTTATTAGAATTTATTTTTAGATCTAAATTAATTTTTGTAATTAATTAGATTTAATTTAATTAAATATTTTTTTATTAATTGCAAATTAATTTGATCATATCTTTTTACATTCCAGTAATTTAAAAATCGACATCTAAATCATCCTTTTATCATTTTTTTACAACTCCAATAGCTCTCAAAATAGTAAAATTGGGCATTTCCAAATGATAACATTTAGGGGTTATTGTCGATTTTTTTCCCTGATCATGCACTCAAGTGTGAATTGACACTTCAGCACCTTATTTACCTTCCGAGCTCTTTTTTGGCATTTTGAAGACTATCAGAACTCCTTGAGTTCCCAAACCTTGTATTCGACCCTTATTATTGCTTGCAATTAGTGAGTGTGTCTGCCACAGTCTGCAGCAAAGGGGTTTCCATTTGCAACGTGAGATGCTTTTTCTCACAACACGGGTTGAATTTCACCTCCTTTTTTGTTTTTTTTCTTGTGCTTGTTTACGGTGTCCTTTTTTTGTTGCACTCCATGAAACACTGTTGTGGTCTCCTTTCTTGCACGTTATGACACTAATTGCAAGATGAGTTACCATGTGTTTCAAACTACACGCACGGACCCGATTGTAATCAATGCACTAAAATATAAAGTGCCGAAAGTAGGTGGGTTGTTATTGTCCTGGGTGGTTGTGTTTCTTTCTGCATTTCTTTCTCTCTCTCTCTCTCACTATGGATGCACTTTCAATTCTTTTGCTTACGCCATTCAATTTTTTCGAATGGAGATCGAAAATAATAATGAAGCTAAGGGGTAAAGGGTTATTCCGCATCACCATGGGAACTGAGACGGAACCAGATAACGAACCTAAAAAATCTAAGTGGTTAAACCGTAGTGATGAAGCTTTAGGTCTTCTTTGCATGTCTGTTTCTCCTGACTTGCTCTTCCACATTGAGGCATCTGAAACACCTAAATGTACATGGAAAACACTAGATGCGATGTTTGGACAACTAGATGACATGAGAGCACATGAGTTTGAAAACGAACTACTAGGGTTAAATCCTAGTGACTTTGAAAACCTACAAGCCTTCTTCTTGAAATTTATCCACATTAGATTATTGTTAAAAGGATGTCAAGTAGAAAAGAAAGATTCTCAACTGATCTTGTCGATTCTCTCTAAGCTAGGTCTTGAATATTCTATCTTCGTGTCAACTTTCTACGCTACAAAAGCTGTTTTGGGCGATACTTGGACAATGCCCTCCTTTGACTATTTTTCATCCCAAATCATTTGAGAACAAGACAAACTCATTCAAATGGGGTCTCTCAAGTCCAAGTCACATGCCCTTGTAGCAAGTACTAGAAAGGGAAAGAAGACTGAAAAGAAGAAAGAAACAAAGGATCAACCTAAGAAAGAAACCAAGATCAAACCTAAAAATGACACAAAAACTTCAAATTCTGAGCCTAAGGCACAAAAAAGTAAGTATTTTTGTTCCTATTGCAAGAAGACTGGTCACGATGAGCAACACTATTTTAAGAAACAGATTGATCACTTATCTCATTTACTTAAGAAGAATAAAATAAGTGTTCCTGAATCCATAAAACAAAGTTCTCCGAAGGCCGAGTCTTCTGCTGCAAAAGGTGCTAAAAATGATAAGAAGAAAGGAAAGGCCCTTGTAGCCAAAGTTGCTCCTTCATCGACATGGATTATATATTTTGGTGCCTTGAACCACATGGGTTCTTTGCATGTTGAGTTTTCCAACATCGAACCTTGTGGAATGTCCCAAATCAAGATGGGTAATGACACGACATTGTCGGTTCCCGGTAGTGGATCGGTAGAGATGGATGGGGGAACATTTAACCAAGTGTTGAGTGTTCCTGATCTCTCTACCTATCTCCTATCGGTTTACCAAATTACTCACCTTGGTGAAGGAATGCGAGTGGAATTTGGTCCTAACTCGGTGATTATTCGTGAGCTTAACAATGACACTACAGTGACTGAGGGAAAGGTAGATCACCGTTCATGGTTGTACACCTTCTCCCACTTTACTTTTGATTATACGCCCACTGTCTTGCTCACTCATGCAAATGAGGTTAGTAAGCTATGGCATGAGTGTTTTGGACATCTAAATTATCGTTACCTTGAACAATTGAGTTAGAACGGAATGGTCAACAGGTTGCCTCGCATCAAGTTTTCTAAGGTTCTTTGTGAGGGTTATACCCTTGGAAAGCATCTTGAAAAGAAATTTGACAAAGGAAAAGCTTGGAGAGCCACTCGTCCTTTGGATCTTGTTCACAACAATGTTTCTGGTCCATTTCCTTCTCCTTCGTTTACTAGAGCTCTTTGTGTGCTAACCTTCATTGATGACTATTCATGATATACTTGGGTATATTTTCTTAAGCTTAAGTCTAAAGTCTTTTAACATTTTCAAGACTTTGAGGCTCTTGCTGAGAAACAGGTGGAACGGTCTATTAAGGTTCTTCGAACTGACAATGGAGGTGAATATGTAAACAATAGGTTCATGGATTTTTGTACTTCTGAAGGGATCTCTTTGCAACATACAGTTGCTTATAGCTCTTCGCAGAAAGAAAGAACCATAATTTGAAGGAGATGGCCACTTGTATGATTCACTCGAAGTCTCTTCCTCTGCAGTATTGGGCCGAAGCAGTGAATTGTGCAAATTACATTCAGAACTATGTTCCACACAAGGCAGTAAGAGGGATGACACCCTTTGAAGCCTGGTTTGGATGCAAGCCTGATGTTGAGCACTTTTGAGTCTTTAGATCGAAGGCTATGGCTCGGATTCCTAAGAAGAAACGCAAGGCTTTGGAACCACAATCCAAACCTTGTATCTTTGTAGGTTATCCTAATGGCGTGAAGGGATATCGATTGATGAATCCTATTTCTCATGAGCTGTATATTAAGAGAAGTGTTAAGTTCAATGAGTCTTCTTTGAATTCTACTTCTCCACCTATTGAGGTTATTCAGCTCACTGATTCAGATTCTGACTCATCAGATGATGATACTGTTGAGCGTGCTCCTCTTCCGGATCCTCCCAACCATCAGACCTTTGAGTCTTCTGATTCTGATAGTAGTGATGATGAGGAATATGTCCCTTCTCACTCAAGTGAAGAATCTTCCGACTCTGAGCCTGATCCTCCTAGTCCCCTTTGGACCAGGAAAACTTTGCAAAGTGCTACAAATTTAGTTGGAGATACTTCGGATATGAGTCGTAATCGCTCAGACTTAATTGGACCCCACTCTTTCTTTGCCTCTACTTCTAATCCACAGTTTTTTCGGGAGGCTTCTGGTATTCTTGAGTGGGATTCTACCATGGATGAGGAGTATTCTTCTCTCATGAAGAACGATACTTGGGATCTCACCACTCTTCCGAAAGGAAGAAAAATCATTTGGTGTAAGTGGGTGTTCTGAAAAAAGTATGGAGTAGATGGAGACGTCGAAAAGTTTAAAGTGTGATTAGTAGCTAAGGGTTTCTCCCAGATAGCTGGGATTGATTATATAGAAACCTTTGCTTCGGTTGCGAAGATGACTTCTATTCGACTGATCCTAGCCATTGCCGCAGAAAATAGATGGAAATTACATCAAATGGACGTTAAGAGTGCCTTCCTTCATGGTGACCTAGAGGAAGAGATCTATATGGAACAACCTCCAGGTTATGTCCAAGATTCCTCCCCCGTTTTTAAGTTAAAGAAGTCTCTTTATGGTCTTAAACAAGCCCCTCGGGCCTTGTATGCCAAGATGGACTCCTTCTTACTTACATCAGGGTTCACTAGGTGTCACTCTTATCCAAATTTTTATATTCTATGGCAAGATGACTCCATACTCATTCTTGTTCTATATATTGATGACTTGTTGATCACAGGAAAATCTTCTTGTATTATTGATTCTGTGAAGATCGCCTTAGCCAACAAGTTCTCCATGACTGACTTAGGTGTGTTTCATTACTTCCTTGGGATCTAGATTTCACAATCTGACTCAGGAATCTTGATTTCACAACCTAAGTATGCTCTTGATTTGCTAGCTCGGTTTTAGATGTCTGATTGCAAGTATTCTCCTAATCCTTTTCTTTCTAGGGTGAAGGTGGTTTCAGATTGCTCTACTCCCTTGGTTGATGGTACTCTTTATTGATAGTTGGTGGGAAGCTTGATTTACTGGACTCACACTCAAGGAGATTTATCATATGCTGTTGGGATCGTGTCTAGATTCATGCAGGAGCCACATGAGCTGCATTGGAAAGTAGCTAAATGGATCCTTCATTATGTTCATGGCACTTATGCTGATGGCATTCACTATCATGGAGGGGTTGATATTGACTTGATTGGATTCACAGATTCTGATTGGGCTGGTGACTTAGATCATCAGAAATATACTTCTAGCTACAGTTTCTCTCTTGGTTCAGGTTCTATTAGTTGGTCTAGCAAGAAGCAGAATGCAATTGTGATATCATCTACAAAGGTAGAATACAGAGGAGTAGTTAATGCTTCCACAGAAGCTATTTGGCTATAGGGTATTCTGATAGGTTTGGCATCTACTTTTGGCGGCCTACCATTATCTACTGTGATAACATGGGCATAATCTCTATTTGCAGAAATCTAGTTTAGCATCAGCAGACAAAGCACATTGAGATCCATATTCACTTCATACGGGAGCTTATTCATGATGGTATCATCAACATTCAGTACATCCAGACAACTGATCAGATTACAGATTTATTCACCATGCCCTTCACTGAGATGAAGTTTCTTCACTTACGGTCTCTTCTTGGGGTGATGTCTTTTGCAGCTGCCCATCTTCTTCAGGCTATGTAGTCCTTTTTCTTCTTCTTCTTCTAGGAATATTGTGTTTGTATATGGGCACCTTATTAGGCCTTTAGTTGTCGGGCCCCACTGGCACATATTTCTTAGTTGTTTAGGAGTTTCTTCCTTTTCCATCTGACTCATCATAGCCACTACCCTAGATTCATTTAAGGGGGGTGTTAGTGTGAGTTATCATATGTGTCCTCCTCTCATATTAGAGGGTAATCTCACATGGGTTAGGTTTAGGGTTAGGTTTAGGGTTTCATGTGTGTCATGCACTCAGGTTACTCAACACCCTACATGTACCCCTTTTCTATTCATTTTATGAGCATGCTAAGACACTCCACTGTCTTTCCTCTATGTAAGCTTTGTTTCTGTTGAGCAAGTTCTTCCATTTTTGATCATTTTTTCCTTGCTATCGCTAGAGCTTTCATGATTCCGTTGGAGTGCAACTACTTCATGGTGCCTCATTTCTGATTCGATTCTCGCAAACTCTTTTCAAGTAAAAAGCACTTCAAACATTGTAAATTTAATAGTAATTTGATACGATAATTACAGCTATAACCGCCCACATAGTAAACATGAATACATTTGAAATTGAGAGAACATGAGAAACATCTAAGACAACTTTATCATCAACATCATGTAAAGAGAGTAATCCAACAAAGGATTTGGTTGATGGAGAAATAGTTAAAACATGTGAAAAAGTTCAGACAACAATAGTCTCAGTGAAGAACCGTCCACACCTTCCTAAAGTAACCGATATTGTTTACAAAGATAGGGGCATGAAGTTGCTGGCAAATGTGGCAACCTATGAACCTTCAACGGATGAGCAAGTTTCCTTTGGCAATTCTGGAAGATGAGTTTTTGTGACAATAAATGATAGTTTGGACAAGTCTACGGTTAATACCTCCTCATGCGGCTCAAAAGCTAAACAGGCACAACACAAAACAAAACCTCATTGACCAAGAACCAAAGCTGTGGAGCTGGTCATAAGAGGAGGCTAAGAAATATAGTTCTATTGCTACATATAAGTATAAACAAAATTTAAATGCATACCTGTAGAATTTAAAAATAGTAAAGCCAAAGCAACATGCAAAATTAGAAAAGCAAAATTGTTAAAAATAACAAAACCATCATTTAAGCCGTCAAATTTGACAGTCCCATGAATGTCCGTAAAACCTTTTTCCATAGGGGTAACGCCGAATAAAATTTAAAAATAATAAAGCCAAAGCAACATGCAAAATCAGAAAAATAAAAATTGTTAAAAATAACAAAAACAAAATTGTTAAAAATAGCAAAAACAAAATTGTTAACAAAATTGTTAAAAATAACAAAACTGTCATTTAAACCGTCAAATTTGACACAGTCCCATGAATGTCCGCAAAGCCTTTTCCCATAAGGGTAACGCCTTCGGCGTAATTATTTGGGGTGAATAGAATGGAATATTCATTTTAAGCAACATAAGTAACTATATTTCATCGAAAAAGAAAAGGGAGAAAGAAGGAAAGGAGTTCGAACATGAAGGAAAAAAAAAAAAAACTTAGGACTCCAATAAAGAAATCCGGTAAGTAAAAAAGATTGATTGGACTAGAACCCTAACCCTTAAACAAACCCTAACATATCTAGAGAGGATATCTGTTTGCGACTTCTTAGTAGGAAAAGAAAGAAGGAGAATCCATGGCGCCTCCGGAGCCCAAAACAGGGATCTTTGCAGGCAACAACAAGGGTCATGTCGTTACTAAGCGCCAGCCGGCCCTGCGTCCTTCTGCCAACAAAGGGGTAAGCAATTCCAGTTAAAATAAATTGGGTTTTCATCATCGGGGTTTCTGTATTAGAGTTTTAAATTGCTCCGTGCCATTCCGAATCCATCTTCTTGCTGGAAATTATTGCAGAAAAGAAGCAAGAGGACAGATTTCGTGAGGAAATTGATAAGGGAAGTGGCGGGCTTTGCTCCTTATGAGAAACGGATCACTGAACTGTTGAAAGTGGGGAAGGATAAGCGAGCGCTGAAGGTGGCGAAGAGGAAGCTGGGAACCCACAAGAGGGCCAAGAAGAAGCGAGAGGAGATGTCTAATGTTCTCAGAAAGATGAGGTATGACGCCCCTTTGATGAATAGGGTTTTTAAGTTCCACATGTTTAAGATATCACGTTTAAGATTAGGGATTGTTAGGTCCCCTTTGTTTGAGATGAATTTTTGCACTTGCCTATCCTTAAAAATCATTTTTTGGGATGATTGTGCACTTGTTTTAGTTGATCAGGGTTTGCAGACGCCATATTTATTGATGATCAATTTATTTTTTTTGAAATATATTTCACGGTCACTATTATCTTCGAGATCTTTACTTTCTTGTGTTTAAGCATCGGGGTAACGTTTGGAATTCAAGATGAGTAATCCTTGTTTTTGTTTTGAAAATTTTAAATATCGTTTTTCCTGAGATGTTTTGGTGCAGATCAAGTTGATAAGATTTTAAAATACCTTTGGGTTCTGGGCTGATTAAATCCTTGAATCTATGACTATTGTTTTTCTGATACTAGTTAATCTGGGACGCATATTTCCTTGTTTTGGGGTTTTAATTGTCATTTGTTTCATATGGACAAGTCCTTGCTTATGCGACTGCGCTTACAAATGTCAAGGATTTTCAGTTGCTATTTTGTTTGGACGATTCAATCTTTTTTTTATAGTGTATGTTTTCAGATAATGTTTATTTTGATGACCAAGCCCCTGTTGTTATGTCTCGGGATTTTATGTCATTTTGGGATCCCCAAACTTTTGTTAGGGATGAAGAAACTTTGATTCTTTGCCTGGTATTTAGTGCACTCTTTTGGGTAGAGACTAGGGTTTCATAAAAAGGCCCTTATGAAAAATTAATGCATGATTTAATGAATATTTTCATTAAACAAATGGAATAATTTGTGGTTTGTTCTATATCGTCTATGTCAATCTCTTGTATCTGAGTACCGATCTATGCTAAGAGTTGATTAACTGTCAGTTTTTGTTATTCTTTTCTTGATTAACTGTTATCCTTTCTGCTTTACCGCTAGCTTGTACGGATTGTGATTTTATGGTTTTTTTTTTGCTTTTCTTGATTAACTGTTATCCTTTCTGCTTTACCTCTAGCTTTTATGGATTGTGTTTTTATCGAAAAATGTGTGTATTGTTTGGGGTTTTATTTTTTTCGTTATATAGATAAATGCATTAACTTAAGATATTTTTATTTCATCCAATTTGTTGCTGTTGCCTAAGATGTGTTTTCAGCTATTTTCATGGTAATTTGCCCAACATTCCTGTTTGAAATATTGGTTTCTTTCTTCAAACATTGCATGAGTTTGTCTAGCTGTATCCATTTGAGTTTGCATTGCCACAGTTGGGGAAATGCCCTGTAGGATTTGAATCTCTTTAATCATTGTCAGAGTCGGTCATCAAATTGGCAGTGCTTGTTGTAATTTGCAATGATGGGTTATACTTTGCAACCCTGCTGTTTTGACTACTTAAATGATTATCTGTTTTTCATTTGAAAGAACAAATTTTAGTATTATTTAAATTTTACAATAATACTAGGTTGGTTTTTTTGGCCATCAGTGAAAAGATTTTTAAAATTCATGGCAAATTAAGAATTTTAGTGTCATTTAGACCAAATTGATCTGCAGAACCCAATGAATTGTAGACAATGTAAATATTTGTTTTGAATACTTTCCTCAAAAGTGTGATTTTTCAATTAGCTATGTAGACAACAACCATCACAATCATTCAGCTCTCTTCCTAACTGAGGTGCTTGTCTGTCCAGCTGGATCCATTTGGGTTTTGTTACAGTTTAAAATGTGGGGATGTTGTAATTTTTCGTTCTTCTGTGTTGACTATTTGAATTTATTTGTCTTTAAGTTGAAGTTTTAGTTTAATTTATGATAATATCAGGTTGGCACTTGTGGCTTTCAGTGAAAAGACAATTGAATGGCTCGCTCGGAAACGCATTTAGTGCTCTCTAGACCAAGTTGATCTGCAGGACCCTATTATGTGTAGAAAACGCAAATTTTTGTTTTGATTCCTTAATACAAAATGCGATATTTTTGGTCATCCTTGTGAATGCTAACCATTACAGGACCCAATTAAGTGTATGCAATTCAATTTTTTTCTTTGAATCCTATACACAAAATCTGAAATATTAATCGTCTTTGTGGACGCCATCCTTCACAGGTCCCAGACAATGCAAAATTTCACTTTGAATCCTTTCCACAATTTTTGTTATTGAAGTTGTCTTTGTGGATTCCAACCATTACAGATCCCAGACAATGCAAACTTCTGCATTGTATCCTTCCAACAAATTGTGTTATTTTAGTTATCTTTGTGCACATCAATTGCTACAATCATCTAGTACTCTTTCCCAGTTGAGTTGCCTTGAGAGTTCATGGTGTCCCTCCTAAATGAGGCAGGAGGTGCCTTCACAATTTATGGGAATTTCAATAATTTAAAATTGATAATTAATTCACTGCTCTCTTTGGTTTACTGCGAATATAGAATTCGGCAGGAGGCATATGAAAGACACTGATGACTTATTACATCCTCATAGGTATTGATCAACTTAGTTACTAGAGCATGCCCAGCTATACTGTGTCCCTGGTACTGCGATACAGCACTGTGAAAAATTTAGTGGGTGCTGCTGAGATTTTTCAGGAGCAGTTCTGCACTGAAATTAATTAGGAAGATTGGTCGACAGAATTAAAATATAGTTATAAATCATTTTTTGTTGGTTAAAAGTGCTATTTTAGTGCTGAAATATTCTCTGCAGTTGTAAGTCCTAACCCATCACCGAAAATATTTCCCAATGTCTTATGTTCTGTCCTTGTTCCTAATTTTTGAAGTTTCTTGTTCCATTTTATAGTTCTTTTTACTTCTGCAATATGTTTGCCAAGAGTTACCCCATTTTTTTAATCTGATTTTTTGTTTGAATGACACAATTTAATTTAAAAACCAGCTTTGTTTTAGTGTATATCTATTTAACACATCATGGTCGTTTCTTTCTTTTCAGGTCTGCTGGAACTACTGAGAAGAAGAAGTAAACTGATAGTGTGCTCTTGAAGAGTATAGTTCATTATTTAGGTGAAAGGTTAAGTCATAGGTTTCCATGCTCATTTGGTATTTGTAATTTACTTTGTTAACAAATCATTTAAAATCTGTCAAATTGTTCAATTGAAAACACATTTTTATTTGCACCAAACATTTGATGATATTCTAATGACATTGGCCGACGGTTTTATTTAAATTAGTTTGTTTATTACCGAGTCTTATATCTTTCTTTCTTGTTAGCATTTTTCAAATGATTTTCTATAGATCACATAATTAAGATCTTTATTTTTTTCTTGCTTTCTTCTGAAGTATTTGATGTCTCTACAGATGCTGTCAAAAAGGACTTGTAGAAATGTTTGCTGAT
This sequence comes from Taxus chinensis, assembly GCA_019776745.2. Taxonomy (NCBI): domain Eukaryota; kingdom Viridiplantae; phylum Streptophyta; class Pinopsida; order Cupressales; family Taxaceae; genus Taxus; species Taxus chinensis. Next base: position 799,254,522 of record CM034150.1, read on the forward strand.
TTTTAAACAGTATTCATTGCAAACATTTATACAAAATATGGCAGCATGATTCTTATTAATGCTCGTGTCCTCTGCTTGATGGTGGTTTATCAGTAGCTGAAATATGCCATAGAGATGCTGGGTAAAACGATATGAATATAAATCTCAATCTGGGAGTATATCAATAATTAGCTTTCATTAAATTTGAAGAAGCCCTAGGCGATCAAAGTCTTTAACACTGATTTTTAGATAATAAGTCTTAAGAAACATCTGTGATATGAGGCAGAGGAAGTCCTGCCTCATTGTTTGTGGCTACGAGGTGAAAATGGTCTTTACCTGAGATGTGTGAACTAAGACTACCTATGAAACTTGTAGTAAATACTTCCGTGTTGCACAAATGCATTATACGAGCATTTTAGATTTTTTAATATTTTTCAGAATTTGAATTGTAACTACGACATTCACTTAGATACATGCATATGCCTATAAATCAATAGAAGTTTAAAACGAAGACATGATATGGATTTATAAAGTTTGGCTTGAATTTGTTGTATACTTCTATCTCTCTTTCATAACGATTTAAACGCCAGCATTATATGTTTTATAAAAACAAGTAGCTATTATTAGGGTTGTGGAATAGGCAGCTTGTAGAAAACAGGTTTAGATCAAAATATTGATAGAAAAGTTTAAAGCTGGGAGAATAAAGTTTTCATTAGATTAGTTTAGTACAATTGGCGTGGTATGGAACCTTTATGGCGGAGTCACAAAATTTGTTTATACAAATAGATAAAAATTTGGAAAATAGCATTCGGTAAAATTTTGAGTGGTGTCTATTATCTAAATTATTCCAGATATATGTGTATATATATTGTGACAATGAGAGGAATGCAAGGTTAGTCTAGTATGCACAGAAAATTGAAAGTGGTGTCTATCATCCAAATTATATGTATTCATAATGATTTATTTTAATGCTAGCATTCTATGTTTTTATAAAAACAAGCAACTATTATTAGGGCTGTGGAATAGTTAGCTTGTAGAAAATAGGTTTAGAGTTTGGAGACCAAAATATTGATAGAAAAGTTTAGAGCCACTAGAATAAAGTATTATTAGACTAGTTTAGTACAATTGGGGTGGATATGGAACTTATATGGTGCATTTTGTCAAAAAATTTGTTTATACAAATGGATAAAAATTTGAAAAATAACATATGAGAATAGGGATAATGGAGAGTAGTGCCTATTATTCAAATTATCCAAGATATGTGTGTATATACACATACATACATACATATATATATATATATATATATATATATATATATATATATATATAGTGATAATGAAAGGAATGTAAAATTAGTCAAGTATGTAGAGAAAATTGAAAGTGGTGTATGTTATCTATAATTTATATGTGTGTTGTATACAAAATGTTAATAAGAGCTAATAAGAGAACAAGTTAGTCAAATATTTGTTGTAAAAAGTTACAACTCGTTTAAAGAGTGGTGTCTATTAACCAAATTATCTAATAATATATGTGTATATATATTGTGATAATGAGAATAATGTAAGGTTAGTCTAGTTTGTAGAATAAATTGAAAGTGGTGTCTATAATTCAAATTATATATATAGTGTTGATAAGAGAAAATAAGGTTAGTCTAGAAGTATGTTTTGTAAAGAGCTAACAAAGGTGAACCCCACTATAATTTCTGTGTAGTTTGGATATGACTTATCAATCTTCAAATTATTTGTAAGTTTGAGGTGTGCATTTAATTGAGATAAAATAATGAGAAAGACAATTAATAGTAGCATTCACTTTTTTCTATTTACCGTTTTCCTTTCCCTTCTTCCTTCTCTTTTAAAGGGAAGATGTTTGTTGAATTAATAAGATAAATTGAATGTCAAAAATATCAATAAGATAAATTGAAGATCATATGGTATATGTCAATTAACACTCCAAATTGGGGGGATTATACACCTTTTCTTTTAAAAGAAGCTTCTTGAATTAATAAGATAGAAGTGAAGGTCATGTATTAAATGTTAGATCATATATAATTTGTCAAATTATACATAAAACTTTAAATTGAGATCATGTCTCTAACAAATAAAATCTTCAAAGCAAATGCCAAATCCCAAATTAGAGATATACATACATACAATTAGATGTATACAATTTTCAAGTAATAAGGTTTTTTATATTAAATTAAGGTTCGAGTAAAAGAGAATAGCAATTTACTTCATTCTTATCTCTCACCTTTGTAATTGGATTTTGAGAGTTCATACAACATAGGAATAAAATAAATACTTCGCCACATTTCAAGGCATGCATGTATCTAGAAAACTCCATATGGTTATGTGAATATTTAGCTATTGTTGTCTGGGGTTGTGGATGATAATAATAAATTAAGGTTCAAATAAGTGAAAAAACATAAATTTTACCTAGATTAAATAAATAAAAACATAAATTATTTCATTCTTACTTGGTTCAAATAAATGAGAAAACATAAATTTACGTCATTCGTACTTGTTACCAAAGTTATGTGGCAACTGAATAGTAATATCAAATTAATGCTCAAGTAAAAAAGATTTCTTTTTTTACTTCATTCTTACCTCTTACCTTTGTATCCAGGGCTTGACAATTCATATACCATAGGAACACAACAAACATTCTTTGTGCACTATTTGGACAAGTGAGATGACATTTCCTAGATGATGAGCATGTTAGGTTTTACAACTTTCCTTTCTAATTGTTAGTATCACAAATCATCGTGTGAATGTTTTTTTTTGTTGAGATATATTTGAAAATTAGGAAATGTAAATTTTAGACGAGGGGGCTATTTTACCACATTTGAGGCATGCATTTATATGGAAAACTTCATATGGCTATGGTAATATTTGTATGGTTGTGACATTTTGTAATTTTTTGAGTTTTGATACTACTTAATTTTGATATTGATTATATTTCATTAGTGAAAAGATTGTTTTTTATCTTGACATATCGAGTAGGATGTTGTTCACACGTTAGAGCCATGTCATAACACTACAATACATTTTAACTTCACTATGCTCAACACATTGGTAGAGCATGTGACTAAGAAGACATGCATATTTTGTGGCTAACGACAAGGGGGTTCACATTGAGTTTGGAGGATGCAAGGATATCGAAGCTACAAAAGGGAGACATGCTATATCAAATGAGTTTTACTAAGGTATAACAAAGAGTACTACACGGAGAGACTCATAATCTTGAGATTTGAGGGGCACAACTGAAGAACATTGTTCGAAGAGACTCATCATGTCTTTCACGAGTACATGATTGTACTACTTAGTTGCCTCATGGCAGTTGACACAAGAGTGGTTTCTTTTTATGCTACCTCCATCACATGGCGCAAGACATGGAAGAGAGGCAAATCATACACTCTTAAGGACAATGCACAATCACCCACATATACAGGGATCTCTACAGATATGTGTGAAACAAAAGGTAGAGTGGTTGTTGCATTGACACTATTATCGCGCACTTGGGCATATGAATGCCATGACCTGCAGGTAGTGGCTAAGCCTAGTGGCATTACCCACTGACCTACATGATAGATAAATACCACTAACATGGTGGTGGTATCTATTATGATATGCAAGATTGCGGTATCTAAATACCCCATAGTGGAGGATGATTATATATTTTCTTAGAGAAACAAGCATCATATGATTGCCATAAAGAGATCATCTAAGGTGTCCTGAGGTAGATAGAAAAATGTCTCGAATCATACAAAACATTTGGTAACAAGGTCACTTTCTAAGCACCCTTGATCATTTTTAGTATGAGAGAGTACTAACATAGTATGAATGGATGCATGGTGTGCCCATATCCATTGTTATCTAGTGTAGGACATACAAATTTCCTTGGAGTGGTAGAGAGCAATACTTCTCCCATTTTGAGACAGATAGACTCACAATTGATGAGGAGGATGAGGGCCACCAAGAGCATGAGGTTGATGATGCAAGAGCCACAAAGGGATGCATGAGATGGAAGGTGGAAGTTTTTCTAACACTAATATTCCCCAGATAGAGAGAGAGAGACTATTTTGAGGGAGATTATCTTAAGGAAGCTCAATGAGAGGAGGGACACTATGCTGATGGAGGAGACTATGGGAAAGGGAGACCCTAGGATCATCGAGAAAGTAAAGAAGGAGCCATTTTCAATTTTTCCAATGTGGGTGGTAGAGGACCTAAGTTGGCAATGAGAAGACTCAAGTGAGTAGCCCAAACATGCATATTCAATTATATTGGATTAATGTTTTGGGAATTTGTTGATTAATACTTGCTTATTGTAAAATAGTGAAGGCAAATGATTAGACCATCACTATCGTGACCATGTTGGAGCATATAATATTTGTGGGGACACATCTATTGTGCCCCATATACTACAAACTTATCTCCACATAAATGTAACATAATGATCCAGACAAAGACCCGGGTGGCCATTATAGTGGAGCAACTTTTGCGAAACATAATTTCTGCATCGTAGCTCCAATTGACTCCGTTCAAAATGCAACAGAAAGGTTGGAACGTGTAGAACATGATGGAAAGGTGTGTAAATTCATTCGGAAAATTTTGACCCCTGAAATCTGCATCTAAAGTCTGAAAAATACAATTTTTGTAGTGCTGTCTAAAAATAGTAAATTACTAAAAATAGTAAATTTGTGAAATTGGCACCTATGTAACTCACGGAAGATGAACCACCTAGTCTCCCTCGAGATTGGTGACCTTCCACATTCTTCTAGTTGTCTTTTCGTATTTCTAAAATTAGTATATAAATATATGTAACCCGAAATCGAAAATACGACTTCTCCTCACGGAGGTAGCTATTGTAATTACAGTCTTTGAACAATATTTACATCTCTTTTCAGAGATATTTTTCTGTTTCATTTGGCACAATTGTTATCTGTCCTTTTAATTCCGAAACCCCCTTGAGTTTTGGATCACATAAGTTTATATTGCGTATAGACTTATAACTTGGATTAAAGTATTGGGTTATATTTTACATATTAGCTTATATTAAATAAAATCAACTAATGTAATTAGTTGGAGGTGAATTGTTATACCATTCACTATTATAACTAATCACCCACTTTTATAAAGAAAATTTCCAATATATAAAAAACACATCGAACATGTGAAAAAATATTATATTCACACATATATTATTGAAGAGGCAAGGAGGAGATATTGTGCTGGGTTTTGTGAGGTTTGGTTCTCTATGAAACCAGACGATTATAACTAATCACCCACTTTTATAAAGAAAATTTCCAATATATAAAAAACACATCGAACATGTGAAAAAATATTATATTCACACATATATTATTGAAGAGGCAAGGAGGAGATATTGTGCTGGGTTTTGTGAGGTTTGGTTCTCTATGAAACCAGACTGTTTGTAAAGTTCCTCTTATACTTTAAACTGTGGATAATGCATTTATATGCGGGGTTTTTAACTTGACAAGATTTCCCCACGTAAAATAATGTTTTTTGTAAATCATATATTTTGTACATTTCACATGAATTCTTCTATACACTTTATTATCCTATTAAATTATTGGATAACATCTTTACAATTAATGTTGAAAACTTTGACATGATATCAAATCCTATTGTTGTTATCTAATAACTTGTGTAGGATTAAAAATTGTGGAAGTTGCTTACAATAGATTGGAGTATGTTTCAAGGGAATCTAGGGTGATTTAGGGAATCTTGTAGGCCTTATTGACCACCCCTGTTAAGCATAGAACAATTTGAAACAAAAATTAAAAAAATATTAAAAAAATACATACACCCTTTGCAAGTGGGCTGTATAGGGTATTTGTGACAAAAGAAACAAAATTGAGTTATGCTGAAAAGAGGAATTGAAAAGGATTTTTACCTAACTTGTGCTCTATATTGTATCCCTCAACTCCTTACACTATATTGGTGTGGAGTGTTAACATTCTTCTTGATTTATGAGTTGATTTGCATTTCTTCAAATCTCATGTTCACATGTCTACATTTGACAAGTTAAAATTTCTTAACTTAGAAGACATGGTTCACTATATTGGATTTGTCTTGTTTTTAATGATATTAACGAGTTCCCACTAACACATAGCTCAACTCGCATATTTGGTCCATGTTTGGACCTTGTAGAATTGACTTGCTCAATCTCAAGCTCATTGTGACAATGTTCTAAATCTAAGTTTCTTGTAGGAGTTTAAGGGACCACAAGGAAAGCATAATCATCCAGAGAATATCGTACACCCTACAACAAAAAGAGAGAGCCATGACATCGACATGTCCCTCCCAACAATGACTCGTTCAAACTTCTCTTGGCTGTGACACTTATTCAAATCGAAGGCATCAACCTAGTTTGGTACCCTTGGCTCCTAATCAGAAAGCTATAGTGGTTGTGAGGTTGTATGTATGCCCTCTCGACCTCAAAACTTTCTCTCAACCGTCTAATCAAATAAACAACTCAACAAAGCCTAGATCCTTTTAAAAATTGAGTTATGCATCCAAGTTATTGTATTTACAGGGGGATGCAGAATGATGACAACCTAACAAATTCAAATACAAGCAAAAGTTTTCATTTGCCAACTTGAAACAACATTATCAAACCCTAACTCACAAATAAAACAAGGGGTTATGTCCTTCAAACTTGTCACATAAGGTATGGTTCAATTTGTTTTTAACTCAAATACAAGTTTGTTTTATAAACTATAAAATAGAGTTTATCCCACCATTTATATGGTGAGTTGAGTAGCTCAATTGATGGGCATATTTACTAAAGGCTTTCATCGAAGGAGGTCAGGGGTTTGACCCCACTCCTCTTTTTTCCAAGCCATATTTTGAAAAAAGAAGTCTTTAACTAAAAAGTTGTCAAACACACACACACACACAGATATATATATATATATATATATATATATATATATATATATATATATATATATATGATCATGAGTGTAGTGTTTTTGGCTGCAGAAGATCTTAGTAAGACACTTGAACTAGGAGGTCAGGGGTTCAAACCCACCCACAACCCATTTTGGATTATAGTTTTTTTTTTAAAGGAAGGATTTATTTTCTTAAAATATTTAAAATTAAAAAAAAAATTTAAACTAAAAAGTTGACACACACACACACACACACACACACACACACACACACACACACACACACACACACACACACACACACACACACACACACACACACACACCCACGCACCCACGCACCCACGCACCCACACACACACACACACATGCACCCACGCACCTGCACCCACACCCACACCCACACCCACACCCACACCCACACACACACACACACAAACACACACACACACACACACACACACACACACGATCATGAGTGTAGTGCAATTGGTTGCAGAAGATCTTAGTAATACACTTGAACTAGGAGGTTAGGGGTTCAAACCCACCCTTAACCAATTTTGGATTATAGATTTTTTAAAAATAAATAATTTTAGAAATCTCATTTTTTTAAAGATCTTAAAAATTGTTTTAAATCTTGAAATAAATTTGTAGGCCTTTAAATTTGTTTTAAAATTTGATTTTTTGAAAAAAATGCGGACCTTAAATTTTTTGGTTGCTGAAAAATTAAATCAAGCTTAGAATAATTTTTTCAAGCTCACAGACATTTTTGTTTGTCCTTGAAAAATTATTTAAATTTAGAAACATCATTCTTAGGTCATTTTTTTTAATTTTAAATTTTGATCTTTTTATGTTATTAAAATTATTTTAGTTTATCGTTAAAATTATTTTAAAATGTTGCTAAGTTATTTTATGTCAACGTTTAACAACATTTTAATTTATTAAGATTTAAAAGATAAATGGATAGTAACAAAATTTTAATTTCTTGACAAATTGAAAGATAAATGGATTTATTTTTTGAAATTATGGTGAAATTTGAGGGTGTTGAAAGGACCCACATCCTTTTTTACAATATGGGAACCACCATGAGGAACCCGAGTTAAGTAATTTCTAGTGTGATGCATCTGTAACATATTCCAACTAAGAGTCCAGCTAACCGGGTGAAGCAATTTTTGGTGTGATGTATCTGCAACGTATTCCAACTAAGAGTCCAACCAATAATATAGTGTGTTGCATCTGTAGCGAAGATCAGAGTGTTGCAATTGCAACGATTTAGAGATGCCGCATCCTACGACGAATGGTGAAGCCATATCCTGCGGTGAAACCACCTCCAGAGAGGATCGTGCCTCGAGGGGATTTGAAACTAGGTGGACCAACATACAACCATGTGAGTTGACCGCAGCACTCCCACCCCATCGGTAAAAGATAAATGGTTTATTAAAGATTAATCTGAATCCATTATTGCTAAAGGCATTCAAAAGAATGGCCTTTATTTTTTGAATGGCTTCTCTAGTGAGACCCGTCTTTCCTCTCAAATAAAAAATGAAACTCAATTTTGACATGAAATAATTGGTCTCCTTAACTTTAGGAGTCTTGTTGATATGTGTAGATACAACCTTGTGGTAGGTCTACCAAAAATTAAAAATAATCATGAAATTTGTGAAGGTTTCTTACATAGTAAAAAACATATTCAAACCTTTCACAAACATCATGATACAAACTCATCTCATCCTCTAAAACTTATTTACAATGATGTGAGGGGACCACTTGAGGTAACCTCTCTTAACGAGTCCTTTTATGCTGTATCATTCATTAATGATCATGTAATCGTGTAGCCTTAGTTTTAAATTAACTTAATGTAAAAAAACCACCATACCTCGTTTATGATGGGGTTTAAGGAAACCTACAAAAAGATAGTTGATGTGTTGATCTTTGATCCGTGTACGGGCACTCCAAACTCCAACAGTGATTCGGATCTTACAAAGCAAATACACTAAACCAAAAATGTGTTGGATAAATATATGGTGAGATGCCTGGAAAAGGCCAGTCCCAAGAGCCAATGGGCTTCCTTACGTGGGTGTCAGCTCACGTTAAGATAACAAGATTTGGAATAAAATTGGATTGGATGTGATTAAAATAAGCAAGATAATGAAGATAAGATAAGATTGGATTAAAATTGATTAGATCAAGATTGGGTTGGATCAACATGAGATGGTGGGATCACTCTTTCTCTCCGTTGGAGGAGCTCGAATATAGGTGCTACTCCAAAAGATGTGCCTGCAAGGAAGAATCTATAAGAGACAAACTTGGCAGACAAATGATTAGATCAGATAAATAGATAATATTGATAAAAAAATGATAGAAAATATGATGGATGTTTTCAAAGACAATGATCACTTGCGATTCCAAGTAATCGCTAGTGATTCCTGTAAATTTTAACTAAGAGTACTAAAATGATAATGTGGATTGTTAATTTGATTTAATGACTTGATTGTGACATGACAATAATTAACAACAATAAATAAAATCAAACATGGGATTTTTCCTGACTTGATTATGGAAACATACACAAGATTGACACTGAATGGATGTCGACATGGTGATCAAGAGATGCAAGAGATCCTAAATGTGTATACAACTTCTCAGGATGTCGGGATGTGGCTAAGAATGTTGTCTGGTTGTTTCTCTAAGTTATAGAGGATAAGAGCTTCGCTACCATGGATTTCACTACCCAAACCATAGGGGTCAAACTATGTTTATAGGGTCGCTAGCGATTACGATGAATCACTAGCGATTTGGCATATTTGGAGAAACCTTCAAGGGATAGGTTTCAACCACCTCCAAAATGGGTTGATTCATGATTATTCATGTGGGATAAGTGATAAGACGTGGCTTCAAGGATAAGGAAGTATAAGCACTTAGCTAATTTAGGATTTTACGATAGGATAGAGGTAAGTAGAAGGTTAAGGAAGGTTTTACAGAGACGAACCTAGGCATGGTAGGGGATAAAAAATGAGAAGGGATTTAAAATTTGGATAGGGATTAAATATTAAATTAATATTATAGAAAGGGATATGCCACCAAAGGGTGCGACACCAAGGGGTGTCATAAACATTTGTCTACATTTTGCCCCTTTTTGTTGAGCAAGTGTAGGCACGGGTTGTGAGACAAAAGCTAGTGCTAGATGTGCCATTTACATATCGGAGGATAGTAGGATGGTCATAAATGATAAGATTAATTTATAGAAAGATGGATTTTGAGGCTACTAAAGATGCCCCGAGACAAGGAATTAAAAGTAAATGACCACACACAAAGTGGACTTAAAGATAAGTTAGAGAGAAAACATTAGGTGGAGCCAATGGGCTTCTCAGCCCATGAACATATGTTTCCAAGTCAATTTATGCACTACATGTTACAGTGGGAATGGGTAATCAAAGATAGGATGAGCGGTGAGACCAATGCGTCCACTAGCGCTAGGGGATGTAAAATAGTATGTGTGGGCTTTGTGCCAGATGACCCTTGGGAATTAAAAAGTCAACCCTAAAAATAATTGAGAGGCTCCAAGGATTAGATGAGATAGTAGATGGACCATAAACCAATTTATAGGATGATCAAAGTATCAAAGGTGCCCCAAGACCGAGCATGAAAAATATGGCCACACTTGGCGGGATTTGTGTGAGATGAGGTTATTGCTCCAAGTTGCAGAGGAACAAATCTTCATGACCATGGATTTCACTACCCAAACCATAGGGGTTGAACTATGTTTATAGGGTCACTAGTGATTACGATGAATTACTTGTGATTTAACATATTTGGAGCAACCTTCAAGGGAGAGGTTTCAACCACCTCCAAAATGGGTTGATTCTAGATTATTCATGTGGGATAAGTAATAAGACATGGCTTCAAGGATAAGGAAGTATAACCACTTAGCTAATTCAGGATTTTAGGATAAGATAAAGGTAAGTAGGAGGTTATAAAAGGTTTTACAGAGATGAACCTAGGCGTAGTAGGGGATAGAAAATGAGAAGGTCTTTAAAACTTAGGATAAGGATTAAATATTAAATTATGATTATAGAAAGGGATAAGACACCAAAGGGTGCAACGTGAAGGGGTTTCCTAAATGGGTGTCTACATTTTTCCCCCTTTTGTCAAGAAGGTGTAGGCACTAGTTGTGAGAAAAAAACTAATGCTATATGCACTAGTTACATATGGGAGAATAATAGGATGGTGATAAATGATAAGATGATTTGCTAGAAATATGGATTTAGAGGCTGCTTAAGATGCCCCAAGACAAGGAATTAAAAATAAATGATCACACACAAAGTGGACTTAAAGATAAGTTTGAGAGAAAACATTAGGTGGAGCCAATGGGCTTCTCAACCTATGGACATATGTTTCCAAGTAACTTTATGAACTACACGTTCCAATGGGAAAGAGTAATCAAAGATGGGATGAATGACGGGACCAATAAGTCCACTAGTGCTAGGGGACGCAAAATAGTATGTGTGGGCATTATGCTAGATGAGCCTTGGGAAGTCAAAAGTCAACCCTAAGAAGATTTGAGAGGATGTAAGGATTGGACGAAATAATAGATGGATCATAAACCACTTGATATGATGATTAAAGTATCAAAGGTGCCCCAAGACTGAGCACGAAAAATTTGGCCACAGTTGGTGGGGGTTGTGTGAGATGAGATGTAAAATGATAAAGGATGTGATAAGGATTAATGATTTGAAATAAAATTGGATTGGATGACGATATAGTTTGAGATAGAAACGCCATGAGATAAAAAAATGAGAGGTTTGTAAATGGGATACTGAGATGAAGAGAGGAAAGATGACAAGATGCCCCAAGCGGGTTAGTTTTAATTTAGATAATAAGGAGTCTAGTGAACAAATGACAGGAGATTCATGCGATCTCAAGGGATAACAATGAGGTGGTCAACCCTGTAGATGAATGTGCACTGAATGTTAGTTTATGGATAAGATCGAGTGCAAGGAAAAAATCATGCTTCCCCAATCTTACGATGAATGTAATGATTCCCTCCCAAGCTAGTAACAAATGAAGTGGGTTGGTGGGTTGAAGATATTTTTTGGCGAAGCGATGGTGATTTGCTAAAAAGGTGTTGGATGTCCTAACTAGGATCTTGAAAATGACCATACAACAAAAGCATGCATGAAACAAGGGGTAGAAAAATTGAAAACAAAATGGTAGGGAACATACGACCAAAGGGCAACATCTATGTTGAAAAACTACAAATGATTTTTTTGATAAGGTAACTACGATGGAGGATCCAATGGGAGCCTCATATGACCTATGGGACCAATGGGTCAAAGGCATATATTGTAATAAGGGTCACAATCAAATTTAAGTTTCACAAAATGTGGGCATTGAACAATGGTTCAGTGCAAAATGGATGTTAATTTTCCACTATGTAAAAAAGTGGATTTTGCTTGTAAGATATTCCAATATGGGGTGAGATAAATGGCCACACTATGCGTGGTGGAATTTGGGAAGTAATCAGGAAAAAAAATGATAGGATAACCATAAGGGGGTAGTGTCCTATAGACACATGCTTTTGAGGTCACTAAGAGGGAGGACCATCTGGTGCGAGGCTATTCGAGATGTAAAATCTGTGGGACCAATGGGTTAAAGATTTGCATCTAAATGAATTAAATATGTGTGTGTGGTGGCCAAAACATAAAAAGGAATATAGGGAACCTAGAAAGCAAAAAAAAATTAAGTTTGTGCAAAGCTGAAACAAATTGCTAGTAATTGGAGGGAATCACATTTGATTTTAAATAAATCGTTAGCGATTGAGTGAATCACCGATGATTTCGGGGAGAGAAAAATAGGGCCTATAAAAGGTTGATAAGTTACTATGGTAACTCATTGTTACCGCACTCATTTGGGAGAAAATAGATTTGACATTGAATTTTTAGTGAAAAAATACCAAAATGGAAGCCGTGGGAGGAGGTAGGAGACAACGAAGGCCAACACTAGGAAAGGTAGGCCCATTTTTTTTTTGTGTTTTTGTATACTTTTATTATGTTTTTTTAATTTTTTTGAATTTTTCCATCTCTTTTAGGCCATACTTATCTGATAGCAGGAATCACTGACGATTGTGTATAATCGCATGCGATTTGCATAAAATGCCAACGACTGCAATGAATCGCTAGCGATTAGGTGCTTATGTATTGTGGTTTGATTAAATGTTGTAAGTTGATATTTTCAATAAGTGGTATTCTAATGAATATTTTTATGTCTTTGTGGATGTAATTGAGGGACAAATCGAATATACGAGACATGATATTGGTTATTTTAGACGATATGCAGGTGTCTTTGTCAGACGACGACTGAGCTCACTTAGAGGATGTTGGGATAGGAGGGATGTGTCATTATAACCGTATCCATAGATAACGTGGGTTGTTACTTTCCTAATTGGAGAGATGGGACCATGTGACTAGGACCTTTTGGCTACCGACGGGAGAGATGACCATCACATTGGAGTATGTGCACATGATTTTGAGGTTACCAGTACATGGAGAGAAAGTCTATCTAATAGATGAGATGGAGAGGCCTTAGGTGATGCAACGATTGTACGGTGATAAGGCATATGAGGTGGTTTTTCATTAGGTGTTTTTTCATATGGGGCACTGTATAGCCCAAAGATGGTCAAGCACTCATGACCCTCATGATGATCGGTATCAATTGATACACTTTACCAAAATCATTTGAGGTTGGTTATCTTGGATGCTGACAGGAGTGTTAGCATATATGATGGAGTAGAGGACTGTACTTGCATGTGATCCTACATTAATAACATAGACTTATAGAGAACTATGGTCATGGAGGATTGGTAGGAGGTTTGGTCTTGATGTGGAGTTTTTACTATAGTGCTAGGCCTATGAGCACATTTTGGTGGATCGACCAAGGGGTTTACCATGAGGTGTTTTGTGCGGTGGAGGTCAGATAGATAAGAGGTAGGGACAATGAGAGGTGAGGGGAATTATAGGAAAATCCTGATTGGATTACAGGGGGGAGACATGAGATGGAGGCAATATATAGGGTTCTCAGTATGAAAGGGTGAGAAGGGTGAACTCATAGCCACCCAACAAGAGACATGGGTGCAGAGCTGATGGCTGCGAGAGTAGGAAATGATCATATTTGGTCATGTTAGGTGATAATTTGGGTTAACCCTGAATGTTCATGAGGTGGTTACTACCTATAGGTGTGACAATGGTGATGTAGACACACCACTTCCATATGTTACAGATCTTCACCCTATAATAGATGAGGAGGATACACTTGGATTGGATGATTAGGGTACACCCACAGTAGTGGATGATGCTAGGTTATCGAGGCATACGTTGTATGGTGGCAGGCTCAACTTGCTAGGGTTGACAGGTGTGTGCGAGCCCATATGGATGTGGCTCCTCAGGAGATTGTTGGTGAGGGTGAGAGAGGAGAAGAGGATAGGGTGGTGACATTGGAGGCCACTGTGGAGTGTTTAGAGGTCGAGAAAGCTACATTGATAGTTGAGCGGACTAATTTTACATCTGAGAGGGATTCTGTAGTTGGAGAGCATGATGGATTGAGTTAGTGACTTATTGCTATACTGGTAAAGTTGACATAGGCTATTGTAGATAAAGACCAGTACCAACGAGATAGGGAGGCCTTGCGAAAGGCCTTCGGGGTGACATGTATCTAAGTATCCAGTGATGATCTATGGGAAGCTCAAGCACAGACTCAGGCGAGTGGCTAAATGGGGCCACTAGGTGGTATGAGCATGGCGAATTACCAGTCGTTATGTGAGGAGTTACAATATTATGAGGAGATATTGCGGTGGAGGTTTCCAAATGAGCCTCGTTATGCAATATGCTTACCACGGAGGTAGGAAAATCCTTTAGGTAGCGCAACGAGTGTGGGGTAGCCACCATAGGGTCCTAATAGAGGAATAGATGGAGGTATTAGTGATGCAACATGGAGGAGTGGGAGTGTTCTTTTGACGAAAATTTAGTTTAGTGAGTAGTTTTTTATAAATTGATGTATAAATTGTGATGTATGAGGCTCATTAGAAGCCCTTTTTGTTGAAGATGTATAGATGTATGAGACTATTTGGGGCCTTTTAACTTGATATATATATATATATATATATATATATATATATATATGATTTGATTCTCGTGTTACTATTTTGATGTTGATGTTTATATATGAGTTTGTGATGAGATGTTGAGATAGTTATAATGTATTTGAGATGGTGTTAGATGTTTAGATATGTATGTTGATATGACCTTTGATATGATATTGGATGTATGTTTAACGATGATTTGACCAATGTTTTAAAGATATAATGTGTTATGCAAATGATCATAGATGTATGCAATTTAATTTGGTTTTGATGATGATATTGATGTCAAATCTATACATGTAATTTAGATTAGATGAAGGATAAAATTTAATGTTGGAAAATTTCAAGGCCTCAAACAATGGTTTTGGTGCAAGATGGTAGATTTGTTCGTAGAGAATGCCCTAAAAATGAGGGAATAATAGTTGGTCACTTTACACGTGATGGGTTTTTCAGGAAGCAACCCAGAAAACAAATGATAGGATAACCTTAGAGGGTGTGGACCTATAAACGAATGATTTCGAGGTTACTAATAAAAGAATACCATCTAATGAGGTGGTCTTCGGGATGTAACACCTATGGGACCAATGGGTCAAATTTTTGCAGTCAATAATTTGAATTGGATATGTAAGTGATGGCCTTGGTATAAAAATGGGTCTTAAGGGACCTTAAAAAAGGCAAAACACTTAAGTTTTGTGTAAAAAAAAAGATAAGGATTAAAGGCAATTTATTGAATCAAGGTAGATCCAAATAATAGATATTATATGAATATGTTTATATTATTTTGGATTTTTGATGCCTGAAAAGGAGATGAAATTAATCATTTAAACTTATTAAACCATATACAAAGGATGATGATGGTTGCATCATTTGATGTAAAATAAGCTTGATTGAGGTGGTAATGGATGATATATTATATTGAATGATGTTAAAAACATACATGGGAGTTTCCCTTCACGTGCTAAACATATATCAAAATTTAGATGTTGTTTCTGAATGTACTAATAGGCCATGGCTATAACAAACATTAGTTAACTAAGGTGTAACTCGCTTAGATGAAGGAAATATGGAAATAATCTTGTAGACAGTTGGTACAAGAATTAGTAAAGCTCATGGGAGAAGAACAAAGTCTTTTTTAAAAAATAACTCCAAGGGTCTCTAGACTCATTTTATGTTAAACGTTAGATGATCAATGCGGGAAGCTGACGCAAATGAGAAAGTTAATCAATGCGGGAACCTTCTTGGGACGGTAATTTTGATTTATTTTTTGTTACTTTTGATATGATGTACATGAAAGCTGATCAATGTGGGAAGCTTTCAATCATAACATTTATATGGGGTATCCATCCTTCGAGGGAGTGGTCTACACTTTATATATTTTTGAATAAATGTCCTTTAAGGGAGTAGTCTATGATTTTAGGTTGATACTGAAGTAGCCATCCTTCAAGGGAGTGGTCTATGATTTTTGATATACCTTACGTTTGAGGTATCCATCCTTCTAGGGAGTGGTCTACAATTATTGATTTTAAGTCCCATGATATTTTTAATAGATAGATGTGTTGGAAACTTGGACACTGAGAGGGGGGGCGAATCAGTGTATACTTAAACTTTTAGATGTGTGTACTTAGAATTTTAGAATCAATGTCTATTTAATACCTCTTCTTCAATAATGACTCTGCTGATGTACCCATGCTTGTGTCTTCAAGATCACCTCCAAGCTGTTAGGATTAACTCAGGAGGATTAGGCTCTGATACCAATTGTTGGAAATTTGGACACTGAGAGGGGGGGGGGGGCGAATAAGTGTCTACTTAAATTTTTAGATGTTTCAACTTCACAAAACTTGTTAGGTGCACAAATAAGAAACCATACACAAACAAATGAAAGAGAGATAATACACAATATTTAGGTGGGAAACCCAAATGGGAGAAAACCCACTGAAATTAGAGAACTAGCTTTGGACAATTTATCTCGTGTGTTTCATTGATTTCAAGTTCAGTTGCAACTTAAATTTTTAGGCTACAACCCCGAGATAATTAAGTCAGCAACTATTGAACTTTTGTAAGCTACAAATTGCAAGGAAGCTACAACTCCCTAAAGTTTAACCAACTACAACCGATCTTTTGTAAGCCGCATCTTACAAGGAGACTGCAACCCCCTATGTTTTAAGCTACTACTTAGTCTAGTTCTTGAGTTTCGGTCACACTTTTCTTGTTGTCTCTCACAATTGATGATGACCTCTATATTTTCTCAACTTCTCATGTTTTTGCTCCTAGCTTACTTTTCTTTCAATATGCTACATGCACCCTGATTGTGACTCTAAATTTGTAAACTAGCCTTCTCAAATTAACTGCAATTTCATCAAAGTTTCAACTCTTGTTCACCTATTGTCTTACTCTTCGAAGCACTACATTACCCTTCTTGGACTGCAAGCAATAGTTCCTATGAATTCTTCAAGATTTAATAATAAAGCATGCTGATGGCTTCCATTGTCATAAGATCAGTGTTCAAGTTTATTCAAAACCTTTGTTTCATTCAAAGTAATAATCTCAGTCTGAAATCATGTCCTATATCTCTCAATTTTAAATTTCTTGTATCATACATTCAACTCATCTTTCTCAACATACAACACTATTTTTCTATGTCAAAGTTGTCTTGTACAGTCACTTCACACAATATATTCAAAGTACATATTTGTATTTCATAACACTATGTGACAAACACACTCCTTTATTAGTATCACCTATATGCAACACAACCTCCCTCTATCTCTGTTTTGTATCATTAACATCTTCTTCCTACTGTACACATATTTATTTTTCAAAGCTCACTATGTCCTATCTCCTTTAGGTACTATATTCCTTTCTTGCATCTTCAATCACATGCTTCTCATCTTCTATCATGTATATTTCCATACATAGAATTCACTGTCCACATTTTCCTTCTTCTTTCAGTTCATACTGATTTCATAATTGAATCATTTCTTGTCTAACATTGCTCTTCAATTTCATCTTCTTATTTCTGCCACATGAGTTTCACAGTGCCTGATTAATTCACTTAAATTCTCATTATTCACCTTCATCTATTATATACCTCTTCACACTTTTACTCAAAACACCCTTAAGCTATATAGATAGGATCAACTCTTTAACTGCAGTCTACTCTATTTTCATGCTTTTTGAATTACTTAGTTTTACTCAAGAAAGGATTTGCACCTTCTTGTCTTTCAATTCACTGCACATTTGATTGCACAACTCACTGTATCTCTGTTTCATTTAAATGTTTCAAATCTGGCTAGTATATCTATTTTTACACCTTTAACTGATCAATTATAACCTTTACTGATATAGTTTCCACATTAACATCAACATTACATTTTCTGTGTGTTTTCAACTCCCTTTATATTCATATTTTAAAGCTTTTTATATCTCTGATTTTCACTGTTATGTTCTTATTCAAATATCACTGTTCAGTAGTAACACATTGTATTAAAAAAATCACACTTATATCTACCAAAGGATTAAAAAAAACTATGTTATTTCCCACCTCATCAACTTATTTCATTCGATATCATTCAAACAAAATCACCAAGAGAATAGACATGACTCTTCAGATTACCCTTAGTAAGTCTTTAGACTTTTGACAATTTAATTTACTTGAAATGGACAAGAGTGTCTTATCATCTTATTCCACCAAGAAAAGGGGCAAGCATTTTAGTTTTGAAACAGTTGTGTCTCTTAACCTTCTCCAGGAGTCACACAATTTCGACTTAAGTAGTTTCAACATTCTTTACCTTCACAGACTATGAAGGCACTTAGCACAATTTGACAAGTTCATGATTTACAGACTAAGATTGTAATGTCAATCCATTAAAATTATAACCTCCATGCATTGATGCATCCTTGATCATCTCTAAGATAAAAAACACTTGCAAGATAGTCACAAACACTAATCACTAAACAAATTTCACTTTATGACTTCCATTACACCTTTTGCATAGTTGAATGAAGGCATATACCACTGTAAGAGAAAAAATCTCGCACTTACAAAAAATTGAGCATGTTCAACCGATGAAAATGATCTCCAAAATTTATTCAACCCCTTTGGAACTTGAATCAGCTAGAAACATATCTTTGTTTGGACGAATTGTTGTGTAAAATGATGATATGCTTGCTGGATTGTCAAACACGACTGTGTGGAACATTTGGCAACAAAATATCCATCGTTCTCCAATGAAAACACTTCCAATATTTTACAATAGGTTCAACATGAATGCACATAAATTCCTTCAAAAAATCTCAATTTTTGGTTGGGTGCAATGTGAGTTTCGATCAAAACACTTTGAAACCCTATAAGCAGGGTTCGAGAAATTGAGCATACACGAGGCTACTTAAAAGGTGTTTTCTTGAACAAATTTGGGTGAATTTGAAAAATTTAATTTTTTTTGATCTTGTGAGATCAACTTCTGGTGTTCTCAAACACTTTTCACCTTTGAATTAGCTCCATTTTCTCCAAGTAGTCACACAAGCAGGTACAATGATGAACATACACAACAATATTCTAGGTTTTGAGATAGTTGCATACTTGATGATCTTGAATAATCATTTAAATTGATATGAAGGTTAACCATGACAACAAATCCTTATAAAATAGTTCTCAAGAGGTTTCTATAGGTTATGGATCAAGTTTACCATGCTTATTTATGCCTGCACACAAGAGATTCAGTCTCCATGTTGATTGATTTTAGTACCAAAAACCTCCTCAATCACTCTAACCATATATTAACCTTTGAAGAACCAAAATCTCATTCATATTATGGTATTCAAGTGAGTATTGAGATTACCTTGTTTGAGATATGAAGCTTATCAAGCAACCACAAATATACAAGCTCTACAAAAATGACCAAATATACACTTTGGAGATACTACATACAACACCATTGCACTTGAAGGATATCACCACAATAATTTACTCTTGTAGGAGAGAGAAAAAACTTAATGAAACCTGAAAAATAAATTGAACAAAATTTTGCTAAAGAATTTCAAGCTTGGAAGCTTAAGACCATGACTGCCCCAAACCTAACCCTACACAACAATAACATGCCTATGTGACAAAATACATATTGAGAGAAATGGGATCATAATTTTTTACTAATATGAGGTATATTATGCTCATGAGAGATGTATCTAGCTTGCATTAGTGATTTAGAGTTGGAAAATTCAAATTTGGCAACTCAACTTAGGAAGCAGCTGTGGAGAGAGAGCAAACACCAACATAAGAATGTTCATAACTTTCTTAAAACATGTCCAATTCACCTATTTTTTTTTGAAATATATCAATATTAGAGTCGTATACAAAAGTTATTTCTATGATTTATCTGAAGGATGCACTATATTTTTTCTTGAGTGTTAATAATCTAGACACCTTATTATGCAATTTCCAAAAATCTTGTTTTAGAAAAACTAGCATAACTTTCACATACCTTCTCGGAAATTGATGAAAATTTTCCTAAAGAACCAAAAATCATCCCTATACATGATACATAATCCTATTTTCCATAATAATTCATATGATCTTCTATCACATCTCATTTTCTTCAGCATGCAGTGTTAGTTCTGAAAGCCACTTTCTGTGCAGTTTTGAATTTTGACTCTAAGAGCTAAACCAAGCCTTATTTTTACTCACACATGCTGTAGAAACTATTACTAATCCACTCCCATGATCACATGACCTTGCCATGATGTGTACCAACTTCTCACATCTCATCAGGCTCCAGAAACAAGCCTAAATGGACTAGTTTCAGTTGTAACTTCCACCAGATGACCTCATACACCCTGTGAGACCTCTTGCTCATGCTTGCAACATCATTAATGACATGTAGACCATTTGAAACCAGAAAGCCAACATGTAATCTGCCTTTAGAGACCAACCAACTGTTAATTTGAGCTTGTAGCACCTTGAAACCAACCTGAAACATACCTTAAGCTTCTTGAAACCAACATGAACCACTGAGTACCATTGAATACCACTTGACCTGAATGATCTTTCACTCTTCCTTTTCCATAAATTCCATGTGATATCAATGAAAAAAACCACCAATGCAACAAGGTGCAATAATCTCCCCCTTTGTCATTGATGGCAACAAGCTGAAACTTTGATGGAAAACTGATATGCTGAGATTTTTAGAACATGAAATAAAGTTTCCAACACACTCTTTCCTCCTTTAAAATCTATGACAAAGGTGTACAAACAAAAAAAGTTGATTATCTTGAAAAAAAAACAAAAACATAGTATGCTCATACTCTAAGGAATTCCCCCTAGAAATATGCTGCTCTCTTGCCTTAAGAGACTCAATTTTTTTTGCCATTCTTCTTTCATTCAACACCTGCAATGCTCCCGTTGAGATAAAAAACATGAAAATTCAGCCTTCACCTTTTTTCATTGACTTTACTATACCTCTTGATTTGTGCCTGGAATTAGAAAACCAAATCCCCCTAAAAACACGCACTCTTCCTTTGAAGCCAATTTACTTGTCTCACAACCTTACCATGCATGGTTTCTTGATTGCTTATCATATCCACTTGATCTCAATAGAATGGAGCTGCCCCTAATGCAAATTTCCAGTGCATATTTGAAAAAACAAATTATATTCTAGAGTTCCATATTCCTAATGAAATCTCTTCTTTTCACTCCCCCTGGGCTTATACAGTCAAACTTTAACTGAGCATGCAATTATTGAATATTTTACCTTGTTCACTTGCTTATGAAAAACACTTAGCCCCTTTCCAAATCTGATATCTCAATGTGTAGGTATTCTTATCAGGCTGTCCAAAACTGATATTCATGCTACTCTCATGAGATCAATGTATCCTTCTTTTCCTGAAGCTATTTCATAACATTTTCTTCATCCAATGCAAAAGGCCCCCTTTGGAAAAATGTGTGTTTTCATGAAGATATAAAATGATTCAATTAGCTCCTTCAAGTTTCTTCATGATACAATGCATGCTTCCAATATGTAATCAACCATTCCTTTGTTCCAAAAAGATACACAACAACTATTTCCATTGAAGGATCAATGAAGATATAAGTATACACTAGCAGATACTCACTCAAGATCTTCATTATTCTTAGTATTATGATGCCACATCTCAATGCTCATGTTGGGAAAATTTCACCATGATTAGAACAACTCAATACATTACTTTTTGATCTATTAAGTTACCTTTGTAACCTTACTATACTCTCTGGTATTTCAACCTTTTCAATGGTCAACATATAACCACAAGATGATATTTTGAAAGTTTCAGAATTGGCTTCAACCTTACTCATCTCCTCCTTAGAAATTTGTCTTCTCTATATCTGATTAACAATGAACTCGAACTTTCTCCATGATTATACTATCAACATGTGCAAAAAAATTCTGATAAGTAGTATCTCTGATTTGTTACACACATTTCTAATCTATTGTCATTATGTAATGATATCATGAATGTACTAATGTTTCTAACTTGTAGATGACCACAATGGCTCCACTTCCAATGATACGAGATTATTCATTATGATGTGTTCTATTCTAACCTGTTCTGATTTGTAGATGATAACAATATTTTTTTGCACAATTATCACATGTTCCAAGGCTAGAGACTTTGCTTCTAGTATCAACATACACGATGGATAACCTTTGATGACTGAGTATGATAGATTTGACTTAGGATTGACCAAAACTAGATGAATTCATCTTCAAACTTGATTGTGAACTTCTGCTCACTCACTATATCCTTAGAATTGGAAAAAAAATACACAATGATGGCTCTAACATATTAAATAGACTTTGAACACAACATACATAATAAGACACCGTGAAAACTCAACTTACTTCAAGAACAAATTGTGACAGATCTATCTTGTTCACAAATAGTAAGCCACTTTGACAAAGTTAATTGGCTCATTGAGGAACCAACATAGGACCACAAGTGTTCCCAGAGGCCATTACATACCTTGTAAGTTCCAAAATTCTCTCTATAAACCGAGAAGGATATTACTAACATGACTTACTTATGACACCATTTAACTGATATTATCGAGAATTCTTCTCATTTACTTGAATTGTCTATCCAAAATTAACTTGACAGGTATGAAGAACTCAATACTTCATGGATTAGGACATTGACTCAAAATTCTCATTCCACATCAGCTAAATAGGACAATATTAAATATGAAAAATCACATAGGAGCATGAAGACACTAAATCTTCACTTAACTGACCAAAGACATACTAGATATGTATTGAGACTTCAATATTATGGCTTGCCTAACATACCTTTGATTTTGTGGTACAATTGCAGCTTGAAAGGCTCTTCATTAGCACATACTGAGGGTTACTTATTTTCAAGGACACACCATTGCTTCATCCATGAGTAAATACCTTCTAGAAGCTTAGAGAAGGTATATCATGTTTTTTTAACTCATGTCATAATAGCAGGAAGTCATCAAAACCACATGATGACTCAACCTTCTCCTTTCCCATATTCAATTCCTTGTCACTCTTCTTGCATACATTATTTGATGAAGCACTTCCATCTCCTAAGCCTTCATTTGCTGACCTAAACCCTGATAAACACGTATGACATGTTTCATATATTTTTTCAACCACAACTAGAGGTAAAATTTCTTCTTTGATTTCATCACCTTTTGGTGTTTGGCCTGAGCTTGTTTCTCCTATAAGTTTCATGTCTTGTCTCATTCCTTCATTATCTTCCCATGTTGATCATTTGTCCTTCTTTACCTGTTCAGGGTTGGAATTAGTGTTCTTAACTCTGTAGATGTATCTTATCTTCTTCTCGCCAATGCGTCTTTTAACCATGACTGACTTGGATTCATCCTTGGAACTTACTTTCACCTTGAACACCTTGTTTCCTTGACTTTTTCATGTATATAACTTGCTGGTGTATCTAAGAGTCTCATAGCAGTGTCTAGCAAAGTGCCCTAACCTATGAAAATTCAAGCACATCCTGATTATTTTCTCTTGAGTCTTCCTAGACCTGACTTACCTGAGCTTCTATACATTACTTGGTTATGTGTCCTTTTCCCTTACAATTGAAGCACACTATATTCTTCTCATATCCAGTACTACAAGCTCTCCATGGGAGTTCTTTGTAAAACTTACTCATGTAATCCCTAGCTCTATGCCCAAAAGTGTTACATGAAAACTAAATTCCATGAAATTTACTTGGGAGTCTCCTTGCAGCTGGCTACCTAAAGATCCTCTTGTGCTCTTTGTTGTCCTTCTTAAGCTGAGAACATCCTTGACAAGAAATATGACTTGATTCAACTCTCAAATTCTTTTACTTTGTTTATTCCAGCTCTTCTTTTAGGGTCCTTACTTCTGCATTTAAGTTTTCACATTCTCCACTCTTGGCTTGAATAAATTCCTAGCATGTCTCATGCTCTGCTTCACCAGAATGTCCTTGATTTATTTGTAGGTTTTCAAGCTAGTTAGTAACCTGTACCAACTCAGTCTTCAAGGTTTGTAGTTCCTCTTCAAATTCAAGGCAAGCATTCTCTTTATCTTTCAAATTCTTTGATACTTTCTCGACAAATGAGGCCATCTCATTTAGTTCTTGACCATGGTTAACTTCCTTGAGCTTGATTTATTCCTTCAACTCATTTATAAGAGCTTGAGAAATTTAATACCTCTTCTTCAACACTGACTTTGCTGATGTACCCATGCTTGTGTCTTCAAGATAACCTCCAAGATGTTAGGCTTGACTCAGGAGGATCAGGAACTGATACCAATTGTTGGAAACTTGGACACTGAGAGGGGGGGGGGGCGCGAATCAGTGTCTACTTAAATTTTTAGATGTTTCAAATTCACAAAACTTGTTAGGAGAAAGAATAAGAAACCATACACAAAAAAATGAAAAAGAGATAGTACATAGTATTTAGGTGGGAAGCCCAACTGGGAGAAAACCCACTGCAATCAGAGAGCTAGCTTTGGACAATTTTTCATGTGTGTTACAATGATTTCAAGTTGAGTTGCAACCCAAATTTTGAGGCTACAACCCTAAGATAATTCAGTCAACAACTACTGACCTTTTGTAAGCTACAACCCCATAGAGTTAACCAACGATACCTGATCTTTTGTAAGATGCTACTTATAAGGAGGCTGCAACCCCCTATGCGCTAAGCTGCTGCTTAGTCATGTTCTTGAGTTTTGGTCACACTTTGCTTGTTGTCTCTCACAACTGATGATGACCTCTAGATTTTCTCAACTTCTCATATTTTTGCTCCTAGTTTCCTTTTCTTTCAATATGTTGCATGCACCTTGATTGTGACTCTGACTTTGTAAACTAGCCTTCTCAAATTAAATGTAATTTCATCAAAAATTCAACTCTTATTCACCTATCATCTTACTCTTTGAAGCACTAAATTAACCTTCTTGGACTACAAGCAATAGTTCCTGTGAATTCTTAAGGATTTAATAATAAAGCATGCTGATGATTTCCACTATCATAAGATCAGTCTTCAAGTTTATTCAAAACCTTTTTTAGTCTATAAGCTCCTTCAAATAAATAGTCTCAGTCTAAAATCATGTGTTATATCTCCAAATTTTAAATTTCTTGCAGCATACATTCAATCCAGCTTTCTTAACATACAACATTGTTTTTCTATGTCAAAGTTGTCTTGTACAGTCACATCACACATAATATATTCAAAGTACATCTTTGTATTTCATAGCACTATGTAATAAACACACTACTTTATCAGTATCACATATATGCAACACAACCTCCCTCTATCTCTATTTTGTATCGTTCACATCTTTTGCTTGCTGCACACATATTTCTTTTTCAAATCTCATTATGTCCTATCTCCTTCAGGTAGTGTATTCCTTTCGTGCATCTTCAATCACATGCTTCTCATCTTCTATCATGTATATTTCCTTACACAGAAATCACTGTCCACCTTTTCCTTCTTCTTTTAGTTCATAGTGACTCCATCATTGAATCGTTTCTTGTCTAACAATGCTCTTCAACTTCATCTTCTTATTTTTGCCACATGAGTTTCACAGTGCCTGATTAATTCACTTAAAATCTCATTATTCACCTTCATCTATTATATACCTTTCACATTATCTGATCATTAGAACTAATTTCAGGGTAATTAAGCATTCAATAATTAGTCACTTAATACACCTCAGTCTCATATCCTTTCTAATACACCTTGAATTATTCACTTATTGGTGTATTTTTTATCTTTGTCTCTCTCACACACAAAAATATATCTCCCATTATCTATTTTTGATCAACCATGCCATATTTGTTTCATCAACTTCTTCTTGGAGTTCAAAACTCAAGTAACTGCTATGTGACTTCTTTACTTCTACATTCCCATCATCTTACACAATCCCATTACATTAACTCGAGTTCCTTTTTCATAAATGAAAATTTTCAACTTCTTCTATTTTGTTACACTTAGACTCCTACTTTCACCTCACTCTTAATTTATAACTATTGTATGATTCAATTCAACTTCTATCTCCTCACCAATTTAACAAAAATACCTTTATTTTCTTGGGCTTCACCCTTCTTGGATGCCGAGACTCATTAAAAACAAAAACACCAAGAGAATAGACTTGACTCTTTAGATTACCCTTGGTATGTATTTTGGAACTTACTGACAGTTTACTTTACTTGAAATGGAAACCAGTGTCACATTCTCATATTCTTCCACCGAGAAAATAAGGAAAGAATTCATAAACTTGTAATAGTTGAAGGTCTTTTGAACCTTCTCTCAGGATCCACTTCATTTTGAGTTCAAAGCACCAAGACTCAAGATTCTACTATCTTTCATTAGAGTAGGCCAAGATACGTTTGTTAGAATTTGCAGAGGTTCTCGATTTACAGCCTGAATATTATATTGTCAATGCATCAGAAGGAGGCCCATTCAAATAGTATGTGAAGCATCCTTAAAACATCTATAAGATCTCTGAGACACTTTTTAAGATAGTTCTACATGCACTAATCTCTAATACATAATTTACACCTTGATGAAGACCATTACACCTGCTACACTACTGAATGAGAGACATTTAGTACCAATGTAAGCATGATTTTATTACTCTGCACAAAGAGGGAAACTTAAGCATCATAAAGTGATTTAGATGATTTCACAACATTAATTTAACCCTTATTTGAACTTAGATATCAATGACAAAGCTCATTAATGTTATTGATGAAATATCGTGTAATTCAATCAAAAACACTAAATTGTTGGAATCTCAAACACAACTATGTGGATACAAATGGTCATGAAAATATTCCATCATTTGTGACGAAAAATATTTGACTTCCAATATTTTTTAAAAAGTTCAACATAACTCCCACAAAGATTTCCTTAAAATTTTTGTGACTCTTTCGTTGGAGTGAAAATGTGAGTATTCGATCAGCTTTCATTTCTACAAACCCTAGTTTCAGGGTTTTGAGTGACTGTGAAGTACCACGAGACTAATAAAAAATTATTTTATTGTCCATTTCTTGGGTTAAATTGAGTAATTCAAACTTGCTAAGTGATTATGTGGAAGTGCATACCATCCTTTTAAATTTATTTTCAAGCATAATCTTCTCACCTTTGAGCTCTCAGATCAATGTTCTCCTAGCAATCATGCAAGCAGGTCTACAGTGAAGAACATGATAGGATACAATTGAGTTTAAACTTGATGAAACAGAGTATGTAGAGAGGTCCTTATCTTCATGGAGAATTGAATAATCATTTCACTTTACATGCTTAGGATAACCATGACTAAAATATCCATTTTCACATAACGCACAACAGGTGTCTATAGGTCAAGGATCAACTATACCATGCATAGTCATGCATTGTCACATATGAGATTCAGTTTCTATGCTGACTGATTGTCAACTTTCAAACACCTGCCTCAATCAATCTATCCATTGAATTAAGTTTTCACCTATATGAGGAACTTCATACTCTCATTCCATAGAATGGTATTCAAAGAGGAAATTTTGAGATATGCCTTGTTAGAGAGATGAAGCTTATCAATTAACCACAAGTGTACTAGCTCTACAAAAACATGCACTTGTATACTTTGGAGATTCTACAGTAAAGAAACACTAGCACAAGATGGATATCATCACACCAGGTTTGTTCTATTGTACGCTCATAGACAAGAATTACACTTCAAGAAATCCTAAATTACCACTACATTGAAGAATAGTTTTGAGCTAACTAATTCCCTAGCTTGGTACCTTTAGATCACATAATTGCCATAGAGGTAGTCCCTTCACAGGATGAGATAGGATTGACTTAATGAAATGTGCTTGAAGTTCATCTATGAGAGAAACGAGATAATCATTATGAATCATATGATGTATCATTGATGCTTAGGACGAATATGCATCTATCTTGTATTAAAAATTTAGAGTAGGAAAATTCAAAAATAACTCATTTCAACTCAGTACTTCAGGAAACAATGCTTGAGAAAGAGCAAATAACCTGGCAGAAGAATGCTCATATCTGTCTTAAATCTTATCCAATTCACCTGAATATTTTTTGTAGTATATCAAGATTAGATTATTATACAAAAATTAGTTCTATGACTTATCTAAAGGAGTGCATTATATTTTTTCTTGATTGTTAAGAACCAGACACCCTATTATGTTATTTCCAAAAAGCCTGTTTTAGAAAAACTAGCACAACTTTCACAATGCCTTCTCAAAACTTTGAAATTTTTCCTGGAGCACCATAACTCACCCCTCTACATTATCCATAAGATAATTTTATATAATTATGCCTTTAATATTCTATCCCATATCATTTTCCTTCGCCTACACCTCTAGTTCTCAAAGCCACTTTCTGCGCACTTTTGAATTTTTACTCCAAGAGCTAAAATGAGCCTTGTTTTTACTTACAAATGTTGTAGACACTATTCCTAGGTTGATCCCATGCTCACATGACCTTTCCATGACCTGCACCAACTTATCACATCTCATCAGGCTCCGTAAAACAAGCCTAAATGGACCAGTTTCAACTGTAACTTCCACCAGATGAACTGATACATCATGTGATATCTATTGCTCATGATTGAAACATAATTATTGACATGTAGACCATCTGAAACTAGAAAGACAACATATAATGTTACTTTAGAGGCCAACCACCTATCAATTTGAGCTTGTAGCACCTTAAAACTAACCTGTAACATACCTGAAGCTTCCTGAATCCAAAATGAACCACTGAGCACCATTGACTACCACCTAACCTGAATGCTCTTTTAGTCTTCCTTTTCCATCAATGCCATGTGACTTCAATGACAACAACCACCAATGCAATAGGGTGCAACAAGATGAGCTAAAGCCAGTTGGGGATGCTATGTAAAAGGAAAAAATCCAAAACACAAGAGGATAATTTTGTCTTAAATAGTTTATTAGTATGTGGAATGGATTTAAAGGAAAAAGAAGTATAATTCCTTAATAAAATTATAGGGGAACTTTTCCACTTAGAAAATTCTACAAGAAGAGTTGTGGTGCTCATATTTAGGTTGTGACAGAATACCACATATTTCTATATCATATATGGAAAGGTAGAGATAGATTTGGAAAATGATAGATTGAAGGAGAAGAAAGGTTGTTTGTAGCTTGTCAAAATACTGTTAACAAAAGAACGATCACCACTACAAGGTAATAGAGTAAAAATAATATTCCCCTAATCTGTGTTATGATATATGGTCAGAGCCAATTTAAAGAGAACACCCCCTTTAGTATGACATAGTGGGTGGTTTATATTCGTTATGATTAAGAATCAAATGATTAGGATACAGGGATATGAAAATTGGATAAGTATTCTCCCTCCCAAACTATCTGAGTACAGGAGTGGAAGAGGAAAAAAGGAATGATATTGATTAAGTTAAGATAAATTTCGCATGTTTTCACAGTCATGGGCCATATATTGTCAAAGGAAAAAGGAGATTCTGGAGGTCGTACCGTGTTATGATTTATGTAAATGTATGGTAACGGATTTTGAAGACTGGGTTCAAGAATATTTGATAAGATTATGAAAAACTATTTGAATGGTGATTTGATACAAGTTGGGTTGACAGATGACTTAAGAGAAATTTCTTCGATCCTAACATCATCTTGATTTAAGTGTTTTTGAATTATATATTTAAGAGTGGTATGATATACCAAAATTCTATGATAGGTGTATGTTTTACAATGTATATACCGAGGTGAGTTTGGATGATGAATGGTTGGTGATAAAAGGGATGCAAAGATTGGGATGATAGGATGAAATGTTCTGATTGGATTAGAATCAAGGGTAATGCTTAATGTATAAGATACTGAGATAAGGGGGTTGTAAAGGGATTGTCTTGTAATCATATAATGTAGTCAACGAATATTAGACGTTGTTGTCATTAGATTTATGTTTAGGTGATTACGTGAATTCAAATGTTATATGTGGGAGAGCTTTCTCCTCTATGGTACCAAGGATTTTAACTTGGTTACGAGGTGATATGGTTTTGAGGAAACAATTTGAAGTTTTTGTTATCCCAAATTCACCCCCCAGAAAATTTGGTCAAGACAGCTCTTGCACATAAGGAAATTATGAAGGAAACGACTCAGACCCATGAGCTAACATTTCGGGATGACAAAAAGGTTACAGGTAGGCTTGGAAATGAAGGAGAAGTGTCATAGAGAATCTAGGAGAAAGAAAGGGAAGAAACGACGAAGGTTCGAAGCCCTTGGGCTCGAAACCGTTCAGAAAAGAATCCAGAATCGACTAAGTATGGAAGAGCCAACAAAGGTAATCATGTGTCCTAGCGGCACTTCTCCGAAGATGAATCCATAAAGGGAGGCTCAAACAAACCCTGGATCTCCACGTGTCCCAGGTCAAAGCGGGCCGTCGGGGGGAAAGTTGGTTTTTTGCCCCTTGTTATTCTAAAAGGGGTAAAAGTTGTAAAATGGGCCGCAACTCCGCCTAAGGGAAAAAGTTTGCATTTGAGCCTAAGTCAATCCAAAGCAAGGAGTTGGAGGAAAAGGTGAAATTTTTCATTTTGACATAAGGCACAAAGGAAAGAATTGAAATGCATCTCCCCAGCCAACCAAAGGCTGCCACGTATCCCATATCAAAAGGGGACCCATTTGTCAAGCTGTTTTCCCGCCCTCTTGTACGAACCTGATACAAACTTCGAAGGGGAATATCTTTCAACTCAGAGCTTGAAATATTTCAAATATGAAGCTGTTGAAAATATATTGGCCTCACCCATGCCACATGGTTCTAAAATTTAATTTTGAGGAGGTTAGGTGAAGAAAAATGGAGGAAACGTCTTCGGGATTTCAATGCAGGATCTTCTTGCCTTAACGACCAAATCAGATTTGATTTGTTTCACCATTTCCTCTTCCTTCAAGGCACCGAACCAAGGAGCAATGTAGTAAAGATGAATTTAGGGGAAAATTTTATCAGAAACATTAACAATAGTGGTTGAGCTTCTACCCACTTTTCCCGTTTCCTTCTATCTTTCTTCTCTCCAATCAAATCTATAAATACAGGGGCAAGATTCATTGTAAAGGGTTTTTGTTCATTCTTCTTCACTGCCTCATCTCTTCTTTTCATCCCCAGGGTCAAAAATGGAGTTTGAACCTCCTTTCACGGCTCTGTAATGGCATTCTCTTGCCTCTTGCCAACTAACGATGGACTGTGTGAACTTTTGGAGCAATAAATTCTGTTTTATGATGAATCTGTCCATCCTTTGCTTATTTTATTGTCTCTCCTCACCTCTCGTTGTTGCAGGGTATACTGTGCATATTCTGAGGTTTGTTGTAGGTCCTGGGAGCTATGTTTAATGGGTTTTGAAGTGGTGTTTTGTGTGAAATCTATCTCTGGTCTGTGGTGCATCTTTTCTACCCTCTCCTCTACTCACCTCTCTCCACTTTAGGAAGCTGAGATTGTGACCAGCACTTCCCTTTTCTTGGTGCTATCACCTCGTTAGTGTAGGATTTCCCTCTTTATGCACTTTCTCTCTCCTTATCTCCTAGGCATTGTTAGGATAGGTGTAGTTAGATGTCATTTCTGCATTAGGAGTAGTTTAACATTAGGATCAGGAAGAAGAAGCCAGATTTCTCCGGAGGGCCATCTCAAGTCCATAAGTCCCACAACTTGAGAGATGCTCCCATGTTATGCAATCACACTAGATGATTCTGCCTTAGAAAAGTAGATCCATAATTCATTTGGGGGTTCTGTGATTTTACGTTAACAGTTTCTTTAGATAACGATATTTTTGAGCTTTGTAAATTAGATGGGATGGTGTTTACACAGATGGTTACCTGAAATAATGTTTGACCTGAAGTGTCACATGCATGGAAGTCTAAACATTATGTTACCTGCGAAGCTTCTGGTATTGTAATGTTTTATTCTGGCATGGATTGTTCAAAATCATTTTTTTGGCACATGTGTTGTGGATGGATGATTAAGGAATGTTTGTTTAGAGACATTGTAGACTCGGTGCGAAGAAGAGTTAGAATTATCTAATTGAAGGTCTCTATTTTATATAAGGCTTTTTACCCGAGTTTTGAAGATCCAACATCGGTCTAGATCGTGGCCATGCACTCGATGATAAGATCAAAACTCATTATGCCTATACCAAGTGGGTATAGGTTGATATTCAATGGGTTTGATGGGAGGAAGCTCTATTAAGAAAGCTTGTAAAATTTTGTCAAAGATGCCACTATAAGGCTCCCCCAATGGGATGTATTGTCTATGTGGAGATGAAGTGTTTAAATGTTTTGTTTGTATTTGAGACGTGGTAAATCTTGATTAGTTTAATATGGAAGTTGAATTATAAGAGATAACATGCGTAGTTTGTCGAGATTCGATGTTGGAGAGTTTTGATTTATGATTATGGTGTGACCTTGATTTAACCTCTTCAAGGGCTTCATTTTCTAATTTACAGGCCATGGTGAAGGCTTCTTCAAAGGTACGAAATGAATAGATTTGTAATTTGGATGATAGATAGTGAGAGCATGATTGAGAAAAAATACAGATCAGTTCAAGAAGAGGAAGAGAAAAATATAGTTGATTTACAAGGCTATGCCATCTAGAAATAAATTCAGTGATGGAATCATCATCAGATTTTATCGTGGTGTAGAGATTTGAGATAGAAACTTTCCGCGAGATGTTTATGGAGAAATACTCGAGAAAGAGTTTTGAAACCTGCATAAAGGAATAAAGGGAACGTCGAGGAATGGAACTATACCAATCCAGGGATGATATTACTAACAACATAGGAAAAGTGTGTAACAGGAGGGCATCATCATGAGATATGAGGGAATAGGCGTGTATAAAATGTTTTTAAATGTTGTTGTGGATCTTCTTTACCATGAAATTTTGTGAATTTAGGTAATTTAATTTCAAAGGATATGGTCTGATAGGAACAACATGATTGATGGGCTCAGTAAAGGTTTGTTCATAAGAGAATGCGTGTCTGGGTGGTGAAGTCAGGGCTTTGAGATGGGCCATGTGGTTCACATGAGACTATATGAGAGGATTAAGGATTGGTCGTTGGTGGATTGTTTAGTACACATGTAGGGATTTGTTGTTGTTGATGAGGCGAGGATGGAAAAATAATATTTTTAAGAGGGGAAGGGATCCTAGACATGCTAAAAATTTATTGGGATGCTAAAGGAGGTTGAGATTGGTAGGATTATAGGATGGTCATACCAACATAGGGCTTGCGGAAAAAAATAAGATTGGTTAGGTGTGACAATTTGTTTAAAAGGAACATTGTTGTAATGTGGGATATAAGATGTAGGGTGACTATTGGTAGGTTAAGAGTTTGATATATCACAAAATGCAACATTGAAGGAAAAAAGGGCTTGATAATAACCCATTAATTGAGATGTAGAGGTTGGCACAAAAATGGTGATTGTTTGGTTTCAAATAGACATACATGAATAAGAATAAACTAATTTGTAATTTTTCAAACACATGATCAATAGGAATTAATTAACTATGATTAATTAAAAATGTGTGAAATGGCAGATTGAATAACAAAGGAGCCTAAAATCAGTCTAGATTTGGTTTCGGTAGCTTAGGATGGAGTCCTCGATATACTCAAAGGTACATGAGGCTCGAATCTGTGATGGTTACAAGTACATGGAGTGATATAGGGGCGTACCCCCGTACTTCATGATACCACACTGATAAGGTTGTCATGCATTTGGCCAATATATCGATAACTAATTTTTTTGTTATACTCGGTTAGAACACCGAGTTGGTTTCCTTATTGGGTGATGAAATCCCAATAATTCAATCTAGGAAGAAGATGTTTAAGATGTATAAATTGTGTAAATGGTTCAATTGTTTGTGAGACAGAGGATGTGGATGTAAAATTTTAACCACCTAATTAAACTAGATTGTCAATCGAACTATGCGATTTCAATTTTTAAAAACTAAAATGAAGTGTTTTTTGGATGAAGACAAACAAACAATAATGTAAAATTGGAAAGAAAAATATGAAACAAAAATCATGAGAAGAATACTTGGAGATTCACTTTTCCCTTTTCTAGTTTTTAGATTTTTAGCTTATGTATAAATTTAGAAGAAACAAAACCCATCGCAGAGAGCTTGTAGGGTTAGATGAAAACAAAAATAGAGCATAAAATTGATAAAAGGAAAACTGACTTAGTAATAAAAAACAATTTATAGGAATCGTCCACGATCATGCAAAAATCGCTGGCAATTTACTGAAATTGTTGGCGATTATAGAGTAGAGAACCAAACAAATCAAATTTAGAGAAAAAGAAATTTTTGGCATGCCAGAATGTAATAGAGTAGTCTTAGTTTCAAATTAACTTAATGTAAAACATACCACCATACCTCGATTATGGCATGGTTTAAGGTAACCTGACAAAAGGATAGTTGATGCATTGATCTTCAATCCACATACGGGTGCTCCAAACTCTAATAGGGGTCTAAATCCTACAAAGAAAAGACAATAAACCAAAAATATGTTAGATAAATATATGGTGAGATGCATGAAAGTGTGACCTAGTCCT
This sequence comes from Taxus chinensis, assembly GCA_019776745.2. Lineage (NCBI taxonomy): Eukaryota > Viridiplantae > Streptophyta > Pinopsida > Cupressales > Taxaceae > Taxus > Taxus chinensis. The sequence continues at coordinate 799,289,618 of CM034150.1, forward strand.
AGGAGCCAATGAGCTTCCTTGCGTGAGTGTCAGCTCATGTTAAGATAACAAGATTTGGAATAAACTTGGATTGGATGCGAGTTAAACTTAGACAAGACAATCAAGATAAGATAATATAATATTGGATTAAAATTGATTAGATCAAAATGAGATGGTGGGATCACGCTTTCTCTCTGTTGGTGAAGCTCAAATATGGGCACTACTCCATGAGATGTGCTTGTAAGGAAGACTTTATGGGAGACAAACTTGGCAGACACATGATTATATCATATAAATAAATAGGATTGATCAAAAACATGACAAAAAAATGATGGATGTTTTCAAAGACAATGATTGCTGGTGATTCCTGGTAATCGCTAGCGATTCCTATAAATTTCAACTAATACTAGGCTAACATGATAATGTGGATCCATCATTTATTTTAATGACTTGATTATGACATAATAATAATTAACGATAATAAATAAAATCAAGTAGGGGAGATTACTTGACCTAATTCTAGAAGCACACACAAGATTGGCACTTAATGGATGTCGACATGGTGATCAAGATATGCAAGAGATCCTAAACATGTATGTAACTTCTCAGGATGACAGGAGGTGTGGCCGAGAATGTCATCTGGTTGTTGCTCCAATTTGCATAGGAACAGAGAATTTGCTACCATGGATTTCACTACCCAAATCATAGGGGTCAAACTATGTTTATACCTGGGCGCTAGTGATTATGACAAGTTGCTAGCGATTTGACATATTTGGAGAAACCTTCAAGGGAAAATTTTCAACCACATGAAAAATGGATTGATTTGGGATTATTCATGTGGGATAAGTGATAAGATGTGGCTTCGAGGATAAGGAAGTATAACCACTTAGGTAATTTAGGATTTTAGGATAAGATATAGGTAAGTAGGAGGTTAAGGAAGGTTTTACAAAGATGAACCTAGGCATAACGGGGAATAGAAAATGAGAAGGGATTTAAACCTTAGGATAGGGAATAAATATTAAATTAAGATTATAGAAGGGATATGTCACCAAAGGGTGCGACGCCAAGGGGTGTCGTAAATAGGTGTCTACAAATCACTCTAGGATGACATGGACCTACTATATTAAGAAGAAACATAAAGTGTTATCTAAATTCAAAGAGTTAAAGCCTTAATTGAAAACATGTCTAACCTCAAAAATTAAGAGGTTAATAAATGCTAATGGTGATGGATATATAAGAAAATAATTTGATGAATTTTGCAAGTTTGGAATCTAAAGAGAGTTAACAACTCCCTATTCTTTACTAAAAAATAGAGTTATAGAAAGGAAATTTAAGACTATCTTAGAAATGACTAGGACTATGATTCATTCTGCTAATGTTTCAAAATTTTTGTGGGAAGGAGCTATGAACACTACTGTCTGCATCTTCAATAAAGTTTGTAATAAAATTTATACATCAAACTACTCCTCTTTTAATGCGGACCAAAAAGAAACCAAATATTTCTCATCTCATAATTTTCAGTAGCCTTGAATTTATTTTCATTCTAAAAAAAAAAGAAAAATTTGATCCCACCTCCTAATCTTGTATATTCATATGTTATGAATGAAAAACTAAAGGAATAAGGGTTTATGATCAATCTAAAGGAGAGATAATTGAGAATAGAATTGTAAAAGAATCTTGAAAAACCATTTTGTGAGTCTTTTGAAGAATCCTCTCAAGTTTATTTTAATGAAGATTATGATGACCTAGATGAAAATAATCGAAATTTGCACATTATGAATAATGAGGTTGAGGGGGGGACATCATAATGTTTTTACCAATCCAAAATACCTAAATGGGCACAATGTCTTCTACAAAGTTCTAACCTTGAAAACATCAACAAAATGACTAAGAGTTAGTATGCTTACGATGCCTTAATGATTCATTATGATAATAGACCACAATTTTTTGAGGAATCCAACCAAGATGAGAGATGGAGGGATGTTATGAGATTTGAATATGATGCTCTAATAAAAACCCATACATGGGAACTTGTCCCTCCACTAATAACAAATAAATATTGTTGGATCTTGATGGATTTACAAGATCAAATACAATTCCATGGGTGAAATGGAAAAATTCAAAGCAAGTTTAGTTTCCAGTAGTTTTATTAAAAAATCAAGCATTGACTATGAAGAAACATTTTCTCCTGTTTCAAAAATGAGCACTATAAGGACACTCATTCCTCTTATAACCCAACATGGTTGGGAAATTCACCAAATAGACGTTAAGAATGCATTATTAAATGATAATATAAAAAGAAAAATATACATGTCTCAACCAAAAGGGTTTGAAAAACCTAATAAGGAATGTTATGATTGTAGGATCAAGATACCTCTTTATGGTTTGAAACAAGATCCTAGAGCCTGGTACTAAAAAAAAAAATTATTTTAAAAATCTAGGTTTTTCTAATTGTTTCTCAGATAATGACATGTTTGTAAAACTAGAAGATAATCCTGTTATTCTCATAATACTCTATGTTGACGATCTTATCATAAACACCAATTAAACTAACCTAAATCATTAAATGAAATCAAATTTAAAATAATACTTTGAGATGACTGATCTAGGCCTACTTCATCATTTTCTTGGCATGAATTTATTTCAGGATCAAAATTCAATAATTGTTTCTTAATAAAAATATGTTCATAACTTACTCATCAAATTTAACATGCTCGACCATAAACCCGTCTCTATTCCTATTGAAGTTGGCATCAACCTAGTTCTAAATCCGACATATGTAAAAAGCAAATCCTAAATTATTCAAACAACTACTTGAATGAAGCTTAATTTATTTAACTATTACTAGGCTAGATATTTATTATGTTGTAGGTGTTGATCCAAGATTCATACTTGGATTATTAGAAATTAGTAAAAACTACAATTAATTATTAACTTTATTATTCTTGTACAAATTATGCTAAGTTATTTGGTTATTGTGATTTTGATCATGCTAGTGATATTATAAATATGAAATTTTCTTCTTGATATGTTTTTAAGTTTGGTTTAGGTGGTATTACCTGGAGTAGAAGAAATTAACCTATAGTTTCTATCACATCTACATAAGATGAGTATAAAAGTGCTATGGAAGATGTGAAAGAAGAAATGTGGTTAAAAAGATTGTTGGAATAAATCCATATGAGTGTTCTTAAAATAATTCTTTGCGATATCCAAGGTTTTATAGATTTAGCAAACAATCCCATTCAACATCAAAGAAAAAATAATATAGAGATTCATATACATTTTTCAGATAAGAAATCTTCAATGGTGATATTTATCTTCAATTTTGACCAACAAATGATCAATTGGTAAGATATTTTCACTAAACCTCTTTGTACTACAAAGTTTTTCAAGCTCAAAACAATTCTAGGCCTTTTAGAGTTTCCATTGAGGGGGATTATGCATGACAATGCCACCTCCTACTGGCCTTGTTGTATCTTTCTTCTCTATAATTCTATTGTAAAAAGATATTGTAAAACTCACCTTATGTGATTTACAATAACCATCACTCTATTTACAGAGGACCTAAAGAAGCATTGTGATGGATATTCCTTGTATTAGAAAAGGCTCTAGAAACACATATAAGGTTTCATGTATGCATCTATCCATGAGGAAGTTAAGAATATTATATTTAATCCAATTAACATGCTAGTCTTAAATCAACCTATATAATTTAAGGAATTTAATTCCTTTTATTAAAAGGTGATAACCATAAACCTTCCACGAGAAGGTGTATTTATAACCCTTCTCTAATAAAAAGGTGATGATATGTAATGAAATTAATTGTATAATTCAAATTATGAGTAACAATAGAACACCAAACAACATAATATTTCAGAATAATGATCTCAATATGCAATTAGAATAGCTTTGCCACTTCGAGGGGGCAACCTCCAAACCATATAATAAGACTCAAATGCTCAAATGATAATGAACTACTACCTACAATCCCCTATATATACTATTCATATGCTATGGCCATCACCAATGCCGACCTATTAAGCATGAGAAAGTATAAATGATATAATAAAATGATATGGTAAGCCACAAGTCGGCTACTCATATCCTAATACAAGCAATAGGTTAAGGGCGTAATATGCCCTTCCCCTTCAAACCAACATTGTCCTCAATGTTGAATAGTCCTAGATGTTGCTGCAGAAAACCTTCATCCTCCTAGGTTGCATCTTCTATGCTCAGATTCTTCAACTTGATTAGATATTCCTTAATGTCTCTGGTTCTTAGCCTCTTAGTACGTGTTTCCAAAATATTCTCTGGCTCCAAAATGTTTCTTCCTTCCTTGTCAAGTTATGGTAACTCTGTCTGGGATTCAAATTTCTATCCATTAACCTTCTTCAGGCATGAAACATGGACTGGGTGTATGTGTGAAGATGGAGGCAACTCTAGTTTAGAAGAAACACTGCCAACTTTCTGTAGAACCTGATAAGGGCCATAATATTTAGGAGCAAGTTTGTTTTCATTTTTTAGTTTCTTTAGGGACATATGTTTGTAAGGCTATAGACGTACAAAAACCCAGTGACCAATTTCAAAATGTCTTTCACTACGGCGTTGATCTGCTTGTTGTTTCATCCTATTTTGTGCTAATGCTAAATTCTTCTTCAAACTAGCCAAAACCTGTTGTTGATGTTGAATGTGTTCCTCAACATTTCTGACCTTAGTTTGCACCCTTAAGGAGGAAGTGATAGAAGGTGGATGGTAACCATATAATGCTAAAAATGGGGTAATTTGAGAAGAGGTATGAAAATATGTGTTAAACCACCATTCTGCAAGTGGTAGCAATTTAATCCACCTTTCCTACTTATCTAACACAAAACAACGTAGATACCCCTCTAAGCATTTGTTGACCACTTCCATTTGCCCATCAGTTTGAGGATGATAAGATGAATTGTGAGCTAGCTGAGTACCCAAACATGAAAATAATTCTATCCAAAAATTACTTTTGAAAATAGGATCACGATCACTTACAATTATCTTTGGGGTTTTATGTAGCCTTCGAATTGTCTCCAAAAAAATAGCTGCGACTGTACTGGCTATAAATGGATATGATAGGGCACAAAAATGGGCATATTTTGTGAGCCTATCCAAAATCACGAACATAAAATTCTTACCCTCTGAACAAGGCAATCCGGTGATGAAATCCATGGAGACCTCCTCCCATCTTTGGCTAGGAATTGGTAAGGGTTGCAATAGACCTAGTGTCTTAATTGTTTCCCCTTTGTTTTGTTGGCACACTAAACACTATGATACAAAATTTTGTACATCCCTCTTGAGTCCTTCCCAAAATAATTCTCTTTTTATTCTATGTTATGTCTTCAAGAACCTACAGTGTCCTCTAACAGGTGAGGCATGTAGCTCTGCAATAATCTTATGCTTCAACTCAGAATATTTACTCAAGTATAACCTGTCCTTGTACCATAGGGCATTAACTTTCCACTCAATTTTTTTTAGATGTCATAGATCCTTGCTTGATATTTTGTATTAGAGATTGTGTATCCTTGTCTTCATCCCATTCCAATCTTGCTTCATCCACCCAATCGGCCATCAACATGGACATTGCACATAGTAAGGCATCTGCAGATGTATCCCTTCTAGACAACGCATTAGCTACTATATTTTCTTTACCCTTTTTGTATATGATTTGAAAATCACAACCCAAAATTTTTGTTACCCACTTTTGTTGTTCCTCAAATGATAACATTTGCTCCAAAAAGTATTTGAGACTATCATGATCAGTTTTTACCTTGAAGTGTCTACCCATGAGATATGGTCCCCCATTGCTTGACCGCATGAAGAATAGCCATTATTTATTTCTCATAGACCATGTTTGAGTAGATATTTTCCTTTGAATTGGCAAATCTCAAATGCAATTGGTCTTCCTTCTTGCATTATAACTGCTCCCAATCCTGATCCGTAAGCATCACATTCAACAATGAAAGTTTTTGAGAATTTGGGAGTAGCCAAAACTGGGGTGCTACACATGGCTTCCTTTAGCTGCTCAAAGTATTTAGTGGCTACATCTGTCAAATGGAAGGCATCCTTCTTTAGCAATGCAATGAGTGGGGTTTCTATTCTACCATATCCCTGCACAAATCGTTTTTATTACCTTGTTAGTCCTAGGAAACCATATGAAGATTTTTTGAGAGTATTGGTTCTTGGCCATTCCACCATAGCTTTGATCTTCCGAGGATCAAATTTGCCGCCTTCATGGGATACAATGTGACCCAAGTACTCTAGCTCTTGTACACCAAAAGAAAATTTAGATGGCTTTGCATAGAGAGTATGTTTCTCCAAAACTTCCAACACTTTATTTACATGTTGTAAGTGTTATTCCCATGTCTTACTATAATTCAATATATCATCAAAGAAAACTAATACAAATTTCCTTAAAAATGGCCTAAAAATAGTGTTCATCAAGCTTTGAAAGGTTGAGGGTGCATTTGTAAGACAAAAATTCATTACCAAAAAACCATAATGGACCTCATGAGTCCTGAAAGCTGTTTTATGAACATCTTCCTCTTTTATTCTAATTGATGGTACCCCAAACAAAGATCTAATTTTATGAAATAAATAACACCATGCAATTCATCAAGTAAATCATCAATTCCTAGAATAGGAAACTAATCTTTGATGGTGTACTTGTTGAGTTCTCGATAATCTAGACACATCCTCCATGTTTCATCCTTCTTACGTACTATGACCACTGGTGAAGAATATGCACTCTGGCTATGCCTGATGATACCTACCTTCAACATTTCCTCAACCATTTTCTCGAACTCACTTTTCTGGGAACATGGGTATTTGTATGGTTTGATGCTAGGTGTTTGGCTCCCTAGAATCAACTGAATGACATGATCATAATCCCTAATTGGAGGTACTCCCTTTGGAATTGCATCAAAAATAGATGAGTGAGCATCATCAATCTTCTGAAGATCAGGTGGCATTTAAGACTCTGTATTTTGTACTTCTATGGAAAATAAATTTTCTATAAATCCATCTACTCCCTTTTCTAAGAACCTTCTGAATCTGATGAGAGCTAATAATCTATGGAGACTTAGCTACCATCCCATTCAATTGTATTGTCCTTCCATCTGAATGAAATCGCTATGAACAATTCTTGGAAATTCATCTCTATAGTACCTAAGGTTGTGAGCCATTGGACACCCAAAACAATATCTGTCCCTCTCATAGAAATAGAAAACATAGGTGAGTCTAACATGTAGTCTCCCATGGAAAGCTTGATACTATGGTACTTTCTCCTGTGCACTTAACTGTCCCACCATCCGCAATCATAACTTGGATTTCTGGAGCTGTGTAAATAAAACAATTGAGGCAAGTAGCTAACTTACTATTTACTAAAGTTATGAGTACTCCCCGAGTCAATAAACACCGTCACCTTTTGTTTTTTTGATATAGCCAATAACCTCGAGTGTTTGAGGGAGTACTAACACCTGACAATGCATGGCAAGAAATTGTAGGTTGGTGATCCTGTACTTCATTGTCTACTGGTTCCTCAGCCTCTCCTATAATTTCAGCTTCCTCATCATCCTCATTACCTCCATCAATATAGAAAAACTTATTCTCAACACATTTATGTCCCGGTCCATATTTTCTATCATAGTTAAAACATAATCCTTTTTCTTTGTTTTCTTCCATTTGTTGAGGAGTCAATCTAATTGGCCTAACAAATGAATGGGAAGAGATACTACAATCTCTGGTTTTAATGAAAGGTGACCTCCTACTACAAAGAAATTTTTCCTCCTGCTTGACGTGCCATGATAATAGAATCAGAAAGATTGAGTGGATTAAACATACGTACCTCATGCTCGATGTGGTCCTTAAGACCCCCAAGAAATAGGTCATTCAGATTCTCTTCTGGAATATTCTTCACCCTTAAGGATAGGTTCTGGAATTGATGCACATAATCTTTGATTGATTCTATTTTCTGTAACTTTTCCAATTGAATAAATTAATTCTCTGAATCATTGGAACTATAGTGCAATTGAAACTCCTCGGTAAAAAATGTCCAAGTGACACCGAGACCATTCTTCTGCCTCTGAGCACATAACCATCGATACCAAAAAAAATGGTCTGGTTCAAGATACAGGGATGCCAATGTCACCTTTTGTCTTGATGGTGTTTGATGTAACTCAAATAAGTTCTCCATTTGATTTATCCAATTCAGGGGATCCTTACCATCAAATTTGTGCATATCCACTTTCGACATCATGTTCTGTGGTTGTGAATAAGTTGGATTCTGATTAGGCTGGAAAAACGATCCAACATGGTTATTTTTGTCCATGATTTTGAACTGAAGATCCCTCCTTGGTTAATATGGGGTGGATTTGGGCCATACTATTTACCCTTTTACATGTTGCATGATATCATCCAACCACTGATTGATTTGTTCTATGTCTCCTTTAGAGGCCATCTTAGATTGTACATTTCGTAGCTCATACTCAAGTTGGCTCACCTTATGATCAACTGAGGTAAATCCTAGTGATGAGGAATCTATATTTACCCCTTCTGAATCCATCTCTTCAATCACTACCCCCATCTTTATTTGGGGTTTTACCCGGAGTAACCAGATTCTTTTTTGCTCTTGTGGAAGGCCCCGCCATGATGTCAAACCTTAGGGTTTAGGTTTTCGATACAAATTCGGTTCGAACAAGAAAAAACATAGAGAAGATACTAATACTATTTTTTTGAGGGATTTATGAAATGTAAAGAACTTGAAAACATTCCACAATTTGCACCCTAGGGAGAGATTATATGAAAAACCCTAAATTTGCAATAAATTTTGCAAAATAAATTAAAAAATTCTGAAATTTTCAAGGAATATTACTTGAAATGTTTTGCAACTCTAGTAAAAATATCTCCCACCAATTCTCTCTGGTTCGTAATATATGGTGGAAACAAAAAATTAGGGTTTTTGCCCTAATTTTGGCCCATATCGCAGCTCTGATACCACTTGTAATGAAATTACTTGTATAATTCAGATTATGAGTAACAATAGAACACCAAATAACACAATATTTCAGAATAATGATCGCAATATGTAATCAGAATAGTTTCGTCACTTCGAGGGGGCAACCTCCACACCATATAATAAGACTCAAATGCTCAAATGATAATGAACTACTACCTACAATTCCCTATATATACTATTCATATGCTATGGCCATCACCAAGGCTGACCTATTAAGTATGAGAAAGTATAAATGATATAATAGAATGATATCGTAAGCCACAAGTCAGCTACTCATATCCTAATACAAGCAATAGGTTAAGGGCATAACACGATACCCCCACTAAACAATATGGGGTAGTGTTGGAGCACATAATGGTCATGGGGACACACCTATTGTACCCATATATCACAAAATTGTCTCCACATAAATCTAACATATGTTTATATTGCATATAGACTTATAACTTGAATTAAAATATTAGGTTTATATTTTATATATAAACTTATTTAAAAAAACCAACTAACATAATTAGTTGGAGGTTAATTGGTATGTCTGAAACGTTAAATCACACACTTTGGGTGATTATCTAGTCATTACATAATACTATTCACGTGATTCCTAAGTAATAAAATTACTAATTAACCCATGTCTTTGGCCACCTTTCTTTGCTTTCTGTTACCACTTTTGGTGTTGCTTCCTTACTTGCTCAGTCTTCCTTTTTACTCTTTGACATTCATCATCCTGGACACTAATGCCCAGCCAGGACACCAGCGCCAGGCACCCTCATCCCCTCTGGGTGCCCTTGTCCCCTTTTTACTTTACTCACACTTTTTGGGTCATTTCTAGCCATTTGTGCATCTTAACGTTTTGGTATTCGGCATTTTCAGGGTTAATTATGAAATTCAAGCATGTGAATCATATACATATAAAGTTATGTGATCATAATAAAGGACCAAACACTAAGAATTAGCTATCACCACCTAAGGTTGCATCCATCAAGCATGTAAGAGATCGATTGCATCCATCTAATGTTAGCCATCACAAGGGACAAAATAGGCTGGTTATTATGCATATCACTTCATAGAAGGGATAGTTAATAGATATTAATATGTACACATATATTACATTTCTTTAAATTTAGCTACTTTTTCACACTAAGTGCAATTCAACATAAGAGCCATTATGCGACGATGATTTCACACACATTTGGGACACGTCACACTAAGAACTACAATTACTCAGATTGAGATTACAATACACCTACTAAGTCTCAAGTTCAATACCCAATCTGTTTGACAGCTACAGCTCAATTCAACCCCTCATGAATTTACACTTTCATTTATAGGATCTACAATGTCACCTTTGAGGGTTTTGTAGGTTCATATTTATTTTCATCTTTTTAATGAAACTACTTCAACAATTCTTTGATTGAGATACCGTGCATGCTACTAGTGAACCATGGGCTTAAGACCGCCCCATAAACCTGATGTGTCAAAATTTAGGACACATATGAGAAGAGCATGATTTCACACACACAGGTACACAGCACACACTTAGAAAGGCCATTATAACTATGGAGATATAGTACACTACTTTTAATGTCAGAAGTCTTCACCATTGTGACCACTACATGACAATAGGGTCCATACCCCTAACATTTTTACACTTTATTTATAGGGATTTGATGTCAATTTGGTTATTTTGCATACACTTCATGGGAGATAAGTTTCATTATATTCCATGTACACATCTACTAAATTTCTATACATCTAGCTACTTTGCTAGCCATCAAGTGTGACACTCACAAGAATCCATTTTAGGGCAACATGATTTCCGAACACACACACATAGAACTACATTAGGTCTGAGATGTAGTGAAATGCTCAGTCGTAAGTTCACCATTGTGACAACTGAGGACAAGTCTGACCCCTCATTCTGTATCTTTATTTTTAGGATTTGATGTTCTATTTGAGGGTTTTGCAGGTTCATATTTCATTGCAGGTTTCCAGTGACCTCGGTGATCTTGGTGCGACCCTCATAGTGACCAAAGGTCAAACAAATGATGACTGAAAAACTCGTGACCACTTAGAGGAGGTTTTTTAGCATTTCCATGCAGACATAGGCACCCAGAAAACAGGTCTAAGGCACCCATGGGCATCCCTTGTCCCTCTCCAGGTGCCCCAGTCCAGTAGATATTCTGTTCACATATGCATTTTTACGGGTTCATGCGATGCTCCTCCATCTCTATTCATCCTGGTTATCACACTATGTCGACATAGTCCTATATTTCACTGCAAATCAACTAAGGTTTCTTATCCTCTCTTTGCACTTAGGGTTTCATACTTTCTTGCTTAGTTTGTTTGGGTTAATTTATATACTTAATTGTATATTAGATTAAGCATTTCCTAGGCTAAATCCAATAACTTAATCAGATTAGGATACATTATTTCCATGTTGCATTCCATTACACATTAATCATTTTGCTTGAATCCTCAATCTTCTAAATCCACCTTCTCTCTAGGGATTTTTTCTTCTTATACCCATCACCCGTAGTGGTCGATTTTGGATCTCTTCAGTATCATTTGAGACTTCCTCCATCTTCTCGTAGGGTATAGATAAATCAATGGTTGCATGTCTCTACATCAATGGCTGCAAATTGAAAATCCCTTTCTAACTCTCAGGAAGTTCCATTCCCCCTTAGAGAAATAGAAGAAATAGCTTAATAGTTACTAAATCATATGATGAGATACTAATGTCAACATCTAAGAGCAAATTAGAAAATCACTGTAGCTTCCGTCATTAGGCTTTGTGTAATAATACCCAAGTCATCTTCCTTCACATTCTACATGCTTTGATTATTGCCTAAAAATTCTCGTGATGCTTTTGTGTACCTCCTATTGGCTCACTCCTCAGTCCAACCATGGCCTCCACTTTCAGACTCTTCATATTCCATTCTTTCATTCCTACCACTACCGACTCCTATCATAAAACATAATTCTTCTAATGCACAACCTGACATATCTTCTAATATCTCCTGATGCTAACTTCTCTATATCAAGGATTTGCAAGTGCAAATATCGCCAACTACAATTGTCTACATTTCGTGCATCTCCATGTTTTGGATTCCACTTTGTCTACTGTCATACTCATTTTTCACTCGCATTTCTGCACTTATCCCTACCTCCCAATTTTGCACACCCCTAAATTTGGCTATCTTCAAAGGTCCTCAGGGTGACGACCCTTAGGATTACATCTTTAAGATTTTCACGTAGCATTCCTAGATTATACATGATGATCTCACTTTATTGTACAAACGATCTTTCCTCACGTAGTCTCCATGATTATCATGATGCGTTGGTTTCTATGACCTACCTATCCACTCGGTAAGGGCATATTTCAACATGCATCTAGTCCAATCCTTTCAGGCGCTCATTTCTCTATCAATATCAGCTCTAAGATCTCATATGCTTAACTTACACAACTTTAAATAAGGATCTAATGAACATTTAGCATGGATTATGTCTTACAATACAAAAACAACCTAGCTAAGATGTCTAATGTGCTTGCATAATCTAAGCTTCAAGGGTTTATTCATTCAGATTTTATTGTCACCTCTTTAGGAGAGAGTTTCTCTTTATGACATCTCCGCTCATTTGATGTAACTATGTCATACTCTTAAGCTACGTTGAAAAGAAACTCTTATCTATGGGAAATATTACATTATCAAGAGAAAGCTACAATATTCTATGGTTCTTTCAAATCTAAATTAACATTTAAGCCATCAACGACTAAAACCAACTGAAGAAAAATTCACTATTAACACTTCTGTCATCTAACACCAAATAACTTCAATGGAAACCACCTAGAATGTACATACACAAAGTTAACTATTAGGCTCCACACATTTTACTACCACAACTTATTGAGGAGAAATATCATCACACTTCCTCCACCACTTGGGATTTAGATCCATCTCATCCAAAAGGTCAAATTACAATGAAAAATGTTCATTCGTGACTATCATCAATGTGTAGGAAATTATACAAATCATTCTTTCAAGCTTCACAATATCATTCAAGATATTATCGATGATAACAAACTTGAACTTCCAGAGCCTACGGCCTCTACACCAGTCAATGAAAATCATAAGCTCAAAATATTCAACAATCCACTTCTAAAACATCGACAAGAAGGTGGATGATTCCTCGGCTAATCATACATATCATGCAGTGTCTCCTCCTACATCGGGGATCTTGATTTCGTAGTTGCTTCATGCTGACATTTATCCACCAATCCATTTCTTTCTCTTATCATGATTATCATGCTTCATTATCTTTTGATCACTTACACATTATCGCTTCTTATCATGATCCTTCCCTATCAATAACACTAAATTTGATCTATCATGGCCTATTAATGCATGTTTTCTATTCCACTTCTTGTTGTTATTGGATATCTACTCTCACAAATTTCATATCCAATGGATAAATCATATGGGGTCATCCAACTTCAAGTTATTAATTGGTCCTCTCACCATGCTTGTACCCTTCCTTGTAGCAAAAACTATTAAAGGGTGTAACATGCTCTTAGGTCTCAATTTGATTCATAGGTCTCAGTTTATTATCTCCATGAATCACTTGCATCTCAAATTTCATTCACAAAAATCCAAGTTATCTCTATCATTGGTGATGCCTCCATCTACTCCATGGCCGCAACCTCCTCTTAAGGTTGCCATTGCATCACCTAGTCCATCTAGTGCCCTGCTATACAGCCTATTAAACCTAAAGCACAATCTACTCCTAGCTCACTTATTCACACATGACCTACATGGTCTCGTATCAACTCTATTAGTCTGGTACACATAATTATAGGTCCATCACCAAGGAAAATCGTATCATCTAGGCATACTTCACCACCTCTGTTTTACACCATGTAGGTAAAGGACATCAAGCACCACATTCTATTCGCCACATAGGTGTCCATCACCTCCATGCTTTACTTCACATAGGTCTCCATCACCTCCCCTATAGCACCACTAGGAATCACATATGGCTGGTATATTTAGTCATAGGCTTCATAGGACCTATTTCATAAGGTGTAAAAGCATAATACAAATGTACCACTTTTTAACCCATGTTATTTACCATTATAAACTACTTTCAGCTTCTATTTTCAAGATAATGCCGACAAAACACATAGATTTCCACATACGGAATGAAATTCACACACACATCACATACCCCTAGCATTGGGCATTGAGTTTAGTAGTGTACGCCACATAGTCATAAGTTCACCATTGTGCACCCTGAGGACATGGTCTTTCTCCACTCATTATGTATTTTCATTTTTTGTTGCACTTTCTGTCTATTTGAGGGTTTTGCAGGTTTCCAGTGACCTTGGAGCCTCTTCGGGTGGTTAACCTTGGAGCGATTAAAGGTGAACAATTTATTTTGACACCATATAGCTATAAAGTTTTTAGATCATACCGAGGGGACCAAGCACTAGAAACTATGTCTAGGGCACCTGAGGGTTGTCATGTACATCTTCAGGCACCCTAGAGCTCAGTTTGCATCCTCCTATCTACATTTTTAAGGGATTACGATGTAAATGCTTATTGCCTCACTGTTACATAGCGTATCACTTTGGTTTATATCCAATCCAAAATTTATTACATTTCCATATCAGAGTTATAGCTTTTTACTTCACAAGGTAAGAAGCCTGACTTGCAAGAGCACATAGGTAATTTTATTTTTTTCACATTTTTATTGATATATTTAGCTATTTTTCAAATTGGGCTTTGATTGTCTAGTGCTTTATGTCGATTTAGTTACTGCTAAATACCATCATGTTAGCAAAATTGAGGAAAATCTAAATAGTTCATTTAGCATTTTCTAATTTTAGGGTTTTGATGCTTTAGAAAGCTAATGGGGTTTGTAGGTGATTTTTCATTGGAGGTGATTATTCATTGTAGGTTTTAGTGACACATTTTATTCATTGCAACGAAATTCACATGGCATAAGTGGCACAGGTCTTGGCATCTTCAATGACATCCTTGGAAGCTTGGTTTCTAGTCTTGTACACAAACTAGGGCCACACTTAGGTTCCCCCATCCTATCATCTTCAGTGGCCCCAGTCTACTAATTTTTCACTATGATCTACCCTTTCCTAGGCTCTTGAGCAATGAAGGTACATTCCTGCACTATGTTTATCTAGTATCCCTGATACACTCTGCATGCCTGGGTTCCCACTTAGTTTGAACCCATCTGTATGAATGAACGCTAACACATTATACTTCATGCTTAACATCTGCACTTTGCCCATTAGGGTTTTACACATATTCATTACTATGCCTAGTTTGCTTGTGTCATTTCCTATAGTATTATTTACACCAATTTAATACATAGTGCTTGTACATGCTCATTAAGCATTAGCTCAACACTAGCAAACTTAATTCCATCTTTATTTAATCACCCCATGGACCTCATTACACATAGTGTGCTTTTGGCACACATCATACTCATCAGAAGTATGTATGCTAGAATTCATGGAACCTGGGCACAACGTCTATCCCATATACCACCACTCTTAGAGCTTTGGTTCAACTTGACTACCTTCATCACCTATAAACATACGGGTAGAACAGTTCATCCTTTAATTTTATTAGATAACCCATTCAAAACACATAATTGGGGGATTATCACGCTTATTTTCCCCCCCACACGAAAATCAATCTTATCTTCTCATCCATTCTCACATATTTACATAAATATTAGACTCCTCTACTACACACTCGATCACTACCCGATGAACACTCTAGTCCCATGGTTTATACTCGACTGTTGAGGGTCCAAATCACAAGCTCAACATCACCTCTCATCACATTTACATCATCTTACACTCGCTCTTCAAAAAATCAATCATTCATTCACTTCTACATTCCTATGCTACACTATATTCAAATTCTACATAATTAATGCTTTATGCTAATCATCACTCTTTCTAGCTTCTATTCACACATACCATGATATACACTTTATGCTAAATCATTGAGCTTTTTAGCTTCATTTACATCTCACGTTTGTGATATACCCTTCAGGTTCAATTATCACACATTCTACCACCTCATTTTACATCACTTCAAGATTACACATCCCTATTTCGCATTCAATATCATACTACACATCATCATTCTACAATCAACTTCCGTGATCAATTCATAGCTCTTTCTACATATGACACATTTCACTCAAACATTTTTCACCAATGATGCACTCTCATTTTTGGTTCATTCTTGACTATTGAGGGGGCATAAATAAATGAACCTCATTGTATACGATACACATCCACTCAGAGGGGCACACTGCTCCCATCATTCACACTGCATTCCATTCCATCTCATCCACAACACACTACATATCTTGGTTACATTTACTCTAGCTTACTTATATCTTTTACATGTTCACTTTACTACATATGCTAGATAAATATCTTGTATGTCATTATCTTTATCATACACACATGCACGTTCACTTTCCTTTCTATTTGTGATCATCAAGATTCTACAGATCTATTACACGCAAGCATGGATGACCTAACTTGGAGTTAGTACCTATTACCAGTCCCATATGGCTCCTGGGGGCATCCACTTTACATACATTACAAGTGTTATTGTTTCATTTTGTTTCATAGAACATTACATTATCGGGCAATATACACGCTTTGACATACTTTTTTATCTTTCTAACTTGCTAATGGGTGCTTCATGTGTAACATTTGTTTTGCAGGTCTATTTTCCACCATGGTTGTCTTTTACATTGCTTGTTCTTGACTTGTCATTGTTTGACTCTCATTTTGCGAGTTTTTCCCTTTGTCTTGTGTGACACACTTGTCTGCTTGCGGCCACTATCGACCTTGATTGTCTTGCGACATCATGAGTGATGTCCCATGTTTACAAACCTACTTTTCGTACATGTCTATAAATCTAAAAATTTGCATGTTTACATTATATTAGCTTTCTTAAGTTGATTAGCTTACAACATTTCTGTCTTATTTACATGCATGTTTGACTTATATACTAACACTGGTCTCCTAGCCAATCTTGTTTTGCATGTGCCTTGTTTCTACCAAGAACATTCCCTTTCCCCTTGCATAGGGCACAATTTCAACATAGTGGTCGGTCCTCCTTTGGGCCGCATACTCCTTCAATGATGTCACATGCACCCCAAATGAGGGGGGCATCATTTGGGTGAATCAGTCACCCCATATATCTACATTATACACAACACAACATAGTACATGAGTACAACACATTTGCCAATTTTGCCACAAGGCTCAGAATCAGACTTGGGTCATTAGCAAAACGGTGTCTTTCTGAAGATAGGGGAAAATAATAGAAAGGTAGGTTACATAGTAATTGGTAGATTAGCACAGTCAATTCCATACAGTGGATTTTACAAGGAATAGTCCTTACATTTATGTTTGTACACATGCAGTGGTGTTCCATATTCCAGGCATTCAAAGTTTCAGAATAAAACTAGACCTTTCTCCCTTACTACTTCCATGGCAAAATTATCACCCAAAAAACCAACTTAGTGATGCTTCCATATTTTGAGAAACATTCAAAGGTTAGAGAATAGACACTAGACAGAATTTCTTCCTACACTAATTTTGTCGTGTGGTGTGAGATCACCCTAAAAACTCATGCTCCTTCATCGACATAGCTATCAGGATCCTTTCTACACTCTTTCCTCATCACAAGATCAGGTGCACATGTTCCTTTTTCACATAGGTTCTTCCTCTATTTACATACATGTATAGAGAGGAAGTTACAAATATAGAAACTATAACTGAACTAAAACATGTGGAACTTGTAAAAGAAACTTTTACTGGAAATCCATTCCTCATGGGAAGTGGTCCTCAACACCATCAACATGCATGATTTATACACTGAAAATAGAACAACTTCTATTTTGAAAATGTCTGCCACCTATCTCCAAGTAATAGAGTACCTCTTCAAGTAATGGATTTTACCAATCACTTAAGTTTTATAATTTAATTGATCCCTCAATTACTTTTTCAGAGGAAATAAGAGAAAGAAGAAGAAAGAGGAAAATAAATTATAAGAAAGCTTCAACACTTCCACTCTTGTTCCTTTTTCCATATTCTGCATGCGGTTGACTCTTTTGTCTTTGATTCTCACTAAGCTACATCTAGAAGCAGGCTGACTGTGATTTCACTTATGGGTATTGTCTTTGCCTTGTATTCCCTCTTATCCTTGAAGCTTTTGCAGTTATTCTCTAGTACATGCATTAGTGCAATGTTTGCCATAAATAATTCAAGCAAAACTCATCACCTTTTATTTTTTTAATTGTATATGAGCAATTAAAATTTTGGAAAGCACTATGGGTGAAGGAAAGTACATGTCAATTCAATGGAGGATTCAACTGGAAGATTGGGAGAAAATGCACAAGATCCTTGAAGGAGTTCTCCATGTAACGTCTTCTACACAGGCTGTGTCAGAAACAAGAGGATGACTTTTTTTCCAGAAGCCTTTGCAATTATGATCAATTTATGCAGATCTGTCAATTAAATCAGTGATAGATTCAGGACCTATGACTGTATCATTGAATTCAACAAATCTGGGATTTATGCATGATTCCACAAATCTCTACTCTTTCATCATGCTTTCAACATGGCTAGAACAATATTTTGTCTGAACAACTCTTTTTCTTTTTAATTTTGGCCATAATCCCTTGCAATTGGATCCATTTGTGCAAACCTGGAAACTTCTTTGGATTCGGAAGATATATTCAATGTACCTAACATTGATTTGAGCTTCCTTTCACTTATATAAGCACTTGCAATGAATACCTGTAGTTAATTCGGACAAAGACGGAAATCTAGAGCATGAACATTTGATTTTCATGACAAAAATATGCATATAAATCTCGCTTCCCTAAAATTTGAGGCTTTGCTTACATGCAAAACAAGCATAACTATTTTTAACTTCTCCTAGGCACCTATACCAATATGCAGATAATTAACACAGGCTTAAATCACAGATCCTCCAACCCTAGGCGCCAAACTTTGAAGCTTTCCCGCAATGAAAAACACTTTTTTAATGCAAAAATCCCTCCTTCCTTTGGGCACAAAAACTATCCTGGCTGCAATCCTCTGATAAAAGATTTAATTACATCAATCATTGTGGCAACCCATGCTTATATAACTCTTCAACATTCTATTTTTAATAATTGCCCCTCCTATTCCTGGCAATTAATTAATAAACAATGATGCTTTATTCACCCAAATTCAGCACTTATTTTTGCATGCTGCTATGACTTCCATTAAATAAATTAATTTTATATATTTTTTAACATGCTACCTTCAGTTCACTTTGACTTAACATCATGCATTGACCTTCTATTTCTCCATGGCACCAAAGTTAAGAATAAAAACTATTAATAATGTAGTGCCCACACTTTTTATAGCTCAGTAGCTTGTTGTTTTCTTTGTTCATAGACATGTTTTGACAGTGATTGGTTATATCTTGGACATTATATTTAGATATTTGGTCTTATTAGACATGTGTGGACATTCAGGCGTATAGCACCAATTTAGCTTAATTTCTATATTGTTGCATTTTCTTATTATGTCATGGAAACTAAATAATATGATGATATGTTTGGAACCTAATTATATTGATGGATAGTTGTTGCATGGTGGGATTATATGTCACTTTATCATCTTGTCTAACTTTTGGAGTATTGAATATAATTGTGCACGTTGTCGCATCTTGATTTCAATAGGATGTTAGATTAGTTTAGAATGCATTGATATCTTACTATGTCATTTAATTATATTGTATCAGACAGGTGCAGTTAATGTGTGTAATGAGTGTGCAGGTGACAGGTTACAGGAGAACGTGGGTTTCAGGTCAGCTACTCAATCTTGCACAAGCAGCCCACGGGCTGAGTCCTAGCCATGTTCACTATGTGAAGCCTTAGTATAGATGATTATTATTTTGGGCACTACGAGTGACCCCAATTTATGTAATGTATTGTGCTTTGAATTAATAATTTTGTTTAGGGTTGCTAGTGAAGTTGTAAACTTGTTTTGGGAGTTAATAACTCCTCTTTCATTTAAATTGTTGATTTTGTTTCATGTGTCTCTTAATCACAAGGGTTTAGGGTCACATGTGAGACCCTTGGGTGGTCCCCACACCCCCTACCCTTGTGCCAAAAATGCAAAACCCGAAATTAGGGTATTTTGGGCATTTTTGGGGACCCCTTTGTAGCTTGGGAGTCCCCCTAACATAAAAAGGAGCCCTTGGACCCTACCTAATGGGTAGGGGGGCTTATTTTCAAGGCTAGAGGGAGTTTTCCCTCCCTTTTTACCTCTTGTATAGTCACATCCATGTAAGGGATGTGGATTTGTGTGTTTATCAAAAGTTCCACTAGTTTTGTCTTGCTAACATTTAAGGGAATTTGGGAGAAGAGGGCAAAAAGATAATTTTACCCTTTCTCTCTCTTTTTTTGGCATCTTTGACCTTGATGAGGGAGAGGGGTGACACATGTCACCCCCTCATTTGTGAGGATGCTTGCTTGCACCCCTTCAAATTCCCATTCATGGGAAAAGAAAGGGATTTTTTTTTTGGAGCTTCTTGCTTGGGATGCTTGTGGATTTTGGAGCTTGGAGATTGGCTTGAGTCAAGGTGTGAAGACATTTGAAGTTGGAGAGCTTTTTGGAGAGCTTTCCTTGAGGTAGGCTCTTATGTCTTTGTTGTTTTGTTTTCCTTTTTGATGCTAGTTTGGGTGTTGAAAGTTGTTATTGTTGTATGTGGCTTTTAGTTGTTTGTTTGATTTACTCCCTCCATCATATGGCATGATGGAGTTTTGGAGTGTGGGGGAAGAGAGAGGGAATTTTCCCTCTCAATCCTCAAGGCTTGATGGACAAGCCTTGTAGGATCTTAGTGTTCCCCTCAATGGTTGAGGTGGGGAAGTTGATTCATTTGGCTTGAATCTCCTTCCCCAATCTTGGTAAGGAAACCCCTTTGGGGTTTGAAAATCCTTCCAAGAAGGACTTGGAGAAAGGAAGGAGGAATAAGGAGGGTTTTTGAGTGATATTAGGAGCAATAAGGAGGGTATGGAGTTGTTGTTTTGTGCAAGAAATTTTTGGAATAAAATCTTTGGAGAACTTTCTCCTCTCTTCCCCATCTTTGAGGATGAACATGGGTTTTCCTCCTTGTAATTTGGAGTCTTGTTTTGTTGTGAACTCTTTTTGTGTGCTTGTATCATTGTTGGTTACCCCTCCATCTTGTGCAAGTTGTGGTTGTTGTCCTCTTTCCCATGGGCTTGGGGGAGGCTAGCATGCATACCAACCTTGGGAAAGGCATGTCATGATGCCTAAAGGTTGGGTGGTTAAACAAGCCTTGTACTCTTCAAGTGGGATCCTTGTTAACCTTCAAAAGTTGGAATTCATATGGATGATAGTTAGAGACTTAAGTTTGAAGATTGCTGGAGTAGCTTTGGTGGCATGGTCTATATTGGCTCTCTCCTATTGTTGGAATTTTTTTTAGCATTTCTTCAAGCATGTGTTCTTTGAAAAAATATTGAAGTAAGCCTCTTTGTAAGCCTTCCTTTTTGGGTGTATGTATATCATTTCAAGCAAGTGATTGCTTCAAAATGAATGTCTTCCTTTTAGTGTGGCCTAAACGTTGTATGTAATGGGATTAATCTTACTACTCTCCATGAGAGAAAATGTCATTGTGTTGAAACTTTGTCTCCTTCATTATTTTTGTAGAACTCTCTTTTGTTTGTAAATATTTATAAATCTTATTCCAAAGAAAGTGTGTATATGTATACAAGATTTATGTAAAACATTCATGCCTTATAGAATGTTGTATTCCTATTGTAGTGGTTGTAAAATATTTCCAAATGCTACTATTGAAAAAGTATTGTAAACGAGTGACAAATAAAAGAGAAGTTAGCTTGTTGGATTTTTATTTTGAAGAAATCTTGTCCTTAGTTTCTTTTATTATATCTTCTTGAGAATAATATATTGAGAAGTTTTAAGGTTTTGTTCTTAGTAAGCAACCTTATTTGGTTTAGCAAATTTTCCTTTGAAGAATTTTCCTTTAGAAACAAGTCTTTCTTTTTGTTGGAAAATACTGGTTTACTTCCTTTCAATACAAAGTATAGAGTGAATGCATATAATCAGTTTATCTTGGTATTGCTGGTTTTTATATTTAAAACTGTATATTTGCTTGTGCATTACCTTTAGATGGAATGTAATCTTATTTTAGTATATGGATTTATATTTTTTTTAATAAAGGGGTTAAAATTATATATATGCACACACACACACACACACACACACATAATATATATAGTTAAAATTTATATACACACATATATATTTAAATATATATAAAGTTAAAATTATATATATATATATATATATACTTTTTAGTATTAAATAATTATTAAAAAAAAAGGACGGTGGGGGAGGGGGTTTGGCCACCCCCCTCACCTGCTCAGTTAAAAAAAAAAAAGAGACAATGGCGGGGGGGGGGGGGGGGGGGGGGGGGGCGGGTGGTGCGGACCCCCCCGCACCCCTGTAAAAGCCCATGGGGGGCGCTGCCCCCACCCCCAGCGCCCGCTGCACTGTCCCGGGCAAACGGACCTGCCCCGTGCCCTCAACGCTTTCCCCAACCCTCTGCACTGTCTACGGGGGGCGCAGCCCCCCCCCCCCCCCCCCCCCCCCCCCCCCCCCCCCGCACCCCACAAAACCCTTCCCCTAGCCGACTGTTCCCTTACCACCCCAGCAGCAGCACCACCTTCACCCTTTCCTGTCCCCGGGCCACCCCCTCCCCACGCGTCGCCCCTGCCGCACCCTCTTGCATCACGAACCTCCATCTCTCACCAAACCCTACACTACTCTCCCCTAGCGTGTGCGGCTATGGTTGCCGCTCCCCTTACCCAGTAACAAAAATAAATCCACCCCTCTCCTTCTCAAATTTTAACAATAAATAAAAATAGTTTTTTTTTCATACACACATATAAATATATTTACTCCACATCAAAAAGAAGAATGATACAACATGAGTGTCAAAACAATACGAATAAAAATAGTTCCATAGTTCTCTCCAAACACCTGCACAAGGAAAAAAGAAAGCAAAATGAGAGAGAAATAAGAGAAAGAGAAAGAAAAAGAGAAACATAGAGAAGTTAGGGCAATCCTAGGGTAAAAGGAGATCTAGGGCCAATATTTATCTAATCTGAGGGCTCAAATAAAACTCTGCTCACTTTTAGTCATGGGAATATTGGTGGAAATGGTAAATTAAATTAAGAGGGGTGTGGACTTATTTTTTTGGGACCCTAGAAAATCTAAAATATAAGTAAATAATTAAAATCGGGTTTAGGCTAATATTTCACTTAATTGGGTAAATTAAAACAGTATAAAATTAGTAATTATCAGGGAAGGTTCTAAAAGTTGTAATAATATTAACTAAACACTTCAAAAAAAAAATTTTACCCTGTAATTTTTCAGTCACGTTTGGTGCACTTTTAGGTGTCCCAGATGGGGGCATTACAAATAAATGCTTTAAAAAGTATTATTTCTTCACCACATGGGTCACAATTTTTAGCATGCTTCACGGCTGCATGAAATAAATAAATTTAATTTATTTTTAGCCTTCTTCTTTCAGTCTTCTTTGACCTCTGATCATGCATTGACTTTCCATCATCCTTGGGTGCCAAAATTAGGAAGGAAGACTATTAATAAATGCCATTAAAGTTATTATTTAATTCCCAAAGGGGTCACACTTTTTGAATAAGGCTGATTTCTATATTTAAAAGTCATCTTCGATGGGATTATTCACCATACATGGCAGCTTCAAAAATCCCTTCATCCACTTAAGTTGTTTGACTTTCATAATGGGAGTTTTTACCCTGCATGACAGCTCCAAAAATCCCTTCATCCACTTAAGCTGTTTGACTTCCATAATGGGATTTTTTACCCTGCAAGGTAGGTAAGAAATTCCCATCAATGTCTTAAGTGATTTTTATTTATTTTATAATGGGAATTTTCACCCTGCAAGGCAGGTAAGAAATTCCCCCCTGCCTGCGGCCTCTAATTTTCCCATCAGAACTTAAGTGACTTTGTTTTCAAGGGAAAAATTACCCTGCAAGGAAAGTAAAAAATTCCCACATGCCTACTGCTACTAAAAATCCCACTGCAGTTTAAATCCATCCATTCCCAAAAATGTGACTTGCCTAGAAGAGACTCTTTTGTGCATGACTTCGTCTTTTTAAAGAGAAGCTGACTTCCTGAAGCTGATTCCTTTTGGCATGGCGGCTGTAGATGATCTCCAGATATTCCAGGCAAGAAAACAGACTGTACTGGTGAAGGAATTGACTTAGGGGAATTTCACAGAGAAAAATACAAGAAAAATAACAAAACAAAAAACGTTGCCAGAAGTCACAGACAAAGCCCATGATCCATTCCTGGTGAAAACCCTACTGGTATATGTGAATATTGACATGCAAAACTTCAACAGGGCTAAATTGGAGCACAATTTACTTCAAACAGGGCTCTAAATAATTAAATAAAAATTTCCCGCAAACAAAACCTGACGAAGGGATAAAATGATTTTTGGCATCTACGTATTTGTCGAAATTGGTTCCTACGATTCATTGGGAATATCTTGACGCAATACATGCATCTTATTGGCAATAAAAACACAAAACGACTCGTTATTTTAAAAGTGCAATTTTTTTTACATGGGGTAGTCTCAGATTTCAGGGTGAAATGTGGGGACACCACTCATAAATCCTTCTTCTGATGCCTTCATCCTCCATTCTGATATTGCGTAGTTACTCAACAAATTTGAATTTTTAGTTCAAGTACATACCTCAATCAGACGTCAGATTCCACTAAAAATGCATCTGTAAAGCAATTTTATTTTTTATTTTATGACACTTTTTTAAGGACATGATTTTGACATTAAAAACCAACTATTGTATTTGAATCATTTTTATAATATAGCCAAAGGAAATTATTAGGATTTATGTTTAATACCTAGTCTATTGAAAAATCTACTAGACACACAACATTGACAAGAAGACAAGTTTGCTTATGAATACTAATTGCGACAAGATGACATTGACCTTTAATAATATAAATTTGACAATTCTAGTGACACACCTATCTAATATAGATAAATACTATAAACCAAACATACATGATTTAATCTTCAGACATGTCATTAAACAAACAATGATGTGACACTTGGAGACCTTATTTAATAGAACACTTTTTACTCAACGCCAAAACCGAATGCTGGGCTTGAGGGAGAAATTCGCTTCCATGTGGTATTGGCAGAGATGCCTATCCGTTCATATATCTCAATGCACAAATTCTGTGAATGAGAGGATCCAATGTAGAGAGAAAGTTTTCCTTCCTTTTCAATTTTCTAATCAAAATGCTTGTATCTTCCAATCCGTGCATTGAAAAATAGCAAAAAATTCTACATGTTGATGTAAAGTGAAGATAATACAGATCCAATTCCATTCAACACAATATAATGTGCTAAAATCAAAGCCAAACCAACTGGTTTTAGTTGGAGTAAAAAATGCTATGTAATGAAAATTTGATGTTGATGCAAACTGCTCTCAATATTATAGGACGTCAAAATCCTATTACACAAAGGAGGTTGGTAACAAACTTAACCATCCTAAAATTGCTTAAACCAAGATTAGGTAGATTGTTACAACTATTACAACAATATTATATGTATGCACTAAAAAAACACATGATAATTCCTAATAGGATTAAGTCCCTCCACTTCAAGATGGGTTGGATCCTATTTATTGAAAGTTGGAAAACTATACACTAAACTCTCTCTTCGGGTATTTATAGACTAGAGAAAATTCAAAAACACCCTTATTGTGACTGCAAAAATATCTAAGAGAGAGGAAATATAGGTAAGTGAGGAGAGAAAAATGAGGAGAGAATTGTATCAATGAGCTGAACCCAGATTTCATTAACTACAATTCATAGAGCTTTCCAATTCAATTCGAAAACACATGCAAATGTATGCAATTTACATAATGAATATGAAACAAAAACAAATATTGACACAAAGTGCACATGCTAATTTTATTCCATTTTCAATTAGCACAACATCCTTTTGTACTTATAAAATTTCCATACATTTGGCTAAGTGATAAGAAGGAGAATGGAGGAAAGTTACTAGGTAGGAAATAGAAAAATTACAATATGCTATAGAGAGAGAGAAAAATATGACCGTTTAGAATGGAGAGGAGGTTCCAATATATAGCCCAAAAATTTGACCTTTCATTATCCTATATGAATGTCCATATTCATTTCCAGAATAAGTCACTTTTCCTTATTTTAAGAAAAGTGATTTTACAAAAGTGGAATATGAAGTCACTTAAGTTACTTTTCAAAAAATTGCATTTTCCAACAAAGAATTAGAAATCACTCAAGTTTCTTTTTTTAAAAACTTATTTTTTCATGAGAGAATGAGATAAGAAGAAAGAAGAAGAGGGAAAACATCATTCCGTGGATGAAGCATATGAAGATGGAGATCCTTAAATGCACCACACTGGAGAGATCCTTTGACCTTCCACTAGTGTTTTGAACTTGAACACTACTTCTAGAAGTTATATTTTATGGGGAATGCTGGGATTTGTAATGATACCAAGCCAACGATCATATTTCTCTTAAATTATCTTGCAATGATTAATCCATTTGGGATATTTTGAGCTGAAATGGAAATGGATCCTCGTATTTGGGTAAGGGTGTCTATAAGCTGATCATTGTAGGACTATGGGTTAGATAATTATCCATTCACAATGTTTCATAAGTGCTCATGGAGTTCATTTAATGATGCAAACTTGGAGTGCAACGAAGGGAATCTCATAGTTCTTAGGTGGTCATTGACCTCTTCTTTGATTTGTTAGCTCAGCTTAGGTGATATGGGGAATCTTCTATGACCTCAGTGAGGGATCTCATTTTCCACTCAATTGTCTTGATCCATGTTTTTGAACAATTATCTTCCGGACTCAAAAAAATTTCTTGTTGAGAAACAACTTGGGGTTGGTGGAGGTCATCTCACGAATGTCTAGAAAAATCTCATTCTAGTGGTCAACTTCCTTCTTGATTATATAGAAAATATCATACAATTTATTAGTTAACAAAGTGACGATATTGTATATTTTTATTACTTCAGAGATAAGATCACAATGTTTTTACATGATGGATTCAATCCATGCTTCGGTCATCCTTCTCATCTTAATAAAATGTTGGACTTCTTGAACAACATGTGGGTCAATTTTACTCAGGGGAGTAACTGACTTGAAGGGAATGAGAGGAGGAGCCTCAGGGTCCAAGAAGGTTTGAACTTATGAGGTCAATGCATGCACCTGAATATCTAATTGATCTTGATTTACTTCACCTTTCCTTATTCTAGAAACCAATTTGGAAGTTGTTTACTTGAAGTTGTGAATATTACCTTCGGAACCTAGCTCTCCAAGAGGATACCTAGTCATTTCATAATTAGATATCTACATTTCAGCTTCATCTTTATCCACCTTTGGATGAGTGAAATTGATGAATTGAAAAACCAAGGCATAATTCATGAGTCAAGAAGTCAAATTGGATTTCCAAGGAGTGGATGTGAATTTCCCAAGATCATCATAAATTTCAACCATTGGAGCCTTTTCTTTGGTGATGGTACGTTGACATGTTTTTATAATATCTTGAACCCATGGGAAACTATGACTTGTAGAAGAAGATGAAGCATGAATTACTAGACTATTTGCAAGGGAAAAGGAGACCAAGGCTCGGTTATGAATTGGAGAAGGTTTAATGTCACTTTCCATGTGAGATTGCACTGAGATTCCAGGGGATTTGTGAGGTGATTGGATGAGGGGATTGAGAGAATTAGACTTGTTCCTAGCTAGAGAGATGATGAATTCTCTTGGTTTAAGAGTATATTAGTCATTCCTTCTCACTGGAAATTTCCAATGGAGAGACTTAGTGTGAGAATCTGGAGATATTTGTTGGGGAGTTTACCTTACTTGAGGGATGTTATCATTCATAGGACCCCTTGATTCTATAACATATAGCTTTCTCCCTAACTTCTTTGATTTTCTACAAGAAGGTGAAGGTGTATATTTGAGTTCATTAGCCTTCTTAAGAAACCAATTATTTCACATGTGAAGTATTTTCGTAGTACGGTTTAGGAAGTCAACATGATTCATAACTTAATTACCAGTCTATACGAGGGAGAGGTGTGAAGCGAACAAACTCCAGATATCTAGGTTCAAACAAATCATTAGCATTATCCACTACATCCTCCGAGACCCGTTCAAGATGATAGTATTTCATTTGTTGTACTATCATCCTATAGAAGTCTCATTTCTGAACCTCTATCTCATCATCACAATCTTCCTAATAATCCTCTATTTCGGGCCACTGAGTAATGCCATGATTCTTGTCTTCAGCTCCTATATACTACTTACTTCCAAATGATTTCTTGGTGGAGTACACATATAGGTTAAATGATCCTAGTGAATCTTCGATGTTACATGAATTTGCTGAATTCTTGCAAGAGTAAATGCCCAGATGAATCGGGAATGTTACTCATTTCTTCTTTCTTTCACAAAAATTGAGGTACAGTCTAGATAATTTCCAACATAACTCAATGATGACCAACTTATTACTTGGATACTGAGGTAGCTTCATGGGATAATCATTGAATCCTATGACATAGATCTAAGAGAAAGTTTTGAACTACGTGAAATAGCTCTCATACTTCTTAATTAGTTCACAAGATTTTGCTGACAACCTTCAATTGATATCCCCTTCTATTTTCCTGATTAGTGGCATCATGAAGACATCATTGTCTCAAGTGTAATGTCTCATGTATTCCCTTAAAGTAAACTATGGATATGCTTGAGACACTGGTGCACCTTTCAAGAGGTTTCTTTTAGAAGATAATCCAGGTCGCCTCTACAAAGCTGTGTTGGCGTACACCAAATAAAAAGTCATTGTGAACCTCTTGGTCCTTGTAATGTTTATCAAATGTGAATGCAAATAATCATTGATTATTTGGAGCCGGTAAACCTTTTGAGTTTCTTCAGTAGTAATCAAGATAAACTAAGACATCTATGAATGAAATTCCTTAGTTGATGCTTCTTCCAATATCCTACTGAGTATGACTATGCAGTCAAAGATATCCTCAATGAATTGAAAGTGAGAGAGAGTCTTGTGAAGATGAGAAAACTGACAATATGCCTTTAGTTTCTGATTGTTACTGCTTGCAAGAAATTCTCCTTTATTTCCCACTCAAGTAGATAGTCTTCCTTTCTCAAGATCACCGCATTCTTGGATCTTAGAATACACATGAATTTTGAGATACCCTTAAGAGACAAGATAAAAACGATGGAACCATCATTGATGGTGATGGTTTGTCTTTTCTATTCATAGTTCCAGGCATAGGTGAGAATAAAATTTGTGTCTTGAATTTCCAATGGGATACCAATGACTCGATAGAGTCCGCTCTGGAAGATCCTATTGGCTAGTGTAATGCAGGTTCCTTCTTCGATTCTCCATTTAAGGTCCTTGAATTCCACGTTCTCTACATTATTGTCCCTAATGTTTAGATATTCAGAGATTAGGACTGAGATGGGGTTGTATCCAGAATAATGAAACTTCATATTGTGAATTTTTTGTATCCAAAGATCTGAGAATGTTGGTGGAACTTAGAGAAACAAGAAGAAAGAGTTTATGCTTCAGTTCACATGCATTTAGGGGTTTTAATGATGCTTTTCAACTGTAATATTGTTTAGTCCATTATAGGTGAAAACCATATCCAAATTACATGGGACTTGATTTTTTGGGAAGATATTTCCAAGGATAAGATATGCTCCATTTTTCATGAAGATATCTTGTCGGGAATGACAAGAAATGACATAACAAATTCAAGTTGTACTATGAGCTTTGTAAATGGGTTTTTAAGCTAAAAATTGCCAAATGATATGGAATGATTCTCTTCAAAACAAAAAATGAGTAAGGGATAAAAATTAATTCATTTATGATGATAACTCATGGGTAAATTTTCATAGGATTTGGCCTCTTTGGCCTCGGATTTTGTAAGTTATGATCATTTGAAAATTTGGGAAGAACCATGGGAAACAAGAGTTTCCACAATAGAAAATTTTAGTTGGATGAATTAAAAACACTTTTTTATATTCCTTGTTTCTTATATCAGCTTTAAGGCATTTTCAAAGAGGGAAATGTTTAAAATTTCACAGGGTTTTATCCATGGGAGCTCAAGATATGAAGAAAACATTTTTTTACAAAACTAGGGCACACATATGGTTTCATGGCGAAAGGAGGATAAATGAAGTTTTAATGGAGTTTAACCATGAAATTTATCTAATTTTGAGTTGTGGTTTTTTAGGTTGTGGGGGGGGGAGAAACATAATTTTAGTATCATGACTTAAGTGGAGGTGAAGTTTAGACTTTACTTCAACAAACATGAAAGTGTGCCATATTTGCAACTCCCACTCCTAAAGGGCATTCCAATCAACACGGGGAATTATTTTGAGTTGAAATAAACATTCCCAAGTGTTCCAATGTAATGAGGAAGCTTAAAATTCACCCAAGCCTTGTGAATGGGCATTCTACCACTTAAAACAAACACATCTTCTAATTTTGTTTTACTTTTTTCTTTTGGCATGGACCAATGGGGAAAAGGAACATTTATGGAGGTGGGGAATCATAAAACACAATTTTTTCCACCTCCCATAAGGCATCCATTCTCCAAAATTGCACCCAAGTCACTTAAGTTGCTGACATCAACAACTCAATGAAGAATTAGAACATGAAAAACACTTTTAGGGTCCAAGACGAAGGGTGTATAATATATCATTTTGACTGGAAAAGGAGAAAAAATCCAATGGAAACATTTATAAATATTTAAAATTCATTCTCTTTGATTTGTGAGCCAACTCACCTTTTTGGCATAGGAAGGCGCGACCATGAGCTAAGCTGTTGCATGAGCTTGAGATGATTATGAATAAAAATAACACTTGGACCATGAAGGGAACTCAATGATATTAAATTTGACCATATTTTAGGCTGATGAATCCACCCAAGATTCCCAAACCATTCCATGCAAGTTCTCACCTTCAGAAATTCTTATGCGCCTCAGTGTTTGAAAGGTTTCCATTCTCGACGTTTCTAAAACTTTATCTAGTGTATTTAATCATATAGTAGATCTTGAATGATTTCCGATGACTATGATCTAGGATTCTAAAACCACCATAGGCTCCCAAACCCTTCCATGTAATTTGATCTTTCTAAAGAGGTAAATTTGACAATTTTTGCCAACTTGACTGAGAAGTGACAAAAAATTCTGTGGGGTTGTCAAGTAAAATGCATAGACATTTTACATTGACAAAAATATGATAGAACATTTTTAAAAATATTCTACTCGATGAAAATAAGAAACCACGACGGTATGTGGGTGAAAAAGTAACTTACCAAACAAGGAGAATACAACAATTTGATATTTATAAGTTTGTTTTTAACTCAATACCTTTTATAAATGCTACTAAAAAAGATGCCCCAAAATGGTAGAAAAGAATAGACCTTACTAGTTTACAAAGATTATAACCACTCTGCCCTCAAAAAGATGCTACTAAAGAAAAATATGGCCCAACATTTGTAGATAATAGTCTCTTACTTAATTCCTATTGAAACATCCCATCCATGTGATTCGAAAAATTATCCTTAGAGAGGATAACAAATTCAAACACTTATGATCTATAACATTACTAACAAATCCATAATCCCTAACCCCTTAAGTTTGCTTCAACATGCAAGCGTTCTTTAAGGCCTGACTAGTCATTTGGGTCATATCTCATAATAGAAGAAAGAGGATCCAACCATGTGCCCACCTTTGAAAGTAAATTTGTAGCCCCATTTACCCCATGAATAACATGTTGAAAGGAAATGCACTGAAAATGATTAGCCAACAGATGAGATCCCTACAATTTCTGATTCAGTTTCTAGTTAGGTGTATCCCCTTTTTTCGTAGCATTGATTATAACCATGGAATCTCCTTCTACCGATATATCCCTATAAAATTTCTTTGTAGCCAAATGCAGACCTTCAATAAGACACATTGTTTTTAATTCTTTGTTTGTGGTGCAAGAGATGAAAAAATATCTATCCCATAACATGAATGGTTATGAAGAATGCATCACACACCCCCAATTCTGCATATTTAATGTGTTGTAATTAAATGAATTATTTTGTACACTTTAAAATCTTATCAATATTATTAGATAAAAACTTTGCAATTGATCCTGAAAAAATTGGCACACCATAGTGCAGATATTGACTCAAGACATACAAGAAGATATTTTAAATATTTTTAGGTAAGTCATCTTAAAAAGTGATCAGCTCACTCTCTCTCTCTCTCTCTCTCTCACACACACACACACACACACACACACACACACACACACACATGTGCACACACATGCATGCACGCACCCACACGCGCACACGCACACACAATGATAAAAAATTTCAGTCCATTTCCAATAGATGTTACAATTGGTATCAAAGCTAGGTTTTACTAAAGAGTTTTGGGAAAACTTAAATTTTAAATATAAATTTTTAATTTTCTTACTTTCGAATGGTGTGAACATGTAACAACCATTGTTATGGAAGATGACAAGAAAATCGATAAAATCCATCTTCGCCACCACCATCAAATACTAAGGAAATATTTTACGTCATCCTTGGTAACTTAGGAATCATATTGGATAGGCTTGTAACTTAGCAATTATGTATGGAAAACTTATCTAGGTGCTAAAACAATGAACATGAGAGGAAGAAAAATAATGTGCTCATTGATACAAATATTGAGAAAGTTCATAGAGTAGAGGATGCAATGGATCCCTCTATATACCCATGTCATTTATGAAGTCAAAAATATTCCTCCATTCAATTTCAAGGGAACCCTCCTCTGCCACGACAACTGAACACTGAGGAAATCCTTTTTGGCATCCTCAAAACCATGGGAACCATACATGACATGTTGGTAGTTTTAGAATTATGTATTGCCAACATATCTAGGAACTAATATAATGAACATGATAGGTAAGAAAATAATTTTATTTCTGATCTACATCTATAAGAAACTCATAGAGATCAAGATGTAAGGGTTCTCTATAGATCCTTTCATTCAAAAACTCAAAACTATTTCTCCACCCAAATTAGAGGGTAAAAATATTGGTGATGTAACTAAGGCATGGGTGAGTAGAATTGAGAAGAGCATTGGACATTATGAGACTACCTAAAATGTTAGGGATGTTGGCAAAACCGGGCCCAAGATTATTAACTGAACAATCTGTGTAGACTCAACCAAGAAACTGAACTATATATTTATGCAAAAAAGAGGAATGATAAACATGTATCTTTAACTATCACAATTACAAAATAAATCATAAGATATAGGAACAATATTTACCATGGGAAAACCATTTTGGGTAATGTTTTCATGCTAAATATCTAGCACACAAAATTGAAAATTTTGGTCATGACAACCAATGCCCCACTTGAAAATTTCTTCTCCCAGTCACTGTAAAACCTTCTTCTAGCCAACATGTACGTAGTGTCATCCTCATTCTGGCTAGAAGGAACATGATAACATTATTTTCAAGTGTGTTTCATGTGAAAGGAAGTAAACCTAAGGTGATGTAAGAGGTTACTGAGATCCAAGGCAGAGCAACTATCCTTGAGGCATAAAAATGGATATTTTTGGTCATTTTACAACCAATAACTATCCTTCACAAGGTGATTGCAAGGGGAAAAATTATCTAGAAGTGGCGCATAGTGATATTGAATGCATACAAGGTAGTTTTGAGGAATTATGAGGAGCCATGTGATGTCGCGATTCAAACAAGAAAAACAGGTTCATTGCGGGTACGTGGAATGCTATACCTCAACGGATAAAGTTGACTTGTCTTGATGATTCTGGGAGTTACGGGAGGATTCGAGAGATAAAAAATAGGAAATTGAAATATATTGGAATTATCCACATTATGGACACATGAATTTCTTCCCAAGACTTCAAAATTCTCTGTGATGATGCAAGACACTACACCTGCCCCTTCGAGATGAAAGAGGAATAGACCTTGAAAAATATTTCAGGAAGAATTGTCTCTTGAAAGTAGTTTGGATGGTCTCAAAAGGTTCTTTTAAGTCAAAATCATATAATATTTGACCCCAAAACTCCATTCCACGTTCCTAGAGCAGAAAAAACACTCCCGATGTTCTAAAATTGAGTTGGAGGGATGACATCAACAAGAGGAAACAGCTAGAGTGCACTTTTGAAGCTTATTTTACCTTTGCACTTTGTACCAAGATGAAAAGGGACACATGGGACACAATATTTTCCCTCTATATACCCATTTCATTTATGAAGTCAAAAATATTTCTCCATTGAATTTCAAGGGCACCCTCCTCTGCCACGACTACTGAACACTGAGGAAATCCTTTTTGGCATCCTCAGCACCCTGGGAACTGTACATGACATGTTGGTAGTTTTAGAAGTATGTATGGCCAAATTATCTAGGAACCAATATAATGAACATGATAGGTAAGAAAATAATTTGATTTCTGATCTACATCTATAAGAAACTCATAGATATCAAGATGTAAGGGTTCTCTATAGATCATTTCATTCAAAAACTCAAAAATATTACTCCACCCAAATTAGAGGGTAGACATATTGATGATGCAACTAAGGCATGGGTGAATAGAATTGAGAAGAGCATTGGACATTACAAGACTACCTAAAATGTTAGGGATGTTGGGAAAACTGGGCCCAAGATTTTTAACTGAACAATCTATGTAGACCCAACCAAGAAACTGAACTATATATTTATGCAAAAAAAAGGAATGATAAACATGCATCTTTAACTATCAAAATTACAAAATAAATCACAAGATATAGACACAATATTTACCTCAGGAAAACCATTATGGGTAATGTTTTCATGCTAAATATCTAGCATTCAAAATTGAAAATTTTGGTCATGACAACCAAGGCCCCACTTGAAAATTTCCTCTCCCAGTCACTGTAAAACCTTCTTCTAGCCAACATGTCCATAGTGTCATCCTCATTCTATCTAGAAGGAACATGATAACATGATTTTCAAGTGTGTTTCATGTGAAAGGAAGTAAACCTAAGGTGATTTAAGAGGTTACTGAGATCCAAGGCAGAGCAACTATCATTGAGGCATAAAAAGGGATATTTTTGGCCATTTTGCAACCAATAACTATCCTTCAGAAGGTGATTGTAAGGGAAAAAATTATCTAGAAGTGGTGCAAAGTGATATTGAATGCATACAAGGTAGTTTTGAGGAATTATGAGGAGCCATGTGATGTCACGAATCAAACAAGAAAAACAGGGTCATTGTGGGTACATGTAATGCCACACCTGAATGGATAAAGTTGACTTGTCTTGATGATTCTGGGAGTTATGGGAGGATTCGAGAGATAAAAAATAGGAAATTGAAATCTATTGGAATCATCCACATTATGGACACATGAATTTATTCCCAAGACTTCAAAATTTTCTGTGATGATCCAAGACACTGCACCTGCCCCTTCGAGATGAAAGAGGAATAGACCCTAAAAACAATTTCAGGAAGAATTGTCTCCTAAAAGTGGTTTGGATGGTCTCAAAAGGTTATTTTAAGTCAAAATCATATAATATTTGACCCCAAAACTCCATTCCACGTTCCCAAAGCAGAAAAAAAACTCCCGATGTTCTAAAATTGAGTTGGAGGGATGACATCAACAAGAGGAAAAAACTTGAGTGCACTTTTGAAGCTTATTTACCCTCTGCACTTTGTACCAAGGTGAAAAGGGACACATGGGACACAAAATTTCTCTCCCCCATCCATCTAATATATTTCATCACTTAAACAACAACTTATGTTGTTAGGAGGTGCATATGAATGTTTCACTTAACCCATGTCCCTTTCCTCATGTATAAATACCCTTGGAACATTTTAGAGGGTGGAGTGTTAATTTTCACTTTTCCCCATGTTAAAAGGGACATGGGGGATAAAAAAGTGTTCACCCCCATGTTTGAGCTGGTTGTGTCACTTAAGTGACAACTTAAATGGTTAGAAATGTTGCAAACTTGTCTTTCACACAAACCTGACCCCTCCTCGCATGATATGAAGACACATGACACTTTGGGAGGAGCAGTGTCCCATTGCACTTTTTCCAAGGTGTAAAGTGAATAGGGTCAAAAAAGTGTGCTCCCCCATTCTTGATCTCTTATCGCAAATTGAAACATACAAATTTCACCCTTAGGAAGTATGTAAACTTGTTTCCTGTTCCACCATGTCCCCTCTCCTCATGATGAAATGAACCATGTCATATTATAAAGTTGTTGATGTCCCCTAACATTTTCCCAATAGCAAAAGGGAAACAAGGGAAAAGAAAGTGAGCTCCCCCTCTCCTAGTCAGCCCTTGGTCATGTACAAAACCAACTTGTAGTTCTTAGAAGCTCATTTCAAGCACTTCCCATCTCATTCAGATTCCAACACAAGCTGAAAAACTAGAATTTTCTCATATCTCCTAATCCGCTCACCCGATCTCTAAAAAACTTCACCAATACACTCCTCCCCAAAACACCTTCACATTAAATATAAAAGTAGCACTATTTATGCTATGTACAAATTACAATAAGAAAATGAATTTTTCATCCCCTATAGTTTCCTTTTCAGATCTTTAGAGTTTTGACAATCAAAATTCCGTGAAAATTAGAGCAAGAGGTTCTGAGACAAAACCTAAAATTTTGAGACCGGTTTCATTCCATTTTAACACCCTGAAGACCTACGTCTAAAAATAGTAAGTTGTGATAGGTCCCCTAATTATAAATATAGTAAGTTTGAAAAATAGTAAACTTTTAGCATCCATGTTACTCCTTACAAGTAAAAAATCATGAAAAAGTGACAATTTTGGAATCTTACTAAAAATATCCATCCAAAATAGGACCTCCTAAAAATAAAAAGTGTTGGGATTGGGATCAAATCACTCATATCCATTATTTTCTCATATTTCTCACTACTTCCCACATCATGAAGATCAAATACTCATTCCTAGAACTAATTTCCACTACACCGAGTATCCTAATGTGGGGCACAATGATGTAACCCACATGGAACTAGAAGATTTAAAGGAAAGAATGTTGAATGAACCATGAGAACCAATATAGGAAAATATTTTCTCGAGTGGACTATTCAGAGTAGGTGGTCACCCTCTATTTGTTCTAAGCACTGAGTTAGTTCTAGCCTACACAAAACACTATGATTTTGATTCTAGAATAATCAAGGTAGATGATAACTCAATCCTTGCAGTCCTCACATCGAAGGGAATTTATCAATGATTGCAAATTTCCACTACTAGTAACCTTGTTATCATCACCAGGGAGTTAAATTCATAGGAATGGGTGAGGACCGACTCATACTTATAGGGCCTGATAGTTGGATCATGGCTGAAATAGGGAAGGAAGCCATCTTGGATCCCTAAGTATCTATCTCAGAGTGAGTTTCAAGAAGCATACTCTGATGCTATTTTCCTACTAAACATAGTGATGGGAGAAGGGTCAATGAAGGACTTCCAAGATTGGATGGATCTGTTCATTTTGGTTGGTACATAAGGAAATAAAATCGTGGACTAGGGGTAAATCATAAGTAACAACCTTTTTTGGAAATTGTTGTAGTTTCTCAACTCTAAGAATTTTATAATGACTTCTTATCTAGTATATGCCATCACTTTCACAAGACCCTTTTGAGGCCTCTCCAATGCTATTAATGTGCCACAAAATTCACAATCCTACGAGAAATATCCACAACTCACACATCGGGAGAGTAAATCTCACTATTCTAATGTGAATGTTGCATTCACTATGTACATCATAAGGTTACTAGAAGGAGATTTCAAGAAAATAATGTCATCCTAGGAAGATGCATTGATCGAGAAGTATGGGAGTCACTTCATTCAATTGTCCACCTTCACCTACATAGAGGGTCAAAGGATTTGATCTTGCTCCATGTAGGCTACCAAGATACCCAAGTGATAAGATCATCATGTTTGAATTATGCAGACAATTTTCCCATGTTCATACCAGGTGCAAGAATGCTAAGAAGAAATGTGCGCTCTTCACTATCTCTCTAAGAATCTAATCATGTAATAATATCATGGATGGTAAAAAATATTGAGGACATCCTTCCCTGATCTCAATTTATATTCCTACATATCTTGGTGTTGAATTTGATATTAGGAAAAATCTAGAAACTTTCATCTTTCCAGGATTGCATCATGTCCCACAAATTGAGGATTATTCGATCAACTGCACTTATGAGTTCAAGGTCATGAAACAAGATTACATTTGAATGACATTCGATCAAATGAAAGACTTCATTGTTGATTGGTTTGTGGATGGAATACAAGATGATGGGCCAAACCTTTTTGATCCCGAATATAAAGTGGTGTAATCTTCCCCTCTTCCTCCTAATCCATAGAACATCTGAGAGTTAGGTGGCATCAAAGAAATAACTATGGCAATAATTCAAGGGTCAAAGGACTCATTCAAATAGAATTCTAGTGGTATTTTGTCTCCGTCTAGGAAAGTGTCTCACACTTCTCTCAAGGAATATGAGAAAGCCATGAGATCTACTCATTTGGAGGAATCTTCCAAGAGAAAACTTGAGGAAATATAGTACACTGAATTTTCTCCCCATAGGAGGCTTCACAAGAGAAAAAATATCACTAAAAATTCCCATTGATTCCCTTTAATTGGGAGAAATTGATCCATCATAGTATCTTGTCCATCCTCGCAATCTAAGTGTGTCCTTCTCAGCAACTGAATCAACTCATCTTGGGAAGGTCTGTGATTTCTTATCAAGAACCCAAAAATTCCCCTATGCTTGAATTTGTGTCCACGCTGACAGAAACCTTCTCATGGGTAGAAGAGTTTCTTGGAGGTGAATCAAGAAGGTGTGTAGCAAGCCTCAAAACCTGATTTTGAGGCCATATCAAATATATCTAGACCAAGAAAACCAAGAAAGCACATACAACTTCCCGTTTCTTCATTGGATCTTATGTATCTCAGTATGTGAAGTTGGCATGACTAAAATATGTAAAACCCATGAGAGAAATGACACAAGATGGACTACTAGATGACTCAAGTTTCTTTGTGAAATGTTATGCACAAGGGAGATGTGCACCTATTCAAAGATTCTGCAACCCACTTACTTTGCAGAAATGAAGAAAATAAAAAAAACCTACATAACAACTAGAGGAGCACGTGAGCACCGCTTACTACCTATGTACAATCCTTCCTAGAACCAATGGGGGTACCAATTCCTCTGGAAAAGGCCATCTCTCCCATCAAAAATTCTGATCCTTAAGTCATCAAGAGAGCTCAATGGTATACCATGCAAGGGGGAGGATACTGAACAAATGGGTGGAGAATATTCTGGAAAAGGGAATGTACTGCTACCAAGTAAACTAAGTACGTAATTTTTGAATTCTTTGTTGCTGGAGATTTTTAGATAGGTCAGTGTATGGTAATTTTTATAGGATCATTAAGATTTCTAATAGTCTCTTACAATGCATGTGTGATTTGGATCATGGTGGAAACCAAAAGAACTCTAAGTATGTGTGTATATTTCTTGAAATGTTATGATCTTAGTCTTTGTATAAAACTAGATAAGATTCAACCGCTACAAATGTGCAAGGTTCCCTCCAAATTTATCTTTACTTGAATTTTTAAACATGAATTTAAATGGAAATAAACATCTTAAAAGAAGTTAAAATACATTTTGGTGAATATGGTTGTTTAAGACCCTGCTCCTAAAATTGTCTTGTTACAGTCCCCTATTTACATAAACCCTGTGTTAGGGTCTTAAATCATCTTTTGCATTTGCTAACAGAAGAGAAAATTATAAATAGAATTATTGTCCTTTGATACTCACTAGGGTGTTGAAAATTAATCTAACAAAGGTCTCACATATGCTTATAAGGTTGTGTATTGAATAAGCCTCAAACTCCGAATTCTTGATAGTGACAATAAAACTTGAAGGTCTCAAAACCTTCTTGTAACCTTTCCCCATGTTTCAACAGTAAGGTTAGATTTGAAATGTCTTGTTTCAAATCAATGCATGAGAACATGGAAGTGATTGAATCTCTATTGTATTTTTGAAGGAACTAAGTCCTAAAAAAAACTTTATTTATTTTCCTAGACACACAAACTCTGTTAGAAAACTATTTTTACTTGTGCTTAGCATTGTCAGGAAAAATAAAGGACTTTGAAAGTTACTATCTATCATATGATATTCCCTTAAGAAGGTTAAGGAAGACCATACATAAGACAAATAACATGTTTATAGAGTATGCTTGTTTAAAGACCCTATTGTTCATCCTATTGAAAGTAAATGACAATTTGTATTTAAGATCTAAACCCTATTTGAAACACATTCCCTTATTCCTTGTATTGGATAGGTACTTTGATCTCCATTATATGGTATTAACATAGGCCTTTGTTTTAAGGATAAAGGAGTGGATTGTTGGGAACATCCATATCTTGTTATATACCAGTAACAATCAGTTTGATGTTTGAAACCCCTTTTTATAAATCAGACCCCTGTGTCAAGTGTGATGTTATAAAACATGTCAAGAACCTTATCTACACGTCTTAGAAACTTTCAGGAGAGTTTAAGAGTATATGACCCTCCATCAAAATTCATGTCGAAAAAGGGAAATATATGTGATGTAGGACCATCATGAGCAAGTGGGTTATCTTGCATAAGTTTCAAAATTTTGGGGCTAAGTATGAGTGCGTGTAAGGGTGAGGAGCATAAGGATGGAACAAGGAGTGTGAAACAAAATAGTTTAGTGGTTTTGTGAGAATGCACAAAGGATTTGCATAATAATTTTTGATTTTGCATTGTGTGTAAGATTACATAATGGTGTACATGATTTTAAAGAAAGGAAATACACATAAGGTGTGTGTAAAGGTTTTGGAAAAAGTGCAAAGGAAGAGTGTTGAGTGCGATGATTATGTGAAGGATAAAATATTGTGTGTGAAATCTGTAGAGGTTAGTTCACAAGAATAAAGTGTAATAGAGGTGCACAACTTGCAAGGAACACATATTAGAAGTGATGAAAGGGAGGAATAAGGATAAACTACTAGGGGCACACATTAATCACATAAGTGAGCTGACACATGGGTGTGTTTGAAAAATTACCTAATAGATCATTTCATGGATCTTTGAAACAAATATCAAGGACAAGCTATCCTCAACAACCAAGTTCGACATGGAGTAGGCGATTGAAACATATGGAGGGCATGGTTGTTTGAAGAATGTAATGATAAAGTTCAAATTTGGATAGAGTGGTAAAATTTGAACAAGCATAAGGGAGGAAAATACCACAATTATTTTTGGGATATGATAGTTAGATGCTAAGAGGTGAGTAGTTATCTAGGAAAAATAATATGAGGAAGGACAGAGAGGAAACAAAAATAGTGAAAAACCTAAGAAAGGGTCCAAAGAAGACTACAAGTAGTCCTAAGAAGAACACATCACCATTTTAATATATTTATGAATGCATTTTCATCTCTGTAATAGCCTCAATAGAGGAGTGGATGTTGTATATGTTGTAAAGGCCTTAAAATTAATATAAAGTATGTTGTTGTGTATTATAGTAAGGAAAAGTTGAGATCATACCATCCTCTACTTTGCATCATTTGGTATTAGAGAAAGTTTACAACTTTGGGAGACGATAAAGTCGAGGGATTTTTGATATAGGTATGAATAGTAAAGTTCCAAACATGAGTTAACTAACATAGAAGTAAGATTTCAATAAGACAAGTTAGCTTAGGTGCAATAAACACAATAGTGATGGGTGCGATGACCGAAAAAGAGGTTGTAGAGGAATACTGTAGGAGAGGATTTTTGGCTTGAGATTATGATAGTGATTATGAAGGATCTAGAGGTGAATAAAATGAAGAAGAAGATGTAGAAGCTAGTGAAACATAATTCTTGAGGGCTATCTTGAAATTGGCTCAAGGACCAAGAATGGACTTTCCATTTTTCCTAAGAATATTGGAACCAAAAGAGCTAGTAGACATGATTACCAGCATGGAAGAACACACAAAATTATGTTTGAATAAAAAAATGATCCATAGAGAATGAAGGTGGCCAAAACCAAGTTGACATAACACATAACCTTATGTTGGAACAGAGATCCAAAATGAATGTTGAAGAAGAGGAAAATACAAGATTGTGCATTGGGATATGAAGGTGGCCAAGATGAAAGGAAAGTTCCTACATGCAGGCTACCACATGAAATTGTTCAAGAAGTTACATAATATAAGGGAGAAGTATATGTTAGTCAAAGACTATATGAAGGAGTTATATCAAATGATTTGATTTGGACATGCAGAAGTTGACCAAGAAAAGGTCATAAGGAATGTCAATTATTTTTGATTTGGAATTTAGGAGGAGCTAAGCCTTATGCATATTTAAGAAATATAATAAGTTTACTAGTTGGAGCTAATGGAAAAAAAAAAAGTTTGTGGGTAAGTGTCAGATTGTAACCCGAAGATGAGGCTAAAATGTGCATGAAATATGAAACAATGGTCATGGATATAGCAAGCCACATGAAGAAGAGTGTAGTGAAGCGCATAAATACGTACACAAAAATACACAAGAAGGAACTTCATACTCATCATGAGCATGAGGAAGATTTAGTTTAGGAAGGGGAAGAGGATTCTTTGGAACATGTTTCAAGTGCAGAAAAGTAGGAAATCATGCGTATGAGTGTCCTAATGCACAAAATGATGTAGCGAGTAGGCATAAAAAAGGAGGCAAAAATATGGAATAGGGAGATGTGAAGTCCATAGGATTGACCATTTTTTTGAAGGATTATATTAAAGATAATCTTTCATAAAGAGGAAAGTGTTATCCAATAGTGTGAAAAAGGAAGATGAGCCAATGCAAAGGACACATTTGTTCATGAAAATATGCAATTCAAGAGGAAAATGTTGCAAGGTGATTGTTGATTGAGGAAACACCAATAATATAGCTTCTTATGAAATTATTGATAATTTTGGAATGAATAATATTACACATCCTAACCCTTAATGTGTCATGGTTGTAGAAGGGACATTAGGTCTTACTGAACAAGAAAAATATTATCAAGTTCCAAATTGGGAACTATTACAATGAAGTGTTGTGCGATGTGATGTCGATGGACGTTTTTATTCTATTATTAGTAAATCTTTGTAAATATTACTAAAAGGAAATTCATGATGATTTGAAAATTTTATTCATATAGAAAATGGTGGAAATGGGTTTAATCTATTGCCTTTGAAAGATAAAGATGAAGGCGGAGTGTCGATGATGTGTGTGTAAGAGTATTAGTTGTGTCTAGAAAGGATTTATTGCAAGAATTAGAGAATGATAAGGAATGTTTTATTCTTTTATGAATATAAGTGCTCAAAGAGTGTGTAAGAGACAAGAAATTTCTAAAGGAAGTTCACATACTATTAGATGATTTTGTGTATATAGTGACAAAATATTTTCCGCAAGGATTACTAATAGTACATAGTATCAATCATCAAATTGAATTTATATTAGGATTGATGTTGAAAAATAGGGCACCATATAGGATGACACCTAAAGATAATTTGGAAGGTACCAAGTACTAGAGTTGGAAAAAGGCTTGTGAAAGAAATATTAATCTTGTGTACAACACCCGTAATACTAGCACCAAAGAAAGGAGGAGAATTATACATGTAAGTGGGCTCAAGGGCCATAAAAAGATAAAAATCAAGTAAAGATCGCAATTTCCAAGAATGTATGATAAAATGGATCACCTTAATACTGCGTGATACTTTTCCAATATCAAATTGAAGAGAGGTTACCATCAAATCCACATCGGAGAAGGAGATGCATGTAAAATGACATTCAAAATCAAGGAAGGATTATGTGAATGGTTGGTTATTACATTTGAGCTAGATAATTCCCAAAGCACCTTTATGAGGTTGATGAATGAAGTGTTGAACCCATTTCTTGGAAAATTTGTGATTGTATACTTGGATGGCATTTTGGTATTATTTAAGATGAAGGAAGAACACTTGGAATATTTACACAAGGTAATGGAGTGCTTACATGAGGAAAAATTGATGATAAACATACATAAGTGTAGCTTTATGCATGATGATTTGGTATATTTGGGTTTTTAATTATCCCAGGAATGCTTGAGAAGGGTCCTAGAAGAATGTGCACATAATAGTGGAGTGAATGTCATAAAGAAATGTGACCGAGGTGAGATGTTTTCGTGGATTTGAAAGCTTCTATTGGAAGTTAATAAAGAATTTTAGGGGAGTGTGCAAGACAATTATAAATACCATTAGGGATATTATAATGAATTTTTATGGACATAAGAAGTGGAGTGCAACTTCTATGAGATGAAGAAAAGGATTATAGCATAACCAATGTTAGTGTTGCCAAGTTTTGAAAAGATATTTCCAGTAGATTATAATGCAAGTGGTGTAGTGTTAAGCCAAGAAGTAAAGCCCATAACCTACTTTAGTGAGAAGTTGAATGATGCCAAGAAGTAATATTCAGTCTGTGACCAAGATTTTTATG
Source organism: Taxus chinensis (assembly GCA_019776745.2). NCBI lineage: Eukaryota > Viridiplantae > Streptophyta > Pinopsida > Cupressales > Taxaceae > Taxus > Taxus chinensis. The sequence continues at coordinate 799,334,409 of CM034150.1, forward strand.
TTATTGTACAAACTTTAAAGAAATGGAAGCATTGTCTATTGCCAAAATAAGTTTTCTTATACATAGATAATTAAGAATTACAGTTCATGAATAGTTAGGTAAAGATGAATCAATGGCATATGAAATGGGTAAAGTTTATGAAAATTTACTCTTTTGTGTTGAAAAATCAAAGTGATAAGTCAAATAAGGTCACATATGGCTTAAGAATAAATATTATGTTATTGAATGAGACACACATATAATTCATGTGGTTTGACACAATAAATACTTTATATGTTCAAGACAAGGATTTTGCGGATCATGCACAAAACAAAAACATGTAGACATGATGTCGAGTTTAGATTATTTCATCCAAAATGGAATGTTGTTTAGAGGAGTGCAATTGTGAACACTAAGAGGGTCAATGCACAAGAACTTGATTAGAGAGAAACATAGAGGAGGCTTAAGAGGTCAATTTGGAGGTGAAAATACATTAGTGAAATTGGAGGAGTGTTACTATTGGTCAAGGATGGGAACATATGTGTGCAAGCATACAAAGGAATAGAGAGTTTTCTAGTTTTCCAAACAACATTAAAAAGACACAAGATTTTATCAGTCATTACTAGTACCAAATAAACCATGGGAGAACATCAACATATATTTTATGTTTATATTTTTGAGATCACAAAGAGGGAATGAATCCATATTTTTGGTATTTTAAATATTTTAGAAGATGGCACACTTTATTGCATGTAAGAAAATGAGTTATGCATCAAGCATTGCAATTTTTTTTAGAGAGATTGTGTACTTGCATGGGTTGCTATTGAGTATAGTATCTAACAAGGATAAAAAATTCCTACGTCATTTTTTGCAAAACTTATTGATAAATATGGGGACAAAGATGAAATTTAGGTAGACATATCACACACATATAAATGAAAAAATGTGGTGAACAAGAGTTTGGGAAATTTGTTACGCAGTTTGGTTGGAGACAAGAGAAATAAGTGGGATATGATATTAACACAAGAAAAGTTTTCCTATAATGATTATCTCAAAATAAGTACTGAGTATGACTAGCCGCTACTGAGAATGATCCTAGGCATCATCCATGTGTTGAATCTCAAGGTCTGAGCACAACCAAACACAACTCAATGCCCCTTTAATGGAGAAGAAAAAATACTAGAGAAGGAAAGTGAAGAGATTGAGGCCATATTAGACTGCGCAAGAATGTATACAAAGAATATTTAGTAAAATGGAGGAATCACATAGCAAGGATGCAAAATGGATGAGTTACACACTGCTTGGTTGAATAGGAAATAATTTTGAGGACCCTAACTCATGAGACAAAGCTCACTTTCTTCTTACTCGAGGTGTTTGATGTAGAAACATCATGAACAAGTGGGTTATCCTGCATAAGTTTCAAAATTTTGGACTAAGTATGAGTACAAGAAAGGGTGGGGAGCATAAGGATGGAGCAAGAATTGTGTGAAATAACAATGTGGTGATTACGTGAAAAATCACAAATTATTTATGCAATAGTTTTTTTTATTGTGTAGTGCATGTGATATTGCACATTGAAGTGTACAAATTGTTGAGTAGGGTTTTAATGAAAGGAAAGGTATGTAAGGTGTGTTTGGAGGTTTCAGAAAGATTACAAGGAAAGTGTTGAGCACAATGATTTCAAAAAGGAGGAAATATTGTGTGCAAAATATTTAGAGGTCAGTATGTGAGACTAGAGTGCAGTAGAATTCACAACTTAATTAACTTTCAAGGAAAACATGTCAAAAGTGAAAAAAAGGAGGAATAAAGATCAAATACCAGGGACATGTGTCAGTCACAAAAGTAAGGTGACATATGGGTGTGTATGAAAAAGTACCTAACAAATCATTTGATGGATATATGAAAAAGATATTAAGAAAAAAATATCCTCAACAACTAGGTTTTACATGGGAAGACAATGAAATGTCTAGAGGGCATGATTATTTGGATAATTTAATGATTCAATTTGAATTTGGATAGATAGGAAAATTTTTAACATACATTTGGGAGGCTGAGCCCACCATTTTTTAAGGAGTTGAAAATTATATTTGAAAGGCAAGAATTTAGTAAAAAAACCACGGGAAAGTACCGAGAGAGAACCAAGAGAAAGAAGAGAGATAGAGACAATCATGAGTAAGAGAACAAAGGAGCCTGCAAGTAGTCCTAAGAAGCACAAACCACCATTATAATATAGCTATATGATTTTATTTTCATCTATGTAACATCCCCATAAGAAAGAGTGGATGTTGTAGATGCCATTAAAGACTTAAAAGTAATATAAAGTTTTTTTTTGTGTATTTTGATAAGGAGAAGTTGGGATCTTCATCCTTGCTTTGCGTTGATATTTCAATGGATATTCGAATGCGAGAATTTTTCTTAGCATATGAAAAAATCAAAACTTTTCATTTCCAAAGGATAATTTACAAAATTTGAGTGTCTACATATACACAAGTTTTCTATTGGTCAAACTAAAGGTTGTATCTTCACAATGCTTGACCATTTCAAAGATATTAGTTTATTGACTTTTCTATTGGTACAATATAGTTTACTGAGACACTAATTAATTGATAACTTTTCAACATTGTATCTTACAAGTTTTTTTTTTAATTTTTATGGATTTGGAAAATATTGTTTGGCTCAAAATATTATGACATTTCTTGGTGAAACTTCATATAGGATTGCGTTTACAATTTATCGGCAACAAATTATCAACAATTTGTTATCTACATGTCACAAGAGATGAATTTAGTGTAACACCATAAAATTTTCTTCCATGCCTTGAATTAGACTTGTGATTGTCTTTGCATTGTAAATAATAGTGGACCTAATTTTCTAATTAATTTATTCATCTTTCACAATCTTGGATCTTTTTGACAGTTTCAAAATCATATCTTATGCAATATTATAGTCAACTTGGATTTGATAAGACTATGAATGTAGTTAGAAGATGCAACAAGCCATGTAAACATATTATAATTCACAAGATGTAAACACATTCAAGTAAATATTTTAAACATGAAGATGGAATGAATCAAACATTAATTGAATTCTGTTCATGTGATAAGTGAACATTGTGAATTTCAATTTTGAAGTAATTGCATTTTCGACGCAGTAGATTCCAACTTTTTTCATCAATAATTATATGTCACTTGGCATTGTTAGCTTAGCTTTCCCTTTCAACACTAGGAGTAGTAGTAGTAGTAGAAATAGATAGAGGAACCGGACTTCTTCGGAAATCCGTCTCAAACGCGTAATGTCCCACAACTTGGAGACAGTTCCACTGTTGTCTCAAATGACTCAATCCTTCCAGATCCAAAACAAAAGTGCAAGTTTGAATGACCAAATTTTTTTGGAATGCCCAGTGGGACAAGTAACGAAAGCTTAAATTTCATATTACTAAGTTCTGGTGTGTGAAATTAATATTTCCAGCCTTTGGAGGCTTATTTCAACACATATGGCGACTCCAACATTTCCAGAACTCCTATTTTACAGTCTTGAGAGGATTCTATGAGAAGAGTGCATGCCATACAGAGTGTTGCAGTTGAAGGATCCTTTGATTACCTTCAGCTTTTGCCAAGAAACACACGCAACCGATCTTCCGCTTACGCATCCCCATCTCCAGCATGCCACACACACTCTACTCCTCAAAACAGACAAGTGCGCCCTACCACGACGCTTCAACCTCCTCATCCTCTAAGGAAATTCACCATCTTCACTTGTGGAAGCCAATTCAATATCAATGCTCAACATGATATGCCAATGACCATGCTCAAAAGTATTCCATACTTCACGGGAGAAAATCAAGTCACCCTTGTTGAACACATTCAAGATGTGCCCAATGTATGCTCTATCTATTTGATTGAACATGATGATGTTGCTTTCAGGTTATTTACAGCCTCTTTCAAGGGTAAAGCACTCTAATGGTACCATGGCCTAAGACCTACATCTATTGCTACCTGGGAGGAGCTTGGAAAAACTCTTTGCAATTACTTTGAAGATAAATCAGATCATTTATCACTAGTGGAAGAACAAACTACGAAGAAGCGCGCACCCAACAAGTAGATGATTGATTTCAACATCAAATTCTAGAAGACTTAGGACAGAATTCCTTAAGTGGTAAGGCCTACAGTCTAACATTATTTCTTGTACTATCTAAGGGCTTTGAATAGTGACATTTTAGTCATGATTCAATCCATGGGAGGTAGAACCTTACCTGCTGCATATAACATTGCAATAAGGGCAGAAAACAGTCTCATTCAAGCTAGAAATTTGGTGCCTAGGCCTCTTGTGCCCTTGTTCCCAGAGATGTCTCCAGCACCCAAGCATTATATTGCTCCAGTTCCAGTGTAGAGTGCATAACCAATTAAATCTACATCCTACTCTTTTGTAAAACAAAAAAAGATAATGAATTGAAGGCCCTACTTAGAAACTTGTCCAATAAGGTCGTATCATTGGAGAAGCAATAGACACAAGGCCATAACAATCAACCTTGGCTGAATCAGTATGGGAATCAAAGGTACAAAAAAAACCAACAGAATGGTAGATGGTATGCTAATGTGCACTTGCCTTTCCTCTTGCAAAACCTCTTCCAGTGCCCAAAACAAGTCAGACACTTGTCCCAGTCAAGAACAACATGGCACATGAGTCTGAATGGTGCTTTCCTTGTAATATGTCTCATATCCAGTATTATTGCGCTAATGTTGTGCGCCTGCAAGCCTAGATGATTCAAAATGCTTCTAGATGTGAACCTTCAATGAATGCACCAGAAGTAGATAATCAAGAAAGGCTAGAAGCTCCTTCAGAAGAAAATTTGATGTTCTGTGGCATTGAGGAATTTTGTGCAATCAACCAGGTTGTAGAGGATACAATCAGACCATGTGCCTAAGTCGCAGACAACACAAGATACAAGAAGAGAATGCTCAAGTCTGGGGGCGCAGGTCACAATTCCAGCAACACAAGAAGACCCTCAAAAGAAAAAGGAAGCAGTTAAGACATCCAGTAGTAAAAGTGCTCAAATGACAACACCTGAGGCTCCACGCAAAGCTCCTCCAGAAGTAAATGCCTCCCTCCTTTGGTAGGTCAAGACTCTACGCCAAATAAGGTTCCTGCCTCTATACCCAAACAACGAAGCAAGGAATTTGTTGTTCCTCAAATGTGCAAGTCAATGGGTTTTCCATTGAGTATTGTAGAATAGATGAAAAATGCAAACATAAATGTTATAATGTGGGATGCCCCGACCATTCCATCCCAACATGACTTGTTACATGAAGTTCTAATGCATCTCCTGCTCACTGATCCAACTATGCAGAAGCTGCACACTTCTATCAACATCTGTCAAGAAGAGTTGAAGCAAGTAAGTAAAGTTGTTAAAATCCCACCCTTCTATATGTCGTTGATCATAAGAAAACATCTTTTCCATACTTTTATAATTGACTCGGGTGCTAGTACTTCTGTCATGCCTAAGAAGATTGTTGATGTCTTAGGACTTAAGTATAGGCCCCTGACAAAAGGATTTTTGTAACTTGACGGTTCAACTGTTATTACCCTAGGAATCATCAAGGATCTTGAGCTAACCCTTCATGCATGTCCAAGTCTTACCATAACTCAAGACGTGTCTATCATTGACCTACCTCCTTTGTTTTCCTTATGTCTGTCAAGAGATTTAACTGCTAAAGTGGGTAGTTACTTGTCTTCTGATCGGTCTCATATGTTACTCAAGACAAGGTATGGTACCCGGTTTACCATACAAGCTGAGCCAATATTTTCCTATTATGTAGAGCCATATGTCCCATCCTCTCTCCAAGCCAACTATTTGATCCAAGAAGAACAAACTTCAGTTCCTGAAGAGAAGCCTCTTCCACCTTCTATTCCTGATCTGGTACTTAATGAGTGGGCAGAAAGGCACCATAAATTTGACCCATATGATGAAGAACTGGAAGCTTATGAAATCAAGCTTGGTACTTACTGCATTCTTGAAGAAGAAGTTGTGTTGTCACACGGGCTCAACCAAAGTGAAGAGAACCTTGGTCTATGGAAGTTATACTTTGATGGATCTAGAAGTAGAAACAACACGGGAGTAGGAGTGGTTTTCATTTCTCCTAAGGATGATAAATTATTCTTTGTTCACAGGTTGCAGTTTACATGTTCTAATAATGAGGCAGAGTATGAGGCACTAGTGCATTGATTTGCTTATTGTTGAAAAGAAGAAGATTAAGACGATGCATATATTTTGGGGACAAAGAATTGGTTATCCACCAGGTTACCAACAAGTGCAAGGAAAAGAATAAGATTCTCAAGGCTTATAAGCACAAAGTTTGGGACCTCCTTTAGAGATTTGATCCTCTAAATCTGTAGGTGGTGCCACACAAAAGGAATAAGGAAGTTGACCAAATGGTCATGCTTGGTTCATAGTTGTCTCCTGCTGAGGACTTTGACAAAGGAAACACTCAACACATTAAGATGGTGATAAGACCATCCATCCCAGACAGAAACACCAGCTGGCAAGTGTTTGACAGTGACACGCAGATTGTCTAGTTCATCCAGAATAAGGCTAGGTTCTCATGAAGAATGCAAGCTGACTTGTATGACAACTATGGTGACCAGGTAATATAACTCAAGACAAACAAATTAGCTAAAGGGCTAGTCACCTTAGAGCAGATGTTTAGCCCTGATGATGAGTTTAAAGGTGAAGTAAATTATATCCGTGCGACATAAGAAGATTGCTCCCCAGTCACTATTACGCGTGGAAAGGAATTGTTGCTCGGTAAATCTTGTGCGCACAATGAAAAACAAGCCTTCATCCCTCTCTGTCAAAAATACAGTGATATCTTCTCATGGGAGTATGAAGACCTCAAAGGTTTTGATCCAAGTGTTCCTAAACACTCCATTGACCTTGATCCTGGTATCAAGCCCATCAGATAGAAGCAATGACCATTCAATCCAAAGATAGAGCCCCTCATGAGAAAAGAATTATCCAAACTCATTTAGGCGAAGATTATTTTTCCCATCAAGTACTCTACTTGGGCCACGAATCTAGTTCCAGTGCGCAAGAAGAACGGTGAAATCAGACTTTGTGTTGATTTATGAGATTTGAACAAGGCATTGCTAAAGGATGATTATCTTTTTCCTTCAATGGAGAAAATTTTGCAGACTGTGGCCAGTGCGCAAAGATTCTCAATGTTAGATGGATACTCTACCTTTAATCAGATCTTGGTTAAGGAAGAGGATCAATTCAAAATGACATTTACAACCAAGCGGGGAACATATGCATATCAGAAGATGCCCTTTGGTTTGTCAAATATAGGTGCAACGTTTCAATGTGCCATGTACATTGCCTTCAAAGTTTACATCAATGAGTTCATCTTGGTTTACCTTGATGATATTACAATCTTTTCAAAGTAAAGAAGGGATCATATGCTGCACCTGGAGAAAGTATTTGATAGGTGCAAAAATTTCGGGGTATCTCTTAACCCCAAGAAGTGAAATTTTATTGTGGTGCAGGGAAAGCTTTTTGGCCATGTGGTTTTAAAGGATGGCATCGCAATTGATCCTGAGCGTGTTTCAGCCATCCTAGCTCTTTCCCTGCCAGCGCACAAAAATGCCTTGTCGTCCTTCCTCGGTAAGATTAATTTTGTTAGGTGTTTCATTCCTAACTTTACAGGACTAGTAAGGCCAATCACCCGGATGCTCAAGAAGGACATAACTTTCAGATGGACAACAGAAGGAAAGGAAAGCTTCAACAAAATCAAGCAAGAGATTGTTTGTGCGCCAACACTTATCAACCTGAATTACTCAAAGGATCTTATCCTTTATGCTTATGGCACTGATGCAAGTGTTGCTATTGTCCTAACACAAGAAAATGAACAAGGGATGGAACAACCAATGTCTTTCTTTAGCCAGACGCAAGAGGTTATGAATTAAAATATAGTCATACAGAGAAGCAAGTCTTTGCCATCATGCGCACGCTCAAGAAATTCAAGAGTATGCTCGCCACAAATGATATCAAGGTGTTAGTATCCCACTCTTCTGTAAGAGACTTCATCATGGGAGTAGAAATCAGTAAGAAGAGAGCATGATGGGTGACCAAAATCATGGAGTATGATGTGACTATCAAAGCCACAAAGTTGGTAAGAGGTAGCGCGCTCTGCAAGCAGCTTGCCGAGGATGCACACAATGAATCTAAAACTTCATTATTTCTTGATGAATCTCTCCAGCGAAAAGAACTTGAGAAGAATACAGATCCTAGCATGCGTGACTGGATGAAGGACATGGTCACATTCCTTTCTGAGGGCACATACCCTCCTGGCTTAAACAAGGCAAAGAGAAGACATCTGAGGTTACAATCTATCCCTTATGTTTTGATCGATGGACTTCTCTTAAAGAAAAATATTGATGGCATGATGTTAAGGTGTATCAACGACGTGTAAATTGAAAAGGTGTCAACAAAATTTGATGATGGATTCTCTGGTGGACACTTCTTTGTCAAGAATACAACAATAAAGATCATAATAACAAGTATCTTTTGGCCTAATTTGTTTGTAGATGCTCACAAGTGGGTCAAAAAATGCAAGGAATGCACTTTCTTTTTAGGAAAGAAGAGATTATCAGCGCTTCCCCTCGAACCAATCCAAGTAGATCAACCTTTTGCGCAATGGGGTTTTGACTTCATAGGCATGATCAATCCACCTTCAAGCGCTGGACACAAATGGGTGTTGACAACTACAGACTACTTCACCAGATGGACATAAGTTGTCATGCTCAAGGAATAAACCAAGTCATTCATCCTTGAATTTCTTGAAGGTATAGTCACAAGGTTTTGCATTCCTCAAACCATTATCTCTGATATTGCAAAAGCTTTCCTTGGCACTAAAATCACTGATTGGGCTCTAAATATGGGTATCTATCTGAAGACTTATTCTAACTATTACCCTCAAGGCAATGGCCTGGCAGAGTCAACAAACAAGAGCTTGATCAAGATCATGAAGTGCACAATGAACATCTGCCAAAGGCAGTGGCATATAATTGTCTTAAGTGCTCTAGGCAGATAGAATCACAGTTAAAAAAGTAATAGGAACCTCACCTTACAAGCTTGTCTATATCAAAGAGGATACCCTTTCTTTGATGCTGGAGTTGAACTCATTGGTGCTTGCCCAACAGCTAGAACTTGAAGGCACAGACCAGAGAGAAATCAAAATGGAAGAGTTGGTTAATCTTGAAGAGTCAAGGAACTCTGTCATGATCAAGTTAGAACAACATCAACAAACAACAAAGAAATGGTTTGACACAAGGGCCATGCCTCAAGATTTGAAAGTTGGGGACTTGGTCTTGAAATGGGATGCTGACAGAGCTAAACCAAGGTGCCATTCAAAGTTTGATGCACTTTAGAGTGGCCCATACATCATTAGTTCATGAAAGGAGGATAACTCTTTTGAGTTAACTCATCTTGATGGAGGCGTGCTACAAATCCTAGTAAATGGGATCTATCTCAAACCTTTCCATTAAGTTTGTTGCATCATCTTGTAAATAGTAGAGTAGTTTAAATTCCTCCAAGTGCGTTACACACACATTGTTTGTTTGTACATAAGTTCTTTCTTCTCCCATGCTTCTTGCGGGCACTCTTCTTTTTCTTCCAGGATGTCGGTCTTCTTTCAGAAGTTTGTAGGATCCTGAGTAGAGTCAAAAAATGATCCTTCAAGTGACTTCATGGGTAGTTCTTCAAAGCTGCAAATCAAAATTTCATGATTACACAATAGAATCCATGCCCAATGGATGCTCTAGGCTACTAATCTCCTTCATCTAACAGGAAGATGGACCTGAAAGTCGCCAAAACTATTATCCAAATAACTCTCCTAGTTTTTTTTAGAAAAAGGGTAAAGTGAGGGTTTTAGAAGGTCCCACAACCTTGTACAAAAATCCCAGTGGCTAGATTAAGCGATGAGGATTACATATAGAGAAACCCATGAAAATTCCAAAAAAAAAACGAACAATTGAACAAAACCAAGAGTAGAAAAATAAAACATCAAAGGAGCTTTTTCAGCTCGATAACAATATTCTTAGCCTGGATTGAACCTGACTCTTCGGCCAGCTGATCGCCAGAGTTAACAATTCGGAGCAGTCTTTGGTGATGGCAGCCCTGGTGTTATCAGTGAAAATTTCCCAAGCTTTGAGAACAGAGAAGGAACATTGAAGCTTGGCTAGGATGGAGGTCACCAACTCAACTTGGCGGTCTTCAGGATGGTTGTTAGTGTCAGCAACAGTTCCAATATTATCCTTCAATGTGTTTCCAGTCGCTGTGTCTTCCCAGTTTGGAGCAGCTTCCATCTGAATATCCTGTGGGCTGATTTCACTATCATCCATGATGATATTTTCGATACCACGCTAGAAATTTATCCCCCCCTCCTTCAGCTCCTCATCCAAGCCAATCAGACCAGAGTCAGGGGAGTCAGGATACAACTTGGCTAAACCAAGCAGAGCGTCTGAGAGGTGGAGCTCTGAGCTAGAGGTTGGGGAAGAAGCAGTGAACACAACAACAACATCAGGGTCTTCAAGACAAGTCTGGCTAGGGGAGTGCGGAGGAAAAACAAGGGAAACAGGGGGAGAAAAACCCATGAAGGAGGAACCCATGATGGCGACATCAGAGTCAGAGTCAGAAGAGACTTGCAGGCGGCGGCGATGGATGGAAGAGGGATAGGGAAGCTGGGGATGGAAGGGGGGATGAGGTGGGGGTACGATGGGACCGACCATGCTTGGGAGGGAAAAGGGTCAACTCAGCAGGAGAAGCAACAAATTTGTAGAGGAGGTAAAGAAGGCCTTGATGTAGAATGGGGCCTTCTCCCTCCCTAGCAAGATTAATGGAGTGCTCGAGTGACTAGAACAGAAAGGCAACTAGGTTTATTTTCTTCCCCTAGCGTAAGTGAGAAAGAATGAAGAAGTGGGGACCGAAGACCAACCTGTATTGCCCATCAATGGTGAAATATCTCATAATAACCTCTACAACTCTGTCCCAAGGGGGAAGTAGGGATTCCCGAACATAACCCGAAAGATATTTAGTCGGCTTCTCACCTTTGGCAATAAAATCCTGAAGCTCTGCTTGCAAAGACCTCTTGAAGTAGACAACCCCAGAGGATAGGAAGGTGAGTCATCTGAGGCGATGGCATTGGTGGAGATGGTGAAATGGGTATTTCCGATTTGGACCCTGTCCACGAGAACATGTAGCCAGGGCGCCGTAAGAAACCAAAGCCGAGTACCCGAACATTCTTTCCAGGAATGTAGTTACAGCATTGTTCCTAAGAATGTTCCAGACTTCCTAGTCTTCCTGCAGACAAGTGCAAGAAGTAGGTTCAATCGTTTTGAGTTTTCCCTCCCATGGTGAATATTTCTGTGGAAATGAATCAAAGTGAGGAGATGCGAGTTGGATTTAAAAGGATCATAATTACTGTGGGAGTCTTCCACATCACCCGTCCTCCCGTACCTGTGATAATTATGATGAGAAAGGGTGTATCTCAGACCTAGATCTGCGCATGAATCGAGTAACTCTCTTCCCACGTGCTCGGCTCCATAGAGCGTCACTTCAAAATTATGTGATAATCATGACCGCCGTCATTAACAAGGGTGCAATGCTTTTTGTTAAGCTTGTTGACATAAGGAGCAGACTCCCACCACCACATGTTAACTAGAAAATGAGCAGTCATTATGGGCAATTTTAAGGAGATTGGTAGGAAAATTTCATAACCACATTTGTTGAGTATCAAGGAGGACACCAATGTTAGCCATGCAATCGACCGCCTTATTTCCTTCTCGAAAGATGTGATGGAATTTGATCTACTGGAAGTTCCTTTGGAGAAGATGGATGTCAGCAATAATATTTTTAATAGTCCATTGACCTGGGTCTTCCGAGTTGAGGATATTTATAATATTGAGAGAGTCACTTTCCACAGTTAAGGGCTCATTGCCAATTTTAAGAGTCAGCTCTAGCCCCTTAAGGATAGCTAAGGCTTCAGCGCGGTGGTTGGTACCCATTCTAAAGCTAGCTGTTATAACAGCTTGAGGAGAACCAGAATAATTTCGGAGGATCGCACCTCCCCCAGACTTCTTTGGGTTACCCTTAGAACCACCATCCATGTTGAGTTTCATCCATCCCGGGGGGGAGGGATGCCACCAAATAGAAGAGCGAGAGCCTGGGAAGAGGGATTAGCCAGTGGGAAGGATCGCCATCTGCTGACACCACTCCTTGCTATTGCAGAACTAGATTTTTTGGTGATATTTCTTCCATTAGCAGCCATTTAGATTGTCTTGGAAGAGAATAACGATATGGTTGGCCACCCTCTCAGGATCCATACCCTGGTCTTTGAAGATTCTCCTATTTCTCTCCTTCCAAATACCCCAGAGCTCGTGGGGGAGGATAAGTTTCCAAGCCAGGGAAAGGGCTAGGTGAGAGGAGGGGGAACACCATTGAATGAGGGTATTGTGAATTGAATCAGGGAAAGTCCACACAACTCCAAAAAGTGACAGAAGCCAATTCCAGATAACGTGGGCAAAGGGGCAGTGAAGAAGGAGATGAGAGGACTCCAAGGATTTGCAGCAAAGAACACAACATGTGGGAAGGGAAAAGCCTCTCCTTTTTAAGTTCTCTCCTGAGAGGAAAGCATCATTGAAGGAGAGCAAGGCAAAGAAGCCAATTTTGGGAATAGACTCTTTGGGCCAAATTTTGTAGAGAGGAGGTCCAGAGCTGGTCCAGAGCTTGGAGTCATAGGCAGCTTTAACAGAGAAGAATCCAGAGGGGTAGAGAGGCCAAATACAATCATCAACAGGAGAGGAGAAAGGAATATAGAGAGAGGAAAGGGCAATTCTCAACTAATTCAAAAGCTGAATCTGATGTTCGCTGATGCCCGACCAATCCGGTAAATGCCAAGAGGGGATTGAATTAGTCTCTCTCCAGTAACCAAAAATTTTCTTGCCATGGCGATTGATGAGGGTTATTTTGATAGGGTCCCAAACAGGGTTAAGGTCACCTATCCACCAATCCGACCAAAAGTCAATTAATCTTCCATTTCCCAACCTCCACTTGGTTCCAGCACGCAAAAGAGGAAGAGAGCTAGTAACTGAGTTCCAAATAGCCAAGCCGCAGGGTGGGGAGGAGAGAAGGAAATATTCATCTTGCGACAAATATTTAGATCTCAACAGCTGAGCCCAGTGAGAGTTACCTTGAGCCACTTCCCAGCCAATTTTAGCTAGCAATGCAACATTCATATCAACAATCTGTCCGATCCCAAGCCCTCCCAGATTGGTCGGCTTACAGACTTCATTCCAAAAGACAAGGTGTATCCACTTTTTGTCTTCCACCCCCGACCAGAGAAATTTCTTTTGGATTCTCTCAACAACAGATATCACTGAGGAAGGCATTTTGAGAAGAGACATGAAATAGATAGGTAAACTCTAAAGAATAGATTTAACCAGTTGAAGATTGCCAGCCTAACTAAGAATGGCTCCTTTCTAAGCAGCTAGTTTTTTTGGTATCTCTCAATGACTGGATTCCACCGATGTTTGGTTTGCTTGCCTTTGAAAAGGGGAATGCCAAGATAGGATGAGGGTAAGTCCACAATTCTGTAACCAAATATGTCAGCAATCCTCCTTTGAGTTTGAGGAGGGGTGTTTAAGAAAGATATATTGCAAATAACTCTTGTAGTTGTTTGGACAACTTACATACATATTCTGTCTCAGAGATCTTCATTGCAATGGCACGCACCTTGGTTGTCTCCTTGGCACATTCACTTGGTCACTATTTCCTTGCGCGCCCTTACGCGCTTCCCCTTCTCCCCTTTCCATTTTCCTTTTCCTCTTTGTTCCACTCTTACCTTGCATGCATCTTTTGCGCATTCACCTTCTTCCTAGCAACTATTTCATCTTTTGCGTGTGTGTTGCACTTGCTTCAATTATCTAAGTCCCTGGCCCTCTCGTGCACCCCACACATTACCTTGTAATAGTTACACCTTGACCATACGTGCTCCGCTCATCAGTTTGCCCCATTTCATCCACGCACATAAAGATTACGCGTGCTTTCCTTTTCCTTCATTCCGCACCTTATACTTCCACACGTATATCTTTGCACCCTCCTTTGTACCTTTTCATGCCACATCATTCTCTAACACACTTGAGTGTGCCACACGTAACTAGTCTGAGCGCGCCAACATGGCACCGAATCCTTACAAAAACATCAATGAGTGACACATGGTAGAAATGACATGAACATTTGCACAGTTTTCCATCCTTTCAGCCAATCTGCGTGCACCACATGTCTTGCGTGCATAGACGACTCTAAAAAAATTTTGACAGCCATTTTTTTCTACAGAGTTTTGATCAGCGCGTGCCTAGTCTCAATCGACAGTTACTGACATAGGCTACAGGGTTAGACATTCAAATTCAAATTCTTGGCTGATCTAGTAGATGAGAAATGGGAAAACATCTTTCTGGGCATTAATGAGTAGATTTGATTACTCCAACCACTTGATTTGATTTGATCTGCCCTCTTTCCTTCTTCAACACGCCAAACAGACTTGGGGAAACACATTTGACAAATTATAGGCGGATTTGTAGGCATTGAATATTTCTTGTTGGTGGTTGTATTTCAAATTTGGATTTTCCTTCCTCTTCTTCTTCCATGAATTCATCTATAAATGTAAGAGCTGGGCTCATTGTTAACGTTGGACATTTTGGATCCTTATGTAATTTGCTACAGACTTCATATTTTCTATATTTTGAGTTGTAGACCTCTAGATCTAACTCGTGTATGTGGATATCGGCCTCTTTCACCATTATAATAGCTCTGAGCATTTCTGGAAGTAATGGAAGCATCGTTTTGTGACTATTTTCTATCCTAACGTGTTTGTATTCCTTTTTATTTCCTTTTCTTTTGCATTGAGTGCTTGTTGTGTGTCATTCTACGTCCCTTGCAGCTCCTTTTTTTAGTTGTGTTCCATGAAACTGATCTGGTAAATACGTTTTAGTTGTGCTACATATGCCTAGCCTTCTTTCATGCATTTCCCTTCATTTTCGCTTAGAACAGATAGTGTTCATCCCTCTTTTTCTAGTGTTATATCCTTTTAGTGTAGTTTCCTTTCATGTTATCCCTCTTCACTGGTCCCTTGGCATTGTTAGCTTAGCTTTCCATTTCAACACTAGGAGTAACAGTAGCAGTATAAATAGATATAGGAACCGACCTTCTTCGGAGAACTATCTCAAGCGCACAAGGTCACACAACTTGGAGACGATTCCATTTTTGTCTCAAGCAACTCGATCCTTCTAGATCCGAGATACGGGTGCAAGTTTGAATGACCAATAATAACCATGAACAAGTAGTGGTGCACCATTGTAGACTACTCTAACGTAGTTTCCATAGCCTCTAAGAGTTAGTACAAGCAATCTAAATCACATGTCATTTACTATTGCATCTTCTATTTTACAAGATACAAGTTATGCAGTTCCCATTCCTATTTAAGCTTCCATCTCAAAATATTTAGCACACATAGTGGATAAAGTGAATATTTTGACATTTAAGCCATAAAAAGGCCTGAAATTTTTGATAAATGATAAATAGAGAAACATGAATGCATCTACTGTTAATGATATTACAATTATTGATAATCTAGTTACGAAACTCAAAAGTGTTCTTGCTCCCTTGCCTCCAAGAGTTTGAATGAGTCCCACTGAATTTGAAAATTCAATATATACCCCATTCTCATTATCATTCAATCCCTTTTGTGTACATCTGTTATTTGTATATGTTGTGTGCAATATTTAAGTAATTGATCATTTTTTCTGTGTATGTCATTGCAGGATGTTGATACAAAGTATCATATGGATCTTATTGTCGGTTTTGTAATATACGCGTATGGAATTATATCATACCTGAAGTTGAAAAATTCAAGGAAAAAGTTACTACCATAAGAAATATTCCCATGAATGGTATTTCAATTACTATGGTCGTTGGTCTAATATATATGCTTGAAATTCTACAAGGTTCTTTTACTCCATAAGATTAAAATATATATCGCAACACTCTTAAAATGTAATTGGGAATCTACTTTTTTGAATGACAGGGATTGTGCCCCCTAAAATTATGAAGCAATGGGATCTAAAGTAGCTTATTTGGGATCAAATGGCCATTGCTGGAAAACTTCCTTCACAGGAACGATTAGATTTGTTCAAAGCTGAAGGATTAAGTGCATACAATATGTCATGTAGGAAAAGCTTGATTTATAACAATTATTTCACAATCACAAATATAGATTGGACAAGAAACTGATAGTTCTAGTAAGAGAAATAACACTGCCCGAAGTTCAATAGTAATGGCATTTGCTTGTGGAGTACTTGTGATGACAAAATTTTGTGAGCAATGACATTAACTTGTTGAAAATTTGATATAATATAATGTTTATGGGTTGTGGGAATTAGTTCTTTCACTTGATTCACAAATATGTGTTTGGTCTATGAGTTTATAACTACATATTATTATTTCTCTTTCCGATAATACAAAGTGATAGATATGTTCTTATGATTTTAGATATGCACATGATTTTCTTTTCATAGACATTGATTTTGCTTATCAATGTTTGCCTTTAAACGATGTCATGTAGATGTTTTCGAAAATATATATAGAAAAGTGCACTTTATATATAAAAATTAACTATGGTTGTATATTTCAATTCAATGCTAGTTCTATGCACGATAAGCAAAAATAAGACTAGTAGTACTTTTGCCACCACAATCATTGGTTATGATACTTTCGAGCAAGCTTGGAATTTCAAATTATTTGTGGCTATCAAATCAAAATTTGTTGATGGTTTAACTCTTTCAGGTGGCTGTAAATTCTAGAAATTTTTATATACATTTCTATAATCTACTTATATATGTACGAATATGTACGAATATGTATTATATTTTTAAATAAACTATTTAAAAAAAACTTACGGTTTTAAAAAAGTTCAACCTGTCATTGTCCATGGTTTCCAAAAAATTTCTCCTATAATATACAGTTAAAATCACGAAAAACGGCCTACAGTCTGTCAATTTCCATACTTGCTTTTGAGTGAGGCTTATAATAGTTTTCAAATTTTGTGTTTACAAGAATAATTTCTTAATTCATAGGATAGTTTTACTTTTCACCGTTCCCTAGAAATGATTCATGTTGTTTTTCACCGTTCCCTAGAAATGGTTCATGTAGTTAATGTGATACTATATGGTTGCGAGATATGGGCTAGCGGAATGGAAAATTCAAAATGGAGACAACTGGAAAGAATTCAAAAAAGGCTTATAACACACCGTTTCAGAATTAAGGCTACGGTTTCCTATGAAATCATCATGGCTGAAACAGGTTCTTTCCCCTTGGAGGCAACTATATGACCAAGCTCATAAACTACTTGAAGAAAGTTGGAAACATGAAAACAAATAGATGGCCTAGGGTTGCGTTGGGCGAAGAGTTACATAGAAAAAAGAACATGTGGATGAAGCATAACTACAAATGGATGGAAAAATGGGATATCAATTTGAACGAATGCCCGAATCTTAACAAAGACATCAAAAACTATGTAAATGAAAAGTTCATATTGATGATGTGGTAGAAGACAGTAAGCAGGAAGCGTCAACATTACATTACTGAGTTCAATCCAACTTGTGACCACGATGAAAAAGTCTATATAGGGGTCGAAATAAAATGGAAAGAGAAGATCCTCATTGCTCAACTAAGGACTAGCTCTCACAAACTTAGGTGTGTAACAGGGAGGTGGAAAATACCTAAAGAGCAGTGGGAAGAGAGAACTTGTATATTGTGCAATATAGGGGCAGTTGAGATGGAAGCACACTTTATCCTCCATAGTCCTAAGTTCGAGAATATCCGATCTAGATATGAAGGAATCCCAAATAGCGGGTCCATGGTAGAGCTATTTGAGGAAAACAAGATAAAGGGCTTGGGGGAAATGCTATCTCAGATCAGCCAGAAGAGGAGCAACCTCTTAAAAGACCTCAGGAAGCCCGCTACGGTCTAAGGTAGTTTGGTACTTTTATGTGGTCCAATAGACCTACCGGTCTCATGGACATAATTAAAATCTTTCGATTTCAATAATCAAAATCAATTCTATCAAAGTGATAGTATAATTATTTTCATTTCATCGATTGTCGTTTTCTTTAATCAAATGGCATTCTCGTTGCTCCACACTAGCATTGGGAGGTACTAGCCACTTCATGACTTTGTTTATTATAAATTTCTTTCATATAAACTTTTGAACTATATTTCGAAGTGCTCCGACCACAATATCTATAAAATTAAAGAGATAGAGAAGAGATCGTCCCCATCCTTAGTCCATATAAATCTGATCTATATACCTATCTCACTTTGCAGAAGCCACAAATAAGGGAGTTGAAGAATTAAAGGGGATCAAATTTATAACTATGTTGGTACCATCATTATTTTTTTGCAGTTGCAGTAGTGAAGGACGAGCGCTCACAAGCTGGTGAAACAAGTCAGGCGGCATGCGGTTCCGCTGCCGGAGATCCACCCGCTAATAGACCGCATGTCCAAAGCCAAAGTAGTGATGTTGGGGGAAGCCACACACGACTTCTACAGCTGGCGACAAAACATCTCAGAGATATTAATTTCTTGTGATTGAATGTCTGTAAGCATCACAATTGGCCACTCGTTTATATAGATTGTTGGTATCTTTATATATATTTTTGGAGGATACAAAAGAGTAAAATAATAATTAGGAGAAATCTTCATGATATATCTCCTCGTCCCCATATACTATATAGAGGGGCTCCCTCATATCCATATAGAGATAGCGAGATAGGGTCGTTGGTTGACCTCCATCCCACTTGACTAGTCATCGGGGGTTAAATTTGACGGCCGTTTAGACGTTTTTCATGATTTTAACTTTTCGTCTTACATTCAATAAGAATTGGTCTCATCAATGAATCAAATAATTATTAAATTTTTTTTTTCCGAATTTATTTACTTTATTTTTAGTTTAATTGTGTATATATTAGTCTAGTTTTTTATTTATTTAATTTCATGTTAAAAAAATTGATATATTGATGAATTATATTAAGCCCTAAAGGGAAAATTTGAAAAGAAACATAATCAAAAAAATAATAGGGTTAATTAAATTTGTAAAAGTAATGGAGTTAAATATGAAAAAGTAATGGGATGTTAAATTAATTTGCATTTCTTAACTTTTTTTATATTTAAATTAAATTATATTTCTAATTTATATAGTAAGTGTTATACAAAACACACCATATTTTTAATTGAAGAAGACAATTTACAAATTGTAATACTTTTGTTATACATTTTATAATAATGTAAGATTTTGGTTTTTATTAATTAATAAAAAAATATACATTTTATAATAATGTAGGATTTTATTTTTTATTAATTAATAATTTTTTTGTAAAGAATAATATATAAAATAAGAATATAATATTTAAGCTAATTATATTAGTTTCATTAAGTTTGATATATATTTTATAATGTAAATAACAACATTTCATTTTTATTTACAATCTTGATATCATCCTCACGTTGAAAATTATCTTTAAAATTTTAATCTTATTTTATTTATTTATTTAATTGTTGCTTAGTATTTATTTATTACAAAATCAATCCAAAAATTATAATTTTTAACCGCATAATAAAGGTTGGAGTCTTTTTTTAATCCTTGAAATTATATATAATATTCACGTCTACTATGCTCGTGTATTGGTTGAAAATTTACACGGAAAATAATGAAATAACAATACATACAAAATCTAAAATAAACATGTATTTGTATTTAAGATGCCAAATAAATATTGTAAGTTTATATATTTTAGTAAACTCTATATTTGACTTCATACCCCCCATATTTGAAAGCCAATTATCAATTACAGCATCTATAAATTTTTAAATAATTGATTTGAAAATAAAATAATTATTATTAAATTTCGAAATAAAAAATATATTAATCATTTCTAAAATTTATTAAAAGCATTTAATAATTCAAAAAATATAAACTAGTGGTCGCTCCAAGATGAGCAAGATTACGCCGTGAATGGGCCATTAGGAGTTGCGAATGTAATGCAAGATACTTGTTTGGTGTTTGTAATTTTGTAAACTTGGTTGTAAAAAAATATTGCAGTGGTTTATTTTTCATACAGAGGCAATGATAAGTTAAGTAATTTCTTTACATTTCCAATACATATTATGCGTAATGAAATTTAGTATTAAATGATTCCATTTTTTTATTTCTCTTGCATTGCAGGGGTTTTTGTGTTTCCTGTGGAATGAGGGAAGAATGTATTGCTCAGAATAATCTATGCTACAGATACAAACAATGGTATGGGATTGGGAGAAACATATTAATTTTAAAAGTTCTAACAATGTTAAAGTAATGTAAATTTAGGGACAATGTATATATTGAGCAGTAATGGAAGATATCATTTGTAATATGTATTTGAAATGTATGACTGATAGAATGTAACATATGGTAAATAAATAAGAGGGAAAAGTAGTTATATGAAATACTATACAACAATCAGTTAAGGAGGATATTGGCTTGTTTAGTTTTGAAATTGTTTAAAGTGATGCATACTAATAAAACACAGTTTCAAAGTTGATTAAGTGCATGATTTAAAAAAGAAATATAGAGATGGCACATTTGTACATGCTAGCCAATAACTCCAATGTCATCAACCATTGCAAGCTACATTTAGTATGTAATGAAAATGTTTTCTTTGCAAAGAATGGTAGATATATATTCATGTTACAAAATTCTTGATATACATATCTAAAGGCTTAGAAAGCTATACATTGTATGTAAGTTCTTATTTATGTGATGGTTTTATACTGACATGCATAGAATTAGGAAGCATGTGGTGTTCATTTGTAATTATTCTGTATTAAGTATGATTTTCTCGTGCTAGTTGTGCCTTGGACTATCATATTGAGGGGTGATAAGGTGGGATTTGCAGATGCATGTTTGATTATTATTTGGAGTGCTCAACGTTATTCTACCGATAAATTGTAGGAATTTTTAATATGGGGATTTATTGTTAGAATGGTTTTATTGGTGATATGGATAGCTTCTATGAAATCTAGCCTTGATTCTCATAGTGTGTTGTTTGCCAAATAGTTTGTGGCCAACTGTGAGTAAGATAAAATCCATGCTTTCCATTTAGTTTTAGGTCACTATTGTTGAGGGTTCCTATTAGGTATAGGCACAAGGACAAGTCCCACTCGTCCATATGTAGTAGTTTTGTTTTTGACATGTCTACTTTAAAGCTATTTGTATCAGTGTTGTAGTTAGTAGGAGATGCATGTTCTATATGGCAACACTGATATGTTGGTAGAAATAGATCCCTGTTATGGGTTAAGGTTTCTTTGCATATGCTTATGTCATCCAGAATATGATGAAAGGGTTTTTATAGCAAGAGATTTGTGAAAGAGAAGTGCTCGTATCCTGTCGTGCCAATAGTACGAGTGATTGCAGTGTGGGGAAATAATATAACAACTACCTTTTTTATCTCTATTTTCATTTATTTATTTTCCGTTGTTTATGATATGACCATGATCTTGCACATTATATCAAGTTTTAGGGTTTTAAGAATGTTTGTTTTATCATGTATGTAAAAAAAAAATGTTGAAAGTAATCTTTGTAGTGGCTAGCGTTATAGAATATAATTTTTTTTAATCCACAAAGAGAGTTATAAATGTATGGCTACATACTGATAGCAATTTTTTTTGTAACACATGGCATGTTTCCTGTGCACCTATAACTTGGTCAGTATTTGTTTCAGAAAATAGCTTACTGTATGCAGTCATACAATGCTTTGAGTTTCAGTCATATTTTCTATCATTA
The DNA here is from genome assembly GCA_019776745.2 of Taxus chinensis. NCBI lineage: Eukaryota > Viridiplantae > Streptophyta > Pinopsida > Cupressales > Taxaceae > Taxus > Taxus chinensis. The sequence continues at coordinate 799,356,311 of CM034150.1, forward strand.
CTAACATGTGGTGGTTTTTCAGTTTGTTTTAGCTATGTTTGTAGCTATATATTTCAAAATTGAATGATCTCTTTGAGAGGAGAAAGATCACGCTGTGAATGGGCCATTAGAAGTTGGGAATGTAATGTAAGGTACCTCTTTGGTGTTTGTAGTTTTGTAAATTTGGTTGTAAAAAAATATCACAGTGGTTTATATTTCATACAGAGGTGCTGACAAGTTCAATAAGTGCTTTACATTGCCAATACACATTATACGTAATGAATTTTAGTATTAAATGATTCCCTTTTTTAATTTCTCTTGTATTGCAGGTGCTTTTATGTTTCTTGTGGAACGGGGGAAGAGTGTATTTCTCAGAATAATCTATGCTACAGATACAAACAATGGTATGGGATTGGGAGAAACATATTAATTTTTAAAATTCTAACAATGTTAAAGTAATGTAAATGTAGGAAAATGTATATATTGAGCAACAATGGAAGATAGCATTTGTAATATGTATTTGAAATGTATGACTGACATACTGTAACATATGGTAAAGAAATAAGAGGGAAAATTACTCATATGAAATCTTGTACAACAATCAGTTAAGGAGGATATTGGCTTGTTTAATTTGGAAATTTTTTAAAGTGATGTATACTAATAAAGCACAATTTAAAGGTTGATTAAGTGCATGATTTAAAATAGAAATATAGAGTCGGCACATTTGGACATGCTAGCAAGAAACTCCAATGTCATCAACCATTGCAAGCTACATTCAATATGTAATGCAAATGTTTTCTTTGCAGAGAATGGTAGATATATATGCACGTTACAAAATTCTTGGTATACATATCTGAAAGCTAAGAGAGCTATACATTATATGTAGGTTCTTATTTATGTGATGGTTTTATACTAACATGCATAGAATTAGGAAGCATGTGGCATCCACTTGTAATTTTATGTATTAAGTATGATTTTCAGGTGCTAGCTATGCCTTGGACTATCATGTAGAGGGGTGATAAGGTGGGCTTTGCAGATGCATGTTTGATTATTATTTGGAGTGCTCGACGTTATTTAACTGATTAATTGCAGGCATTTGTAATATGGGGAATTATGGTTATAATGGTTGTATTGGTGATATGGGTAGCTTCTATGAAATCTAGGCTTGATTCTCATAATGTGTTGTTCGCCAAGTAGTTTGTGGCCAACTATGACTAAGATAAAATCCAGGCTTGCCAATTAGTTTTAGGTCACTATTGTTGAGGGTTCCTATTAGGTATAGGCGCGAGAATAGTTCCCACTGGTCCATATGTAGTAGTTTTGTTTTTGACATTTCTACTACTTAAAGCTAGTTGTATCAGTGTTGTAGTTAGTATGAGGTGCACGTTATATATGCCAACACTGACAAAATTCCTCGTATCCTGTCGACCCAATAGTACAACTGATTGCAGTGTGGGTAAATAATATAACAACTACCTTTTTATCTCTATTTCCAATGATTTATTTTCCATTTTTTATGATATGACCATGATCTTGTACATTCAATTAAGTTTTAGGGTTCTAAGAATGTATGTTTTATCATGTACGAAGAAAAAAATGCTGAAAGTAATCCTTGTAGTGGCTAGCGTTGCAAAATATACTTATTTTTTTAACCCATAGAGAGAGTTATAAATGTACGACTACATACTGATAGCGATATTTTCAGTAACATGTGGCATGTTTCATGTGCATCTATAGCTTGGTTAGTATTTGTTTTGGAAAAAAGCTTACTGTATGTAGTCTTCACAGTGCTTTGACTTATAGTGGTATTTTTTATCCTTACTAACATGTGGTGGTTTTTCGGTTTTCCTTAACTACGTTTGTAGCTATATATTTCAAAATTGAATCATCTGAAACAACTCGTTGGAACATTATGAGTTGGAGTATAGTTCGGTTCGCCATGTATGTTTTGGCACAGTGTGGAGATGCCTTTGTTTACGAAAAGTAACATATGTTTTCAAAATCTGAGCACATTTGATTCTATCGACGATAAGGAGGCCTCAAGCTATCCAAAATTTAGAAAATTTTTATTTGCCTTCCTCCAAAATAACCAGATTGTGCTTACTGGCCAATTGAAAACAACCAATTATACACAATTTAGAAAATCCAAATGCTTTAAAACCAAATACATAGAAATTTTGACTAAAACCTTACTTGATATAAATCGACATAGGAAATTGGAGAAAATAGTTGCCTAATAAGCTCGAGAAAGTTATTGCGATGTCGAGAATTCTTTTGGTTTCATGAGAGAGTTCCTTTGGTGTCTCATGGTTTTCAAAGCCCCGCCCATGTTAGTATTCACGTCATCCTTCCAATCAAGAAATACTTAATAAATATAATCAACCTGTGTAAGATGAAGTATCAGGGGAGCATATTTTTACTTTGCGATGACTTATCCACACACCTTCCGTCGGTATTTGTTGATGGCCTTCACGTATTATTCTCTTACATGAGGGTGACAATTCGTCATATACACGCAGTTTTGAGCGCCGAACCACACACATTAGTTTGAGACTGTGTAAACAAGGCAGTAGAGGTAGTGAGGTAGCAGTGGTCAGTGAGGTAGGAGGCCAACGAACAGAAATGGAAAGAAATGAAAGATGCCGCAAAAGAATGATGGGACAACCAAAATGGGTGAAGTAAAAGCTTCATGCTGATAGGTGTAAGAGTGGCACACCAGGGCTAACTAAATTTATTTGGAAGAGAAAAAATGAAACATCTCAAATAGGAGAGCATCATCATAATACACCTCGAACAATAGACACACCTTTGTGTTGCTCTTGAAAGAGCAAGTCTATGCCTGAAGGGTCATTAATGGAAAGGGGCATTACCGGAAGTGATAGGAGTAGACCGAAATCAAGAAATGGAGATATTTCATTCCTTTTTCCACTCAACCAGATTTGAAGACATAATTTATGTATTTAAATCCTATGAATACGTGATCTTGTGTCTTGAATAGGCATCCAAAATTACATTATAGTACCAGGGATGAATTAAAGGTTAGGAGCACCCTAGGCAATAAATGAAGTAGATGCCCCTCTTCAAATTTTAGTTAAGAATTTTTCCTCATCAAATAAATAAATAAAAGCTATGTACATTATTGTACATTATAATTTTCATAAGGGTCATAATTAATCACTAATTTAGAGAAATTGGTATAGAAAAGGAAAAAAAACATCCTATAAAATTATCAAATAAGAACAAATAATAATCTGTGGATGGAGAGAATTAATTTGAGGTAGCATCCATAATCTTGTGAAGAGTGGTATTTGGACCAAAATTACTAATTCCTGCATAAAAAGAGACATTTCCCACCAAAACATTAGTAATAGAGAATTAAATAATTTTTCGTACAATTATACTCGTCTTTAATAGCTATACTAGTGACATTATAAACAATACACGAACATTTTCTGAGAAAAAATTGCACACTTGAATTGTTTAGAGCTACATTAGAGAATGGGTAACAATACCAACAAAATTGTATGAGCTTAAGAAGATGTATTGTTATTTTTAATTGTAAAAATATTATAGTACATTTTATGTGTATGCGGAATATATATTACTTTATAATAATATCAATGCAAGGGTCAATTAATATAGACTTCAGGGAAAAACATTAATGTTGAGTTCCAATAATAGTTAAAAAATATTGAAAATATTTAGATTCAAGCGCCCCCTGATTGCTTGCGCCCTAAACAGTTGCCTAGTTTGCCTAGGGCTTAGTCCCCCCCTAGATAATACAAGGATGGCCAAGGTTGAGGTGTCAGGTTGTTTTATATTTTCTTTAATTGTCATTGGCATACCTTTTTTCTTGTCTGCTACAGAAATATATAAACACATTTGACATGCAATGATCGTTGGTTGTTTATTTGTTTTGTTCAAATATTATCAGGCTTGGAGGTGGATATTGTATGCACAATAAGTGAATATAAAGCGACCAGAAACAACAATGCTTCCCCTTCCATCATTCGCACCGAAAAAACCATGGTTCCGATTTCATTCAACCATGCAGCCTGCACATTCAATGGTTTTCCCCACCCATAATGATTTTTCATCAATGCAGGTTGCCACGTTTGTACCACAGAGCCCTACAAATTGTAGAAGCAAATCCGTAAACCCACTGTCAGGAGATTCCATTATCCGTGCAATACCAATGGACAAGACGTTTCCAAAATAAGTGGGATCCAATGTTGTTACTACACTCCTGGTTGACAAAAAAAAAAAACGGGGCAAGAAAGACGTTTTTAAAGATGCACCTGTAGTTGGTGTTAGGTATATTGCACTCCCGGCTCCATTAATTATACATGGAGTATATCTCTAACATTAATGATGAGGGCGCGCATGGTATGCATAATATCCATGCATGTTCCCTCTTTGAGGACCTTGTAGGCACACCTGTTTGTCCTGTCTGGCAAGGATGATGCATCTGCTATCCTGGTGTTGCCACGCTTTATTACCTATTCTGTAATCTCCCTTTAATAACACAACACTTTCAAAGGCTCGATCTTGTCCCGATTCAATTCCTTTATCAAATTCCCACCCAATCGCAGGCTCTGCGAAACCAGACTCTCAATCAAGCCCGTTGTCCTGCCCACCAATTCAATTAGCCTATCTATTACAAATCTGTGCACAATCTTTAATAAAAAATGCATCCAAGTTATGAATTCGTGGTTTAGCTTTGAGCATCCCGATGTCATTATTATAACAATATGTAATACTTGACAAAATTAAACAAGAATAAGTAAATTAGAGAATGTAAATAGGAATGTAACAGCACCAACTCCTGCAGGCTAGCCTCAAAAAAAGGATTTCCATACGAGGAGGAATAAGTAAATTAAGATAGTTGGGAGGACCCTTCAATCAAATGATTCCGACTGCAAATCATCGTATGTGTATGGTATTAATTCTTGTTATGCGAAGCCTAAATATCTTTAGCTGGTTGAATATATGTCTGTCATGGTTAATTTTAGATTAGCCATTCAATGTTACTCACGGGCGAGGAGCAATTTTAAGTCCAAATCAGAATAGTATTGATACATGATTTCAACATTAACAACAAAATATTAATACATTGCCACATTTTCTATTGTTTCATTCCAGAGACAACATTGAAATGTGATCATTTTACCAAGTCATTCGAATGAATTTGACTGTGATCATTTTACCCATTTTGTTTATCAACACAGCTAAGAAATCCAAGAAGCAATTGCAACGATGAGCATCAGAGCAAATAAATTTACATATTTGACTGGTAATATTAAGTTTTGGGCATAATTAAACATGTTATGAATATGAAGTGCTGCAAATTGTAGAGGAAGTCCCTGCTTAAAGAGTAATAACAAGGTTTTTTATTATAGTTTGAGACATTAATCATGATGTTGGCCGCACAAGCCAAATCATTTATTTATTTACTAAGTAATACTAATAGTGTGGAGGATGATGCGGAGATATATTCAGAAGCCACAAGAACAAAGAAACAAACCGTCCATTGTTTTGGCCAGTATATATCCATGGGCTGACGTGTTGACAAATGTGAAGGCAAACAAATTGATGCAGGTCTAAGAAAGAAAACAAGGAATGGAGGCACACCTGTACTGCAATGTCAAAGCTCTTAGAAATCATGTTGCACTGACGAAAGCAAGGTAGGAACAAGAAAATTGGGGCCTGGCAGTATCCGAGTTGGGCAAAGATAAACCAAACATAACCTAAATTAAACCGAGGAAGGTCGAGCTGGTGCCGTAGCGACAGGTGGCGGGATGATAAAAATGTTGTCAGACATGGATGACAAGCAGCTTAAGCTGCAGGGCGTATTCGTAAGGATCCAACCCAACATAGAACACGCCTCCGGCGTAAATATTTAATTCTTACTAATAAATTATATATTTAAGGCACTCGAGATTTCAAAATGTTTAGCAAATATTTAAAAGTTCTCTTCTGTTTCTGTTTTTATTACGCCGAAAGCGTTCCCCCTTGATAAAGGACTTCCAGATGTTAAATTTGACGGCCGTTTCGACATATTTTTAAGGCGATTACATTTGACGGCCGTTTTGACAGTTACAACGGCTTGTTTGACGTTTTCGTTTTTTGCGGCTATTTTTACCAGTTTTGATTTTTCGTTTTTTCATGCTGGATGCGGGTTTACTTCATGTCCCTCTTTGTTTGAATTTTTAAATCTAAATCCCAACGATTTCAACAGCTCTGTAATTCATCGCTGATTTTTTAGAAATTTTCTGCTGGTTTTATTTTCAGAAATTTTCCATTGGCTTTTTCTAACCCTCGATTTTCTTTTTTTGGATTTTGAAGTGATTTCTAATTTGAAAGCATTCCAGATATTATTGGGTTCCAAATTCTTAGAAGGAATGGACTACCCTAACTGAGAAGGTATTCTGATTTGGTGGGAAAATTCTTGTTGTAACTCGTGCAGTTTATATTTCAACCATACTAATTGCAATTCCTATCATATTATAAAAGGCAAACTAAAAGACAACAAATTTGTCACGATGTGAAGGAAGCCTACATAAATAATGATAAACTCCTAAACAAGTAAACAAAGCCATAACAATTAAAGCAGAAAGGGAGTGCAATTAAAGCTAAAATGGGTAATTTAACGGCAAGGTTTGCAAGTCAGTTGAGGCTTACACGATTTTAAAACATAAGATGGATGGAAGACTTGCAAAGTATTGGAACATCAATAGTGCTTCTGAGTGCGAGGAACTAGCAACAATAACAGCTTTAGGGCAGGCCAGATTAGTATGCTTATCAATCTGAAAAAGAAATGAGCCGTGTTTTGTGTTTTGCATTTTTTCTTATGATAATGGAAGATGCTCAAGTTATGTACTGTTTGTTGTCTTCTTCTGAGTTATATGTAAATGATGATGCATATTATTATAAAATCTATTTATTCAGTCTTTATTGGTTTCAGTGATATTCATACCAATGGTGCAATTCCATTAGATGTTAGATGGTCTTGATTACTATTTGATTTTTTGATGTATGGTGAGCAGTGCAAGTTTTAGATGTTATGAAGGACCCTAACACGGAAGGAGATTTACCTATTCTATGAGATATATAATACCATTCCCCCAACAATAATTATGTCATTATAAAAGGACTGAACTTCTATAATCAAGCTGTATCAAAATATGCAACAGATACATTGATGCACCATTAAAGACTTGAGTCAGTTTCATTGTTGCCATAAGAGTGTTTCACATGCCATCTAGCATTATTCTATGTTGCATGGTACTCGATGATTTAACAAATCTGTAGAGATTGAGCCAAATTAAAATAGATTTTTGCGAAAGACACTCTTCAAGTATACATGAACATGAGGAGATGAATTTAAAACACAGGATAAATATATATACTTGTTGGATTATGATTAAGGAGAGGGAGGAAAGCATAACATAATGTACTCTGTCCAGGGATATGCTATATACATTTTTATTCACATACATGATTGTAAACCAACACTTCTTACAAATTGAGAGGTCTTGGTTCCAAGACCATACAATTCAACAACACAAGAAGAACAACAGGTAGCTAATGAACATTCATGAGCTATAACTTCCATCAGGGCAGTAGCAATGATTATATATTTGATTAATTCCATGAAAAGTCCATTTAGCAAAGTAGGGTAAATGTATGTCCCATATTTTTTTGGTAGCCGCATAGCCGTTGTGAGTGTTTCATTGTCAACAGATTCATTTGCACTATGTTCAAGATGTTCACTGACATCATCAAAGGACCCCACAATTTTGCTTGGAAGTGAGCCATCTTCAACTTGCCTAAAAGCACTTCCACTATTTTCGAATGAATCACCAGAGTCCTCTGATGGAGCATTTTCATGTGCTGGATTTCCAATCATGTCCCTTCGTGTTAAACCTTTTTACTAAATCAGGTCACCCTTCCACTCCAACCCATCACAAGTGCAGCTACACATCCAAACAAATAATGAGCAATTCACAAATCAAATATTTCAGTCAAGCATAAGGCTTTTAGGGCATGAAATTAAGTTTTTGTTTACTTTACATACTACCTTCTTTATTCAATATATTCCACATTTCATTTCTTCTCATCCTTTCAGCTTTTGTTACTTTTTTAGCAAGGTTGAGCTTTCAACGTGCACTGCAAAAACTGTACAGCAATCTCTTAATTACTTGTATCGTGTCTTACATACTTGCAAGTGAAGGTTAACCTCAGAGCAGACATGTCTGCGTAGAAAGCAATCACAGCTGCAGTGCAGGTACAACGCTCCCTAGGCCACGCAACCTACTTCTTCCTTGCACATTGAAAGTGATGGGAAAATAAAGTACCTCCCTTCCAAAAACGATGACAAATTGAACATCCACAATCGAACAATGATATACATATGGAGAGCAAATGTCGATTGCCAACCGGTACTTTCACGCCATGTCGTTCTTAAGTATATTGCAAAATATGCTTCAAAAGCCGAGCAACGTTCATAAACATATCACCAAATGCTATCTAGATTTTCAAGAGACGCAGACGCAAATTCTCCAACACATATCGTGATCCGTAAAATGCTCACAGAAAGCGTTGTTGAACATGACATAAGCACACAAGAAACATGCCACATGCTGCAAAAAATGCCACTTGTTATGTGCAACCGTCTATTCGTATCATTAAATGTTGGAAAAAAATTTCTAAGACGTGTCGTTGAAAGTGACGCCGATGCACAACAAACAACCGCTTTCTTGGATGCATATAAAGTTCGTTCAACAACCATGGAACACCTACCACTTATTCAAGTTGCTCGAGATTAGAGCTACAACAAGAACCATAAAGGTGATAAATGGAAAAAGCGATCGACACCAGCAATTGTTCGGATCCACCCGAGATTTGTGGAAGTCCCTTCTCAAGAATCAACGTCATATGACCTTCTCTGTTGTTCAAAACTCCTATTATACAAGCCTTTCAGAAATATTACGTCTGAATTTGGCTCAACCCCACATGACATCAACGATACTTGGGACATGTACGAGCTCAACTACAGACCGTGGCATGTTCTACACACTACTGCAGACACATGACTTGCTACAGATGTTAGTTCTGACTTTGAGCCCTAATGCAGTATTCAACAAGAACCATTGCAAGAATTAAAGGTCTTCACACAACTTCGCCCCAGAAACAACACGGGTCTAGACAGTCTTGAAATGCTGGGGAAACAAGATTTCGAAATACACAATAATTGGACCATACACGACGTTCCCCTTGATTTGCAGATAACTGGGTCATCATTCATCGAGAGAGAGAGAAGGCAGACACAATTAACAACAACATACATGCCACACCACCATCATCCACACTTCCTTTGTTTGCAGAACAACAAATAGCTCTTGATACCATACTACACCATTCAGCAAACAAAACCCTTCTACCTCCACTAAGATTGATAATTCAAGGAATGGCTGGCACAGGAAAATCATTTCTGATAAATAAAATCCGGAATTCATTCACAGCATCAACCACATCTCTCTCACCTCTACTTGTGCTCGCCCCTACCGGTGTTTCAGCATTCAACATCTCTGCATCCACAATCCACGCAGCCATGTGTATTCCAATCAAAGAACTAAAACCCCTTGAAGGTAGTGCATTATCGTCTTTTCAAGAGTTGCTGAAACATATAGAATATGTTCTTATTGATGAAATGACTTTCATCGGGCCAAAGTTGCTAAGCAAAATTGACAGTAGGCTCCACGAAGCTTTCCCACACTCAAGAACATCTGAATTTGGGAACAGATCAATCATCCTCCTCGGTGACCTCGGGCAATTACCGCCGGTTTTGGACAACCCTCTTTACGCAAGTAATTCCTACGGCCCATGTTGGGATCCCTCCAACCCGTTACATATTTCCATACCCCCTATTTCGAGAGGGAATCGAAGACAGTTGCCGATTAAAATGGCCTGGGGATTAACTATCCACAAGTTGCAAGGACTTACTTTGCACAAAGCAACTGTCGACATTGGAACCACTGAAAGGCAGGGTCGGACTTTCATAGCTTTCTCCAGAGTTCTCTCGCTTGCAAATCTGTGCATTTCACCTGCTTTTTCATTCGAGAGTTACTCAAATATGGCGCACATACCAACACTCGGAGCAAGAAGAAAGGAGGAAGCAAGACTACTGTCACTCAACCCATCGTAAATACCACCCTCTGCTTTCATAGCATCTCCGCTACTACTATACTCAATAGTTCTTCTATCCAAAGCGGCACAGTCGTTCAAGGGATATCAAATGTAATCATGTTTATTGAAACTAAAATTGCCCACTAAAGGCTACCACTCATGATATAAATACTGCAAACGTATACATGTCTCATTACATGTACGTAGACCTTCATTTATTTGATGTTTCCAAATATGATAAGCAACTTTAAATGTACGAATCTGTAACATAATTAAATGTACACATACAACATTTCAATGTAATGATTCAACTAAAGTCCTACACTACAACTATCAATCACACACATTATGAATTGTATAATAAATGTTTCTCCAACAAAACACCAACTGAACAACCGATGCACAACTAACAACATCAACTATAAAATTAATTAACTATCGAAAACGGTATCACAAGTAATCATGTACGAATTTATAACAAGTTTGAGATGTAGAAATAACCTTCAAATTAAGTGGATCAACTATATTTCTACAATTACAACATCACTCAAACCCCTTAACAACATCAAGTACAAAAGTAATAACTATGCCTCTAAATCAAATAACATGTACCGTTCGTCGTTCACATCTCATGAAACACATGCGATTGCTAGTTTTACTTTTTAATGGAATGACAACAAAACGCCAATTTAATTTAATTGGGCTTTTTATTTCTACTACCAATTTAATTTAATTGGCTTTTTTATTTCTACTTTATTTTAATTTTCCTTGTAATTCATAGCAATATATTTTTTCTCTAATTCTAGTTTTATTGAGACTGTCCGTAATTTTGTGCTTGACAAAACATTTGACACATATTTGTATTTGACACGTGTTCAGGGAGTAATAGATGAGCTGGAGAAGGTGGACGCTGAGCTGGCACGCCGGGCGCGTAAAAATTACGCGTGTTTTGACCCCTTGGACCGCGACGAGAACCGGTACATGAAGTGGCTACTAGAGGAGGCACCAGATGGCTGCCGCTGCGCGGCGTTACGTGTCCTGCGCGACATCCTACGCCGGTGGCTGGAGGACGACACGTCGGATGAGGTGGCCTTCAACATATGCCACAATGCCAAAATAGTCCGTGACGCGGAGGAATATTACAAAACGGTTATGTTCGGCGACGGGGAGGGCGACTCGTGGAATGTGCAGGACAATCACATGATGGACACACTGGCAACCCTGCTGGACTGCTGCCCCGACCACGAAAAAGGCATCGTGTGGGCCCACAACACCCACGTCGGCGACTACAGGGCCACGTCGATGGTCGACTGGGGCCACGTCAACCTGGGCGACGTGGCCCGTCAATGCTACGGCGTGGACGATGTGGCACTCGTGGGGTTCGGCACGCACAAGGGTGAGGTCGTGGCGGCGCACCAGTGGGGCAGCGCCACTGAGAGGATGTCGATGCCCGCCACCTGGGCGGGGAGCTACGATGATATTTTTCATGGGGCGGTGGCGGAGGAGGAGTATTACAGGCAGTTTTATGTTATTCTGAGGGAAAGGAACGAAGCGGAGGGGGCTCGAACCCTGCGGAAGTGAGAGGGCAGAGGGCCATTGGCGTGGTGTATGATCCGGCGTGAGAAAAGAGAAGTATGGGAAACTATGTGCCCACACGGTTTTCCAGGAGGTACGATGCATTTGTATTTATTCACAAATCCAGGGGTGTGGAGCCTCTAGGCGTCTCACCTGATCCGACCCGCCTTCCTGATCTTTGGCCCGTGGGAACTTAAACCTTTTCTACCGAACATATATGTATAGAATTTGGTAAATAGTTAGAGGAGTTGTAAAACTAGACAAATTTGCTTTGAAGTGTGATTTGCTTGTCAATACAGGAATGAATGAATGCAGAATGCCTTTGCAGCTGAGGAAATCCATAGAAATTGTCGAATGTCTTCTACACAACAATGAATAAAGAATGGATTAGAAATAGAATCTAAAGCCACAACTCATTTTTACAAAAACGCTAAAGTTTAATGACCACTTGATTCAGAAGTAGCTTATCATTGTTAACAATATCATAGAAATGCCAACAGAGTTTCTGAGAAATGCTGAATGAGATGACACTGAAATATGAAATAAGGTGCTTTTGTCTAATAGTTCTTACTTGACCTTTGTAAACAGTGATTATTACGTCAACCCTTGTTGAATCATGTACTGTGCAGACTCCATAGAGGTTCCAAATCCAAAGAAGATTACACCTGGCTATATGCAACCTAAGCTTACTATATCTGTTTGATAACCCCCATTTTACAAAGGATGAAGCGTCCTTCATCTAGTTATTATAACAGTACTTTCCCTCTGTTATTTTCTGTAATGATGAAATAGTAAATGCTGGTTTTAAGTCAGAATCCAGAGGGCAAGTACTGTTCTAATAAGTATTTGAGACAGTATTCCAAATTTAGGCCATTGAGGTGAAAGAATCTGATCCATGGAGTGAGCATGAAGCAGAGCTGGTATATTTCGGAAATGAGGTTAAGAGAGAAATTTGAATAGGGTCATCAAGCTTCAAAACACATGATGTAATGAAGTAGGAAGAATTTAAAATTGACTTCAGTCTACGGGTTCAAGTTGCAAAACAAACCGCAGGTTAACGACTCACGCATATAGCTCATCAGGCTCACATCTCTAGGTTTGCTTTTTCCCTTTATTTTGAGCTGGTGAGGCTTGGGGCTCAAATGCTTAACCGTGCTTACAAGAGTGCCAGAGTTTACAGAAATTCTCCAGCAGGTAGCACACACAGGTCGCTGGAGCCCAGCCAATCCCAGTTACCCAGAGGTTACCCCCAATTGTAAGAGTGATTACACAAGCTACGCAAACTACTGAATCCTAATAGTCACCTATGTGTAAAGCACAAGAGGGCTGATCTATTAAAGGAGGCCGAGGAGTCAAACACATTGTTAAATGGTACTACTAGGCCATGGATCACGAGTTCAATTCCCACCCAATTTCCAGGAACAATGATGCCAGCCAAGCCTATGCAGGTTTCTAAGTTGTATAAAAATATGCTAACCGTGTAAATTTAGTTATCAAAAACTACCATTCCCAGACTGCATAAAATTCATGAATGGCGACCCAAGGTGTAATGCCCCCTCCTGGGACTTCGAAGAACACATCAATCGTGACTAGAAAATTTAGGGTAATTTTTTTTGAAGTGTTTGGTTAAATACTAATACATCTTTTGTATCTTTTCCTGGTAACCACTAATTATATACCATTTAATTTTTCCAATCTAAAATGTTCACTAACCCTAACTCAAAAATTATTTACTTAATTATATTTTAAATTTTACTAAGGTCCTAAACGAATAATTCTAAACCCCCCTTTTTTTAAAAAATCTCATTCCTTCATTTTACTTTCTTCCATACATGTTCTTCTTGTTTATTTTTTTCCTTATATAAAATACATACATATTTATACTCATTTATTTTGTTTCGTTTTATTACACCTATATTTATGTTTATACATTTGTTTATTTGGTTATTTATTATTATTACTTTTCTTTTGCATACCCTTACTACATTATTCTTTATTTTAGAATATATATATATGTGTGTGTGTGTGTGTGTGTGTGTGTGTGTGTGTGTGTGTGTGAGGTTAGCTTTATATCTATTATTTTTAGGTATGTTGTAAGTTGTATGAGGGCCGCAGGTGGAGGAGGGTCGGGCGGCGGGTGTACAGAGGGGCGCGCGGCGAGGGGAGGCCAGGGACAGCGGCCGCAACGGGGACAAGCGCAGGGCTAGGTCGGTGGGGGCGTGGCAGGTTTGGCGCGGCAGGGAGGCCGCGGAACAGGGTGACAGGGGAGCGCAGCGGCGGCGGTGTTGGAAACAGTGGTTCGGAGGGCGTCGGGCAACAGGGAAGCAGATGGACGGGAGGGAGAGGGGCGGCCCGGGGTTGGCAGTGGCCGCACTGGCGAGGGGGAGGCCCGGGACAAAGGCGTGCCACCAATAGGAAACAAGTGCGGGGCAAAAGGGGTCGTTGGGGGGTTGGGGAGGCGGAGCAGTCGGCTGGGGGAGGGGGGGGCCAGCCCTCCCCCAATGGAAATCCATCCTTTTTATTTGGGGGGTTTTTAATAGAATAAAAAATAACAAAAAAAAAAGTGGTGTTTAGTTTATATATAAACAACAGCACTCCCACTCCTATATATAATATACTATATATATACTATATCTATATATATGCATAATATAGATTTTTAAATGTGTAAAATATGTGGTGTATATGGCGACGTGGCCCGCAATGCGACTGCGTGGACGATGTGGCACTGTGGGTTCAGCACCACAAGGTGAGTCGTGTCGGCGCACCAGTGGGCAGCTCACTGGAGGATGTCGAAGCCCGCCACCGGGCGGGGATGCTAGATGTATTTTTCATGTGGCGGTGGCGAGGAGGAGTTTACAAACATACGAATAAGAAATACAGGCATTTTTATGTTATTCTGAGGGAAATGAACGAAGGCGGAGGGGGCTCGAACCCTGGCGGAAGTGAGGGGAGAGGGCCTTGGCGTGAGTTTATGAATCCGGCCGTGAGAAAAGGAAGTATTGAAACTATGTTCCCAAAAATCGGTTTTCCAGGAGGGTACTAATGGCCTTGTATTTATTCACAAATCCACAGGGTGTTAGCCTCTAGGCTCCTCACTGATCCGACCCGGCCTTCCTGATCTTTGGCCCCTTGGGAACTTAAAAACCCTTTTCTACCGAACATATATGGTATAGAATTTGGTAATAGTTAGAGGAGTTGTAAAACTAGACAAATTTGCTTGGAAGTGTGATTTGCTTTCACTACACGAGGAGATGAATGAAATGCAGAATTCCTTGGCAAAAGCTGAGGAAATCCATAAAATTGTCGAATTTCCTTCTCCCAGACAATGAATAAAGCTTGATTAGAAATAGAATCTAAGCCACAACTTCATTTTTTACAAAAACGCTAAAGTTTAATGACCACTTGACTTCATAAGTAAAGCTTATCATTGTTACCACTAGCATAGAAATCCAACAGAGTTTCCTGAGAAATGCTGAATGAGAGAACTAGAAATATGAATAAGGTGCTTTTGTCTAATAGTTCTTACTTGACCTTTGGTAAACAGTATTATTCCTCAACCCTGTGAATCATAGTACTGTGCAGACTCCATAGAGGTTCCAAAGTCCAAAGAGATTACACCTGGCTATAATGCAACCTTAAGCTTACTATATCTGTTTGATAACCCCCATTTTACAAAGGATGAAGCGTCCTTCTCTAGTTTATTCTAACAGTACTTTCCCTCTGTTATTTTCTTTTCTGTATAATGAAATAGTAACAAATGCTGGTTTTAAGTAGAATCCAAGGGCAATTACTGTTCTAATAAGTATGTTGATACATATTCACATTTATGCCATTGCGGTGAAGAATCTGATCCGAGGAGTTAGCATAAGCAGAGCTTGATTTCGGAATGAGTTTTACGAGAGAAATTTGAATAAGGTCATCAGCTCCAAACACATGATGTAATGAGTAGGAAGAAAATTTCAAAATTGACTTCATTCTAAGACGGGTTTCAAGTTCAAAACAACCGCAGGTTAAAACGACTCACGCCTATAGCTCATCATGCTTCACATCTCTATGTTTGCTTTTTTCCCTTTTTTATTTTGATCTGGTGAGGCTTTGTGGGTGTGCCAAATGCTAACCGTGCTTACAGAAAAAAGTGCCATAGTTATACGAAATTCTCCAGCAGGTAAGGCACACACCCAGTCTCTGGAGCCCATCCAATCCCAGTGTTACCAGAGGTTACCACCCAATTGTCAAGTTTATTACCACCTACCAAACTACTGAATCCTAATGTCACCTATGTTTAAAGTCACAAGAGGGCTTATCTATTAACGGACCGAGGAGTCAAACACATTGTTAAATGGTACTACATAGGACCATGGATCACGAGTTCAATTCCCACCCATTTCCTTTCCATGAACAATGATGCATCCACAGCCGATGCCGGGTTTCTAATGCTTCTAAGTTGTATAAAAATATGCTAACCGTGTAAATTTAGTTATCAAAAACCTTACCATTCCCAGACTGGCAATAAAATTCATGAATGGCGACCTAAAAACAAGGTGTAATGCCCCCCTCCATGGGACTTCGCAGAACACATCAATCGTGACTAGAAAATTTAGGTAATTTTTTTTTGAAGTGTTTGGTTAAATACTAATACATCTTTTGTTCTTTTCCTGGTAACCACTATTATAATACCCTGTTAATTTTCCCCAATCTAAAATGTTCACTACCTAACTCAAAAATATTTACTTAATTAAATTTTAAATTTGACTAATGTCCTAAACGACGAATTCTAAACCCCCCTTTTTTTAAAAAAATCTCATTCCTCATTTTACTTTGCTTTCTTCCATACAGTTCTTTCTTGTTTATTTTTTTCCTTTAATAAAAACATACATATTATACTCATGTTTATTTTGTTTCGTTTTATACACCTAATATTTATTTTATACATTTTTTTATTTGGTATTTATTATTTATTCTTTTTCTTTTGCATACCTTACTACTTATTCTTTATTTTTAAGAATATATATATCTGTGTGTGGTGTTTGTGGTGTGTGTGTGTGTGTGTGTTTGTGGGTTAGCTTTATACTATTAGTTTTAGGTAGGTTGTACGTTGTATGAGGGCCGAGGTGAGGAGGTCGGGCGGCGGTGTACAGAGGGGCGCGCGGGCGAGGGGAGGAGGCCTGACAAAAATCGCGGAGCCGCAACGGGGACCAAAGCGCATGCTAGGTCGGGGGGTGCGTTCAGTGTTTTGGGCGCGGCAGGTAGGCCGCGGAACAGGGTGGAACATGGGGAGCGCAGCGGCGTAGCGGTTTGAACGTGGTGGAGGGCGCACGGCACAGGGAGGCCGAATGGACGGGGGGATAGGGGCGGCCGGGGTTGTCAAGTGCGCATGGCGAGGGTAGGCCTGACAAAAAAAAGCTGCCCCAAGAGGAAACAATGGCGGGGCATGGTCGTTGGGGGGTTGGGGGAGGGGCGGGCAGTTCTTCTTCGGGTGAGGGGGCCGACCCTCCCCCATGGAAATCCTCTTTTTTTTGTTTTTTTAAATATACTAAAAAATAACAAAAAATGTTTAGTTTATATATAAACACACAACCCGCACAACATCTATATATATAATATAATATATATATATATATATCATATATATGCATATAAGAACGATTTTTAACTGTTGTATAAATATGGTTGTGTATATGTATAATTTTCATCCTTTTTAATAAAAAAAAATATTTCCAGATACTAATAAAAATTTTAGTCCATTGAGGTGATGCTTTGTAAATCCCACAAGAAAAAAACAGTTTTAATATATACCATCACTTAGGTTTTTTATTTACTAGTAGAATGATTACTTGGGGGGGGTTTACTCTCTATTAAATGTGTCAAGACGATACCAAGTATTTTCTGATAGAAATAAGAAACTATTCTAAAATGAAATTTCAAGTAGACGCTTAAACTAGGCATGAATAATTTAACAAAAGTAAACCTTAAACTTCTCATGGAGTGAATCTAATTAATCAACTTTCCCTCTATGTATTAATTTTGTTAGTATTTTGAAAAGAGAGGATCCTATTGACACAGAAGGGGAGTATTTTCCATTAATCGAGCCACATGCTTCCTTAACTAAAAATAAACATTATTTTCTAAATAACAAGGCTTTCTAATTTTTTACATAAGCAAGAAATTTCAAGTCAACAAAGGAAATGCAGTTTTCTTTTCTTGACATATTGGCTTATCAAGGCTTGCAATTTAAAAAGTTACGAAACCAAAACCTTCAACTACGATTTTCTTTTTATAAATATAATCGAGATTATAACAAATTCAAGTAGATAGATTAATTTACTTGTATTACTTCATCACTTCACAAGGCTTGCGTTAACAGATGGATGTTAACTCCCAGAGCATCAATCAAACTTTTCTAAACAATTTTACAAGTGACACAAACTGTACACAAATGGAGGATTTACAATGAGATGCAAACTTTCACATACTATATTCGTAAGGTGTTACAATTACAAGAAGTATCATCAAGGATAATAATGAATGGAGAGCCCACATGCACCACTTCCAACTGAGAGCCAATTCCATGTCTTTCCAAAACCAGGCTAGGGAGAAAAGAGCTTGTTTAACCCACCCAACCTTTAGCGCATCATCATCAACATGCCTATCCTCAAGGTTGTGATGGCATTCTAGCCTCCCCAAGCCGATGGGAAAGAGATAGCTAAGAACCAACACTTGCACAAGTGAAAGGTAAACAACAATGAAACAAAACACAACATTAAGTTCAACAACAATAACAGACTCCCTTCCAAAATATCAAGGAGGAGAACCCCTGTTCATCCTCCAAATGGGAAGGAGGAGAAAGTCTCCAAATTCAGCATCAATATTATTTTCACCTTTGAACACAGCTTCACTAACCTTCTTATTTGCTTCCCTTATTCAAAAACAGACCCTACCTTATTCCCCACCTTTCTCCAAGTCCTCCTTGGGAAGGATTTTCAAACTCAAAAAAGGGGTTTCCTTTACCAAGGATGGGGAAGGAGATTTCAAAGCCAAATGAATCCACTCCCCTACCTCACCATTGAGGGGAAAAATGAATAGACCCTACAAGGCTTGGCCCTCAGCCTTGAGGATTTACAGGGAAACTTCCTCTCTCTTCCCCCACACTGCCCAAACTCCATCATGCCATATGATGGAGGTCAGTAAAAACACACAAACCACACTACCAGCTACATTCAACACTAATAATTTCAAAGCAATCACTAACATAAACGCAACACACACAATACGATCTAAGAGCCTACCTCAGAAGCTCTCTCCAACAGCTCTAACTTCAAGTTGTTTTCCAACTCTTAGCTCCAAGAAAATCCCAAGCTCCCAACACCCCAAGCATCCAGCACGAAAATCCAAAGGAAAGTCCCCTCCTCCCATTTCCATGAATAGAATTTAAGAGGAGGTCAGCAAGCATCCTCACAAAGGAGGGTGACATGTTTCACCCCTCTCCCTCTCATTGTCCAAGATGCCAAAAACAAAAGAGAAAGGGTAAATTATCTTTTTGCCCTCTTTCTCTCTCCGCCCAATTTCCTTAATTTAGCAGACAAAACTAGTGTCATTTTGATAAACCACAAAATCCACATCCCTTACATGGAGGTGACCAAACCAGGGTAGAGGAGGGAAAACTCCCTCTAGCCTTGAAAAAACACGCCCCCCTAGTCCCCATTAGGTAGGGTCCAAGGCCATTTTAGGTGATAAGGGTGACTCCCAAGCTACAAAGGGGTCCCCAAAATGCCCAAAATACCCTAATTTCTTCGGTTGTTTGCATTTTGGCACAAGGTAGAGGGTGTGGCGACCACCCCAGGGTCTCCACATGTTACCCACACCCTGTGCTGAAGATACTGATTAACAAAAATCCACATTTAAAGGTGGGATTGTAATTACTCCCCAACACAGTTTTACACTTTAACTAACCAACCCCTAAACAAAATTAATAATCAAAGCAAATCCTTTACTACATTAGGGTCACTCAAGTGCCCCAAAATTAATATCTCTATCCTAGGGCTTTACACAGTGAACATGTCTAGGACCAGCCCGTGGGCTGCTTGTGCAGTTTTGAGTAGCTGGCCTGAATCCCACGTTTCTCCTGTAAACTTGTCACCCTGCACACTCTTTGCACACATTAACTGCAACCTGTCCCAATTACATATAATTAAATGACATAGTAAGATTCAATGCATGCTAAACTAAACTAAACTAACCTAACAGCCTACTGAATCAAGCTGCGACACGTGCACATTAGATTCCAAAATTTAACAAGATGATAAAGTGACATATAGTCTCACCATGCACACAATATCCCTCACATATATGAGTTGCCACCCCTCATATTCATTTTTTTTCCATGTCATACTAAAAAAAGAAGCAAGACAATGAAGAAATTAGGCTTTAACTTTGGCGCTATAAAATCGCCGGAATGGTCACACATGTCTAATATAATCAAATATCTAAATATAATGTCCCAAGATCTATCACCCATCATTGTCCAAACATGTCCATGAGCCAAATACCCACAGCTACTGAGCTGTAGAAAGTGTGGGCACTACACAAGGAGCTTTGCAGTTTAATGGTAGAATTGGGTGCCTTACAAAGCGTACATACACCATTTAAATCCACCCTTCATTTCAATAAGGCCCTGCTACTCACCAAGAAATGGTAAGGGTTGTGTCTAGCCACTAAGTAACAACCTGACCCCCCTTTAGAGAAACAAATCTCTTCAAAACAATGGACCACATCGTGATGTTAATTTGTTATCTATCTACATAAAGCATCCTCCATTCTGTAATCTCTCTTTTCATTCATATTCATCAAGCCCAACACACCCAAACGTCAATACAACTATTTCTCAGCTCTCCGAAACCTTGATTACTTAACATAACAGATTGCGATTTTAAAGTATCAATGTTAACGCATCTTTACAACTCTAAAAAACAAAATGACCCATATTTAGCAAATCTTAAGAATGAGGCCCCGTAATCTAATTTTTAAGAACCGTTCCAAACTTGACTTTGCAGCTGTGAAAAGGAACCATACCCTCACTAACATATAAAATTTTGCAGACACGACAAACAAATCGCCAATGAAGAAGTGATTTTTTTTTTAATGTCATGCATACAGGACTGGTAGTAAAAAGCAATTTTAAACACACAAAGTTATATACAACAGACCTGTTTAGGAATTGGAGGCATATTGGACCAAAAGCCCGCCCAATGTTGCCACAGGAGCTTCATCAATCATTCACCTATAACCTTTCCCGTCTTTGTTTCGTTTTATTACACCTTATATTTATGTTTATACATTTGTTTTATTTGGTTATTTATTATTATTACTTTTCTTTTGCATACCCTTACTATTATTCTTTATTTTAAGAATATATTATATATGTGTGTGTGTTGTGTGTGTGTTGTGTTGTGTGTGTCGGTTGTGAGGTTAGCTTTATATCTATTATTTTAGTATGTTGTAGTTAGTATGAGGCCGCAGTGGAGGAGGTATCGTGCGGCGGTGTTACAGAGGCGGCGGCAGGGAGGCCGGGACAGCGCCGCAACGGGGACAGCGCAGCAGGTCGGTGGGGCGTGGCAGGTTTGGCGCTGGCAGGGAGGCCGCGGGAACAGCGGCTGACAGGGGGGGGAGCGCAGCTGGCCGCGGTTGGGAACAGTGGTCGGAAGGGGCGCGCTGGGCCACAGGCGAGCAGGAATGGACGGGAGGGAGAGGGGCGGCACGGGTGTTCAGTGGCGCATGGCGAGGGGAGGCCGCGGGACAGCGGCCACCAAGAGGAACAATGCGGGGCAGGGTCGTTGGGGGGTTGGGGAGGCGGAGCAGTCGGCTGGGGAGGGGGCCGACCCTCCCCCAATGGAAAATCCTCTTTTTTTTTGTTTTTAATATAATAAAAATAACAAAAAAATGTTTAGTTTATATATAAACCACACACCCACACATCTATATATATATATAATTATATATATATATCTATATATATGCATATATAGATTTTTAAATGTGTATAAATATGTGTGTTGTATATGTATAATTTTAATCCCTTTTTATAAAAAACATATTTCCAGACTACTAATATAAAATTTTAGTCCATTGGAGGTGATGCATTTGTAATCCCACAAGAAAAAATACAGTTTTAATATATAACCAGCAACTTAGGGTTTTATTTACTAAGTAACAATGATTAATTTGGGTTACTCTATATTAATGTGCAAGGAAGATAACCAAGTATTTTCTGATAGAAATAAGACTTATTTCTAAAATGAAATCTTCAAGTAGACGACTTAAACTAGGCATGAATATTTAACAAAAGTAAAACCTTAAACTTCTCATGGGAGTGGAATCTAAATTATCAACTTTCCTCTCATGTATTAATTTTGTTAATATTTTTAAGAGAGGAGCATATTGCAAGAAGGGGAGTATTTCTCATTTTAATCGTAGCCACATGCTTCCTTAACTAAAAATAAACAATTCATTTTCTAAAAACATGCTTTCTTAAGTTTTTACATAAGCAAGAAAGTGCAAGTAAACAAAGGAAATGCAGTTTTCTTTTCTTGACATATTGCTATCAATGCTTGCAAGGTAACAAAGGTGTAAGGAAACCAAAACCTTCAACATACTATTTTCTTTTATAAATATAAATGCAAGAGTTATAACAAGATTCAAGTAGATAGATTATTTACTTTATTACTTCATCACTTCACAAGCTTGCGTTACATGGATGTTAACTCCCAAGTAGCATCAATCAAACTTTTCTAAAACAAGTTTACAAGTGACACAAAATGTACAAAATGGAGGATTTACAAGGAGATGCAAACTTTCACATACTATATTCGAAGAGGGTTACATTACAAGAAAGTATCACAAGGATAAGAATAATGAGAGCCCAACATGCCACCAATTCCAACTGAGAGCCAACTTCCATGTCTTCCAAAACCATGCTAGGAGAAAAGAGCTTGTTTAACCACCCAACCTTTAGGCATCATCACATGCCTATCCCAAGGTTGGGATGCATGCTAGCCTCCCCCAAGCCCATGGGAAAGAGGATAGCTAACCAACACTTGCACAAGGTGAAGGGTAAAACAACAATGAAACAAACACACAAACATTAAGTTCACAACAATACAAGACTCCAAAATACAAGGAGGAGAACCCATGTTCATCCTCCAAAAATGGGGAAGAGAGGAGAAAGTTCTCCAAAATTAAGCATCAATATTATTTGCACATTTGAACACATCTTCTTAACCTTCTTATTGCTCCTTATTCAAAACAAGACCCTCCTTATTCCTCCCCCTTTCTCCAAGTCCTCCTTGGAAGGATTTTCAAACCCCAAAAGGGGTTTCCTTACCAAGGATGGGGAAGGAGATTCAAGCCAAATGAATCCACTTCCCCACCTCAACCATTGAGGGGAAAAATGATAAGACCCTACAAGGCTTGGCCATCAAGCCTTGAGGATTGACAGGGAAAATTCCCTCTCTCTTCCCCCACACTCCAAAACTCCATCATGCCATATGATGGAGGGAGTAAAAACACACAAACAACACTACAAGCTACATTCAAACAATAATAATTTCAAGCAATCAACTAACATAAAGCAACACAACAATAAGATCTAAGAGCCTACCTCAAGGAAAGCTCTCCAAAAAGCTTCCTAACTTCAAGTTTTCCACTCTTAGCTCCAAGAAAATCCCAAGCTCCCAATCACCCCAAGCATCCAAGCAAGAAAATCCAAAGGAAAAGTCCCTCCCATTTTCCATGAATGAGAATTTGAAGAGGAGCAAGCAAGCATCCTCACAAATGAGGGGGTGACATGTGTCACCCCTCTCCCTCCTCATGGTCAAAGATGCCAAAACAAAAGAGAGAAAGGGTAAAATTATCTTTTTGCCCTCTTCTCCCAAATTTCCTTAAATGTTAGCAAGACAAAACTAGTGGCACTTTTGATAAACACACAAATCCACATCCCTTACATGGATGTGACCAAACAAGGGTAGAAAGGGAGGGAAAACTCCCTCTAGCCTTGAAAACAAGCCCCCCTACCCATTAGGTAGGGTCCAAGGGCTCATTTTAGTGATAGGGGGACTCCCAAGCTACAAAGGGGTCCCCAAAAATGCCCAAAATACCCTAATTTCGGTTTTTGCATTTTGGCACAAGGGTAGAGGGTGTGGCGACCACCCAAGGGTCTCACATGTGACCCTAAACCCTTGTGATGAAGATACTGATTAACAAAAATCAACAATTTAAAAGGTGGGATTATTAACTCCCAAAACAAGTTTACAACTTTACTAACAACCCTAAACAAAATTAATAAATCAAAGCAAAATACTTTACATACATTAGGGTCACTCAAAGTGCCCAAAATTAATAATCATCTATCCTAGGGCTTTACACAGTGAACATGGCTAGGACTCAGCCCGTGGGCTGCTTGTGCAAGTTTTGAGTAGCTGGCCTGAATCCCACGTTCTCCTGTAAACTTGTCACCTGCACACTCATTGCACACATTAACTGCACCTGTCCAATACAATATAATTAAATGACATAGTAAGATATCAATGCATGCTAAACTAACCTAACATCCTACTGAAATCAAGCTGCGACAACGTGCACAATTATATTCCAAAAGTTAGACAAGATGATAAAGTGACATATAGTCTCACCATGCAACAAATATCCATCACTATAATTAGGTCCAACCACATCATATTCATTTGTTTCCATGTCATAATAAGAAAAAGCGACAATGAAGAAATTAGGCTAAATTTGGCGCTATACGCCTGAATGTCACACATGTCTAATATAATCAAATATCTAAATATAATGTCCAAGATATCACCAATCATTGTCAAAACATGTCCATGAGCAAATAAACAACAAGCTACTGAGCTGTAGAAAGTGTGGGCACTACACAAGGAGCTGCAGTTTAATGGTAATTGGGGCACTTACAAGAGCGTAACATACACATTTAAATCCCCTTCATTTCAATAAGGCCCCTGCTAACTCTAGCCAAGAAATGGTAAGGTTGTGGTCTAGCAACTAAGTAACAACCTGACCCACATTTACAATCTTCAAAACATGACCCACATCGTGATGTAATTTGTAGCTATCTACATAAGGATCTCCATTCTGTAATCTTTTCATTCATTCATCAATGGCCCACAAAACCCAAACTGTCAATACACGATTTCTCTCCAAAACTTGATTACTTAACATAACAGATTGCGAAATTTAAAGTATCTAATGTAACGCATCTTTACAAATCTAAAAAAAAATGACCCATATTTTACAAATCTTAAGAATGAGCCCCGTAATCATAAATTTTTAAGAACTCGTTCCAAACTTGACTTGCAGGCTGTGAAAGGAAACCCATAACCTCACTCAACATATAAATTTTGCAGACAACAAAAAAATCGCCAATGAAGGAAGTGGATTTTGGTTTTAATGTCAATGCATACAGGAATGGTAGTAGAAAGCAATTTTACACATCAAAGTTATATTCAACAGACCTGTTTAGGATTGGAGGCATATTGGACAAAGCGCCCAATGCCACAGGAGCTTCAGCATTCACATATAACCTTTCCCTTCTTTTCTTTCTTCTTGTTAATTGCCGAACTTCCTGACTTAGTTGAGTAAATATGGTGTCAAAACAGTACTATATTTTCTGATATTTGATGCTATGCATATGCAAAGCAAATTTGAGCCAGAAAATAAAGAGCAGCGAAGAACAGGGGATTGTAACGTTTGAACGAGAGCCACATAATGATGATAGTGTCGGTGTGAAACCGTGGTCAAATCTGAAGGGTACTCTTAATTCATCCAATCCACTCGCGATGGAAAAGTTCCAACAAATTGTTGCACGGTAAATTAACTAGCCAACAAATCGTTTAAAAAATATATCTTAGATAATGTATAACTAGCAATTGCACATGAGTTGCAATCAATTGTAGTGAGGTTAGATTGTAAATTTATTATGGAGGGAATTGAGTGTGACAATCTATTTGATATTTACTTATGCATTTATGTTGTTTCACCACATTAATTCCAAACACTCAGTGAAAAACATTGTTTTAACAAATAAATATGCAAGACAACTCACACTATTTCACCAAATATATTAATTGTGAATACTATTGCAACTATAAATATTCAAAATCTGGCAAACAACAAATATCTAAAATCCGGTAACCTGTAAACATTGAACCCGCCGGAATTTGACACTTTCTGGCAGGGGCATCTTCAAAGGAGAACACCTACCGGCGAATTACTTTTTAACAATTTTGTTTCAGTTTTTAATCAATATAAATATCATTTTTATGTTTTATGTTTTTTCAATTTAAAAATGTGGTCAACATTGCTTTTCTTTGGGTGGAATGTCTCCCTCTCATAGTTTCTTATTCCCATTTTGGGACCATTAGAGGTAGGTTAATTGCCGATATGTACATGCATTTTAAATTGTGTATGCTGATTTAAGAATCTAACAATTTAGAGACATAACTAGTTATATGAATTTATTGATAAATTACAACATTCTTAAAAAAAAGTCATGTGGTATTTGAAGCTCACAACCTTATGTTTAGACGTACACTACAACACATTAGTTTCCATGTTAGTTGAATTTCTCCAATGAATGGGATTTGTTGTTTTCTATAATATTATAGTTTAGGGTGTGAAAAATATTAAAATAGCAACGTTATTCTTTGGTTTATCACAATTTCCAAAACATAATTTATTTTCCTTATGGTTTTTTAGATATTGTTGCCCAATTAGGGAATGAAGAGTTTTTTTTAATAGGCGATTGAGTTAAAGTACAAAAATATGTGCAAGATTTTTGGAGCTATGATCTAAATGAGTTGATGCACCTTAAAAAGTTTGAACATGTCACTTCGTTAGGAACACCCATGCACTTTGAACATTGTTAGGAGAGTATGAAACAATCTTTGATAAAGTCTCGTGTTTCGCATAAGTTTTTTAGGTCATCTTTGTCTCATATTTGGATTTACTTTTGCACTATCAAACCCTGATGAGTCTCACCAAATCTTGTGATATTCAAGATATACTTAGATAAACCTTGTATGCCACCTCTTTTTATTTGGGTTTGGAATTAACGTACTCTAGGTCTAATTATTGTTTTGTGTATATTATTTATGCCTAGTTAAATATTACAGATATTTGTAATACAATTTAGTTGAAATATGTTTTAATCTATTCACGTTTTGTTGAACTCACTCACATTCTCTTGCATGAAACCTTAGGGTTGAATCTTGCTTAATTATAAGTTGAATCTATAAATTTTAGGGTATTTTCTATTTCCATTCTCAAGTGTTAGGTGTGTTAATTTTTAGGACATTGCATGGTGTGTATATTCATATTTTAGTTTTATGTCACATAAATTTCTTAGATATGTGTTTGCGATTAGAGAACTCATTGAATTTTTTTTTGTTAATTTAAATTCAATTTAATATTGAACATATAATCAAAAATATATCTAGTTTTATTCTAAAAATTGTATTTTCTATTGGAAATGATGAGAATGACACACCTTTCACAAGATGATGTAATGAATAAATATCAACTTGATTATACACATGAAGTAGATCATGTTTAGAAAAAACCCTTATATCATCGCTAAATCTTTTACAACTCAATCGATATGTCAAGAAATTCTCTTAAAAAACAAAGATAAGTTTAAATATTGAAACCTGGGCGTAACTAGCATGCACAAATGTGCTATTCGACTGCCCGTAGTCAACGACGGTCGACCAAAAAAATGCCCAGTGTCGTGGTCGGGATTCGATCCCTGCACCTACGCCCTCTCACCATGGCGGCCTGACCATTCCTCCTGCGCACACTATGTGCTTGTAAATCGACGCTAGTTTTATTTAAATTTTACATTTTCCACCGCTACCCAAATTTTTTTGTCGGTAGTGCCTGGACAACACAGGCACGTAATTCTGCGTGTTGGATAAGGCACTCCTTAACGAGGTTACTTATAACGTGGAATCAACTCATTGCTATATGGATGGTTATTTAAGATTTTTAACCTATGCCTTTTCATGTAGACATTTCTACGTGTTTATCCTACTTCTCAAGATGTTATTTTTTTAACAAACATCATCGTTTCTTAAATTCCACAAATTTCTTAAGTTCTTTCTGTTTCTTAACATGTTTAAGTTGCTTCTTGAGTTCTACCAATTCCTCAAGTTCTAATTTCTCCGTGTTTCAATTAATTTTCAATTTTCTTTAATCTCTCATGTTCTTCGAATGTCTCAACATGTTTCCATTGCTTCATTAATCCTTGCAATTTCTCCACGTGTTTTCAAATATTTTAATTTTTTTCAACCATATTTTAATTTGTAACCGTATGCATATTTTTTAGTCTTCTATTTTCTAGAAATATTTTATCCCAACTTATAATGCTTCCATTTCTATTCAAAATCTTGCAATGACTATTATGATGCATACGTTGTATGAATTTGCAAAAGTAAATCAAGACTCTTTCTCAAGGGTCTCAAAAGTTAAATGGTATGGTCATACATATATTTTTAAATATTTGGTTTATGAATATCTTGTAGATCCATTTCCAATAGGATTTGGTGTTCAAAATTTTGAATTGTTTAATGGAAAGGAAGACCCTTTTAATCACATTAAATGATTTGATGTCTCTTATTTATACCTTTCTAACGGTGATAGATTATTAACTCAACTATTTCTAAGAAGTTCGATGGATTGTGCATTTGATTGGCTATATTATTTACCAAATGAATTTGATCACTTTTTTAGAACCTTTTGAATGCACATTCATACAATATGCTCAAACTAAAAAAAGGACTAAATGCGACAATTAGATAGTATGCTCTTCGCTTCAAGAATATATTTATTAAGACGACCGATAGACCACCATATAGTAAACTTCAATGCATTTTTGAAAATAGTTTGTTTTCAATGTTTTAGTAAGGTTGATGTAGATACCTCAATAGGTACCGATCAACATTTGGAAATTAATTCACAACATTTAGCTAAGCCCATAACTTATTGTGCAATTAATTCACCATTTCCTACACATGACTTTCTCAATTAACACTATATGCCAATAGGTCAAACTTGTAATCCATCTTTGACTAGTCAAAATATTTTTTTAGAATATAAGACACGTCTTTAGACATCTAGCCACCATCTCCAGCTAGAAATTTGCATTGTGCACTGTGTTAGGATAAATTCGGCCATGTAGAACAAAGTTTCTTGGCCAATTTTGTCCAAGAATGATAACTTCATCCTTAAAACCATAATAGTCACATTTTAAAATCGACGAGTTTCCCTAGTTGGCCATATGACATTTGAGAGGGAATATTTTGTCGCAATAACCACCTTTATAAGCACATTAACTAACCCATTCAAAGGGCCTCACACTTCACAGATTTGGGCTACGTATGATATCAAAACAAAGCACCCAATTGTTAAAGCAATCACTCAAGCATATTCAACTATCTCTAAGTTTGCACACATTATTCAGAGATTCCATATGTCATTTACAAAGCTAAATCACATTCCAAAGATCATTACTAAGTGTCATAGGTCTTAATAGGATCT
Organism: Taxus chinensis; assembly: GCA_019776745.2. Classification (NCBI taxonomy): domain Eukaryota; kingdom Viridiplantae; phylum Streptophyta; class Pinopsida; order Cupressales; family Taxaceae; genus Taxus; species Taxus chinensis. The sequence continues at coordinate 799,385,666 of CM034150.1, forward strand.
TCATTTCCAAAAATATTGTGATATAAATCTTGCAAAAATTCATCGGGTGGGACAAATACTTGGGTTTGATGCCTCTTCGGAGTAGTATTACGTAAGCATGATGGGTGTCACACAACCTGAAAGTGATAACCCCTTTTATGCCCCTAATCAAAGAAGAAGAAGAATTCCTAATAAGTTACACAATTGCGATCATGGAAATTCAACCATAGAATATCAAGCTACATACACAAAGGAACACAATGCCAGGAACAAGATTCAACTATAGTCAATACAAGATGAATCCGACCATAGAGGACAAACTTGTCCAACAGAATTCGTCTTGGACAAGTAACTTCATCCTTCCAGTACAAGTACATTCATGTATTTCCAAGACAACTTGACAACAATTTGCATACTCTTCTTACACATTTTCAGAACATAGCCATCTCATCTCAGTCCAAAATTAGTGTAACCCTAGTTTTTACTTAGCTCATATATGTTATTGCAATTTTTTTTTCCCAAATATGATTTAGGATCTATGTATGCTTTCTATTTTTATGTAATATGATCTTATTTCATTAACACATGTTGAATTTTTAATACCATAATTAGATTAACCCTAATTTTGGTGAACCCACTTATTTATTTACATGAAACATATGGTTTTCTTGCTTACTCATAGGGTTTCATATTTCCTTTAATTTGATTTGGTTTCAAAGTTTGTTAGGGTTTCTACGAAAACCCAAAGTTGTTTTGTGGTCATTTTCTTCATTATGGATACTAATTATTAAACACACATTAATTCTAGCTCTCAAATAAATTGAAATGTTACCCATCACTACCCAAAGGGAGTGAGATTTTAGAAAACCCTTCACCCCCTCCACTCACATCCTATAGGATATATCTTATTAGGTTATCACCTAATAAACTATTTTTTTATGATCAATCACATGCATATCCATGAGGTGACTGTGGTCACTACACAATGTGTAAGACCTCCCTAAAAAACCTCTTACTAATGGAGGTAACACCCAATACAAACCCAATTATCCCTCCACCTCCTCGAGTTCCAATTGATTATATCACATTTAATATGACTTCTTAGATCAACTACAAAATAAGCAAGCTCACATTTCTTTCCTCAAATTACTGGGACGCTCGGTAGCACATAATTTTTTTTACATCATGCAATTCAACAATCTACCATCTTGGATAATACAGAACTAACATATTTTGCATCCCTTGTCAACACTTTTAAGAATAGTGATCACCATAATTCCTTTGACAAACATAATTCACCACCCCAACACATTTCAGACCTCAACTTTCCCTCATGGATACAAGTTAAAATTTTCAAAAACATGGTATAACACACTCTTATCAATAACATATTAGGCATGAACATATGTAGAAATACCTTCTTAACCAAAATGATCTAACACATAACTTAAATAATTTAATAATATGACTTGACCAACAATTGGTACCATCATCTTACACATTACTTTATTTCCTAAGACAATACCTTCAAAATTCCATGTCATGTGATCAGGGTTTAACTATAATTTTTTATTGAGATGACCATGGATCCATGCCATGGGGGTATTTCCCTCCTCATTACATCAGTAAGTGAAATATATGCACAATGAATATAAATAACGATGCCTTCTGGATAATGAACCTTATAAATATTGTCAATTGGTGGCCTTAGATGACTTCATCCCACAAACTAGTGCTTCTTAACCTTTATTATGTACTTCCTACATCACCCATTCCAATCCAAACGTCTAATGCACTTGTGCAACAAGAAAAACCTAAATTCAATCTTCTCGCCAATGAAGATACAAAAACTAAAACACCTTACAAAGATCACCACCCATTATTTCAAAAAATACTGAGTGAAAATGCGATAATAATATCAATAACAAAGAATATGTTCCCAATGGTATCGATAACATATTAGATAAGCTCAATTTTTTACCTTTCAGACCTAAGAATTTGTAGTATTCTTCACATATTAACTAAGAATACTGTATATTCTTCTAAATGGAAAGATTCTCCTACAACATATTCAATGGTAAACAAAAACCTTGAAAATAACCATGCTATGATTATTACTCGTTCACAAGTAATACAAACTCCTTCAAGATTGTTACACCCATAAATATGTTATTAAGCCTTACACACCACATTCTATTTTGAAAAAAGCACACACCAAGAAACAAACTCTCACTACGAAAAATTTGCTAGAATGGAAAGATTCTCCATTCTATAATGCAACCACATTTGGATCTTAAAGTCTACGATGATATCTGCAAACCCAATTGTTAGATATCATGCAACTAGGGGTTACTTTTCTTATTATTACAACCTAAATACTTTGACACCTTACACATTTACTAAACCGATGAACATCGATCCTCTAGGAATAAATGAGTGTCATGTGCACAAGTGTATAGTTGTAATTTCAAATGTATCATGGTGTGGTAGATAGAGGTTTCTTTTACAATTTGATAATTATAAGTTAATAAAATCCTAGATTTGTTCCTCAATGGAAAAGATCAATCAGTTGTGTAAGAGGGATCTCAAATAGCTTGTCAAAAAGATTAACTTCGGGAACATTGCACACAATTAGAGCAAATAGAAGGTTTTGAAAAAATAAAGAATTCAAAAAGTGAATATAACGTAGTGGAGGAATATAAAAAAGGGGTAAAAGTTTCATAGTGAATGGATTTCACTACAAGTAAACCATTAAGGTTGATGAAGACACAAAAATTAAATCAAATCAAGTGCATAAATTTAATTAAGGAGGAAGATTGAATATTCAATGGTTGACATAAATAAAGTGCATGATAACCAAGAATAAGAACCATTTATAAGAATGCATATAGGGTAAAAGAGTAACAATATATTATGGGAAAAGATAGGCTGAGATAGGTTCTCAGCTGGGTTCTCAAATGTAGGGATGAAATCTAAATCTTGAAACACAATATAGATACAAAGGTACTCGAAATAGTGCTACTTTGGTTATTATAGAGAATAATAAGTCTAACTTTATGATAACCATAGATTTCCAAGGCATGTACCTAATATAAAAATAGGTATCCTACTAGGATTCAGAATAAGAATAATCAAGGGATGGATAAATACAAGGGGTTTAATATAATAAAATAATGCAATAGATTGAGAAAGCATACATATACCTGATCAGATCTATATCACCCTCGATCTAGTCTGTATATACTTGCAATTCACATTTTTATCATCTCACTATTCTGAAACAAGTTTACACCTAAATTTGATTTTTCTGGTCTTCATGACCTCAAATCCATGAGACCCGTAGTCTCCTTTTTTATCCTTCTTCGTGCCCGAGCATGATCTGCACTTACATAATTGTACCTCCTCACGATTTCTAGTTAAATCTTGACCATAAAAAATGAAAAACACGACTGGTTTTTCTTTAAAAATCGTGATTGTACGTTTTTGTGATTCTCGTTTGTGATTTTACGTCCTCGATTTCTTCTTTTGCTCTGACCGCATCTAAATTGCCATTTCTTTTTCCTCCATATTTGGTCTTCTCATGATATTCTATCCACAAAATGCGAGCTCCTTGTGGTCTTCACAGTCTTCTTCAAATCGTAGTTGTAGCTCATGATTTTCCTGGTCTTCTTTTCTGTCGTTGCTCTCCTTCAAAACGTCTGTTTGTGTCCTAGCATGAAAACTCTACAAAAACATCTGCAAATCACAAAGATGACGATGGCTTCCCTAAGTAGCTGGTTCGGGTGCGACTCAGGTAGGGAACTAAATAGTGATACGTGGGCACAACGATTTTGTTTTTTTGCATTGGGTATGTCCTTTCAAAAAATATATAAAATTTTGAATGTCAAATGTCATAATAATCAAATATCTCAAATGTTGTGTGTTGATCATAATTAATTATATCAAAATCAATATGCATAGTCATCTTGCTCTTCATTAAGAGCATCAATATCAATATCAATATCATGGGGTGCACTAGAACCACAAGGACTGCCAATCTTGTTATCTCTATCACTCCCGCTAACTCCACCACTCCCACCAACTATACGATGCCTCCCAGGCAGACAATGTCAAACAATGAATGTTGCAAAAGGGAAGAATTCAAGTCAACATCCTCGGGATTTATATCTCAATGCTTTGACAACCCCTCATTGTAATCAAGTTTCTTGTGGGATATAAGGTGCAAGTTCAAGCATATGTAGACCAAGTTCTCAACCTATTTTGCTCCGAGCTTGTTGCACTTATGTGAGTGGATGACGTTGTATCTGCTCCAATTCTGCTCACAAGAAGATGAACTTGCAACCTATATTAAAATGTATAAAAAAATAAAAGTTAAAATTCAAGTTTTAAACAAAAAGAAAGTTAAAAATTCAAACAAATAATAAACTTAACGGTGACAAGACCTTAATTACAAATTTTTGAAAGGTTGGTGTTGCTTGGCCATGGAGGTGCCTCCACATATGTCCATCCTTCTTGTATTTGTCTCGCATGGTAACAATGCTTTGACCTTGGGAGGTGATGAAACTCCCAAACTCGGTCATAAACATGTCGTCTACCTCAAAATTGGGAAAAAACTTGGCCAATGCCAACTTGAACCCTTCAACCACTTACATGTCCCTATATTGTGCCACCCTCCTCGACAAAGAAATGATCTTTGTGCTATAAAATCAAGGAGTTGGTGCAAAGGCAAATTGATTTCTTGAGATGGTTATTTTGTTCCACTGATAGACGAGGATTGAATGCACTTCTTTAGATAAGAAGTCCTCGAGATCTTGCTCCTTTGCACTAATGACGACTTTTATCTTCTCATTAAGTCATTGTTGTCATATACTTATCTCAAACATGGATTAACCATGTCTGTGAAACAAATCATACTCAACAAATAGTCTACACAGCCCCACCAATCATCATCTAGGACTATATTTTTAAATCTTTAGGCATGTTCTTTTGCTTGAATCTTTCCATATAGCCCACATGTTGCTTATAACCATGTGTTGCAGTGCCTCTTTCACCTTCACAAGCCATCTCAAGATGATTGTGTGAGAGGCGAACCTTGTCTCAACAACCTATTAAAAAATTAAAAATAAACAAAATTAAAAAACTTACAAAAATAAATAAATCCACAAGTAGATACTAGGTATTAAACAGATTTAAAAACATAAAAAAGAATTACAATTTACTAAATAAAATAAAAATAAGAAATTTGCAAGTACCTTCAGTAGCTCCAAAGAAGAGAAGTTTATAAACATGGCTTGGGAGGGGTGACGGTTTGTGACGAACATTTGAATCTCCTCTCCCTCAACATAAACTTGGCTTATCCACGAAATTTTTCTGCCAATCTTTTGAAGCATGAGGTTGAGCGAGTGGACAACACAAAGTGTCTGAAAAAATGGGGATACCTCACCTCCACAACATCCTTGTGGCCTTGCAATGTTTTGCATTATCCGTAACGACTTGGATAACGGTTTGAGGCCCCACTGCCTCAATGGATTCAATGAGTATGTTGGCAATGAACTCTCCATCCTTCACACGTCTCTCATAATCAACGACCTTCAAAAACATTATCTGTTTAGGGCACACTACAACCACATTGATAAGAGGCCTATTGCTTGCATCTTTCCATCCATCAGAAACGATGAAGACCCCCATTTCTATCCATGAATATCTAACCGGCTCCAATGATTTGTCAACATATTGTTTCTACTTGGCCAATAGGGTGGTATGAATTTTTTCATAACTTGGCCCTTGGTAACTTTTTGGGGCCCATTCACTACTCTTATCATTTCCTTCCAAAAAGATAACCTAACCACATTGAAGGACAATCCGTTGGCATACAAGCATCGAGTAATATGCTCATCTGCGAGATCCCTGTGCTCATTTTGAAAATACCTCTCTAATTGTCTTTTTGTTTTCTTGCTTAAAGGAGTATCTTCATCATGTGTGGGGTTAATGACAAAAATGGATGTCTTGGGGCCACTACAGTGAAATTGCTAGCAACATGTGGGGCCATTGGTGGCTTCCTTGATCCTCTCCCTTTCTTAAAAAAAGGGTGACCCGTTTCCATGGGGTAAGATATGTATGCTTCCTCTTACTCCTTGATGAATTTAGGAATTTGTGTTTTTGACATTGGAACAAGGTACATCCTTTGATACATGTATTAGGTAAGTGACATAGGTGGGCCTTCACCCGACTCTATAAACTATGGTGCATAACATTGCATCTCCATTTAGTCCCCCCACCCCTTGGAACCAAACTTAGAACTGTCACATGTCTCTAAAGTGGTGATTGTTCATCATGTTGAAAATGAAATTGGCCATGACCCACTGAACTAGTTGACATTGTGATTGTAAAAATGTAGTTGTAAGCTAAATAAACATGCAAATTATAACCAAAAACAAAACAAAAAACCTACAACTTGAGGGGGAGGGGAGGTGGGGTGAGCGAATTCAAGATTCTAAAACTTACCCAAGGAGCGAGTGGGCTCCTCAATCACCTTAGGAATATGATTGCAATAAAGTTTGATGAAGCTTCAACCTTGGATGAACAATGGAAATTAAATATGCAAAGAGAAAAAGGGAGGATAGTTGTTGTATTTGTGTTTTGCTTTTGTCCTTTGTGGTCTTTTATCTTTTTTTTTGTGTATGAGTTACTTTTTAAGGTTAGAATTAGTATTTGTTATATTTGTTTGTGTTTTATATTGACATTTGATTGAAAAAGCACCCAAAATAAAACATGTTTTTAACCATGGGTACCCCTTGGGTATGTCCAAGGTATGTCTATAGACGTACATGTACATCCAAGACTTACCCAAAGGTTGCTATACCCCTACCACGTCTCAGGTATGTACCTAGGTTGGGTTTGAGGATGAGGGGGACAAACAGGGTTCTTAGTGACTTCCTCGATTGTCTTCCTTCAATCACAAAAATTCTTGGTTTGTCTCTCCTCGAAAACACTCCAAATTAACAATTTTCTAGTTTATGTTTTCTTTATCCTGCTCATGGTTGAACCTCATGATTTCAAAATATCTTTACCCTCTTCTTCGTTTCTTCCGCAGATTGTACCCTCTACCAAGGCTTCCTCAAACTCCACACTTGTTGTCTGTACCCTCCTCTTAGGACTTCCTCAAACAATGGCTTTAATATCAATGTTACAAGATAGGAGAGAAATTGGAAGGCACGTAGATTGTACCCTCTACCAAGGCTTCCTCAAACTCCAAGCTTGATGTTTGTACCCTCCTCCTAAGGCTTCCTCGAACAATGGCTCTAATATCAATGTTACAAGATAGGAGAGAAACTGGAAGGCATGTAGCACGCCTGCATCCTTTGTATGTGCATCATTTATTAAACATAAAAGAAGTTACATCAAGTGAGATAGTTATATATTTTATAATTAAATTACATTAAGTAATATAAAATTAGTTAATGTTTATATATTAAACTCCATAACTTTAATAGTTTTTCCTATCCTTAAAAAGTGCACAATAAGTTAGGTTCACAACTTAAATTAATTAACAGTTTCAATGTATCGTAAGAAAATTTATTTCCATGCATGTACAATGATTATTACACCAAAGGTGTTTCCCCTATGGGAAAGGCCTTTGCGAACATTCACGGGACTATGTCAAATTTGACGGCTATTTAGACGTTTTCGCAAGACATTAAATTTGAAGGGTGTTTTGTTTTTATTGTTTTTGACTAGTTTTTGCTACTTTTAGTAGTTGCATGCTAAATGAGGGGGTTGATTTCTGAATGCAAAGAGCTTGCAAGAAGTTACATGTTGAATGCGATGTGTGGTGTGCATGATTGAGATTCTGATCACAAGTTTCACATTGAAGATTTCATTTTTACATTAATTGCGTAGAAGAAGTGAAGTTTTTGCCTGACGGTCCAAGGGAGTTACTTGATTCATTGGTCACAGTACGAAACTCAGGTTTAGATCTGTCATGGGTTACATTTATCATGGCGGTGATGCCCACAAAATAAATCTTTCTGAAAAATGGTGAAAATTTGCAGGTGTTGAAGGAGGCGATAAGTATGGATTAACCCATCAATACCCATTTGACTTCAAGGTCAGAGATTCATGTTTACAGCACTTGGGTTTAACTAATTCTTACCAATTTATTGGGCTTGTAATTCAAAACAAACCATGGTATCAAAATCAGTCCATTGTTTAGTTGTCTCGGGTGAGAGAAATTGTGTTGAATGAAAGGAAAGATGCGTCATGGATTGATACACACCTTCAAAGATGGTCAATGCCCTATGCCCGTTTGGCTCACCTCAAGAAGCCTATTGGAACCTGGCTGTTAGCTTGGCCTTGTATGTGGTGTTGGGGCTAGCACACCGGTTGTATAGACAATATATCAGATCTAAGCATACATGCAAATAAAAGTAGATATTTTACCAGAAGAAATATATAAAATAAGAGACATAAATCAACACCAGATTTAACCTTGTTCACCCAGTGTGGGCTACGTCCACCAAGAAACAAGTCAATTTATTATCCAAAGCTTTGACAAGATATACAATGAAGATTTACAATCTTCCACACCTCTCAGATGTTCAGTACTTTCTTCCTTCAAGCTTTTTCTCTACCACCAAGAGTTCTCTCTCACCAACCTTTTTCAAGTTCTTTCTAATTCTTGTTTATCATTACTTCTAAACCCTAGCTTTTATGCTTATATAGTCGTTTATAGACTTAGGGCACTTAGCCATGCAATTATAATCAATAAATCTATTTTAATGCTAAAAATAGATATAATTCCCGAGTTAATTAAAACTTTTTTGCACAAGTAACCGACGTCGGTTCTGCCTAACCGTTGTCGGTTCCTACTTGCCCTTGACCGATTTCGGTCTGCCCTTAACCGATGCTAGTTACTATGTTTTCCAGCAAGTTCCAATTACATGCAAAAATGAAGTAATTGAGCTCCACAACTCAACAATCTCCCACTTGGAGTTTAATTACTACACCATACCTGTACAACGTCATTCTTGGATCCTTCCTTAGTTTTGTTTCTTCCTCTTCAAGTCTCAAACTCGAAGACCAACAAAAGTGGAGTGTAGCTCCAACTCCTCCTTTGCTAATGGCTTCGTTAGCATATCCGCAGGGTTCTTGCTCGTATGAATCTTTTCCATATTCAATTGTCCATCCTCCAATACCTGTTGTATGAAGTGATACCTCAACTGAATGTGTTTCGTTTTCGAATGAAACACTGAGTTCTTTGCCAAATGAATTGCACTCTGAGTGTTACTAAATAGTTTACAATCACTTTGCTCCTTTCCCAACTCTTCCATGAACATACTCATCTATATCATCTCATTGCTAGCCTCTGTAGGTACAATATACTCTGCTTCTGTAATAAACAAAGCCACAACCTTCTGCAATCTCGAAATCCAGCTAACTGGCGTTCCACCTACTGTGAAAATATATCTAGTAATGCTCCTCTTACTATCTAGATCTCCAGCCATATCCGAATCAACATAGCCACGTAATGAAATATCCGAACCTCCATAACATAATTGCATGCTAGATGTCCCTTTCAAATACCTGAGTATCCATTGGACTACTTCCAATCCTCTTTACATGGATTAGCCATATATCTACTCACTACTCCCACTGCCTATGGAATGTCTGGTCTGGTACAAACTATAGTGTACATGAGACTTCCAACTGTTGAAGCATATGACACTCGTGTCATGTATTTGACCTCCTCATGTGATGAAGGACACTGATCTTTGCTCAATTTGAAGTGTCCAACCATAGGTGTGCTAACAGGTTTTACATTCTATATGTTGAACCTTTTTAACACTTTGTAGATACAATCCTCCTGAGACAAATACAATTTCTTGTTTTTCCTGTCTCTGTGTATTTGCATGCCAATGATTCTTTTTGCAGCTCCTAAATCTTTCATAGCAAATGTGTGAGCTAGTTTTCTCTTAAGCTTACAAATGTCTTGCATACTAGATCCTGCAATAAGCATATTATCCACATACAGTAACAAAATAATATAGTTCCCATTTTCAAGCTTCTTGAATTAAACACAATGGTCAGATTCACATCTCAAGTAACCATGCTCATGCATAAAACTATCAAACCTCATGTACCATCGTTGCCTTGGAGCTTGTTTAAGCCCATTTGGGCTCTTTTTCAACATGTACACTAGTTTCTCCTTACCTTTGACTTCATATCCAATCGGCTGTTGCATATAAATTTCTTCATCCAAATCACTATGAAGGAAAGTCGTCTTCACATTTAGTTGCTCTAAATGCAAATCTTCTACTGCAACTAAACTCAATACAATACGAATAAAATTCATCTTAACAGGAGAAAATATTTCACCAAAGTCAATACCTACTTTATGTGGAAATCCCTTTACTACAAGCCTTGCCTTGTACCTTTTTTGTCCACCATCTTCTTCCCGAATCCTGTAAACCCACTTGTTTTGCAATGTTTTCTTACCTGCTGGAAATTAACCAAATCCTAAGTCTGGTTCTGTTCCAAGGAGTCCATCTCCTCATCCATGGCATGCTCCCACTGAACATAAGTCTTATCCTACATTGCTTCTTCAAATATCTCTGGTTCACCACTATCAATCAATAATAAATAAAATAGAGAAGGTGTAAATCTTTCTTGAAATTTACTTACCCTTTGTGACCTTCTCACAGGAGTTTGAGGTACCAGAGACTCAATCTGGGCCTCCTGGACATTAATATCAACTTCTGACAGTGACAGGCGTTAGTCACTTCTAACCGACGTCAACTTTGCTAACCGATGCCGGTTTGGATCCTTTGTAACTATCGGTGGTTCATCTGACCGATGTCGGTCAGGGACTAACCGGCCACTGTTACTATGTATTTCTGTAGGTGTATCTTTAAAACCCGAGAGTTCATTTTCATTAATAAACTTCTCAATTTTCTCATCCTTGGGTACCAAAATTTGATTTTTGTACATTCTCTTTTCATTTCATTCAATATCACGACTCCTAATAATTTTAGAATTCTCTAAATCCTAAAAACGAAAACCGAAATCACCAGATCCATAACCAATGAAAGTGCACCTTTTAGATTTTGTATCCAACTTTTTTCTACTTTCCCTATCAACATGCACAAAAGCTTCTGAACCAAAAACTTTAAGAAAAGAAAGATCTACCTCTTTTCCGGTTCATGCTTCCTCTGGTATTCCTCCATCTAGTGAACTTGAAGGCCCGCAGTTAATCAAATAAACCACTATATCAACTGCTTCTGCCCAAAACTGCAAGGTCAATCCAGAATGTATCATCATACTTCTAGCATGTTCTATGATTGTCCTGTTCATTTTTTCTGTAACACCATTCTCTTGTGGTGTTCTTAGAACCGTTCTTTCTCTACGTATCTCATTCACTGAACAATAATTATTGAAAGTCTTGCTACAATATTCACCACCATTGTCAGATCTAAAGCACTTTAACTTAGAATTGATTCATTCTCAACAAGGGCTTTCCATATTTTAAAAGTCTCAAAAACATCAAATTTACGTTTAATACAATAAACTCGTACCTTTTGTAGCATCATCAATAAAAATAACATAATACTAAGATCCTCCATGAGAAGCTATGGTCCCCACACATCTGAGTGTACAAGATCCAATTTTTGTTACTTCTTAGTTGCCCCAACTTTGAGAAATCTCACTTTTTTTTACTTTCCAAAGATATAATGCTCACGGAAATCAAGATCTAAATCTTTCAAATCTGATAACTTACCCTTAGCTTTTAATATTTGCATTCCTTTTTGACTCATATGACCCAACCGATTATGTCACATGTATGCATATGAATCTGAAATAGATAATGCAGAAAAGGGATCGGTAATATAAGTAGATAAATATAACGTTCATACATTCTTACCTTATGCCACAACAAAAGTACCCTTGGTGACTTTCCAAGAGTCTCTTGTAAAAGTAACCATGCAACCAGATTCACCTAGTTGCCCTGCAAAAATAAGTTTCCCCCTGAAACTTGGCACATGCCTCACATCTTTCAATACCCATGTATTTCCATTCTGCAATTTTAGATAAACTTCCATTTTACCAGTAATACTGCAAAGTTCATCATCACCCAAATAAACATGCCCAAAATTGCCCTGGACATAATTTTTGAAATAACCCTTATTAGGAGTTGTATGGAAAAAAGTTCATGTATCTAAAACTCATGATTCAATTCTACCATCTAAAGAAAGAATAAGAGCATCATGCATTACTTCTGATGAAGTAAGATTCGCCTCTTTACTTTTGTCTGGTTGTTGATTCTCTTTATCCTTTGACCAATAGTTTTTCTTTGCATGTCCTTTCTTTCCACATTTCCAACAAGTAATTTCGTTACTTCTGGATTTAGATATGCTTTCCTTTGACTTTGATTTCCTATTACTCTTACTCTTGGATCTCTCCTTCTGCCTACCCCTGCTTTCTATATTCAAAGCATTTCCAGATGATGTTTTCTCTGTACTCTTCTTGCGAATTTCTTTATTCAATATTATACTAACCACATTATCAAACTTCAAAATATTATTAGCACATGTTGTATTACTAACAACCATTACCAAGTTGTCCCAACTATCAAGCAAAGAACATAAGAATAAAAGTGATTTTACTTCATCATCAAACGGTATAGCAACCGATTTTAACTGATTTACAATAGATCGGAAATCATTTAAATGACTAGAGACAGATTCACCTTCATGCATCTTAGAATTAAATAGTTTCTTCATCAAATAAAATTTATTTGAAGCACTAGGTTTTTCATATAAATTAGAAAGAGATTTTATTAAGTCTACCGTAGAAGCTACTTCTGTAATATTGGAAGCCATGGATGCTGCCAGACTCAATTTTATAGATCCTAAAGCCTTTTTGTCAAGAATCTTCTATTCTTCATCGGTCATCTTCATAGGTCTAGATTTCTCATCCAACGGTAAGTACAAATCTCTTTGATACAGATAATCCTCAATTTGCATCTTCCATAATTAATAATTTCGGTCGTCAAATTTATTTACCTTGTATTTATTATCTTCTACCATTGTTGTAACTCCCACTCAATCATAAAACCCTCTATGAGTAAATCTATCAACACAAAAAAACCTCAAACAAAGCTTTGATACTAGTTGTTGGGGTTAGCACACCAGTTGTACAGACAATATATTAGATCTAAGCATACATACAAGTAAAAACGGATATTCTACAAGAAGAAATATACAAAACAAGAGACATAAATAAACATCAAATTTAACGTGGTTCACCTAGTGTGGGCTACGTCCACCAAGAAACAAGTCAATCTATTATCCAAAGCTTTGACAAGATATACAATGAAGATTTACAATCTTAAACACCTCTCAAATGTTCAATACTTTCTTTCTTCAAGCTTTTGCTCTACCACCAAGAGTTCTCTCTCACCAACCTTTTTCAAGTTCTTTCTAATTCTTGTTTATCATTACTTCTAAACCCTAGCTTTTGTGCTTATATAGTCGTTTATAGACTTAGGGCACTTAGCCATGCAATTACAATCAATAAATATATTTTAATGCTAAAAATAGATATAATTCTCAAGAGTTAATTAAACTTCGTCGCACAGGTAACTAACGTCGATTCTGCCTAACCGTCGCCAGTTCTTACTTGCCCTTGACCGATGTCGGTCTTCCCTGGTTGATGCCAATGTACCCTTAACCGATGCTGATTACTGTGTTTTTCAACAAGTTCCAATTGCATGCAAAAATGAAATAATTGAGCTCCATAACTCAACATGTGGTAAGCTCTCTAAACCTTTTTGCTTTAGTAAATCTCAAATTTTGTAATTCTCTTGTCTGTTTATTTTTTATTGAAACCCATGTCAAGCCCAACTCCATTTGAGCCATCAAAGCATTTGTAAGTAGCTTACCCACTTAAGAATATGTGTGTTATTGTGTACACTTCACATGGATATGAAAAACCCTTTGTTCGGGTATTCAAAGGCAAGACTATTGGGCTTTAACTCCCTTCCAATTGGTCATTTGCCAAGATTCTCTGACCTCTGGAAATAGGTGTATACACTAGTTTTAAAATGTGTTCCCTGCCAAGCTTCAAACATGTTATGTCCTAATAAACACAAATTAGCATTTGATATTCGAGTCTCAACATTTAAAAGTCAATATGTCACAGACAAGCCAGATACACCTTTGGCATACGAGAACCTCCTTGGAAGGAACCTCGTAATGTTTAGTCTGCGAGTTGCACTCTTATATCTTTAGTGTTATGGGTTAGAGTCCGTCTTTGACATGGGATCTTGTAGCTTTATATTTTGTGTAGTACTAATGTTTGTGTTGTTGTAAACATGCTTTGAAGCCAAATTTAACTACTAAAATTTTGAACTTGATCAACCATGTTGTGTTAAATTCCCATGGTTCTATTATTAATTAATAAGATTGCCAAATGTTGGAAAATCCCTAGAAAGGAACAATGTAATTGGTGAGGGCCAAGAGTTTTTGGGCTATGAGAAGGTGTTGTTTGAGTTGTGGCAGGTTTTGAAGAATGGGCTTTGTATGCGTGTGTATACTACACTCTGTGAGAAGGCTGGCTTGCCATTACCCCCGTCGCTTATAATGTTTCCTACAGAGCTGAAGATGATTTTGCAAGGGCTGCCTGTTGCGGATATTGCTAAGATGGATGGGTTGTGTGTGCACGTAGTTTCAGTATCTGGCTTCAAATGATGAATTATTGTGGGTTTCAATACCCTGTTCATAATATTTAATGTTCTTAGTAATGTTAATGCTTTCTTCAAAATATAGAATTGCAGTGTAGGGTTTAAATGTTAGAATGGAGTTTTTTCATCAACTTTAACTGACAGGTGTGAAATCTGATTCGCTAACAATGGCAACTACAAACCCTGGAAAAAGGTGAGTGACTTCATGATTATGTAATTAGAAATGGATTTGAGTTGGATGTATAGGTGGGGAATTCCCTTGTGGCCATGTATGCAAAATATGGTTCTTTAAGATTGCATGCCAATTGTTTGAAAAAATGTCTAAAAATGTTGAAATCTCGTGGAATCAAATGATTGTCGGGTATGCTTAGAATGGGCATGCAAAGGAGGCCTTGAGAATATTTGATCAAATGGTGTTAGCTAATCTTCTCTTTTCTTGAAATAGCTATGGAGAAGTGAGGAGGACGCATCAAAATTTACAGTAAGAAGCTTCAACATTAAAAAGTCTTATAAAAGTGCTTTCAGCTGGGACCATTCTTTCACCAATATTTGGATGCAAAAGAAAGGAACAATCCCAAAATTTATTTAGTTTATTGTCAAAAGTACTATTGTAAAATACATTTTTATTTTAGAGGTCATGAGAGCCCACCTAAACATTGTCAATGTTTCCTATAGTTTTCCTTTTAATGTTTTCAAAACTCCTCTTACCATGTCTATACAAATGTAAGCTTAGCATATCTCTACAATCAAATAATTTTTTTTTTTGAGCTAAATTAAAAGTTAGGAGTGCCCTAGGTAATAATTGAAGCAGACACCTTTCTTAAAATTTTAGTTAATAAAACATTGGTTCCCTTCTTAAGATAATGTCAAACACATTATCTTGTCATGAAACACTATTCTTTTCTTTTAATTCTACCACTAGATTGGTTTGGGTTAGACTGCCGCATTTACCTTAGCAAGTCCCATGTCTTGTTTCCATTGGAAACATTTTAGAAAATATCCTAAACACTGACTCCCATATCACTTACTTTACACATACAATCTATGCCCAAATTCTATCATTTGTATTTATTCTTCTTTGGTTGTCTAACAGATTGTCCGCTTGTGATTTTGTAATAGATTTATTTCCCCTAATCTTGCCAATGATTTGTGGTGGATATGCATAATTTGAAACTGGTCTGTATGGACTTAAAGCCTGAAAATACATTTTTTGTTTCTTCAGACTTTGTCAAGGTCCCTGATTACAAGGTATCCCACTAGTGATTATAGTTATAGTGATATTCACCAAACCCACATGACATCAATTGCATTTGGGCCCTGTTTAAGCACAACTACAGACCACGACATGTTTAAGGATACCACTCATGATATAAAATCTGCAAATGTACTGAGGTCTTAAAGTATTCATTTTTAGTTCATATCTTATGATATAAGATTTGCAAATGTATATGTACAAATTTGTAACAAATTTGAAATGTCAACATAGAAGATTTCAATGTAATGTCTCATCTATATTCTTACACTTCCACTAGCAATCACACCCCTTATCAACATATTATCGACAATACAAAAAAGTCTTTTTCAACAAAAAACCAACCAAACAACCAATGCAACCACCATTTCAAACACGTTGCAACATTAACACAATTTCCCCCAAATAATTACAAACCACATCAACTACAAAAGTAATTAACTATCCAAAGCGGCATCAAATGTATTCATGTTTAGTGTAAAAAAAATGGCCACAAAAGGACACCACTCATAATATAAAATCTACAAATGTACAGAAGTCTTCATGCATTCATGTATAGTTCAAATAAAATAGTCCACAAAATGCTACCACTCATGATATCAGATTTGGAAATGTATATATACGAATTTGTAACAAATTTGAAATGTAGAGATAGAACCTTTAAATGTAATGTTTAATCTTTATTTCTACACTTACAAAATCAATCACACCACTTATCAACATCAATTACAAAAATAATAAATATCCCTCTAAATCAACTAACATATACCATTCGGCGTTCACATTGCATTGTGCACATGCGAATGCTGGTTTATTTACTAGCAAGAACAATTTTGTATCTCACTGCAGTCCATTGCAAAACATGTAAGATTGCTTCTCTAGCATGAAGAGTAGATCAGAGAAACATTATCAGTAAATAATAATACCACATACACAAGCCAAACTTATGTCCCTGCAATACTTCTCCTCCATTGCAAAAATTGTTGGTTAATTCGCATTACGTTTAAAGCACGTTAAAGAATCATTTAGCTTCAACTCTGTCATCACTCTTTCCAAGCCAGTTTTGATCCAAGATATACTACTGCCACCACAATTCAGCTTTTTGAGGAGTTTCTCTGGTAACAAGACTTTACTTGAATGCCAAGGATGTCTTCTCAAGTGGATATCCAGTTAGGAATACAAATGCATATGCAGGTCAAGCTTCTGAACTATTGTATAGAAAAAGAAATCCAATATTCCCAGATTCTTCAGCCGCCCACTCTAGATTGCAGAAATTGGTACTTTTTTCTTTCATCCTGTTATCCTTATGACAGGCTGTGACAGATTACGCCAGCATATGCAAGCAAGGAATGGTAATCTGTTCATTCATTTTCCATACACCAACACTAGCTGGCGCAAGTGACAAAAACAACCCTTTTAAGTTTTATCATATCAACTTTTATTATTTGTAAACTCAACTTCATATGGCATTTTGCGGGATTTTTCACAAAACAGATCAGCCAGCAAGTCTTCAAGTTGCTCTGGGGTATATCTTAGATACCTATTTCCATTGGATGTGTTGTTCAACAAATGGCCAAAAGTTTCAGTGAAGCTTCTGTAAGCAGGGACAAGAACCTGTGTAATTTTAACAAGAGTGCCCTCTCTAAGATCATAATCAGATATCACCCAATGTTTGTGTGTTTCACAAATCTGATCAAGAGCCAAGTTGAATGCCCGAAGCCTTTGCTTAAATAACTCCTTGGCTCCTCCTCTGCTGCCAGAAGACCCAGCTAATCCTTCCCTATTCATATGTACAAGAACAGGTCCCCATTCCTGTTTCTCGTAGCCTAAAACCTGCTGATTGACCCATCGTCTCCGCTCCTTGAGCCACACCTCTCCCAAAAATGCCAGCTCGCTGTCTCTAGTCCTCTTGAAAATATACCAATAATTATTCATCAAAAATAGATGGGCAAGTGCTGGTTCAGCATACCCTTTTGATCTCCCTTCCAGGCTCCTTTCCAAAGCACTAAAAACATCCTTTACAACTTGAGAAAGCCCCATTTCGGGATCCTCCCTTCCTACCATCTGCATGACCCTTATCATCACAGGGTGGTACATGCTCACCAAAAACTTGAGGTAATTAACAACATAGCTAGTGATCTTGAGCAGGCTACCATCTGCAGGGAGACCTGAATCCTCCTCCACCTTCTTTGAAAAGTCCGAAAGCACCTGGCAACAACTGTGGGCCAACTGCTTCTGGAGCTCTCTGAAACGAAGCCTTGTTTCCATGCATCCGTAGCCTCCAAACACCTTCTCAAAATCCCCTTTCAAATTCTCCAGCCCTTCGAAAACATCCAGCAGTTTAAAGACCATTTGTGGCTCTCCCTGGCTCACAGCAATGGCCTCTCCAAACTGAATAAGTTCTTCCATCCCACACACCAGGGCCAACTTGCCAAAGCACTCCGTCCATGCCTCCTCCTCAAAACCCTCAAATATATCGCAGCACAGCTTCCTTTCAGGCCACAACAGATCCCTCACTACCACATCCAATAACCTCAACCAATCTGAAACAAGCCCTTCTAAATCAGCCCACTTCAGGCAGTTGAGTTTTTCAGAATTATAGCTTAAGTAACAAGGTTTCATGGTTTGGAAGCTATCCTTCACTAATCTAACCCTAACCCCCCAGTACATTTTAAAGCATTGCTGAGACCTGCCATTTCTCTTGAGGAAATATGCAATCTCCCTAGGGATTTTTAAGTTTCCATTCACAAAGACACCAACAAAATTGAACTCTTGATTTTCTTGTGGTTTTTGGGGTTCTGAGGACTTTCTGTAACTTACAGTGAGGTCAGTTAGAACCAGACTGAAAGAGGGTTCCAGCTTCTGCACAGCAATGTCCAGCAGCCCTCTGCTATCACCATCATGGACAACGCCATCCTTTGAATTCCTTCTCAAAGCTTCAATGCAATCGTTCAATCTCTCCATTGTATACTTGTCGACCTTGTACACAGATGTTTGGAGTTAAAACCTAGTAGTTGAAATGCTAAATCAAGACAATGAAAAAAACTCTGAGAAGTTAAAAAATACAGGAACAATCATCTCCACATTGTATACTAGCCAATCTAGTATAAACATTGTTGCAGTCAAAACCTAGTACAGTCTTAAATCAAGACAATCAGACAAATCTTGGAGAATTTGAAAGTTAATTTAAAACAGAATACCAGAAAAATACTCATGCAAACAAGTAAATACACTTTGAGGCCTCATATAGACAATTCACTGAATTTAGTTTAAAGATATTTAAATATGTCAAACTACTCTCTAATGAAAAAGGACGTTATAGGAACAATACTTGCATCTGAAAACATCATTATTAATATATAGAGTGTATCAAAGAAACAAAGCTTGAAGAATTTGTGTCGAAATTGGACGAACATAGAAATAAACAAGTTGATACACCATGATTGACAGTTCTCATTGACCAATTTGGCCAATAGATCATTGTTAGTCAACTAGACTCTAAATGAGGAGTCATTATAATTTATATGATCAATGCTTGAATTAAAAAAGGACCATTTAGTATTTTACAGGATATGAATAGAACAGAGCTTGAACATTTGTTTTCAAACTAAACAAACAGCTCAACAAATACATTGACTTTGGTCTTAATGTCTTCTATAGAACAATTTGTCCTAGAGCACTTCAAAGTCTAACTAGCGTCTCAATGAAAAGACATTATGTGATCAATGACTGCATCCAAAAAAACTATTAAATACAACATATAAAACAATTAGGTATTTATACAAAAAAGCATTAAGTATATCATATATGTACACAACATATCAAACAAAGCAAGCTTGTAACATAAAATTGGAAACAGGACAACATCTAAACAAGTAGATACACTTTAATCAGAGTTGCTTGGAAATGGTATAGGATATGGATACAAATAATATTTAAGACACCCTGAATAGATTTAGATAGGGTATCAGATACGGATATGGATACGGATTATTTTTAAGAATATGTTTCCTGATATGGTATTGGATACAATAGGGAACTTTTTTAAGATCCCCGATGTGTGCATTAAATTAAAACTACACGCAAATTACACATTCCCAGCGCATGGGAAAGATAGAAAGTTGGGTATTCCATGGATTAAAAACAAACTACAGGGTGTGCATTACCAAAGGAAAATGATCAAAACTTGAATTAGAAAAGAAACACAGTTGGTATTTTAAAGAAATAGATCAAACAAAGTCATAGCAGAGCTGGGCAGATCCAATGTGAAATTTTGAAGGACTAAGGAAAATAGAGAATCAACACTCATTCATCTCCACATCCTCAGTCGTTGCGTTTTAGGTCATTTACAATTTTATAGATTATCTTTTTAGTCTTCTGGAGGGTTTATTTTTCAAAGTCTAATTTTTTACCTTTTGAATCAGAAAAGGCTACAGTATGTGCCCGCATGCCTGCATCCAACTATATCTAATTTGGCCCCGTTACGAGTTCATATCCAAATACGGTCAGGTACTGCTTCCAAGCCGTCTCATATCCGTATTAAGTATCCAGCATGCTGTATTGTACAACTCTTATATATGTCACACCAAGCAAGATATGTAACCATAAACCCTGGACCCAACACGTCAAACCCAATCCAAAACAAGTAGATACCCTTAAACTTAGAGTCACCTGAACTAAAGCTACCAGGATATGGACTCCACAATTAAAAAAAGTACAGACACTTCGACAAAGCACAAAGTACAATTTCACAGTAGGGTATCCCAGACCCTAAGGTTATGGATACGTCAATGTCATTTTTCAGACTAAGCTTACAATTGGAATATGGTCATTTAAGACAAGAGGTTAGAACTTTTTGAGAGATTCCAAAGTGTGTGGATTACATTAAAACTACACGCAAATTACACATCTCCTCTAGTAACAAATGCTTAGGGTGTAGATGTGCCCAAGTTGGGTTCCCTTTGGCCAGTGATTATTACAAGAGAAAAAACGTACAGGGTAAAGTGCATGACTATTCATGGAATTCATCTTGAGATTACTAAAACAGGTGCAAGTAAAATAAATCACAGTTGGTCAAAATTTATGGTTGAAACAAAGTCCTATGACAGTCAAATGGACATCAAATTTAAGGTCAACAATTTTGAAGGAAAGGACAAATCACAGAAAGAACACTCATCTCATCTCCACATCCTCAGTCGTATGCATAGTAGTTACCCTTCTCAGCGATCCAAGTAGATGTATCATATGCTAAGTTACTACTGGACACTCCACCATTCAAGTTACATGTAAATACACTTTTCAATCAAGGCATAAAGCACGACTTAGATTAAACCCTAAGGTTAAACATGCATGTCATCTCAACTATAGCTAATTTGGCCCCGTTGAACTAAATCATATTTAAACTACGTTGCCAGGATACGGATACGAGTATCCGTTTGGATATCCGGATACGATATCGCAGGATACGTCAATTTTAAAAAACCCTTGGATACGATACGTCTTGGATACGTATGTCACACCAACAAGATATAAACCATAAACCCTAACCCAACACGTCAAACCCAATCCAAAACTCTAAACCCTTAAACTTATGTTCACCTGAACTAAAACTGACCAGTAGTAATACAAAACTTGAATCAATGTTCAAAACACTTCGACAATAGCACTTAAGACTTTGCATTTTTATTGATCATGTAAACTGCCATACCATAATGATATACGTATATCATGTTAACATGAATACGAACAAAACTTGACAATTTGAATAAATCATACTAAGTAACTAGATCCATGTTCAGAATTTTCAGAATTCAAACAATAGTACTTAAGATTTTACATTTCATTGTTCATGTGGCTGCCATACATATGATATAGGAATACAAACAAATCTAGAATATATCATCTAGATTTTCCTCAAAATCAAGTTCATGTGTGCCACTTGTGGCCAGCCCCACTCTCATTACACTCCACTCTCCGCTCCTTGCAAACTCCCTTGAGCGTCATCTTCGCCATCAAATAATGAAAGTTGGGCAAGCATGGCTACGGAGGCATCCAAGTATGTGGTCTCTGGAATAAGATCCCAAAGTTTGTGAGGCCCTTTAGCATACTCTTCAAACTTGTGTGACAAGAGGCGCAAATTGGAGTGCACATATACCAAATCATTTTACATTTAGTGTTTAGGGTTTGGTTTTAGGGAGTAGAACTTTATGTGGGGGACAGGGTCATTAAAAGATTCATTTAGTGTTTACCCCCCCTTGTTTTAGGGAGTAGAGTAGTTAACATTAAAAAAAAATGAAATAGTACTAAAAAAAACGTATATAATGTTGGATACGTACCTGATACGTACGGGGTACGTCAGGATACGTCATGGATACGTTTGTACGTATCCGTGACATACCCCATACATATCCGCCACGTATCCGCCAAGTATCTGTATCGGATATGTATCCAAGGGGATTCGGGGGGTTTTGGAGTATCCGTGCAACGTAGAATTTAAACAAGAAGATACAAATGTAAGTAGTACTATTGTTTTGGAATTAGTTATGTTGGTTTCGATTCTCAGGTCAATCTTTATAACCTATGTTACCAGAGTTCATCCCCCACCCTCTCGTACCCCTGGATACGTAACCAGTACGGATATGTCCCAGGTACGGTGCTGATACATCCCGAGAATGTCCAGGTACGTACCGAGCACGTCCCAAGTATGTTTTGACGTACCCGAGATGTACCCGCAGGGTTGAGCAGCAGGGGGCTCTAGAAAAGTTTTTTTTTTTTTTTTAACTCAAACAAACTTTAGTTTTATTGAGGACTAGACTAGGAGGGCATGGCAACCACAAGAAAACCTAGAGATTGTTTAAAATCCCTCTAGATTATTGAAGAGAAAATATTCAAAGTATATCAAGAATGTTTGAGGTAATTATTTGGGATCATCACAATTGGCCAAGGAAAGAAGCTATTCATAGAAATTTGGAGATATACTTGAGCCTCCATACAAGTTATTTATGAGATCAAATCTCAGGTGATCTTCAATACTAATAGAAAAATTTGGAACGGCAAGTTACATAGCTTAAAGTTTCAAAGAGCATCCTTTCCTAGAAACTACCAAGGCACAACATTGACTCCTTCCCGCATCCTTAAGGAGGATTAGAAGGTGATTTTGGATAATATGAATGCAAGAAACAACCATTGGACAGACCTCTTTAGTTATCATTGGCAGGTTAGAGTCAATCTCATTAAATAGGTCCTTTAGGAGCTCCCTATATACATCTTTTATGGTCACCATCGCAACACAAAAATTAATCTTAAAGGAAATGGATGAAACAAAAAGGAATGCAATATTCGTATATCATAGAAAATATAAAATCTTAAGTATATTGAATGTTTTGAACATTGATCGTACTATATTTTTCAAGGTTTGTATTTCTTATAGACTAAAAAATGAGTAAAATGAGTATATATATAATGTGTGTGTATGGACGTATCCAAGACATATTGTATCCAAGGGTTTTTTAAAATCAACACATCCACATATCGTACCCATACCCATATTGTGGAAAGATAGTTTATAACCCATATTTTAAGAATTGCAATTCACAACCGATCCCTTAAAATTGCATCTAGGGGATGCTCATAGAAATGGAGGACCAGGATCTCCCAAGAAGTCACGCATCTCAGTAACACTCAACTCAAATGCCCTTACCCATGGAGTTTGATCCACACAATCAAGCTTTCATAGCTTACTAACCAATTTGGGGTTCTCAACAGTAGATACTGCACATAGAGTAATAAAGGAAAACACGAGAAGCAACACTAAAAAATAATTAATTTGTCTGCACATGACTACTACAGATCAAGCGTGTATAAAGGTGGTTATTATCTTTATGGATATGTCCTCTAAACTGTAATCCGTGGACCTATTTTTAAAAATTAAGAAAAACAAAATCAGCAAAATTCATTTCAGATATTTGTATCAAAACGTGTACCTGTGAAAAACCCTACACTATAATAAACCCTACACCCGAAAACTGTACACCCTATTGTCAGAAAATCATCTTACCAGAGGACTCGAGTTCGAAACCTGAACAGCCTCTTCCAGCAAGCTCAATGCGAGGGGAAGATTCTCTGCTACAAAATTCAAGTACCCCTCCAGTTTCTGCGCAGCGGTCAGATAGCCCTCCAGATCGTCTCTCGGATCATGGCCCACTACAGTAACTTTCAACTCTCTGACCGATGCCATGGCCTCCAATACTTTCATGGCAGACCCAACTGCAATATTAATGCATTTCATAAAACTCTGAGATTCTCGCGACAGGGAAAGCAAAGGAGCCATTATAGATTCGAGGGCTTCTCTTCTCTGTTTCATTAACAGCAGATTATGCCCACATTGGTGTAGTGAGAGGCCGATTTGCCTTGCGTTGTGGGTGGATTTCAGGAGGGATTTTTGTCGCGAAAGCAAGGATTCGAAGGTCGCGAGGTCGAAGTCGGTTAACATGATGAAAGAGGATGACGACGATACCACTGAAACTTCCCATGTTTTGACTTATTTTTCTTATGACCTATAATTTATTATTACCTACAATCATTGATGGCGTTTTGGTTCTGAAAGTTGCTCTTGAAATGAAAACGTGGGGTTTGAATAATTGAGGCGCCCTCGCATTCGCGCATTAAAGTTTGCCAACGTCTCCATTTCTGTGCTGTCCAGAGGAAAATCGGGTTTGTTATTTTATTTTTATTTTTTAAAATTGAAATCTGACTTTTCATTAAGTATATATAAACTAACAAAAGCATTCATAGGTGATTGTGAAACTTGGATACGCACTTTTTCTATACAGGGATTTTTTTTGTGTAGACTTTATATTCTTTGAAATGTTTAAAAACAAGAGCCGCAAAGTGGCCAGTTCCTGTCTTTAAATTGTAGTTGTAGATTGTAATAATTGAAAATGTAAAGATGAGCGGATTGTAATAGGCAAGAATGTGGTTTGTCTAAAACACCGAGGAAAATTTTGTATAGTCCCAAACATAACTAAGCATATGCCTACATATCCCTTAAACATAACTGTCTCTGAAAATAACATGTTGCTTTATGTGCTCCTATTAGGAAACATGAAGAGAAGCACATACAATGTACAATAAGCAGCTTTGTTCGAAAATGACACCAAAAGGTACTCGGATGCCTTCTTTCATGTTGTGTCAAGTTCAATAGATAGATATATATTTCCAACTAGTTAAGTACAAAACTTAAGCCAAATTCACATTATGTAGTAGTGTCATTCCCTGTTCACTGCAATGTTTTAGGTCTATATTACTGGATTGGATTTAAGTAAATGCCTTGTCCAACGTACTGAAAATATCGAAGCAAGTACAAATATAGTTTTCGCAAAAAATTCTACAGAAAATTCATTTTACTGGAACTGATGGAAAAATAGTGTTATCAGCCCATTTGGTGTATGTGGGAGTTGAGGTACGAAACAAATGAATGGTGTCAAGCGCAAACAACATTACCAAATCTAGTTTATGGAGTGGCAGTAAAATAGCATTGGGTGGACATTAGCTGCTGGTTAGGAGAGAATGGTAATATACGATGGTAATATTTAAATAATTTTTTAGAAATGATGTGAAAGGGATGCCTTGGTCATGTGTGAACAGGGAAATGATGAATAAGATTTAAAATTAGAGGTATTTTGCATTGTCCAATCAAGCTTTTTTTTAAAATTATGTAGGTAGTTTGACTAGTATCAAAACATAATATTAAAAAAGAGAAGATGTGCTGAAATAAAATATGATATTTAAAAATTCGGAGACATACTATCCATAATGACAATAGTAGACAATATTATCTATTTCTATTCATCTCGTGATTTATCATTCCGTTGATAAATATTATCTGTTGTCTCTAATTTTTACATTAAATTCTTATAGAGATATAATTTATGTCCAATGATATTGATATGTGCCTCACGGAAATTTTGATATTTACTATGGGAATGATAAATCTATGCATATATTATGCAAAGTACAATAATAAATTTGTTTAATAGAGATAAGTATAGGTATGTTTCACTTTTATAAATTTTATAAATATATAATAAATTTACATAATGTGTGTTATTTTTTAATAAGAAAATATATAATATATAATGTTGTCATATTGTAATTGGTGATAGTTGGCATTGTCAAGTATTCAATCAAGTCAGTTTTAATGTAAGTTATCTACAATCAAATAGATGAATTGATAGATTGATAGGGGTTAATAAATGCTATGCCACTTGGCCATTTATAATATTTTGGCTTAAAAAAAAGAAAAATGTGTACTTCAATAAGAAGAAAAAATTGTCGAATCACCCTTTCCAACCAATCAAAATTTCAATAAATTTATTTATGTGAAATTGTATTTATGTAAATTTGTCAATTCAAATTATACATTAGAAAACTTGAGATGGGTAGAAAAATTATTGTTTATGATTGGTTCACAGTAATATTATTAATTAGATGACATGAAATGTATATTATCCTGCCTTGGCAGGAACTAATAATGCGTTTTAAGAACGTAATTTAATTTTATTATATTTAAAATAGATAAATCTCTATGTAATTCACTGGAGGTGTTCTCTATGAAGAGAGCCCTGCTGGAAAATGTCAAATTCTGGCAGGTCTTTTTCAGTAGCATAATTTCGGTAATGTGTTTCAAAAGTGTTCTCTTCATTGTCTCCTCATTCGATATGTATTCTTTTAAATTATTAATGTGTACCATTTTCAATTCCCCTATGGGAAAGGCACTTGCGAACGTTTCTGTGACTGAGTTAATTTTGACGGTTTGACGGCCGTCTGGACGTTTTCGCATTTTTAACAAAAAGTTTTTTTAGGGGCGTTTTCTCTTTTTTCGGCTATTTGAAACAGTTTCTTTTTCATTTTTTGCAGCTATGACTCTGTTTATCTACAAAGAGCCAATCGCGACCAGTGCTCCGTAAGGAACATTCATGCGCTGTGAATAACTTGTACAGATGCCTCGACGATATTTTCTTGTCTGTGTTGCGTATGTATAAATATTTGGGAGGATGGTTTGAAAGATTTTGCAGAGGGCGAGCTGGTGGAGGATTCCTGATCTTACACTGACCACCCTGTGTTGTTGTATGCATCTCCGAGGTAGACCAGTCATTTGCTTCAGCGATAGCTCTCCTCACTTGTATGGGAATATAATTAGGCTCTCTTATACCACTGTCTCGCATCCACATATAATCAATTGTAGACTTACCATCGTCACTGATTCTGCTTGAAATGTGAACATGGTTTCCAATTTTTGGCAAGGGTGGCAGGGTTTGCCAATTGATCAATCCTACTCCTACATCAAGCTTGCTTATACTGTACATGGTGCTGGTGGTCTTATTATCCTTATCAGGAGTAGGAGCAACAGTAGAAGGAGTGCTGAGAGCATATACACACTGGTCAGAGACCAGAAACTTGGTGGATTCATATGATTTAGCAGCACTGTGAGGAGGAAGAGGAAGCCTTCTGAGGATGCCATCTTTATATATATGTAAAGAAAGTCTGTCAATTGATGTATAACAATAGAAAATAACTGAATTTTTGAGGGCATAGGGCTTGTAGTGAGGAGTTGCATATAAGGGATTTTTGAGATTAGAGGCCCAAATTCGATTCAAGGTCATCAACATAGGTTTCATATGCCAGGGTATGAAAGCCGTGAGGGCTACCAGAGTAATATCATTTGGTAGCACAGGGATTAGATCTGCAACCCAATACAATATAATTTATAATTATTATGATAATTTGATGGCCGATATACCCAATGAAATCCTAAAACAAAAAGTTCATATGAAAAGTGTAACATACCAAGATGCCTTGTTGTTGTTGAAGGTTTCTCTTCTGATCTCTGAGCTTGGATGGATTCGCCTTCATCTCTTTTCTTTGAACAATCCATGGTCTCCTCCAAGTATCACAGTTGCCAATGATTTCCTGGCAAACCTTTTCCTTGCAGTTTTTTTTAAGAATCACATTAAAATCAGAATATAGACGGTTCAAATAAAAAAAAACCTAACAAGTGGCTTAATTTGGACTATCTCCTAGAAAATACCAACTTCTGCTATGTAACACTTTCAAGTTACACATAATACTTTACAAGCAGATGCACCTTTTTCACCAAAATTACATATATTTCACCCATACACATTATTTGAATCCCTCCGAGAGTGTGTCGTTCACCTAGAATTAAACATAATAATATAATATTCATTTCCAGGTTCAGAATACTCAATATTATATAAATTTCAGTTTGGGATAATCTCATATGGGTCCAATTCGGATTTCTCAGTTGTTTCCTCTTTGTCTGAAACCTTTCTTTCAAAGTTGTAAAACAGGGTAGAACATTTTATGCATCAAGAATGCTTCTATCTTCTAATGTTATATTTTATTAAAAATTCCAATCCGTAGAAATTTGTGAAGTTTATACCTCAATATTCCTTATGAAAGTCTTTCTATTCTCCAACTACAACATCTTTACTCTAGCCAACAAATTCTATATCACATTTTGTAATTCAATAAGGACTTTCAAATTTCTTTGTAAAATTATCTATAACATATCAAGGTCCATGAACGCACCTCCAACTGCAAGTCGAAGCTCTAGATCTTCCTCACTTATAGTTGGTTGCACCCGAAGAGATCTCCAAGGAGCTCCATTTCTAACCTGGTCAAATAGATAGAAGCTATACTACCTTTTAGAAAGAACTCCAAATCATAAATACTTACACAAACATGATACATAGCTAATCACTGTGGACATCTAACCTATTCCTGAGAAATCAATTTCAATATCTCACTTTTAACACATATAAGGCTTTAAATGATTGTAATCGAGTACAATGGTTAGTAGTAATGTTAAAATGCATAGTGAGAGAGGTATGACTAAGACATACTTGTTAAACCTTGAAGATGTTGACTGAACTCCGTGATGAATGGAGAATGATGATGACGACATATAAATAGGATCATCATCATCTTCAACAACTATAACATTGCTTAACCCAATGTTCTGCATGGTGGTCAATGCCCTTCCCTTGTCTGCTTCAGAGTGCCCTAGTCTCAATTCCAAATCCTGATTCCATTTTCGAGTTGACCTAGCTCTGTTCATGTGATGTTCTATGAAGTGCAGACAACAAGCAATTAAGGAGAAATGGAACAGTTGATCTCCTTTCTCCAATCAATTGCCTGACTGAAGTGAACAATCAGTCCTTATTATATAAAACATAAACCACTTGATACATTAATCTCTCCCACTGATTTACTACAGTAAAGGATTTTAAGTGATCCTCTAGAGAGCATGGTATTTTCCCTAACTACCAATGGTGTTTTATCAAGAAACTTGGTTAACCAAAACATACCAACCAAATAGGTCCAAGGATTACACACCAATGGTGGGGTACTTATAGGAGAGTGACCCAGAATCAAATACCCCTAGCTATAAAAAGGATATCCATAAAATGGTGTATAAAAATAAGGGTGCAAATGTGAGAAGGCTAATGATTACATCAAATTAATGTGATACAGGTTTAATCCTCCTCTCCTCGATAAGGCAACACATAAACCTAAAGGCAGTCCATTGACGTAGGTATGCAAAGTTGTGGTTGCATCACTAAGTAAATTGCAAAACAAAGTTCCTCAAGAAAGCTCACTCCTCTATGAGGTGAAAGACAAGCATTCCGCAATTCAAGGAAGTCAAAAGCTGAAGCATACAAATGAATTTCAGTATGTCTCTTGACCATGTTACCACATTTATTGTGTACCCTTTATATTTTGCAATGGAGTTGATTGGTATTTATTTATCCTTTGTATTTTTGTCATTCAACACAACATCAAAAGGATTAAGCCAGAATTAATTCTTCAAATTTTTCTTGATTCTTTGTATATGTCATTTATCGGTATCAACTTGTCAGTGTCTTTGTTAAAAATCACAGTCTCTCCTACATATAATATGGATTATGAGCTATCCTAGACAAGTTGTTTCCTATATTTAGCATTTTTAAAAAAAATTATGAGTATTATTATCTACTGCGTTTTGTGACACAGATTTATCCTACAACAAAGAGTTAACTGGCCATATCCCAAAATCCATTGGTCAATTGCTTCACCTTGATACATTGTAAGCCTGTAAAATTTAATCTTTTTGCATGGGTTTAACATATCACTTCAAAACTAAGAAACACATCTGATCGACGCTCTATTCAGGATCCTAATGGGATGTGCTTTTATGGGATCCATTCCCAGTGAGTTAAGCAATTTGTGAAATCTGACTTTTCTGTAAGATAGTTACTGCAGTTCAGGAAATCTATCCTTTCTGTAAGATAATTATTGCAATTTCCTCCCCACATAAGCTCTCTAAAGACTCTTCTTTGGCCACCAAATAGCTTATAATGTTGTATCTATTTTTTGTCATAGCATTGATCTCAAATAAACTGAGTGGGAAGATACCGACATCAATCGGAAATCTTGAACAAGTTTACTGGTTGAACATCGTAGATAACCAAATAGGGGGAAGGCTTCCAAATTTTAACCTTTCAGAATTTTGTTTTGGTTTACAGAGTGATGGAAAATGTGAATTTGGAAGGAAAAGTTCCCCCCGATCTTTTTAGCTTGCCGCAACTTCAATTAGTGTAGGTATCAAGAATAATATAACTCCTGAGATTTTTTTTCCATTAGTATAAGTAATTTTTGTTTTGCGGTATCTACACTTAGAGCAAGAAGAACGGAGGAGTCAAGACTAATTTCACTTAACCAAAACAACCCATTGTAAATACTAGGCTCTACTTTGATAGCACCTCCACTACTACCATACTCAACACTGTTGTGCGAAGATCCTTGTGAAGCTTTTTGAATATTGAAGTGTAGGTTTTTGAGAAACAAATACGATATTTATGTTGTTTGGGTTTGTAAAAGTAAATGATAATCTATTAAAATTTTTAGAAAAATCTCTTTAAATTTTGGCTATTGAAATAATGTGGCTTTTGTATTTATTTTGTTGAATTCAGTTTACTTCAACCCCAACTGTTGTGCGAAGATCCTTGCGAATTCGGAGTAAGAGTCTTTCTCCATTCCTTGCACCTCCAATTTTCACAACTCCAAATTGAGATCATTGTTGGAAGATATTTTATCATGTATTCAAAGTTATTTTTTAACCCAGTTTTCAACAGGAAGACTGTGTGTCAAGAGCTTGTAAGAAGGAAGAGTTTTTTTTGGAACGGTTAAAATATAATTTAAGTAATTCAATTGTTTCTTGATTTTGAAAAAAACAAGATTTCATGTAAATTGAAACATGAATATATAAATTATGACTCTGTATCGAGAACAATTAAAGTGGAACTTTTTCTTTTTAATAGTTAAAATATGATTCTATCAATTCTATATGATTGTGAAAAGGAAATGATTTCATATAAATTGAAAAGTGAACATATTCAATCTGATTATGTGTTAAGAATTATTAAGGTGGACGAATTTATTTATCTTTGAAGAGATAATATAATTCAAGTAATTCAATTGTTTGTGATTGTGAAAAAAATTATTTTATGTAGATTGGAAAGTGAACATATCAATTTTGTCCGTGGAGAGCCATTAAAATGGACTAATTTATTTTTCTTTAAACCCTTATAATAAGATTCAAATAATTCAATTATTTGTGATTGTGAAAAATGGACTAATTTATTTTTCTTTAAACACTTATACTACGATTCAAATAATTCAATTATTTGTGATTGTGAAAAAGGAAGTATTTCATATAAATTAGAAAGTGAATATATCTAATCTAAACAAAAGCCACAAAGTATCAGAATTTATTTTTCTTAAAATAATTATAACACTTTAAATATTAGTACACAACCTTTTCACATTGCATTACAAATGCCTATAGTTTTCAAATGCCGAGAAAGAACTATGCAATGTATAGTTGTTTCCATCTAAAACTTTGTAAATAATATCAATTTTTTCATATTGAATTGTTTAAAAGGTTAGACCTCATTTTTGCGCTATTTAAATGAAGTGGTTCATCTATATTTTTGCGTTGTTTTTAGCTATTTTCGGGTTCCTATACGGTGGAATAGATTCATTTACCCTGCGGTGTTTAAAAAAAACTTCTAGGGTCTCCATTTGGATCCAAACCTTGATGCTTCTCACCACATCTTTCTCCTCTGTGAGCTTCAACATGCGACCTCTTATTGTACAGAATCTGCCGTAAAAAGATAACCCAAGGCCTCTGTGATTTCTTCATTTTCTTCTAAACAAATTTTTCCTGCATGTGCCGGCCAACAGAGTGAGTTTGGTTCGATCTACCCAAAAATAAAACAACAATTTCATTGCAAATTTTGGTGGTGAAAAGGCTTTAATTTGTGGCAGATAATTTTGTCTAGTAGTCATTTTACTAGTGTTTTTCCTCTCTCCATTGGCCAAATTTCACCTAAACTCTCTTGGTTTGAAATATCCGCTAACAACATAAGTGGAAGCATACCTCCGCAAATTACAAATATGTGAAACTTAAACTACTTAGATTTAGGTTATAATATGTTGAATGGGTTCATTCCATATGGATTTAAATATTTTAAAAATAAGGAAAGGTTATATTTGAGTGGCAATATATTAGATTTAGGACTCTTGTCTCTTGGTCAGAACAATCTATCTGG
Organism: Taxus chinensis; assembly: GCA_019776745.2. NCBI lineage: Eukaryota > Viridiplantae > Streptophyta > Pinopsida > Cupressales > Taxaceae > Taxus > Taxus chinensis. The sequence goes on from CM034150.1 coordinate 799,418,310, forward strand.
AAGAATTTTTTATTCAATTGGTAACCTCAAAGAGCTAAGAAGACTTTCTCTGTATCACAACCCTTTGTCAGGACAGATACCTGCCAGTCTAAAGGAATGGCTGTTAGACTTGTCTTACAATAAGCTACCGGGAAGTATACTTGGAGAAATTCTTACCGGTCTTCAAAATATTCAGTTGTATTTAGATCTCTCATGGAATGCATTAGGAGGGTCCTTTCCGGAAGAGATTGGAAAAATTACAATGGTTACATATATAGACATTTCAGGCAATAGGTTTTGTGGTGCCATTCCAACTGCAGTTGGAAGTTGCGTAGGATTGAAACATTTGAATCTATCAAGAAATTCCTTAGAGGCTCTTATTCCAAAGGCAATGGAAAATTTGAAATATCTCATTGAACTAGAGCTTTCTTCAAATTTCTTAATTGGTCCACTACCAAAACTCCTCAAGAAACTTTCAGTGCTTTGCTATCTGAATCTATCTTTCAACAGAGTCATGAGAGAAATTATAAAAGAGGGGTTTTTTGCTAATGCCAATGCTATTGTTTTACTTAATTGAAATGTTGGCCTCTTTGGACCAAGGAAATTATTGTTACCTGAATGTCCAAGTCAAAGAAGTGCTTCACATTTCAAAACAGTGATAGTGACAGCTGTTAGTGTTAGTGATTTTGTGATATGTTCTTTACTTTTGGTTTTCTTGTGGAGATGGACTTCAGAAGTAGTGGATATACCACTAGCTACTCTACAAAAAAATTGAACACCTCAAAATTTCTTATGGATATATTTTTAATGCAATTGATGGATTTAATGAGAAAAAGTTGTTAGGGGTAGGAAACGTCGGATCAGTGTATAGAGGAGATTTGAGAGATGATAGAGTAGGTGATGTGACATTGATGGAAACTCAGATAAAATATTTAGAATCTTGTTAATACAGTTTGTGACTGAGCCACGTAGTTGAGAAACTTGAGGATGTGGGAAGTAGCATTATAAATATGAGATTGATTAATACATCATTATATTTTGATACAGGAAATCCTTGCATTATATTTTTAAAGAGCTCAAAATGAAAATCTTGTGAATTTCATTTTCTCTCATTAAGGTTTTAATGTGTTGGAGCTTCCTAGGCAAGGGAAAGCTCAAATACCATGTTCAATTCTCATAATATTTAGACAACATAAGTTCAAGTTTGTTTACCTAAATCTTGCAATGGGAAACACACAATGAAACAAGAAGAATGGAAAAGGGACTGCATAACCTATATTAACTTTAAACCATTGGTAATAGACCCACTATTTAAACCCAGTAATGTAATTTCATGAAACTCCAAAAAATGCTTCTCATCAATGTACGGCTAGAATTGGCAATATGTGGGTTACAGAGATTCAAGGGCAATATAGAAAGTTTTCCAAAAATAATTTTCTGAAACGCAAAAGGCAGAAAAGAACAGGTTTCGCTCCTCCAACCGACAAGGTCCTTGTGATGCCACGTGGTAATCTCTCACCAGATCTTGATTGGCTGCGATAGGAAATTTCCTCATCTTTCCAGTGGCGGGGAGGACCTTGGGAGGAAACTTTGAAAATTTTTCCCAGGGGAGGAATTTTTTTTTAAAAGGTTAAGTTTGATTTTGTGGGCCCGTCGGAGAAGGAAGTCTTTTGACAAAAGGAAAAAGTCCACCAACACCCAAGGGGGCGGCAGGTCCGCGGGGGAAATTTTTCCAAAATTTCGTTTTTCAGACTTAGGCAATTTTTGACAAAACGTAAGGCCTGTGAGTTAGCAGAGAGTGGCAGGGAGGGGGAATTTTTTCCCTTTGGAAGTTTTTTTACAGGACCAAAAAGTGCTAAGGGAAAATTCGGGCCCGCAGGTCCTTTGGAATTTTGATTCGGGCCCGCGGGTCGCTAAGGAAATTTTTCCCAAATTTGTTTTTTTTTACAGTTAGAATTATTTTTGACGCCAAATGAAGAAAAACTTCAGAAGGGCATAACTTTTTATTGGGAGATCATTTTTAGAAAACAAGGACTTTTTGGAAATCTCTCGATGTCCTATTTGCAAAGGGATCATTAATTTTTAATTTTGATAAAGTTTAAGGGGTCAATTTCGTGAAAACGTTCTGTAGGATTTTACAGTGCAAACTGGTAAATTTCAATTTATAACCTTTGTTCAATTTGATCTTCTTCCCCTCTCAACATGTCAAATAGACATGGAGAATTGTTCTTAAGTGGAATTAGGATAGGTTTATGAGGTAAATTTGTTTGATTGAGTTCCAATTCGAAATTTTACAACTTTGACAACAAAACGACTGTGAAAGCTTTGAACTCGATTTTGCCAGGTTTTGGAAGATTTCCTTTAAGTGTTTTTGTCTAATTGAACTCATTTATATCCTAGCTGGTTCAATTTTAATGTTTCATTGTTATTTCTTGAGTGCAGGTTTGGTCTGTTCATTTCTGGTAAAAGTTGTAGAGTTTAACGTGAAGCAAAAATGGAAACAACAAAATTAACTCAATGGTTCTTATTTTACTTGCCTTACAAATGAATTCATTTTATGCTAGTTTAAAATAGGTTTCATTCCTTCAATCAAATGATAAAGACAAGAATGCAACTTTTATTCTTTTCAAATCATGCACTTCACAAAACAAAGTATTACATTTCCTTCATATGCATTTCCTTCTTTCAAACAGAGGTTTTCAAATACATTTAAATGCTCAGATTCAATACAACAATGCAATTTGAGAAAGGTATTACCATCATTTAGTGATTTCAAAAGACAACTTAAACTTCTTTCTTTCATTCCTCGAATACAATTTCTTTCACATTCTTTCAAAGCTGAAAACAAAGTTTATCTCTTTCACATTTCAAATTACACTTTCATAATCAATACAACATATTTCCATTACAAAACATTTACAAGTTCATCCACTTCAAGTGGGAAAGGTTACAATAAAATTTATCTCAACAAGGGACTGTCCAACTGTCTTTTTTCCTTGCTCCAAAATAGCAACATGTAGATTTCACATTATTCCAATTTGATCACAACAAGAGTAGGGGAAAGCCAACGCTCTCCACCCAACCAAGACATCCAATGAAAAGGGAGAATCCATCCTTCTTCATTGGCCCCCGAGCCCCAACCATAGTGCAATAAAATATGTGATTCAACTCATGGAAACAAAGGCTTCCACAACACACACAAGCAACATTTTGTTTCACATATAAAACACAGTCCAAAGCAGAATGTAGTTTGTAACTACATTAAAAACATCACAATCAAAACTAAGGCTTCATCAAGCAAGCCAAAGGAGCAAGAAACTATGGGGATGCTTCTTATGCCTCCCAAAGGGGAAATGGGTATCACCACCTGATTACAAACCGCCAAAATATAGTATATCAAAGCCCTGACATGCCCTTATGCCTCCCCAAGTACCCCTTATTCCTCACATTTCCTTATGCCTCCCCAACCTCTTATGGCACCCCATAACGAGTAAAGAAATGTAAGCTATTTCTTGTAAGGTGGAACCCAAATCCCAACTCCCTCCACACTTATACCTCCCCAAAATCACTTATGCCTCCCAAAAAATAAACCCCATAGTCTTCTCCTACACCATTCCTAGGCCATCTACCCAAAAGCCCACAAACATGCCACAACATTCACAACAAAACAACATTTGCATAAACAAAAGAGAGCATTTCAAGAGCCAAGCTCCTACCTCTCCATGATGGAGTTGTTCCAATTCCAAAACAACAAGCTTTATCCCAATGCAAGCAATCCAAATCAGCCAAGCACAAGCATGCAACAATCTTCAAATTTCTTCAAAAGCAAGAGCTCTCAAACAGAAAAAGAATTCACCCAAGAATGAAGTCTCCAAATTCAAGCAACCCAAAACAAGGCAAGCAATTCAAATTTTATAGAAGAGGGAAGAGAAGAGGATGAGGTGGATCCATGTAGGATGCCACATCACACATCCTCAACCCCAACCCAAAAGTCAACTTCATTCTCCAATGCATAATAAATAGGTGGGTGAATAATATGACAGTTTACTTACACACTCAAATCCAACCCACACCCCAAAGGATTGAAATTAAACCATGTAAGAAAAGTACAATTAAAACTTACAATTTGTCTTCCCAAAATGCATTATAAAAGTCTAATTTTAACCCCCAAACCATAGGTATGGTTGGTAAATGAATTTAAGAGGTATGGGACAAGTTTAACTTGTCCCACAAGCCTCCAAAATCAGCCTCCAAGGACAAATTCGAATTTCCAAGAAAGTGGAGTGTTTCACACTCAAAAGTTAACTTACACATCACTTACACATTACTTACACATTCTTACAACACTTAATCCAAGAGTCAACAACTCTATTAATTACATTCTTATGACATCTTTTAATTAATTAACTTAACAACATGATTACTCACAATATTAACACAACATTTAATAAATAATGAATGGAGTAAATGCACCACAAAATAAACACATGCAAACATTAAACAAAGGAACCAAATAAAAGAATGTACATAAAACCCCTTGGTCACATTTAAAGGTGATTTCCCCCCATGGGAATCCCTAACAAAAATCAAACACACACAAACAAATACAGTTGCCATGGTGACCTTGTTGAATTCATCTAGAATTCAAATGTAGTTGGTCTCCAATCCCCCGATATTTGTTGTGATATTTTAACCTGTAAAATACAATACCTCCTTTGGCCTCGTGGCCATATCAGAACATCCAAAATAATATAAATATAATTCCAAAATCATCTAGATATATGAATCACAACAACATCATAGCAATCAACAACATCATTTACAATTTTATCAACAACTATATCATCATCCAATAATTTCCATTTCTAGATCTACTCACAATATCCAAATATCACATGTCCGAACAACATCCATAATATATATCCATGTCAATGAGTATATCATCATCCACATGTGCAATGTCTCCAATAATCATCATGCATCATAACTGAATCAAGATCAACAATAATCCATGGTCTAACATCTACCATCATACTAAATCAAAACCATAATAATGTCCATAATATAATCAAAAGTGTTATGATCAGTATCTAAAGTGTCGAAGGAAAGTGGGCACTACAATATCAAAATACAATTTCCATTTTTAGAAATAGTGTGACCACTGACCAGTGATTGATAGTTTTTTATTTCTTTACCATTTGTTCTTTAGTGTCCCTGACTTCATAATAACACCACAAAACCTTCAAAGATATCACTAAAACTTGTCACATCTCCTCTTTTTCAAAACTTTAATACGAGTATACTTAGTAAGGTATTTCTTTTCTTTCTTTAATGCATTTAAATTTTGTTTTCTGTGTACATGGCAGAGAGTTCTTCAAACATAGTCACATTTAGCTCCAAATATATGATGTGTCAACTGATGGAATATTTCACGCCATTAAAAGCGATTCATTTTTTCTACAAATCCAGGCGCCCCATACGGTAGAAATGCCTTAAATGGTTAGACATTAAAGTATTTTACATCAAGATTGTTGATCACACACTAGAGTGTTTGGCGGTCCATTACCTACAGGATTTCTTTGAGAACTTGACTTGAAATTGAGTTAGAAGCATCAAACATCGGAATCTTGTGAGTATGCATGGATATTTGCTTTCTCCACATGGAAACCTATTGTATTGTAATTACATGGTAAATGGAAGTCTGTGGGACATCCTACACGGTGAGTATAATGATTATGTTATGAAGAAGAAAGGAGGAGTCAAGACTACTATCACTTAACAAAAACAACCCATCGTAAATACTACCCTCTACTTTGATAACACCTCCACTACTACTTTACTCAAACTTCTTGTATCTAAAGTGATATCAAATGTATTCATGTTTAGTGCAAATAAAATTGGCCACAAAAGGAAACCACTAATGAGATAAAATTTGCAAATATACGGAAGTTTTCATGTATTCATGTTTAGTTCAAATAAAATAGTCCACAAAAATCTACCACTCATAATATAAGATTTGCAAATGTGTATTTATGAATTTGTAACAAATTTGAAATGTACAGATAGAACCTTTAAATGTAATGTTTCATCTATACTCCTACACTTACACTATCAATCACACCCCTCATCAACATCAACTACAAAAGTAATAATTATCCCTCTAAATCAAATAACATATACCATTCGGAGTTCACATTGCATTGTACACATGCGATTGCTAGTTTATAAGCTACTAAATTTTATTGAAAATAGATAAGTTTAAGTGGGTCCAATAACTAAAATACCAACATGTGCTCCTATTTTTGTTGAAAAAGCATAACAAAGTGACTTTCATGCCCCCCACCATTTTTTGAGCACCATTTAGTAGTTTTGAAAACCCTTTGGTAGAAAGATAGTTAGGAGCATCTAGTTTGTGCTAGAATTTTTTTTAGATTTTTTTAGCAAGTATTTATTTTTTTATGATTTTTCTAGTACAAAAATTTTATGTTTTAAAAAATAATGGAGCTTCGACCGTGCCCTCCCTAACTATCTAAAAAAATATTGAAAATTAGAATTTTTTAATGAATATGTATAGAATTAGGCCTAGTTTGTGCTAGTATAATTTTTTTTCAATTTCGATGACCCAAAAAAAAGATACATGATGAAAGATAGACATATTTAAACTTCAAAAAATAGCTATAAAAATCCATAGTTAGAAAATAAATAATATGGAAACCTTATATTAGTTAGAAAAAATTGAAAAATTATATTTTTAGAAAGAAAAAACTCTGGCTCTAGGTCGTGGTATAATTTTTTTAAAATGAATTGATTGTTTTATGTTGATTTATCATGGAGGAAGTGGCATTTTTACATATTCCTGCAAAAATACATTGTTTGTTGTGTTTGTGTAAGTCCATGCCGTAGGCTGGGGATCCAAACTGGATCCCAAGCCTTAAGGCATGGCTTGGAAAAAGTGAAAATGCAAAACACGTGCTATAATGCATACGTGTTATAACGTGTCTATAATGCATACACGTTCTTTATAGTATAAACATTATATATATTTTTGGCATGCTTCTATTTATAGTATAACATGTATAAGTTAAGAAATAATTCTATATACAGTAATAATAAATGAAAAACAAATATAAATAATAATAAATGAAAAATGAAAAACTTATAATTTATTATTATTTATATTTTATTATTTCTTATACTTTAAATTTATTTATGTAAATATAAGAAATTAGGGTCACTCTGCACCTTATGGAATTAGTCTCACAGCTCCATGAGTCACAGTTTAGGAGATAGTTTTTAATAGTATAATCTGGTCAGTACATATGTAATTTTCAAGATTTCAGCATTCAGCCTAAAGCTTTTAGTGTTTAACTTCTACAATTGAAACCTTAAACCCTAGGCCATAAACCTAAACCCTAAATTGTAAACCTTGAGCCCTAAACCCTAAACCTTGAACCATGATCCCTAGACCCTTAAACCTAAACCCTAAGCCCTAAACCTTAAACCTTAAACATTCAACCCTTACCTGTGAGCCCTAAACCCTGAGCCTTAAGCCCTAAACCCTGATCCATAATCCATAAACCCTAAACCCTAAACCATGAACCATGAGCCCTAAATACTAAACCCTAAATCCTAAACCATAAACCCTGAACCCTAAACCCTGAACCCTAAAAACTAAATCCTAAACCCTAAACCTTAACCATAAAAACTAAATCCTAAACTTAAACCCTGAACCCTAAACCCTAAACCTTAAACCCTAAACCCTAAGCCTTGAACCCTACACCCTTATCTCTGAGCCCTAAAATCTAAACCCTAAACCCTAGACCATATACCCTAAGCCCTAAACTAAACCCTGAGTCCTAAATCCATAAACCCTAAACCTTAAGACCTAAACCCTAATTCATAAACCCTAAACCATAAACATAAACCCTAATCCCTAAACCTAAATCCTTAACCCTAAACCCTAAACCCTAAATCCTTAACCCTTAAATGTAAACCCTAACCATAAACACTAAAACCTAAACCCTAAATCCTAAACCCTTAAATGTCCTTAAACCAAAACCTTGAACCCTAAACCCTAAACCTTAAACCCTGAACCATGAGCCCTAAAACCTAAACCCTAAACCCTAAACCTTGATATTTCATAAATATTTCCTAGTCTCATGCCTAAAACCATCATTGAGTCTGCTTATAGAACTACCTTAAATTTATGAGAGGTGGGACAAGTAACTAAATGGATATAACATCTACCTTGTGCCTTGTAATGCATATTACACATCTCTTCCAAACTTGTTTCTCCCCACATATACTTGCGCTCTTGAATGTAAATTTATTCACACTCTGAAACAAATTTCACATTTCTCATATTTCCATGTATGGTATTATGCAAGCCAGAATGACCCATTGGAAGCTGGAAAAAATAACCATCACAACACAAAACTTAATCTTAAAGGAAACAAAAGAAACATAGAGATATATACCAATACGGAGGTGTAGGATCATGATTGAATTTCTTGCAGTATCCTCTCCTCCGGAGAAAGAGAAAGTTATTGTTCTACTGGAATGGATAGTAAATTTTATAGAACTTCCTAAAGTGTTCAAAATAAGCATAGAAATAGGGGAATGACTAAGAACACAAAGGGGTTATCAATCACCTAGTAAATATTTCTTGTTCAGTTCTAAAAGGGAGTCACCTGGCCTACGACTTAGTGACCTTCCATTCATTGATAATTCCTTATATGATAAACCCATGGATGTTTTCAAAAGTGCCTTCAAAAAGATAGGGGTAGTCATCAATCCTAGTGAAGGGTGTGATGTGATTTCCAAAAACTTGAAAGCTCATATAGATTTAGAGATCATAACCCGAATTTACAAATATCTCTATCATTATAAATGGAAGCCAAGTAACGGTGTCTCTTTGTATCCAAGGATTGAGGACTACTGGTGGTATGTGGAAGGATTGGACATTTAAATCTGACATTTCCCTCCTTTAAAATATCAACAGATGAAAGACATCAAATTGTGATGACTCTCTTTAAATGTTCTACCTACGAAGTCAATGAACCCTTTTTCAGTTGAATACTCTCTGTCAATTACTAATAATAATGGGTAAGACATAAAACATTAAAATGAGTGAAATATTTCCCATGCGATGGGAAAAAAAGATAGTTATATTGGGTAAAGCCCTTAAACCTTAAACCCTAAACCCTAAACCATAAACCATAAACCCTAAAACCTTGAGCCCTAAACCCTAAATACTGAGCCCTAAAACCTAAACCTTAAACCCTTAAACCCTAAACCCTAAACGGTAAACCCTAAACCCTAAACTATAAACCTAAACCCTAACCCTTAAACCCGAAACCCTAAACCCTAAACCATCCTAAACCCTAAACCCTAAACCCTAAACCTTAAACCATGAACCCTAACTGAACCTAAACACCCTAAACCCTTAACCCTGAGCCCTAAACCCTAAACCCTTGAACCATGAGCTCTGAACCCTAAACCCTAATCCCTAAACCCCAAACCCTAAGCTGAAAAACCTAACCTAAACCATACACACTAAATCCTAAAACCCTAAACCCTGAACCCTAAAAACCCTGAGCCCTGAGCCCTAAACCCTAAACCCTAAACCCTAAAACGTAAAATGAGCCCTAAACCCTAAACCTAAACACTAAACCCTAAAACCTTAAATTATAAACCTAAACCTTAAACCCTAGGGCTATGAAATGCTAAACCCTAAACCCTCATGAAACCCTAAACCTAAAATACCCTTAAACCCTAATTCCTAAACCCTCAACCCTGAAACCCTAAACCCTCAACCCTAACCCTAAACCTTAAACCCTAAACCATAAACCTTAAATTTCCCTGAACCATGAGCTTGAACCCTAAACCCTAAACCATAAACCTGGAACTGTGAGCCAAAAAACATGAACCCTAAAACCCTAAACCCCTTGAAGCCATAAAACCCTAAACCCTAAACCTTAAGCCCTAAACCATATTCCTAAATTAAACCCTGAGCCCTAAACCCTAAACCCTAAATCCTAAAACCCAAACCCTAAATATTGAGCCCTAAAACCTAAACCTTAAACCCTAAACCCTAAACACCAAATCCCTAAAATCTAAACCTTAAACCCTAAACCTTAAAATCTAAACACTAAACCCTAAACCCTAAACATCATTTTAGTAAGGATCTCATTTTAGTAAGAAGTAAACAAACATCATAGAGTTGATTCGTGGTCACTAAAGTGAATTATGGACCAAATTTCAAAATTAGTACCAATTCAAGAAAGTGGTAGGGCCAAAATCCAATCCAAAAGGTCAAAAAACCTACAAAACGACTATATGTTTTCACAAAACAAAGACCAACTACAATATATATGGCTTGAAAGTTTTAGGTCATTGCTTGAAATTCTGGAAAATGAGTAAGCTCTACTGACTAGATTAGATTTTGAAAAATTATCTTCTAGATTATCACTGTCAGAACTACGGGACCACTTCCATCAGGTGCAGAGTGACCCTAATTTCTTATATTTATTATTTCTTATACTTGAACATTTATTTTACTGAATATGGCTCCTTCCAGCCCCTATAAACTTCATATAGAACAAAATGTGTATGCATTTTCAACAAGTGTTCATAGAAACATAAGCATTATAACATGAGCACATTTTAGGTTCGTGAATTCCTGAGCCTAGGAAAACATAACACGATCGTGTATTCATTCAATTTTAACCATAGGTTTTTAAGCATAACTTTTTGGCCACCAAACTTGGTGCACTTATCCGTAAACACAAAACCATGTAACATATCACTTGTTTGCTTCCCTGTCAGACCAAAGTCATAGATAAGGTATAACAGATGCTCTTCCTTTATGACTGAATAATTATGGAAGGAGGTAGTCAGAAAATTAATATTCCAAGGAAAAAATACTGCAAATTTGATTATGAATTGTAGAAAGATTTTGTTAGGAAATAAGGGATAAAATATGTGGAATAATCCCTTACAGAATCGCAACAGTAGAAACTAATATGTAGAAAATATTACAGATCTCAAATAAAAGTGCAGAATAAATAACACAACACAAAGAGACAAGATTTAACGTGGTTCACCCAATTTGGGCTACGTCCACCAAGAATCACTTGCTCAGATTTTATTACAAGCCTCCACTCTCTCAATACAATACCCAGATCCGTTTGGAGCTATGCTCAACAAACTCTACAGAATTCACACCCGAATTCAAACACATCTGCAATACATTTGCTTGTTCTTCTATCATATGCATAAGACCATATAAATAGACAACTGCTTAAGCAGTTTTACAAAACCGTGGGTATCAAATAATGGGCAAAAAATAAAACCGTCCCATAAACCTATGGGTAGCCGAAGAGGCGGTTTTACAAAACAATGGGTACCGAAAAACCATGGGCCCAAAAACAGCCCATAACGGTTACCCATTACCCATGGGTTAATAAACCACCCATGAAAATTTGCTTCGGGGGCTTTGCCCCCGTCAAACCCCCTTGACCCGCTCACCGATGAGCGGGACCGCGTAAAAATACCTCGAGTGTAACACATAGAAGGTGTACCACACTCTAACATGAAAATAGGCTCCACAAACATAACAATCTCCCACTTGGAGACTGATTTCCACTGAGCAAGCTTCTCAACCCTTCACTGTCATCTACGAAGGCCAACCAAAGCTGAAAATAGCTTTAGTTTATCCCTTGTGACCACCTTGGTCATCATGTCTGTAGGATTCTGACTGGTATGAATCTTCTCCAACTTCAACTTATCTTCCTCCAAAGTTGTCCTGATGAAGTGATATCTCAACTGTATATGCTTCATCCTGGAGTGGAAAGCAGAGTTCTTAGCTAGGTGTATAGCACTCTGACTATCACTATGCAGCTTACATTCCTCCTGCTTATGCCCCAAATCCTCAAGAAATTGTTGTAACCAAATCATCTCTTTGCTTGCCTCTGTGGTAGCAACATACTCAGCCTACGTGGTTGACAAAGCCACCAGCTTCTGTAGTCGTGAAATCCAGCTCACTGTTGTCCCACCTACAGTATAAATATAACCTGTCGTGCTCCTCCTGCTGTCTACATCTCCAGCCATGTCTGAATCTACATAACCACATAAAGTGGTGTCTGATCCACTATAGCACAAAATTGTCCCCATGGTTCCTCTCAAATACGAAGGATCCACTTTACTGCTTGCCAATGCTCTTTACCTGGATCACTCATAAATCTACTCACAGCTCCCACTGCATGGGAAATATCAGGCCTAGTGCACACCATAGCATACATCAAACTGCCAACTGCTGATGAGTAAGGTACCTTGGACATCTGGTTTCTTTCCTGCTCTGTCTTAGGACACTGCTCCTTTGATAACTTAAAATGGCCTGCCAAAGGAGTCCCAACCGGTTTAGCATCCTGCATGTTAAACCTGTCCAATACCTTCTTAATGTACTCTTCCTGAGATAAAGTCAACTTCCATTCCTTCCTATCCTCGAGTTATCCTCATACCAAGGATTTTTCTGGCTACCCCCAAATCCTTCATATCAAAGGATTCACTTAGCTATTTCTTGAGTACTTTTATTTCCTGCATGTTTTTACCTGCAACCAACATGTCATCAACATACAAACACAAGATAATATAACTTCCATCCTCAAATTTCTTTGTATACACGCAATGGTCAGAATGACATCTAATATAACCTTGCTCCATCATGAAGCTATCAAACTTCTTATACCATTGACGTGGAGCTTGTTTCAAGCCATACAAGCTCTTCTTCAGTTTACACACCATCTCCTCTTTACCTTTGACCTCATAGCCCTCTGGTTGCTGCATATATAGTTCCTCCTCCAAATCACCATGGAGAAATGCAGTCTTTACATCTAACTGTTCTAAGTGCAAGTCTTCTGCTGCCACTATTCCAAGAACAGTTCTAATAGAAGTCATTTTTACTACAGGAGAAAATATCTCATCAAAATCTATACCTTGTTTCTGTGCAAACCCCTTGACCACCAACCGGGCCTTATATCTTTTCTTTCCTCCTTCTTCGTCTTTAACTCTGTACACCCACTTGTTTTGCAATGCTCTTTTGCCTTCCGGTAGCTTCACCAAATCCCAAGTCTGGTTCTCCATGAGAGACTTATGCTCCTCATCCATGGCTTGCTCCCACTTCTTACTGGCATCTACCTGCATTGCTTCATCAAAGCTCTCTGGCTCTCCACTATCAGTGAGTAATAAATAATAAAGAGAAGGAGAAAAACGTTCAGGGTTCTTTCTTACCCTAGAAGACCTCCTCACTGTAGGAGTTTGGGGTTCCTGTTGAGTAGGTTCTTGAACTGATTCATGGGTCACTTTCCCATCTGGAAGATCCTCTACCACTGCATATTCTTTCTTGGATTCTTCCCTGTTTTCCTGCAACTGTTGCTTATACATGACTTTCTCATTAAAGACCACATCCCTAGACCGAATGATTTTCTTGTCCTTAATACTCCAACATTTAAACCAAAGTCATCACCACCATAACCAATGAAAGTACATTTTTCTGATTTAGCCTCTAGCTTGGTCCTATCATCCTTGTCTATATGAACAAACACCTCACATCCAAAGACTCTAAGAAATGAATAATCAACTTTCTTACCATACCATGCCTCCTCAGGTATGCCTCCATCCAAGGCACTTGAGGGTCCTCTGTTTATCAAGTACACAGCTGTGCTCACCACTTCTGCCCAAAAAGAAAGAGGCAGTCCTGCATGTAACCTCATGCTCCTAGCATGTTCCATTATTGTTCTGTTCATCCTTTCTGATACCCCATTCTGTTGTGGAGTTCCTGGAACCATCTTTTGCCTTCGGATTCCATTCTTAGAACAGTAATCATTAAATTCATTGCTGCAATACTCCCCTCCATTATCTGACCTGAGACATTTTAGCTTAAGACCTGTTTCATTCTCTACCAAGGCTTTCCATTTAACAAAAGTGTCAAATACATCAGATTTGTTTCTAATACAATAAACCCAAACTTTCCTTGTTGCATCATCAATAAAAGTAACATAATAACTTGAACCCCCAAGAGATGATACCTGAGCCGGCCCCCACACATCAGAATGTACCAGCTCTAACTTACTCTCTTTCTTTGTAGGTCCAACCTTGAGAAACCTTACTCACTTTTGTTTCCCATATATGCAGTTCTCACAGAAATCCAAACCTATTTCTGTATATCCAAGCAAATTCTTCTTTATGATGTTCATGCCCTTATGGCTCATATGACCGAGCCTATAGTGCCATAATGTTGTATCTGCATCTGAAGCCACAAGATTACAATCATTAGTACTATCAGTGGTTAAATACAAGGTTCCAACCTTCTTACCTCTTGCCACCACAAGAGCACCCTTGGTAACCTTCCAAGAGTTAGCTGTAAATATCACAGTACAACCATCACTTCCCAATTGCCCCGCTGATATCAAATTTCTCCTTAATGTAGGCACATGTCTGACATCCTTTAATAGCCATGTATTCTCATTCTGCATCTTAACCTGAACAGAACCTTTTCCAACTATACTGCAAGGCTCATCATCACCAAGAAAAACATGCCCAAAATCCCCTTGAACATAATCAACAAAATAATGCCTATGTGGAGTAGCATGAAAAGAAGCCCCTGAATCTAAAACCCAAGATTCAGTAATATTATGCAAAGAAAGAATCAAAGCATCCTGACATACATTACCCGATGCCACATTTGCCTCCTTGTTTTCTTCCTATTGTTTCTTCTTGTCCCGAAGCTCCCAACAATCCTTCTTTGCATGCCCAGACTTTCCACAGTTCCAACATACAATCTTGCTCTTGGATTTTGACCTTGCCCGATCTTTCGATTTTCCACGGTTTTCCTCTATTCTTCTGTCTCCCTCTAGTTTCCACTGTCAAAGCATTCCCTGAAGTAGAAGATTCCCTGGAGATTTTTCTTCACATTTCCTCGCTTAGAATCACCCCTACAACATCCTCAAACTTCAACTTCGAGTTAGCTGGAACCGAGTTGCTTACTGCCATTACCAGGTTATTCCAACTTTCAGGTAAAGAGCACATAATTAATAAAGCCCTAACTTCTTCATCAAATTCTATTGTAACCGAAGCTAGCATATTCACAACCGTATTGAAATCATTTAAATGATCTGCTACTGAACTATTCTCAGACATCTTCATATTAAACAACTTTTTCATTAAAAATATCTTGTTAGAGGCAGAGGGTTTTTCATACAACTTCCCTAATGCATCCATTAGATCTTTTGTAGTCTTTTCCTTTGAAACATTAAATAATACCGAAGATGTAAGACACAACCAGATCGTTCCAAGTGCCTTCCGATCCAACAAATCCCATTCCACATTTGTCATACTCGAGGGTTTGTTCACCTTCTCAGACAACGGAGTATAAAGATCCTTCTGATAAAGGTAATCTTCCATCTGCATCTTCCAAAGACTGAAATTCTACCCGTTGAATTTATCAACCCTAGATCTTCCATCATCTGCCATAGCTCCCACTCAAGATAAAACTTTCCCTGCGATTCAATGCTTCAGCAAACCAAACCAGGCTCTGATACCAATTGTTAGGTAATAAGAGATAAAATATGCAGAATAATCCCTTACAGAATCGCAACAGTAGAAAATAATATGCAGAAAATATTATAGATCTCAAATAAAAGTGTAGAATAAATAACACAACACAGAGAGACAAGATTTAACGTGGTTCACCCAATTTGGGCTACGTCCACCAAGAATCACTTGCTTAGATTTTATTACAAGCCTCCACTCTCTCAATACAATACCCAGATCCGTTTGGAGCTATGCTCAACAAACTCTACAGAATTCACACCCGAATTCAAAATACATGTGCAATACATTTGCTTGTTCTTCTATCATATGCATAAGACCATATAAATAGACAACTGCTTAAGTAGTTTTACAAAACCATGGGTATCAAACAATGGGCAAAAAACAAAACCATCCCATAAACCTATGGGTATCCGAAGAGGCGGTTTTACAAAACAATGGGTACCGGAAAACCATGGGCCAAAAAATAGCCCATAATGGTTACCCATTACCCATGGGTTAATAAACCACCCGAACCCCCTCGACCCGTTCACCGGCGAGCAGGACCGCCGTAGAAATACCCAAGTGTAACACATAGAAGGTGTACCACACTCTAACATGAAAATAGGCTCCACAAACATAACAAGAACAAATATTTTAAAGCTTTGAAAATTATTTCAAAGCATGTAACTCCTGTGAAAGATCATCATTTGGATCTAATTTTTTATTGTTTGAATATCTACAAGAGACTTTACTTTTCTTTGTATGCTTTTGATTTCACACCTATTTTGGTATGGCCACATTCATTAGCTCGACAAAGGAGTGTTGACATTGGATCTTTGCTAGATATGTATGAGTGAAGAGAACTCCACAATCCCTATGTAGAAATCAAAAGATCTATCTCCCATATGAAGGTCCATATTTCCCTTTTAATAGAAAAAATGGCTCGCACTCCATAGATTTCATTATTTGTTGGAGCTAGATATTTCCATTTGGCTCAGCTTTCACGGCCTCTTCTTCTTTAGAAAGGCTCAATATCAGATTTTGTGACTCTGATTCATCACCGACATTGCATTTATTGACAAAAAACTTCCTTCGCTTTTACATTAGACACCTCTCACATTCATTTCAGTGTTGCAGCAAATATTGCATCAAGATTTCTTTCCACAACCCACTGATTTCTATTACAATATGTAAATGCATTAAGTTCTTCCAAAAGTATGCTCAGAACTTGAGCCTTTACTTCCTACTCTTGGTGGCACATTGTCATACATTTCTCATCGCAATATCTAATCCATAACTCTTTACAAGTAAGAAAAAGGTTTACCATATATTTCTTAAAAGAAATTCCAAATCTAAGCCAACATGGACTCATGGGAAAACATGGACACTTAACCTTGGAATGTGAATGACTAGTCATTTTTGTTTAATGTAAATGTGTTTCCTTTGTCCTCTATATTGGCTTCCCACCTATGTAAAATCCTTATTTTAATGTGTCACCTTCACATACTTTCAATTTTTATCTAGTGAATCCGATGAATCACATGCAATTCATAACTCCAACAAATAGTATTAATCCTTTCATAGAAATGAGTCCACAATGATATGTTTGTATCCCCACCGCTACTCTAACTTATGTTTTATCTGGGTCGTCTGCAGCCAATTACAAATCAAGTTGGAGAAGGGAATTAGATTGTAGTGGCAGGTGCCTTGCGAACTACACATGGAGGACTACATCTAAGAGGAAAAATCCTAAAGCTTTCTTTCACTTGGGGTTCCCACACCTGCTATGTTTTGTAATCCTTCAAGAATTACTAATTCTCTTGTTCTCACTTTTAACTTGTAGAAGAGATGTGTAAATGCATTACTAGAATTCGCAATGGTGGTACTTTTTCCCAAACTGTGCCAATTTGTAATTGCATTAGCTTTGTATTATTCATGTACGTTCCTCAGTGATCAATCTACATGTTTTCCCAAACGTTTATTTGATCTATAGTATTGTATATGGTAATGTTTTGAAGTGGTTCTATTTTTCTTCGAACGACTATGTTTTTTAAAATGTTGACCATACATTCTACCATTGTGTGCAAATGAATTGTTAGACAAAATGCCAGAATATGTAGAAAATTGGGTGACAATTTAGATTTCTTAATCTATAAGGAGAGGGAAATTTTTTAGTCATGAATCAAACCCATGTTTAACATTGTTGACCGTTTACATGTGTTTGTGTTTGAAGCTATAAATAATTACTATTTTGGTAACTTTCTTTGTAAGCTTGTTATTCATCAGTGACAAATGTTGTCAGGAATATTTAGACATGGTCATCCTCAAGATCCATTAGGACTATTTCACTAAATGAAACAAACATATATTCAACCCGCCACTTCATTTTTGCTAGCATACTTGCAGGGTATGGAAAAATAAGAGCTTTGCAGTAGATTATGGACATTCATCATGAAAAAATATGGACAACATCAAGGCATAACAGGAAGTGTTTTTTGTCGGATGTTATATTTTTACTACATTGCTTGCTCCTCCTTATCACACAAACTAAAACCAATTTAAGATAACATAAATTTCATGACAAATTACAAATCCAACAAACTTTACTTTGCCATTCTCTCTCATGTAATTTGCAACTCATGAGCAATTACTAGTTGTATTAAAGGAGGATTTGTATTGTAGTTGTTAATTTGACATTATTGTATTGAAAATATAGAAATCTTTTAGATTTATTCTCCAAACAAACAAAAGAATTAAATACTGATCATTTTAATAGGAAATTTTTATGGTAGTTTATGCCACCATATATTTTACATTTCAAAAATCCTATCATACTTGAGTGTTCAAGCTAATTTAGTATATTTTATATGATAGTCATTAATTTAATGACATTCTTTCGCATGTATTTTGGCAATAGTCATAAGATAAGGCGGCCCACTGAGTACATAAATATATACCACTTTGAATTTAATGACATCTAATCTTGTATCCTCATGAATAACATTATTTGTCTTATTACATAAAAAAATTAGCCATGTTTCAAATGGTTATGGTTTATTGTTGCCTTCCCAAGATCTAAGAATATGAGATGATGTAGGATCCACAAAGAAAAAAACAATATACACTACGGTGTGCACATTATCCCATATGGTTGCAAGTGTGACCTTCCTCAAAGAACTTGAAATTAACATTAGTAACCACTATATGATCTAAATCCAATTTGCCAATTTCATCATTACAACCATAAGAGAACACCTTGACTCTAAGCAACTATTATAAATCCTTTTCTTTATTGACATAATTTCCTTTTACAATATTGGTAGAGTTCTATATTCTAATGCTTTTAATACATGACACAACTCCTTTGCCATTTGCATATTTTATTCATGCTTGATTATTTCTTTGAGAGTGGGATTTATCCATTGCACTTTGGCCTTTTGTTTGATTATTTCCTTTTGTATCATGGGGAATGAAATTCTTTCTCCATCAACATTGATGACTATACAATTTTGAGAAACTGTGTATGGATTGCTAAGTCCCATACATGCATCCTTGAATAATTCCTTGTAAAATTCAAGGAGTCATGGATCGATTGGATGAAGGAAAGTAGTGATATTTTGGAAGTGATTGAAACACTTCAATTTTCCTTATATGATGACAATGGGATCGTTTTTCCATCAAAAACTAACGAAGATGAATACAATCAATTAGTCAAGAATGAATCAAGCCCATTATTTTCTTTCGATCTTGGCTCAATTTAAAGGTTCGTCAAATATCAATATATTTTGATTTTTTTTAAAGAGACTTGAAAGATCTCGAGCGTGTGCCCATCCAAATGGTGGGCGTGGTTATCATAAGTGAAATTAGTTAATTTCATTCATAAGGTCCGAGAATATAAATGGGGGAGGTCTTGAAGAATTTTCTAAATATAGGAAAAGGATTCAATTGACTAAGTAAAAAGTTATTGAGATTGTTGAACATGATAGTTCAAATCAAGAAAAAGACAAAAGAGGGAAATCCCTATTTTGTAGTTGTGTTTTGGACAAATCACTTTTGCAGTTTTCAAGTTGTGTATTTTTAATATTTTTGTAAATGTCATTTTTTTAATAAAAAGTGCACATATGCTTGAAGTTCATATTTTAGTTAAGTTGATTTGGTCAAAGTTAAAAATAGAAAAAAAGGATTACTTTAACCTTCACTTTCAATATGTGTTTTGAAGTCATTTGTTACAGAAGTTTTGGGTGTAGAAACATTCACGAGAGAAAGAGAACAATTGAAGCTTTATATTCATTTTTCAAAAGGAATATAAGAGAGATATTGTAACTTTGATTCATGTGTCTTTATTTTAATTTTTATTTGTTCATATGTGAAAGGTGTTATCATTCCTTTCTACTTTTCAAGAAAATAGTTCTAACAATTTATCTTTTTTGAATCCATTTCATGCATATTAAAGTAGGTTCGGTGTTTGCCTATATGAAAGTGTAGTTTTCCCTTTCTTTCCTCTCATTTCTCATTTTACTCTTCCTTATTGACTCCCTATTTCCCTTAACTTTATTTTTTTCAAATTTTCACCTTTTGGGAATGAAATCTCAAACCTTATAGAATATACAGAATATATTCGTTTTATATAGTTTTGGTCTTTAATAAGGGAATGTCCCCATACAATAAAGAAGGGAGTTTTCCCCATCACACTGTTGTTGAAAGTCTTATTTTTCCTTGATAAAAATATTCAACAAATTTTTTTTATGCCCAACATGGGGCATGTTCTTTCTAATTCATGAAACCCACTTTAAAATCATAAGTTTTATCATGAATGACCATTCAAATTACCCCACCTGTTGCAATTAAATATTGGGTGGTTACAAACCACACAAGAAGACATTTTGTTTGGAAAAATCATACAAGTAATCTTCATTTCCATCAAGCATATGTTATATTGTATGAAGAGGGAAACTAGGTTGATCTTTCAAGAAGTGTGACCCTAGTTGCTCGAATAAATCAATAAAATTCTCAACAAATAAGATTCGTTATTTATTCCCATTAAATAGAAATATTACAATGACTTGGTTGAGAAAAGGTTCACTCATAGTAGTAAAGAAAGTGGAATTAATTATCCTTTATTTGAAATTTAATAAGAACATATTTCAAGATAAATCCTTGAAAGGAGTATATAGATGTTGATGAGTACTCCATCAAGTCATAAGAGAAGATAAGTTAAAGTGGGAACAAACTTGAGCAAGGTATTCATTTTATTTGATATGTTACTTCCTCTATATGTGTTATTTCCCAAAATGGGAGTAGTACCATGGGGACTAGCCATAGGGACATTGGTCTTATCCAAACCTTAACATAAGTTTCCTGAAGGCACAAGGAAGAACTTTCTCAAATTCAGAAGAGATCAAAAGAAACACCCAGATGAGCATATTGTTGTATTATTTGTAGCATGTGGAGTATTGGGAGTTGAACGTGAGAATTTTTTTATGAGATTGTTTATGGAAATATTAGAAGAAAGATTAGTAGAATGGTTCTATCATCTACAATCAACTTTCATCATTGATCAGGATACCATGAGAACAAATTTTAAATAAATATTCAACCTAGTTAAATATTCTAATGCCCTCTTGGCACAATTGACACAAATGAAGATGGTTAGAGATTTCATGTCTAAATTTGAAAAAAATCATAATATACTTATGGTTGTCATGATTACTCTTCACAAAACTAAAAATGATTTTTTTTTAATGCTCAACCTTTTGAAGTCGGGTTTATCGTATGCAAATCACAAATAATGATTTTAAATTTTACACAATCATTAGCTATTGAAGTGGAGGATAATCTAATCATGTATAGAAAAGTGAGAAAGTATTATATTAAGAACAAGGGACCTCATCCACATCCACCTGTAGAAGAATTAATACTTTCTCTTTTTATCGGTGGGTATAAGCTTAGTATTTATACAATTGACTTTCTATCTTCTGACATGTGATGCCCGCTAAAGTTTCTCACACACTTGGGCTCACTTTGACTAGATCATTTGGTCCATGCTACTCTATGGAAACCAAACAAGTCCCTTTGATTGTGCAGATAAAAGATGCTCAAGTATCTTTAACAACATATCTTAATAAGAGAGTGAAGATAACCATCCCTATAGCTGACATTCTAGCTTCATATGGGATTTTGATAAGCCATGATTGTTGTAGAGATATATGATGATAAATCTAGATGGATTGGTATGCCATTATTCCATTCAAATGTGTGAAGTGGAAATTAGAAATTGAAGTAAAATGCAAATATACAGTACAAAAGTCAAATGATCCTCGAGATGATATTCTTCTTGAAGAAATAAATCGTGATACATACATGATGATGGTTGACGAATATTTAGATATATCAGAGTTAATCAAATGTGATCCCAAAGGCGTATGGACCATAGAATTTGATGGAAGCTAGTATTCAATTGGTTCTACTACTATCATAGTGTTTGTGTATGATTTAATCGAAAATGATTTAAGTGTGAAGAAAGGGGGTTGATTCCTTTTACTTAAATCAATTCCAAATTAGGGTTAAAAACATTATGTATATTGAGATTATTAATTAAGGATGCATACCATTATATACATATATATTAATTTGCAAGAAATATCAATTAGAGCATATGCTAAATATAGTAAAGCATGAGAGAGTGATTGCACTTATCTATTTATATGTGATACTTGTATGGATGAAACTATATTTGAAAATTTGATCACTTGATAATGTTTGAAATGGGTTATTTGATTACTACATGATTTGGATTTGATTTTTATGGCTTTGTAATATTGATTATTAAACCTAGATTGGAGTGCTTCATACCTGTGTAGGGGATTCTCCTAATGTGTTATGCCATTGTTAGTGCAGAATCACAGCACCCCCGAATGGCCTGATTGTGAAGTGGGGCATTTGGTGTGATTGCACAACATGGGACCATCTCTCAAGCTGTGGGACTTGCAAAAACTTGAGATGGACCTCTGGAGAAAGTTGGTTCTTGCTTCCTAATCTACCTGCCACAAGCTACTCCAGTGCAGGCAGAACCTATCCTATCCTAATCTAACCATTCCAAGGGGACATAGAGAGAGAGAGAGGGTAAAAGAGCCTACACTAAGCGGTGATACACCAGAAAAGGAAGTGGTTGAATCACAGACCCGACTACCTGAAGTGGAGAGAGGTGAGCAGAGGAGAGGGTGGACAAGATGCACCACAGACCAGAGATAGTTTTCACACAGAGCACCACTTCAAAACCCATTAAGCACAAGCTCCCAGAACCTGCAACAACACATTAGAGTATGCACAGTATACCCTGTGACAATGAGAGGTAAGAAGAGACAATAAAATGAGCCAAGGATGGAAAGATGCATCACGAAACAAGATTCTATTGCTCCAAAAGTTACATGGTACATCATCAGTGGGCAAGAGGCAAGAAAACACCATTACAGAGCCATGGGAGGAGGCTTAGACTCCACATTTGACCCTAAGGAAGAAAGAGAGAGGGGGAAGAAGAGGGAATGATCAACAACCATTTGAATATGCCCCTCCTTTACAATATATAGGAAGAATAAGAGAGAGAGGAGGGAAAAATTTGAATCCTGCTTCAACCACCTTGAGATATGCATTGAATCCTATTTGAAAGCTCAACCACCATCAATCAATGCCCCTCTCAAATCTGCCCACAATCTATTGATTCTAGTTCCCTATGTCTGCTTCGGTGTGCCAAGGAAGAAGAACGGCGGATCAAATCAAACCCGATCTGGTTGTTGAAGAAATAGATTCTGCATTAATGGCCTGGAAGATGTTTTCCCATTTTTCACCCACTAAAGCCTATTAAGAATGATATTTTATGTTTCCATGGTATAGAGGGTGTCAAGACATTTCCAAAAAGTCTTCTCCCACCCAAATCTGAGTTTCCAGTCAAAAGATATGGCCATTTGAATATTTGGGTCTTGGGCATGCAATATTTGAAAGAGTCTGTCCGTACCGGGTCCACGTGGTAGCCTCGTGCACCTTGGAGATTTGGCCCCTACCTTTCACTTTCTGAAATAGCGTGCCAGACTGACACGTGGAGGCTTCCATGGGCTCCTTGATGTTCCTTTGTATTTTTCCTGAGTCCTTTGTTTGGCGGGGCCAAAAGTCTGACCCTTGGACACGTGGAGGCCTGGCGCTTGTTTGGAAACCCACCCCAAATTTTACTTTTGAAATAGCGTCGTGTTGACACTTGGCTCCTTCCACTGGCCTGCTTCTGCTTTGACTATTCAACCCTGACTCTGTCCCTTTTTGGACTCTGGGACACGTGGAAGGCCCACGCTCATTTGAAAACCCACTCAGGATTTTACCTTTGAAGGAGTGTCGTTAAGACACGTGGTGCCTTCCACCTGCACTCTATACTTAGTCATTTTGGGCCCACTCTCCTTTTTAACCTCTGTTGACCATTACTACATGGAGGGCTAGTGCAAGTTTGAGTCTCTGCCCTTGGACTCCCATCTTTGAATGTGCGTCGTTAAGACACTTGGCACCTTCCTGCTGAGTCGAAGACTTTTCAACGGCTGGTGCAACTTTTGGGGCTCTGGACACGTGGAGGCTTGGCTCTTGTTTGAGTCTACCCCTTTGGATTTAATCTTTGGAGGTGCACCATTTGGACACTTGGCAACTTCTGTTGTCTCCTCCATACTTAGTCAATTTTGGGGCTCGTTTTGAGTCATTTGCAGAGCCCGAAGACTTTGAGCCTTCTCTTTCTTTTCCTTTGAGCCTCTGGTTCTTTGACACTACTCGGCCTCCTTCCCTGACCCTGCTATTCCATTTTAGAGCCCGCCTACAACTTGTTTTTTGGATTTGAAGCACGGGCTCATTCGACGAGGCCGTTTATTGAACTTCTTCTTGCACGGGGTCGTTTGATCTTTCGCAGGCCCCCACTCCATTGTAGAGTCCCTTTGTTGCCTAATTGTAGGATTTGAACATGATTTCTCTAGTTTCTTCTGTGCGGGGTCGTGGCTGACAAATTTTACCCTGGGGGAAAAATTGGATAACAATTTGGCGACTCGCAGGGGCATCTTGCCTGCTAGATGAAGGGACCAGTAGCCTTGAAGCATCCATTGGGCATGGAGTCAAGAATAATAGCCTGATACTGATCCTTTTGCTTTGAAAATATGATCCCCTACGAGAGCTGCTTGCTCTTAGTGACCCTGACTACCCGCGCATCTTACTCTCAATTTTAATAACCCTTGAACCAAGGCTTCTGAGAGTAGAAAATTGTTTTGACCTAAGGCTTTCATCTATCCTTGAATGGACTATTTCAAAGATGGCTTTAGTTGCTCTGCATTTGTTTTATTTTGAAATTAGCAACTGTTATAGGCAACTATAGTCTTTTGCCATGAATAGTGAAGAGGCCTGGCCTCAATAGCTCTGGAGCAATGCAAACAAAACTTATGTACAAAAACAAAATCATACATGCCTCAAATGAGACATGCAGAGTGTGCACAAGCACTTCTTCTGCTGGAAACAAAGTCTACTCCTACTCCTAAACTAACCAGAGAGAAAAGGGGCTAAAAAAATCCTGCTACAGGCAGGGAGAAGTAGCTTCCCTTTCTCAAGAGGGGCAGCCATGCAAATGATTTGACACTGAATATGGCTGCTTGTATGAGTGAAAAACTGACTATAAGCCGGTCCTCCACCCAAATCATCAAGGTATCTACATCAACCAAAAATACCTCCTCAAGCTAATTGGCATTGGACTCCTGGAGGTGTTGATGATGACCCTTGGTACTTTGATGCTCATCCTCATGCCCTGAAGTAGGCATGACTAGTTTTGGCTTCTCTCCTGGCTCTAATGAAGCCAAGTACCTGATTGGGCATGGTCTGATCCTTTGGATGTGCCCATTGCTCTGAAATTTAACTCCAAAAATGGAGTCTTTTGTGGACCTTCTTGGATGGATGGTGTGAGAGGGATGATGACATCCTCTTGCCTTTTCTCTTCCTTCTCTTGTGAAGAACATGGAAGACTCATATCTTCCAACCTTGGTTCTAGAGGGATGTTGTGAAGTGCAGGTTGTTGTCCTTGAATGTTCTCCTCCTTCATGGCAGTAGGCTCATATGCTTGGAATGTGGAAGATGGAGGAGTAAATGATGTGATCTCCATGGGCTCTTCTCCATCAAAGCAATCCTCCAAGTCAGACAGATAATTTGTCTCCTTGTTGTCCTGTTGCATGTGCTCGACCTCCTCCATGGTGTCCTCCTGATCTGAAACTAGCTCACCATGGTTTCCCTCTTCCTCAAACATGAAGTTTGAAAGTTCAAACTCTTCTTCAACATCAGAGCTTGAAGGGGATGAAGTGGGAGGAAGAACTGAAGGTTCTTCTGTGGCCTGCTCCACACTTGGGGCCTCTGAAACTATATGATCCTCCTCCATCATGGGTTCATCAATCAAATCAGGCCCTTGAAATGAAAGCAAAAAATATTCAATGATGCTTTCTTCATTGAGTGGCTTCAACTCTGATTTGATCTCTCCCATCTGCTCCTCTTCAATGGGACTTGGAGCTGATTGTTCTTCCTCCTCAACTGGTTGTGCAGCTTGGATCAGATCAACATCCTCTTCAGACAAAGTGCCATCATGGACACTGCATTCAGAGCAAATAGACTATTTGATCTTCTTCTTCTTGTTTTTGTTCTTCTTCTGCTGCAAACTCAGCCTCAGCCACCACTGGTTCTTCAACCCTGACCTCCTCTATTGGCTTAACCATCAAGGGGATCTTTGTAAACCCAAATTTGGCAGCCCAACTCTTCAGATTGTCTATCATTTCTTCTCTGTTGGGCTCCCCTTCTTGTTTTTCCTTGACTGGATTCTTGAGTCTCTTCCCAACATGGACTTGGGAAAGCAAGAGGAGTGATAGGTTGGGGTTCAACCAGCTTTGCAATTTTTTGTGGTGGGGAGGGAGGTGGAACTTCTTGTTTCTTTGGAGGGAATGACTAATTGGGAAAGAAAAGGGGAGAAGAATTGAAATGGGGTGGAAGATCAGGAGATGGAGAAGAGAAATCAACACTTGGGCAGTAATAACTGAGGGGCTTGACTCTTGATCATGCTGAAATGATAAAGTTTGAGAAAGAGAAAATGAAGGACTAGGAGCTGGTGATTGACTTACCCATTGACAAGGTTGTCTCACACTTTGCTCATAAGCCTCAATGTCCTCAATCCACTGTGTAAGTTGAGGCAACACTTCAACCATGAAGTCAAGCTTCTCTTGAGGGTTGTAATGTCTTGGAAAAGGGCCTCCCCATGGACAAGGTGCCCTGCAACCAATCTTGAATGCCTTCATTTGTGCTATGGCCCTTGACTGAACCATGTCAGCCTCCATTTTTTGAATCTTCTCCAGCAAACCAGCATTCTCCACATAGTTTTCACCATTGTATGCATCCCCTTGTTCTTGATAAGCTCTATGGCCAAACTGACTTTGACCCTGCTCATATGGGTAAGCATAATGGTCTTGGATCTGATTATAATGCTGATTTGGAGGAGTTGGGAAATGCATTGGAGGTGAACTGCATTGCTGCTGTAAGTGTGAGTTCCATGAAGGGAATGAAGTCATGATTGCACAACTTCATGGAATGGGAGAAAATGAAAGAGATGGAAGAAGAAAATGGATGAAAATGAGTGGAAATGGATGGAAAAGGTATGTAACTTCAGAGATGGGTTATTGACCAGATGGAGTCACCAGATGTGCTTGCATGTGCCTCAAAAGGTTGAATCTCACTAAGAACACACCAACTTGATAAGATGAAGTGGTAAGGTGCTTTCAGACCTGTCCCACTGGGCATGCCAAAACTGTTAGTGCAGAATCACAACACCCCTGAATGGCCCGATTGTGAAGTGGGGCATTCGGTGTGATTGCACAACATGGGACCATCTCTCAAGTTGTGGGACTTGCAAAACTTGAGATGGACCTCTAGAGAAAGTTGGTTCTTGCTTCCTAATCTACCTACCACAAGCTACTCTAGTGTAGGAAGAACCTAATCTATCCTAATCTAACCATTCCAAGGGGAGAGAGAGAGAGAGGGTAAAAGAGCCTACACTAAGTGGTGATACACCAGAAAAGGAAGTGGTTGAATCATAGACCCAACTGCCTGAAGTGGAGAGAGGTGAGCAGAGGAGAGGGTGGACAAGATGCACCACAGACCAGAGATAGTTTTCACACAGACACCACTTCAAAACCCATTAAGCACAACTCCTAGAACCTGTAACAAACATCAGAGTATGCACAGTATACCCTACGACAATGAGAGGTAAGAAGAGACAATAAAATGAGCCAAGGATGGACAGATGCATCACGAAACAGATTCTATTGCTCCAAAAGTTACACAGTACATCATCAGTGGGCAAGAGGAAAGAAAATGCCATTACAGAGCCATGGGAGGAGGCTTAGACTCCACATTCTACCCTAAGGAAGAAAGAGAGAGGGGGAAGAAGAGGGAAGATCAACAAATGTTTGAATATGCCCCTCCTTTACAATATATAGGAAGAATAAGAGAGAGAGGAGGGAAAAATTTGAATCCTGCTTCAACCACCTTGAGATATGCATTGAATCCTACTTTGAAAGCTCAACCACTATCAATCAATGCCCCTCTCAAATCCACCCACAATCTGTTGATTCTGGTTCCCTATGTCTACTTGGTGCCAAGGAAGAAGAATGGTGGATCAAATCAAACCCGATCCGGTTGTTGGAGAAATAGATTCTACATTAATGGCCTGGAAATACATTTTCCCATTTTTCACCCACTAAAGCCTTGTTAAGAATGATATTTTATGTTTCCATGGCGTAGAGGGTGTCGAGACATTTCCAAAAAGTCTTCTCCCGCCCAAATCTGATTTTCCTATCAAAAGATATGGCCATTTGAATATTAGGGTCTCAGGCACACAATATTTAAAGAGTCTATCCATACAGGTCCACATGGCAGCCTCACGCATCTTGGAGATTTCCCCTACCTGCCTTTCATTTCTGCCAAATAGTGGGTCTTCCAGACTTGACACTGTGGAGGCTTCCATGAAAGCTCCATGATTTTCCCTTGTATTTTTCCTGAGTCCTTTGTTTAGCGGGGCCAAAAGTTTGACCCTGGACACGTGGAGGCCTGGCGCTTGTTTGGAAACCCACCCCAAATTTTACTCTTGAAATAGCACGTCGTGTTGACACTTGGCTCCTTCCACTGGCCTGCTTCTGCTTTGACTATTCAACCCTGACTCTATCCCTTTTTGGACTCTGGGACACGTGGAAGGCCCGTGCTCATTTGAAAACCCGCTCAGGATTTTACCTTTGAAGGAGCATCGTTAAGACATGTGGTGCCTTCCGCCTGCACTCTATACTTAGTCATTTTGGGCCCACTCTCCTTTTTGACCTCTATTGACCATTGGCTATGTGGAGGGCTAGCGCAAGTTTGAGTCTCTGCCTTGGGACTCCCATCTTTGAATTGTGTCGAGTTAAGACACTTGGCACCTTCCGCTGAGTCGAAGACTTTTCAACGGCCGGTGTAACTTTTGGGGCTCTTGGATGCATGGAGGCTTGGCGCTTGTTTGAGTCCTGCCCCTTTGGATTTAATCTTTGGAGGTGCGCCGTTTGGACACTTGGTAGCTTCCGCTGTCTCCTCCATACTTAGCCAATTTTGGGGCTTGTTCTAAGTCATTTGTAGAGCCCGAAGACTTCGAACCTTCGTTGTTTCTTTTCCTTTGAGCCTCTGGTTCTTTGACACTTCTCGGCCTCCTTCCCCAACCCTGCTATTCCATTTTAGAGCCCACCTGTAACCTGTTTGCTGGATTTGAAGCATGGGCTCGTTCGACAGAGCCGTTTATTGAACTTCTTCTTGCACGGGGTCGTTTGATCTTTCGTAGGCCCTGCCACTCCATTGTAGAGTCCCTCTATTGCCTGATTGTAGGATTTGAACGTGATTTCTCTAGTTTCTTCTGTGCGGGGTCATGGTTGAACAATTTTACCTAGTGGCAAAATATGGATAACAACCACTTTACGGAAATTTAGGATATCTTCTTATGCCTTGTGAGTGAGTTTTAGAGAGTAAGGAAATTTCCATATGAGTAAATGAACACATATGAATTGCTTTTATAGGATTTGATAAGTATAATTCCATATTAAGGATGATCCACGAGGAAATTAATTACTATAAAAGATATCAAATTGAGAAAATGACTATCAGAATTGCTAGGAAAAATTGTCAGTTTTAGACCAAATTGTTTGATGATTTTGTCCCTATTTGGAATTTTGGTCTAGGAGAGGTGTACGATGTTGTACATTTATAGGCATGGTGATTGTGTTTGATATACTACTTTGGATTGATGTAAAATTTATTGTGAGTGACTGAGAAGTGTAATGAAGAGGGAAAATCTAACAATAGGACTAAAGAAATATCATTTAGGATCGAAATAGGTGTACATGTTATGATTTTGATATTAAGCCAATATTAAGATTATGAAGTGATAAATTTTTAAATTTAGGTGTATACATTTACCCCATCTAAGATAGGAAATGAAATTTTCCTTCTTAAAGGAAAATAATACTTGAGTGTGTAAACACAGTTTTTCTTCACTCAATTGTTTTCTTGATTGCTTGAGATGTTTGAGGTGGTTGTAAGATCCATAATATGTATAAAATAGAGTCTAGTCCCATAGAAATAATTGAACTTTAACACTATATTAAAAATGCATTTGAACTTTTGAAGATCAAAAGAGAAATAAAAGTTGAAAGGAACACACATGTTTTCCTTACTGAAGAAGGAGATCCCTTGTTGAAGAACTCAAAAAGTGAGATTGGAATTGTGACACTAGAAGATTGGGGGTGATTAGTTCCAAATTTAGAGAAGTATTTGGAACCAAAATGGTAATAAGATGCCCCAATGCACTGAGGGAAAGAGTGCCACAAGCCATTTAACTTCCCCCTAAATCCTTCCTAAGAGAGTGAGGAAGAGTGATATAAGGTGTCTATCCACCCCTTAAATCTTACAATGAGAGTGAGAGGAAGAATGTCATAAAACATCTAGTTGCCTCTTAAATATTCAACCCAAGGAACCACACCACTGCAAATGGATCTAGGTCCTAAATGTGTATAGTGGTGAAAAGTTGCAAGGAAATGAAGTTGTATCATTTTCTTATCATGTATTGTAATGGTTTTGATGTACCAAACATTCAAATATGAATATGAATGAAGCAATGCTCATGCCCTCATACATTGCGTTGTAGAAGCTCTTATGATTTTGATCTGTATATATTTGAAAGGAGAATAAAGTCATCATGTCCCCATATCTTGTACTAAAATTTAGTAAAACCTACTTTGAACTATGTAGTATGTCCATTAACCTATATATTTTTTTAATTATTGGCAAATAGTTTTTTGAAAGGGACTATACCCTTGAAAACAAAAGAGGCCTGAGAGCCAGAATAGGAGTGAGAAACAGAGTTAATGGATCAAAATCCAAGTGTTACAGTGAAGCTCAACGTAGCTCAGAAACAGCTACACAGACGAGACATAACAACAAAACAACAGTAGAAAAACAGTAAAACGACCGCCGAGAAACAGCAAAAGCGTTACCCAGCAGAAGCGTTACCCATCAGAGTGGTAGAATTCTTCTTTTTGCTGACCGTTACCCACCCTGATGGAGTCTTCGCAGTTTAGAAGCAGGAAAAAACTTGCACATAATAAAACTCAAGACGAATAGCTGCAAATCAGCAGAAAAACAACTAGTTTACAGCGATCAAACAGCTGCTGCTCGACAAAGAAAGTGAAACATTGATGACCAGCCTAGCAGCACCGAGAAACTAGAGAGGCGGAGAAGCCGTATATCTGGAGAATTTTTTTTTATTTTTACGCACCGTAATCCAGCCTGTAGCCTCCTCCGTCATTAGGGTATTGAAACAAGGAGGCGTATTTTCCTTATCCTCCATAGATCCAATTGGGACAACGGATTCATTATCAGCTTTTGTATCTTTCATAATGCCACCAAAAAAATGAGATTCTTTGGCGCATTCAACAACTGGAATTTCTGAAAGAGGGGTTTCCAAGACAAAATCATCTTCAGTATCTATACTTGACTCCTCTTTGGCTTCGAAAATTAGGTGTTCGGGAAGAGCATTTTTCCACCAGTTGTTTTTTCCATTCTTTTGCTTTTCTACTCCGCAAACATCAGCGGTATGCCCGGTAGCAAAACACTTTCTGCATCTAAAGGGCAAGCCTTCATAATCTAATGATTGTGTCCAAGTTCTGTTTTGGACTATAAGTTCTATATTTGCAGGTAAATTTTTGGATGTGTCCAGCTCAACAAGGATTCTAGCAAAGGTTGTGTGCGTGAAACCAGTGGTTTGGGGGTTAATGAAAAGGGTATGACCCAAAGTATTTCCAATAGCAGTTAGACAAGTACGGTCCCAAAATTGGAGCGGTAAATGGGGTATTCTAATCCAGACTAGTTTGTAGGCAAATGATTCAGTGATTGGGTTAAAAGCTGGGAACCAGGGTTTCAAAACCAAGTAGTGGGATTGCAAAGCCCAGAGATTTTTATCTATGACTTCCTTATCCCGAATTGAGGAAAAAACAACAATAAAAGTACCTTTCGCACATGGATAAATATCTAACTTACCAGATAGAATCGGGATCCAGTGCTTTGTAATCCAGTCATGAAGGGTAGCTAGGTTTGGCCAGAGCCCGCTGAATCTCCCGATCAGGGCATGCTCTAGGTAGAAATGTTCTGAATCAAGGACTTCATTCCCAAATGCAACGCTGGGGTTTGTAACCGCAGGGGTCATAGGTGTGATGGGGCTCGTCCCTTGCGCGATGCTCCTGCCCTGTAAAATATCTTTAAATGTAGTCGATTTGTGTGGGTTATTATTCAGGACATGAACCCTGGTATCAGGACCGTCTGTCTTAGTGAGCTTCGTGTGTAAATCCACTGAAGAAGAGCGGTTCAGAGGTTGTAATGGAGATCCGCTGTTTACAGCTCTACCATTATTGCAAAAACCAATAGCAGCAGAGTGATCAGCATAGGAAGAACGTGTCTTCGGTAAAGGCGTCAGATGAGATCCGTCCCCATGAGAGGAACCAGCAGGGTTGGGAGCCATCTTAGCATCACAAAAGGCCTGATCAATCCACGAAAGGACATGATCTGCTTCAGTTCGCAATGGTTCCTGAGCGCACCTGCCATCATCCTCGCTGTTTTTCAGACCGCCATGGCCGCCGTGCCTTCGTGTAACCATCCAGGGAGGTCGCAGAGAGGCGCGGGTAGAGGGTTGGCTGCCGTGCCTTCGTTTAACCATCCTGGGAGGTCGCAGAGAGGCACGGGTAGAGGGCTGGGTGCACAGGGCTGGAGGCGCGGGCAGAGAGAGGGCCGAGGGCGCATACAGGGCGCGTACAGAGCGCGTTCAATAGAAGAAGTTAATCATATTTAAAATTTGATTAACTTATAAAATCATATATGAAACCTATAAAGTCCATTAACCTATATTAGAAACCTATAAAATCATATATGTTCTAGGATATTTTAATTTGGGTGCCATTAAATTTCCCAGGATGGTACTGTCCATTATTAATTGTGTCTGTTGGTTTTGTTCCCACTAATTTTTTTGTGAGTATTTGTAAATTTTCTTGTGTTCATGTACTTTATTCCTCTTTATTTTGTAATATTGCAGTATGTCTGAATTACATTAATAACCCCATTAAATGCCCTTTTTTTTAGGCGAGCAAGATATTCTATAAACCACTCAACTCAAAAGAAAAGAAGTGTGTCTGTGTCAGAAGTAGCAAATAGTCATTGTTGGATCGCATAAAATCTATTGGTAAGTGGCCACCATATAAAATTTGTCCTTACAAGAGAGTGCATGGTATAAATCATGGTATGAAGAGAAGCATATATACAAATCATACAAATATAAAAGCAGAAAAAACACATAAGCATACATGTACAAGAATAAAATTTGGATCCGTAAATTGGCCAAAAAAAAATCTTGACCAATGGATACTTATAGAAAACTTAGTTTTACTTTCGATTTTACCCCAAAAATAAATCAACGTAAACAAATGTAATGTAAGAAAAATAACCGACACTACATAGGATTTGATAGTGGAGTTCAAAAATCGTATATGTCTCTGGGTTCGCTAATAGTTGAATCAATTCATTATAATGTTTCGATTATAAGTACAAATAAACATACAATTCTTTAATGAATGTGCTGGCTCAACCCAAACTCTTATGCCAATTGTTCCTGTAGAACCCAGAATGGTCTTGGAAAGATGCTTAGTTCTCCATCATTGCTTTCCAGTTTAAAACCTTCTGATGACTTCTCCTCTGTTGCAGGGCCTCTAGCCTCTATACAGAGCCAAGTCAGATATAGTGTCATCAACAAGCTTAGCAAGACGACTCTCCTTCATGGCCTCTAAGCAAAAAAATTAGTTATACAACCAATGTATGAAGAATCAAAGCTTCATCATGAGATTCTCCAGTGTTGTATCACATCCCTCTGGCTCCACGATCGTACTCTACTCTCGCACGAGAAGGCTAAGGCATCAATATTCCTTTATAACTGTCAGGGAGTTAAAAATAATTAACTTTTGATTTTACAATTTCCTATAATATTAGGTCTTAATTTTTCACCATTTCCTATTAAAATATAGGTCTTTTCAATTCTTCATTCCTACTAAAAAATAGGACTTTTCACTTCTTCATGCCTACTAAAAAATAGGTCTTAATATTGCCTTAATATTTCTTAAGGCCTTCTCTAAATTTCCCTCGTACTCTCCTTCATACTTTGCTTAGGAGGAAAGCTTGTGTATAGAGGGGGGGCTTATATACCACAACTCGGCCCACTTTTCTAGCTTATAACCCTTATCCAATGAGTTGTTCCCATTGTGACAAGTTAGGCCTACCAGTTGGGCCTTGTGAGTTGGGAGGGGGAGGTTAGTGGTATAACTCCCCTGCCCTATATTTTGGTCACATCATTTGGCGCCTTGCTGGCCACGAGTCACATTGACTCACCTTGGTGACTCTTCCAGTTAACTCACTTCTGTCATGTCCCGTTGGTTCCTCCTACAACTGCCACATCCTCACCGCACGAGTTGGTCACCTTTTGTGTTTTCGAGATGGTTTATGGGCGTGAAGGTTTTATCCCACATTCCACGGGCAAGGAGATTGTATAGCCTTTTTAAGGCTTCAACCACTGCACATTGCTTGGTCTTCGGACCACTTATCTTGCTTGGATTTTCATATGTCATGTGGTCCTCTTGCATGTTTTGTTGGCTTTGGTCCAACTCGCCAATGACCTCACCCTGAGCTTGCCTAGGTGGTTCAATTAACTCACCAATGCAGCTCAGTTAGTAGCCCACTCCGTAACTTGATGCTAGATTTCCAAGTAGCTCTGTTTCTAATTCATTCTTAACTGGCTGATCAACTCAGCCTTAGCTCGATGAGGTACTTGAAGTACTATGGTGACCGTGTCCCCTTCCCAAACAAAAGCAGACCCCATTGTTGCAAACATTTTTATTGCCCATCGAAGACCAGAGGTTCACAAACATCTTTTCTTTTCACTCTATGACTCTATGACAACCTGTTTACTATTGCATCCATGCCCATTCACTACATCACATGTGTTTTGGCCTCATCCTATGAACACCCAGTTCTTGAGTGGATTGTATTTGGAGTGTACGATATATGTTTTTACATGTTCCAATAGGTTTCAGGAATCTCTCAAAGCATTCTATCATACTGTAATGATTCTGAGATATTTATGGAAACCTTTCCCAATGATTTGATCTCCATATCACACCTCCC
Organism: Taxus chinensis; assembly: GCA_019776745.2. Taxonomy (NCBI): domain Eukaryota; kingdom Viridiplantae; phylum Streptophyta; class Pinopsida; order Cupressales; family Taxaceae; genus Taxus; species Taxus chinensis. The sequence goes on from CM034150.1 coordinate 799,453,710, forward strand.
TATCAAGGTGTATTTTTGTCCCCAATAAAATTATTTTCTTCCACAACTAGATCTAGAACTTTTTGCTATCTTAAAGAGATCTCTCCAGTTGAGTCGATGGCCTTCGAACTATACTCCTTTAATCAAACAATCACCTTCTGGTTTGATCCTAGGGTTTGTGGCACTTGGGACAACTGCCTTTTATTGTGCCACTTTGATGCCAAATTGGGATAGACAATCTTCATCTGGTCTTTATGAAGACTTCATATTAGAGCTTTGATTACCAATTTTGCAAGAAAACACTAGGCATGATAAAATTTTCGCGAAGTGTTCATTTACTTAGTGGCTCTGGTTTTGTGTCTTATCTTTAAGACGAGGTAGATTTTCCCTTGTCTTCATCGTCCATAACCCTCTTGGCGTGTTTATTTTTTTTGTCACACCAAATCACACAATGGTTATTGGATCCACAGTAAGCACATGACTATGTCCACAATATCTCTAAGGTTATAATAGGATTATTTTTGTAATCAAAGAAGACACGATCATACATCTTGGGGCTATCAACTTTACCTTTTCTCTCATCATTCTTTGGAGAGTATTATTTTTTCCCTTCTGCATGATGCTTCAAAGGGACTGGTGGCTTGGGATTTATGCTCAATGTTGTCTTGGAGCTTTCTCCTACCTCATCTTTGCCACTGTTGTAACCTAGACCTGCATATCGAGGTCTTTCCTCCACATGGATATGTTTAGTTATACCTTGGATAATCATACCAAGGTCTCTTCCTTCATATCCCATTTTAAAAAGTAATTTTGAGCATATACCTCCAGTTTACTGTTCAAATTCACCAAAAGTAGGATTTACAACTTCATGGGAAGGAAATTTCAATGAATCACTTATAATGATATTGGTGGGAGTAACCTTTCTTCATCTGCTCTTCACCATCATGTAATTTTGCTAGGAATCTCTTCTTTAGCTTGTAGTTCACGCTATAACTCTATGATTACTTACTCCAAGGAATTCTGTCTGAGATCTCAAACATGTCTTGTAACTCTTGCTTCTCTGATTTCACAAGTTGTAGACATTTCCTCAATTGAGAATCCTTCTCTATGGGACTATAGGTGTGTTTTCTGAGTTATAGCTACAGTAGGTTGATTGTTACTGGTATTTGTCAGTGTCTTTCTACGTTCCACCATTTGACGTTGGAAACCACCTTGGTGCTCTAGTTCTAGGAATAAATACCAACATTATTCCTTATCATGCCCATTCATAGAGCAATGTTGCACATACCTGAGGACCATCTCGTTCTTCTTGGGTCCCTTGGTTTGATGTTCTTCTTACAATGCAGACTGTAGGAGTTCCATGCTCCAGTCTCAATTCAAAAATCTGACGTGTCTGATCTCATCGATGTAGATTCACCATGTGCAACGATAGTACCCAAGTATAGTGAGTACAACGTCCCATAGTGATGAACTGGTACAATTCCATTTCACTGCTACTGTAGGCGACAACCAATTCTCAATATCAAACTTGCTTCAGAGTTAGCAAGTTTACAAGTGAAACTCCTGTCTTTGATACCAAACTTGATCCGTAAATTGGCCAAAAAAAAATTCCTTGGACCAAAATGGATCCTTATAGGCAACTTATTTTTACTTCCGATTTACCCTAAAAATAAATCAACTTTAAACAAATGCAATGCAAGAAAAAGAACTGAAACTGCACAAGAGTTGATAATGGAGTTTCAATAAATTTCCTACGTCTCCGGGTTTGCTAATAGCTGAACTGATTCATTATAAATGTTTTCGATCATAAGTACAAATAAACTTACAATTCTATAATGAATGTGTTAGCTCAACCCGAACTCTAGTGTTCCAATTGGTCCTATAGAACCCAGACTGGTCTTGGAAATTTTCTCAATGTTCTCCACGACATCGCTTTCCAGTTTTACACTTGTCATAATGACTTCTCCTCTGTTGCATGACCTCCATAGCCTCTACATAGAGCTAAGTCAGAATGTTCCTTGTTTCGATGAGTGTCACCCTCATGTTGACTTCTCCTGCATTTCATGGCACAACCTAGTCTCTACAAAGAGCTAAGTCCAATGTCGTCAAGCTTGAGCTACATATGACAACTCTCCTCTATGGCCTCCAAGCAATACAAACTTGGTGATACGCCCAATGTATGAAGAATCAGAGCTCCATATGTGTGCTTCTCTAGTGTTATATCACATCCCTATGGCTCCACAATCAGACTCTGGGCTTGCACAAGAAGATTAAGGCATCAATATGGCCTTTACAACTAATCGGTGAGTTAAAAATAATTAACTCCCAATGTTATTTTATAATAATGTCCTATAATAATTAGGTCTTAATTCTTCACCATTGCCTATTAAAAATAGGTCTTTCAATTCTTTATGCCTATTAAAAAATGGGTCTTAACTCTTTCCTTAATATTGCCTTTAATTGCCCTAAGGCCTTCCTCTAAATTCTCCAACCTACTCTCCTTCTAATAACTTGGCCTTTGGATAGTTGAGTTTTGGTATTGAGATGAGAAGGGGTGGGGGGTTTATGTACCCCTATTCGGCCCAAGTTTTCATGCATATAGCCCTTATCCTACCAATTTATTCCATCAACCTCGTGATTTAGGTGGGTCACAGTTGGGCACCAATTGTCCTAGTTAGGAGTAGGAGGTCCTAGCAGGTCTGACTCCCCCTACCCATATTCTTTGACGTCCCATTTGGCTGGGTTGTCTTGACCACAAGTCCTTCATTGATGCTCACGCTGGCGACATCCACCATTGATTTACCATCGCACTCACCTCGCTAAGTTTTCCACATCGATTCGTTGTTGCCACGTGTCTACGCCAAATGTCAGAGTCCATCACATCACCTCACTCATCTGAGTTGTTCGCCTTCAGTGAGTCCACTGCATGAATTGGTTTTAGCGGACATGGGGTTTTATCCCACATATGATCAAGGAGATTGTAGGGAGTATTTTCAAAGCCTTATCCTCATTCCCTAGCATTACTTGGGCTTCAAACCACTCATTCATTGCTTTTTATTATCACCATGTGATCTCACCAGTGAGGTTAGTTGGTTGTCTTTGGCCCAACTCTCAAGTTGGCTCACCATGAGCACACTAAGTAAACTCGTCATGATTAACTCACCCAATGTAACTCGGTTTTTAGCTAGCCATCTAGCTGGTGGTAACTCGATTTTTAGCTCACCAAGTAGCCTTGTTTCTAAGTCGATATCAACTCAGCTGATTCAACCATCTCAATCATTAGCTTGATGAGCTACCTAGAAGTACTATGGCGGTCAGGTCCCCTTCAAAAAAATAGTGGACCCCACTATTGCAAACCTTTTTATTGATCATTGAAGACCAGAGGTTCACAAACATCTTTTTTTTACTTTGTGACACTACGATAACCCCTTTTGTCATTACACATGTGCCCAATCACTGCATCACCTGTGGTCTAGCCTTGTCCCATGAACACCTTGTTCCTGTGCGGACTTCATATGGAGCATACAATATATGTTTTGTGCATTCCTATAGGTGTCGAGAAGCTCTCGAATCATTATAATATACTGTAATGATCCTAGGTGATTTAGGTAAATTTTACCCGTTGATTTGATCTTCAGATCAAATTTACATAGTTATTCATAGAGAAGGCTAAAGCCACATAAACCAAACACACGTACACATAATGAAGGTCCACATTGCCATATATTAGAAGGAAACTAAGGTCATAAACAAGGGATGCCTAAGTTTCACACACACATAGAGAAGGTCAAAGACCACATACATAATACAAATAAATAATCTAATGAAATAAAGATGCAGAAAGGAAATGCTATTGTAGAATGAAACAACTCTAAAATGATATTCGATGGAATTAAAAATACAAAGAATGAAAAATTACAATAATTATAGTCCAACTATAATATAATATAATGAAAGTACTGTGTAAACAAAATATAATGAAATAAATTCTATTCCAACTATAATAAAATTGGAAGTAGTATTTATCAAGCATAATCAATATATATTACTGTAAGAAAATAGAAACATATAAATACCAACCCAAAAATCGTTGTCCTTAGTCAAGTGTACCCTTTCTCTTCATTGGCATGGTATTTCAACACAGTTGTCTCAAAACAACATGTCTTCATTGAAAAAAAGAGATTCTTATGGATAATTGAAAAATGACTTATAATAGATGATTTCCTTTACATACATTATATCTCTATTTCTATCTATTCATTTATCTCTGCTCCATATTAAATAGGTCAATACTTCAATTTTATAGCTCATTCATCCACCACAAGTCCAAGAATCTAGGTAACTGGATATGAGGATAATTTTAGAAGTTTTTAATAATTCAAAAAAGAGTGCTATAAACCAACTACCCTATTTCTAGTCTTCACTAAATTTTTTAATTAATCCTTATGGTGGAGGAAACTGTGTCAATTAAGATAGTGAAAACTAACACTAGTGGTTAAAATGAATTCATTACCCTACACACATCACCAAGCATCTCTTAAAGGTGATTAATTGGAAAAAACCATAATCATTAGTCCACAATATTCAGCAAGGATAAAATGCCTTATTTTTGTTTTGGACCTAATTATTTCCAACCATCACATGCATTGATCAAGTTGTTTGGAAGTAAAATTATTATAATTTTTTATAAAATGGGTCATCTATGGACACATCATGGTACACAATCACTTGAACATAATTTTAATGATATTAGCCACCTCAAAATTATTTTTATTTCTAATGGTAAAACAAGTGTGGTTCTTATATTAAAGAAAACACTTTTTAATATTAATAATTGGTACATCATTTTAAAAAAATTGAATAAATTTTTACCATGACCACGCATGGGTCTATCATGGTTTTTTTTTTGTTTTGGTGATGCATTGGTTGAGTGATTTTAATATTTTATTAGGACACACAACTTAGGCCAATGTATAATTTTCATTTACATGGTTGGTATTTTAGTTCCACCATCTTTATCCATCGATGTGATTTATTACATATTTCTCCATTTGGGTGATTTTGACACAATTTTATCTGGGATCAAGAAGATATATGGTAATTCTATATTTTTTTTTAGTAGTGGAATCCTCAGTAAGTAATTAAGACTATTTTGTCACCAGGATAATAAATTATATTTAAAATGATTATGTGATGATCAACTAAATCCTAAATGTTGTTCGAAAATGTATAAAATTGCACAGTACATCCGTTCCTAAAATAGATATATAGGCAAACAAATATATTTTAGAACTCTATGGGTAAGTGCACGGAAATGAGGGGCCAAAATGAGGTCTTAAGTGATTTTTTTTTCCTAAAAAATAAATAAGTTCGACTTGTACAAGTTATTTGAGATAATTGCACTCAAACTTGGAAGATGTTAAAAAACATGAATTGAAGCATTTCGAGTCTAGTTTATAAACTACTATTTTTAAAAAAAATGGTTAAGTGTAAGTGGGTTAAAAATATAAAATGTTAATAGGTACTCCTATTTTCATTAAAAAAACATAGTAGACAATCGGTCATGCCCCACCCCCCTCCCCCCTTTTTATTATTGTCTGATATTTTTGAAAACCCTTTGGTAGAAAGATAGATAGGAGCATCTTGTTTTTCATAGAATTATTTTTAGATTTTTGATTAAGTATTTTTTTAATGATTTTGCAAGTTCAAATATTTTTAAAATAGAAAAATAGTGGATATTCGACCGTGCCCGTACCCATAACCACCTCAAAAAATATCAAAAATTAGATTTATTTGAATGTATATACAATTAGTCCTAGTTTACGGTGGTATATTGTTTTTAATTTTGGAGAAGTGAAATAAAAGATACATGAAAATAGATAAGTGTTTAAAATCATTTAAAAATAGAGGTATAAAAGACATACTTTGAAATAAATATAAATGGAAACCTTATAATAGTTGAAAATATATTAAAGTATATATTAGAAAGAAGATAGTTTTCTTGATGTTGTAGGAAATTTTTTAAGAAAGATAGAAATATGTTTTGTATGATTTATCATGGTGAAAGGTGCATTTTTTGCATATTTTTTCAAAAATGTGAAGGTTGTTGTGTTGTTACAGGTCCAACACATTTTTGGGAAACCAAAGCAATTCCAAGCATATAAAATTTTGGTATGCATTCCTTAGAGTATAGACATTAGATGAGTTTGTGGTAGGCTTATATGTTCAAAAATAAATGTTCAAGTATAGGAAATAATAAAGTATAAAATATAATAATGTATTAATAATAATAAATGAAAAATTGATATTTTAGTATAAAAAATAATTAAGTATAAATAATATTAAAGTAGACATTTTTCATTTATTATTATTTATACTTTATTATTTCTTATAATTTAAATATATTTTATTAAATATACAAAATTAGGGTGACTCATAATCTTGTAGAACTTGTCTAATAGTTCCATGAGTAATGGTTTAGGAGATAGCTTGTTATGATCTAATCTGGTCAGTACATAAGTAATTTTCAAGAATTTAGCATTCAGCTTAAAGCTTTTAGTTTTGAAATTCTACAATCGATGTCTATTTTAAGAAAGAATATAGTCATTGTTTAGGCTCACAACTCTCAAAGGAAACAAAATTTGCTTAAATATATGCACTCATGAAATGCCGTATGATACATAACAAATCAAACCACATGTGTTGGACATAGTGTCATTAGTGTTGTCATTGATGTCAAGTTGCATTGATGGAAAAGGGTTCTTAGGTGGCATAGGAGTCAGTATGAGGTGTCAATCATCAAGAATCATGAAGGTTGATTGGTAGTGCGCTATTTTGGTGTCATGAAGTGTTACATTGGTGAAGTGTTGGTTTGGAACCAAAATGGGCAGCTTCACTATTTTTAAATTCTTCATGACACCTTCAAGCCTTAGAGAAAAATGGATGTCTCCAAAATGTAGAGGATTTACATGTCTTTCCAATGCCTTTTTTCCCCTTCTAACTCCTTACAGAGCTCCTAGAAGTTTCTAGAGAAGTTAGGTTTCACCATTACAGTGTTTGTTCCTTACACCTAGAAAACCTGATGGTGAGTAGATACTCCTTGAATGATCAAACCTTTCCTAAATCTTCCTAAATTACCTTCAAGACTTCCAAGATTCCCTACCATCACCTTTGGATGTTTAATATCTTTCCTAAACTCTCCCGGAGGGTGTTTTAATAGCTTTAGAATGAAAAAAATAATTAGCATGGAAATTGAAAATTTTGAAGCATTAAAACTAAGCCCTTAATTGAAAATAAGGCTTCTCAGTCACTGTGCATCCTTCCTCTGGTGATGCATGACCATATTTTTAATAATCAATTTAGGATTTCTTATGCACAATGGGTATCTTGGGTCCACTTGAGATGGCCATAGCTTGTATTAGTCCATTTGGACTCCATAGGAAAGAACAGGGAGTTTCCCTCCAAACATATAATTTGAATATTTTAACTAGCTCTAGGTATGTTATAGGCTTAGGTGTTAAGTGACATAGTTATCTCAGACCGAGATATCATATTTGGGGGTTAGAGACTATTTTGCAAAGCATTTTCACCTGTAAATATCTTGGTTTGGATTATATTCTTATCTATAATGTTGTTCAAGGCTTCATGGAACCCTCACAGTATCTAGGGAATGGAAAATAGATAGAAAGACTTACTTAGACCAGACTATACCATGTTTTAGAAGTTTAGTAGTATGTAACATGAACATAATGATTCAATGGAATGCTTGAGTCTATATCAAGGAATTTAGCATAAGGACTCGGTTTCTAAAAAGTCAAGAACAAGTAATAAGCCATCTAAAGGAGGATTTCTTAAATTAAATTTGTGTTCACAATCATAACTGTGTGTGCCCAATCTTAAGGGCCTGGATTTATTCCATGTGTTTAAAGTTAGTGGAGCCTCTAACAAGTTGGCGGAAGGCATTAGGGTATTAAAGTCTCATAAAATTAGGGCACAAGGAAAAATTATTGAGTGGTTGGTAAAGGAAGCAATGTACAATCATGTTTATTTCTTATGACTGTCAAGACCAGCCTTAAGAAATAGTTGTCTTAGGAAATAAACTCATAAGGAAGTTATATCTATCATTGAGGGAGTGATGTTAGAATGTTTTGAATTTGTAAGAAATAAGGGAAAATGCTTATATAAATTTAATGAAGAGGACCTATTAACTGTCATGTACACTTCCATAAAGAAGCCTAGAGAGAGTAAGGGTTTGTATGAAAAGGTTTAAGTGAAAGAGGAAGAGTTGAGTGATTTGCATTAGTGATTAGGAGAGTGGTAAACATAGTGAGATGAGTGAAATAAGTGTTGAGTAAAAGTCAAGGTGAAGGTGAATTTTTTTTTTGAGAAGATTGTTTAGAGCTTGAGAAAACAAGGAGTCTTAAAAATCCAAAAGTTGAAAATTTAGCAAGATGATGGATAAATGAGTAGTGGAGTATTGAGGTGTGCTTTAGTAAGGTGTATGGGTGCGTTGAAAGGTGGATGTAAGGATGTAACAAGTGGTAATATATTAAACCCTTAATTTTTATTTTAAACCCTAACTATACCTACTTGAAACAAGGGAAACAGATAACGTTGAATTGCGGAAGTTTTATTTTGAGTTGAAGTTATATAAAGAGGATTGTAGGGTACTCTTTATTATCTGGCCATCCTGTCATCAGTTCAAAATTTACCTTGGCTCAAAGGAAATTCCTAATAAGATCATTGAATGTGTTTTATTGTGTAGGGAATATTGTCTAAGGTGATTGATCAACTCATTTAGTTTTGATGAGAGATTACTTCCTCTGAAGGCCTAAAAAGGCCATTTTTGGCCATTCTGTAGCTAATTGAACACCCTTCAGAAGTTTTTAGAGAAAGTATAAAGCATTTGAGGGTGATTTATGATATAATTGAATATTTCTAACTAAATTTAGGAAATTTTAGGAAATAAAATCTCATTCAAGAGTAATCTGTTTAGGACTGGGTTTTTAGGTGTAGGGAATGAAAGCTAAAATGATGAAAGATGACTTCTCTAGATGATACGAGGAGTTTTGTAAAGAGTTAGGATGAAAAAAAAAATGCATTGCAAGTATATTAGAATAATATACAAGGTGGAATAATCAACATTGATTCAAGGTTTAAATATGTCTTTAGGTACTCCAAAACTCTTCATCTTCCCCTCCCAGTTCAAAATGAAATAGGACCTAAATTTTGAGTTGCAAGCAAAATTAGATTTTTAGAATATCTTCATTGATTTTAAAATTTGATTTTTAGTGTTTCAGTGAATTATGGAAGTCAATAACATGTAACTCATCCTCAAATTTCATTCAAGGATTCATCCCCTATCTAGAGGAGGAAACCCATTTCCATGAGGAGCAACTTGAGGAAAAAAGTGTCCATGTATCATAAGCATGATTACACCCAAGTTTCATCTCAGTAAATAAATTGAATTGTGAAGGATTCATCATGTTCAAATGTGAAATGCGGAGCTCAAGGAATGACTTGATGATCATCATTTCCTAACTCTATCATTATACCTAAATCTCTCCAAAGAACAAGCTAAAATGAGTTAGTCATGTCACGGAGGTATCCAGGACCATCATGTGTGAAGTATTAAGGCATAATGTATCTCCATAAGAGACATATGAGTAAAGAAACATATGAGAATCATGAATTTTATTTCATGAAAGAATGATTTTAGATCCAAGAAAGGTGAGGGGATTATCTTTATATGGAGCACATTGTTTCTAAGAATGATCAATCATTTGAGTTCACTTGATGCAATTCACTTGGTACTATTTGTAAAAATTCATTCAAAACCTAGTAATGTGATCACACCTTAAGGAGGAGGCACATTACAATCACCTCATTTTTTCCATAGGATAGGAATCCCATTCAGGGAGCAATCCTCTATCTACAAAGTGAGGATCTCATTTTAATAAGAAGTAGACAAACATCGTAAAGTTGATTTGTGGTCACTAAAGTGAGTTATGGACCAAATTTAAAAATTGGTACCAGTTCAAGTAGTGGTAGGGCCAAAATCCAACATCCAAAAGGTCAACAAACCTACAAAATGACTATGTTTTCCCAAAACAAAGACCGACTACAATATATGTGCCTTGAAAGTTCTAGGTCCTTGCTGGAATCCTAAAAATGAGTAAGTATTGACCAGATTAAATTTTGAAAAACTATCTTATAGATTATAACTGTCAGAGCTACGGGACCACTTCAATCAGGTGTAGAGTGACCCTAATTTCTTATATTTACTAAAACAAATTTTAAATATCATTTATTTTAGTAAATATGGCTCCTTTGGGCCCTTAAAAACTTCATATAACTCAAAACGTGTATGAGTTTCTTAACATTAGAAACACGTATGTGTTTTAGCTTTAGGAATTACCAAACCAAAGAAAACAAAATGCATACGCATTTTTCCTATTTTCATATTTATGTCCACTTTTTGCACCCCAGATTGGTGCTCTTACCTTACAATTAATATAGTTTTGTATATTTAAGCAGTGGTTGAGTGTTATGGCTTATATTTTCCCTAATTTTTCCTCTTATCTCCCTTATCTCTTAAAAATAACCTTACCTTATGTTTAGTTGTGATAAATGTGTGTGTATTATACTTGTATTTTTATAAATTTATACTATATTATTCTCAAACACAAAGTGGAAGAAGATATATATTCCCTCTTTTGGCACATATTTTTTTCCCTATATGTTATACCTTTCTCCATTTTTCCCCCTATAGTGTTAGATTATGTATATTAGTGATAGCCTTAGTAATACAAGTAGATGAGAATAAACTCTCTATAGAGGTATCCTTCAATTTGTAAGTCTAACACACATGAAGAAATCACATATTAGATTAATAGCGAACTCGTTTCACACATTGGATGCTTTCAACCTCCAAAAAATATAAAATATGATATCTATAAATCATATGATAAATAACATATTTAAAGTAGACAACTATTAGATCAAGCCATGTTTCACGTCCTAATTTTGTGTTTTGAAATATTTGCATGTTTTTTGGATTATTATCATATTTGATTTTTTTTGTCTTTTTAGAAATATATGCAGCAAGGGATACCCTATGATAAGATTAGGAGGGTGAGGAGAGAATCCATCAAGTGTATACAAAGGTTTGAGTGATATATATCTTATAGGTAAAACATAAGTAGACTCAATAAGTGTGGGCATGGAAAATGACACTCTTGTAGAAGAAAGAATAGGTAAATGAGCATGAATAAGGGATACCCTGAACCATAACAACTTGATTTCCTTAAATATATTGTATGCATTGATAAAGAATATAAATATTCCTATAAACATGTCACATGTCCCCAAGAGTATGAGTAACCAAGGAAAGGTGAACGAATGCTAGCTACCCCTACTTGGATGGGAATAACAATGTGTTCAGTAGATTGATTAGGGTATTATGCATTGAATCAAAAAAATTCCTTAGTAATAGCCAAAATAAGTAAGTGATGGAAGAGTACACTTGTGCCTAAAATATATATCAACTAATAAACTATTAATAGGTTGCTTATTGAAAAGTCTCGAATATAAATTGCATGAGAAGTAACATCGACATCAATTATATTATTTTCAGCATTGTGAGAGTAAGCATAAACTAAGCCAAGTTTTTGTTTTAAATTAATTAGTGATGGTACTTTGGTAATTGCATGATCAAGCGGATTTAATGGAGTAAGTTTCCCACTCTTATAGTTGTTAATTTGTACCTCATCCATAGAGACATGTGGTTGTTTTGATAAGATTTTTCTTATGCTCAAAAGGTTCTTGCATAAGAGGTTTAACTTCATGGGTATTGTTTGATTCAAAAACCTCAGAGGTATGTAGCTTATAAATAGGAAAAAGTAGTGCCAGAGGCATAATAATAGGCCCACTAGAAGTATAATATTCAATTTTACATTATTTGAAAGGTTGTTTATCTTTTGGAATAGTATATTCATGACCATCATGCATAAATTTGAAACATTGATGAAGAGTAGATGGAATGGATTCCATATCATGAATCTTGGTCCATCTCAATAGTAGATTACAGTGAATATCAATTTTCCATAACATTAAATGTGGTAGGGACCATTTTAGGGCCGAACATAACATCAAAAGTGATTGTACCAAGTGTATGTCATGGAAAGTTACTAAATACTTCAAAAAAAAATAGGGGTTCTTATCAATAACGTTGAAAGCACCCTAAACTTCACAGAAAATTACATGACTAAACAAGTAAAGCTAACACCATTTCCATCCATCTAGCCAAGGTTCTAAGTCTAGGAACGTAACATTAAGATAAAAGCTTAAAAGAATGCTTAACTAGTATGAAAACAATACAAAATCTAACTAAACATGCCCTTCTAATATGCTTGAATTACCTAATATGGGCCTAAATAGACCTAAGAGGGTAATCAAATGGTTATGGGTTGCTACTCCAAACAAGGGAAATGGCCTCTGCAAATGACTACTTGGTCATTTTGGATATCCATCCACTAACCCCATTGAAAACTTTAAGCAAAGATTGAACTTGGCTATAAATCATATTTATTATATGATATGCAAATCAAAGCATGGTGTAAAGTACAAAGGAATGAGGTGCACCCTTTTTATAGTTTTCCTTTTGGGAGAAATTTGTATTTTGGTGCATGTGGAACTAAAAGCCCCAAATTAGATTAGAATTGTTAATCATGATTAGGCCTTACTAATCACAATTAGTGAATTACCAAGTGATTAAGAGGTGTGGAGCCTTAATCAACCACTTAAGGTCAACTAGGAGGCTAGGATAAGCTTTTGAAGCTTGCTGAGATGTTGTAGAGGTGAATGGGGTGATTTTGAGTGGTTGGAAGAGGGGTTTGAGTCAATCCTAGAGTATATTGACCGAATCAAGGGCAAAATAGGCTTAATTAGCATATAATCGCTAATTGTCAAGGATCACTGTAAAGTGGCATCCTAAATATGAAAGGGGTTATGCAATCAACAACGTGGTGTTAATTGGCTAAATTGGCAAGGAGCATTAGTTAATTAGCAAAGAGTACTAATTATAATGGAATTGAGAAGAATAGGAGTGGTTTGTGTGCATTTTGGGAATAAGATTGCAAAAGCGGAATTTAGGTGTCTACATTTGCCCCTATTTGAGGTGAAATTAGTGACTTCACTTCAAACATAGTAGACAAGCATAAACAGGTGGATTTTTGATGAAAAATTAACAGGATGAAGGATGCTCCCTCGAGTGTCGAATGGGTGATAGAAGAAGTCAATCGACAATCGAAAATATGATTTGAAATGGATAGAAGAAGCTAAGTCAAAATGGGCATTAAATTGTTGGTGTAAATAATTTAATTACACCAAATAAGCTCATTATAGCAAATTGTTATATTTGTTTTATTTATTTCTAACTCTCGAAGCTTGTTGAGATTCTCTCCACTCCTTGTGTGGAATTAGTTATCTCCTAATTAGCTTGAAATTCCTATTATTTAGGAATGTCAAACTATCTATTCTCCCTATTTAATGAATCTCCTGGATGGTGGAGATATCAGAGATAATTATTATTTCTCTGTTCCTCTTTATTGTGCTCTTATTTTCTTCTCTGAGTAATTCTCTGTGCTCACTCTTCCTGTGCTAAATCATGCTGGTAGATTTTTCATGGTATCAGAGCGATCGTTGTAGGAGAGTTGAAGTCGACCTCTATTTTCTCAGAATTGATATTCTCTGGTTTTCTTTTTTGTTGGACATTTTTACTTGCTATCCCTTCAAGCCTGACGTGGTTCGTTGCAGGGTTTGGCATTTTTTCTAGGTTTGGTGTCTCGTTTGGGCTTCTCCTTTTTTCTTCCTGCCCTCACACATCTCCTCCTAATCACTGCTATTTTTTTGGTCGCCCCCCTCAACTGCTGCTTGCTGGCTTCATTCATTCTTGGAGCTGATATTTTGCAGGGTTTTCTCCTGCTAGCGTGTCCCTTCCATGCTGTGCATTTTGTGCATTCATTGGCCTGATTTTTGGTGCCTTGGACTTTGCCCTGGTCTGTAATTTTTTACAGTTGTTGTATTTGCGCTTGGTTATGTATTGCAGCCTGTTTTCTGCGGCCTGTTCTCATTGGTTTTTGTGGCCTATTCTCATTGGTCTTTGCTGCTGCTGCTGCCACCTCACATTGGCTATTTTGGCCCTTTGTGCTTCATGTTTTGGCACCTTGGCCAAGTTGATTTGGCTTCTTCCCTTCTGCAACTCCATAGAGACTCTAGTAAGTCTTTATCTGATTTTGTCGTGAATACATGCACAGCCGTATCTAATTGGTGCATTTAAAGCATTTTTTAAAAAAACTATATTTTTAAATTTTTCTATAGTTTGTTATTAAAAATTTCATTATGGGGGGAAATTAATGCTTTTGAGGCCTATTAATACTTTTTGGCGGGTTGTTTGTAAACCAAGGACAAATTTGTATTCCTTGTTTCCTCCTGAGTCCAAGGAGTGGTCATACGACCATCTTTGTCTTTGTTTTGGTCAACATTATAATCAGTGAGCAATTTTTATTAAAAATTGACTTATTTTACGGGAAATTGAAAGTTTAATAACTTTTGCATGGTAACTCGAAATTGAGTGCCATTTTTTTTGCAAAAGTTGATTATTTTTCATTCTCGTCACATTGAAGCAAATTTCATTAAAAAAGGGCAACTTTGGAAAATAACCTCATTGAAACCATGTCGAGAGCTTTTTTATCATCCTCATCTTCTGGTCACACCAGGGATCTACGGTTGTTTGAGCCTCTAAACTCGACGAATTACCATGCCTAGAAACCGAAGATGCAGCAGCTCTTACAGTCTCATGGATTATGGCGTGTGTTCGATGATACAGTCCCTGCTTTCACCACAGAGAAGGATAAGTACTTGTATGCATGCAAGCAAGATGAAGCTCTTGGATTGATCATGTTGAATGTAGCAGATAACCTCCAGTTTCATATTTCTGCGGCCACAACTCCGAAAGAGGTATGGGAAAAATTTGAGTCTTTGTTTGGCAAGATAAACGAGTTCAAATTAATTCAACTGGATCATGAATTAAACTCTTTATCGCCTTCAGATTTTCCTTCCATAGAAGAATTTTTGTCAAAATTTAAAGAGATTCGTAGTTAGTTGAAAGCAGGTGGTAGAACTAAAAATGATGACGAATGCATATACACGATCCTAACTAAACTAAAGGGTCCATTTTCTATATTTACGTCAACCTTCTTTTCTACTATGGATGCACTAGACACTCAGTTTAAAATGCCTTCATTTGAACAATTTTGTGAATGTCTTTCACAAGAACAAGAAAAAATTAATCTCTCTAGATATTATGCCTACATCGAATCATGCTCTTGTGGCCAGTTCTCCTAAGAAAAATTGGAAAAACAAACCCAAGCAAAGCTATGATAAGCCTGTATCCTCTCACAATATGATTCTAATCCTTCTGTTGACACTTCTAAACCACATAATAATGGTAAAAATAAGAGACCATTTTAGAAGAGGGTGTTTGATCCTTGTTCCTTTTGTGGGGGGAAAAATCACCCTGAATCCAGATGTTTTTTGAAGTTGGAAGCATTAGAAAAGGATTTAAAATAACACAAGATCACTGTTCCATCACCTTCATCTGCTTCCAATGCTAGCAAGGGTAAGGCTCTTTCTGCTAGAGCTTCTTCTCCTTTGCAAGATCAGTGGATTTTTGACTCAGGGGCTACTCATCATATTACACATTGTAGGGATTTGTTATCTTCTATTTCTGCTTGTAGCACTTCACATATTTCGGTGGGCAATTTTACTTCTGTAGATGTATTGGGTTCTGGTATTGTAAATATGCCAAATGGGCATCTAAATAATGTTCTTTATGTTCCCCATATGTCTAACAATTTGCTTTCCATATATCAAATCTGTAACTCTGGTGATGGTAGAACTGTTGAATTCTCACTAGATAAGGTTGTCATCAGGGAACTTCATGATCATGATGATATTGTAGCTACAGGATTTGTGGATCCATGTTCACGTTTGTATGTATTTGAGAGTTTTGATAACTCTGCAGGATCTTCACTAAGTGCTCATGCTGATTCTTTAAGCAAATTGTGGCACGAGAGGTTTGGTCACCTCAATTACAGGTATCTGCAACAGCTCTCTTCACAGAATATGGTCATAGGACTTCCGAAGGTAAAATCACATGATGGTGTCTGCCCCGGTTGTATGTTGGGTAAGCAACACTTGGATCCTTTTCCAAAAGGTCAAGAAAAAAGAGCTACGGCTCGTCTTGAGTTGGTACATAGTGATATAACTTCTTTTCCTCATAGATCATTTTCTGGTGCTAAGTATGTACTCACATTCATAGATGATTTTACTAGGAAAACTTGGGTGTACTTTCTAAAATATAAAAGTGATGTCCTAGAGCATTTCTAAGTTTTTAAGGCTATTATAGAGAAACAATCTGGACATTGTATTAAAATACTCTGCATGGATAATGGGGGGGAATATGAGAGTAATGCATTTACTGCTTTTTGTGCTAATCATGGAATTGTGCACCAGTATACTGTTCTTCACACCCCTCAGAAAAATGGAGTTGCTGAACGAAAGAACCGAACACTTAAGGAAATGGAAAATTGCATGGTTCAATCCAAGAACATGGCACCTCAGTTCTGGGCGGAAGCAGTCAACTGTGTAAATCATATTCAAAATAGAAAGCCACATAAAGTAGTGTAAGGGGTTACTCCTAAGGAGGCATGGTCAAGTGAAAAACCTGACGTATCAAAATTCTGGGTCTTTGGTTGTAAGGCTTGGGCCTTTGTTCCTGACGAAACTCGGAAAACCATGGAGGAGAAAAGAAAAGAACTCATTTTTGTTGGTCATTGTGAGCATGTGAAGGCATATTGCCTCTTCGATCCCACTACCAAAGATGTTGTGTTTCGGTGGGATGTTCGAGTTGATGAGATCGAGGCTCCTTTAGATCATACAGTAGTTCTTCCATCTCCATTATTACCTCCTGCTCCTATCACTGATGATGATTTTAATGGGCCCACTGATCCTGATCCTGTTGCTCCTGTTGCTCCTGCTCCGAAATGGCTGAGATCTACATTGGCTGCAGCAGGTGATTTGGCAGGTGATTCACGAGATCTACTACGTACTAGAGCTGAGACTTTTGGTGTTGTTGATCATCAGCCCTATTCTGGTATGGCTCTTATGAGCCAAGCTATTTTCTAATGATCCTGTTCTTTTTTCAAATTTATCTGGAAACCCAGAATGGGATTCAGCAATGCAGGATGAATATTCTTCACTTATGAAGAATAATACTTGGGATTTGGTTCCTCTTCCAAAGGGAAGAAAGCTTGTACGATGTAAATGGGTCTATAAGACCAAATATGCAGTTGATGGATCGGTTGAAAAATACAAGGCACGTCTTGTCGCCAAGGGGTATTCTCAAGTTGAAGCAGTAGATTACTCTGAAACTTTTGCTCCTGTCACAAATATGGATTCTGTTCACCTTGTTCTCTCTCTTGCTGCTTCTCATCGATGGTCAATACATCAGATGGATGTGAAGAGTGCTTTTTTGCATGGTGATCGCCATGAGGAGATTTATATGGAGCAACCTCAGGGGTTTGTACATGACTCTTCACTGGTTTGTAGACTTCAGCGTTCACTCTATGGTCTAAAACAAGCCCCTCGGGCTTGGTATGAGAAGATGGATGCTTTCTTGTTGTCTATTGGCTTTCATCGTTGTAAGACCGATCATACAGTTTATGTCCTGAATACTGATGATGAATTGCTTCTATTGGTATTATATGTTGATGATATCCTCATTACTAGTAGTCCAAATTCTCTAACACAGGACATTAAACGGAAATTGAAAGTAGAATTTGATATGACAGATATGGGATTATTGCACTACTTTCTTGGCCTACATGTTCACCAGTCTGCTGAGGGCATCTCTATTTGTTAGAAGAAGTATGCTACAAATCTGCTTCAGAGATTTCATATGGCTAATTGCAAGCCATCTCCCACACCTTATCAGTCAGGTATTGAATTGACTGCTGCATGTAAGTCTAACTTAGTAGATGCCACTTTATATAGATAGTTGGTTGGGAGCCTTTTGTATCTCACTCATACTCGTCTCGATATCACCTTTGTTGTTAATCTTGTCTCTCGTTTTTCACATGAGCCTCATGAGAGTCATTGGCAAGTAGCCAAGCGTATCTTGAGATATCTTCAGGGGACTTTGAGTTATGGTATTCATTACATGCCTCAGAATGTTTTTGGTATTGAGGGCTTTACAGATTCTGATTGGGGAGGATGTCGCGATACTCATAAATTCACCTCTGGCTTCTTTTTTCATCTTGGTTCTAGTCCAGTTGCATGGTCTTGTAAAAAATAGAATACAATTGCATTATCATCCACTGAGGCCAAATATCGAGGTGTTGTGACAGAAGGGCAGGAGGTTCTTTGGCTTCGTCAGATTCTTGGTGAGTTTCATTTTTCACAGGAGTCTCCTTCCATTCTTTGGTGTGATAACCAAAGTGATATTCACATTGCACATAATCCTGTTGAGCATCAGTGCACAAAACACATAGAGATCCACTTGCACTTCATTTGACAGTTGATTCAGGATGGGGTCATTCAGATGGAGTTTGTTCCTACAGCTGATCAGCTTGAAGATATCTTCACTAAACCCTTGGCTTCTCCTTGCTATTTGGGGTTGCGAGACAAGCTTGGGGTAAAGGAAGTTGTCCTTGGGGGGATCTTGTATAGTCCTTCCTTCCTTCTTTTCTAGTATTGTATTGGGTACCATATCAGGCCTAGTAGCCGGGACCCTTCTTTCTTTTTGCTCCCTAGCATTCACTTATGTGAGGGTGTTGGTGTAAATAATTTAATTACACCGAATAAGCTCATTATAGCAAATTTTTATATTTGTTTTAATTAGTTCTAACTCTCGGAGCTTGTTGAGATTCTCTCCACTCCTTGTGTGGAATTAGTTATCTCCTAATTAGCTTGACATTCCTATTATTTAGGAATGTCAAACTATCTATTCTCCCTATTTAATGAATCTCCCGGATGGTGGAGATATCAGAGATAATTATTATTTCTCTGTTCCTCTTTATTGTGCTCTTATTTTCTTCTCTGAGTAATTCTCTGTGCTCACTCTTCCTGTGCTAGATCCTGCTGGTAGATTTTTTAGAAATCCTTAGGTATTGAGAAGGAATAAGGATAGGGATAAACGTGGTTGTTTATTACCCCAGGTGATTTTTTAGGAGAAAAATTAATAATGGTAATAAATGATAATGGAGAAGAAATGATTAATGGAGAAATATAGGATAAACCCAATTTTTGCATCCAACCTTTCAATAAGCAACTTGTTTATATCATTTTTCCCTTAGGTCTACATCATCGGCTTTTATTTAAAATAAAAAAATGTGTAAGATAACATGAAAATATAAATTACTAACAATTTTTTACTGCTAAAAATACATAACTCCATACAACATACATTATGCAATGCAATACGAGAAAGTAAAATGACATTTAACTCCATGCAACATACAAAATGCAATGCAATAAAAGAAAGTAAACCAACCAACCTAATAGAAAAACTAGTATAATCACACGTACTTAAACAAATAATGTGTTGCACCCATGTTTTTGTTATCAAGCTGTAGTTCCCAAATGTTCGTGTTATAACGACAAGGGTTAAAAATGATGCCCCAAGCAATAACACATGCAATGGGAAAAATGGAGGGCACAAATAGTCCTATGGAAAAACCTTCGTTCACTATGATACAGTCTTTGGCAACTCACTATTGCATGGGAGTACTAACGTAGTATGCACCTGAGCTTTTGTTAATGGGGGTATATTATGATGATCCGCAAGTCATTTGAGACTAGAACAAAGAAGAACCATAGAAATATTCTTTTGTAAGACATATTTCAAAGTGCGGGGATGATGCAATTGACACAAGTTTTAGCTGCATATATGATGTTTACCATTTTTTTGTAAAAGTTTTAAATTTTTACAAAATTTTGGATTTTTAGTAATACTTTTTTTGTTTTTTTTGAAAAAAATTATTTTTTATTTTTATAGAAGAAAAATATTATAGAAGAAATAATAAAGTCACGAGGGAATGCTAAAAGTGACCGCAAGGCAAAAAATGCCCCTTGTAGTAGAAAAGGCCGTTGGGAAGCAAAAATATGCCCCAACATAATAAAAACATGCCGAAAATAATTATTTTTTAAAAATAATCATCACGGCCAGTGTTAGAGGAATTTTAGAAGATACACGATGGTTTCAAGGCACTTTGGGAGCAAGAAACACACAGTGGGAGGTAGAAATGAGTATATAAGCCACCGTGGCAAGTCATTTTACCACATTTGTTTATTATTTGACTACTGAATTGAGCTCTAACCTACGGGAGGAAATGATGAGAGTAGTGAATCGAAGACACCATGTGGACCTTGTGAGGGACTACTTGAGACTTCCAGCAGATGGATCACTAGTACCCAATTCTCTCTTTTACCCTAGTAGTTCATTTTTTTTAATTTTTAATGGAAAATATGCATTTTAAGGTAAAATTTAGGGCACAACTAGGGGGTGCCTATGTTTTTTGTGTTAAAAAAATTGTTTTCTTTTCTAGCATGGGCACCTATACTGAGCAACTTATTTACTTTTTGTGAATTTTTTGTGCCAGTAGGGGCACCTGTGCGCTTATGCTGAGCTATATTTTTTTTTTGACTTAGTTGGCCAGCATGGGCACCCAGGCGCCTGTGATGAGTCGTTTGTTTTGTTTTTTTAGTGTACTTGGCCAACATGGGTGCCCAGGTGCCTGTGATGAGCCCCTTTGACATTTTTTTTTGGATTTTGTTGGCCAGCATGGGTGCCTGAGCGCATGTGTTCAGCCAGTTTGATAGTTTTTTTGACTTTTATTGGCTAGCATGGGCGCCTGAGCTGAGCCACTTTGGCATTTTGGCAACTTTTCCTGGCCAACATGAGTGCCTGGGCATCTGTGCTGAGCCACTTTGGCATTTTAGCATTTTGGTTGGCCAACATGGGCGTCTGGGCACTTGTGTTGAGCCACTTTGGCATTTTAGCATTTTGGTTGGCTGATATGGGCTCCTATGTTGAGCCACTTTGAATTTTTTTTACTTTTCTTGCCCAACATGGGTGTTTGGGTGCCTGTGCTAATCCACTTTGGTGAAGTTTGCAAGTAGTGAGCCAGCATAGGCGCCCAAGCGCCTGTGCTGAGCCACTTTATTAATATTTTTGATTTTTTAATAGTACGGGAGCGCGTAGGCACTCATGTTGAGAGCTTGGTGTTGGTGCACACATAGGGAGGGGTGTTTACGCATGAAAGGAACTCTTAAAACTACTTTTTAGGCCAAAAAACTTAGCTTTTTGCTTAGCAAACCCCCTGTAGAAGAAAAATGTGAACCATAGAGAAATTTAACGAGGAAAATAAAAGAATAACATACTAAATTTAGACCTTTTTAGAAGAAATTACATGGTAGAATAGAAAAATAGACTACAAAAATTGACTTATCTGGCTCTACAACTATATTTGGACGCATTAGGGATGCGAGAGCGACATACACAACTTCAGACTTTTGAGGCAACACTTAGACATTTCGACCACATCTTCTTAGAGATTACTTTGGAGGTGAGAGGTTAATCTTACATAGCTCACATACCCCATATCTCTTTTGATCATAGTTTACTCACAGCCTTAGCTGAGAGATGGCATAGTGAGAGTCAGACCTTCCGACTTCCAACTTCTGACAGGTGAGATAGACGTGATACTAGAGGATGTGTGGCGGATCATGTGAGTTCCAATCCAGGGACATTTGATTACCCACAACGGTCACCCGCACCAAGTTGAGTATTATATAGCCATCATATTTGGATTGACTAACATTCCCTGCCGAGGCCTGACAGCTGTGGTTAGGATATGCATGGTTGACATGCGGCTAGGACGGGTCCCTGTATACTTAGTAGCTCTTATCAGTGGTGTGTTGTTCCCTGAGAATACTGGCATTCGATTCTCCCTGGGTCTCATTAGAGTGATCCATGGCCTACTTCAGGGAAGAGTATATTACTCGAGTCAGTGTATACTGGTTCACTTATATTTCGACTTACATTTGATAGCTTATCATGGTCAGAGGACACTGGGCCCTACTACTTTGCTACAAATTTGGGCTTGGGACCACATTGCCATTGGACGTCATTTAGGAGCATTGAGAGATCGAGTTCTTGGAGAGCCTTCTCTCATGGGCTGGGTTCCTAATGGAGATGATGTTCATAGCCATAGGTGGGATATAGATTACTTCTGACTAGCATTTGACAAGCTACATCCCCACATGATTACTTGGCGAGAATTTGATGAGCTACATCCCCACATGATTACTCGGTGACCATATAGGCTATATCAGTGGCCACAAGATGCGGATGAGTTAGGGACAACGATAGTAGATCACTTTATTATTGGGAGCAGGAGCCACATCTTAGAGTGGTACAATTTGAATCGAGTTCAGCGCCAACTTGGTCTTATCCAGGGGATTCCTGGCGATGAGATGTGGTACACGCACTGCTATAGAGAGATTTTTGACATGTGACCATAGATTAGGTTGGACTGAGCCCTTGCTAGATTTTCAGAGGTAGTCTCACAACTTTGGGTACAATGAGCATAGATAGTAGATCTGGGTACTACACCAGATTATCCAGTGTGGTATGCGCTAGTGTTGCCACATTGATTGTCCATTCCTCAGGAGATATTGATCACAACGTAGCATGATGTGTAGGCTCCAAATCCACTGGTAGAGGCACAGACACAGAGACATGTAGTACCATATATGGGGGTACCATGTGCAGGGACCTTTATCACCCCTCACACGAGTCCACGACACAGTTCACTAAGGGGTAGAGGAGGGGACTGACATGATGAGGATATGGAGGATGATTTTCCAGATATTACAAGGATGCATAAGATATGCCTGATATAACAAATATGCAGGATATACAAGATGAGTAGTGTATATAGGATACCCAGGTTATACCAGATACATAGGTTATACCAAATACACAGGTTATACCAGATACACATGTTATTTCCTTGCACTAGTAGCTTCAATAGGTGATAACTTTACATCTTCATATGGTAGTTAAGAGGGATCTATTGGTGAGGGCCCTTGCAGATGGGGACCAAATTGTGACAGAGCTATACCAGGCCAAGACTAAGCGAGATCAAGCCTTTTTAGAGTGAGATCGAGTGATGGTAGATATCCTATAGTCCCAAGATAGAGAGAGATCAAGTTATAGTAGAGCGAGATCGGCTACAGGTAGAGCGAGATTAGCTACAGGTAGAGTGGGACTAACTAATAGCATATAGCCTACAACTATAGGTAGAGTGAGATCAGATTGTGGCAGAGTGGTCATAGTTGTGGATAGAGCTAGCTAGCATTAGGTAAGAGTGTGATACACTGCAGTAGGAAGATACATCCTTGGGGGATGCAGCTAATGATTGGTCACAGTGCTACTGTAGCAGGTGAGGCCACTTATTATAGGATGTAATACTACACAGTTGTTCTAGCCAATTAGAGAGTTCCTGAGTATAGTCATATATTAGGCAGTAGGTCCCAATCTAAATCCCATAGACCATCCCAATCATTGTGATCCGTAGAGGGTGTCCTTCAGAACAGGTGGTCTCAGAGCAGCATGGGTCAGTCCAGCTTGGTGCAGTCCAGCCTAGTGCAGTTCAGCCTGATGTAGCTACTCCTACTTGTTCAGGACCTTGGATGCCCCCACCTAGCAATCTTCTTGGTACTGGGAATCCTCGATATGGGTGAGAGTCATGGTTGACTTTCTTATTGACATGCCATATGTATTACTTTCTTTTTGGTGTACCACCTCGTGATGAAGGCATACTTTTATACAAATGTATGTATATTGTTTTTTATCATGCCTTGTGATGAAGACACTTTTTTTGTATAGATTCCCATGATGACTTGTTATATCAGATGCACATGGACACTTATATTTTTGATGATGATATGATAGATGGATTACCGATGTATCACATGTTGTATGAGATATCATGCTTGATCTGTTTCTTTATGTTTGTATCACATGTTAGATTATGAGATAGCCTTAGATGATATCATATTGTATGTTAATGAGATACTTTGAGTAAAACATGTTTATATTTTTGATATTGGTGCGGGGGGGATAGATTTGTGATCATGTGCAACCCCTCTTGCCCCATTGGTGATACAGTGCTTGATGATTAGCCTTTAGTATACATGCGTGATGTAGACTTAGCACGCACGCGCGCTGTGCGCGCACACACACGCGCGTGCGCACACACACACACATATATGATGTATAGATGCGATGGATATGTGTGATATGATGATGAAATGATAACACAATGTACAAGTAAAAATTAACAAGCACAAGTTTAAACAAATCTAATCAAAACAACACATTTATTTACAAGTATGTAATATAAAGTAAATTTAATGCCCCAAACTACAGATGAAAGTAACATTCAATCTAAGTAAGCAAGTGAATATAATCTACAGTACACAATATGAAATAGTGATGCAAATAAAAACCATACAAACCAACAACTAAAAGTAAGTAAACTCTTACTTTGTTTTTGTGGGACAATTTTGGGGCATGTTTTTCATTGTTTTTGGTTTTATCTCTAAGACAATTTTCTATTGTTTTGGATTTTTCTACGAAACATATATGAATGTTTTGGTTTTTCCAAGGAACATATATGTATGTTTTGGGATTTTCAAAAGTTATACGAATGTTTTTGACATTTTCTCAACAATTTTCCAAAGCGAATGTGCAAGGAAATGAAGAAATGTGAATGCCCCCAATGTTAGATGGGATGTACATGGGCAGAATATCAAGTGGTATATTCCAGAAGTGACGCTGTGAAGTTGCCCCCAGTGTGAGACGAGCTTATTTAATTTTAAATTCTCTGCACTCAGAAGGTTGGGTTAGCCGAATCAGGGCAAAGAAGGATAGGTTCACAAGGGACTCAGATGAAGGTCAAGATCAACCTATGAAAAATTTGTCATGCTCCTAAACTTGAATTGCTTGTGAACAATGGACCCTCCCTTAGTGTTGGAAACTGATTTTCACCAAAGGACTTGTCCAAAGTACCACCATTGCGTGGTTTTCACTATTGGGCACCCCTGTTTATTTATATTTTTCTTTTTTTTCTTTTTATACTTTTTTGTTTTACTTTTCTTGGTATTCTGCAGAGACCCCATAATTATGTATAGAAGAAATTAAGATGCATCATGTTCATGGGTTCTCAAAGCTCTTGGCCATCTAAATAGGCCAACTTATATGCACCTAAACCAAACTTGATAACCACAATGTATGGTCCTAGCTGGTTGGGCTCAAATTTCCCTTTCTTTTCTTGATCTTTATTGGTGTTATTTTGATTTTATTTTAAACACCATGTCCCCTACCTCAAAATGACAAGGTATGACCTTATTCTTGTAGCTCTTCCATACTCAATCATGATACACTTTTAGGTGATTGAGGGCACGAGAGGCATTTATCATCCAATAGATCCAACTCTGCCAGTTGGGCTACTCTATAGTCCTCTTCATTTAGTTAATCCCTTAGCTTGATACGAAAAGAAGGGATCTCGATCTCTAAAGGCAAGACAACTTCGGAACTGAATACTAAATAATATGAAGTTGCACCTGTAGGGGTGTGGATAGAAGTTTTGAATGCCCAGAGGGTAGGGTGAAATTGCATATGTCAGTTATGGCCTATGATATTCACCATTTTCTCCATAATGTGAATTAAGGTTTTGTTGGAAGCTTCGACCTGCCCATTACCTAAAGGGTAATAAGGGGTTGAGAACTTAAGGGAAATTTGAAAGTGTTTGCAGAGTGCTTTCACATTTTTTAATTTTTGAATGACTTACCATTATCAGTGATAATGGAAGAAGGGATAACCATATCTGCAGATGATATGATTCATTATAAACTTTGAAATTTGGGGACCTTCTATATAGGTTAGAGAAACAACCTCTACCCATTTTGTACAGTACTTAGTGGATGTTATAATGAATTTGTGGCCATCCAAGGAGACATGATTAAGTTTCCCTATTAGATCGAGACCCCACTTTGAGAACGGTCAGGGTGTCATGATTGGTTGTAAGGATTGTGCTGACACATGTATCAAATTTTTATACTTTTGACAATCCACACACTTCTTCACATGTTGACAACAGTCATGCTCCATGGTAGGCCAATAGTAGCCTACTTTGAGTATATTCTTTGCAAGGACAATCCCATTAGTATGAGCTCCACAAATTCCCACATGCAACTCCTTGATTGCTTGGATAGATTCGTTAGAATTTAAATAGTGCAACAGATTCCCGTCATAGCCTCGGTGGAAGAGGGTGTCCCCAAATAGGGTATAGAGGGCTATATGTTGGATGAGGTTGAACTTTTCAGCATGGGAAATGTTCATAGGGAAGGTTCCATCATGGATATAATTAAAGATTTTAGTGTACCACGGTGAAAAGGGACCAACAACTTCACATACTAAACAAGATTCTGGTATGTCATATGCCATTGTTCTTATATTTTCAACAAATAATGGCATATCATTTCCTCTCTAGTGGAATGCTCAACATAGATCCTACCGTAGCCATGGTGCCTGTCCACTCTGTTATGATCTCTTGGTATTTTCTCAAATGTTATTTGCTTAAAGAATTATTTTAAGGAATCGATCATTGATTTTATATGGAAGTAACTTTTCATCTTTAACTTTTTATTCATCTGTGACTTGTTTGATAATAAGCATTGAATCACCAATGCATTTTACTTGTCTAATATCCCATTTGATGGCTAGATTCATTCCTGTAATGAGAGCTTCATATTCCACAATATTGTTCATGCAAGGGAATCAAATTTGAAATGCATGAAAAATCAAGTCTCCTGTGGGAGTGATTAGCATAACTCCGACACCTAAACCATGAAAGGTAAAAGATACATCAAAGTACATTTTCCAAACTGTATATTCTTCAAGGTACATAATGGATGCATTTGGTAGTTACAGACTTAAGGGTTCAGTACCTTGTAAGTGCAGAGCTTCTGCCAGTTGATATGCTAACACCTGTCCTTTTACTGAATTTTGATGAATGTATTCAATGTCAAATTCACTTAATAAAATGATCCAATTAGCCATCTTTCTGGCGAGTGTTGGTTTGGATAGTAAATACTTCAAAGGGTTCAACCTTTGAAATAAGCTTGATTTTATTATTAAGCATATAATGACGTAACTTCTAGAAAGAAAACACCATGGCTAGGCAAGATTTCTTGATTTGTGGATAATTTAGCTCATATGCTACCAATGTCCTGCTCAAATAGTATACAACCTTTTCTCTTTGTTCTTTTTCATACTAGGCCAAAAGTGCTCCAATTGCAAAATGTGTAGCAGAGATATAAAGTAATAAGGGTTCTCTTGCCATGGGTGGCATGAGAACAGGGGGGTTGGACAAGTATTTTTTTATCAAAGAAAATGTTTGTTGTTGTTCTTGTCCCCATTTGAAATTAACATCCTTCTTAACGAGATGTGTAAATGTATGACAATTTTCTACTAGCTGTGAAATAAATGGCCTTCTAACGACCTAAATTTTCCCTTCTAAGCTACACAGTTGTCTGATATTCTTAGGAGGAGGCATTTCTGTGATAGTCGTGACCTTTGTAGGGTCCACTTCTATTCCTCTCCATAGCACACCGAAGACACACTTCTTTGGGTTAAGTCAAACTTTGTAATCCCTTAAACATTGGAAGATATGCCATAAATTTTTTGGGTGCTCCTCGCGGGTTCTAGATTTATCTAGTATATCATCTACATAATATTCCATGATGTCACTTACTATATCGTGAAAGATTACAGTCATCGCCCTTTGATAGGTAGCACTTACATTATTACGTCTGAAAGACATGACATCGTAAAAAAATGTCCCCCATGGGGTTGTGAAAGTCGTCTTATGTTGATCTTCTTCCACAATATTTATCTGATTGTAACCTAAGAAGCCATCCATGAGTGAAATCATCTCATAGCCTTTTGTAGAATCGATAATCATGTTGATGTTTGGAAGAGGAAAATCATCCTTAGGACAAGATTTTTTTATATCCCTGAAATCTGTACACACTCTAATACCAACTGGCTTCTTTTTAACTAGGACCACATTGGAGATCCACTCTGAGTAGTCAATAGGTCTCATAAAGCCTACTTCTAGTAACCTTGCTAGCTCTTCCTTTACCAGTAAGGCGACGTGAGGATGCATCTTTCAGATATTTTGTTTGATGGGCTTGGCATCTGGGTACACCACAATATTGTGCACCGCTAGTGTAGGATCAAGTCCTGGCATGTCCACATAAGATGATGTGAAGATGTCTGCATACTCTCTTAAGAGTCCTATGAATGTTTTTTATTCTTTGGCTGAGAGGGAAGCTCCCAATTTAACTATTTGCGGAAGCTTCTCTGTGCCAATATTAACATCTATTGTATCTTCCATTAATAACTTTGATTCATCTCCCATGCATGTAGGATCAAGAGGGAGATTGAAATCCTAATTTATCACAGGTGGCTCATGGAGCTCTTCATCTTGAAGTGGGTACATTATCTTTTCCATAGGTAATTCTGTCTGTTTGTCCATAAGCGCCTCAAAGAGGTTTTCACTATAGAACTTCCCATTTTTATTTCCACAAGGCTTTTCTTTGGGACTTTTTCCCTTGCTCACTTTTCTACTTACATGTTTACACAACTCTACTTCCTCTCCAAAGTATGTGCATGCGTTAAGCTGAATGGAAAACCCCTTCTTGTGATCATTTCTTGGAATGTTATCTCTGATTCCCAGGAACTCACCAATGACCTCATCATTCCAAAACACGTCAATAGGTACATGTTGTTGTTAATCCCAATCCACGAGTGATGGGTAAGTGAGGGTTAATGGTTGAGTTATAAGGGATATGATGGGTATAACAGGGGTTGTAGTAAGGATGTCCATATTAGTGAATAGGTTCATAGAGGTAAGGTCTTTG
This sequence comes from Taxus chinensis, assembly GCA_019776745.2. Taxonomy (NCBI): domain Eukaryota; kingdom Viridiplantae; phylum Streptophyta; class Pinopsida; order Cupressales; family Taxaceae; genus Taxus; species Taxus chinensis. Next base: position 799,482,804 of record CM034150.1, read on the forward strand.
TAAAGACTACATCTGGAATTTGTTTTGCTTTCATTTCCAAACAAACTATCCTCACTCGCAGAAGAGGCATACTCATCATTTGAAGAGAGACTCATATAAATGGATTCGTATACCTTATTTACCTACTATATGATGTGGTATTACAAGATTTTCTAATGGGCCTTGCTCTTAGCGACTTCAACTATGCCCTTTATACCCCATGGAAAGCATTATTCGATTAGGAATAGGATACTTAGGTGATTTATAACATGTGGCCATGTCATCATCATCTGGATGGAATACAATGTCCATAAGAAACCTTTCAACTTCTAGCAAGACACCAGGAGTAAAATTCTTTAAAGGGCAAGCCTCTCTTGATCTTTGAACCTTGAAACATGGCCTACCATGCACTTGGGATAATAACGGACCGTTGTGAACCATTAGGGCTTATTGTAGATCATACTCTCCATAGTCGCTTGGCTTGACCTTCATCTCCCATGTAAACAAAGGAGTTTCTGAGCTAAAAACACCTTTTCCATTAATAGACAGGGTATCAGGATCCACTCGTGAAGCAAGGGCCTATGACTGGATAGGAATAGTGATCTCCGTAGATTGACACTCATAGATTGTAGGGAAAAATCTTGACAATGCTCTATAATGAGAAAAAGGTTGAGGGTCCCCCTGTATCATGAGTGTATGTCCCTCATAATAAAATGTCGGACATTGATGACACCCCTTGATGAGAATGATGATCTGAAAATAATCAGATTATTACTACCTGATCTCGGGACCCTTGTAGGCTTTAATTATTCGCCGATAATTTACTCCTTTTAAGTAATCAATTTTAAAATAATGCAAGACAATAATGAAAATTGCACACAGATTGATTACGGAGTTCAGCAATTGCCTACGTCTCCGGGTTCGTGGTCGAACCATTCCACTAGTCAAAACTTGTAAGTTACAATAGTACTTTCACAAGAAAACCTAATGGAAACTATTTAAACTTGCCTATCGAAGAATAACCAAACCTTTGGACGACAAGGGTGAAAAATAGCACCCGACTTCCACCTTCCTGGCGTACAATCTCCTTCGGCTGTCGATCGGCCTTCCTGACGCTATCAATGCGACGCTAGCACTCCGGTCGACAATCCAGGATTTGCAAGTAATTGGTGTGGTGCTATGGGCCGACTAGGTAGTTTGAATAACTCCTAGCCACAGATATTTAATTTATTATTGCCTAACAAATAATAGGTCAATAATAATAAAAAATAATAATGCCTAAATAATTTAGGTCTTCACACAAGAATTTCTCATTCTACTCTTGGCACGGACTTCACCTCCAGTGCTCTAGGAATGAGCTTCTCTGTATTTTTGTGTGTGTCCCCACAACAAGCATAACAAATAATAAGCCTTGAGTTGTGTGTAATGTGTGTGTTTACAATAGAATGGGTTCCCTATTTATACAAAAAATAGCCTAATCCCCTTCATAAAATGCAATACATATTATCTTAAGGCTATTTTAAACCTTAACCATAGCATTTTTAATAATGGGATAAAATATTCCAAAATGGGCGGATATGCATTAGGAAAAGGGATTAAATTCCCATGTTTAGGCTGGCATTTGCATTTGATAAGGGATTAATATCCCAAATGAGAAGCTAAGGAGAAGTGGGCGGCTTAGCATATGTTAATGGGATAAAAATCCCATAAGTGGGCGAATTAGGTAAGTGGGTATATCCCACATTTTGTGGCCTTTTCATTTGGGTAGCCTTTTAACAAACCTTACTCTCACCATTTTATACGTGGTCAACATTTCCACGCATTGGCCTAGCCCTCCTACCACTGCTTCATCCTCCTTCTCCACGTGGAATCCACACATGGGCCTAGCCCCCTACCACCGCTTCATTTCCTCCTCCACGTGCTTAGCATTGCATGTTGGTGGTTAGGGAGGATTTTAATACTAATGTATCAATATTAGATTTTAATACTAATGTATACACATTAATATATATATGTGGCATTGGCACATATGCGTCGCCATTTGGAAAGTGGACTTACCAAGATAATTTCGACCCCTCTAATGTGGTCATGAAATAATTAACTCGGTAATCATGTAGTCTACTTGTCATCTCCCGATAAGAAAATTGAGAAAATTCGACGAGTGGTGGCAAGCCACGTGTCATAGTGTGATTCGGTCTAATATTGACCAGTTTACTAGAGTTGACTTTCCCACTGTCTGAACTTTGACCGAACATATCTAGAGCTCCCGATGTCTGTTTGTCACGTTCTTACAGTCGATTGGAAATGCTCTCGAGATGATCTTCTACACCGAAACCATTTAGGAGATGTTTAGGGAACTTAAAAAAAATGATCCCCTGATCACACCTCCCTACTGAGAAGAGCTGAAAGTCACTCAAAAAGCTACCCTACTTCTCTCGAATCTTGAATTAACTCTGCTGCCACCCTTTGAAGTTCTTCTCATAGATGGAAAGCACTTACTGCTGAAACTAGTCCAGACCTTTTCACTTTTAGAGTCATCTAGATCCGATGTTGTAGGTTTTAAAGATTATGGATTTCTTAAGATGCTTCCACTTAGAGCCAATCTGATATACTTGAAGCATATTAACCATTTGCAATAGCTCAACCTACTTCTTCTGGTCTTACTTCTCTTATCAGTGATATCAATGCTTCTTCTATGTTTCCCCTAAGCTTACATTGATATTTGATATGCAAGGATCTACTTTCACTTTTTTACATTGGTATTTTGAACCGATGATTAATCCGTAGAATCTCTGCACTGATTTGATGGACCTCCATGTTACTTCAGCTTTGACTTCTTCTCCTTTCTTTTCATTGATGGACAACTTGCTTGTACTCCTTTTATATTTTGACCTTAGATGCAACTACTGATACTTGATGTAATAGGACCTCTTTCAAAATGACATAAGCCTTAATGCATGAAGCTAAATTGTTTCTCTATGGAGAAATGACTTTATGCCTTAAGTAGTGCAACTTGGAGGTGCTAAGCCTACTTTCAAGTATTTCGAGCCTTTGAAGTATGAAGTAAAGTATTTGTAGACTTTTAACAACTGCTGATACATGATACTAAGTCTTTTCCACTTTTGACCTTGAGCCTTAAAGTATGATGCTAACTCTGTTGATCAATGCTACCATTACTTAAGTCTGGTCGCAATGCCTTGAGTAACTTGAATTACGTTCTGAGCTTTTTACCTTAAAGTAAAGACTTCTAATCTAGAGTAATGAAACATACTTCAAGTCACACAAATTATTTTCCTTTATTTCTTGTCGGTGCATTTAGGATCGAAACTGCCTCTAATCAAAGCCAAGTGAAATTGCTGATTTCTGACGTCCTTTGCCTATAGAGCTTCCAAAACTGTAACATTCTTGCTGCAAGAACACAATGCAACTCTAGCACAAAGTGTACTTTTGCAGAGCTGAAACACTTGATAAACACTTGATTATTTGCACATCTTGTCCCACCGAGTGTACCGGTAGCTATATATCAGTCAAATCACTGCACACTCTAGTTGTTAACACCTACTGAGTGCTGATTAAGGAAAGCAGATTAGGAGCTGGTAATCATGGAATTACTTCTAAGGTGTAATATCCACTGCAGTATTGTAAGACCTTTCTCTACAGAAAGTTGGTTCTCACAATATCCTAGACTAATGCAACAGCTACCTAATACTGGAGGGAAATCCTCAATCTGAACTACCTCTAACCTATATACTTCTAAGGGGACCAGGGAGAGTTGAAATACCCATAAATGAAAGAAATATCACTCTGAGGAGGTGATGCACCAAAAGGGGAATCCTGGGGAATCCCTTGAACTGGTGTGGAAGTGATGGAAAATGAAGTACAGAGAGGGTGTAATAGTCACTCACACTCAACAACATCAAACTAGCCATTCCTCCATGAAAGAACAACAATAGATAAATTTGTAGGACAATTTCCACCCGATTGCCCATAATACAACTGTAAGTGAATTGAAAAGGTAGTAACAAACACAAGAAAAGGGAAGAACACATCTTCTGGGATGAGGAACTCTAAATGCCATGGCTTCATTGACTATACATATATCAGATTAAATTACATAGAAAGGACAAGATCATCATGCAAGATGTTCCATAATGAAGTCCTACAACACACTTTGCTTCCTAGAAAAATTTTGGCATAGTCTTTGGTAAGCAAAGAATCTGGCCCCTTGCAAATGAAAAGAGCTTACAATTCATAGAAGAATTTACTAAGGAGAGAGAAAATCCACAGTTTCTGACAGATGCATAACCATACTTCTTCACCTGACTAAGTGGAAAAGTTTTATTGTGCTTATGATTATGGTAATAAACTGGATGTGGACACCTCCATTAGCCTCTTCACTGATTTCTCTTACCACATCCTGCTTATGAAGAAAAGCACAACTGACTCTCATGCTTAGAATATTAATGGTGGACTAGTTGGCTGTACAATGCACCTGGAGTGAAGGAGAAGCTTGTCTCCTGTCAGCGTTCTTTGAGCATTCTCCTTTTTTCATTCACCAAATCTAGGATAATCTAAACCTGCAAGCATGGAGGAGGAATCCTGAGACCTGTTTTGGGTTAACAACACCTTGGCCATTTTTTTGTGAAATGGCCTCTTTGGGGAGAATGTTATGGTCTTTTCAAGTAGACTAGTGGGAGAGACCAGGGCCATCTACTGCTGCTTTCTAGTTCAATCGTTAGACTTCCACTTACTTTACTTCGAAACCTTTTTTGTGAAGTAAGAACAACTTAATTCACTGGTGAATAACTTCCATTTGCATTTATCTTTCTAGCCTCTGCATCTGAATTAGGGGTGTTTTACTACCTCTGGGTGGCGAGCCACACTCACCACCCAACTTTTCATTTAGCTAACCATTTGTATTGCATCAATTACACTTTACTCTACTTCACTTGCTTACAACACAAGTGAAATTAATTCATTTTTTCTCTTCATATTACTTTTCCAACTCAGGATATGACACAACTCACCCTCCTTTATGTGTTGAATACATATTTCTCTGCTCAACTTATTTGGCACCCCCAATGCAAGTTTTCCACCCACCTATTCGCCGATTTCCACTACACCAACTCATCATAATCCACTTACATAGATGATTCCCAATTAATTTACTTCATTTACGTGAACCCTTCCCCCAGCAACTCATGTAGCAAGGGCTCCCATTTTTTTACGTTTTACAATTGGTCTACTCCCCGACAACTTGTTTCCTTTAAATGCATATAACTTGAACCCACATTAATTTTCTCGCAGCTCATAGAACACAAATAATTTCCATCTGGGTTCACCGTTCAACACAAATATGACTAGATCAAGCCATATTTTTTTGCCATGAATTATGTCAAATGAAATATACTGTACTTATTTTCTTATTACAAAGTAAGAGCTTCACAATTCACCACTTAACACTATATGTTTTCCCATTCAATGTGTTGAACTAAAACTTCTCTACTTTACTTCACATTTCATTAAAAATTAACATCTCTTCATTTCACCGCTACACTCACCTCTTTCCTTCTGCATCAATTCAACCCTACTTTACTTTCCTAGCTCATAGTTTTCTGCATCGATTTCAACTGCTTCTACTTCGATGTTAGATCCCTATAATTATGGAAAAATGAGACTCTTTATACTTCATTAGCAATCCCCTAAGGTAAAAATTCACTCCCTAAATCACCGATTAACACTATGATCAAACTTGCCATTCTTTGCATTGAAAATTGCACCACTCTACTTCACTTACATTAAATATTCCATGCTTAACTCTTGAAGAAATATCCCTCTGATTTGGCACAACTCTACATCATTTTGGCTTGGTAGTCCCTCTTGTTTGGTTGGCCCAAGGTCTATTTCATGTGACTCATTAATGCAACTTAACCCTAGTTTCTACCATGGCTCCCTTGGCCAATCAAATTCCTTCCTAACACATAGATTCCCGAAGCTGTTAACTCATTGTCGAGTTCCCTCGGCCCCCCTAACTCTCCCTACCAACTCATTCAGTGTGTGGATTTGATCCACATCCATCACCTCGCCAAAATTGAAATATGATCTCAGACCTTTCTCTTCATTGATCCCTCTGTGTTGAATCACAAGATCAGTGCATTGCTCAGCCTCACTAACCTGGTCACTATGGCCCCATGCAACTTGATAAATGACCCACTTAGCTCACCAATACGAGCTCTTTAACTATTGAGCTCAGGGAGATCATAAATCCTTTCATTTTTTATCACCTCAACATGTGCCTGACTGAGTTGGCTTTCCTCCACTTCCCACTAATACATGTTTGATGATGAGATCGATACTCCAACCTGAGCCCCCACACTTATTTGACACAATGGAGCTCGCCTATCTCATTGAGTAGCTCACAAAGCTACTCAATAAGTTCACACCCTTCACATTTCTTAATAGATCAACAAAGCCTCTTTCTTAACTCGCCTACTAGCTTGATTGAGCTGGTTAGGCTCTTCAATGAAACTCTACCATTTTCATCCTTGAAACACCCTATCTTCCTAATTTAACAAGTTTTTGTGAATTTTTTAAGACCAGGAGGGGTCATGGGAATAGCATATTTTTATTAAGGATTATTTGTTTATCCTTATCCCATTCTGACTAGATGACAAGGCCCACTGGACCCACATTCCATCATTTTTAAGTTGATCTCAAGGTTTAAAATCCAGAAGAGGAAAAAATCCTCAAATATAATTTCCACTCTTGAATTCCCTAATATCAAATGCCAAAGCCTTGGAAACTACCTGTAACCCAATTTTCATCATTAGGTGCCCTTTTATATGTCTAGGTCTCATCACATCCCCATTTTCCATTTTACCTAGGGGGAAAATTGGATAACAATACTTGGTGTAACTTTGGAAAAGTTTCACCTTCTCTTACGACACGTGAAAAAGTAGGACAAAGTAACACTAAATAGATTTCGTGATGAAATGTCACGTGGTTTCAACTTTAAGAGATTCTTTCCCTTATTTTAAAAATAAGAGTTTTAATCCAAAAAAGTTGTCACTTTGTGAGAGCTCTCAAGTATAACATCTAAGACAAAATTGGCTCCAAGCTAACAAGCTTTCCTAGGGGTTCTCTCTCTATGTGTCACAAGATATCTCAATGAGATTGATTTACTAATAAATTCATACTGAGTAATCTTAGAGTATCTCATATTTACTTTACCCCCTTAAATACAATGAGCATCAAATTTCATTCAATTCCATTTTCACTGGGGTCGCTATGGAGTTATAAATTTGACTCTAATCTTGTAAGGCATACTAGTCAATTCAGTAGTGTGTATCACTTTTTGGTTTCATTCACAAGGTCCCCTCTTGCATGAACTACTTTGAGGTTCTTAGGACCACCCCCATTGTTGTAAATTAAAGCTTATACCAAGGGGGTTATATCCTAGTTTAATGTGAATGAGCCATAGCTCTTAACCGAAACCTGTAATACAGTGTTTTTGAATGGTGTGTTGGTGTGTTTTGTTATCTTTTGGATTAAGAATTTGGTTTAGATCTCCATTGGCAACCTACAACACACGTGAATGTTAGAATTTGGTTTGAAGATAGCCCTCCTTTCTTTTACTAGATTTAGGTCCTTCACAAAAACGGTTAGTAGTTCTAAAAGATCTACAATATTATAGAAAGAGGAACATGTTTTGCTTTTTATTCTCAAGATCACACTAGGTGTAAGAGAAGAGCATACACAACAAGTAACCAAACTAGATGAAAATATTGTAAATACATTAAATACCATAAAAAATTTCTAACCAAGGTTTATTCCCAATTAATCTAAGTGTTTCTTAATGAAAGACTAAAATTGATTTTGGTTCCCTAGATCACACTAGGTGCAAGGGAAGAGCATACACAAATTTTAGCCTTGGTTATTTATTAAGTAAAAAAAATCTTAAACTAAAAGATCAAATTCATGCCAAAATGAAATTTTATTCCCTTAAGCATAGAAATGAATGATGATTTTTCCTACTTACTCAAAATAAGAAAAAAGTGGTTTAGAGGTGTTTTTTATTCTCAAGATCACACAAAGTGTAAGAGAAGAGCATACACAACCCTATTCTAAATTGATACAAATGATGAAACAAAATCACTCATCAAACTCTAAGAAAAATGTTAGAAAACCTACTATAAATCAGAAAATTGAAAGTAACAACACCTAAAAAATCCCTAAAAAAATGACAGGAACACTAAAAAACTAGAAGTTGAAATTTCGAGGTTTGAGAAAAATTTACCTGAGTACGTCAGCACCGCCCCTTTATGCACAGGCGTGTCTTATAGATCATGGGTGCAGATCTTGAAGCACATATACATACATTGATGCACAAAAAAAAACCTTTATCAAGTTTGCATAGTCATTTATACACAGGCATGGCTAGAGAGACGTGGGCACAGACTTTGATGCACAGGTGCAAATCACACAAAGAGGTCCAAAATATAGTGATGCAAAGGCACAAATTATGATGCAAAAGTTCATCTAGTATAGCACAGGCACATATTTCGAAGCACAAGTGCACCCTTTGATGCATAGGCGCAAGTCTTCCTGTAGGTGGTCAAAATACAAAGTTTTGACAAGCAATTTTTGAAAAAAGATCAAAATATTAGCCTTTTGAGGAAATTTTGATAGCACTTCACCTCCTTTTATTTTGCAAAGAACATGAAACAAAAATTATACTACTAATCTAGTTGAAACAACTATCTAGCTTGAAAATTAATCTAAAAAATTGAAATTAATCTAAAAATATTGAGAAACTAATCTAAAAATCTTGAAAGTAATCTACAAAACTTGAAACTAAACTAGAAAACTTGAAACTAATCTAGAAAACTTGAAACTAATGTAGAAATATTGGAATGAAAAAAAAGTTTGAAACTAAGTTAAAAAGCTTAAAAATTGAATGCAATGGGGTATTGTCCAGCTGAGCATGCCAAATGAAAGTACCCTAAACTTCACAAAGTAAATTGCATGACTAAACAAGGAAAGCTAACACAATTTCCATCCATCTAGCCAAGGTTCTAAGTCTAGGAATGTAACATTAAGATAGAAGCTTACAAGAATTCTTAACTAGTATGAAAACAATACAAAATCTAACTAAACATGCCTACTAATATGCTTGAATTACCTAACATGGGCCTAAATATAACTAAGAGGGCAATCATATGGTTATGGTTACTACTCCAAACAAAATGAAATGGCCTCTCCAAATGATTACTTGGTCATTTTGGATATCCATCTACTGACCCCATTGAAAGGCTTTTAAGCAATGATTGAGCTTGGCTATAAATCATATTTATTATATGAGATGTAAATCAAAGCATGGTGTAAAGTATAAAGGAATGATGTGGCATCGTTTTTATAGTTTTCCTTTTGGGAGAAACTTGTATTTTGGTGCATGTGGGAATAAAAGCCCCAAATTAGATTAGAATTTTTAATCATAATTAGGCCTTGTTAATCATAATTAGTGAATTACCAAGTGATTAAGAGGTGTGGATCCTTAATCAACCACTTAGGGTCAACTAGGAGGCTAGGATAAACTTTTGAATCTTGCTGAGATGTTATAGAGGTGAATGGGGTGATTTTGAGTGGTTGTAAGAGGGGTTTGAGACAATACTAGGGTATTGTTAGTGCAAAATCACAGCACCCCCAAATGAGTTATGGATCTGATTTTCTAAGGCAGGGTCATTTGGTGTGATTTGCATAACATTGGATCATTCCCCAAGCTGTGGGACTTGTAAATGAGAATGATCCTCTAGAGAAGGCTAGTTCCTCTTCCTAATCCTAGTGCTAAACTACTTCTAAGGAAGGAAATGTGACTATCTACTCCTAATCTAACAATTCCAAGGGACCAAGGAGAGAGAGAGAGCATGAAAATAAAGAAATCCTACACTACAGAGGTGATAGCACCGAGAAAAGGGAACTGTTGATCACAAACCCAACTGCCTGAAATGGAGAGAGGTGAGCAATAGAGAGGATGGACAGATGCATCACAGACCAAGGATAAAGTTCACACAGAACACCATTTCAAACCCCTTAAACACAGCTCCAAAAACCTACAATGGACATCATAGATATGCACAGTATACCCTACAATGGTGAGAGGGGAGAAGAGACAACAAAATGAGAAAAGGATGGACAAAACACATCACGAAATAGATTGTATTGCTCCAGGAGTTCACACAGTACACCATTAATGAAAAAGAGGTAAGAAAATTCCATTACAAAGCCAAGGGAGGAGGCTTAAACTCCACATTCGACCCTAGGAGAAGAAAGAGAGAGTGGGGCAGGGAAGAAGAATGAACAACCCTTTACAATGAATCATGCCCCTGTATTTATAGATTTTACTTGAGAGAAGAAAGAGAGAGAGGAAGCAAGAAAAATGGGTTGAAGCTCAACCACTGTTGTTAATGATTCTGATAAAATATGCCCCAAATCCATCTTTGATTCTGCCTTGAAAGAAGAGGAAATGGCAGAAACAGATCGAATCCAATCTGGTTGTTGAGACAGATGGATCCTACATTGAAGGCCAGAAGATGTTTCCTCCATTTTCTTTTACCTAACCTCCTCAAAATTAAATTCTCAGACCTCCATGGTGTGGGTGAGGCTGAAATCTTTCCAATGGTGTAATATTTGCAATATTTTGAGCTTTGAGTCGAAAGATATGCCCCTTCAAATTTTTTATCAAATCTGTATGAATGGATGGGGAAAACAGTTTGAAAATGGGTCCTCCTTTTGAGATGGGACACGTGGCAGCCAGATTAGAGAAAAAATCAAGTTTGTGGGTCCGTAATTTACCTTTTCCCCTTTTCAAAAAATGTAAAACTCAGAAAACCCCCGCAACCCCAAAGCTCTGCCTTTTGACTCTGCTTGACCATTTGCCCCTACCTCCGTTTCGTCCTGAGACACGTGGAGATGCAACACTTATTTGAGTCTCCTTTTTTTGGATTCACCTTTGGAGAAGCGTCGTTAGGATACGTGGTTCCTCTTCCGCTAGCTCTTCCATATTTATTCGATCCTGGATTCTTTCCTAAATGGTTTCGAGCCCGAGGACCTTCAAAACTTCACCACTTCTTACTTTCTTCTTGCTGCCCCTGGCTTCTCTGACCCTGTAATTCCATTGTTGAGTCCTCCCTCAACCCTTTAAATAGATTTAAGACATTGAAATCCCAGAAGAACCGTTTCCTACCTGTAACCTGCTTGTCATCTTAGAATGTGATCTCGTGGATCTTAATCATTTCCCTTCATTTTTTCTTTATGTGTAAGGCTTGTTCTGACCAAATTTTTTGGGGGGGAATTTGGTATAACAATTTGGCGACTCACGGGGGCATCTACCTGCTAGATGAAGATACCAATGGCTTTGAAGTATCCATGGGGCATGGATTCTGCTTGATAAACATGAAACTGATCTAAACCTTTGAAGGTCTGATCCCCGAGCCACTGCGAGCCTGACTATATCCCTTTTCTATGTTTTGTCTGACCCTGAGTCTACACTCTCAATTTTCATAAGGAAATCTTGGAAATGGAATTTCTGAGAGTAGAAAATTATTTTAACTCTGGGAATTTCATCTGTCCCTAAAATGGACTGTTTTGAAATGACTTTAGTTACTCTACATTTGTTTTCTTTTTTGGAATTTACAACTGTTACAGGAAACTATGGATCTTTCTGCCATAAATAGTGAAGAGCTTGGCCTTGTGCACATCTAGAGCAATACGAACAAAACTTATATATAAAGACCAAATCATATATGCCTCAAATGAGACATGTAGAGTGTGCATAAGCACTTCTTATGCTGGAAAAAAAGTCTACTCCTACTCCTACACTAACCAAAGAGAAAGAATGCTAAACAAAGCCTGCTATAGGTAGGGAGAAGTAGCTTCCCTTTCTCAAGAGGGGTAGCCACCATACAAATGATTTGACACTAAATATAGCTGCATGTATGAGTGAAAAACTAACAATAAGCTGGTCCTCCACCCAAATCATCAAGGTATCAGCATTAATGGAAAATACCTCCTCAAGCTGACTTGCATCAGACTTCTGGAGTTATTTATGATGACCATTGATACTTTGATGATAATCCTCATGCTCTGGAGTAGGCATGAATTTTTTCAACTTCTCCCTTATCTCTAATGAAGCCGAGTATCTGATTGGGCATGGTCTGATCCTTTGGATGTGCCCATTTCTCTGAAATTCAACTCCAAAAATGGATTCTTCTTGTTGACCTTCTTGGGTGGATGGTGTGAGAGAAATGATGACATTCTCCTACCTTTTCTCTTCCTCCTCCTTTGAAGAACATGGAAGATCAAGATCTTCCAACCTTGGTTCCAGAGGGCCATTATGAAGTGTAGGCTTTTGCACTTGAATATCCTCCTTCATGGTAGCAGGTTCATGTGCGTGGAAGATGGATGGAGGAAAAAATGATGTGATATCCATGGGTTACCCTCCATCAAGGCAATCCTCCAAGTTAGACATTTAATCTACCTCCTTGTTGTCCTGTTGCATGTGCTCTACATCCTCCATGGTTCCTTCTTGATCTGACAACTTGATCACCATGGCTCCCTTCACTCTCAAACATGAATTTTGAAAGATCAAAATCTTCTTCAACATCAGAGCTTAAAGGGGATGAAGTGGGAGGAAGAACTGAAGGTTCCCCTATAGCCTGCTCCACACTTAGAGCCTCTGGAACTATATGGTCCTCTTCCATCATGGGTTCATCAATCAAATCAGGTCCTTGAAATGAAAGAAAAAAATATTCAATGATGCCTTCTTCATTGAGTGGCCTCAACACTAACCTGATATCTCCCAAATGCTCCTCTTCAATGGGGCTTAGGAATGATTGTTCCTCCTCTTGTTCTTGCTCTTCTTTTGCTGCAAACTCAGCCTCAGCCACCACTGGTTCTTCAATCTTGACCTCCTCTATTGGCTTGACCATTAAGGGGATCTTTGTAAACCCAAATTTGGCAACCCAACTCTTCAGATTGTCTGTCATTTATTTTCTATTGGGATCCTCTTCTTGTTGTTCTCCTTGACTGGATTCTTGAGTCTCTTCCCAACATGGGCTTAGGAAAGCAAGAGGAGTGGAAGGTTTGGGTTCAACCATCTTTGTAATTGTTTGTGGTGGGAATGAAGGTGCAAATTCTTGTTTGTTTGGAGGGGATGACTATTTGAAAGGGAAAAGGATAGAAGAAATGAGATGAGGTGGAAGACTAGGAGATGGAGAAATGAAATCAACACTTGGGGCAGCAAGTGAGGGGCTTGACTCTTGCCTCTACTGAAATGATAAATATTAAGGGAGAGAAAATGAAAGGCAAGGAGCTGGTGATTGACTTACCCATTGACAAGGTTGTCCCACACTTTGCTCAGTAAGCCCCAATGTCCTTAATCCACTATGTAAGTTGAGGCAACACTTCAACCATGAAGTCAATATTCTCTTGAGGGTTGTAATGTCTTGGAAAAGGACCTTCCCATGGACAAGGTTCCTTACAACTAATATTGAATGCCTTCATTTGTGCTATGCCCCTTAACTGAACTATGCCAGCCTCCATTTTTTGAATTTTATCCAATAAACTAGCATTCTCCACATAGTTATCACCATTGTATGTGCATCCCCTTGTTCTTGATAAGCTCCATGGCCAGACTAACTTTGACTCTGCTCGTATGGGTAAGCATAATGGTCATGGATATGATCATAATGTTGATTTGGAGGAGTTGGGAAACACATTGGAGGTGGATTGCATTGCTGTAAGTGTGAGTTCTATGAAGGGAATGAAGTCATGATTACACAACCTCATAGAAAGGGAGAAAATGAAAGATATGGAAGAAGAAAATGGATGAAAATGAGTGGAAATGGATGGAAAAGGTTTGCAACTCATAGAATGGATTTTTGACCAGATCGAGTCGCCAGATGTTCTTGAAAGTGCCTCCAAAGGCTGAAATCTTCACCAAGAGCACATCGAACCTGATGAAGTGAAGTGGTAAGGTGCTTCAGACCTATCCCATTGGGTATACCAAAACTATTAGTGTGAAATCACAACACCCCCACATGAGTTATGGATCTACTTTTCTAAGGCAAACTCATTTTGTGTGATTTGCATAACATTGGATCATTCCCCAAGCTATGGGACTTGCAAATGGGAATGATCCTCTAGAGAAGGTTGGTTCCTCTTCCTAATCCTAGCACTAAACTACTTCTAAGGAAGGAAATGCGACTATCTAATCCTAATCTAAAAATTCCAAGGGGCCAAGGAGAGAGAGAGAGAGAGAGAGAGAGAGAGAGAGAGAGAGAGAGAGAGCATGAAAATAAAGAAATCCTACACTACAGAAGTGATAGCACCGAGAAAAGGGAACTGCTGATCACAAACCCAACTACCTAAAATGGAGAGAGGTGAGTAATGGAGAGGATGGAAAGATACATCACTGACCAAGGATAAAGTTCACACAGAACACCATTTCAAACCCCTTAAATATAACTCCCAAAACCTGTAATGGACGTCAAAGATATGCATAGTATACCCTGCAATGGTAAGAGGCGAGAAGAGACAAAAAAATGAGAAAAAGACGGAAAAAACGCATCATGAAAACAAATTTTATTACTCTAGGAGTTCACACAGTACACCATTAATAGTCAAGAGGCAAGAAAATGTCATTACAAAGCCAAAGGAGAAGGCTTAAACTCTACATTTGACCATGGAGGAGAAAGAGAGAGGGGGTCAGGGAAGAAGAATGAACAACCCTTTACAATGAATCTTGCCCCTGTAGTTATAGATTTGATTGGAGAGAAGAAAGAGAGAGAGAAGCAGGAAAAATAGGTTGTAGTCTCAACCACTACTGTTAATGCATCTGATGAAATTTACTCCCAAATATGTCTTTATTGCGTCAATCCTCAGATTCAACACTTTGAAGGAAGAGGAAACGGTGGAAACAGATCAAATCTGATCTGGTCGTTGAGATAGATGGATCCTACATTGAAGGCCTGAAGAATTTTCCTCCATTTTCCTTTACCTAACCTCCTCAAAATTAAAGTCTCAAACCTCCATGGAATGTAGGTGAGGCCGAAATCTTTCCAATGGTGTCAGATTTGCAATATTTCAAGCCTTGAGTCGAAAGATATGCCCCTTTGAAGTTTGTATCGGATCCATACGAATGGACATGGAAAACAGTTTGAAAATGGGTCCCCCTTTTGAGATGGGACACGTAGCAGCCAGATTAGAGCAAAAATCAGGTTTGTGGGTCTGTAATTTACCTTTTCCCCTTTTCGCAAAACACAAAACTCAAAAAACCACCATGTTCCCAAAGCTCCACCTTTTGACTCTGCTTGACCATTTTCCCTTGCCTCTGTTTCATCCTGAGACACATGGAGATGTTGCGCTTTTTTGAGTCTTCCCCTTTTTTTGGATTCAACTTTGGAGAAGTGTCATTAGAATATGTGGTTCCCTCTTCCATTGGCTCTTTCATACTTAGCTGATCCTAGATTCTTTCCTGGATGGTTTTGAGCTCGAAGACCTTGGACCGTTTTTCAAAACTTCACCTGGCCTTCTTTTCTTCTTCTCTGCAATTCCATTGTTGCTCCCTCTTTAAATATATCTAAGACATGGAAACGCCTAAAAGAACTGTTTCTTCTATTTCTTCATTGTAGGGTCGAATCCCACTTTCTGTAACTCTGTTTTATTTTCCTGGTCCTAGAATGTGAGCTTGTGGGTCTGAATCATTTCCCTTCATGTTTTTCTTTATGTGTAAGGCTTGTTCTGACCAAAATTTCCAAAGGGAAATTTGGGATAACAGGTAAAATCGTGGTGTTATTTGGCTAAATTAGCAAGGAGTGTTAGTTTATTAGCAAAGAGTACTAATTATAACAGAATTGGGAAGAATAGGAGTGGTTTGCGTGTGTTTTGGCAATAAGATTGTAAAAGAGGAATGTAGGTGTCTACAAATGTTAATGGAGATACACATTTGTGGGAGAAAATATCTAGGACACACATTTATTCCATATTTTTTATCTACTATAACTCTTTTTAATAAAAAAAATTATGGATTCAAGTAGTAATAAGTAAGAGGGTATAAATAAATTTATAATGTAATTAGGATGTTACTTTGTAGGAGAAAAGCAAGATCCTTATTCGTGCCTGAAATGGGTTTGCAATAGAAGGAATGGAAAATGGTTATGTGGTAGAAGAGTAGTAGATTTATATGAGGTGGTCTTTAATGTGATAGTAGAGGTATCAATTAGATATTGTATAACATGTCAAATCTAGAAGAATTTGTTAGTAGCATGACCAATACAATGATGGTAGTCACAATAAGCATTAGATTCAAAAGATTTGTCTTGATGTTTGCTCATATCAACCTCAACACGGGGAGGGAGAGATGCAAGGTTACACTCAAGAAAATTTTGTAGAATCAAATGTGGACAATAAGGCATGCATGTGAATTTATTTATAGGAAGGGGTCTGTAATTGAAGTAGTGTCGATTGGGGCTTGAAAAAATGAGTTTAAAATATTGTACTAAAAAAACGCTTGGTAAGCAATACCATGTCGAGGATGAGTAAGATCAAATATGTGAAGCTTAACACACTCTAAAAATAAGAGAAGGTTATCTAAATATAATAGGGATGATGGAATAATAGTATTGGTAACATCCTTGGATAGGAAAAAGTGAGTATAAAGGATTTATTTATTAGGGGATTGTTCCATTAGTATAGGCTAAAATGAGAGAGGGGCTTGGTCAAAGAGATGGTAATCCAAAGCCACTTGACGAAAGATATTTTGGAACCTTATTTAAGTTTCATCAAATATATATAATTTATAAGGGATATTCAAGAAATCATAAAGGATAACAAAGCCTAAAATTATGATAAGAACCATGCACTAAAATAAGGAAATGGAAGGCCCTAAGGATTTGTAACAAAAAAATTGATTTGGAATAAGGTGACCTAGGCCAAATACATTAAAGTTTTGACTAATAGTAAGGTTAACCAAATGATTTACATGAAAATTATTTAAGTTTGAGGGAAGTGGTGTTAATTCCTTTTACTTAATTCAATTTCATATGGGTTATAAATAAATGTATGTTCAAATTGTTAACCAAGCACAAACTATAATCTACATATATAATAAGTTATAATATAGGTGTAATGCCCACGCTAACAACACAACCAAAACATAATTTTTTTAAAACTTAAAACCTTATAACACCTATCAGCAACACTTACATTATAACTTGGGCCCACGTAACAATAACACAATTCCTAAACCAAATGTTTACCAAATTTCTTCATTCGTACTTAAATTAATAAACTAGCTACTGAAAGAACCTAATAATTCAGAACATGAAGGGTTTAAGGTACCTCAGATGTGATGACATAGATGAACAAGCGCAAAAGTGATTTATCTCCGCTGCAAGCTATATAAACTGAAAAACTAGAGAAATATTTGATTAGATAGTTTATGCGGGGCCTGCCTGACAAAGCAGATCCAAGAAGCATTAGCTTCCTTGGCGGTTATCAACCTCCATTTTTAAATAAAAAGTGATATAAATGATAGACATGAAGCATGCATGAAAAAACTGAGGAAATACAAAATCTGAAAGTAGCTAAGATTAGATCTAGAAGCTGATTTAATGTGAAATAAATGTAAATTAAATGTTACCTGGTTTGGGTCTACGACGACCTTGACTGTGCAAAATAAGATCAACAACGATTGTAAAAGGGTGGATTAGAAAACATAGAAAATAGAGTCTGTAATAGGCTCTAAAATGCTGAGAAGGTCGAGTCGACTCTGATTGGACTAGGTCAATGCCGATTGAACCGGGTCAACACTAATTAGGAATGGGTCGATGGCGACTGAACTGGTTCTATGCCAATTGGACTGGGTCTACACCAACTAGATATGGGTCGGCACCAACTGTAACAAACTATGATAAGGCCGAGGATAAATGGATGGAGAAGGAAACTTGCAAGCAAGAAGGTTATTGAAGAAGCTCTGAGTGTTGTTGAATCTTATCCGAACCTTCAAAATGTTAGATGCAAGAAATATACAATAATATGATAAATATGAAGCAAAGAAACATAGATACAATGATAAATTTCATGAAGGATGATTGTGGGTGATGCAAGCATGCTAAATGGAGGTCTAGAAGGTCTGTAAAATGCTCTAGGAATGGTTAGACATGAGAAGAGGTTTTGCAAGGTTACAAGAAAGTGAAGGAATGTGCATGCATTTGATTTAAAGAATGGAGAGAAATGATCTAGTTTTATAGGGTCGACGGCGACTGGGTTGGGTCATCGCCAATTGTGGGGAAAGTTTCCCCAAATAGGTTGCTTTTGTGATTTGATCGGAATTTGGTATATTTGAGAGTTGGAAAAGTTGTTTTTAAAGCTTGTAGGTGGGATTGAGTTGTTTAGGGATATGTAGGAAATAAAGCTAGATAGAATAAAATCTAGAAAAGCAAGGGGATGTAAATTTAGAATGAAAGCAAAGTCCAAAATAAAATGTTCATTAGAGCGTAATGGATATTAATTAATTAATATTAATCAATTAATGTTTATTAATAAAGATTAAAGGTGATTTAAAAAGTGATGGGCATGGATATTGATTATTATTTTTTATTGAAGATTAATTAATTAATGTTAATTAATAAAGAATAATAAGGTTCTGGATAAATGGGCATGTAAGATATTAAATGATTAATTAATTAATTTTGCTTAATTAATTAATGAGGATTGGATGGGTATTTAATTAGATAAAAGGGGATGAATATAAATATGCGCACACAGGTGATTAAGGGATAGCTACCGAATTTAGGTGTCTACATTTTTTCCCTCTTGTTGAGTGGTTTGAGCTAATAAGCCATGAGACAAAAATGATGAAAGTTGGATGAAGATAAAGGTTTGATGATAAGCTCCCCCTCAAACGGGGAATCGATGATGTCAAGGTAAATAGATGACGCATTTAAAAAAAAGGTTCTTGATGAAGGGCGAGTGGGGTGAAGAAAATATGGATGAAAGCATAACCAAGGCAAGATTCCCCAGGAAAAAAGGATCACAATGTGAATTTAAACATTGGTAGTGACTACAATATCACATTGGTAGAGGAAAATGGTGGTCTCAATGGAGATGGGCTACATCGTTCTACAAACTAGTGAGTGGGTGAATATCGCTGTAGTATGGATGCAAGCCAAGATGACCAATGGGTCATAGGCAAGTCATCAAAGTATGCACAACTAAATGTGAAAGGTTATGCAAAATCCTTTGTACATAGAGAATCAAGTGAATTAGGCATGCGTCCCGTAAGGGACAAGGATGAAAAGTTATGTTGCCTCAACACATGACATGAAAAATGGTCGAGAAGGCAAAGTGAATGATGTGGGTGATGAAATAATATGCCCTAAGGAGGAGGAGAAGTATGGCCATGAGGTGGAATTTGTGCGTAAATTGGTGTAGGATTATAAAATAAAATGCTTGAGGAGGGAATAAGTATGGCCTAGTGGGATTTTTGAATGTATAAACTATTTATTTGGATTGTAGAATTAAAATTCCTGGATGGAAAGTGAATATGGCCACACATGTGGACTTTGAGATGATAAGTGTGATTAGAAGATGGCCACAAAGGTGGACTTTTAGAGAAGATGAGATGAGGAAATGGTGCCCCGAAATAGAACGAAAAAATGTGAGATATAGTGCCCCGAGAGGGAACACAAAGATGGCCACAAAAGTGGAGGTAAAATGAGATAGATTGGATAATATTGGATGAGATAGATTGAATAAAGCTATATGACATAGCTAGGGTGTAATACACGAGATAATATATACTAATCAAATAAGATGTGACCAAAAGGGTACAAATGACACTAAGTCATCAAGGGAACTAGTGATGAAAGGATGCCTCTAACTGCAATTGGAGGTAAACAAGAGGGGGATGTAGGTAACGCAAGGCACATGCAACCAACATAGATGTTAGCATATAACCAACAATAGTTAGTTATACCAAAGATCATAAGGAAATATGGATTAAATGATCCCATAAACCTAATGACGACACAACAAAAGGGGTTTGAGATGTAACTTTATACATGGGAAGAGGGCTCTCCATAAGCGGTGTAGACACCCCAATTTCACATCTATCTTAAATCAATTAATTCCCCTTCCTCATTTTCCACAAAAATACACTTCAAATCAATCAAATATAATTTGATTAATTATCCATTTCAAAATCTAAAAAATAATCCAATCCTCACCACATGTCATTATTCTCCATGTTATTCTACTATTGAATTAAAAATTTAAATTCAAATCCTCACCCACCCTTCATGGGTCCCCACTCACGTAAAATCCTCCACTTATGAATTAAAAATATAATTCAAATCCTCACCCATTCTTTATGGCCCCCACTCACTTAATCTTGCCCACATTTTCAAACCACCCACTTAATCTTGCCCACATTTTCAAACCATGATTACTTAAATTACTCTAAATTAATCACTCCCCCAGGCTATAAATACAACCTTACCCCTCCCCTCTAAACACATGGAGAATAAGCTTGAATGCCATATCTAAGTTCTTGCATTCTTTGAGCAAAGAACATCCTTTTGCCTCGTCCTAATGCCCAAAATAGCTTCATAATCATTTTTTCCATCTGGTGCAAAGTAAGAGAATCGTTGTTGCAGGAAGGTATTGCTCCGTCTTGAAGAAAAGTACCTACATATCACACAATCATGGGCTCAATCCAAGTTTCCTAGCCCATTTCCGAGGGTTTCCTATGGAACGTGAAGGAGGAGGTATGATTATTGGTATTTTACTTCCTTGTTAGTAGTGTATTTTTCCTAGCATACATTTTGGCATGCCCGGTTACTTTCGATCTGTTACCATTAATTTCTCAATTAGTGGTTTTATCTGTTCTTTGTTTATTATTGGTTCGTTATTATTTCATTTTTTGTTCCTTATGGCCTTCTTTGTTTAACCTTCACACTTTGGGTGTGTGTTTTTGTTGTGTGGTGTCTTGTGGTGTATCTACATGTTATAACAACAATGAAACTATGAAGCTCATCCTGTCTTTGATCTCCTTGGTGCTTGGTGTTTAGTTCCTAGTTCTAATTTTGCTATTCACTCATAATCTATAGAAACACATGAACTAGTCATTAGTTTATCATCTTACTGTCATGGGACAAACAATCTGGAAAATATATTTATTTATTTACTTTTGCTAAAATAACTGCTTTGTAGGAAGTTAATCATTTTTTTTCTTTTATTTTAGTCAATCATTTTGTGATATAACTCTTTCTTTCTATTTATTGTTCTTTTTTAACCTTGCTGTCAAAATTTTAGCTTCTCAGGTGAAGTACAGAAGTCAGAAAATAAAAAAAACAGCTCCCAGGATGTTTTTCTCACGTTCAAAATTTTCATTCAGAGTGTTACCATAGCCCATCTTCTGGAAACCATAAATTTTGCTCCATAGCTTAGAATGACTTCATTTTTTTAACGGAAAGGTATCAAAAAGATATATGTAATGAAAAAATAATTTTTAGATTTAGACTTACAAAAAAAATTTGGTTTCATTTCTTCTAACACCTGGCTTTTTAACAAAAAACAACAAAATTATAGTTTTATTTTTTTATTTTTTTATTTATTTTTCTTTCACGTAACAACCTCACATGTATACTCTTTCCTCGCACTTCAAAATTGATTTTAGAAATCAGAAACGTGAGGCCACTCGGGCTCTGCAAAACAATTTTTTTTTTTTTTTTGCCTTACATTTCAATTTTCCACGACAACACTTCTAGGCAACGTTTTCACCCACTTCTTTCATCGTTTTTCTTTTTTGTGAAAATAATAATTATCGGTATTTCACAATCATGATTAATTGCAATAATTATTAACATTTAAAAAAAAACTATTCCAATTGTATCCGCGTATGCTCTTTTCTTGTGCCTTCGAGCGATCTGGAAAATCAGAAACAGTCACAATTTTTTTAGTTTCTTGTTCTAACATTGACGGATCCTCTAGATTTGTTTTCCAATTGTAATTTTAATAATTATTTTCCTTTGTCATATTCTTAATATTTGTTTGGTCGTTGGTTGTGTATGCTCTTTTCTTGCGCCTTTGAGCGACCTGGCAAATCAAAAACAACCATGATCACTTTTCTAACATTTTGTTTACAGGATAACTACTAATTTATTTTTTGTAGAACCGTGTTGCTGGATTATTGTAAAAAAAACAACAAAAATCCTGCAAAAATACCACCATTCAAAGAAAATTGCTGAAAAAAAAAAAAAAGTATGCTCAGGTACGTAATTATTTTCTGCTAGTGATTTATTTCAAGTTGGAAAGAACTTTGTGTTTAATCACTTTATCATTTTATTTTTACACATAGACGAGGTGGATTTCATCACCACCAAATCTACACCGATGAAGTGGACTTGACTACCACACACCAATAGCATTTGCATCTGCATTGCACTTTGAGACCTAGTCTCATCACAGCATTCGATATTTACCTCGACCCTGCTCTTCACTTATAGGTAATGCTGTTGTGCAGTGCATGCGAGTCACGTCTAAATAGCTGTAACAACGAATCCTGGGCATCGTCCCTGTAAATCTTTGGGGAGTTATAAGGACACCATACAAATTTATCCCTCCATCACCTTCCTCCTTTTCACAAAACCCATTCTGGACGTGGTGATTCACTCCAAAACAGGTAATTAAGAATTGGTGAGTCTCCTCCAGTGCTCTAAGGGTTCCTCGTACCAATTTTGTCCCCATATAGAATTAGGTATATTAAGACTAGGGTATATCAGAGGACGCATCTTCTTGGAGTAATAAGAGCCTGCATCCACCATTTCACAGCATACTTGTATGATTGCATGAAACAATGATCATTCTTGAAGAAGTCACCTCATAAGCCAAAACAATTGAATCCACATGATTGCTTGCTATTTGAAAACAAAATAGTTTAGCATTGTTTTATCATAAAACTTGGCTAATATCAATGTGTTCATTGTAAAAGTTTAGACCCTAGTTGTGTTCCACAAAAAAAATAGTTCTCGACCAATTCAATACCAAGCGAAAACAACCAAACAATCCAACAACACAGACCAAACCATCACACCAATTTCATTAGCTTGCCTCATCCAACAATACATCTGTCATAGCTTGTCTTCAGCTATATCCAACTGATATTGAGTGACTAGCATTCACTCCCCATATTGTCAATTGTCAAAACATCATTCATAGCTTATTTTTAGTTATATCAAACTAATATTAGGTGACTTGTTTGAGTTAACTCATTATTCTTTCCACCATCATGTTTATCCAAATCACAACCAACACAAATCCTTTCATAACTCATTTTGAGTTATATCCCAACCATATCGTAATTAACCTATTCACGTTACTCTCCCCGTTAATAGTCCAGAGCTTGTTTAAGCCAAATCTACACAATGTGCAGCAAATCCTCTAATAACTCATCTCGAGTTACATCATCATCATATTGAGATAACTTGTTTGAGTTACTCTCCTTATCAGTCATCACAAGCTTATTCACGATAAATCCAAAGTAATCGAGTTCTCATTTCCTCACACCTGTTCAAAATTCCTACCCACTTTTCAGCTTAATTAGACACATTTCATCATGGTATTCACTCGTAGTCACAATCATGAAAATGACGACAAAGAAGTCACATAACCAGAACTCATCAATGAAGAACAAGAATAAGTCAATTGGGTGATAGAACAAAACAAAAATGAATATTTGTTACGCATCCTAGCCATGGGGGCAAAACTATCCCTGACTTCAGGACGGAAAATTTAAACAAACTCATCAACAACGGTGAATCAAGTTATCACAACGAAATACCAAACAATCCAAATGATTCTTCAGCCGAAGAATTATTCACTAAAATCCAAGACTTAACAAAGAAACTTGAGGAAGCAACGACTAGAGCTGAAAGATTAAAAGACCTCAATCTAGATTCTAATACCCACGACATGTTTGATTAACCATCCCCTGCTTCTCCATTCACACAAGAATGGAAACTTATGAAAGACACCATTCAAGGACTGCAAAAACAATCGAAAAAATTCAACTTTGAAGAATTGTGTTCTTATCCATTTGATATAGAGATATCACGATTACCATTTCCGCCATCCTTCAAAATCCCTAAGTTTGATAAATACAAAAGCAAAGGCGACCCCCATGAACATGTCAAGGAATTTTACATGCAATGTCAGGAAGTTTCCTATCGAGACACATACCTTTTAAAATTATTCCCCCAAAGTTTAGGAGGATATGCTTTAGACTGGTTTCTCCCATCTACCCAAAGGGTCAGTCACGACATTTGCAGACTTATCGGAGAAATTTGTCAAACATTTTTCCTATAACCTAGACTCAGAAATAACTATGCTTGATCTCTGCAACACTAGGCAAAGGCCAAACAAAAATTTTGCCTCCTTTTTACAACAATGGCATGGAATTGCAAGCCGATTTCCCTGCTCAGTACCTGAGAGACAACTAGTTAGTATTTTTGTCCCTAAACTCAATGCCGAATTATCATTCCACATGCAAATGCATTGTCTGAATAGTTTTGAAGAAGTCATCGAAAAGAGGACACAAATAAAAAAATCCCTCATTTCTAAGGGCTTACTTAAAGCACCCTTTAGAGACCAATCTTATCGAGACACTCCTCAGAACCAGGAAAAATCTAAATTCTTTAACCAGAATCGAAATATCGTCCACAATGGCATTATTGATTCCCGTCATGTCTGAAATGTCCAAAACCATCCCACCAACACATTAAAATCTAAGCAACCAATCATTATCCCTAGAAGGGAAGTTCCTTCTAGGGATTGACGAAGATAGTTCACTCCTCTTGGAGAAAGTCTATCTAGTGTCTTTCACCATTTGGCAAATGCTAATATGATTACGTATCCCATTTTCAGACCATTCGAATAAGGACAACCCAAACCAAATTGGTATAAAGACAATGAATATTGTGATTACCATCGCATAAAAGGGAACTCCACAGATAGATGCATGTAACTCCGCCATTATGTCTAAGACCTGATTGAACGTGGAAACATAGAAGTTGAAAATACTTATGAGACAAAAACACGTAATGAAAAAATTCACATGTTCAAAAATATGTTCCCTAATCATGATAAGAATTCAAAAGATAAGGGTCAATCATCAAGTAATGTCGAGTATGACTCAGTCATCTCGACCATAGATTATGACCAAAACTTAGTGGCAACTATAAAGATCAGAACTGACTATGCGATCACCACTAGATAGAAAAAATATGTGGGTCTCTATAACAAAAAAATCTACCACTTCGTCCTCGGCATCACCTCCTAATCCACCATCTAATTCCATCGCCAATTCCTCTCCACAACCTACGCCGTCATTTAATATTTTCAAACAATTAGAAAAGACTGCCGCACAAATTTTAATCATGGAACTACTTAATTCTTCTCCCGCACTACAACGCATCCTTATGTAAACATTGAATAATGCTCGTGTCCTTGAGGACATCAATTCACAACAATTCTAGGCTTTAATTGCTCATCTTACAATCCCCAATCCTATTTTATCTTTTGGTCCTGCTGACCTGCTTAATCCCAACATCGCTAATAATCATTCTTTATATGTTGAGGGTTATGTAACTCATCGTAAAATCAAGTGCGTCTTAATCGACAATGGATCGGCATTAAATATTTGTTCCATGAAACTTTTACGTTGTCTAGGTTACACTGAAAATGACTTGCAAAACAATATCGTAACCATTCATGGGTATGATAATAGCAAAAGAAAGTCTAAAAGCACAATCACGTTGCCTCTCCAAGTTGGACCCATCACCTTAGACACGGTCTGTCATGTGGTAGATGTAGAAGTTGCATATAACATTCTTGTTAGTCGACCATGGATTCATGCCATGAAAGATGTCCCATCAACATTCCACCAATGCATTAAGTTTCCTCATTTGGACAAGGAATTTACATTACGTGCAGATCCCCAACCTTTTGAGTATTGTAGATTCCTCGAAGGACGGTATCGACATGATCACAATTTTCCATCAATAGATAAATATGCTCCACCTCGTATAATCCCTAATGAAACACGCATTGATCCTGATACACTCCCTAACAATAATCTGAAACCATCATCTCATAACCAAAACATATTTTCCAATCCATTAGCATCCATTAGTCAACCACCTTCCACCAGTCCTCCCACTAATCAATCATCTTGTTCCACTAATCAAGCTTCTTCTTCTAGTAACAATTATTCTTCCACCACACCATCTTCTTCTTCACCTAGCCAATCTTCTTCATCCAACCACACCTCCTCTATTAAGATACCTCCTCATGTGAATAACCAACCTTCATCCTTCAATCCACCCCCTTCTTCTTATAACCCATTCTCTTCATCTTTTAAGACTACCAAACTAACTTCCCCACCACATGAGGTACCTATTGGTCTCCCATCTCACACATTTAAAATCATTAACATGGGATGCGGTGAATATCAATTTCAAAATATGGCAGACTCTTTTTATATCACCAAATCCCCACATAGCTATGGCAAACCTAATGCTCCACATCTGAGAATCCATCCCACTTACCAAATGGGTCAGTCATTTTGGAAAAAAATTGGCTATCTTGACAATGAACATATTCCAAGTTCTTCCAGATCTTGGTTATATAGTGATGACTTTGCTCCATGTTATGAGTCCCCTCAATTTACCAAAGCTCACCGAATAATGAAAAACATGCGATGACAGGGTAAAGGAATCGGTCCAAATGAACAAGGTCATTTAGACCCAATAAATTACACACAACATCATGGTAAACATGGTCTAGGTTTCAAGGTGTTTGATGTTGCTCCCATAATAATTTCAAGTGACAATGATGACACTAGTTCTGATAATGACATCAGGTCTCCATATAGTCTTTTTGAGGACCTCACTGAAACACATCTTTCCTTTGAACATTTATCTATTAATGTCATCAATTTTGAGCCCACACATCCGAGTCTCATAGACCAAGGCCAACCACATCATGCGGCCATGGACATGTTCCAAAATGATGAAGCCATCAAAGAATTCCTTGGAACTCGTGACCAAATCCCTACTTCCAACCATAGAAAAGGATTTGAAATCAATCTAAATGAATCAGCCTATTTTGGTGAAGAGATAAAATATTCAGATCCTTCACCCTCAGAAAATTTGGATCAAAAGTGCAAACAGAGGATTTCCCATAGTCAAAACCTCACTACTTCCCTATCCACCAAATATGTCAACAAAAAGTTCCAAAAAACACCCAACACTGATGACCTACATCAACCATTAGCATCGTTCTCCGAAAAGGATACATCTAAAATACTTGTAGAAGAAAAAAAAGACATAAACATTGGCACCATTGAACAGCCAAAAATTTTACAACTTGGCATTAGTCTGTCTGACCAAGAATGCATGGAATTCACAACACTCCTTATTGAATTCCAAGATATATTTGCATGGACATATAAGGACATGCCAGGCCTAGACCCCTCTCTTGTAGTACACCATCTTATGGTATATCTGGATGTAAAACCTGTAAAGAAAAAACTATACAAAATACATCCCCAAGTTGCATTGCTTGTCAAAGACGAACTCGAAAAACTCTTAGAAGCTGACTTTATCAAATCTATTGATTATTCGACATGGATATCTAATATAGTTCCCGTCGCCAAGAAAACTCCTGGCATCAGAATATGCACAGACTTCCGTGACATCAACAAGGCTTATCCCAAAAATGACTTTCCCTTGTCAAATATAGACATGATTGTTGATTTTACGACAGGCCATGAAATTCTCTCCTTAATGGATGGATTCTCTGGTTACAATCAAATACGTATTGCTGAAGGAGATCAACATAAAACAACATTTACTACACGATGGGACACCTTCTATTATAAGGTTATGTAATTCATCTTGAAAAATGATGGTGCCACCTATCAATAAGCAATGAATGTCATCTTCCATGACATGTTACATGATATCATGGAAGATTATGTTGATGATATATTAGAAAAATCTAAAACACAATTAGGGCATCCAATTGTGTTAAGACGCATTTTCGATAGATTATGTGAGTATAAGGTTCGTCTTAAACCAAATAAATGTGTGTTTGGAGTAACCTCTAGTAAATTATTAGGGTTTATTGTCTCATGAAGAGGCATAGAAGTGGATCCTGCCAAAGTCAAAGCCATTATGGAAATGCCTCCTCCCCAAAACCTAAAACAATTATGCAGTCTTCAGGGAAAGATACAATCTATTTGGCATTTCATATCACAGTTGGCTGACAAGTGCCATCACTTTAATCAGTTGCTCAAGAAAGATGCACACTTTCATTGGAACCACGATTGCCAAGACTCTTTTGCTAAGTTAAAAGAATACCTCTCTAGTCCACCTGTTCTTAAGTCACCAGTTGTCGATAAACCTATGTTGCTTTATACATCTGCCATTGACCATGCCATAGAAGCTCTACTAGCACAACATAATGATCAAGGAAAAGAATAGGTTGTATATTACCTTAGTTGAACACTTATTGAGCACGAAGTATGTTATTCCCAAATCAGAAAAGTATGCTTAGCGGTCACCTTTGCATTCCATAAGTTACGTCATTACTTGCTTAATCACACAACTAAGTTGATTGCCAAAATTGATCCTCTCACATATTTGTTGTCCAGACCCATTCTCACGAGAAGAATGTCTAATTGGGTCATATTACTTAGTGAATTCAATGTCAAATTTGTTCCACATAAAGCAATTAAAGGACAAGCCCTTGTCGACCAACTTGCCGAGGCACCCCCTCCTGGCATAGAACCACTTCAGTTCTCTTTTCCTAATGAAGATATTCTACACATAGACATCGCGCCATCTTGGAATCTATTTTTTGATGGATCTTGTAATCTCCATGGATCAGAGGATGGTATTTTACTTATCACACCCAGTGGACATGTTATCCCCAAATAATTTCGCTTAGCATTCCCATGTACCAACAATATCGTAGAATATGAAGCTCTCATCGCAGGATTAAAATTGGCTATATCTTGGAATATTACAGAATTAGCTGTATTTGGTGATTCTTTACTTATCATCAAACAAGTTACCAATGAATACCAGGTCAAGGATGAAAAACTTACCCCATATAAATGCATGGTGGATAGTCTTTGAAGCTATTTTCGATTAATTAGCTTCGATCAAATTCCCAGAATTCGTAATAAATCTACCGACCACTCAGATCCCTATTAGAAATCGCATCGAGTCAACCCAGTCACATTTTCTCGTTGAACATCTCTTAATGCCTGCCTATAATCTTCCTGAAAACACTATGGTATGTGAGATCATGGGTCCGAATAACCCTTGGTACCACGATCTTTATACCTTCATTCGTGATAAATGTTTCTTGCTGACATGAAACCAATGCATAAATGTGCTTTAGCACAACGTGCTTCTTGTTACACCATTTTAGCAAAAACTCTTTATGAATGAGGATATGATGGCACCCTGCTCCGATGTCTTAATCAGGAAGAATCCTTGAGTGTCTTAGCTAAAGTCCATTCTGGTATCTGTGGAGCACACACAAATGCTATCGCCTTAGCCAAGAAAATCTTGTGAGTTGGATATTATTGGCCCACCATGGAAAGTGACGCATGTCAAAATCATGGAAATCTTATCCATGCACCTTCTCAGGCATTACAATCGATAACCACACCATGACCCTTCTCTCAATGGGGACTTGACCTCATTGGTAAAATCAGACCAACATCTTCTGATGGCCATAAGTTCATCATTACCGCTATCGATTATTTCACTAAATGGGTAGAAGTTATACCTCTCACTTATGTTACCGGTAGCCAAATATCAAAATTCATTTTTAATAATTTCATCTGTCGATTTGGTATTCTATCCGCTCTAGTTGCAGATAATGGCAAATAATTTAAAAACTGGGATGTAAAAGACTTAGCCAAACGTTTTCACATCAAACTTAAATGGTCCACTCCATACTACCCTCAAGGTAACGGTCAAGTGGAAGCAACCAATAAGACCTTAAAATCCATCATGGAAAAGATTTTCAACACCCTTAGACGTAATTAGCATACTCAAATTTACCCCGCTCTTTGGGCTTACCATACATCTTACCGCACGCCTATCAGAGCCACATCATTTTCCCTTGTTTATGGTTGTGAAGCCATTTTACCTATTGAGATAGAACTTCCATCCTTGAGAATCTCCCTTAAAGATGTAATTAATGAGGATGAATACCGATAGTCACGGCTTCAAGGGCTTGAGCTTCTTGATGAAAAATAACTTAATGCTCTCAATCATCTTCAAGTCTATCAAAATTGACTGTAATGCAGTCATCATAAAAAGGTAAGACCCAGAGAATTTGAAATTGGTGACCTCGTTTTAAAAGAAAATCAAAAGAATACCACTAAAGAATGAGAAAAACAAGGAAAATTTGAGCCTAATTGGTTAGGACTCTATGTAATCACAGCTAAATTTGGCTCTGAAGCCTATAAATTGGCCACTGAAGATGGTCAAGATCTTGATGAACCAATGAATGTAGTTCAGTTAAAGAAATTTTATCCTTGAGATGTTCACTATTCCAGGATACAACGTGTACATTGTTCCTTTTATCTTTCTTATCTCCGAATAATTTAAATTTATTCATTTCCACTGGCAGATATTTTTTTTTATCAAAATCACATCTTCATATTTATCATCATGAGACAAGTGCTAGTATAAATCCTATTAAGTTTGTGAGCATCACACTTCTTCCATTTTCAGTTGCTTTCCTTTATGGTCATACCTAGAAGCTTACTGATGGTAATATATTCCCTTCAAATACATTCTCTCTTTCATAACAAAGCTCTAAACTTCATTACCGAGTTCGTTTGGTCGTCCATCTCAGTCTTTGGTGTTGAACCCTCGTGTCCTACTAGTCGTGTGGGGCTGAGATTGGGGGCAGACATTTCTTCTCAAATATAAAGCACTGCTGTAAAAAAATCCATCAATTCAATAACTTATGAATAATTCATTGACACATCTTTCGTCCTTCATAGTCTTTAGTGTTGAGCCCACACTTCTTACTGGTAGTGTGAGACTGGGAATAGAGGAAGGTGCTCTTACTCGTCTACGTCTTGTCTTCGGTGATAAATCCTTGCCTCTTACAAGTGGCATGGGGCAAAGCATAGGGAGTCATTCTCATAAAAGCATAAAAACATTGCAAAATATTCAAAAAAAACAACAAAACAAAAAAAAACAAAAACAAACAAAAAGGAAATTCACTCGCCTATATTTTGCCTTTGGTGATGAGCCCTTGCTTCTCACTAGTAGCATGGGGCAAGGCATAGGGAGTCATTTCAAAAGTACAAAATCTTATAGTGCTTACAAATTATAGAATCCCCAAACACATAATTTAGATGCCTAAGTGAAGAGAGAACTATCCCTTAACCTCATATCTTATCAATCAGTAGGCCACATAACTGTCTAAGTCTAGCATGTGACTCATAAAGTGAAAGCCATTTTTGAAACCGGTTCAGTACCATTATGAAGAATGGAGTCACAATTTCCCAAAGGGATTGTTGTTAGCATTTGTCTCTATATTCATTATCTACCTCCTACGTCCTTCTTGATTCTTGGTGATGAGCCCACACATCTTACTAGTTGTGTGGAGTCAAGAATGGAGTTGGAATTATTTTCATCATATCATCACCACCATATCATGCCAATGGAAAGTGAATTTATGTTATTTTGAGCATAAGTTACAATGCGGAACACGGTACATCGTCTCTCAAAAATAAGTCTGCACTCTGGTCCATAAATTGTCAATCACAATGTAAAAATCAAAAAACATTTGAAAATCGTAAAAAAATCCAAAAACAATGTAAAAATCCAAAAATCCAAAAACATTTGATAATCGTCAAAAATCCAAAAACAATTTGAAAATCGTCAAAAATCCAAAAAACAGTGTGAAAAATCTCAAAAATCCAAAAAACATTTGAAACAATCATCAAAAATCCAACAAAACAGTGTAAAAATCGTCAAAAATCCAAAAACATTTGAAACATTCGTCAAAAATCCAAACACAGTAACAAGACATCATCAAAAATTCAAAAACATTAGAAAATCGTCAAAAAAAATCATAAACATTTAAAAAATCATCAACATTCTGAAAATCAAAAAATCCATTAGAAACAATAAACATAATATATAAATATCCATAAATACAAAAACATTTGTAAAATTTTCAAATAGACCAAAAACATCCACAAAATCGTAAAAACTCTTAAATAACCAACACAATTCATCCTTTGAACTATTATCCCAAACAAATGGTCCAACCACCTTATGACTACCAATTTCAAACCACTTCTCCTCGCGTGAATCCTCGCTTGGGGAAAATCCGGCTCTCATTGTTTCCTTGTTTGAGGAGACTGACCCAATATTTTACTATGTCCTTGTACCCCTACTTGGGGGCACATCTAATCAATGCATCACTGTGGAACACGTTAAGGAACATGTTTACTGGTTCTTGTGTTGCATTATTCGTGGCAAATTATTAATTGCTTTCTTGTATCTTGATATATTACAGGGGGCATCTTGATTTTATATATCCTGGTGTTCTCTGTAATATTCTTATGTTATCTGATTGCATGTCGTACTGGGGCATCATACTTTCTTGATGGCCTCTGTCTATGCTCTCTTCCATTTGCATATCATACTGGGGCATCAAACCTTTTTGATGGCCCCTGTCTATGCTATCACGCATATTACAGTCTAGTCATCCTGATCTTTTATATCACGATGCATCCTGTTATGTGCTATATTAAAATTAAGATGCTTTTCGTCACGTGAGTATCTTCCTGCATGATCAACATCTTACTTTGCACCCCATCCATTCACCCATACTAATGCATTCTCCAGTTTGCGAATCCTACTTGATCACCGTTGCAGTTTGCGAATCCTACTTGACAATCTTTCTCAAGTAGCATTCACTATCCAGCAGCTCCTTCTCCCCCACCATGATCACCATGTATTTGATCCATTCATTCTCACTTCTCATTTTTACTCCTCCGCCGCTTATACCCATATTACCCTTCTCACCATTCCTGTCCCCTCTCACCCAATTGGTATTCTTTCCTTTCACCCATTATACTTCCTGCTTGACAATCTTACTTAATAACCCCTTCTATATGGAATCCTCAGTGGAGGTTTACCCTCTCGCTAAGACCTTCCCGTTGTAGAAGCTTCTTCACCACATGCCCTCTCATCAAATAACCATCACCACCAAACACACCTTCCAACTCCACCTCTTCTACTTCCCATTCCCGCATCATTACTCTCACCACGTGGGCATTCCCAATTAAGGATTCCCCTCACACTCTCCACCCTCCACTGCATATATTCCTTCATCCATTCATGTTACACTCCTTTGTGTCCTTTCTTGTCTTATTATCACCTCATCTCATATCATATACCACTTAGGCATACCTCACTGACTCTTTTCTCATCCTTCCCCAAATCCACCTTATGCCTGGTCATCCTACTTACATGCTCTCATAGTATGGAAAATTCACTTGAGGGTTCCCCTTCAGTCCATTTTGTCATACCCTATTCCCACCAACTCTAACATCATCCTTCTTCTTCCTCAGCTTGGCGATCGTACTTAACCATTCCAGCCGCATGGCAATCTTACTTAATACTTCCACTTAAGGTTGATCTGCCCTGTGGCCTTCCCCCATCCCATCATATTTCGCCCATCTTATTTCTCCCACCTCTCATCGCGATCATCTTCTTCACCCTACCATTCCATCCCTATCCCCAATATCATTTTGTCTTTCTCTTTGCATATCATCCCTGTCGGCTGGGTGACCCTACAAAACTTCTCCAGCAGTATGACGATCTTACTTAAGAGATTCTCTTAAGCATGACATGTCATCTTACACTTGCCCATCACTCTCCAATCTCACCATCCATATTTCCTCTTCATTCCCCATCATCACATATTTTTACCACCACTATCACCCTCCTCTGCTTGGCAATCTTACTTAACCACTCACCCAGACATGGCGATCTCACTTAAGAGTCCCTCTTAAGGATGATCTGTCTCCTTGCCTTTCCCCATCACTACCCACCCTTCACCCTTCATTTTTTCTCGGCATTCCCCATTATCACATCCTTTCACCTCCTTTTCGATTCTCACAAACACCACTTCTCGCTTGACCATTTGTCATCTCCAGTTTTGCTCACATGGCAATCTTACTTAACCACTTCCATCACATGACAATCTTATGTTAGGGTCCTCCCTACACTTAACTTGTCATCATGAACTTCTCCCCCGCCTCATTCTTCATTTCACTTTATTGATCGTTTCTTCCACTTGGTATCTCCTATTACCCACTTTTTCCTCCTACTATTATCCTTTCTCCACATATCTTCTTACAACATACACCTCATCTCTTCCACCTACAATCACATTCTTTTCCCCCATTTTCCCCTCCTTGATCCATCATCCTTCATACCATTTCTTCCCATTCTTTTCATGTCTTGGTTCTTCATCCTCATCACTCGCATTCATCTTCTCACTTTCACCTAGTCCCAAATCATCCACTTCATCTTCTCGCATTCCCCCCCACATTTCTATCCACACACGCATTCCTCCATTATTGTTAACACTCCTATATCATTCTTTCATCATCATCTTCTCTTCCTACACTAATAATTGTAAACGAGTTTTCCTTAAAAATCATCAATCCTCATTCCGCACGACCTCATTCACTTTCTTGGACCTTCTCAAGTTTACCTTCATTCCTTCCATCCTCTAAGCCCACCACTTACTGTAAAAGGGTTTTCCTTAACGTCCCTTTGTTGGCGTTACCCTTTCCAATCCTCATTAGCTTTCTCATTTTCATCATTTCTTCTCTCACCCTTCACTAGCACTAATTGTCAATGGGTTTTCCCTAAGATCCCCTTATTGGCAATGCCTCTTCTATTCCGCATTCTCGACTCTCCTATTCTTTTCCCTCACTCCCACCCTTTCTTGTCGCTTCTTACCCATCTCTCCATCTCCTCTTTACCCTCTTCAATATCTTTACTATCTTCATCATATATCCTTTTTCTATTTTCTCGTCATCCTAGTATCCTCATTTCATGCATCTCCACATCTTGGCTAATCGATGTCATTCCTCCCCTCTTTCTTCTCTGAACGTCCCTTATACCGTTGGCGTTACACTTCTTACCCCCTTTATGTATTCCCTTCATTCTACATCATTCTCTTTGTTATCTTCATTCTCTCTCCCACCCCTCGTCTTCATTTCCCTTCCCCTATATTGTCTTCTTCCTCATTGTCAAGGGGATTTCCTCCTAACGTCCCCATCGATAACCTGGTTGTTTAGCATTGTCCTGTCTTTTTTATCATACCATCCTCCACATGCATCTCCATATAGTCTGTTCTATATTCTTTGCCCTGGTCTT
This sequence comes from Taxus chinensis, assembly GCA_019776745.2. Classification (NCBI taxonomy): domain Eukaryota; kingdom Viridiplantae; phylum Streptophyta; class Pinopsida; order Cupressales; family Taxaceae; genus Taxus; species Taxus chinensis. The sequence goes on from CM034150.1 coordinate 799,518,347, forward strand.
CCTCGCAATGACGTGATTACTTCAATCTTCTCCTTGTATTCGTTCTATCTTCCTTTCCTCTCCCCTAATTTTCACGTTTCTTCTTACCACTTCCCCTTTTCTCTACCACCCCTACCTTTTCGTTCATTCTATATATGTTTCTCTTCCTTTCTCTCCTCTTTTTCACACTTTCCTTGCCCCTCATAGTTTCTTTTTTTTCTCCGTTCTACTTCTTCTTTTGATCCTCTTTCCATTTCCCTCAATTTCACCCCCTACTCCCACCTCGTTTTCTCCTTCTTATTTATCCTTTCCAATTTCCTACTTTTCTTCAGCTCTACTCATTTATTTCACTTCCACGTATCCCTCTTTACTATCTTTGTTGCTTCCTTCATTTTGCACATCTCTCTATTTCATCCATTCACCCTCTACTCTGTCATTTTCCTCTTTTTACCTTGTTTGTCCTTCATCATTCCCTTCTTCCCCTATCATCCCTCTCTCTTATTTCTACCTCTTTCATTCCTTTTTTTCCCCTCCCCTATCTCCCTTACTCTTCTCATAATCAACCCCCAACCCTATCCATTCCCTTTTCTCTTTCCCACACACCCTCACACCTAGCATTCAAGGTCGATTGAATCCTTTCTCCATTTACGTCGTGCGGTCATTCTCAGTCTCTTCCACTCCATTATCATCTTCTTCTCCGCCAGAATCCATTTCCTTTCTTTTCGAGAGTTCTGTCATATATTTCTATTCTTATCAGTCCTCTCGAGGGGGCATCACCGCATTCTATCCATAATCACATCTTCTCATGACATTTTTGTCTTGGAGGATACTATGACATCCGTCACTCACCACTTTCTATTCTCCCCAACAAACATTCGCTCTACCTTTTAAAAAGTAGATTGAATTCTTCCCCTATACCATCTACTTTCTTTGAAAGGACACTACTTTCATAGTACCCTTCCAAAGAGGGGCAAATGTAGACACCCCAATTTCACATCTATCCTAAATCAATTAATTTCCCTTCCTCATTTCCCAGAAAAATACACTTCGAATTAATCAAATATAATTTGATTAATTATCCATTTCAAAATCTAAAAAATAATCTCAATCCTCACCACATGTCATTATTCTCCATGTTTTTCCACTATTGAATTAAAAATTCAAATTCAAATCCTCACCCACCATTCGTGGTCCCCACTCACCTAAAATCCTCCACTTATGAATTAAAAATATAATTTAAATCCTCACCCATTCTTCGTGGCCCCCACTCACCTAATATTGCCCACATTTTCAAACCACCCACCTAATCTTGCCCACATTTTCAAACCACCCACTTAATTTTGCCCACATTTTCAAACCATGATTACTTAAATTAATCTAAGCTAATCACTCTCCTCAGGCTATAAATACAACCTTACCCCTCCCCTCTAAACACACGGAGAATAAGCTTTCATGCCATATCTAAGTTCTTGCATCCTTTGAGCAAAGAACATCCTTTTGCCTCGTCCTAATGCCAAAATAGCCTCATAATCCTTTTTCCCATCTAGTGCAAAGTAAGAGGATCGTTGTTGCAGGAAGGCCTTGCTCCGTCTTGAAGAAAAGCACCTACATATCACAAAATCAGGGCTCAATCCAAATTTCCTAGCCCATTCCATGAGGTTTGCTACGGAATGCGAAGGAGGAGGTATGATTATTGGTATTTTACTTCCTTATTAGTAGTGTATTTTTCATAGCTTACACCAACTACATTAGAGGTAAATAAGGTGGGGATCCACGTATTGCAAGGAACATGTGACAAAAGGATATGTTATTATGTAATCGATGACAATTAGTTATATAAATCTATGCCCCAACTGTACATGGGAAGAGGGAAAGTGATGTTCCCTGAAACTATGATCTAAGAAGTATAAAAATTAAATGATCAATGGGAAGTCTGCTAGAAGAAAGTTGATCAATGCAGGAAGATTTCTTAGGATGCTGATAAAATGGAAGGTTGATCAATGCGCGAAGCCTTTAAATGTCCATGAAAAGGAGTAGCCATCCTTCGAGGGTATGGTCTAATTTATACATATATATAGATGGCAAGAATAATATGATAGCCATGTCCTTCGAGGGATCGGTCTATTTCTTTTTATTTTACTTTTGATTTTGATTTTGAAATCTCTTTTTTTGCATTTTTTTTGCCTGAAATAACTGTCCTTCGAGGGATCAGTCTATTTTTGATAAATTTGATTTTTTTTGATTTTGATATGGGGAAGAGCTGGGAATAGCTAAGTAGACCACTTAGGAGGGGATAATGAGATGTACAAAGAGACACCCCTAGACCCTTTGCATGGTTCTAATAGGTTAATGAGAGGGTGATGGATGTAATGATGCATGGAGTTCTCACCAAGAAAGGGAGAACTTATCCATAAGGAAAATGTTATGGGAAGAGCCATGGTGCCCATATTTAAGGTCATATCTATGAAAGTGACAGAAGACCACATAATTCCAAATCATCACAATGAAAAATGGAAGAGGCTAATGATGGAGAGATGATCTAAAGATAATAACTAAGAGCTCATTGGTAGTGTGTTAATAGTAGAATGGTCAGCAGATGTGAAATGCGTTAAGAGGTTCCACTTCCAGTTTACCATCAAGGGAAGGGATACCTTAAAGTTGGCTCTGATAGGATAATATGATAGCTTGATAAAGGATTAGATGCAATAGACGAGTGAGAAAATAAAAAACTATGATCTACCCTTGAGGAAGCAAAAATATGCATCCCTAATAAGATGGATAATGGAGAGTGCGCTTGTGATGAAAAAGATGGTCCCCCAAGAGAGAGAAAATATGACCAAAATGGTGGATTTTAGATAAAAAGAAATGGTCCCTCAATGGAAGGAAAAATATGGCCACAAAAGTGGACTTCAGAATGATAAAAAATAGATGGTGCCCCTAAAAGAGGCACAAATATGGCCACAACGGTGGACTTTGATGATAAATAGACGGGTTGGGTAAGACCAAATGAGATTAAAATAATGTCAAAAGTGAAGTCCCCTAGCCATCAAGGGAGTTGTATGGAGGTAGATAAGAGATGAATTGATGCGAAAGAGATGCTCAAGGACGAGGGGAAGATGTCCCCATAACAATGTAGGAAATTATATCACTATGGAAAATTAGATCCAAGGATGTCGAAGGAGTTTAGATAATTCCCCTATCATTTTGGATTTGGACTAGATAGAATGAAAGCCAGAGACCACAAGGGTGATTGGAAATATAAATGAGTATAGTGATGAACGAAGGGAGGACCTTCCTTAATTTGGAGGAATGTCATAGGTGTGTAGAAGGAAAACAATGCTAAGGGATGATGTGGATGAATGTGAATCTTGGGAAACCTGATGGATGGGATACGAAGATGGATTGGTTGTAGATGGAGAACGGATGCTTCCCTCTGATCGAGGAAATCATCTTTCTCAATAAGGTCATAGATGATGGTCTGAAAGGCCTTACAATGCTCAATATCATGTCCCAGGGTATGGTGATAGGTGAAAATGCAATTGGGATTGAACCATGATGGATTCTTACTTTGAGGATTGAAAGGTCTAATGGGAGGAAACATGATGGAAGATATTTGAATTAAATGTCGAAGGGTATTTGCGTAGGACCCAATCGAAGTATTGGAAGGAAGATAAATCTTGTGGGTTTTAATAGAATATCTTGACTTGGATTTAGGGGAATAGGTGGATGTAGATTAGATGGGTGAATTAGGTGTCTTGGAAGATGAATCAACTTTAAGAGGGGGATTATATTGTTTAGGATTTGGATTTAGGTTGGATGGGTGAGGTATCTTATATGGAAGGGAATTGGCCTTGAAATGGATGAGAGAGTTAGATGTCTGGGATGGGTTTTTACGTAATGTTGAAGGGGATTGACCTAAAAATAGATGAGTTTGTTTCTGGTATAATTTCTTATGAGATGTGCATGGGAGATAAAGCATTTTTGGGGATGCTTACCAATAGTCTTAGATTTTGATTGAGAATACTTACCCTTGGCAAGGGATGACTATGATCTCAACCGGTGGATCTGAAGGTTGTGGTGTAAGTTTTGGACTAATTGATGTAGAAACAAGTTGATTTTGTAGAAGGAGAATGAATCCCCTTCGTGTTCATTTCTGATGGAGGTGGTCATTGCTTCATAAATGTTGCAAGGGGTATCATTAATGTATTCACAATTCGAGAGGATGTGATTGATGTGCAAGAGTAAGATATAGATGTAGATATAGGAATGGATGTGGGAGAAGGAGTGGGTGTAAAATATTGGGATGAGATGGATGATGATAGTCATATGTAAAGGTGTAGGTACATGTGTTCAAGATAGGTGTTGGGATAGTTGTAAGTGGGATTGTAGAGGTATGTGTGTGTAGTTGGGATTAATGTGGAAATGAGTGAGGTAGATGTAGTAATAGGTTTGTTTGATGTAGATGTGGGAGATTGGGATGTAGTGATAGCATATATGGTTGAGATGGTTATAGACATAGGTGGTAAGGATGCATCTGATGTGATAGATTGGGGCATGATCGAAGTGGATGAAGTAGGGGATATAGTCAAATTTGATGTGGATGTAGTAAGGGTAGGAGTAGGTATAGGTATAGGACAAGTAATAGAAGTTTACATAGGTGTGATAGTCAAGGATACGATAGGATCTGAATAAGGGGTGGGAATAATGTCTAAGGTTTGAGTAGGTGGAGTCATTGATGAGATTATATTATGATTAATGGTGTTAATGGTGTGAGCACTTGGTAGTTGAGATGTAAAAGGGGTGGCTTGATTTTTTGGTGGTTGACTAGGTGAAGTGGTGGAGATATCTATTTGGATATCCCCCTAATCTATAATTGTTGGATACAATATTTGAAGGAATGACACTTCTCAATGTCGTGACCTTTGACTTGATGATATTTATAATAGTGTCCTTCATGATACCACATAGGATTGGATAGCAAGTCATCCACAGAGTCATATGGGAGGATGTTGGATGGAGTGTACCACCATCAACTTGTCAAATATGGAGCTATAGGATTCCCCAAGGGGGTGTAGTTAGGAAATGGTCTAAAGGCTCTTTGTGAAGACTCCATGTAAGAGGGAGATATGGATGGGGATTTTACTGTGATGGTATTGGTGGTAGTTTTAGACTTGTCACTATGTATAGTGGGTTTGATGAACTTGTTCTTGGGCTTGTTTGGTCAAATCTTGAGTTGGCCTTGCTCAAGGGTGTGAGTTTCAAGTTTGCAAGCCATGATGAAGGCTTCTTTAAATGTTCAGAAATATTGAATTTGCAATGTAGAAGAAATATGCTTCACACAAGAACATGAGAAGAGTTCGATGAGTTCATTTGTGGTAGAGTAAATGATAGTTGATTGAAAATACCACACCATCATGTACAACAAAGTCTATGAGACTCATCGCCAAACTGTCTAATGGCGTATAAGTCATTAATAGTGATTTTGTGTGCAATATTAATCAAAAAATATTCTAGGAACAATTGTGTGAGTTGGGTAAAGGAAAATAAGGAATGTTGAGGAATCCCATTGTTGTACCAATCCAATGTTGGACCGGCCAAGGACATGGGGAAGGTGTGAAGCATAAGTTCTATATCATACATGATAAGGTAACATGCATGCTTAAATGCGTAAAGATGTTGTTGGGGATCTTCCTTGTTATTGAACTTAGTAAACTTGGGAATCTCCCAATGAGGAGGGTAAGGTTTGATTGGAACCGATGGATGAATGGGTTCCTTACATATTTTTTTGTAAGATAACATAGCCTTGGGTCCCAAGGTAACAAGCCTCTAGACTACCCAACCTATTCATTAAGGCATGAATATGATCGTTTGATGTGATGATAGGTCAGGATTGTGATTGTGTGGCATGAAAAATATCTTGATAATGTGGTTGATAAGTTTTTGGATGTGTGGGTGTTTGGGGATTCATTTGATAAGGATTAATATATGTCATGGGTTGAGATTGTATAAGTAGTTGCAATGATTGATGTTGAGAAATAGGGACATGATGTGATTGTTGAGATTGGGAAAGTTGTTTTGGTAAGGGATGACCAAGGATATGAGTGTTAAGATGTTAAAATGGTTAGAGAATATGATGGGTAGGAACGTCAATGTTAAGAGGTTGAGATGGTTGGATAGGCATATTAGCAGTGGATGGAATAGGGATAGAGTTGACATAAAGTGATGTGGGTGGAATGGGATCCACCAATTGAGTAGATTGATAGGATTGAAATTTTGTGGGAGATTTACGAAATAAGAGATCATATATGGGGCTAGAAGGAAGTCCAAGAGTTTCTAAAGGAGTCGTAGATAGGGGTGTGGTTGGTCTAGAAATATTGGATTGATGAGAATTGGTTTCAAGATAGGGATAATTTTGGATGACATGGTCCTCACGAGGCGAGACCATGAAGACATGATGGTTGGGTAACCGAAGGTGTGATCTCAAGTTTAGATTCTTGTTGGGAGAGATCATTAGAGGATTTCATTGGATGGAGTGGATTGTTGTGTTGTTTTGACTTGAGAAAGGGTGATAATGGGCATGAAATAGATAAACATTTGTTTGTGTAATTTGTTAATAAATAAAGCAAGCAACATGTTTCTTATCATCATGATTAATTAGAAGATGTGAAAAGAAAAAAAGTGGATAACAAAGATACCTAAGGAACGAAAGTATAAATCTTGTTTCAAGATTGTTATGGCTGGTGGAGATTTCAGGCGGCTTCCTGTTGGGAGGTGAAATCCCAATCAGGTTGTCATGGGTAAGGTGTTGTTTTGATGTATTAATTTGATTTATGAGTTTTAGATTATGTGTGAGGATTGTGATATGCAACAAGTTAAACCCCTACTTAAACTACATGAGAAAGCTAAGATGCAAAAAGAATGTTCTTTTTAAACCCAAAAAAAGTGTGGTATTTGATGAGGACACAGACAAGAAAGGAAAAATACAATGCAAAAAGGGAGAAATAGATAAAAATTTGAGGAATACCTAGATAACACTTTTCCTATTTGTCTACACTCTTGAGCAATGGGTGATCCAGGCCATGAACACAACACGAGAAAGTCAATAAACTAGAGCCTCACACTAGTAGTGTTAGTGGAAGACAAAAAAGTAAAGACAAAAGTAATGAATGCAAGAGACCACCTAGAGGGTGGTCCCACTGGGTGTGCCAAGAATGTTGTACCAAGTTTCTTCATTCTTAATGTAAATGAATGCACTAGTTACTAAAGAAACTAGCAACTTTCAAAATGTTGGAGGGTTTATGTTACTTCAGATATGGATATGAACCTGCGTGGTGCACAAGTAGATAGATCTGCTGCATGTAACAAGATGTGTAAAACTGAAATGGATTGGATTAGATAGATGTATGTGGGGGCTGCCCAGACAATTCCAGAATCCAAGAAGTTTTTTTCCTTGGCGGATGTCAACACCCATTTTTAAATAAAAAATGATATAAATTATGGATAGGAAGATTGCATGCAGAAACTGAGGAAATATATGAATCTGAAAGTATCTAAGATTAGATCTAGAAGTTGATTTAATCTGAAATAAATGTAAATTAAATGTTACATCAGTTCTGGGTCGACGGTAACCCAGACCATGCAAAGGAAGGTCGATAAATGATTGTAGAAGAGTGGATCAGAAAACATAGAAAATAGGTTTGCAACAGGCTCTGGAATGCTGAGAAGATCGGGTCTGACACTGATTGAACTGGGTCGATGCTGATTGGGCCAGGTTTGATGTCAGATTGGGAATGGGTCAACGATGATCATGGAATGGGTCGACGATGACCAGACTGACGTCAACTGGATTGGGTCGACGAAGACCAGACTGGGCCTACGCCAACTGGATCTGGGTCTACGCCAACCAAATATGGGTTTACGCCAACGTAATGGGTCTAGGTGCCAACTAGATTTTAGTCAGTTTCAGAATGTGATAAGGCATGAGGATAAATGGATGGAGAAGGAAACCTATAAGTAAGAAGGTTGTTGAAGAATCTCTTGAGTGTTTCTGAATTTGATCTAAACTTGTAAAATGTTAGATACAAGTAATAAACAATAATATGATAAATATGAAGCAAAGAAACACAGATAAAATGATAAATTTCATGAAGGATGATCATGGGTGATGCAAGCACACTAAAATGAGGTCTAGAAGGTTTGTAAAATGTTACAGGAATGCTCAAACACGAGAAGAGGTTATTGTAAATTGCAAGAAAGTGCATGAATGTGCATACATATGATTAAAGAATGGAGAGAAAGGATCTAGTTTTATAGGGTCAATGACGACTGGGTTGGGTCACTGCTGATTGTGGGGAAATTTTCCCTAAATGGGCTGCTTTTGTGGTTTGATCAAGATTTGATGTATTTGAGAGTTAGAAAAGCTACTTTAAATCTTGCAGGCAGAATTGAGTTGTTTGGGGCTATGTAGGAAATAAATATAGATAGAACCAAATCTAGAAAAGTAAGGGGATATAAATTTAGAATGAAAGCGAAGTCCAAAATAGAAGGTTCATTGGAGCATAATGGATATTAATTAATTAAAATTAATCAATTAATGTTTATTAATAAAGATTAAAGGTGATTAAAAAGTGATGTGCATGGATATTGATTAATTAATTAATTATTTAAGATTAATTAATTAATGTCAAGTAATAAAGAATAATAAGGTGATGGGATAAATGGGCATGTAAGATATTAAATGATTAATTAATTAATGTCACTTAATTAATTAATGAGGATTGGATGGGCATTTAATCAGATAAAGGGGGTGAATATAAATATGCACACTCATGAGATCAAGTGATAGATACTGAATTTAGGTGTCTATACCAAAACACAGCATGTTTCACTTCGTTTGTATCTCCAAAACAAGGAGATGATTATACTAACAAATCATTAGAGATGAGAAACATAATACCGCCAAGCCATAAAATGGCCCATCAATGGGAAATGGTGCCAATACTTCCACTTATCCCTCTACTAAGGAAGGGATACTAGTGTTTGGTTCCTCCAAGAATTCATGAAACTACGTGTGAAAACACACTTATCCGTATGCACTTATCACTCCACTAAGACTAGTCTCACCAACCTTTGTTTCCTCCCAAAAATAAACAAGATACCCCATACACCATAATATCACTTATCCCTCCCCCTTTGGTAATGCAAGTCCCCAAAATAAACACATACAAATCTTACTTATGCATAGAAGAAAATACAACACATCAATCAATGCACATGCATTCCAAATAGAAACCAATTAATTCCACCATGGTTTATCATTAAGACAAAGAGAAAATACATTTAATCAAATATGTATAACCATGTCAAGCCTTTGAAATAGGCTCAAAGAGAGCGTTTAGGAACATTCACAACATTATCATGAAATACCAAGCCTCTAATGGCTTGTAAAGGGGACTAGGGTCAATTTGTACCACTTATCGCTCCACTAAGGTATGGGGAATAATTTCTTGGTTCCTCCAGTAAAATAAAGTACATGCCACTTATCCATCCACATGGGTTATTTCAAACCCACTTATCACTCCACTAGAACAAGGCCCCCATACTTTGATTCCTCCTTAATGTCACACAAGTTTTACTTTAGTTTTATCTTTACTTATCCCTCCATAATGACCCTACCTTTCCCCATACACACAAAATGCTTGTTAGTTTCATAATGAGTACTAAATAGGTACAAAACATATAAGAAAACCACTTACTACTCAAATGAACATTAAATCACGTACACCCCATCAAATGATTGCAAAATAAAATAAGAATTTTCAAGAATGAGGAGAGAGAGAGTGTGAGGTCTTTGACCATCACTAAGCACATCACATGGCTTTCATTATAATCATATAAATCTTGTGTGTTAAACATGGTTTAAGGAAATTAGTAATCCTTTAAACTCATAATCACATGAATGAAGTAACAATAACTCACAACACATTGGATCCAACAAACATAGTAGAAACAATAAGGAGGGACCAATAGACGAATAAGAGAGATGGCTACCCACACAATACATAAAATAAATTAATTCACTTTTCCTTTTTAGATTATTTGATCAATTACCACCTTTGTTTTTAAACTTGGTTATGAATGTGAACAAGGATACTTCCTTGAATATTACAAGTTTCCATTGTTATAATGTTGATCACTTAGGATACATACCATTATTTTCATTTTCTTTAAGATCATATTAAACATTTAAACCATTTTGACATCATTAAAGGTGTGTGAGATATTCATCAAAATCGCACCAAAATTCATTTCATTTACTTTTGTTCATATTTCATTTACATTATTTAATTTTGTGTTAGGTTGACATCACCCCCTTTTGAAGAACTACAAATCATATAACATTACTTCTTCACTTGGTGAAAATAATCTTTCAAGGGGTCTTATCTCATACAACACACATCTTTTATTGTACTTAGACAACTCAAGTATATAGAATACATAATTCACAAGTGGGACATTCAATATATTATCATGCATTTAAAATCCTTCTACAGCTCTACTATAACCATTGTACAAGTGTATGCTAAGGGTATTTTATCAACAATCCTCGTAGGAGTTATAATAAACATTTGACATCATTGAAACTTAAGGGGTTTATGTCATACCCCGAGGCAACACTTATGGTAACAAATATCTTTTCCTTGTAGGTGGTCATTTGACACAACACTTATGTCATACCCCGAGGCAACACTTATGGTAACTTGCAATAGGTTTAGACCTTTCCTTAACACAACATGGGTCATTTGACTTAACAACATTTGACTAATAATGAAGGTATGATAAGAGGGTTATAAGCTCATTTTCATTTAGGTGGTCAAGGCAAGGAAAAATTTCAACTAACATTTTAAGTGATAAAAAGGAAAAAACTACAATTAGTATGATAATGATTGTTTTAATAATTTGATATCATTGAACAACATTCAATCACAACTGTAAACAACTTTCAATGCACATATGGAATAACTATTTTTTATTTTATTTTCATTTCCTCGTTCCAAAATGGTAGATATTTACAATTATTCAAAAATACAATACATTACATCATTTTATACATTTTACAATTTAATTATAACTATAAAGACAAATTCCTTACCTCCAACCTATAACAATCATTAAAGCATAGGTCAGTGAAAGACTCTGGCATGGAATTCTCCTACTATCAAGCACAATTCACGATTTCTAATTTTATTTTTTCAATTAAATACAACACTTTACAAATACAAGATAGGTACAAGGTAATTTTAATTTCTTTCATTTTCCAAGAAATAGTGAGATAGAGAGAGGAGAGAGAAATCCATCATTTTCCCTACTGTCAAATTTATTAAAACAAACAACCAAATGGAGATTCATGACATCATGTGTTAGTGCCTAAGTGTTTTCTGATTCCACTCAAAAATGTCTCGTAATGAGACAAACTACTCATTTAGAAGTTAAATGTGACACATCATTTCCATGAAATGGGTCCCACAACCTCACCCACCAGGTTCCATGGAACAAGGCATTACAATAGGTCAATTAAAAAATGTGCTAAATATAGTAAACCTTGAGAGAGAGTGTGTGTACTTATCTATTTAGATGATCTTAAAGTTGATTTGAGTGTGACAAAGTGATAAAAAAATTAGAAATGTATTGCAGATACTTCGTCTCTATTTTTGGGAGTGTAATGTATGCAAGGACTAAATTATCAAATTCGGATTGAAATGTCAAAATTTGTTGGTAATTTTATCCCTAACTAGTGGTTCCATATAGGAATATTTTGGAACTATGTAACATTCTATTCCCTTCTTAATAACTTTAATATGCCTTGTTATATTATATTAGGTCTCGTAAATCTGTGAAACCTTTTGAAATAAACATGAAGGACCCAAAACCCTAACATTGGGTAAACCCATACAAACAATTTAGTGTTCATATTGAAGTGCAATATCTACACTACCTAAGATGGCTCTACTCGCTAAATATTCCTCAAACCACACGTAGATCTCCACATATAGATATGATATTAGTTTTCAAGATTTTGCACTTCCTGCTTCAAATAAGTGAAGACTAAACTCAAAATTAAGAAAACCTCAAAAGATGGGAGGGTTTAGGGACCTCCTGATGTGGATGGAAATGAAGATGGTATAGGCACAGAAAAGTAAGTTTTCCTTGTTGTAAATTGACACCAAAGACCAAACACAAAAAAAGGATTAGTGACAGATATGGTGGGTTGCCCAAAAAATTTAGTTTCGTGAAGCAAAAGCTTCTTAGAAGAGATGCAACCCATGTGATAATAACAAGAGAATGATCGATGATGGATAAATATATACATGATCTGTAATAGTAATCTAATAAATTGAGATGAACTGAAGTGACAACTAATAATAAAAATGCTACAAGTATGAAAAAACCATGATGGGTCGATAAGGACCCAAGAGCAAATGGTACAATTAATGGAGACCAGGGAAAAGATGGTCTAGAATTGTGTAGAAACATGACTAAGATGCCAGGGCATAACTGCAGAAACCTAGATCAGGACACAAAGAAGGCATATGGGTGTAAGAAGTAATAGGGATACACAAGAATGGAGGTAAGTATGGTCCTGAAATGCTAAAATGTATAACAAAAGGTTGATAAGGTAAACAAGATACTAATGGGATAAAAAGGATGCCAAACAGAGTGGATAGGATGTAAAGCAAGAATAGTTTAATGGATATGGGATGTGGGTCAGCGATGGTCAGATCCAGTTGATGAAAACTGGAATTGTGATGGGATCTAGGATTAGGAACCGAGTAGATGAATGGACCTAAGACTAGTTGAAGAAGGATGAAGTGCAAGACAAGGCTCGAAGAAGACCTGAAAACTTGTAAAACAGAACAAATGCATGCACAAATGATATCTTTGAACAACCTCCACTATGTTCCAATATTTCTCAAAGGCATAGAAAGGGATAATGAAGTGATCTAGCTAATGGCAGGATCTCCAATGATGATGTAGGACTCAGAAATCACATAACACATAATAGATTCAAAGTTTTTCAACCCTTTGAGAGGAGGGGTGAGCTTGATTAAATAAGACAGGGTTGGGTCGCTGCTGACCCAGGTCAATCACCGATGAATGGAGTGGACAGTTTGCCAAGAAACGTTAGAATGATAATCCCTGAGTGGTAATGGGAAGATAAAGGTTGGCAGACTATTTTTAGCCCTGCATGTATGTAAGGTGTGTTTAATGGGTTATGAGGGGTGTAAGCAATCTTAGGAAGGGTAAATGGGTGTAGGGAATCCTAGGGAGGAGTTAAATGAGGGGTAATGATGACAGGAACAAGGGAATCCGATGGAGGTGATTAAGATGGGGTTTAGGATAATTAAATGGATTAGGATAGATTAATGATAGTAGTAATTAATGGGAATTAAAATAGGAAAAATAGGAAATCTATAGAATATTAAGAAAAATGGGATGTGGGGTGGGGGGAAGAAAATATGAATTTAGTAGGGAAAGTGGGGTAATTTGAAAATAAGATGGAAATGAGTAGGCGAGGGTAAGGGGGTGTACACAATGTGAAGGCATAAGAGTGCTAAAAATGAGTGTCTACATTCTACCCCCTTTTTGTTGAGAGGTTTGTGATAGAAAATTGTGAGACACAAATTAGAAGAGATGGGAAAGGTACTTGATGAGGAAATAATTAATGTGTAAGGTGTTCCCCCTCCAACTAGGGATTGGTGACATGAAGGGGAACCAATCGCTAGTTTGAAAGAGATAGATGAGAAGGGAGTGTGGGGAAAGGATGGGAAAAAGAGAAGACGAGGCATGGTGCTGCATGTAGGAAGGATTCAAGAAAACATTGGCATCAAAACATGGCGGTGATTTTAGGAATCACTTTGGCAAGGGACAAATTACGACCTCAACGGAGATGATGAAAATTTCCTACAGACTTGTGAGCTTGCGAAAAACCATTATGAGATGGAGGGAATCTAATAGGAGTCCACTCAAAATAGATGTCTAAGCCGTGGGACCAACAAATTAGAGGAAGACATTGTGCGCAAAAAAATGTGAGGATAATAATGTGAAATATTCGTACAGACTTGGTTTTTATCACTGTTTCTTGGGAATTTGAAAGCTATTGCTGAGCCCTGTAGAGGAGGGATTGTTTGGAAGCTCGCTGCTGTCGCTGTGGAAGGAAACACCTTCTGTAGACGTGGTTTTCTTCGAGTTTCGAGGAAGAAATTGTAGGCATGTTAAGCCCTTCTCTTTAAAACACTTGCTTTACTTAAGTGTCTCATTAAAACAACCCTGTTCTTGGGTTTTGGGTTTATTTGATTTTGCTGTCATTAATTGAAATGATACGGGTAGTATCGTTTTCTTGTTTTTGATTCGAACTGTCCTTGCATTTTTAATTGAGTGGAAACACCTCCATGCTGTGCTGGTTTGTTTGACAGTAATGGGGAATTTGTCATGTGTATTATGGAACTGTACATGTTGTATGAGTTGTTTTCATTATTGAAACAATCGTTCTTTTGCTAACAAACTGGAATGATAGAAACAATAGTTGTTGAAGTTGTTTCTTTACTGAAATATTTAAAAAAAAGGAAATAGATCCTTTTCCTTCTGCTGTTTTAGATTTTAAAGGAAACTGGTATTTGGGTTTTATTTGAGCATATGAACTCGATTTGAAGGAAGCAATGGTAATATTTTTAATGTTGTTCCTTTTTCTTGCATATGACAATGAATGAATAACGTTTTGGGTATTCGTGGAAGTAGGAGAAGGCAACTGTTCTTTCTTCTGAACTTATTAATGAATTGTGTTTATCCTTGCTGTGAGGGTAGGATGATTTGTTGTGTTTTATTGATGCTGTTTGGTCTTCCTGTTTGGACTGTGGACACGATTACAAACTTGGCTTTGTATTTCTGTGCAATGAATGATTATATTTTCTTCTTGCTGTGATGGGAAGTTGATTCCATTACGTTTTGTGGTTGCGATTTGACCTTCTGATTCGAATTGTCTTTGTGAATGCGAACTTGACTTTGGATTGCTGTGCAAAAGAAGAAATGCATGGGAATTTGTCTTGCTGTTTGGGTCTGTCTTAACTGTACCAGGCTTACGTATTTAACACCCTATACGGGTTTGCCTTGATAGAGGTATTGATAACTGATTATTACATTCTGAAGTTCTGCATATCATCATGAACTTGAAAAATGGATTTCGGGTAGAAATGTTTATTGGCAGGGAACTCGATTTGGGTGTTTTTATTTCATTATGAGTAAATGATTGTTTCTTGCTGAAATTATAGGGAAACGAGTTCTTCCTTTCTCTGTTGTTTTAGATTTTGAAAGAAACAGTAATTGGGTTTATTGAACTTTATAAGTTCAGATTGTTGGAAGTGACAGCGGTATTTAGATTATTTTTCTGAGTGCTGTGCTTTCTGTACAAATGGAATATTTAATTGTTTCGTGTGGTCTTATGATCTTTGCACTATCATTCAAAGAAAAATGAATCCGACTTGACTGATTCTTGTTGAGTTTGAAGAAAATAATTGTTTTCTTATTGAAAGGTGAAAGGAATGAATTCTTCTCTTCTTGCTGTTGAATTCTAGAAATAGCATTAGAGCCTTACTGTGCATTATGATTTGGTCTTGCTGTAGGTAACAACAATGTGTAAATTGTATTTTGAAACTGTATGCGTTCATGGATATAGAAGGTCATGTGAATAATTGATTACGTGATTATATAACTGTTATTTGGTTAAAAATACAGTGAAAGAAGTATGGAGTCTTATAGTACAGTAAGTACATAGTATGCATCCTTATACTTCCTATTCTATGATAAATACGATGTTATACTAACCTATTTTTGGGTATTCGTATGAGCCTGATTTAAATAGTATTGATAAGGACGATAAATTCTTCCTTGTTTTCGTTTAAAGCTGATCCATGAATGAAATTATTCTTGCTGCTGGAAAGTGAATTCCGAATGGATTTTCTAAGTTTCACTCTGAACTGTTATCTTGATTTGTGTCTCGTTTGGATTCAATTTTTAGGACAGTCATGAGGAAAGAAATAGGAATGTGGATGGATAACTTGGAAAAATGATCTTTTCTCTTTTCATACAGTTGGAAATCTGTAATCGTTTAAGAATGAATTTTGTATTGCTTGGGTATGAGCAACTATATTTATTGTTGTTTGCTTTCTCGTCTGTACTTGATTGCTTGGAATCAAATGAGATGCATGAACTGAAAGGGAAGTAATTGGTTTACATTTCAGTTAGTTCTATCCTTTGCATTTATTACTAATGAAAGGGAATGGAAAGGATAACAATTATGTTATAACAACAGTATGTTACTTATATTCCTAGTTCTTACAAATGTTATAATCTGGAACTGGTGGAGGAAATTGCGTCTTGCATGGTTATGTGGGAAATAGGACAGCAATTCTTTGGCTGATTGGGATGGTATTTTGATGGTTCAGTTGTTATGATGTCCATTCTTTTGATGCTTAATTCTTGATTGATGTTCATATTGTCGTTTCATAAAAGTAGGGTTCTTTTATTGAGACAGTTAATTGAAGCGCCTCATTTTAATGACAAGTGCTTAATATGCTCAGTTCATTGAACTGACCCGTGCAAGTAATTTTGCAGATGGAATTTGATTAGAACAAAGACATGGTTGTTTTCTGATGCTTCTTTTGATTATCTGAATATGAATTGTATTTGTTAGTTATTATTCCTCTACAAGGAATTGTGAAAAGAAGAAAGTACATTCTTCTATCTATGAGTTGTAATGATGTTTTATATAAACAAAGTCCAGTCAGTTGGATTGGAAAATGTATGGATTATGAAATGGATTGATGAATACAAATACAAGTGTGATATTTTAATAACTATATCAGTTTCATCTTGTTGATTAAATTGGAAATATAATGTTATTTCTTGATTTGGATTTATTTAATTGTCCTTGGATGGATGTTAAAAAGGAATTGATATCTATTCTTACCTAAATGCAACTTTTAAGTTGAAATGTGCAATTAGTTCATACTTGGGTAAAGATGAATTTTTAATTGACATTAAAAAGGATTAGGAAGAATATGATTCCATAACTGATAGGTATTCAGGATTAGCTTGGAAGCTAAGGAATATCAATTAACTTAGGAGTAACCGAACTTCGTTTTCGAACTCCATTAATAACCTCGTATGTTAAATTCAGAAAGAAAGGATATGGGATAAATATATCCAGAGCTAATGGACCTTAACTATGTAAGGTTAAGGAGAATAAATGAATACATTTATTGGGAATTAGACCTCGTTTAAATGACGTCTAATAAGCTGGAATTCTGAATTTAGTTACAGTTGTGAAAATCTTGGTTAAGTTTAATAGGTTAAACTTATCACGTCTGTCGGTAATGGGATGCTTAATCCAATGATTAAGAAGAGAACCAAGTAGGGAAAATGCAACCCTTCGGTAATAAGGAGAAGATGTATAGCAAGCTAGAAGATGGATTTAGTCTCTCTTAGCTACATACAACTGTAACGGGAACGAGGATAAAGGATCAGCATGGTTGCTGAAAGTTGATATTAAATATTAAGATCATATCTAAATCACTTGAGCAGGATGTGTACTCTCGATGGGAGGATTCCGTAGGACATTGACATACGCCAGCTACAGCACAGTGTCTTCATGAAGACGGGGTCTTCATGACGACACAATGTTATAGCTGACATATTACAATGCCCTCCCGAATTAAATCATCAAGAATACATAAGCTGAATGTGAAGTTCTTGGCTGGGGATAGGAGTATGATCACGTATACGGAGTGACTCCGGAGGACTAAAGATAACTAGACTCACGGAGTCGTGGGGAAGACACTGTATGTCTGCGTATCTTTAGTTACCATGAGTGCCTTCCTATATTCGTTCATATTGCTAGTTGGAAATTGGAAGTTTGAATCTGACCTTAAATTGAAAGGACTGGTAGGAACCAGGAAAGACCATTCTAGATAACAGGTGAAGTGAAGTGAAGGATGCATTCCATTGATGTGTATCACATCCAGGAATATGATCATGCAAAGCATGTGAAAATCTTTGGCCAAAGTATCACAAGTGCTGGTTGCGTTGTCTTAATCACTTAATTTAAGATGCAGGATGTCAGATGAATATCAGTAACAGATATTTAGATAGGCTTCTTAAATGGATCACTTCGATAACCGGAAATGGTTAAGAGAACTTGTATATATAATATACTATGCATGAACGAACATGAAGGATTGGTAGTTACCAAGTCATGAAATGAAAGATCGTTGAAACTCCGAGCCATGAAAATGGGAGATCGGCAGTTCTTCGAGTCATTTACAGAAGCATATAGAATCTGTTATAAGATTGAATGGCATTGAATGTGTGTTCCATATTGTAAATATGCGAACAGGGAACATTAGTTTTAAAAGGAAATTGTGTGTTCCAAACTGTGTTGTTTGGGCAGAGAAAAATTATTAAAACTTGAACGTGTGTTTGAACTATATAATTCATAACAGAGAACATTATATAAAAAAAAAATTCCCTTGTTCTAGTATCTTAAAATGGGGATGTTACATATGCTATGGATGATACACCAGAAATAAATGGAAATAAAGATGATTTGATGGGAAATATGATGAAAAAGAGAAAATGGTGAAAAAATAAGGTTGAGTCAATGACAACCAAGATGGATCGCCAATAACCAAGGAGAAACGACAGTGACCCAATGGGGTCAGCGGTGACTGAGGTCGACGGGCTATATAAGCCCATGAGTCGACTGATTAAGCTCATTTATGCACTATGAAGTGACGATCAAGAGCTATAGGATATAAAGAGAGAGTGATATTTGGAGATAAATGGAGGTTAGAGGAGCTGTGAGGAAGTGCCAGAGGGTTTGTAATATGGTGAGTGTGAAAACCCTAGCTTGTTTTTAAGCATTTTTGTTATTTTTTCTTTAATTTTTGCATATTTTTTCAAATTTTGGGGTTGGTGCGAGGGGCGGTTTCCAGTGACTTGGTATGGTCGCAGTTGACTGGGCCTAAAAAGGGCATCAACCCAACCTTAGAGGTATCAACCCAACCTGGGTTGGCATCGACCATTATAAGATAGGTAGATTTTGCTAAAACTTGGTTTTTTGATAAAATTTGGATAATGAGGAATCTAATGTTTGGTTGTGTGATTGGTTTTGTTGGATCAATAAACCTTGTACTTGAGAGATAGAGTGTTGTTTCTATATGATCAGATCAAGGGTGATATAGCAGACGATGAGTGGGATCACTTAACAGTAGTTAGATTGGGTGGATTTCAATATTACCAGTGGATTCCACAGGATGTGAGTTTGATGATTGCACTAGTGGAGAGGTGGTATGTGCGTACAAGCACATTATGGTTTAGTATGGGTGAGATGATTTTCACCCTAGAGGATATTTATCACATCTTGATACTACCGGTACAGGGGGAATAGGTAGTGCCAATTACAATGGAAAACATATTGGAGGTGCTGACATGACTATTTGGAACAATGCACCTCATATTACATTTACTTTAGGAGAATTTTCATATGAGATGAGATATGACTATGCGGTTCCTTGGAGCTAATTTATTTATTTGGTGATGATTGCCATATCTTGTTATGCGATACTAGATTCAAGGGGTGTGAGGTTCTAATAGACACTAGTAGGAGTTCTTGAAGATATAGTGGATCATAGGATAATGTTTTCTTTCGGCACTGCACTACTAGCATAGGTATATTGTGAGCTCTTGATGTATAGTTAGAGGAGGAGGAGAGCATTGGATGTAGGGTTTCTACCCCATTATTGGTCCTATGAGCATATATCAGTCATTAGGCCACCAGGGCTGCCGTGGATTACAAGTGATCATATTGAGTTGTCAGCTAGATTTTTGAAGTGGTAAGATGACCAACATCATGGTGATAGAGGTGTTAGATACGTAGATATGTATAGTGATAGATTTTTTGATATTAACATGGATCAGGTGAGATGGCGGTTGTACCAAGATTATCCTGTATAGCTTGGGGTCGATGAGGAGTTAGTTGACATGCAGAGTACGAGATAGGTGCAGGGTTGACATCCTGAGATGATCAAGGTCGCACAATTTGACATGGTCTAAAGACAGTTTGGAGTGATTCAAATAGTTCCCTGAGATCTGATTACATACAGGTGAGATGATTTTGATAGGGATTTGCCTATTCTAGTCATGGCATATTGACTGGAGGAGGTGAGGGCATAATGGGATGACGACGACGATGTCAGAGTTGGGGCAGACTATGCAGATTGGATGACTAGGACATGGGCAATAAAGGAGGCTGATGGAGGAGAGGAGGAGGATCAGGATATCTCGGTAGCAGAGGAGGATGCGGTGTTGATAAGGATTGAGAGGAAAAATTTCCCTCTCTTCCCCCACAACTCCAAAACTCCATCATACCATATGATGGAGGGAGCAAAATCAAATAAACAACAAGAACTTCATGCAACAACAACATTTCCAAGTAAACAACTAATTTTAAGCATGATATAACAAACACAATAAAGTTCAAGAAGCCTACCTCAAAGAGAAGCTCTCCAAACTTCAATCTCTTCCACTTCTTGACCCAAGCAAATTCTAGCTCCAAATCCACAAAACTCCAAGCAATAGCTCCAAAAAAAAGTTCTATTCTTTTCCCATGAGGGGGATTTTGAAGAGGAGCAAGAAAAAATCCTCACCAATGAGGGGGTGACATGTGTCACCCCTCTCCTCCCTCAAGGTCAAAGATGCCAAAGATAAATGAGAGAAAGGATAAAATGACTTTTAGCCCTCTTATCCAAAATTACTCTAAATGATAACAAAACAAATCTTGTGCAACTTTAACAAGCACACTAATCCATACCCCTTACATGGATGTGACCAAAGGAGAGGAAAAAAAGGGAAGGAAAGCTCCCTCTAGCCTTGGAAATAAGTCCCCCTACCCATTAGATAGGGTCCAAGGGCTCATTTTCATGTTAAGGGAACTCCCAAACTCAAAAGGGGTCCCAAAAAATTCCTAAAATAACCCAATTTCGGGTTTGGCAAATTTGACACAAGGTAAGAGGGTGTGGGGCCCACCCAAGGGTTCACATGTGGCCCTAAACCCTTTTAATTAAATACATCATTAAACAAATTCAAAACTAAATGAAAGTGGGGCCATTAATTCCCCAAAACAAGCTTACAACACAAACTAAACACCCTAAACAAAATTAATAATTACAAGACATATTACATTATAAATGAGGGTCATCTATGGTGCCCAAAACAATAATTCTAATGCTAAGGCCTCAAGCAATAAACACGACTAGGACTTAGCCCCGTGGGATGCTTGTGTAAAATTACGTAGCTGGCGTGAGTCTCACCTTCTCCTGTGACATGTCACTTACACACTCATTGCACACATTAAATGCACATGTCCGATAAAATGTAAATTAACTACTAAATAATATATCAATGATTTCTATACTAACATATCATCTCTTTGAAATCAGAAATGCGACCACGTGCATAATTACACAAAATTCACAATAAGTTAGACATAATGATAAAGTAACATGTATCCATAGAGTCCCAACATGCAACAAACTAATTATCCATCAATATAACTATGTTCCAAAACAACATCATATCAATTAACATCCATGACATCATAAGATAATGCGACAACATAATAATCAAGCTAAATCGGCGTTATACGCCTCAATTTCCATACATGCCTAATCAGATCAAATCTCCTAATGTAATGTCCAAAACATATCAAATCTATGTCAAAACATGTCTATGAGTGAGGAGCAACAAGTAACTGAGCTATAAAAGTGTGGGCACTACATCCCCGTCTACTAAAATTAGACTTCCTCCTGGAAGTCACTGAAAGAGGTAGGGATATGTATCCCTCAAAGGTGTTGCATCCTCGCAGGTAGTTGCTATCTCGTCATATCGGTCCCACTGCACTCTAACCTAGTCCAAGTCTCGACCCTGAAGGGCCAACCTATGGTGCTCCAGTATGCATACGGGATCCAGTCTCAACTATCCTCTATCCTCTAACTGTAATGCCGACCAATCCAAAACATGAGAAACCTTTGGTACATATCTACGTAGTACATAAATATGAAATACATCGTGGGCCCTTGCAAGGAGTGATGGCAAAGCTAGGCAATAAAAAACTGGACCGATGACCTCTAAAATATCAAAAGGCCCCACAAAATGAGGCAATAGCTTAGAACCCTTTCCATAACGGATTGGAGTCTTATACGGACGAACTCTCAAGAAGACCTTGTCATCCACTGAGAAGTGCTGATCAATCCTCTTGGTGTATGTATACGCCTTCTAGCGTGTTCTAGCCTGCTCAAGATGGTGTCTAATCAAAACAACCTGCTGCTCTAAATCAAGTAGATAAGATGGTCCCAGAATAATCCTATCATCTAGTCTGTCCCAACTCAAAGGTTTCCTGCAAGGTCATCCATACAGAGCCTGGTAAGGAGCCATACCAATGGAACTATGATAGTTGTTGTTATAAGCAAACTCAACTAAATGCAAATAATCTTTCCATTTCTTATGCCGGTCCATCACATACATCCTCAACATGTCCTCCAGCACCTGATTAACCCTCTTTGTTTGCCCACCTGTCTCTAGATGATATGCTGAGCTGAAATTAATCTGAGTACCGAGAGCGGTCTGAAAGGAAGTCCAGAAAACTGAAGTATAGATGGTATCTCTATCATTGATGATGGTCTTCGGAATCCCATGAAACCTAACAATGTCCTCCATAAATATTTTGGCGATGGCCTGTGCATTATAGGTGACCTTAGTTGGCGATAAGTGTGCAACCTTGGTCAACTTATCCACGGTGACCATAATGGCATCATAATGATAAGAAGACATAGGGAGTCTGACTATGAAATCCATAGAGATCTGTCGACACTAAAATTTTCCTCCGTAATTTCTATTTCATTAATGTATGTATTAGGAATAGGATGTTGTTAAGTATAATTAGTAGTAGCGTCTGATAGAAGATAACGGCGCTGCCAGTACGACGCCGCCAATAATGTATAGTATGGTAATAGTCAAAAGTACAATAGGAATGTTGTGGTAAAAAGTAAATATTTGTCGTAAGTGGTCCGGTAATGTTAAAATGTCAAAGTTGGGGTAAGTAGAGAAGTAGGGTCTACATGATTAGGAATTAGAAATATTATATTGGTAATAAGGACAAGGAGTGAGGTCATAAATATTTTGTGTATTTTATTTGTAAAAAGTCTAAAAATGTGGAACCCATGTGAAATGATAAGGTTTATCTTATCTTAAAAGATAAGCTTACATGTACAAATAAGAGTTAAGGTATGGAATATGATTCGTCAGAGTGGATTTCTTATCCTATCTTAGAGATAAGATGGATAAGCCTGGAAGTTCTATAAATAAAGAGGCCACCTCCCTCATTTAGCATAGAAGGAAGTAGTGAGAAATATTGTATGAAGTAAGTGTAAAGGAAGCCATCATTTTGAAGGTGTGTTGAAGAAGCCATTAAGAGGTGTAATTGTGAAGTTTCTCCATAGTTATTGGTGGAAGGCAAGTGAAGTCAGTAACACTTGAAGTACCTCATGGGTGAGATTGTAACAATTTCATGTTAATATTATAATTTACACTGATATTTCAGATTTATCATCATTCCTTCTTATCATAGTCTATGGTATTCTTGTGTTATGTTTGTTGTTGTGTTTCCAGATTACATCCACCAAACTAAAAGTTGTGCATTAGGTAAATAATCATAGCATGAGGAGTTCCCGGTGAAGAATTATCATAGTGCCGGATTGGTGTGACATTTTGGTTCCGTTGCCGGGACCATTCCTCGTTGGTGGATTTTCTGGAAAGATATTCCCACTTAGTCTAAAAACATTTAGAGGGTAACCTTGTTTTTACTGTGCATAGTAGTTACAATGGTAAAGTCACTTTTTGTAAAGTCGTGAATAGTATTTATCTGCAGTAAAGTCACTTTTTACCGTGAATAGTATTTACCGCAGTAACTTTACTTTTTACTGTGAATAGTGTTTACCACAGTAAAGTCAATTTTTACCACAGTCAGTCAAGTTTTACCATAGTTTACCGTGGTCATTTATATTTTCTATTATAGTGATTCCAATTATTTGTGCACATAAGTCTTGTTGATTGTACTTGTGGGTTGGTATTTCACTGTGGTTACTTTTGAAAATGGAGAAGATTCCTATTTTTTCAGCCCAATCTAATGAAGATGCTTCCTCTTTCATTCAAGAGTTTAAACGATCTTGTATTTGTAATGGCCTTATAAGAAGGGAACAATGGACTGAATTTTTTCCTACCTTTTTGGATGGTTCAACACTTAGGTGGTTTGAAACACTAGGTGATAATGTGAAAAACTCATGGGATTTATTAACTGAAAGTTTTCTTGAAGAATTTGGTGAACAACAGAAATATGCAGATCTCATGATCGATATCACAAAGCTATCCCAAGGAGAGAAGGAGAAGATAAGGGATTATCATGCTCGTGTTCTAGAGCTAAGGAGGAAGCTCGATGCCCAGATCCGGAAGGAAGGATTAGCGGATGGGTTGATGAATGGCGTGGATAATCTCCTCTGTAAGCACTTCATTCTTGGGATGAAGCTAGAGATCAGACAACGAGTGAAGTATGACCACCCAGCTACCATTGAACAAGCAAAGGAGATTGCAAGAAGGCAAGAAGAAAGCATGGAAGAGGAGCCCAAAGAAATTGTTGCTAAAGTAGAGCCTACATCAGCACCTTTGGTCCAGAATCCACAACCACTCTCGGTGAGCACAAATATTTCTCCTAGTACATCTACTGAGTATGAAGATCTGCTCAAAAAGATGGGTCAGTTAACTATTAATCTTCTTCAAGGAAAAGAATTTAGTTCTCAGGGAGGAGATAGAGGTCCAAAAAGAAATATTTCTGAAGTTGTATGTTATGGTTGTTATAAAAAGGGTCATTATAAGTATAATTGTCCAGATAGAGCTTCTACATCTGGTAAAGGAGATAATGATAAAGGAAAAGCACCTGTGAATTCTTTTGATGTAGTAGATAAGAGCAGAAATAATGAAGTAGATGTGTTTGTAACAAAAAGAAAGAAAGAAAAAGATAATCAAGATGGAAATGATCCTAAGAAGATGAAAGGAGAAACTAGTAAGAAACATAGGAGAAGAAAGTTGGGTGTGCAGGATTTTCTGATTTCACAGGGGCAAGGACCATACTCCATCTTGGAAGATCTGTCCAAAAGGCCTGCAAATATTACATATGGTCAACTCTTGGCTATGTCTTCTGAGAAGAGGTGGGAGTTGCGAAGTGGACTCAATGCTCGACGAAGGAAGGAGGTTGAGGTCCCTATTTTGGAGGCAGAGGCAGATCCCTATGCTCCACAAGCTGAGGTATTATGTAATGGTATTTCAATTCATGATGTCTTAGTTGATGGAGGTGCTGCAGTTAATGTAATGACCGAGTCTGTAATGAATATGTTGGGTTTAAAAATTGATCACCCTTCAACACTTATGTTAAGGTCATTAAATAAAGGAAAAACTAAATCAGAAGGTGTATTTTCAAATGTGGCAATATCTGTTATGGGTGTTGTATGTGTGGTAGACTTTCAGGTGATGAAAAATGGTACTGTTGCGTACCCAATGTTGTTAGGAAGACCATGGCTAAGGAGAGTTCATACAAGAAACTACTGGAATGAAGGTTTCATGACACTTGGACATGGTAGAGAGAGGGTGAAGATAAACGTGATCCCTCGACATCATAAAGCAGAACCTGTGGATTCAAGTGATGAAACTGATGATTAGACATCCTCTGATTACTCTAGTACCAATGAAGTGGACACTGAAGATGAAGAAAGTGAGGTTGATGTTTCAGTTATGAATATCCTTCCAGTCACACCAACTCATGACCCCATAAAATTATCTGAAGAAGAAGTTGATAATCGTCTCCAACAAATAAAGATTGGTGATGTTGTGATGGAGAGTGAGAAGGAATCCTACCTCCAGCTCTTTCGAAGGTACATACACATATTCACTTTTGATTACAAGGAACTCTGTCAAGTAATTTGGGTAGAACATTCTATTGAGCTGGTAGATGGTGCTAAGCCTATAAAGCAAATGCCATATAGAATGAATCCTAATTTTTCCAAGACTGTAAAAGAAGAAATAGATAAGTTGCTTGATGCAGGATTCATATTTGTTGTGGAGAATTCAGAATGGGTTTCTCCCATTTTGATCTCAATAAAAAAGAATGGGAAGCTACGCATTTGTGTTGATTACAGGAAGCTCAATAAGGCAACAAAGAAGGATCATTACCCTCTTCCATTCTCAGATCAGATCTTGGACGAAGTAGCTGGCTAGGAGTGTTATAGTTTTGCTGATGGATATAGCGGATACAACCAAGTCCGTATAGTAGAGAAAGATCAGCTGAAGACCACGTTCACCACTCCTTAGGGAACGTTTGCTTATAGAGTTATGCCTTTTGGGTTGTGTAATGCTCCAGCAACATTCCAGCATTTGATGAATAGGGTGTTCGAACCCTACATTGGGAACTTCATCAGAGTATTTTTGGATGATTTTTGCATCTATGGGAGCAAGATGGACCACCTGCACCAAATGGAGACAGCATTTCAAAGGTTAGATGAAGCACAAGCCTCACTAAACCCTAAAAAGTGTGTCTTTGGATGTTCTAAAGGTGTTTTGTTAGGGCATGTTGTATCCAGAGATGGTATTGGTACTGATCCTGATAAAGTTTCAAAAATCAAAGAGTTACCATTTCCTATGAATAGAAGTAAGTTGAGATCATTTTTAGGCCATGTGGGTTACTATAGAAGGTTCATCAAGAATTTCTCAAAGATTGCACAGCCACTAACCCAGTTCTTGAAGAAGGATGTTACTTATGAACCAGGAAATAAGGCGCATGAAGCTTTTGAACAACTGAAGGAAGCCCTAGTGTCTTCACCTGTTCTAAAGAATCTAGATTGGAGCAAGCCATTCATTGTGTATACTGATGCCTCAGATGCAGCACTAGGAAGTACTCTAAGCCAAAAGAGATGAAAATGGGAATGAACATCCAATTTACTTTGGGAGCAGACAAATGAGCAGTGCTGAGGTAAATTATACTGTAACTGAAAAAGAGGCTCTAGCTATCATTTTTGTTGTAAAGAAGTTTAGAAATTACTTACTAGGGCAGAAATTTATAGTTGTAACAGATCATCAGGATCTAAAATATATTGTCAATAAGCCTAACCCATCAGGGAGGATAGCAAGACGGATAATTTTGCTACAAGAATTTGAATTTGATATTATAGATAGGCCAGGAAAGAAGCATGTCAATGCAGATGCACTCTCTCGAGCCTATGATGGTTTAGGTTCATCTTGTGATGATGATGATTTCCCAGATGCAGCATTGTTATCCCTTGACACAATCCCTAGTGAATACATAGATATTTGGAATTATCTGAATGAATTCAAGTTTCCTGATGGTGCCAATGCAAAGACTAAGAGGAAGATTACTCAAGCCAGTTGTCCATATTCTATTCTACATGGAGTATTATTTCGAATAGGAACTGATGGACAGTACAAGAGGGTAGTTGGACGTGATCAAGGGAAGGAACTGCTAGAAGAATTCCACAATGGTACATGTGGAGGGAACTTCTCTGGACAACTTACAGCAAGAAGGATCTTGGATGCAGGTTATCACTGGCCCACTCTTTTTAGAGATTGTTATAATTATTGTAAGACATGTGATATTTGTCAAACACATGGTAACCATAAGACTTCATCAGCTCCATTATGTCCTATTCTTCCACTTAGACCCTTTGAAAAGTGGAGAATAGACATTGTAGGTCCACTTCCAACTACCTCACACCAAAATAAGTATATTGTAGTTGCCACAGATTATTTAACCAAGTGGGTTGAAGCTAGGCCATTGAAAACAGCTTCCATGGATGAAGTGGCAAGGTTCATATATGAACGCATTGTCACTAGATTTGGTTGTCCATTAGAAATTGTAACAGATCAAGGAAGCCACTTCATTAATGAGGTGGTAGAAGCCCTAGTCAATAAGTTTTCTATTAAGCACAGGAAGGCAACAACATACAAGCCAAGCACAAATGGACAAGTGGAACGAACAAATTTTGTGTTGTGTCAAATTCTAGCAAAAGATGCAGCCTTGTAGGTACATAAATGGGATAAAAGGAATCATGCAGCATTGTGGGCATATAGGGCAACATCAAAGTCAGCAACAAGATACTCCCCATTTCAGTTGGCCTATGGCATTGATCCAGTTCTTCCTATTGAGTTTGATATTCCCACTATGAGAGTTATGAAAAATGAAAGGATGGATGAAAGTGATTCAGTAAAAGAAAGGTTGGTACATCTTCATTTGCTAGAGTAAATGAGGGAAATAGCTAAGGATACAAGCTATAAGAAGAAAATGAAGCAGAAGGAATACTTTGATTAAAAGATCCAGTTGGTCTCCATTTCATGTGAATGACTTGGTTCTAGTATATGATTCCAGATACAAAAAAAGAAGACAGAGAAAATTTCTTCCAAAATAGATGGGGCCCTACAAAATAGCAGTTGTGCATGAAAATGGTACGTACCGACTGGAGGAATTGGATGGCACTCCCATTACAAAATGGGTCAACCACGACAAGTTGAAGATTTTCCAAGCACCAGAATAGTCTACTCCGAGGACGGAGTAGAAGCTAGGAAGGGGGAAGATGTCGACACTAAAATTTTCCTCCGTGTAATTTCTATTTCATTAATGTATGTATTAGGAATAGGATGTTGTTAAATATAATTAGTAGTAGCGTCCGATAGAAGATGATACGACACCGCCAATAATGTATAGTACGGTAATAGTCAAAAGTACAATAGGAATGTTGTGTAAAAAGTAAATATTTGTCGTAAGTGGTCCGGTAATGTTAAAATGTCAAAGTTGGGGTAAGTAGAGAAGTAGGGTCTACATAATTAGGAATTAGAAATATTATATTGGTAATAAGGACAAGGAGTGAGGTCATAAATATTTTGTGTATTTTATTTGTAAAAAGTCTAAAAATGTGGAACCCATGTGAAATGATAAGGTTTATCTTATCTTAAAAGATAAGCTTACATGTACAGATAAGAGTTAAGGTATGGAATATGATTCTGTCAGAGTGGAATTTCTTATCCTATCTTAGAGATAAGATGGATAAGCCTGGAAGTTCTATAAATAAAGAGGCCACCCCCCTCATTTAGCATAGAAGGAAGTAGTGAGAAATATTGTATGAGTAAGTGTGTAAAGGAAGCCATCAGTTTGAAGGTGTGTTAAAGAAGCCATTAAGAGGTGTAATTGTGAAGTTTCTCCCATAGTATTGGTGGAAGGCAAGTGAAGTCAGTAACACTTGAAGTACCTCATGGGTGAGATTGTAACAATTTCATGTTAATATTATAATTTACTCTGATATTTCAGATTTATCATCATTCCTTCTTATCATAGTCTATGGTATTCTTGTGTTATGTTTGTTGTTTGTGTTTCCAGATTACATCCACCAAACTAAAGGCTGTGCATTAGTAAATAATCATAGCATGAGGAGTTCCCAGTGAAGAATTATCATAAGTGCCGGATTGGTGATGATAGAATCCCATGCAACCTAACAATGTCCTCCATAAATACTTTGGCAATGGCCTGTGCATTATAGGTGATCTTGGTCGGCAAGAAGTGCACAACCTTGGTCAACTTATCCACGGTGACCATAATGGCATCATGATGATAAGAAGACATAGGGAGTTCGACTATGAAATCCATGGAGATCACATCTCATTTCCACTTGGGAATATCATGAGAATGTAAGAGTCTTGTGGGATGAGAATGCTCTTCCTTGACCCTCTGACACTCAAGGCAACGTGCAAAAAAAATTTCTATGTCCTGACAAAGACCTGGGCAATAATATAACTCCCTCATATTAGCATGTATTTTCTTCACTCCTGGGTGTGCTGCATATGGGGCTCAATGAGCCTTGGTAAGGATGAAGCTACACAGATCGCCTGAATTAGGTACGTAGATGAACCAATGGAACCGAAGTAAACCATCTGTCTCTAAAAACACACCCTGAATATCTACCCTCTAATGAACCCTGTGACCCCAACATCTATCTAGCTCCCTCATAAAACATGTCCTCTAGAAGATGCTCAAGAATCCTACCTCTCAAATTTGACTGTAGTGTCAATGAAGCAAGGACATGTCATCGTCTACTAAGTGCATCCAAAACAAAATTTTTCTTTTTCCCTTGATATAATATACCTCCATGTCACACTCACGTAGGAATTCCATCCCAACGCCGTTGACGAGCGTTGAGGTTCAGCTATGAGAAGATATGCTACAAGCTACAATGATTTGTCCTCAAAATGAAAGGTTTACCCAAAAGGAAATGTCGTCAACGCATAAGGGCATGAAATAACTGCTACAAGCTCCAAGTCATGAGTAGGATAGTTGAGCTCATAGTCCTTTAGCTTTCGAGACTTAAAGGAAATAACATGACTCTCCTGCATAAGAAACTGCTACCAAACCCTCTAGCGATGCATCAATACAAACCACAAAATTCTCTGTAGGGTCCAGAACTGCTAAGATGGGTGTCCATGGTTAACCTTTCCTTAAACAACTAAAATGCATGCTCACACTTTTCTGACCAATCAAACTTCTTCCCTTTTCTCTGAAGAGAAGTGATAGGGTGAGCAATCCTAGAAAATTCATGTACAAACTTGTGATAATAGCTAGTTAAACCCATAAAAATCATCACCTCAGTAACTATTGTGGGTGCTAGCCAATCCATAATAGCATGTATCTTAGAGGGATCTACTGAGATACCATCCGCTTGATATGATATGACCCAAGTACTGAATCTCTGCCTGAAAGAAGTTGCATTTTTCCAAGTTCCCATACAACTTCTACTCTCTCAAAACCTACAGTACCTACCTCAAATGCTCCTCGTGTTCCTCCTCAGAATGAGAATATATTAATATGTCATCAAGGAACACTAACACAAAGAGATCCAAAAATTTTCTGAATACTCCATTCATGAGGCTCACGAAGACAGTTAGGGCATTAGTCAATCCAAATGGAACAACATGTGAACTCATAATGCCCATAATGTTGTGTGAAAACATTGTCTTATGAATGTCTGCATTTGAAATGCCGTAACTGATGGTACCCTAACTTGAGATCAATTTTAGAGAAAATTCTTGCTCCCCGCATCTGATAAAACAAGTCATCAATCCTAGGGAGCGGATAATGGTTCTTTATTGTGACTTTTTTGAGCTATCCTGAAGTCAACACAAAACCTAAGAGAACTATCCTTCTTCTTCACAAAAATGACTGGCGCTCCCCAAAGAGATACACTAGGGCGAATAAGACCCTTATCTCACAATTCCTCTAAGTGAATATTGAAGCTCATGAAGCTCTGGAGTCATCATCTGATAGGGTACCCTAGAAATTGGTGCAGATTTGGGTACTAAATCAATGGTGAAATCCACCTCTCTGTGGGGTGGTAACCCTGGAAGCTCACCTGGAAACACATCGGCATACTCCCTCAAAACTACATGATCATCCAAGGGTGAATGCTCTGGAGTGCTCTCTGATCGATCAGTGATGGTGATAGTAAAAAACTGACATCCCTTACGCATGCTCTCACTTGAGTTGCTTAGCCGAGATCATGCATAAAGAGATAGGCCTCTTCATCCCTGAAATCACAACTACACTACCAAGATCATCCTGACACTCAATGACCTTATTTCTGCAATCCACCTTAGCTCGATGCACCTCGAGCCAATCCATACCCAACACTACCTGATAGGATCCTAGAGGGATAACTCGGAGGTCAAGTGTAGTGGAGAAGGCTCCTAAATCAAGTACATGCAACTCTCCACATACGAGTCCATGATGAGTTTGGCCCCAGAGGCCAACTCAACCTACCAACTATCTGGTTGCCTAGCCACCACTAGCCCACACTGGTCCACTATAGAAGGTGATATAAAAGAATCTGAAGCACCTGAATCAAAAAGTACTAAGATAGAAATACCCCTGATAGTACCTATCGTCTCAATGATTGTGGCCTGATGCTCAGCCTGGTGGTTGTCAACTACTGCATATACATGATGGGCGTGTCCCATGTCACCCACTGTCTGGCTCTAATCTAGCAGCTCTATATATGCATCCATGGTATTGGGTTTGTGTGGGCACATATGCACATAGTGATCAGGAGACCCACAAATGAAACATCCTCTTATACCCCTCTGAGATGGGGTCCCTCCTGTACTCTGGTGTATTGATCCTGCCTGGTCCAACCCTAGTAGACTGTTACGTGTACGATGCAAGCTGGATGTACCTGCTAATTACCCCTACCTCCTATCCCTGGCTCCACCAAAACCTCCTCTAGTGCCACCTCTCTGAAAGCTCTGAGTCTGTCTAGCCCTCTGCTACTGGTGGCCATGATGTTGTGTTTGCTGCTACGGGTGTGGTGGAGCCCTCGATGGCTGCTGGCAGAGGCCAGAATCCTCCTCTAGGGGGTGGTGTTGTACCCAGTGACCTCTAACTCTAAAAGGCTTGTATCCTCTCCTAAAACTTGCTCTTGTTTCTATCTCAGTGCTCCTGTGCCTTGGTCCTGTTCTCCTCAGCTAAGTAGGCCTTCTCAAGTGTGGGAGGAGATAACATCCTAACTGCTCCTGCTATATCTACATTAAGGCCTCGAATAAACCAGTTAACCTACAATTTCTCATCTTGTAGGTAATCCACATACTGCAGAAGATCCAGGAACCTGCTCTCATACTGCGCTACTATGTCAGATCCCTGTCGTAAGTCATGAAACTCATCGATCCTCTTCTGCACGAAATTCTCTGACATATAGCGAGCCCCTGAATCTACTCCTCAAACACCTCCCAGGTCACTGTCTCTTGAGTCAGATGGAGCTTCCGCTCCTCATTCCTCCACCAAACATTCCTGATGTATCTCGAAGGAGGTGTATGGAGTGAACCTTTCCTTGACATTGCTCTCGTAAGAGTGCAAGCCAAAGTAACTATCCAAGCTAAGGAGCCATGACTTAGCCCCAAAGCCATCTGTAGAGCCGGTGTAGGTAGGCGGCTGCAAGTGAAGAAGATCTCTGATCACACTGCCTATATCCCAATCCTGAGTGATGTAAACCAATAGGTGAGTGGGGTCTCCTATCCCCCAAATGGTCCCTCAAGACTGTGTGAGTGGCTATGACGGTACATGAGGCTACCCTCTCATGATGAACGGAAGGGCTACTTGACCTCTCCTGCCTCAGGTGTATCATGTGCTCTGGTGGCTCTGAATGCGGCGTCCTCACCTATCATGGCTCCTCGTCTCCCAATGGAATCTCCTCTCTCACCTCCTGCAGTGGTTGGAAGACGCTGCTGCACAATGCCAATCAACTGCTGGAGAGCCTCTAAGATCTGAGGCCCTAACTTGGGTGTCGGTGGTTCGGGCGTGGGCGTACCACGATCCCAAACCCCTAAGCAAAGCGTCGTCTCATGGGTGCCATCCTGTGCACGAGGTGAGCGAAGAGGTTATTAAATGGTTGTTGTGAAATTTTTTTTACCAATTATTTTATTTATTTATTTACTTTTAATGTTATTATAAATGTTGTTAACCAGGTTGATTGATTACCCAGAGTGTCCGCGTGTGTGAACCTCTTCTCTGATACCAAATGTCGTGCGCCCCGACCTCGGACACACGGGGAAATCAAACCAAAAATGTGCAACTAAAAATTTTGGGTAACTTTTAGTTTTTTTTAAGTGGTCATACGGTTAAATACTAATACTCTACTTAATCTGATTTCCCACCAATAATTAATTTATTATTAATTTATTCAGTTTCTGAAGTTAAATAAACGCTACTTCCAAAATTAAACTTGAATTATTTATTCTACTAAGTTAATTTCTAGGGTCACTAAAGTTTACTAAGTCTATACACCCCCCTTAATTTAATTTAATTTGTCTTCCCTTTTTAATTTAATTGCCCCCACCTCCCCTTTAATTTATTTTCTACACTCCCTTTTAAAATGATCCATGACTTAAAAGTGTAGGAGGTTGTTTGTGAGCCCTTGGATCAGATCTGATTCTTGACCCTTGGTTTTTGAAAAAACCCTTAAGTTGGCCCTAACATCTTTTTCTTTTTCTTTTCAAATCTCCTTTTCTCATTCATTTGTTTTGTTTGTCATTTGCAGGTGGAGGAGCTATGGAGCTTTAATGATTTTTGCATTGTTTTGTTTGAAGATTCATACACTGAAAATAAACATGTATCCTTTTTTGTTTAATACATATATACATACATATATATACATACATACATACATATGTATACATATGTATACATATATATACATATACATATACATATACATATGTATACATATATATATATATATATATATATTAAAACCCCAAAGGGGTCGGCCGCATTTTTGGGAGGAAGGCGGTGCATATCTGCAGAGAGGGGGGTTTGTGGCAGGGGGCGGTGGACAGGGACAGCGGTGGCTAGTGCAATGGGGCGGATGGAGAGTAGGGGACAAGGAGGTGGCGACATGGTTGGGGGTGCAGCAGTGGTTAAAGGGGGCTGCATACGGTGGGGGATCAGGGATAGACATGGGACAAGGTGGAGGGAGAGGGGGCGCCAACAGGCCATGGGGGGAGCAGCGTAGGGGTCAGCTGTGTGGTAGGCCAAAGCGGAAGGGGGGGAGAGTTCGGCCTCCCCCCAAACCGATTGGTTTGTTTTGTTTATTTTCTTTTTAAAACTATGAATTTTTGTGTTTATTGATTTTGGTTTTAAAATATATATATATTTATAATATATATAATATACTATATATACTATATATATATATATATAATATTAATCTAAAAGCAATTTTCTATTTAATAATAATACTCATAATGTATGTATATTAATTAATATTTAATACTTTTTTTAAAAAATAAATATGTGTGTGTGTGTGTGTGTGGTCCAAAATATGAATACCCTCACCTTATAAATCTGCAATACAGATTTATTTTAGGAAAACAATAAAACTAAGGCTATTAATATTTTAAATCTTGAATATGATCCTATTTATTTTTGTACTCATTGATATATATATTGATGATTCCAACTTATAAAATAACAAATTTTAATTTCACTACTTGATGCAAAAAGGAAATTAAAATTTTCAACTAATCACACTAAATGAATTATCTACTTTGTGGTAAAGGAAACACAAGTATTGCAAATGAGAATACTAAGTACAAACCATTAACTTCTACATGGAAAAGAATTCCAAACTCTTCACATTCCATTTAATAATGTTTCAAAAAGAAATCAAGAGTAGTTACTTTCTATTCCAAGGTAATACTAAATGATTACTTCATATTCACACACAAGTAAAAATCTCTAAACAAGTTAATATATTTTCTTTTCAATCTAGCTCCACTTAGTTTCTCAATCCATGATAATTTTACAAAGAGATGCACATTTCAAAATGGTAATAGTTTCTTTCACTATTAAATAGCAAACTTCCTATAACAAAATAGATTTCATTTCCAATAAATAATCTTTTTTTGGTGTCAAAATAATATTCCCATAAAAAAAGCATGTTAAAAAAATGTAAATACATTTTACTAGATGTATTTTAAAGGAACGCAATATTCATACAAGGCTTCTTTTGCGAAAATCTCCTCAGTACATCATATTTCAAAATCATGCTAAAATACATAAGAAGACAACCCAACAAACTCCTTCCCAAGTTGAAATAAGGTTTGCAAATACAAATGATATATCAATCTTACAAGTGATTTTTCCAATACCAAAAGGAAGAGGAATTACAACAAAGAGGAAGTTTTTTTTTTTTAAAGCCATATCCCAAAAGGGTTACAAAGAGGTAATATTTCGTAAGATAAAAAGGAGATGACAAAGGAACTCCAACTACCACCAACTCCCATCATGAGATACAATTTGTACATGCCTTCAAGGAATCTAAATAAGGAGAAGAAGCTTGTTTGCCACCCAACCATAGGCATCATTACATGTCCTTTCCCAAGGTTGGGATGCATGCTAGCCTCCCCCAAGCCCTTGGAAAGAGGACAACTATCCACAACTATGCACAAGAGAGAGGGTAAACAAACAACATTATATCCACACAAAAATAAGACAAAGATCTAAAACAAGACTCCAAATTTGTACAAAGATGAATAAGGAGGAGAACCCAAGTTCTACCTCTAAAATGGGGAAGAGAAAAGAAGTTCTCCAAAATGTTTGCAACCATCATTATTTGCACAAAATAAGATCTCCATACCCTCCTTATTTCTCTGATTTCATTCAAGCCCTCCTTATTCCTCCACCCTTTCACCAATCCTTCTTGGAAGGATTTTCAAACCCCAAAGGGGTTTCCTTACCAAGAATGGGGAAGGAGGTTCATGCCAAATGACCCACCTTCCCCACCTCAACCATTTGAGGGGAAGTAACTAAATCCTACAAGGCTTTCCCATCAAGCCTATAAGGATTGAGAGGGAAAATTCCCCTCTCTTCCCCCACAACTCCAAAACTCCATCATACCATATGATGGAGGGAGCAAAATCAAATAAACAACAATAAGAACTTCATGCAACAACAACATTTCCAAGTAAAAAACTAATTTTAAGCATGATATAACAAACACAATAAATTTCAAGAATCCTACCTCAAAGAAAAGCTCTCCAAACTTCAATCTCTTCCACTTCTTGACCCAAGCAAATTCTAGCTCCAAATCCACAAGACTCCAAGCAATAGCTCCAAAAAAAAGTTCTATTCTTTTCCCATGAGGGGGAATTTGAAGAGGAGCAAGAAAAAATCCTCACCAATGAGGGGGTGACATGTGTCACCCCTCTCCTCCCTCAAGGTCAAAGATGCCAAAGATAAATGAGAGAAAGGATAAAATGACTTTTAGCCCTCTTCTCCCAAATTACTCTTAATGATAACAAAATAAATCTTGTGCAACTTTTAACAAGCACACTAATCCATACCCCTTACATGGATGTGACCAAAGGAGAGGCAAAAAGGGAAGGAAAACTCCCTCCAGCCTTGGAAATAAGCCCCTTGCCCATTAGGTAGGGTCCAAGGGCTCATTTTCATGTTAAGGGAACTCCCAAACTAAAAAGGGGTCCCAAAAAATGCCTAAAATAACCCAATTTCGGGTTTGGCAAATTTGACACAAGGTAAGAGGGTGTGGGGCCCACCCAAGGGTTCACATGTGGCCCTAAACCCTTTTAATTAAGTACATCACTAAACAAATTCAAAACTAAATGAAAGAGGGGCCATTAATCCCCCAAAACAAGCTTACAACACAAACTAAACACCCTAAGCAAAATTAATATTTACAAGACATTACATTATAAATGAGGGTCATCCATGGTGCCCAAAACAATAATTCTAATGTTAAGTCCTCAAGCAATAAACACGGCTAGGACTTAGCCCCGTGGGCTGCTTATGCAAAGTTACGTAGCTGGCCTGAGTCCCACCTTCTCCTGTGACCTGTCACCTGCACACTCATTGCACACATTAAACACACCTATCTGATAAAATTTGAATTAACTACTAATAAGATATCAATGAGTTCTATACTAACATATCATCTCTCTGAAATCAGAAATGCGACCACATGCACAATTACACAAAATTCACAATAAGTTAGACATAATGATAAAGTAACATGTATCCATAGAGTCCCAACATGCAACAAACTGATTATCCATCAATATAATTACATTCCAAAACAACATCATATCAATTAACATCCATGTCATTATAAAATAATGCGACAACATAATAATCAAGCTAAATCGACGATATACGCCTAAATGTCC
Source organism: Taxus chinensis (assembly GCA_019776745.2). NCBI lineage: Eukaryota > Viridiplantae > Streptophyta > Pinopsida > Cupressales > Taxaceae > Taxus > Taxus chinensis. Next base: position 799,556,270 of record CM034150.1, read on the forward strand.
ATACGTGCCTAATCATATCAAATCTCCTAATGTAATGTCCAAAACATATCAAATCTCTGTCAAAACATGTCTATGAGTAATGAGCAACAAGTAACTGAGCTATAAAAGTGTGGGCACTACAAAATTCAAATGTACTTCATAAATCACATGTTATTGTTATAAAAATACATTGCAAGTATGAACATTAAAGCATTTAAAGCTCTCCTAAATCTTCGTAAAGAAGTTACACATCCTTTAAAGCACCCACCACAAAGTTATGAATCACTCAAACTATGTTTAATATTCTAACATCCTCCATTACCAAGCATGCAAAGGTCCTTGATCCATGTCTTAGCAAGAGTAAGGCACTTCAAGTGATACCAATGGTCTTAAGGGACAAAGAGGACCAATATTAGCATATGAAGCACAACACATCACACTACTACCACATTGGGTACATTTCTATTATATCTATGTTTATGCCCACTATATTTCTGTCAAGAGACATGAGGGAAAACTTAGGGGGTGGCTTAGATTACATACATTAATTGTACCAACACTAGGAGAACTATATGAGGCTTGCTCATGGTCAAGGGGTTGTAGTGCAAAACCTAGACTGGTTTAGTATGGTTGAATCTAGGGTTACTCCATCCTCACCCATATATGGATTTCTCTTTTTGGTATATAATAATTTAATAATTTTTTCTACATGTTTATAGGGTTTTTATTTCTTATAGGTCATCCCAAAGGTGTGCAAGCCCTAGCCATAGATAAAAAAATACTATTTCCATACTAGTGATATGAAAGAAAGTTTACAAATCTCTACCATTTATAGGTTCAAAACCATACAAATCAATACCATACCATACTATTTCCTATCCGCATGAGGATTTTCTAGGCACGGTCTTAGGAACAAAGCACTTCCAAGTTCTAATTAGTATTTCCAACTAGTCTACACATCTAGAAAACTTTTGTAACTCTTTACAAAGGTAATTCTTTATTTGTTCTTGTGTTTTATGTTATCACTTTATGATTTATATTTGTGCAATATATTAAAATATTTACTCTAGATTACATGATTAATGTGGATTGATTTATTTAAAATATTCACCCTATGACATTCTTTACATCCTAACCCATATTATACTTTTTAGGGTGTAAATATTTGGTGAACATGGCCCTTGATCGGATATCTCACTTTGTACCAAACCCTTGATTCCCTAGGGCTTCTTCTTCTTTTATTGATGTTTTATCCTTTTCTTATATCTAAGTTGTGTGTTTTTATGTGTTATAATGGCTTATCCTCAAATATTTTATGATCTTCGCCTCAAGCCTAAGGGTTCACTTGCTTACTTTGATATGGGCTACCATCCTTTAACTAGGTCCATGCTCATACTTGGCTTGAGATAGGGACTCATACATTGGTTCTAATTACCTCATGGCCTAATCTCAAATGAATCCTACATGCATTAATACATACAGTATGAGATCATTCATGTTACTACATAACAACCATCTCACTTTGCACCCTCTTTAATGGGTCATAATGGTAATGTGTTAATTATAAGGCATAATAAGCAACCAGTTATGGGTAATCCACCTTTACCTCCACCACCTACTACATCCATTATTAAGACTTGCCCTCCTTCCAAAGGATATGATACATTAGAAAAATCAAACAATACTCTTGCCAAGATATTTCTTTTGGAACTACCACAGAAATCACTTAGTTATAAAGACATACTATATGAAACATTAAAATCTATTACCCTACCTAATGATACATAGCCTATTGCCTTTACATATATTATGGACACATTTATAACTGTTAGGAAATATAGCTTAGTGCTCCATTTGTATGTATGGGTGAATAATAATTACATGTATAATTATTATTATGGTAAATTAGTGAAAGTATATTTACTATGTAAATAGTAAATGTAAAATGTGGTTAGTATGTGGTATGTTAGTAAGTTAGAATAACAAAACAATTAGTATTATTTTATTATTATATTGGTGAGAGGTTGAAACCATACGGGTGCATGGTTGTATATGCAGACAAAGGTTGTTGTGAAGATTGTTATTATACATCTCTTATATAATGGAGTGTAATGAAATAGTGAATTAAAAAAAAATGAGTGTGAAAATAATATAGTGTTGCTGATTTTAATTATTATCTGTGTAGCTATTTCATGTATTATGTGTATTAGATCAGGGTAATTTTCACATTTGGTACCAGATCAAGTTAAATCTGTCTCAAAGAATATCTTGTAACTTTTGTTTTGCAATCTGGGTTTCTCCAAAAAAATTTACGTGGAACAATCTGCCATACAGAAAGCTACAAAAAACATTTCAGTGAAACCCAGTTTGTCATTTAAGAGAAACATGCAATTTACTATACAGCACATTGATCACTATTGTTTTTTGAAGAAATCAGAGAATCAAAGGTAATTCAAATCTACATTCAAATTTTTTTGGATATTTAGATTCAGTAAAATGGATACACTTTTAGATATATTTAATGGGATGAACTTCCATACATGGAGAGTAAGAATCCAGATGTAGTTAATGAATAAAAACGTATGGAGCATAGTAGATGGAAAATAAAAAGCATCTACAGATGTAAGCAAAATTGTAGAATGTGAAACTAGAGATGAACAAATAACAGATGAAATTGACTATAATTTTGAATAATTTCTATCCTAAGTGAAGTTATTGGAGGAAGGAGGCACAGGAGGTTGGAGGTCATTTAGCAACCTCTCATCAGTCACCAACGATGAGGCCATATCAGTTATGGTGATTATTTTTTTATACAATGTGTTCCTATTTTTTCTTTGTGTGTTTGGCAGAATGTTTGGTTGTAGTGTTCCTATTGTGGTTTATAGAATAAATGAAATTTCACATTGAGGGGGGAACATGATCTCAATGTTCCATTTCTAATTTTCTACATTTTTGTTATTTTCTATATGTGAGCAACTATATTTCCTATGTTTTTCCATGCAGTGAAATGTGATGATAGCTGATAATTGTATTTGACACATCATGATGTGGTTGTAGGTAAACCACTTGAAAACCTTCATTTTTGGTATGTGGTACACCACTTATAAAACCACCATTTTTGGTTGTTGATAAACCCTATGCAAAACCATCACCCTTTTGGTTTGTGGTAAACCAGTTGCAAAATCACCATTTTTGGTTTATGGTCAACTGTATGAAAAACCATCTATTAGGTTTATGATCATCCTGTAAAATCATCAAATCATGAAAGTAAGTGCAAGTACCAAGGAAATTTTTCTCCATGTTCGCACTAAGGGGGGAATGTAAGAAAATATATCTTAGTGTTCCATTTGTATGTATGGGTGAATAATAATTACATGTGTAATTATTATTATGGTAAATTACTGAAAGTGCATTTACTATGTAAATGTAACTCATAAATGTAAAATGTGGTTAGTATGTGGTATGTTAGTAAGTTAGAATAATAAAACAATTAGTATTGTTTTTATTCTTATATTGGTGAGAGGTTGAAACCATACGGGTGTATGGTTGTATGCAGACAAAGGTTGTTTGTGAGGATTTTTACCTATACATCTCCTATATAATGGAGTGTAATGAAATAGTGAATTAAAAAAAATGAGTGTGAGAATAATATAGTGTTACTAATTTTAATTATTGTTATGTGTAGCTATTTTATGTATTCTGTGTATTAGATCAAAGTAATTTTCACAAAAACTATCCATAAGGAAATTACTAATATTTATACCGAGATCCCTTCTCAACATGATGTGGGCCAATGCCCACCATTTCTTATAATTGTCTAAATTTAAGGATTCCTCATTAAGCATGTTTTGATTGATATTGGGTTTGGTTTGAGTGTCTTTCCTAGCTCTCTAATTAAACAAATGGATGTTTTTGTGGAAAAAAATGGATACAACTAATGTTATTGTGTGAAGCTTTGATAATATCAAGAACTGTACATCGGGTGCTATCACTTTGGATATATTACTCGGCCCTAAGAACTCCCTATTACATTTCACATCATGGATAATTATCATTATTATAATCTCCTCTTAGGATGCCTTTGGATCCATGTTATGGAGGTGTTGGAGAAATATTTTTTTCCAGGAAAAAATGGTGGTTTGGTCAACACTCACAGGACTAAGTCCCTCCTTTAAGATGAAATGGATACCATTTATTGGAATCTAGAAAAACTATACACTAAACTATTTCTCAAGGTGGTCATAGACCAGGTAATGTGCAAAAATGTCCTTGTTGTAACTACAAAAATATATAAGAAAGAGATGGGAAATATATGTGAGTGAGTGGAGAATAATGAGGAGGGGAATTTTATTAGTGAGAAAAACCAAAATTTCACTAACTGTAATCCAGAGGTGGTTCTATTTTCAATTGGGGGGAAACATGAAAATACAACACAACATCATAACAAGATAGTAAAACAGATAATGCAAGATAAATAAAAAGCCTCAAAAATATATATTAATTCCATAAAGAAGGAAAAAATTCCTTCAAATTCTTACAAAGTCCAGGATGTGCTCATTTGAGTGACAAGATGAGAATGGAGGAAAATTTCTAGGTCGGAAACAGAAGAATGCAGATTTCTAGAGAGGGCAAAAACTGATCATAAGAGAGAGATGGGAAATATATGTGAGTGAGTGGAGAATAATGAGGAGGGGAATTTTATTTGTGAGCTAAACCAAAATTTCACTAACTACAATCCAGAGGTGGTTCTATTTTCAATTGGGGGAAATAGGAAAACACAATATAACATCATAACAAGATAGTAAAATAGATAATGTGAGATACATAAAAAGCCTCATAAAGATATATTAATTCCACAAAGAAGAAAAAAGGTCCTTCAACTTCTTAAAAGGTCCATCATGTGCTCATCTGAGTGATAAGATGAGAATGGAGGAGAATTGTTAGGTCGAAAACAGAAGAATGCATATTTCTAGAGAGGGCAAAAATTGATCCTTTGGAGTAGAGAGAGCATTACAATTTATATCCAAAGTGAGTGACTCTTCATATTCCCATGTAACCTTTCAAATTAAAGTTCAATATCAACAAATAAATAGAAAATTTAAGTGACTTTTACAATAGTTATTTCTCAACAAAAAAATAGAATGTTAGAGAGAGAGAAAAGTAAAGAGAGAAAGAGTGATCAAATGAAGATGATCAAGGATGAATTTTTTCTCTTCCTTCATTGTGGATGTGAATGTCGCAATTAAATAGGATCTTACATGGTCCTGATTAAGTCCCGTATTAAAAATGATGTTCCACATCTTATCCAGAGTGATCATCTTTTACCATGTCTTAAAATCTCTCTTTCAACTCTTCATCTTTGTGAGCAATGGTAGGCTAGAAAAATCAACTCTTTATCATCAGCACAATCTCATATATCTTATATGAGAAAAAACTCATCTTATAATCATCATGAAGCATGCACTCACACACCACACAAACCTCCAAATTGATAATCATGATCTCTCTTGGATTCAACATTATCAAATATTTTTTAATAATCGTCAATGGAAACATAACAATCCTTTAAATGGAGACACTTCCTCTTCACAAGATGGAATGAAGAACTGACTAAATGGACAATGTCTTCTTGAATATTACGATAACTCCCTATCATATCTCTTGAATGGAGAATGGTGAGGAGATCAATAATATACCAAGACCCATGGTTCTCATCATAAAATCCTTTGATTGATTCAACTATATGTTTCATGTTTAACAATCCTCTTACACACTCTGACTTAGGTTAGCAAAATCCATGTGTTCCACATTATTGTCTTGAATCTATGGGGTATTTGGAAACCAAGACCAAGATGGGATCATATATATAGTAATAAAATTTCATCTTTCAAGTTTGTGGTATCACATACTTCAGAATGTTGGTGGAGTTTAGAGGGACACTTTAGTTATATCATGTTTTTCAGTCTAGTGCAGTGTCCATGGTTGTTTGCAACAAAGGGAATAGTAGGAATTGTTCTCAACACGTATTTAACAAAAAAATCAACTGAATAATAGACTTACTGCAATTAGGAAATGAAATGCATTAAAGAAAAAGAATATTAAAGACAAAATTTAAAGGTATTTAACACAAGTTTAATGCTGAAATGGTAAACACATTCAAAATGATAGAAAGGAAATAACAATAAATCTCCCTTCTCATTGGGGAGGAGTGGCCCTTGCTCCTTCCCTTCGATCAGGTTTAATGTTGAAAGTCACACAACAAAGTTTCCCCTGAATCTATAATTTTATTGAATTGAAAGAGTCTACTTTTACAATAAATCAACTAACTGAACCAAACTGATAAATCTTAATACATTATCTCTTTTATACAAGAGCAGTCCTAGTCCCTCTAGGAGAGAACTAGTTTATTCACAATAACTAACATCTACTTAACTGGATGTTGACTAAAACAATGACTATCTATTCTAAGAATTACAGTTGTGGAAGGAGTAGTCTTTGCAATGTTTGGATTGAATTAATCTTGCTAACTGCAGAGGAGGCCCATAATTGAATCCTTTGAGAGATTCAATCGGTGTTGGAAGATACTTCATATCTTAGATTGATTTCAGAGAATCGTGGTGATAATAAATCCATAGGTGTTGATCGCATCACGTCTCCAAGCAACTGAAGTAACTAGACCTCATAATCTGCATGACGGTAGGTTGAGGTAGTGGCACATGTTTCATGCTCATGTTGTTGTGCTGCCAGTTGTATCAACTTATAGTTCAGTCATCTGAGCTATTTATCTCCTTTGTACAAGTTCCTTATTTCAAGGAAATATGAATTGATGATCTAGATGAGCCAAGCTTTACTGTGAATCTTGCATTAATGCAAAGGTGAGTCCTGCACCATAAGGTGAGTGCGCCATAAGGCGAGTCCTGTGCCAGTACACCAATGAGTCATGTGCTAGTCTACAATTAACTCTTGTGATAACTCAACATATGCTTTTCCAAATGTATTGTTAATGCTCATAAAAAGATCAATTTAAGCCATTTTGAAGAAGTAATAACAAGATAAAAATAACAAGAATATGCACAATATTTCCTTCCAAAACATAGTAAAGTATTAATTATAAACCGCCAACATTATACATCGTGCAACATGATATCAAAATAATACGGGGTTTCACATGGGTTTAAACATAACAAAATGGGGATTCATCACTCCCCTGGACTTAAGATTCAGCAGGTCCTCTTGCTACCTATTCAGTTGTTCCACTATCCTTGAACAATTATATTCATTGGAAAATGTTTGTTAGGTTTCATCCAATCCAGTATTACAGAACCCAAAGAAATCAATAACAAACCTCCTCCAAGTGTTATAACTTCCCTCTGGCTGATCATCTGTAGAATCCCACCATGGCACTGGTGCAATCACCAATGGAGGTCTATACCGCATCCCAATCCACTTCTCCTACATCTCTAGAATGATTTTATAGAGGTCTTTGGCCCTTTTTAGTGACCAATGGAGGTTGGTGGGTGAAATCACCTCCTTTTTCTTATAATGTTCTACAAGAAGTTGATATCTTACTTGACATGCAAGGAAGTTTACATTGAACATTGGGATTACCTGATCCCTAAAATTTATGACACAAGTTTTAAGAATATCTTTGTACCTATGTCCACCAACCGTAAACAATATACTTGAGATTGAAATCTGTTGAAGAACCGAATTGGGGCAGGAAGATCATGCCTCATCAAGAGGCCTATATTAGATTCTTCTTGAACAAATGTTTCCCTATGTTCCCTCCATTCGGACTGGTGCTTAAGAGTATAAATAAATGCTCCCTTAATTGTACTTCTCCCACATAGAAATTTATGGGGATCTCAATTTGCTCAAGAAGAAGAAATTTTTGAACATAAAATTCACAAAGAAAATTATTTTCAACATCACTTCCTGATGTATATGCACCAAAAAATTGCATGTCATCATCAAACTCAATGTCTTGCATAGCATGAGCTCTAGATATCTTCCATTTTAGAAATTTTCTTTTAAAAATAGTGCATAAAATTTGGAAGGGGGCCTACATGAAAGAACTTGATCATATAACCAAGAAACAATAACAACATTCTCCTTAAGTAGTTTTTTTCTTCCTTCAAATCCTTATTCTCATCAGCAACTGCTCTGAGCTTATAACATTCTTCCATCCATTTAACCATTCCCTTCAAGACAATAATTTGAGGGAAAACAAATTTTGTCTGAGTTGTATGCTCTTCAGTGGCCACTGGTTTTGTTTCCTGTCTATTTTCTTGCAGAACTACAAGGGATGCATTCAACTCATTTGTTTTGGCCTGAAGGGAGTGGATTTTGTTGTTCTTTTTCTTCCAGGGCATGCTGGAGTTGAAGAGTTGCCTCTTCTTTTTTCTCTATAATATGATGTAACTGTTGGATATTTTGATTTTTATCAAACTCCAACTAGGAGAAATTGGCTTCCTTGGCTTCAAGAAGGAGTTAGAGATGTGTAATTCTCTCCTGAGCTAATTATAGCTCAAACTGAATTTTAGACAAGGACAATACTTGTGGCATAACTTTGTCAGAGTCAAGGGGAGACTAGGTTCTCCTTCCACCATAGGAGTTTTACCTTTATCCAACACATTGTAATTCTGTAACAGAGGTTGGAGTGTGCTCAACTTCCTTCTCGATAACAGGAACAAGGGGTGATATTGATTGAGTAAGAGACATAGGTGGTGTCTTTACTAGGGTTTTCATTATGGTCGATGCTTCCTGTTCTTCCTGGGAAGGAATAGTTTTAGTTGGTGTTTCATTTAGGGCTTGTGCATGCCTAGAGGTCCTAGGGTGACTTTTTAGGTCTCTCTGAGGTGGAGGGCTCTTTCTCTAGGGATAATTCAGACTCTAGGGCACACTTCTTCTTAAAATTCAACCATTTCTTAGTGTCATGCCTTTTCCTAATAAACTGGTGCTTGTAAATTAGATGTATTAAACCCTAAAATTTTAAGTAGGAGGCACCCCAAAAAATTTCTCAATGGTTGAATAAACAGAATCATACAAAATTAAGGCAATTACATTTTTTATTGGGGTTTAGTTTGGCCATGGAGAAGGTGTATTAAAATTCTCAACAAAGGTCCCAAAATGATCTCATATTTCCTTCACAGGTGAAGTATTTGATTACCCATTTAACAACTTCTGCCCAAGGTTTAGGAAGGGTAATTCATTTTATACCTTTTTCTTTACCCTTATTTTCTATCACCAATTCTAATTTTTCCTTTTTGTCAACTAAAAATATTTTAATAATTTCAGCATACATTTGTCCTATTACTGATTGCTTCACCTTCCTTTGTTATTCCTGAAAGATGACTCATTACAGTGGGGCTAAATGGAATTTTCTTACCTTGACAATGGAGTATCCTTCTTCCATGTTTCTGGTGAAATCCTCTGTCATTTTTGTGTTGAATTCTTCATAAGTAAGCAACAAATCAAACCATCCTTCCTTTTCAAAAATATCCACCGACCTTGCATTGCCAATAGTTCTGTTGAATTGGTTGGTTCATGCCTTATTCTAGGCCCCATGAACTGATGTATAGAGTACGTAAGTGAAAGATAAAGGACACAAGACTGGAAATGTGAGGTTTTTAGAGATGTAACTAAGCACAATAGCAGAATGGATAGTAGTATAGGAGTGGGAGAGCGAAATTTGGAAAGTGCCAGTGGAGAAGAAATGGTTGTAATTAAAATAACCAAATTGGGAAAGGTTTGATCGAATCCCAATGTGATAATGATATTTATTGGGAACATGTGGAGATTATTATGGAGGTGGATTATAGATTTTTGGGGATTTGTGAAGCGTGGGAAGTTATGGGAAATGGGAGAGACAATCAATTTACATGAGCATAATAATTAACGGTTCATAAATTAAAACTTTTCAACATTTAAGAAGGAAATATTTGCGCATACCTTATTAAATTAGCTTGTTGCATCATTGGAAGCCATTTCCATGCTGATTTGATCCTCCATCCACATGTGGTCCTTCATTTATTTCATGTTGGATTCAGGGGTGGTGACCATCATTCCTAGTTTTTTCGGTCACCTGTATTTTATTTTTTTCAAATTTTCCTTGTTTTTTTTAGAAGAAATGACCTCATTGCTAGTTTTCAGCCAATGCTCCAAAGGATGATGACTGCCATTTCTAGTTTTCAGTCATCTCCTCTTTATTCCTTGTTGAAAAATAACTCAGTTCTGAGTTGTGTTGGACAAAGAGACTTTTTCCAAACACTTCAGAGATGAATCTTCTTGAAGTTCATTCTGAAACTCTTCTTTGGATGTTGGTTTATGGTACAACCTCAGTTATTCCCATTAACCAACATTACCTTCTTCTCTCCATCAATTGGAATCAAGTTGGCATGGTCCCATTTTTGAATACTCATTCAATCTGATATGGGACCATCCATCTGGTTCTGCAGCTTCCCTTTGAAATCCTTGTACTTTGAATCAAATAACAGAGCCCAATCCCCTTCTTGGAATTTCCTTGGCTTTATGTATTTTTCATGCCATATCTTCCTCTAATGTTGGATGATTTCAGTTTGATGCAATTCCTGAAGTCTAATTTCATCCAACTCATTTAGTTGACACAATCCTTGCTTGTTGTGCCTCTAATAATTCAATCCCCACCTCAATAGTTGTTCTCAAGGTTTGAATCTCAAATTCTATAGGGAGAATTAACTTCTTCCCATAGACCAATTCATAGGGAGTAAACACTGTGGTTGTTTTCCAAGTAGTGTTGTATGCCCATACTACTTCAGACAGTTTTTAAACCCAATTTTTCCTTGAGATATCCATTTTTTGGTTAGGATATTCTCCAATTCTCTGTTAGTAACCTCCACTTGACCGTTGGAAAATGGGTGGTATGGTGATGAATTCTTGTGTTTCAGCTGGTATGTTGCCACAAAGGAGTTGATTACTCCTGACATGAATTGTGGTCCTTGATCTGAAACAATAGATCTTGGTGCTCCAAACCTCTAGAAGATATGCTCATATAAGAAATCTGCAACTTTCTCATCTCTTACATGTTGCAGTGCTTGCACCTCAGCCCATTTAGTGACATAGTTAGTACAAACCAGAATGTATTCCTTCCCTTGAGAAGTTGGGTCAATTGGTCCAATAAAATCCAATCCCCACTTCTCAAATGGTTCAAAGACAACTTGAGGTTGGAGTGGAATTTTAGATGTAAATGTTGGTTTCCCCATTCTTTGGCATTGATCACATCTCCATACATACTTTTTGACATCCTTAAACAAGGAAGGCCAATAGTAACCAACTCCTAGAAATTTTGAATGGTCCTTTGAACTGAATAATGCCCTCCTGATGGCTCATCATGACATGCTCTAAGTATGTCAAATACTTCATTTTTAGCTACACACCTGCGTAAAACATGGTCAGGTCCACATTTAAAAAGAATTCCATTTAACCATGTATACATCACACTTTGTTTAATTAATTGTTTTCTTTTCTTTTGTGTGAAAAAGGTTGGGAACTTCCCTGTAGCCAAGTAATTATCCATATCTTCATACCAAGGAGAGGTAGTAGAAATTTCAAATAGATGTTCATCTAGAAATTCATCATTGACCTGCTCTTCCTCTTCTGAAGTGGTCAGTATTGAAAGAAAATCAGCTACCACATTGGATTTACCTATATTGTCAATGATTTTAATATTAAATTCCTACAATAACAACAACCACCTTACAATCCTACCATGCACTAAAGGTTTATTCATTAGATACTTGATAGCAAAGTGGTCAGTGTGAACAATCACTTCATATCATGTGATATAATGGTGAAACTTGTTGATTGCATATACAACTACAAGAAATTCCTTCTCCATTGTGGTGTAATTTATTTCAGCAGGGGAGAGGTTTTTACTGATGTAGTAAATAACATGCATAGGTCTCTCCTTCCTCTTGTTGTCCAAGGAAATCACCTACTGCTTCATTGGAGGCATCTGTTTGTATATGGAAGGGAATCTTCCAATTTAGACCTCTCAATACTGGTGTGTTTATTAATTTATCTTTGATAGTATCAAAATATTGTTGGCATGCTTCTGTCCATTCAAATTCAGAATCCTTTAGTTAGAAGAGAAAATAATGGAGAAGCTATCTTGCTAAAATATGAGATAAACCTTCGATAGTAACCAACATGGCCAAGAAAACTTCTTACCTTTGTTTGGTTTGTGGGAGATGGGAGTGTTACAATGATATTGACCTTGTCTGGGTCTACCTTGATTCCCTCAGCTGAAACATGATGACCTAAGACTATCCCTTGTTCCATCATAAATAAGCATTTTTCATGGTTTAAGGATAATTGATGTTTTTCACACTGAGAAAGGACTTTGTCTAAATTGTCAACTACCTCTTGGAATGTTGCTCCATAAACTATGAAATCATCCATGTAAATCTCTACACAGTCATGGGTGAGATCAAAAAATATTGCCAACATGGCTCTTTGAAAAGTGGCAGGAGCATTACATAAACCAAAAGGTAACACCCTGTAAGAAAATGTTCCCCATGGGAAGGTGAAATTTGTTTTGTCTTGATCCTCAAGTGCCACTGTTATTTGATTATACCCATTGAACCCATCAAGGAATGAAAAGTACCTTTTTCCAGATAAATTGTCTAAGACTTGATCAATGAAAGGTAATGGAAAATAATCCCTATGAGTTGCCTTATTTAATTCCCTATAATCCACACAAACTCTCCATTTCCCATTCTTTTTAGGAACTATGACTAATGGAGAAACCCACTGACTGTCTGATATTGGATAAATGAATCCTACCTTAAAAGTTTTTCAATCTCAGTTTTCACAATGTCTCTTAGAGCAGGGTTTATCCTTCTTTGAGGTTGTCCTGACTGGTCTAGAATCAGTGGTGTAGATATGGTGTGTAAAAATACCAGGATGAATACCCTTCATGTCACTATATTCCCAAGAAAAAGCTTGGGGATGAGAGCATAAGAGTTCAAATAGGGTATTCTCTTCCTGACTAGTTAGCCAACTATTAACTGTCAATGTCTTTATTGGGAAAATAGGTAGTTGTTTGGTAACTGGATGAAGAGAATCTACAACATGATACTCTCTCAATAATGCATTCAATGGACACCTATGTGGAAGTAATTTGTGAACAACAGTGATGTTTTGAAATATGGACTCGGTCAGATCTATATTTTGTGCAAAAGGAAAGATGATGGGTTGGTTGTTTTCATCCATAAAATCATCTCTTGTTTCCATTAGTTGTAGCACAGGACTTGAAATTAGACCTAGCGCAAGACTCGGGTGCAGGACTCGAAATCAATCTATGACTTATATAGTGTCCAGCACATAGGACTCATGGTCACCATATTGAATTTGATCTGAGTGTTCTTGAATTATGACCATGATAGAGAAGAGATGATGTCATCTGAATCATCTGCATTGTCCTTACACCATTGTTTATTGTTTGTAGCAAAAGGTTTTGTAACAGGGTATATTGATAATTTTTTAAATCTTTCCCATTTGTAATCACCATATTCCTATGTTCTACAATCAATGAGGGTGACATTTGTGGCTAACCAAGGACGTCCTAGGATTATGAGGGTATCCAATCTTTCTATTCTTCATTTTTATGATCATGAAGTCTACCGAATAGTCCTAGGATTCAATAGTGATGGTCATCTTCTATAATTCCCTTTGGCTTATTTACAGACTGATCTTCCATTTGTAAAACTATGGAGGTTGACCTTATGGTTAGGAAGTGATAGTGGACAAAGTATCTGTGGTCATAACATTGATAGTAGCTCCTAGGTCAATTAGGACATTAGGAATCTGGACATCTCCTATGTAAACTATAACAATAGGACTTCTAGGGTCTCCGTATTTAGGAGGGGTCATATTCCCTTCTAGAATACTAACAAGTTTCCCATCAACATGGATGGTTTTAGGTTGATTATTTCTTCTTCCTGGAGTCTTAAAACAAAGCTCTTTGATAGTTTTGTTTAATTCAGGAATTTCCTTAAGAGCTTGCAACATGGGAATCCCAATACTCAATTTCCTCAGTCCCTGAATTAACTCTGACTCTGGTTATTTCAGGAACTACAGTATTGTGTTTTTTCAAGAGTCTGGATGGAAAGGGAATGTCAATGTTTGGTTGAGGAGTTTCTTCAATAACAAGACTAGGTTACGTTTCTTATGGTTTTTTGGTTTCTTTAGGGATTTCTTCTATCACAGGAGATGAAGGTTTTGAAGTAACCTTCCCTGAATGCAACAAGATATTCTTACAATCCAAAAAGTTTACTGTGGGATTTTTATCTAATTCCACAGTGTACATTGGGTTACCCTACCTCACATTTTTGGGATTTGCCATAGTTTGTGTGGGTATCTGTGGCTGGGTAGGTTGATCAGATGGGGCAGCATTTGTAGGTCCAGTCAACAAGGCTTGTTGACCTTGGGGTCTTCTTTGATTATAATACTATTTCCCAGATCCTTGAGGTACATTCCACTATTGTTGATACTGAGGATTAAACTGTTGAAACGGTGGAATGTTTGGATGTGGAGCCCAAGGTTGTTGATAATAATTTGGTGGGGCATTCCACTATGGGTTCCACTCCTATGGGGATTATTGAGCCCAAGGTTAGGGATATGGCCATGGTGCATTCCATTGATTTGGGACCCATTGTGATTTTGGCATGTAGGACTGATTTTGGTTGGAACTGAAAATTTCCTCCTTTCCTCTGAGCCATATAGTTCAGCTCAAATTCATCTTGTGTGTTCTATTTTAGATGATTCTTCAGCAAGGGAAGCAACCCACATTGGTCTGTGGCATGCTTGAGTTCACAAAGAAGACAAATGTCTTTATCTTGTCTAAGGGGAAGTCCTTAAGTCCATGTTTGTCTCTACATCTTGGGCAGTAGATGAACAAAGGATCTGTATTCCTGGCTTTCTCCCTATCCATAGTTGTATTGAGTTGAACCAAAAGGATCTGTTCTCAAATTTGTAATTTCTTCCCTTAGTTTGGATATATCACCACTGGCCATTTTTCCTTTCTGTCTATGAAATTTGGGGTGAGTTTGGGAGTAATTCCTATAGAGGTCAATGATTTCTGTAAATTATAGTTTGTTCATGTCTCCCTTTCCCTATAAGATTGAAGGCTTCTTGTGTGTCCTCATCCAACCCCTTAAGGAATAGATTTTTAAGAAAATTAATATCTAGACCAGTACCACACCTCCTGTGAAGGAAGAGGAACCTATCAAGATAATCTTCCACACTCTCATATTCCTTTTGTTGAATTCTAAAAAGTTCTTCCTTCCTATCCTAGACTCTGCAGTAGTCTTGATATTTGTCCAAGAAATTTGTTTCCATCTCCTCCCAACTATGGATGGAGTTAGGGTTAAACCCATAAACCATCTCATAGTGGTATCTTTTAAAGTGGAGGGAAATAACTTGAGATTTCTGGGAATCAAAAGTGTAATCATAAGTTTGGCACAGACCTTGAATTCAAAAAGTAATTAGTTCAGGGTCTTCTGAAACTAATCCCCAAAAGGTGGGTAAGATTGAGGGGGATATATTTTTCATAGGAGCCTAATCGTTAGGATCCAATTGTATGGGATAGGTAAATGTTCTTCCAATTGGAGGGTTTCCATTTTCTGCACCATTGGGGTTCTCTACTTCATCAACCATCCTTTATTTGGTCAACAAGTTGTTCCACAGGCTGGTTTTGAGGGGGTTTTGAAGATTTATCCTAATGAATCTACCTCTACGGTCTCTAGGTCTAAACATAAAATCCTATCATACTGAGGATAGTTCCCTAACCATCAGTGCTTAACTTGATTGTTTGTGTTCCACATACTCAAAAGCATAGAGGATTCTTGTTATCACTACAAGGTCTTCTTACTTCCTAAGAAAGAGTTATGGAAATAAAATTTCTAAATGGAAACTTACCAGACAACCAGACAACACTTCTAGCTAGCACCTTTAACCTTTGATAACACCTTGAATTCCCTAGAAATGGAACCAAAAAGTGATGAGTTTATTTGATACTCACACTTTAGTTATATCATATTTTTCAGTCCAGGGCGGTGTCCATGGTTGTTTGCAACAAAGGGAATAGTAGGAATTATTCTCAACATATTTAACAACCAGAATTAACTAAATAATAGACTTACTACAATTAGGAAATGAAATGCATTGAAAGAAAAAGAATATTAAAGACAAAATTTAAAGATTTAACACAGTTTAATGTTGAAATGGTAAATACATTCAAAATGACAAAAAGAAATAACAGTAAATATCCCTTCTCGTTGGGGAGGAGTGGCCCTTGCTCCTTCCCTTTGATCAGGTTCAATGCTGAAAGTCACACAACATTTTTTTTCCCCTGAATCTATAATTTTATTGAATTGAAAGAGTATACTTTTTACAATAAATCAACTAACTGAACCTGAACTGATAAATCTTAATACATTAGCTCTTATATACCAGAGTAGTCCTAGTCCCTCTAGGAGAGAACTAGTTTATTCACAATAACTAACATCTACTTAACTGGATGTTGACTAAAACAATGAATATCTATTCTAAGAATTACAGTTGTGGAAGGAGTAGTCTTTGCAGTGTTTGGATTGAATTAATCTTATCTAACTACAGAGTGAGGCCGTAATTGAATCCTTTGAGAGAGTCAATCGGTGTTGGAAGATACTTCAAATCTTAGATTGATTGCAGAGAATCATGGTGATAATAAATCCATAGGTGTTGGTTGCATCACATCTCCAACCAACTGAAGTGACTAGACCTCATAATCTGCATGAAGGTAGGTTGAGGTAGTGGCACACATTTCATGCTCATGTTTTTGTGTTGCCAGTTGTATCAACTTATAGTTCAGTCATATGAGCTATTTATCTCCTTTGTGTAAGTTCCTTATTTCAAGGAAATCTGAATTTATGATCTGGATGAGCCTGATGCTTTATACGAGTCCTGCGCTAATACAAAGGTGAGTCTTATGCCATAAGGTGAGTCTGCTAATGCACCAATGAGTCATGTGCTAGTGCAATTAACTCCTGTGATAACTCAACATATGATTTTCCAAATGTATTGTTAATGCTCATAAAAAGATCAATTTAAGCCATTTTTGAAGAAGCAATAACAAGATAAAAATAACAAGAATATGCACAATATTTCCTTCCAAAACATAGTAAAGTATTAATTATAAACTACCAACATTATACATCGTGCAACATGATATCAAAATAATATGGGGTTTCACATGGGTTTAAACATTAAAAAATGGGGATTCATGGTATAACTAGGGCACACAAGTGGTTTCATGGACATGGGAAGAAAAAAAACAAACTTTTGAATGGTTTTATGAGCAGAACTTCACCATTTTTTGGAGTTGGAATTTTTGAGAGAAGATCTAATTTAAATTACAACTTGGGATATGGAGGGATTTCAACTTTGTTTGTGCAAAGTGAAAAATGTTTTCACTTTGGACAATCCTTGGCAAAAAAATGCACACCCATTCAGGATTGGGAAAAATTTGGAGGTTAAAATGACATAAAAAATTACATCAATTGCAATAAGGCTCTAAAATTTCTCTAAGGAGGATATGGTGGGACCCACAACACATTTAACCGTGTCCATTCTTCTATTTATTCATTACTTTTTTACTTTTTTCATCCACCAATGAGAGGAGGGTGCATTTTAGTTGGAGGAGTTTCAAAGCACACTTTACAAACATGTTTTACACTTCCAAAATTCCATCAAGCTCCCAAAGTGCACCAAGTGCACTTAAGTTGCTGACATCAGAAGGTCAATGGAGAATTAGAACACATAGTGTACTTTTTGGTCCAAGACCAAAAATTAACCTTTTTGTTGTGTATAACATATGAATTTGAATATAAACAGACTAAAGAATCCAATGTAATCATTTAGAAACTTTTAAAATGAGTTCTTCATGATTTTTGAGTCAACTTACAACTTTTTCCTAAGAAGGCATGCGAGTGAGTTGATCTATCACATGAATTTGAGATACGTATGAATCAAATTAACACTTAGGTCATGAAAGGGGGTTTAATGTTCTTCAATTTGTGCCTTTTCTAGGATTCTGACTCCGTTCAAGATTCTCAGAACCTTCAATTAAAATTACCTCTTCTAGAATGACCATTTTACTTCAATTTTGAGACAGTTTCCATTTTTTATGTTTCTATAACTTTATCTTGCATATTCCATCATGTATTATATCATATAATATTTATAATGACTATTATTTGAGTTCCCAACACTTCAAGAAGTTATTGAAACCTTTTCTAGAATTTGACCCTTCTTGAATGATCATACACACCTTATTCTCAAAAAAGTGCTAGGAGAGAAAGCATTCCCAAAACCATTTCAAAGCTCATAAAATCCTTCTTAAACCATATTTTTATGATTAAAACTTTGATATCTTTGTTTTTACTACAATTTAAGCTTCTAAAACCACCTGAGGCTCCTGAAACCTTTTGCACAAGTTTATATTTGAAAAGAGACAATTTGAAAATTTTGACCCACTTGACCAAAAAGTGGAAAAAAAATGTGTAGGGTTGTCAAGTAAAAGGTAGAGGCATTTTGCATGCCAACAAGAGGCTATCCCATCTATAGTACATCAATGTATAAAATCTATACGTGATGGTTATGAATATACTATTGTCGTTGATCATGAAACTTTCAAATATTAACAAATTTGTATATCTAATTTACATGTGCCTATTATTACTACTATGCAACCCATTCTTATGGATAAGATTCATACATATGTGGTTAGTGAGAATAGTAAAAACTCAGATATTTCACCATCATCTTCTTCATCTATCATAAAGGTTCATGTTGAGTAATCACACTCTCCAACTATTACTCCCACTCCTCCTATATTGTTGGCTAATCTAAAAAGGAAAGATAATGTTGTCAACAATTACTCAGATAGTGAAGATGATTATATTGAACTCATTGATGAATGTATATTAAATTTAATATCAAACCTATATATGAATATGGTTTTATGTTTCATTCTATTTTTGTTTTTACTAGTCTTTGGCATTATCGACTTAAATCCACTATGGAAATACTGTATATATATGAATATGGTTTTATGTTTCATTCTATTTTTGTTTGAGTGGTTTTATGAGCATAACTTTACCATTTTTTGGAGTTGGAATTTTTGAGGGAATATTTAATTTAAATGACAACTTGGGATATGGAGGGATTTCAACTTTGTTTGTGCAAACTGAAAAATGTTTTCACTTTGGACAATCCTTGGCAAAAAAATGCACCCCCATTCAGGATCAGGAAAAATTTGGATGTTAAAATGACATTAAAAAGTATATCGGGTGCAATAAGGCTCTAAATTTTCTCTAAGGAGGAGATGGTGGGACCCACAACACATTTAACCTTGTCCACTCTTCTATTTATTCATTAGTTTTTGAATTTTTTCATCCACCAATGAGAGGAGGGTGCATTTTGGTTGGAGGAGTTTCAAAGCACACTTTACAAACATGTTTTGCACTTCCAAAAGTCCATCAAGCTCCCAAAGTGCACCAAGTGCACTTAAATTGCTAACATCAACAGGTCAACGAAGAATTAGAACACAAAGTGTACTTTTTGGTCCAAGACAAAAACTTAATCTTTCTGTTGTGTATAATATATGAATTTGAATATAAACAGACCAAAGAATCCAATGTAATCATTTAGAAACTTTTAAAATGAGTTCTTCATGATTTTTGAGTCAACTTACAACTTTTTCCTAGGAAGGCATGCCAGTGAGTTGAGCTTTCACATGAGTTTGAGATACGTATGAATCAAACTAACACTTAGGTCATGAAAGGGGGTTTAATGTTCTTCAAGTTGTGCCTTTTTTAGGATTCTGACTCTGCTCAAGATTCCCGGAACCTACAATTAAAGTCACCTCTTCTGGAAAGACCATTTTACTTCAATTTTGGGACAGTTTCCATTTTTTATGTTTCTATAACTTTATCTTGTGTATTCCATCATGTAATATATCATATAATATTTATAATGACTATGATTTGAGTTCCCAACACTTCCATAAGTTATTGAAACCTTTTCCAAAATTTGACCCTTCTTGAATGATCATACACACCTTATTCTCAAAAACGTGCTAGGAGAGAACGCATTCCCAAAACCATTTCTAATCTCACAAAATCCTTCTTAAACCATATTTTTATGATTAAAACTTTGATATCTTTGTTTTTACTACAATTTAAGCTTCTAAAACCACCTGAGGCTCCTGAAACCTTCTACAAAAGTTTATATTTGAAAAGAGATGATTTGAAAATTTTGACCCACTTGACCAAAAAGTGGAAAAAAAATTCGTAGGGTTGTCAAGTAAAAGGCAGAGGCATTTTACATGCCAACAGGAGGCTATCCCATCTATAGCACATCAATGTATAAAATCTATACATAATGGTTACGAATATACTATTGTCGTTGATCATGAAACTTTCAAATATTGACAAATTTGTATATCTCATTTGCATGTGCCTATTATTACTACTATGCAACCCATTCCTATGGATGAGATTCATACATATGTGGTTAGTAAGACTAGTAATAACTCAGATGTTTCACCATCATCTTCTTCCTCTATCATTAAGGTTCATGTTGAGTAATCACACTCTCCAACTATTACTCCCACTCCTCCTATATTGTTGGCTAATCTAAAAAGGAAAGATAATGTTGTTAACGATTACTCAGATAGTGAAGATGATTATATTGAACTCACTGATGAATGTATGATTAAATTTAATATCAAACCTATATATGAATATGGTTTTATGTTTCATTCTATTTTTGTTTTTACTAGCCTTGGGCATTATCAACTTAAATCCACTATGGAAATACTGCAGATACCACTCCTATGTAATAAACAATTTCTACCAACATATGAATTTTTTGAATATTTCTTCTACTACTACTACTAAGACCTTTTTTATTCCTTTGATTCCATGTATTGAAATTTGTGTCTATCAAATGACACCTCAAGAATTCTTACCTATATTTATTTATCTTAACTTATATTACTAGCTACATGTCACATCTCTTCTATACGATGTCTTGACAACTTGGTAAGACCCTCTGTGACTTCATATATCTAATATCGGTGCTAATAATTTTTAAATCCTATTTTCTAAAATCAATGAAATCAAATATAATGGTGTAAGTAAAATAATTTCAAACACAATATGAAAATCATTTGAGCCCTCTTGTCATGATTCATAATCCACATCACCCTTTTGGTCTACAATTATGGTTACATCAATCGTAAGTACTAGGAACATGCCCCCCTTGATCGGGATAGACCACACAACACATACACCAAGAAATCTCTATAGAAGCTTGGCTATAGTTTATCATGTTTTGTATATGATTCTAGGAAAACTCAATATTAAGATTTTATATATATCTTGGTACCTTGCAACAAGCATCACACACACCACTTTTTTTGTTACTAAGCATGGCCAGTCATATGCAGTATGTCTTAGTACTGCTTGGTTTAGGCATAGTAATGTGATTCTAGATGATGATCATCACCATATTTTTTTCCCCCTTAATGGTCAATATATCATTATTCCATGTGATTCCTATATAAATCACCCATGTAATTTAACACATTTGAATACTCTGTCAACACAATATGGTACTTATATTACCAATGAGTATATTATTGCCACTATCTGTTATCTTCGAAAGGCTAGTCACTTTGATGTTCATTAAGTTTTTATATCACTTAGCTAATCCAAGACCTATTGTCATCAATCTTGATGATGAATTACTCAATTGATCATACACCCTAGTCAGGTATATCTTTTGATACCTCCTTCCTTTACATAGTAAATAATCACATTATCTATAAACATTTAGATGTTCTACAAAAATAAAAAATTGGGACTTACATATGACTTTTTTGTCTATTTTGTTACTTTAGATATGTCATTTTTCATGATTGGTTTGATAGATGGAATATTTTCTTATACACTCTTTACACACATGCATTCATGAGATATGTTGATATTGATGCAGGGCATACACAAATTATTACATGATGATGGGTGTTGACCTAGTCCTTTCCCAATGGATTTAATCATTTGGGGGCATCTCCCACACTATATAGGTGATTTTATTTCATTATAATTATTGTCACTTCCTTGTTATGGTCAATTAATTATATGGTGTATATGTTATCTTTTGGACTAACAAAACTAACATACGTGTCTTATACAATGATAACTTATCATGTTTTATGTTCCTTTTTTACTATTGTTGGTTATGTGATTTACTTACTTTATTTCTAGTTAGATTTATTTTCTTCATTGCTTAAGTACTTGAATGCTTCTTGTTTGTTTCATGCATGCTTCGATTATATTGTGACACTTTTTGTGTCCCATGTTTATGGATTTATGCCTCTATATTTTGTGGAATTGTTTATATGTGTGCAATCACTTCTATGTATGTGTCTAATATGCCTTCACTATGATTATCTTTTGAAACTTTGATGTCTCATGTTTTTGGGTTTATGCCATGATATGACTCTTTTTACATGGTGTTTATCATCTTATCTTACTTGTATACTTGTTTTACTTTGTTTTTCTTCTCTAACACATGATTGTTATTGTTATTGTTACTTTTTGCATGTTTCTTTCTTTTTTTTCTATGGTCTATACCATGCACATCCCTTTTACAAGAACATTATCCTAATGGTGTCCACCAAGACATCCTTCCTTGTGGTCTAACACAGATTATCGTAGTTTTATAACATGCGAACACATCATTTGTTTTGATACGCATGTTCTAATACCATATATATTATGCCTCAAAAGAAAGGGAATTCATCATTCATCAAAGTATATTATACATATGAAAATGGTATAAATGGATTATAATACTCATATATAGGTTTTCACAGGATAAATATTCTTAGAAATAGGGACAGAATTTATAATGTTATATAACCATCCATTGAGGGATACAAATGTTTTACGCTTACTCCCAATTTTAATGTTTCCATCATGGGGGAAGATTGACAAAAAAAAATCATTCTCATTTTTCTATAAGCATTTACATACTTCTAGTACAAATTTAGATGTGTGTGTGTGTGTTCATAATACAGTACAAAGGGCATGGATAATTCATTCCTTCTCCATTACTTTACTCATATATAATTGTGGATACATGGTATTGGGTTATGGGCCTTCTTCTTTTTATTATTTAATATTTACATGATTAGAATCAGTAATTAAAGCACATGGTGGGGTATGAGCCTATTAGTTTCTTTTGGCTTTATGTTATCTAAAACGTTAAGTATAAATTTATTTGTAATGGTATGGTCTGTGGGGTTAGAAAACATCAAAGTGGATAAACATTTTGTAGTTTTTACTTCTTTTTATTTCTCTTTGTTGATCCATAGGGATCCAGAAAAACACACCACTTCATCAATTCCATCAGCAATAAGAAGGAGAAACAAGAAAAGTGAGAAAAATAAGGTAAATAGAGGTTTTGGATAGAACCGATGTTGTGCAGAGTGGCGGTCCTGAGACCACCGGTCTACACAGGGCGATGGTCCTGAAACTTTCAAACAGAAAAGAAGAATGGAAAGCGAGTGGACACATTCTTGAAGCGCCCAGCCGTGTCTCTTCCCTTCCATGCCCTTTCACATCCTCCAGTGCACGAGAGGACATAGGAAGGCCTATAAATACATGAAAGGATCAAGAGAACAGACATTCGAAGATCCAGAGAGATCAAGAAGGAGAGTTTAATGAGAGCAGTGAGCAAGATCTTCAGTGCTGGAATGGAATTGTATGAGCAAGGTGTAGAAACATAGCAAGCAAGTAATTGGAGAGAAGGTTTACATTGTTGCTTATTTTCATCCTTATTGTAATATGTAATTGTCTATGTTAGACCAATAAAAGTGGGAAGAAAGAGTAGTTTCCCTTCCCGACTGGTTTTCCTCCTTAGAGATTTCCAGGATAAAATTGTTGGTGTTAAAGTTTGAATTATTTCCTTCTCTGCAATTTCCTTTCTATAGCACTAGATAATCAGTCACGAAGCTCTAATTTTCAATCAATTCTATCATTTTCCAAAGTTGAAAGTAGAATAGCATAGTTGTGTGATTTGTAGAGTTCCAAAGTAGAAGTTTACGGATCATTTTGGTATCAGAGCTGATTATATATCCAAGACTGTGGTATTCAAATATTTCTTGTGATTTTGTATGACAGTGACAAGGTCCAAAGGGGAATAATTTTTATCTTACGAGCTAGATATTTCTATGAAGAAGTGGAAACATAGAGTTTGAGCTCAAATGGAGGAAGAGAACTTTGTCCGTAGAGTCGAGATGCTAGAGACCATGATGGATAGATTGCATAGGAAATAAGAAGAGCTTTCAGATCTACAAAAGATGGCTTCGATTAAGGAAGATTCCATGGAATTGGTGGTTCGAGCACTAGCCGAAAGATTTGGTATCAAAAAGAGCCACGAAGAGGAAGAATGGGAAGAGCATGAAGAGACACCAATTGTAAGCGAGAAGGTAAAATCTGCACATACACCTTTTAAAGTTGAAACAAAAGCGGAAATAAAGAGTTTTGAAGGACAAGTAGATGCAAAATTACTGGATAAATGGCTAAAACAATTGGAAGTCTATTTTAGTGTGCATAATGTCACTGAGGCATAAAGGGTCACCTTTTCACGTCTCAAAATGGAAGGTCATGCTCTGGTTTGGTGGGAAACCCATCTAGCCACTTGTGAGAAGAAGAAACGTCCTATTGTCAGTACTTGGAAGGGTTTTACAGAATTAATTAAAGCTAACTTCTATCCTATTGGCCATAAGACTAACATGATGATTAAGTGGCAGTACTTTAGACAGGGCAGCAGTCAAAACGTGCAAGACTACACTACGGACTTTCAGAGACAAGCCATGTTGCTTAATATGGACTTGGAGGATGAGGACATTCTGACCAAGTATTTGGGAGGACTTCACACTCACCTTCGAAGGAAGGTAATCTCCATGAAGCCCAAGGATCTAAATGAAGCTTGTGTACAAGCATTCTACATTGATGACGTGAAGAGGCAAGGAGAAATAGAGCCAAAGGGAGACCAGTCAACAGAACAACAAGACAAAGAACAAGGGAAAACAAGTAGCAGAGGTAAATGGAAAGGTAAACATGCCGCTACTGCTTTGCATACTTGTAAAGATCCTAAGAATTTCTATAAGAATTATGATGTAAATGGACATATTGATGCCACATGTTGGAAGTTGCATCCAGAATTGCACCCAAAGCACCAAACCAAGGATTCCAAAAAATCCATGGCCTCTATGAAGATAGAGAGAGGGGTGGAGATTGAGGATGATTCGGATGTAGATGAGAGGCTGGGATGCATGGCCACTAACATGTACGAGGTAGCATAAGAAGAAGATATGAGTAAGTTATTTCAAATCAGAATCCAAATCAAGAAGACTCAGGTAAATGTTTTAGTAGATTTTGGTTCTCAGTCAAATTTGATTTTTGATGCAGTTGTAGAATGACTTGGTCTAGAGACTTACACGCATTCACATCCATACCCACTGGGATGCGTGAAGAAGGGTGTAGAAATACAAGTTACAAGGAAGTGTAAATTTCATTTTGGGATAAACACCCAATACATAAATGTATTAGAGGCTGATATTATTCCACTTGATGCATTTGACGTTGTCTTTGGAAGTCCTTACTTGTATATCAGGGATGTTGTGTTCACAAGAAGGGAGAACTGGTATAGATGGGTAAAGGATGGAGTCATTTTTAACATCTGGGCACACCAGAGCAAATCAAAGAAGGCTATGGTAAGTGTCAACCAAGCACCAAGACTTTTTTAGGCAAATCATCAGTTTTGTTTACTTTCATTGGAAGAAAAGAAAAATGGACATGAGAGCACGAATATTTCTAACCAAAGGATGGAGAATTGGATAGCACTTGTCAGTTTTTTTAGAAGAAGCCACCACATGAACTACTCATTCAAGGAGCAAAACAAACTTCCACTATGCAGTTATCGTATCTACCTACAGATTCACTGGACTTGACCGTGGGGCAGCAAGAAGAAGAGGAGATATAAGGAACGATGGTGAGTATAGCAATAGCGTACTTGGAGAGGATTCAACCAATCCATCTCAAGGGAAAAAGACAAAAAAGGACTAAACCACTACAGTATGGGAACTTTGCCATACTTGAGTAGGTTGGAGAAGAAACCTTTAGGACATACTTCATGTAGATGCACACAATAGTAAGTTGCAAGAGCTCACATCTACTAACATCATCTATGCATGACAAAGAAGGAAAGATACAGAAGATACCTTCTAAAGAGGATTGTACTCGAGGCATCTCAGAGGAGGATGTAGCACTAGAACAAAAAACCAGAGATCCATAGGAGTCTTGGCAAGTTGGAAAAGAGAAGACACCAAGGCAGACCTAGTGGTACTCGAATGAGCACGAGAGGGAGTTGATTCCTCCACCACTCCCCCACTAAATTTTTTGTGGGACCAAAATCCTCCTAAGTAGGGGAGGTATGATCCATAGGGATCCAAAAAAACACACCACTTCATCAGTTCCATCAGCACCAAGAAGGATAAATAAGAAAAGTGAGAAAAATGAGGTAAACGGAGGTTCTGGATAGAACCGCCGCTTTGTGCAGTGCGGCAATTTTAGAACTGCCACCCTGCAGGGCGACGGTCCTGAGACCGCCGGTCTACACAGGGTGGCAGTCCTGAAACTTTTGAATAGAAAAGAAGAATGGAAAGTGAGTGGATGCATTCTTGAAGCACCCAGTCGTGTCTCTTCCCTTTCACGTCCTTTCACATCCTCCAGTGCACGGGAGAACATAGGAAGGCCTATAAATACATGAAAGGAGTAAGAGAATAGACATTCGAAGATCCAGAGAGATCAAGAAGCAGAGTTTAATGAGAGCAGTGAGCAAGATCTTCAGTGCTGGAATGGAATTGTAGGAGCAAGGTGTAGAAATAGAGCAAGAAAGTAATTGGAGAGAAGGTTTACATTGTTGCTTCTTTTCATACTTATTGTAATCTATAATTGTCTATGTTAGACCAATAAAAGTGGGAAGAAAGAGTAGTTTCCCTTCCCGATTGGTTTTCCTCCTTGGAGGTTTCCAGGATAAATTGTTAGTGTTGAAGTTTGAATTATTTCCTTCTCTGCAATTTCCTTTCTATAGCACTAGATAATCAATCACGAGGCTCTAATTTTCAAGCAATTCTGTCATTTTCCAAAGTTGAAAGTGGAATAGCATAGTTGTGTGATTTGTAGAGTTCCAAAGTAGAATTTTATGGATCATTTGTCTAGAAAGATATCAAGGTGGCTAGATCCTCTGTAGAATACTCTTCCCTCTATACAACGTTCTTTAAAATACTTGTCCTATGGTAGCTCTTCTCAGTGTTGGCTCATGCACACTTGAATTCACTCTTACCTCAGCTTCTTTAGAAAAAATGGAGGATAGATCACCCCCAATTCTTTGGCATCTCTACACAAGTAAAAATTTAGAATCACAATATGAACATGATATCCTCCCTCTGAAAAGTGAACTAGAATTTTCCTTCCATGATTTGTATCTCTTTACTTTTACATGTATAAATTCAATTTTTCAAGGTTACATATGTTTTTCATATTTGAGTTACAGTTTAATTTTTTCTATGGACATTGACTGCACTATGTTGCAGGTTTCACCACAGAATGTGCTAACACTAACACAAAGAAAAAAAAAACTATAAAGAAAAAAAAAACTATAAAGAAAAGGTAAATTGTATGTGCATGCTCAAGTATGTTTTCATTTTAAGTATGAAATTTTAAATTCCACATTTACAAGGGGATATGTAGAGACTCAAATTTGGTAATGTATCCTTTGGCAATGAAAAGTTTTCCTTTGTTCATATGCTAAGATAGATGCTCTTATTTTATGCTACATCAACACATTGTTCTCTCTCTTGTGACTTGTTAATATGCAAACACTTATGTATTTTTCGTTCATGTAATATTAATTATATGAAGTAGTAATCTATATATAAGCATCATTCCTAGACTTTGGAGTTTTCGTCACTATGTGGGATCATATAGAATAGTGTCAAGTCACATTATAATTTGGTCTGACCTATAAAGTCCTATACCATCTCTTTTAATGAATTTTTGCTTAATTTGAAACTTTTATTTATATAATTTCATCTTGCCTAGGTTGATCGTAATCTAAATATCTAACCTTTGGAAGCTTATATAAGAAATTCAAATGCACTTCATAACTCACGTAGAATTATCATAAGCATACATTGTAAATGTCAACATTAGAGCACTCAAGGCTGTCATAAATCTTCTTAAAATAGTTACACAATCATTAGAGCAAACACCACATATTTTTGAAGCACTAAAACTAGGTTCAATAGTCTAGCTTCCTCCGTTATCAAGCCTAAAAAGGTCCTAGAGCTATATCTTAACAAGAGAAAGTAACGTCAAGTATTGACAAGGGTATCAAGGGACAAAGGGGGTCAGTCTTAGCATCTGATGCACAACACATCACACTACCTTTTGTCATGGGTAAATTTTTATTCTATATATAGTTACATTTGTTATCTTTGCATCAAGATACACAAGGGAAAACGTGGGGGTTGTCTTAGATTGCATTCACTACTTGCACCAACACTAGGAAAATTACACGAGGCTTATTTCCACTCGAGGGGATGTAATGCGACACCTACATGAGATCAACAAGGATTGACTGCCAGCATTAGTCCATCCTCACCCATGCATGGATTTATCCTTTTTCTATTTAATTATTTGATGAAGTTTTCTATAGGCATCTATGATTTCTATTTATTTTAGGTCATTATATGTGGCATTGAACGTGTGCAAGCCCTAGTTAAAGACAACAAGAACCAATTCTAGACTAGTGATGGGTAAGTAAATTTATAGACCTATACCATTTGTATTTTCAAAGTTGTATGAAGCATGACCAAACCTAACTAATCCCTGGCTGGATCTATATGGTTTTTTATAGGATAATTTTCTAGGAAGAGTCTCAAGAATGAAGCACTTCCAAAGTTCTAATCAATATTTTCAATCAATATGTACATTTTGAACACTTATGTACCTCTCTACACAACTAAGTATCTTTCCCTTATTATTTTTTATGTTATTTATTTATTGTTTTATCATTTTGCAATGTATTAAAACCTTTATTATAGATTATACGATTATTATGAATTAATTTATTCATAATATTCGACTTGTAACATTTTTATATCCTAATGCATATTATATTTTTAGGGTGTATATAGGATTAATGGAGAAAACAATTCTAAGACACGTCATTTTAAAGGAAGGAACCAAGATATATCTAAAAAAGAGTCAAATATATTCAAAACTTTATTTTACCCATGAACAAGTTGGGAGTTCAATACTTTGAAAAAGTGAACTTTTTACGTGGGTTTGTGTCATATTTTTTGAATCGACTAGATACATTACTTCAATTATGAATGGGAAAGTGGAATTTAAATAGAGTAGAGAATGAAATCAATCTTTTTAGGATATTAAGGTCACTATTATTATATGTCTTATTTTGGTTTGCCTTGATTTCCAAAGATACTTCATTATTTACAGTTATGCTTGAAACATACCATGTCATCCATCCTTGTTCAAAATAATTATGAAGGATTTGATTCTCCCATCACCTTTTTGATTTGTGAGTTGAAATAGCATGATTTGAGATACTCGCATATAGAAAATCATGTGTATGCATTGGTGAAGGCCATAAAGCATTTTTGTTATTACATCCTCAACTCACACACTATAGTGTTGGTCCCACATTCTACAGTTAAATCTATCTTAACCAATAAAAATTTGGCTCAAAAAGAGGTAGGTGGATTGGTAATGTGGAAGAGTATGACCTTGTAGACACCTAAATTCCACTTTTGCAATCTTATTGCCAAAACACACACAAATCACTCTTATTCTTCCCAAATCCGTTATAATTAGTAATATTTACTAATTAACTAATGTTCCTTACCAAATTAGCCAACTAACACCACGTTGTTGATTGTGTAACCCCTTTCACATTCAGGATACCACTTTACGATGAATCATAAGCCAAAAACCTCTTCAAAACAAACAATTAGCGAATATAGGCTAATTAAGCCTATGTTTCCCTTGATTTGGTCATTATACCCTAGTATTGACTCAAAACCCCCTTCCAACCACTCAAAATCACCCCATTCACCTCTACAACGTCTCAACAAACTTCAAAATCTTATCCTAGCCTCCTGGTTGACCCTAAGCGGTCGATTAAAGTTCCACGCCTCTTAATCACTTGGTAATTCACTAATTGTGATTAGCAAGGCCTAATCATGATTAGAAATTCTAATCTTATTCGGTGCTTTTAATCCCACATGAACCAAAATACAATTTCTCCCATAAGGAAAACTATAAAAAGGGCGTAACTCATTCCTTTATACTTTACACCATGCTTTGATTTGCATCTCATATAATAAATATGATATATAGCCAAGTTCAATCCTTCTTTAAAGCCTTCAATGGGGTTAGTACATGGATATCCAAAATGACCAAGTAGTCATTTGGAGAGGCCATTTCACCTTGTTTAGAGTAGCAACCATAACCATTTTATTTCCCTCTTAGATCTATTTAGGCCCATGTTAGGTAATTCAAGCATATTAGTAGGCATGTTTAGTTAGATTTTATATTGTTTTCATACTAGTTAAGCATTATTTTAAGTTTCTATCTTAATGTCACATTCCTAGACTTAGAACCTTAGCTATTAGGTGGCAATGGTGTTAGCCTTCCTTGTTTAGCTTTGTAATTTGATTATAAAAGTTTAGGGTGTCATTAGACCTATATTTAAAACATAGTAACTTAATTTGTGGGAGGATATTATGTCAACTTATTTCTAAGAATGATTAGAACACCAATTAAGGGGAAGAAATTTTTTTTGAGGATATACATTCAATCAAGTTCCTAGGTAGTACTAATGAATGGTATTCCAAAACTTCTTGCTTCCTGTTGGTGAAATAATTTGTTGCAGGACATATTAGTGATTTTCACCAATGATCATGGGGACAGGACCCTCCTTTTTGGGTATGGTGACGGTCCTATTTATTGAATGCGAGGACTAAATAAAATTGGGGGTATCCATTAGGCCAGGGATCACACAGGGATACTCCACTAAATCTATCGCAAAGTACGTGTACAGTGTACAATGGAGGAATTTTCTTGGAAAAAGGTAAAGCGGAGTAGGAAAATAAAGAAAGGTGGTTAATATTGTGATTAGAAACTTGCAGATTCTCACCAACATTCACCAGAGTAGATCTGCATTCAATAGGAAGAAATCAACTTTGTAAGCAATATCAAGACTAATAAATCATACATACAAATTTCTATGGATTGATTAATCAAATACAAAAAGTTCCTTCTTGGTTGTACAAGATTACAATACTTGTAAAGTTAGAAAGTAGAAAGAGTATAAGAACATAGGCAAGGAGATAGAAGAATATAACTTATTAATTGCAATAGTAGTGAAATAAAGGCCAACAACTAACAAAAATCAACAAATGCTAATCCCTTGGAATGGAGGAGACATCCTAATTTATAGATTACAAGTTGTCTCTTCATCTCCCCCATGTGAATTTTCATCTTACCACCACTTGCAACCTTTCACACTCCCTAGGAATGAAATTAAGTCTTTTTCTTATTTTTGAAAAGGGACTTTTACAATGCAAAGTAAGGTTACTTAAGTGAATAAAACAAAAGAGTGAAAAAGTACATTCCCAATGAAGAAATAGAATTTAGAGAGAGGGGGGGAGGAGAGAGAATGAGAGAGAGAGGTGGAAATCTAGAGATGGGGCTGCTTATGTTGTTGAAGAGCCTACTTCTGATAGATCTAAGGATAATGTTCCGATAATGAATTTTTTTGTCTTTGAGCTCTTGTTGAATTGAAACACTATGATTGCAATTCCCTCTTCTCGTGATATGTAAGCACATTCAAAATCATTGATTAAGTGTTCAAAAACACTACTATAAGACTTGTACCATTGTGAACCTGAGATCACTTCCCTAACAACCCAATTATGATGATCTTGCACTCAAGTACTCAGTAGCCTATGGTTCAAGTGGTAATATTTAACACACATTGGTTCATTGTGACTTGTTCCTTTCCATGGTGTGATTCACATGATGTTCCTCATATTGGAAACAGAATTAAACACAAGGTCAGAGTTGAAATGTGGGGTCATCGCCTTCCTCCTCGTGAATCCCTTGAATTTTAAAATTCAACTGTGTGACAAAGATATTTACTTATTGGATGGAATAAACCTTGGGAGACCCAAATACCTCATTTTCCACTTTTTCCTCATGGAAAATATCTTCTTCCAAAAATGGGGAAAGGATAAATTTCGCATTCACCATCATACTCATCAATCACATCCCCATGCCAGATCTTGGGAAGATAATTGAGAATTTAGGCTTGCCTTTATAGACCTTGTTTGATATCACTTTCCTTTCATGGTTTGCATCCCTTGTCATCCCAAGTTTGATTGATGGGAATCCAAGATTTTTATGACCCTTATCATTTCCAAGTAGGTAAACTGCTCTCATACTTAAGTGAAAGTGCATAATGTGAATTTTGTGTCTGTCAAGTAACCATGATGTCCCGCAATTGGCCCAATCACATCCAGGTATTTCTCGCATCAACATGGATAACCCACCATTTTTGTTCTTTGACTAATATTCTAACACTTACTATTTTTAGTAAGTATTAATTTAGGAAGTATATTTTTAGTCTCCAGTTACTCAATTTGACACCTTTAAGTATCCTTGATATGCAAAGAGTAATGATAGCTTATAGAATGAACTATTTACAATACTTACTACTTATACATTGTGAGGCTTAGTAAGACTTGTTATTTTTAGAAGTGGGTCTTCCTGGTGTCAGAATAAAATGAGAATGGTCTCAAAAATTTTGTTATTTCACAAGGATGATTTTCTCCTATTTTTAGAGTATTTCAATTGCCAGAACTCCGTAGATGTGAAAAAACAAGTTTTTATAAAAAAAAACTTCACCTGGACATTAAAAATAATGTAGACCACCATTGGATGTAATGTTGGAATCATTTGAAGGGCATTTTGAGGAGTTGTTAAAATATCATGGAAAATGAACAAGGGGTTTAGGAGATGTGAGCAACTTTCCATTTTTAATATATGAGTTATCATGAACATTTAAGTAGCATAATAGTAAGGAAAGTGAGCTTGGGAGGGAAAATATGCATTTGAAAACATGAAAAATGGTTAATTCCTTGATTTAAACCTTTCTCTCTCACATTGCACACCTTAACTCATGTTTAACCCAACTAGGCTCAATCGGGGTCAGATGGGGGTTAATGTGGAGTTACACCCTAAAAAATAGGGTTCAAGAAGGGCAAGGGTACAAGAGGGACTCTATAATGAACTTTTCATCAGATAATGCTAAGTTTCATCATGTGATTTCATGAGGGTGAGATAGAGGAGCTAAATACTAGCACTTAGGAGTTGAGATAGGGTTCTTCATTTGTCCGGGGGGGAAAACTGAGAAAGGTGGAGCACACCTTTTTTTCCCTCGTGTCCATTTACACCTAAGGAAAAATAAAGGGGACATAATCAGATCCAAAATGTTCTCTGGTTGCATGCATCATGAGGAGGGGGGTCAAAACGATCTAAAACATGCATTTGCAACTTCATAACACACCAAGGTTGTCACTTTAAGTGATGAAAAAAACCAACTAAAAGGGGGAGCACAAATTTGTGTCCCCTCTATCCCCTTGCACCAAGGGAAAAGTGAAAATGATAACACACCTTGAAAAATGTGTCAAGGGGTCCAACATGATGAGAAAGGGTAGCATGTTTTCATATTTTCCACTTGCCTAGCAACCCAAGTCACAAGTTTTAAGTGACAAAAGTTAAAATATCATAAGGTAGCGCACTTTCATGTTCCCCTTTTCCCTTTATACCAAAGGACAAGTGATAAGGGACAAGACAAGTGACAAGGGACAGCTAGGGTCAAAAATTGTGCTCAAGCCTTTAAGTTATGTTGATGTCGTCATCCTAATGCAAAATTAGAGCACGGAGCTTGCCTTTTCTGCCCCGGGAGAAAAAGTTAGAGTTTAGAGGTGAAACCTTATATGATTTTGACTCCAAATCATCCATTGTGTTCATTGACACCACTTTCAGGAATTAATTCATCCTCAAACTTGATTTTTGGAACTAGTCAACCTTTCGACATGAAGGAGCATCAGTGACCGTGACTACCATGGAGAGTAGTGAGGTCAAGGATCAAGATTAATGAATCCATCATGTAGGGGGCTCTAATATATTTCCGTTAACTATTTTATGGGATTATAACTCCTTCTGTAACTCCTAAAACCTTTAGAACAAGTTGAAATTCTCTGTTGGAGCTCACATTCCCTCTGCCCGTAGTAGCTTGATTTTTCTTGAATTATTCCCAACATCACCTGCATCCATAATTTTTTCCTAAACTACCATACATCACTTCGTTTATCTCCTGAAAAACTCCTAGATGGGTTGATCCTTTCCATTCAGCTTCCGGGGGATGTCTTCATGTTGTAATATGGCTAAAAATAGCCAATTTAGTGCTCTAGAGAGCACTATTCCACCTCAGAGATTAGTCTCACTATGAAATCAACTTGGATTCATTGCCTTGCACATGAAACAAACTTTAAAATCATGTTATCACTTTCCTCTCACCCATATTGAGGATGAAATAGGCTTGGAGGGGCTGCGTGAGCTAATGGGTTGGCCAGAGGAAGGGTTCACAATGACCGGGAGAAAGGTTTTTCAAATGGTGGGCTCAAAATTTTCAATTTTACATGCTATAAATTTAGCATGAAAAAACTTCCTCACATATGGATAATTCCCAACTCACCTCACTATTAAGGAAATGATAACTATGAGGTTCAAGTCATCAAGATATGTGTTGTGGGATAATACTTTGTTCAAAAGTGGTATTGGTGGTGTTTTATTACAGTGCGTGAATAAAGAACAAGTGAAATTTCTTGATGCATTTCACAATGATTTTAATGGACATTTATATTTTATCGTTACTACTCACAAGATACTCTAGAATCAATACCATTGGCCCAACTTTTCAAGATTCCCAAGAGTGGGTAGATAATTATAAATCATGCCAACGATTCATAGGTAAATCAAAGCTTGCATCACTCCATCTTAGACCTATAGTGATTCAATAATATTTTCAATAATGGGGTTTGGACTTCATTGGGGTTCTCAATCCTTCATATAGTGTGAGTCACACTCACGTATTGACAACCATTGAATATTTTACTAAGTATGTGTAAATCATTCTAGTAAAGCAATAAACTTTTGAAGTGGTTTGTAATTTAATTAAGGAGGACATCATTGTAAAATTTGGCGTACATAATAATATTGTTACAGATAATGTCTACAACTTATCATCTTTTTAGTTGACTAAATTTTTCTATGGATATTATATATCTCTAACTTCATATTATTACCCTTGATGTAACCTTCAAGCAGAATCCAACTATAAGAACCTTATGACTATAATTTGTCAGTTGCTAGATGAGAACCAAAAGGCTTGGCATAAGAAGTTGTATGATGTCTTATGGATCAATTGCATCACCCTCGAGAGTGCTATTTGGATGTCCCCTTTCCAAATTTTTATGGGTCAATGTTGAGATCCCTATTTTTGTAGAGTTTACAGCTTTGAAGTTGACAAGAGAAATTAAAGTGGAAACATCCAAGGATTTTATTTAAAAAAGGATTGCATATTTTATAGATTGGATCACTAAGCACCAAATGAAATTCAAAATTTGACAAGAAATCTAGGAAAAGATAGTTCTAAGAAGGAGATCTTGCTCTTCTAGGATAAGAGAAGGGAACCAAAAGATATGCATGAAAAGTTTGATTCTCTTTGGAAGGTGTCATTTAATATCCTTTGCCTCTATGGAAAGAATACTTTCTACCTATATTACTTAAATGGTATTGATAATTCATTTCCCTTCAAGGGGAAGTATTACATGTACTTAGGTGAACTTCGGAATTTTTTAAAAAAAAATTATGTTGGGTGTTGTCTCTTTTCCTTTTTGGTGCGGGTTATTGTATTTCTCTCTTGTTTTCCTGCATCAACTTTCCCATCCCTTAAAGTCATTTGGATGTTTCTTAAGCTTGTAATTTTTGACTCTATGGCCCTATGGTTAAGATAGTGGTTGCATCTTGAGATTCTAGAGCTCACTCATTCCTTGTTTTCCATTTGTTCCATTAAACCACAACCCTAGTTATATCCTAACACATAGATGGTTGTTGCCTAAATTTTAGTCTCATTGAAAATTTAGGGTACCCAAGTCAATTTGGTCGTCAATTAATCAAAGTTAATAGTGTTTATGTGGAAACTTGGTGACTTTTTATAACACACCAAAATGTCAAAATATTGTTCAAGTTTTAATCCAAAAAATACTCTAAGTGTCATGATGTTCATTCGAGATCAGTGTATCAAAAATTTGGAGATCCAAAATAATACAATAATTTTGACTACCTTACCATTAAATTTCCATATGTTGGGATTTTCAATTACCTTTGAAGCCTAATTCCCTATCTCAGGATTTATGAATGCTTTTACAATCAATATCCCCGTGTCAAGATTTTTTATATACTTTTGTAGCTTGAGTATTTGCATCATAATTTATGACTTCTTAAGAATTATAGATTAATGAAGTTGTTTGCCCCCATTATTTTCCTGACATAACTTCCCATATGTGTGAAATTTCCACCCTTCCCCTTCCATATTTCTTATCCCATTATATTTTTCATACATTTTTCTCTATATATCATTTTGACACCTACTATTCCATTTTTTATCCTTTTTTATTTCACTTGTACCATCCTCCTAAGCATGATTCACTTCACAAAAAGTAATTTACATTTTTTCTCGAAGATACAATGCAACCAAAAGATCCTCCTAAAATCATCTAGGTCTTGTGAGTTCCCCCTTCAACATTTTTGGAATTATTTGGAAGTTTTTAAGAATCTAAATAAAATAGGATTTTTGATCAAATATTGATAGGGCTAATAATTTTGTGGTGTTTTCCATCTACCTCCACACTCCAAACATGTGAATTGGAATTTCTCAATGTTTTCACAGCTCATATATATATATATATAGTGTTTTCTCCTATGCATATAAAATTCCCAAATCAGATTTTCTCACTACTTGAGCACCCCAAAACCTACAATTAGGTTTTCTACTTGCCTTAACAACTCAAAACCCCATAGTCAAATTTTCTAGCTGCTTCTAAAACTCATATCCCTTAACATGATTTTTTTAGTTGGCTGAGCACTCCAAAGTTCCATTTAGATTGTAATACCTTGTTATACCTAAAATTTTCAAAATTCTCATGTCTAGAAAGAAGATAGATATGAAATATCACTTTTTTAGTGTCACTCCCTTCCATGTTTGAATTTAATGTGGATAAAATCTTTGATACAAATTTAGGGCACGCCATTCTTACTAATTTGTAGGAAAGGATCAGGTTTATTCCTAAGTTTGATTTGATTTAAGGGATATTTTACAATGGACTTCCTCAAGCTACATATATTCTCATAATAGTTCAATATCGAGAGCTAGTATTGACTCTCAAAAATCAGTATGATAAGGATAGGAAGGAAGTCAATAATTCTAAAAATTAATATTTGCTCCACCTTGGTTCAAAATATATTAAGTGCATGTTTAAAATTATTGATCGATTCATACATGGATCTCACTCCTGAAGCTTCCCAAAAATTATAGAATGATAATTCATCCTCATGTGCTAAAGTGATAAATAAATATTGGATTGAGAAGCCAAAGATATACTCTACAAGATTTCTAAAGAATATGACTAACTTTGACTTCAAAAATATAGGTAAATGATATCATCACACTTTTGAACATAATTTTTAGGAACCATGCTATTAGGGATTTTAAGGGATAAATGTATAGGTACATCTAGATTATTCAAGAGAATAAGCATTACACAAATTGGGTTGAATTAATTGGTGATTCAATCCACAAGTAGTTGTGTGAGGTTAATGTAACTAGGAATTTGTATATGACCTCATATTTGGTTTATGGGATTTCTAGAAGAAGGATAATACCATGGTTAACTTAAGTGGACCAGATGATTTCTTCGAATATATATGATTATTACCCTCAAATCATGTCAGAATCTAGTTCTCATCATTTTTCATCTTATGAATGATGCCTTGTTTTACTATGTCATTAAGATATTTGAGAATGATCAATATAATTTTAGGATTTCAATTATGGCCATGGAAAGAATTTCATGATTGGGAGTATGATTTATTCGATTCCCCACCTTCTTATATCCGAGTATGTGGTTTTGACAAGGCTCCCTATATGTTACGAATGTGTATGGATGATAGATGAACATTGATGGAGTTGGCACGTTAGTTGTCCAAAACTCATACGTTCCCATCAAATAATCATAAATCTATGGTACACTTCTCCATCATGATTGGAAAGTAAACTTTCACCCCTCTTGTCAAAGCCAAAAAAAAGATGTAGAAATGAACCAATCATTCATCCATTTTGTAGTAGGGCTTCATATTATGTTAGAGGTACTATTGAGAATGCCCTTAGATCCACAAATCAACACATCACATACTTTAAATATTTCTAGATTGATTGTGAAGATGAGAAGGAGGTTAGGATTTGGGATTATTCTTGTAGGAATCCAGTCTTGATAAAAATGTTGCATTCAATATAGCATAAATCCCAAAAGGAATTTTAGATGATGATGAAGTGGTAGACCTTATATATTGTGAGCATAAAATCTATCTCAAGCCATTTCCATCGTTTTACTAGAGTAAAACTAAATCAATTTTTCTAGAGGATAGAACTATGAGTGTGTTAACTAGAAATCTCTCTTGGTTGAAGGAAAAAGGATTTTCTGTCAAATATGGAATGTTTCCTTCACTATTGGGAGATCCCAGTAAACTTTCATCGCAATCTCCTCTATCAATAGAATAAAATCCCTTGTAGGCCCTTCCTCAAGTATTAAAGCTTATAAATGTAAAGGTAAGGAGGATATAATTGTTGGAATTCATAATACTAACTAATACCAAAAAATGTACTCGAAATGCCCTCTGATGGGAGTAAGGGTGCCTTGTGATTCCTAGTGTCGCAAGAAAATAATATACAAAAGTATTTATTTCCCAAATCTTGGTTAAGAGTACTACACAACAATTTTTGGTCACGGACTCCTCCATAAATCTCTACACCTTTTGTTAGTGTTCCTTCACATCCCCATTCTCCACCTCAACAAATAAGTTTTCCTCCCTCCTCCAATTTTGCGGTTGGTAAGGTGTCTTCACCTCAAAGAGTTTAAGATGTTATTGTTGTATCTTCTTCAACAAAAATCACCATGTCTCTACCTTAGAATTCTGCTACTCTTTTCCAAATAGAGAAAACACCTTCACAACAAGTCTCCAACACGAAAATTCCAAATTGATTTAATCAAGTAATTAAAAAGATACAAAGTTGAACCAAATTCATTTACAAATTGCATGTATATTGGATCAATATTCCAAGGAGAGTTGAGCCAAAGAAGACGAGTTATGAAAAGGAGTTGAGCCAAATTCATTTGAAGTGCCATGTTTATATCTTTGATCAATATTCGAAGGAGAGTTGAACCAAAAAGAACAAGTTATGAATTGAACTCAATATTGGAGGGGAGGAATCAAACTCCCACACTACTGACCAAACTTAGCACATGGAGCGGCCACATAGAAAATTGCTACGCCATTAAAAAGGCTAAAGGATATTCAATCCCAAACAATGTGGGATATCATTTATCTCTAACCGGGAACCTACGTGGAAAGTGGGTGAGTGGTCAAACATTTTGTTTTATTTGTCCACCAACGTGTGTTTTAATGAAAGAATGTTTACCACTTCTTAATTTAGATTATAAATATTTTTTAATTAGACTCTGTCATTCAATATTTTTTCCATAACAAAAATCAATCATTATTAACCACAAGTCATTTATTATAACTTATCATTTACTTAAATTCCATAAATTTAATCGGTTAAGTCATGGTATTATAAATATAAATTTAAGGCAGTATAATCCATAGCATTAGATCTGTGTAATAAATCTTTTTGGATATTGAAGTTTTTTTTGGTTGTTGAGTTAATGATTTTGGCAGGTGCAAGAGAGATTACAGATGAAGTGGCTCACTCAATGAATGTGTTTGATGACAATCTCATGAAAGAGGTTCATTGATCAAAACTTTTCAATGGTTTCTTTTTATTCTTAAATACTTATAACACATCATTTGGTATTCTCAGTGCGCTCAGCCTAAACATTACATATGTTTGCAAGGTTGATCGGTCAACCAACCAATGATAAATCTTTCTATGTGGACTTACTTACGTTCGTTTGTTTTTCAATGCTTTAATTTTTAAAGCATGCCCTAGCAAGACTGGTGATCAAGCCCCTCAATGTGACATATGCTGCAACTGGAAAGCTTAGTGTATGGCAACCATTTGTCAACAGGTATGATGTGAGTCGTAGTTTCATGAGGGTGGTTGTCGATAACCCTGACCATACAATAATTCAAGAATTACAAGTTGGCTGGCAGGTGAGCATTCAATACCAGATGCTTTTGTGTTGATTGCCATTGAAGATAAGAATGAAATCGTTTTAATTACATGCAATAAATCAAACTCCATAACTCTGATAAAGTTGGGATGTTAGTTTTGGAGATTCATAACTTCCTAATGTGATCATTACAGGTCTTCCCACTATTATATGGCGATGCTAGACCTAGATTTTATATACGTTTGGACGGTAAAATTGCATCAAGGCATTCTGGGGTGTAATTGTTTTCACCTGTTTTTTGGATGCTCGAAGTTATCTCTTGTCTATATATATAAAAGTACGTCTGTCAATCAAAAATTCTTCAAAGTTTATAGAATTTTTTATTTTGCTTCAACTTACAGTTTCTAATGTCATATTTGAATTGAACAGAGTGATGGTTACAAATCAACAGGATGCTATGACTTAAAATGTCCTGAATTTGTGATGGATAAGTCTGCCCAACTCTATCCAGGGCAAGTGCTCACAAATGTGTCTGTACACGGCAACCCAAAAAAGCAATCAGAGCTGTTTATAATCATATATACAGTAATAAACATTTCAAACCCCAAGTTTTTTTTTTTTTTTTTAATGTTTGTAAGAAATTGAAGGCATTCATCAATGTTATTTTCTTATTTTTCAGATATATGATAACTGTTATGTATTTGTAAACGATAAACAAGTGGGTCGCCTCGTAGGAAATTTAGTTCCGGATTTGTTAAAGAAAACCAACACAGTTCAATACGGCGGAGAAGTTTGGTATCTGAGGAATGGTACATCGCATTCGACAACAGATATGGGTAGCAGAGATTTTCAAGACGAGGGGCGTTCAAATGCTGCTCATATAAGAGATATAACAATATTTACGGTTTCATCGAAGAAATTGCAATCACAAATCGAATATGACATAAATTATCCAGAATGCTATTCTAAAAATAGCGATGTTGTTAGTGTGATCCCGCAGGCTACTCATTTCGTTTATTTCGGTGGTCCAGGAGGCGATAATCCTAACTGCAAATGACAATGGTTATGGTGTGGATACCCAATATATCAGAAATTTAGGGAATCACAATGTACACTTACCTAACGACACAAAAGATTGTGTTTTTCTTCACAATGAAATAAAAATCCACCAGTATTTTTTAGGCCTGTCCAAAGCATAGAGCTGAGATTTGGATTTGGATTAAAAAAATAATCTTCTAAATACCAAATATTAAGTACAACCGTCCTGATGTTTTGTAAGGGTGCATCTAGCGTCGAGGGTAGAAGGGATGGTTGTGATGTTTTGTCAGGGTGCATTTAACGTGGAGGGTAGCCTCCCTCATATTAAGTAAGGCCTTGTATGATAAAATAGAATAAAATTTTAAAATAATATCAATAATTAACTTTTTTTTATTTTCATTGAATGTATAATAAAATATAAATTTAGAGATTAATTATTCAATATTTATAAAATAGAATTTAAAACGTAACTAATTATCCATATTTGGTGTCATTGTAGCAAGATATTACTATTTTAATTGAATTCTCTTAAATCTTTTTTTTTTATAAAAATGATAATCAAGTGAATGCCAAACTTAATGTAGAGAATAAAATTAAGTATAGTCACGCTATTGGATCCCTTGTGTAGACACTCAAATTTGGTAATTTGCACTTTGACAACTCTTGATTTGACTATGCACTCTGGTTGTGATAAATACATCATCTACATTCCCTCTTAGCACTTTACAAGGTCCATTGTTTATCTTGCTTATGCTTGCACACTAACATGTCGACACAGTTTGAGAACACAATGCGCAAAACCAATAGAAAAATATCAGTTTATCAACTCCAATGTTCATTGACTAATTTGTATGGTCTTAGACCAAGATGTCTTCCAACTGCACTTTCAAATTAATATCCTTCATTTTGTCTTATACTTCATTTGAACCATCCTTTCTTAGATAAACCATCTACCGAACCCTATATAAATAAGTAAACACTACCTCATTTGCTAATTTGGAATTCCTAAGCAATGCACTAGAGGACTCACTTCATATACTTATAAAAGGCATCCAAAACACCCTACATCTTGCATTGTCACATCTAAAGTCATTAGGGTAGCACTCACATCAGGTTTGAAGCTACGAAATAGGTCAAGGAACCCATATCTCTCTTCCATAAGCGCTCAAACATTATATCTCCAAGTACTCTAGAAAGACCAAAATCAAATCAAGTATGATCAAAATAAAATGTTAAATCTAATTGATCTATCTAGATATCACATGCTAGGTGGAAAACGATGTGTGGTTTAAGAACTCTTTAGATTAATGCCAACATGAACAGTGCACAGGCATGCCCACAACCCTTCTAATTTTAGTTTTGTAAGACTCTTCATCCATGGATAAGGTTTGAGATGATGATTAGTCAATTCAAATAGCCTCACTACATGTGTGAAAACTAGGTTTTGACAACGATAAACAAATCCAGGAAGGTGAGCACCACACAAAGTTACAAAAGTCAATTAAGAGTACGTCAAAGACTGTATAGTTTGGTTAGGGCCATACGATATAGTCCTAGAAGTTTGGTATGACTATTCCCCAAGTGAATTCACAGCCATAGCTCTGTTTCTAATAGTCATTTAGGTTCAAATCACCTGTTTGCAACATTGTATAGTGTCAAATCTCTCCAAAAGTCATTTTTAATTAGCTAAGTGCCTCTATACATCTATTTTGGACTTTCAATTTCATATCAGATTGATTTTTATAATGTATATTCTTTCTATCTAATTTGCGTTATTATTTTTATTATAACGTCTTTATAGGAACTATAGTTAACTCTAATCTAATACAAAACTAATTTAATTGATCTAAAATTTCATAAAGTGTTAAACATTTTGGTGAAAACAATTTTGAACAAATCCTTAACCTAATTTAGGATCTATTCCTTATATATTAGGCATGTTGATTTTTAAACCCTAATTAATTTAGGGTTTCTTGGCATATGCTCATTCTCATCAGTTTGAGATTTTGTTTTCTCATCTTCATGGCTTCTTCTCTTACTTCATCCATCACTCTTGATGAGTATGTAAAGTATTATCTTCTTTTCCAAGATATATTCACCAACCTTGTTTGTCTCCACTTTCATCCTGACACATCTCCTAAATATGTCATAGATATGGTACCTAAACCTTTCTCCTTCAAATATGACCCTATATCTTTCACCTATAATGCATTTTCTCCTCAACATATCATTGATAATGGTCTCCCACTTTATGTGCAAGTCATTATCCATAATAATTTGATCAAATGTGTTCTCATTAATCATGGTTCTAGCTTCAAACTTTGTAATGTTTACTTTTTACGTCATTTAGGAATTCCTACCTGTTGTCGTGTGAATTAACTAGCCCAAAAATGTAAAAATTTTATCATAACAATCAAGCCACAAGATGTAAACTTGCTTCAAAATCTTCTTGAATCCCTCCCCCCATCATAATGCCTATTGTGTCATGGTCACCTTTCCCTTGAAATTATTCCTAATACATCGAGTGAGCATGTAAAAGTTTACAAAATGACGTGATAAGGTCAAATCTTCCATTCAAAAAAGTACAACAAAATACTAGCTTTGTGGCCCAGGCTTTAAAAGAACAATTTTAGTCTTCATCTTCAGGGATGGTTCTAAAAATATCATAAACTTCTAGAAGTGGTATTGGAGAGCC
Source organism: Taxus chinensis (assembly GCA_019776745.2). Classification (NCBI taxonomy): domain Eukaryota; kingdom Viridiplantae; phylum Streptophyta; class Pinopsida; order Cupressales; family Taxaceae; genus Taxus; species Taxus chinensis. Next base: position 799,600,699 of record CM034150.1, read on the forward strand.
TTGAAGGTGTTAGAAGTATTTTAGGAATATTTGGGAAAGATTTGGTGATTCGGGAGCAGTTTGTGCAAAAGTGAGTTTTCAGGTGTAAGGAATGAATAGTTAAAATATGAACTTGAAATTATTCGACTATAATTTCTTCCATTGCTCCAGGGAACTTATTCTTGAATAACCTTCTTTCACATTTTCTTTCTCTATGACAAAATTCGTTGCAAACATAACAATAACCATGAAATGGATTTGCATACCTTATAGCATTAGGTTGCCTTAATGATTTAGGCATCTGAATGTTAACCTTGCTTGAACTAACATCCTCCTTTTGATCCTCAAGACCCGTATAGACACCTCCATAGGTCTTCCTTATGTCTCCAATAAATCCAAGACCTGTCCTATCACCAGTAAGCTTCTGACTATCCAAGAGATCATATAGATCCTTGGAACTCTTCTCAAATATCTCATAGGATTTCAACTTGTTGGATACCTGCTCCAACTCATCCTTCGAAGACCTTATCTTTGCTTCATACCTGATGGATTCATACTCTTTAAATTTTAGGGCTTCCACCTCTGTCTTGAGCTTGACACACACTCATTCCTTGGTCTTGAGAGTTGTTGTCACAGACTCAACTTGAGTCTCATACTCCTTGATCACTGATTCTAACTTGTAGTTCTTCCTTCTTTGAGCCACCAATTTTGCATACACATCTACCTCAGCCTCTTCATTACCAATATTATCATGAGCTTCTGCAACTAACCTCTAATGATATATCATGATTTTCCTCTAAAGAAAATAGCTTGGTCCTTAACTGATCACACTCATATTATTTTGATCTTAGATATGTACTTGCAACATCTAATTGATCTTTGAGATCATTGATGGTTCTTCATCCTTCTTGATAACTGATCTTAACTCTTGACACTCTTTCCTCAACTACTTATCCATCTTGTGCTTTAGAGGATCCAAATTCCTAAATACACCAAATTTCTACCAAAACTGCACTATTTCCAAGCACCCACATGATAGGAAGAGACATGGGGTATTCCCTCCACACTTTGTGCCAAACTTGCCACATAATATAACAATATCCATGCACCATGAAATCTCCAAATGGCATGATTGGGTAGAATGAACATTTTTGGCAAGGGCTAAGGAATTTTGATCCAGTTAGAGGTGTTGGGGCGGTTGAGGTAACAAGGAAGAAGAGGGAGGAGTGCTGCCACACCAAAGGAGATGTTTTTCCTCCAAAATCTACTGTCTGACCTCCCTCTAGCCTCCATGCCTATCATTGTATAAGCTTCAAAGTCTCCAATACATTTCAACAAGCCCCCAAAAAATGAAAGGAAAATCGAAACGTAATCCTCGAAGCCCTAAACCGCCTCCTATTTCTTTCTTGTTTTACTTTGATTTCACTTTATTTTATTTCCTTATTTCCAATTATTTTAAAATCTCATTTTCATTTTTTTTGAATCTGTATATATTTATTTATTTTATTATTTCTATTTCATTATTTTCCCCCTTTTTATAATATCATTCTATATATATTGAAATTGGTAACAAAAAAACATGATATTATTATTAATAACAATCTCGAGTCAATTAACTTGTAACTGTAAGTCCACCAAACACCAAACCGAGGTGCTTAACAGTACACTTACAAGTTTCATTTACAAAGCCTCTTGCAAGCGGGGTTTAAGCATGTCCATTGAAGGATGGAAGAAGGAAATCCCATCATAAGACTTATTAGACACTCACCTAAATGGAGTCCTTACCTTACCGTGGCCAAGATAATGCGGTATTATAAGGAACTACTCCATGAGGAAGGGACAATGAGAGATGATAACCACAATTGAAGCCAAGTAATAAGTAAAGCCCCAAAATGGAAATGAGCCTAAATCGGAAAGAAACCTTAGTTCTACATGAGGGTTATACACACCTAAATCAATGACGTGAGTTCACAACTCCACTCTAAGGCAACAAGGATCAAGGATAGGCATGGAGCCAACCTGGAACCCAAAGGACACTACATGAGTCTTAGCACTTTGTGCGTCAGACAAAGGCTCCACCTCATAATTTCATGTGTGACCCATTGAGGATACCACCGCATTCTCTTATCATGCTACAACCACCATTTGGCCCTCAATAGGACTCTAAAGTGTTGTCTACAAACTTGATTGCTAAATATCATACATCTTGAGGTTACATTTCCTATTTTGATGCCCCAAATACTTTTATTTTGGAAACATCTGACACATTTACTACACCTATGGACATTGATCATTCACTTGATTCACGCATCTAGTAGTACACATAAAACACCATGTATATAACACTTCACACACGTGTTAACATACTCCTATCAATTATTTGGCACTTGCATCACCCAGTTTTAAACTAGATTGTTACTTGATGATGCACCACATTATAATGGGTTTAATGTGATTATTTAGGGAACAATACTTTCCCAGTACCCCACCTTACATGTTTTAATAATCATCCATCCATATGGAAATTAATCTAGCATTTACATTTCGTGTCTATTATTCCAAAAATAGAAAATAATATAACATTACAAAAATTCAAAATCATGATTACATGTGGCATGCTCGATTCTTGCCTAGCTATGAGACTTTTGATCATTTGAATTTAGTTCTCTACACTACCTTAGCACTTAAGCTTCATAAAAGGAATCATGTAGTTAAAACCAATAGACATTATACATATTACCACCCTGGAATCATATATACATTGGGGGGTATCTTACATCTTGATCTTACTTTGATCATGTTGCTAACACCTCATGGCTTATTATAACCTTCTATCTCAAGGGATGTCTACCACATTAGGGGCATTACCTACATTGAGGGCATCTATACAAAAAAAATCATCATGATCACATCTCTTGACCCCAATTTATTGCACCCACCATGATGTATTACTACTTATGACATGTGTTATACCATGCTTTTATTCAATGATAGTGTTACTTACTTTTGGACATAGACTCAAATATGATCCATTTTTGTTTGTTTTACTATGCTTACTATTTCACTACTATTAGCCCTAGGATCTTATTTTGAGTAGCATTGCTTGTTTACACACTACACTACTTGTTTACACCATTGATTGTTCACTCTACATTGTTTGCTTTCACCATTGATTGTTTCCTGACATTGATTGACTTGATTGTTCCTTGCACTTGCGTGTTGTATTCTTTACTTACTTGACTTCTCCATACACTTGTGTGTTGATTGGTGTATGACATTGGTTGATTTTATGCTTTTTGTAATTGAATATATTATTCCTATATCGTTTTATGGCATTGATTAACATTGACTGCTTTGTGCACTTATGTGATTACTAAACAATATTGTTAGCTCTGCTTACTTTAACCACTTGTTTGATTTTTTGATATTATTTGTTTTGATTGTTATAAACAATTATATGATGTGTGTTTTGTTTTCTCTATGCTTGTATGTTATATACCATGTTTTTTATGTACACTTGTGTGCTCTATGTTGTGTTTTCTTGGTACTTGTTAGGAAAATTAGTATTCACATGGTAGTAAATAGTTAGTGATTTATGGTATGTTAAATTACTTGTAATATTATTGTTAGGTAACAATAATATATATTTGGTTAGTTGTTATATTGTTGTCATTTCAACAATATTTTGTAGATATAATTAATGTAATGTTAGTTTTGGAGTTGAGTGATTATAGGAATTGACTACCTCCTTGAAATTATGAGATGCTTACCTATATAATTGTATATCCCGAATGAATAAAATAATTTGGCTATTATTGTGTTGAATTTGTGTAAACTCCGAACCGAATTTTCATTAGGTATCAGAGTCCTTTACAATGGAATCCTAAGGATGATGAGGGGTAGTTGCACTATGCTTTGTCCCTGTGTATGAGAGAAAATAATATATTTCTTGCTCTGGGTTCTACTCACATTTTTGGACACGTTTAACTGGCCCGTAGTTTTTCTACAAGTTTTTGGTTCAAATTATCAAAGTATTTGGTTGTTTCATCCAACGTTAGACCATACGTTCAGCTATTTGGCATAGTTCTTTATTGTCTTATGTGGTTTTCTTTTCATGTAGAGATCAGTCAACTTCTAATCCCAACGGCATATCCAAACTGTGTCTCGGCACAGTTTAGAACAAGAAGAAGGATGTGTCTCGGCACATGTGTAGTCCTGCAGATTTATTCCATCACCGCAATATATTGTCAATTTCATTGACAAGACAATTTTAATTTTATAATCTACATAAAAAAGAATAATATCTCTAGATGCAAACACTCCTGGCATTGATTCCCTCATACCAGGCGACAGAGGAACCCTGCAATGAATCATGCTCTCCCAATCGGTGAGCTTCTTCCCGTGGCTTTGTCCTCCTTTTTGATGGCTCCTTCTTGAACGCAGACCTCGATGTTATCTCCCATACATCTTATGCAACCATCTTCTGAGAGTCTGCACTCCTTTAGCACATCAAATTTGTTGGCACTCCAGTGTTCCATCAGACCTGTATGTGCTCGTGAGAAAACCACATAAGCCGTGTCAAACTATGTATTGTATGGAATGTAACGTTTGTTTTCCATCATAGTTTGGTTTATAATATTGTTAATGTGTTATAGTGAGAGTAGATTATAGCATAAGTCTTTCTTTTAAGTTGTATGACATATAGTGTCTAATAAATAGTTTTTTCATTAAGGTTTGAGTCATTTTTGTTGGGTCATTTTTCGGGTGCCAAAGTAAATGTAAGATTTGTCTAATCGTCTTAAGAGTCCATCCCATCAATAATTTGCAATAATTGTTGTTGAGTTTATTGCTCAACTCATTTTTGCAAGTCTCAACAAAGTCAATAGTAGCCAAGTCATTTAAAATTCTAGTCTATTCATGTAAAGGTAATTGAGTGTTTTTTATGTTATTTTTGTCATGTCAATGTGTTATGTATCAAAAGATTTACAAAAAAAAAATAATCTTCAATTTTTTAAGTTTTCATTTTGTGTTGTAAAATGTGTGTCTTTAAATGTAATTTTGTGAGTCAAGTGTCATTGTATAAGTCTAAAAATTGTAAAACTAAAAAAAATGTCTACATTTCTAAATGAGCTTCAAATCCAAATTCAATGAGTAAGTAGCATACAAACTAGAGGATAAAGGCATAGAAGGTTAGAGGTCGATCAACAACCTCTCATTAGTCACCAACGACGGGGCCGCTCAATAGATATGGTGGCAGTTTGTCTTGTGTGTTTCATTTTTAATTATATGTTTTCTTTCAATTATTGTGTGTTCAGATTAGTAATAAGTGAGTAGTGTTTATTATGTACTTCCCTGATGTAATAACATAGTGGAAAAATGAAAGCACAAAATAAAATCATCATTATGATACTTGTTGTGTTTGAATAGTTAGATGTGTTCTTGTTCATACCTAGGTTTGTGGTAAACCTTTGTAAAACCATTTAAGGTTGTGCAGATGGTTCATGCTCGAGTTCCCACACTGAGTAGGTCATATGTATTCCCTACAGTGAATGGTTGATAATCAGATGGTTCTTGTATGTGTTCCAACACTAGTTCAATTAGATATGTTCCCCACAATGCATGGTTGATAAGAATTTGATGTGTTCCTTTTTTTACCTTCAATTCGAGTTGTGTGTCAAGATCATAAGTGAGCAAATGTAAGCAAGTTGCAGAAGAAGCATGCAAGTTTTTTTGCTACCATGTAAACATTGAGGGGGAATGTTAGGAAAATTAGTATTCACGTGGTGGTAAATAGTTAGTGATTTACGGTATGGTAAATTACTTAGTAACATTATTGTTATGTAACAATAATGTATATTTGGTTAGTTATTATATTGTTGCGGTTGTAACAATATTTTGTAGATAACATCAATGTAATGTTAGTTTTGTGGTTGAGTGATTGTAAGGATTGACTACCTCCTTGATATTAGGAGATGTTTCCCTATATAATTACATATCCTAAATGAATAAAATAATCCGGTTATTACTGTGTTAAATTTGTGTAAACTATGATTCAAATTTTCAGTATAGTTGTAAGGTATGCTTTGTTTTCTCATATATTGTGAATGTCTATGTGTGATTTCTATTATTTGTTTTCTTTATGCTCATTCACATTGGGGGCGTACTACCCCTCCTACTTCCTATGAGACATCACCTTCTATATTATCCTTCAAATAGAACAAACATCTTATAGCATGCTAGTTACAATATCTTTAATGGGGTCAAACATCATATTAAATATTTCTTACTTTCTTGAGTTATTTTCATTAGATATACATTGTTATGATGTACTTAACTTACGACATAAATTTCTTTGATATACACTATGTATTGTACACATTTACTGACATGCATAGATTATGGACATGCTTGCAATAGCTATAGGCCCTACTATTTATTTACACTAAAATTATTTCTTGTTGACATCACTTATTGCACATTAATTTTTAGCATATTTGCTAATAGATCTTTGGTTATTGCACATTTATCATGGTCCTTTGGTTGGTTACACATAAAATTTAGATAATTTCTTTTTATACATTGCTCTATGTGTATTTATTGTTAGATTTCAAGATTATGACATTTTGATTTTTATATTTTACAATTATGACATTTTGGATACACAATTGTTGTTGGGAATGATGCCAATTTTGGCATTTGAAATTCTACTAAATTAAGATAATTTGGTTTTTTAGAACTACTCTAAAAATATACTTTTACGATGTTTTAGGACTTTTTTATTTCAGTAATATGTTTGTTTAGTCATGTAGGACCAAATAATTGATAACCTAAAAAAATAATTGAAAAGGCTAAAAAATAAATTATCAATTGTGAGTTTTTGGATAAAAACAATTTATTTTGTAGTCATCCCCAAAGAGGTGGCAAACACTTTTTAAGTTGAGATAGCTTCAAATATGCAACTTTTATGGAAATCCCTATATTTTAGAGACCTTGGGGCACATTCTCTATAAGAGAGATATAATTAAGCTCTGAATGCATGCCTAAGTTGTATAATTTTATCCCAGGAAAAACTTCTTACATACTAGAAGTCCAAAATTAGTCTAAGAGTATTTTAATATTATTGTATGTTCTATTTTGAGTTTAAATTGCTTTGCAAGTTGAGTTGTAAGTGGCAAATTTATATTTTTTTTGTTAATAAAAGCATTGCCCAATGCATGGCGTCATAATACTTCATTATTGTAATTTGTGCAAGTGTTTTTTTACTTTTTATAGGTATTAAAAATTAATAACCAGAAATCTTACAAATCCTATTTTGAAGTTTAGTGGTGCATACAGTGCACAGTTTGATCATCTAGTACACAAGCAATTATAATAGCTTAATCACTAGCTTTCTTGGGCCTTGTTTGGATGATATAGACCTTCTTTCTAGGTTATATCAGAGGTTGATCAGTGCTTCAAGTTATTGGTTTTGTTCTCCTTCCATATCCATCTCACTTCATTTGGTATCAGAGCTAGGTTCTACAAGCAATGACGTGTGTGAATTTTGATTCTATGAATATTTTTATTTTCAAAAGAGACAACTATGAGTATTGGAGGGATTGGTTGAAGAGAATTCTTGTTTGGAAGGGAGTTTGGGACACTATTAATTCAATGAGTATCAACCACCTATTGATTGGAATGTTCTCTCTCAAGATAAAAAGAGAGTAAAAAGGGATGAAGACAAGGCATATGCTCAAGCCTTCTTTTATCTTCAGAGTGTTATAGATTTTAGCATCTACCAAAGAATTGTTGGCTGCAAAAATGCTCATGAAACATGGGTTACCTTGGAGGCTTTGTATCAAGGCTATATTAAGATAAGAGAAGAAAAACTTCAAACCCTCAAAATTAATTTTGAAAATGTAAAAATGGCATAAAGTGAAAGTGTAGGAGATTTTTGCATAAGGGTAAATGATGTGGTTCATAGAATGAGAGTTTATGGAAGAACCATTGAAGATAAAATGATTATTAAAAAATGAGATATTTTTAACATAGATATTGTGATTACTCTTGAAGGGTGTAAGGACGTGAACACTACAAGTATTGGTGAATTAGTAGGTTCTCTCTTATCCCATGAGGATAAGATGAATATAAATACAGAAACTATAGAGTATGCACTTGAAACAAAGGCTAGAATTATAAATCCAAGAGAAAAAGATAAAGAAAAATAGCAATCAACCAATTCAAATAAATTTAATTCAAAGGAGAAAGAACAAACAAATCTCACAAGGAAGAGTAATAAATCTTTTATTGGTCATTATTGCAAAAAAAATAAATAGATACTTTATAAAAGATTGTAGGAAATTGGTAGCAAAGAATCAAGTTAATCAAGAGGGTGAGAAGAAGGCATTCCAAGCTTAACAGAGTGAAATGAAAAAGGACTCAAATTATTGTCTCACATGAAATGTGGGAAAAGAGGATGCCAAGAATATGTGGTTTCTTGATTGAGGTTTCTCAAATCACATGACAAGTCAGAAAGAGGGTTTTAGCATGATACCTTCAAAATTCAAGTGCATTTAGGGGATGCAAAATCCATTTGAATTGAAGGAAATGACAACATACAAATCATCTCAAGTAAAGGTAAGGGTGAAATTAATTATGTGTATTTTTCTCCAAGTTTGAATCACAATTTGATCAGTGTTGGACAACTAGTTGAAAAGGATTTTAAACTTCTTATTGAAGATGAGCTTGTTCAATTTTTAATAAGAAATTTGGAAATAGATTGATTGGAAAATCCTACATGGAAAAGAATAGGATGTTTCCACTAAGGATAAATTTGATTAATGGAGGTACTTGTCTCTCTACCAGTAAGGATGTTAACATGTTGTGACATTCAAGGTATGGTCTATTAGCTTCAAAAGTTTACATATTCTTGACACAAAGGGTCTGGTAAGAGGTCTTCCCAAGCTAGATTCAAAGAAGGATGATGCATGCAAGTCATCTATTATTCAGAAACATCATCGGGAGTATTTCCCTACCATTAAATGGAGATAAAACAAACTTATGGAGTTAATCCATTCAAATTTGTGTGGACCAATATATAGCAGAAGTATTGGTAAGAATTTTACTTCATTTTTTTCATTGATGATGCTAGAAGGTTTATGCAAGTTTTTCTTTTAAAAGAGAATAGTGGAGCTTTTTCAATTTTTAGAAATTTAAAAGCTTTGGCTGAAAAATGAAGTGCACATTTCATTAAAACCCTGAGAATAGATAAAGGTGGAGAGTTTTATTCTAATGAATTTTCTTATTTTTGTTCTTCACAAGGCATCAAGAGGTAGTTATCAACGCCTTACACACCACAACAAAATGGTGTGACTGAAAGAGAAAATAGGTCCATGATGGAACTAGTAAGGACTGTGTTGAAAAATAAGCACATAGAAATATGTTTTTGGGATGATGTAGTAAAGACTCAGTTTACATTATAAACAGAAGTCCTACAAAGGTAATCAAAGACAAGATACCTTATGAGGCTCAGTATGGTTCAAAACCGGATGTAGATGATTTAAAGGTATTTAGTTGTTTATTTTTTGTTCATGACCTTGATCAAGAGGGAAAATTTGGATCCTAAGAGTATAGGTCATATTTTCATTGGTTATAGTGATAAAAGCAAAGCATACAAGTTATATAATCCTACCAGTAAAACTTCAGTTGTTTCGAGGGATTGTAATTTTTTTATCTAATGAGATGTATGTTGATCTCGATCATGTATATAAGAGGTTCATAAGTGAAGGTTACATCCCCTTGAATAAGATTTTGAAGACTTAAAAATTCATACACATGATTCTAATGCTACAAGAAATGATACTAGCTCTTTACAAGTGACTATGCATCCATCTACAACAACTCCAAGTAAGCACAAGTGGTTGTTGAATCCACATGTAGAAAATGAAGTGTTGGATCAGAAATATGAGAAAATGACTACAAGGTTGCAAGCTAAGCAAGGTAATTTATTTGATTATGCATATGGTGAAAATACTATGTTTGCATTGTCTTCAATGACTAGTGAACCTAAATGTTTTGAAGAAGCTAATCAAAGGAAAGAGTGGGTTGAAGCTATGACACTTGAGGTGAATTTTATTGACAGGGATAATACTTTGACACTTATTCAACCCATGTTGATAAGGATGGCATTGGTACCAAGTGGTTCTAAAATACCAAAGTAAACAATGATGGTACAATTGATAAGTTAAAAGTTATATTTGTTGCAAAGGGATTTGCACAAACTTTTGGTGTTGATTATGAGGAGACTTATGCTCATGTTGTAAGGAAAGATACTATAAGAGTAATGATTTCAGTTGTTTCTCATGAAGGTCAAAAAATATATCAAATCAATGTAAATAGTGCATTATTAAATGGATTTGATTAAAGAAGAAGTGTATGTGAAGCAGCCATAAGGTTTTGAGGTAAAGGGCAAAGAAATTTGGGTATACATGTTGAAGAAGGCTCTTTATGAGCTTAAGAAATCTCCAAGAGCTTGGTACTTAAGAATTGATCATATTTTTTTTGGCACAAAGATTTGTAATAAGTCAACATGAGCCAACTCTTTACATAAAAGCATTCAATTCTAATGTTTTGTATGATTGCCTCTATGTAGATGTTTTGATCTTCACAGGTAGCTCTATGGAGATGTTGTATAGCTTCAAGGAAGCCATGAAATCAGAATTTGAGATGAGTGATCTTGGAATTATGAATTATTTTCTTGGTATGGAGTTTCATCAAAAGAAAGAGGAAGTATTTATTTTTCAAGCAAAGTATGTCTGGGATATGTTGAAGTTCAATCTCTAAGATTTTAAGGCTATGGATACTCCAATTGCAAGTGGAGAAAAACTAATGAGAGAGGATGGAAACCCTTTAGCTAATGATAATATTTTTAGAAGCATGGTGGGAGGTTTGATGTATCTCACTATGACTAGACCTGATATCACTTATGGGGTTTCACTAGTTTCTAGATTCATGGGCATGCCTTCACTCAAACACATGTAAGTTGTGAAAAAAAAAAGATATCTGAAAGGGATTTATGATCACGGTATTCACTTCAGAATAGAAATTTCATTATGTCTTGTTGGATACTCATATTCATATTGGGGAGGTTCTCTTGATGACAAAAATTCTACTTTAGGTTATTGCTTCTCATTGGGAAGTTGTTTGGTTTCTTGGTCTTCAAAGAAACAAGTTATTGTTGCATTATATTCTATTGAAGTTGAATATGCAACCTTTACATCAGCTTGCACACAAGGAATGTGGTTGAGGAGACTCTTAGTTGGTTTCAAAGAGGTTCAACTTGAGCCTACATAGATATTTTGTGATAACGTTGGGGCAATATAATTGTCCAAGAATCCAGTTTTCCATACTAGAGCCAAAGATATTGAACTTAAGCATCACTTTATCATGGAATTGGTCAATGATAATTATTTTTTCATTAAATATGTGAGAAAAAATGGTCAATTTATTGATATACTCACCAAGGGGTTGTTGAAGCACACACATGGAAGACTCAAGAAAATGATCAAAATTTTTGTCCTTTTCATCAAAGGAGGGAATGTTGAGAATGATGTAAATTTTGGCATTTGAAATTCTACTAAATTTAAATAATTTTTTATTTTAAGAAAACTCTAACAATTAAATTTTAGGATGTTTTAGGACTTGTTTATTTTATTCATATGTTTGTTTAGTCGTGTAGGACCAAATAAGTGATTTTTCAGTGATTTCCTAAAATAATAGCTTTAAAAGCTAAAAATAGATTGCCAACTATCATTAACTAGTTAAGTAAAACTTCTTGTGTAGTCATCCCCTAAAATGTGGGAAACACTGTTTAATTTGAGATAACTACAAATATGAAACTTTTATGACAATCCTTATAATTTAGGGACCTTGGGGCGCATTCTATAGAAGAGAGCTATAATTAGGCTTTTCATGCATGCCTAGCTTGCATAATTTTATTCCGAGAAAAGCTTCTTGCATGTTGACTTTTCCCATGGATAGCATGAGTCTATTTTTGAGTTAATTTGAAGTATAAAATTATTTTAGGATTATTTTAATATTATTAGAGGTTCTATTTTGAGTTTAACTTGCTTTGCAAGTTGAGTTGTAAGTGGCAAATTTAGTCTTTTGTAATAATAAAAGGATGGCCAAAAGCATGGCACCATAGTAATCCATTATGGAAATTTGTGCAAGTTTTTTTAACCTTTTTTTATCGCGAGTATTCATAATAAATAACCAACAAGCTTACAAATCTTATTTTGAAGTTTAGTGGTGCATACAGTGCATAGGTTCATCATCAAGTACACAAGCAATTACACTAGCTTAATCACTAGTTTTCTTGGGCCTTGTTTGGATGATATAGACCTTCTTTCTATGCTATATCAGAGGTTGATCGACACTTCAAGTTGGTTTTGTTATCCTTCCACAACCATTTCACTTTCAATTTTCTTATTTCATTGCTTACGAAATGATTCTTATCACTGCTTACTACATGGTTATATCTTTGCTTGTTACATGTTTGTTATTACACACACAAACTAACAAATAACACTACTAACACAAGTCAGCCATGTCTCTTTATGATGGGTATGTCATGTCATGTCTTAGGTCACTATGTATCCATTAGAAATTGAGTCATGGTTTGTTATCATGTTACTCATCCTATCATTGTTATATTATCTTGCTAAATATTGCTATAACACTTTCATGAAATGTTTCACTCTTTTGATGAGAGATAGACATTACTGAGATTACATTGTTTTTATCCTATGAATTCTACAAACTTATTGTTCTTAAAAGCTAAATATATCACAAACACTATCATGAATTGTTAACTCTTACAATCATACACATTGCTAGATATTAAACTATTTTATCTTACAAATGCTACAAAACAATTTTTGAACAACTAGCTCTAGCTTAAGACATATACATAGCATACCATGTTTGATAATACATTAATTTTGGTGTATATCATTGATCATGTTGCTTCTCCAATTTTACACAACTAACACTTTCTATTTTGAGCTAAGTTATCCTTTGCAACATCCTTTATCTCAAAAGAGGGGCATATTATGGGGGTTTTCCAACACATTCATGTAGATATCATATATAGTGCTTCAAATGAAACTGGTATGGTGGTATGTACATAGTTCTTACATCACTATTCTTACATCATGACATTTACATGATCCTTAAATCATGGCATTTACATGGATTCACTTAGCAAGATCGATTGTTACTGAAAAGCTTCACTTAGCAAGCATAATTGCTAGAGAGAGATCCACTTAGCATGCTCAATTGTTATAGAATGGCTTCACATAGCAAGCCCAAGCAATCTTGTTCTATTTATGATGAAATTACTCTTCCCTCGCATACAACACCAGGGGAAAATAGGAGTACATGTTTCATGATTTTTAATTTTATGTTTATGGTATTCATTGATTTTGTATAAACATATTAATTGGACTTTAATACATGTTTTTGCATGTGGAAAATATGTTCACATGCACAACTATACACATTAAGGAGAAGGGAACACACAAATTCTAGTCTCGTGCATGCTTTGTCCTTTTGGTAGGTTTGTGTTTCGCATCATTTTATTTTAATCAAACAATTTTCAATATCTATATTAAAATGGGGGGAAAATGTATATACCTAAACATGGACTTATGGAATTTGGAAATTAATCCTAGGGATTTGGTAGTTAATCCTTGGTATTTATCTCAACCTATAAATAATTATGCACTTAAATGACAAAATATTACATGCACCTTACTCGATTAGCATTATTACCCACTAACTCACACTTATTATCCATCATTGAGCAATCAAAAGCCCACTTTTAGAATATAGAACACATCTTCAAACCATTTCCAACTTACAAATTGCATTGTTCACTTCACTAGTACAAAATTGGTCATGGTAGATAAATTTGCTTGGGAAAAAGTTTCTTGAGTCAAGGAATTCATCCTCCAAAGCTCTAATGGTCACATTTCCAATTTCAAAAGTTACCCTGGATGGCCTAGTGTCATTTGAGTCAGAAATCTTTTCACAACAATCACCTATAAAAGCATATTCACGTAACCCATTTTAAGGGCCTCGTTTAACACATATTTGGGGCATTACCTAGGAGATCACAACAAAGCACTCAATTGCTAAATCGCTCTCTCAAACATATCATTCAACTCTAAATTTGCACACATTTTATGTGGTTGACTTGTGCTATTTTGCAAATCTACATCACACCAAGATCATTTTCAAGTCTTGAAGATCCAATTGGGGTTTTCATTGTCAAAACACATTATAATACATCTTGCACACATACATCGAGTGGGGAACTACAAAGGTTTGATGTCTCTTCAGAGTATTGCTATGTAGCTATTACATGGAAAATTCAACCCAATCAGACTAACCCCTTTTTAGGTCCTGTAGAAAATAAGAAGAAGAAAGAATCATAATCTACAACACAATTGTGATCACAAAGTTTTAGACAAATAAAGTGAATCTAAAGACACATAATAACATAGTGTTCGAGGCCAAATCCATTCCAATCTCACATAGTATAAAACCATCCATCATGGACAAAGTCACTCAGGTGACTTTTTCCTCAACAAGAAATTTCATCGTGCACTCAAATTCACACTTCTAGATTTTTTAGGACAACTTGACGACACTATGCATATCCTTCCTACATAATCTCAAGTCACTATCATCTTGTCTCATACTGAAATTGGTGCAATCCTCTCTAACCCTAGCATGTAGTTTCCCTATTCAGCTCACATATGCAATTACAATTTGTCATATTTATTTGGACATGATTTAGGATCGGTAAACTTACTATTATTTATTTTATTATGATCTCATTTCATCTTTACACAAATCAATTGTTTTAATTAGATTAAACCCTAATTGTTGCATTAGAGTTTGAAAAGAGTGAAAATAATACATGAATTTTATTTTTTGATTTAAATTAAATTTTGAGTTTTATCCCTTTATTTGAAAATATATATTTTGAAGGAGTTATGTTGTGTGGATACAAACAAATGTATTTTGAAGGAGTTGTGGGTGTGGCTATGAGGAAATGTATTTTGAATGAGTTGTGTTGTGGATATGAAATGGAACACAAGGATATTTTAAACTCACATTAATTGTGGGTTATTAAAATATTGTTTTGTAATTTTTCCAATTTCAACTGAAATTACTCAAAATATGGAATCTATTACAATTTGTTTCATGAAATTTGGTTTTGTAGATTACATTCTATGACTAATTTAAATCTAGGAGTTTACACATTTTCTTGGTCTTGGTGGAGTAGGCCCAAGGTTGGGTTGAGTAGTTAAGCCCAAGGGTGGGTCAAGTTATTTAGCCGAAGGTTAGAACCACAACGGCCTACTTGAAAGGCTCATGCTAACTCAGCCAAACCTAGGTGACCTAAGGAAATTCAAGTGGCTTGCTAAGTTGGTTCAAAGTAATCGTCATCTACTAGTGATGAGTGAGGCCATTGAGGGAGCTCACAGTGGTCTAAAAATTAAGAGAGTCAGGAAGAGTGAGCTAGACCTTGTCATCTTTGCAACAAGTAGAGAAGGATAGAGCTCATCAATAGGGGTTGTCGAGAAAGGTTGTTTTTTGCCACACTAGGGAGGTTGGGTTTGTCAACAAAGCTCGACGAGCTCCATAAGGACTTGTTTTCTAGTGGGGTGGTGAGGGAATTGGGTAGGCCAAGTTAAGGATCTCATAGGATTTGGTGGTTTGGGAGAAGAGTCTTGAGCATAGGCATTAGGAGAAGCATATAACCCTTGGGTTTGAACCCATAGCGACATTCGTTAATGAGTTCTAGCTACATGATTGCATGGGGTGACATGGAGCTTGGTAGTAAGGTAATCGAGCAGGAAAAAGAGTAGAAAACACTTAATGAGATCAGAGTCATTGAGCCAGTTTGTGTTAGGAGCAATGAATCCGTCGTTAAGTTGAGGTAGTCTTGGACTCAACGAGCCTTGGGATCTATTGAGTCAGTTGGTGTGGGTAGTTCTAAGGATATGGTTGGCGAGTCAAATAGTATTCAAGGGATGAGCTTGGTTGTATATAAGTCATGAGGAAGGTGAGAGGGAGCTTTGCAACAAGCTCGAATGAGTCAAGTGAGCAATAGGGCTCAAGAGTGTGGCACTTGCGAGGCCTACTATAGAAAAGGTAGCCCACGGTCAAGATAGCCAAGGGTGGTCAGAAAGCTAGGTGGTCGAGTGGCAATCTAATAGAGATTGTCCAAGCATGGGAGCTAATTTTCAGGAAAGCATAATCATGAGTCACCTTTTGGCATCATGGGGTCACAATCACTTCCATTCTCCCTCCCAAAAAGCATGAATTTAGTTGCTTGAAATTGATAAAAACATATAATTTTTAGTTTATATATACAAAGACGCATTGTATCCTCAATTTTCTAGAATATTTAAAGTTTGTTAAGTATTTTTTAGGATTTATTTAGTAGATGGTTTTTTTCAATGGCCTAGTGGGATAGTATTATGCTTTATGAGTTTAGGGGAGATTGAGGTTACAAGAGTGAGCTTAAAATTAGATGTAGGTGTTAAAGTATAAAATTAGACCAGGGTGTTAAGTGAACTTATAATCAGAACTATGGAGCATCAAGTAAAAGCAAACATTAAATTAGACTATGGTATAACATAAAGTGCATGTGAACTTGAAATTAGAATGAGAATCTTCAAAGACTATTAGAATTGATAAAGCCCATATTTGTTATGAACAATTTTAAACCTATTATCTTAAACATTATTGAATTATAATGGATTCTTGTCCCTTGATCTTGCAACGTGTATGGATTGTCTTTTCCTATTGTGTTGTAAATTTAGTTTATCCTTTAAAATAAAAATAATTTTTTTTTTATTTTCGCTTGTAGAAATTATGAGCATTACACTCCAGATTTTTATTTCTACATTAAGAATCCTCACACATCCTCACACATGAAATATGTGTAAAGCATCATTACTAAAATATTTTACTCATATGTGTTAAAGTTTGGGTTATAAAGGTTTTGGTTCTACAAACAACCAATTCAATATCCTTTTGCAACGTCTTTAGTATTAAAAAAGAGAACGTTCAACAAGCTTTAAGAAATAAAATAAAAAGATTTAACAAGATTTAAAAAAAGAAAAGCTAGTCTCACTATTTTGTTACTTTCATCACTATTGAGAAAAATGGCATCGGCCTTTTTTATGTTTTAGTTGTTTCAATATACTTTAGTTCGCTATCGTTCATCTTTGCTATGTTTCTTTGATTTTTCAAGAGCAATAATCAAATTGTGTTGGAATGCTTCTTTTTGTTTCCCCCTCCTCCCTTGAAATGATAGCAAAAGGAAGTTTAGTCTACTTTGTCAATTATCCTTTTCATATAAATATAGATTGGCTTTTAATAATATGTATGTTAATCTCAATATTCAACCATGTATATAATCATAATTTGAGTGTTTTAATTGTACATTTGAATTGACTTAATGGTGATGAATTTATATTTTTGAAAGAGGTCATAAGTTTGAATCTTCGATAGGAATACGATATGTACACCTCATATTTAAAACACACTTTAGTGTCTTTTACATATTGGGAATACAAACTAATCTCAACAATATAAGTTGCCCATATACCAAAAATTGGCAACCCAACATTGTGGGCTATAAAACCAATTATTATTACTAGCACTTGTACTAAAAAGAGGTGCAATGTTACATTGATAATTAATTATGAAGGTTTGTAGAATCGTTGATGCAATTTCAAGATGCATTTAATAGATATGGGTGGTAAGGCTCGTGAAGCTTGTAAAGTCGTAGAAGTAATTTTTAGGTGCATCGTGCCTCCAACTATGTCGATGTCGTTACCCAGGCTAAAGACAGAGGTTGCGAGGCTTGTAAAGTCGTAGAAGTAATTTTAAGGCGCATCATGTCTCCAACTATGTCGATGTCGTTGCCCAAGCTAAAGACATAGGTTGGGGTGTTATCATTATTGGCATACTATATTGGTGGGAGGGCCACCTCAATTGAAGTGTCATCCGTGTTAGTA